>OW386286.2:133841594-135323444 GCA_936432065.2 Rutpela maculata | reverse complement strand
GTTATTAATTAAGCTTTCAACTGTTTTTTTATTTGTTTCTATAGCATAAAAAACAAAGAAGTTATGACCGAAGCAATGTGCGTCTACACATTTTTTTTTAAACAACGTCGCCATTTTGTTACTGTAATTAGCCAGTAATTAAAGAAAGGAATTTCAAACACTGTTTCTCATTAATATATAGCATGACGTAGATGTCAAATTTTTTAGTTTGTATACAGCACTTGCTTTAGAAAAAAATACAGTTTAAACTATAAAGGTATTTTCGATAAAAAGATATTTTGTTTTCCTTTTCCAAATAGGTATCTCAATAAATATTAGTTTTATTGAAAAATGGGTAGAGACCAAAAATAAAGCTCATAAACTGATAATGAATTTAGCTTGTTTATTTATTTACATAGATTTAATAGTTTCCGAGATATGAAAGTTTACAAATGGCGTCCGAACGTTTATAAGTCGTAAAATGCAGTTTAAATGTTAAATATCTCAGAAATTGAGACACCTACGTCACGCATACTAAGAAATGAAATTAAAGACAATTAATTGCGCATTCAAGTTATTTTTTACTCGTTCCTGTAGCATAAGAAGTAAAGAAGTTATGATGTAAAAATGAGCGTATTTATATTCTTTTATATAAAAAGGTCGCCATTTTGTTACTCTAATTAGCCAGTAATTTAAAGTTTTTCGTTAGGATGTAGCATTACCTAGATGTTCAAATTTTTTTGCTCATTTAAAGCACTTGCTTTAGAAAAAAATGCATTTTAAACTTTAATTTCGAAACACTTGGATACCAAATATAAACTTAAATATCTCCGAAATTATTAATCCTACATCAATAAACAAAAAATATAATTATTTCCCAGTTTGTACTTTCTGCAATTGGTCTGTAACATTTTTTCAATAAAGTAATACTTTTCGAGATACTTGACGGAAGCCGTTTGGAAATACCTTTTTTTAAGCTAAAATCGCAATTTTGAAGTCGTTATAACTTAAAAACTGTCAATTTATGTGAAAATTTGCATAGAACCTTTTCTTCTTAAAGTTTGATTCTATATCAGCTCCAATAAATATATACAGTGTGTCTCACTTTTCGTCACTACACCCCAATATCTCGGCCATTTGTTGGTCGATTTAGATCAAATTTGGTATACTTCTTTTGCTTCAGATTGTAATTAAAAAGTTATTTAAAAATTTTTTTTTCGAAATTAAATACGCCTACTATGATCAAAAAAATTTGGCAAAAATTAGGAATTTATATCAAAAAAATCATATCTAAGATTTCAATAATAATCACCCTACTATTCGAGTTATTTATTGTCGGATATTTACATAACTTGGTAGTGGTGTAATAATGACGCTAATTAAGCATTAGGACACATTTTTTATCCAAAACACTATTATGAAATGAATATTTGAAAAATGGTGGCTATTTTTTAAAATACTTAGAACTCGGCATACCAATATCTTTGTTAACATGGAGTGCTTTGGAATGGATTTGATAATTCTTATTATTTCAATTTTATCAGCAATAGTTAATTGTTGTGCAGCCATGTTTAAGTTTAATTTGACATTCGATGCAATTGTCAAATCTATTCCAAAGTACTCCATGTTAACAAAGATATTGGTATGCTGAATTCTAAGTATTTTAAAAATCGCTGCCCAAGGAATCACTACTTCCACATCCGGATTTTCTACCCAAGTCACACAACGAAAAAATTTTGTATCTGGAAATAATTGTTTATGGAACTTTAATAATATAATATTTGAAATCCTCTACCCCAAAAACCCATAAAGCGATACCCCACATCGGTAGTGGGGTGAGGGTGGTGACAAGGGGTGGGAGTGGGGAGGTGGATAAAGTAAAAAAATATTTTGAAGTTTCTGGTTCTTGTACATACACTAAATCACATTTTTTTTCATTCCCTTTAATAATGGGGTGGGGGTGGTAATGGGGGTGGCTAATGCCAAAATTTGAGAGACCTTAGCTTCTCTTGTCTATACTAAATATTAATTTCATGAACTCTTACCTACTTGATTTACCTATTTACTCCAAATTTACCCCAACCCTTCGACGGAACAAGATGAAAATATAATCTAGTTCTAGATCTCGTTAAAGTACATATGTGTACCAAATTTCAAGTCAATATCTCAAACGGTTCCAGAGTAAACGTGCGCACAAAAAAAAGTTACAGACCGAGAGACCGACAGACAGATAGACAGAAAATTTTTTTTCGCTCAAACTTGAAATCTCGACGTCTCATGACATTCTAAGCCTATTTGAACAATAAAAATTTTTAAAAATTTTCCACTGGATGTGGAAGTAAAATAGCTACAATTTTTCAAATATTCATTTCATAATAGTGTTTTGGATAAAAAATGTGTCCTAATGCTTAATTAGCGTCTTTATTACACGACTGCCAAGTTATGTAAATATCCGACAATAAATAACTCGAATAGTAGGGTGATTATTATTGAAACCTTAGATATGATTTTTACTTCCACATCCAGTGGCAGTACAGTAACGACAAAAAAATTAAAAAAAATTTTTATTGTTCAAATAGGCTTAAATGTCACGAAACGTCGAGATTTTAAGTTTGAGCAAAAAAAAATTTCTGTCTGTTGGTCTGTCTGTAACTTTTTTTGTGCGCACGTTTACTCTGGAACCGTTTGAGATATTGACTTGAAATTTGGTACACATATGTACTTTAACGATATCTAGAACTAGATTATATTTTCATCTTGTTCCGTTGAAGGGTTGGGGAGTAAACTGGGGTAAATTTGGGGAAAATAGGTAAATCAAGCAGATAAGAGTCCATAAAATTGGTATTTAGTATATACAAGAGAAGCTAAGGTCCAAAAAAAAATTTTGGCATTAGCCACCCCCATTACCACCCCCCCACCCCGCTACCAATGTGGGGTATCGTTTTATGGGTTTTTGGGGTAGAGAATTTCAAATATTATATTATTAAAGTTCCATAAACAATTATTTTCACATACAAAATTTTTTCGTTGTGAGTGACTTGGATAAAAAATCTGGATGTGGAAGTAGTGATTCCTTGGGCAGCGGTTTTTTTTAAAGGAATGAATATTTTTTAACGAAATTTGGTATACAAGGGTTTTAGGTCATGCCGAACAAGATTCTGTAAAAACAAAAATCCTATCTCAATCGCTAATATAAATTCCCAATTTTTGCCAATTTCTTTTGATCATAGTAGGCGTAATTAATTTCGAAAAAAAAAATGTTAAATAACTTTTTAATCACAATCTGAAGCAAAAGAAGTACACCAAATTTGATCTAAATCGATCAACAAATGCCCGAGATATTGGGGTGTAGTGGTGAAAAGTGAGACACACTGTATATATATATTTTTTATGTGCCACCCCCTGAGAGGGGGTGGCATTCACCCTCTATAAATTAGCAAGCCCCCGCACAATATAGAAACTTTTCTGTCAATCATTTACTATTATACCTCCAAAAATGAACTAAATCCGTTCAATATGACATTATTCCGAAGTTAAAACCTCTAGTTACTGTACTATTAGTGCAAGCATATAAAATACTTGTGCCCGTCATTCCCGTCTTCGCAAGTCATGCTCTTAAAAAGGAATCTGTATGATATTCTTTTCTTTTCTTTCTTTTCGGGTTCAAAAGTTACTAACAATAATTGCAACAAAATATGCTTTTTCCTTTGAAAATTAAGCAAGATAAGGCAAAACAATATACGTAACTTTTCGGTAGAGCATAAAATTCTCTCGTATAATGGTTATAATAAAAAACGGTACATCTGATAGTTAAATTATCGTTATTAAAGGTAATATAATATTTATATTTTATTTTATATAATTGTATATAATATTGTTTAAAAATTTTGTTTAATAGTTTTCTCATTCTAATGTAATACTGCGTGCAGTCATAATATGTTTTCTTAATGTATATGGGGAAGCTAGTTTAGGGTGACCTCTTCCTTTTGTGTGTAAACTCTTTTGTGCACCTTTTTTCTTACATTCTTCTACCTACATTCAACTTAAATTTGGTGACAGTTGCTTTCTTGCACAGAGCAATAAAACAATTAAAGCGTCTCAAATGCCAAAAGAACTGTTGCCAATGGTATACAAAAGCTACACAACGCCTGTTTAAAACAAGATAGAGTTATATTACAGTATTTAGCCATAAATCGAACTAAAAAATTATTAGTCCTAAATTACTATGACGAAAATAAAATGTATAAATGAAGTATAAGGAATTATTTTAGAATTTGTTAAAATTAAATAATCAAAACATTAGAATACATTACAAATTAACTGAGAAGTTGGAAATTTAAAATAAAATGAAAGTCATTGTTTATAAGAAATGCTTTAGTACAGAAAAAATAATTTTCAATTCCGTAAAAATACATGGCGAAAACTGCAGTCCTAGAGGTAATGACGTATACTTCACGAAAAGAATTATTTGTAAATGGTACAAATTTTGTTCTTTATTTTTTGAATAGACACGTGATATTTTTAACATCAATATTTTATAAACAACTCGAAAAATAAAGTAATAAAAGATATAGTTTCACTCACTTTCGTTACAGATTTATGCATTATTACACTATATTTCTTAAATTATACAGACAGTAATTTTTAATGGTTTTTATTTTCTTGCTAGTTAACAAATTATCAGAAAGTTTTTTGACTATTTTTATTCGATGCTTAGATTTAGTTCAGGACTTCTTATTGCACTTGTTACCACACCAAAATCAAAAACAAACTAAAATAATAAAATCGCGGCAGAAAGAATTCCTTAATCACCTTTTTTGATGCTGTCATAAAGTTGTTTAGGGCAAACGCTCTGCTGTTTTCCCACTAATATTTTCGTTAGTGTTTTCTAACTGTGATTAAAATATACCTTTTTTATCTAAATATGTAGGTATATTATTTGCCTACATGTAATAAAACAAGAATAGCAGTAGGGTATGTTTTGATCTAACATGTGTTAAATAAAATGGACATTTCGGACAGAACGCTTTGGTTATGCAGACAAAATTAATGTTTTGAATCTAGTTTTTGTCAATTTCCACGGTATACTTGATACGAGTATTTTCTCGATTTTTAAATTATTATTCACAAAAGAATTTTCATGTTTATGTATACGGTTGTTTTTGTTATTTTTTTCTATCTAAAAAAAATATAAACACATTCGGCGATTGTTAATAACAAATTGTTTATTAAATAAACAAATAAATTCACAACAAAAAAAAAATATATTTTTTCCACCTTTTGAATAATTGCAAATAATAAATTTAGGAATAAAATTTTTTCTTAATAACATGTTTAAATAATGAAAAAAGACAAAAGTGATTATAAACAATTAAAAACAATTTTTAAGAATTTTTTTAAATCTAATATTCTATAACAAATAAAATGGCAGAAAAATATTTTTCAAAAATACGTAATTTATCTATTTGTTTGTAAAATTTGTTTAAACAAATAGCAATAAAAATTTTAAGTTTATGTAATCTTATAGTATTTTTGAATATTAAAAAAGTAAGAGTAATTAAAATTAATAAAAAAAATTTTTTTCCTTTAAGTTTTTAAATAATAACATAACTTTTATGAATTTTAAAATTAATATCTAATAACAAAAAATATTTTTACTTGTTCCGGACGGTTTCAGAGCATCGTAACGCCTTAGTGTTCGCTGCGTTGAGCTTTATTTTCAACATTAAATTAATGTTATTAATAATCTCGTTAATAATAGATGTAGAGTTTCGGGAGTCGGGACTTTTTTATTGGAAATTTCTTCCTCTTTAAGAATCTTTCTTTCTTTAAAATTTTTAATAGTTTTCGAGTTATTTGCAAAAAACGGAACTCGTTATTTTTTCAATTTTCATTAGTTTATAACTTTTGCAATTGTTTATGTGCGGGTTTAAAACTTTTGCACATTTTTCTAGACGTCATTCCGAATCCAATGCAATCAAGGTAGGTGCATGACATCAGATGCACCATGCAGGGAGACCGACTACAAATATAAATTCAAATAACCATCATAAAAATATATGTGTTTATTAATAAAAAAAACCGCTGCCTAAAAAATCACTACTTCCACATCTAGATTTTCCTGCCCAAACCTTTTACAGCAAAAAATGTCGATACTATATTTGCAATCCACTGTGTAAAAATAATTGTTCATAGAACTTTGATAATATAATATTTGAAATGGTAGTGGAGGTAGTAGAGGGGGAAGCTGTTGGCAAAAAATTTAGAGGCTCTTGTACACATAAATCACAATTTTATTTTTTTATTCCCGTTAATAATGTGGTAGAGGTGGTGGCGAGTGCCAAAAAAGTATTCAGGCCTTTTGTTCCTTTATACACACTAAATCACAATTTTATCTTTTTATTCCCTTCCATAATCACCTTCAATAATTTGAGCAAACAAATTTTTTTTACGATTACTATACTTCAACTCCACTACGTGGAATAGAATAGAATAAAACGATTCAAGTTAGCCCATCAAAATTGTGTTTTTTTGGAGACCATGTAGGCTTAAAGGGAACCAAGACAGATCACGTCATGCAGTTAGGTGCACCATACAGTAAAGGGAACCTGACTTAAAAAACCGCTGCCTAAAGAATCACTATTTCAACATCCAAGTCTCCTACAAAGAAAAAAATGGTTGATACTGTATTTGCAGTCCATTATGTGGAAATAACTGATCATAGAACTTTAATAATATAATATTTGCAATCGTCTACCACAAAAACCCATAAAACAATATGCCATATCGACAGAGGGATGGTAGTGGGAGGTATAGCTGATGCAAAAAATTTAGGCCTTTGGTACTTATACACACACAAAATCACAATTTTATTTTTTTCGTCCTTTAATAATGGGGTAGGGATGGTAATGGGGGTGATAGTGGAAGTGGCTGATGTCAAAAAAATTTTGAGTAGGTACTTGGCTTCTCGTACATACACTAAATCCCAATTTTATAAACTCTCACTTGCTTGCTTTGCGTATTTATCCCCCCATCCCAAACTTCAACGGAATAAGATCAAAACATAATCTATTTCCAGATCTCTCTATAATACACAGGTGTCCCTTTTGAGTTAACATCATAAACGGTTCCAGAGTAATCGTGCGCACAAAAAAAAATTTCACACAGATTTTTTTTTGCTCAAACTTAAAATATTCGCATATTGGCATTCTAAGCCTGTTTAAAAAAACATTTTTTTTACGTTTATTATACGTTCACTCCACTATGTGGATGTGGAAGTAGTACCAGCTTATAGTGATTATGGACAATGCCTATCTATCCTTATAATATGTAAAACATGATTCTGCATAATAATAATTATTGTTTATTGACCGATATTTCTCCATGAAAATTTTAGTACTAAAATTATAATAATTAAGTATAGTATTATTGAATACTGAATGCAAAAAAAAACACAATCCTAATTTAGGAACATTTATTTGAATTTCTGTATTACACTTCAAAAGACATTTTAAGATGTTTAAGATGCTAACAACTATTCTTCTTTCATAACACTGTACCATGTATTTTATAATTCTTAGTAGGTATATGAATTTTTGAATTTAGAAAAATTGTTCGAATATGATACAATACTTGTGAGGTTAAAAAATTGATTCAAATAAAGAGCTTTCATTCATCGATTGTGACTTCATGAAGAAAGTATTTAAGAGGAAATAAGAATCGAACGTTATCGAGCCATTGCAACGATGCCAAATATCGGGCTATATAACGTGCGATAGATATCAGCTGTATAAGAGTCTTGGATATACAGGAACAGCGCCGCCTTACTCAGTAGTGCTGAACTAAAAGTGTATCTCGGAACATGAAAATATGACTTTTTGAAGCCCACCCCAAAATTTTGTAGGAAGGAAGCTAACGTGATTTGTGGCCATTTAGTGATGATATACACGGGGGTACGTTGATGAGCCCGACCCCGGGCTGCACAATGTCAAATCGGGCTGCACTACAACCGCTCAGTGTATGAAACGGGCCTGTATATGACCGTGCATATCTCTATATATATATATATATATATATATATATAATATATATATATATATATATATATATATATAATATATATATATATATATATATATATATGTGAAATCGGATTTGAAGGAAACAACTACTCAGCGGGCAAATACCCCGACCTGCATTGAATTACACCTTCAAATCGTGATCAGTAACCAACTATCATTTGTCTGTTCCTAACCAGACATAGACCGGTTTCGAACTTATTATGTTCTCATCAGCATGCCATAGGTCATGGAACAGACAAATGATAGTGGTCAACTTGCTAGTCTTATACAAACTGAATCTTGGATACACTTTTAGTTCAGCACTTCTGAGTCAGGCGGCGCTGTTCCTGTATATCCAAGACTCTTATACAGTTGATATCCATCGCTCGTTATGTAGCCCGATATTTGGCATCGCTGCAGTGGCTCGATAGCATTCGATTCTTATTTCCTCTTAAATACTTTCTTTATGAAGTCACAATCGTTGAATGAAAGTTCTTTCTTCATATTCGAATAATTTTTCTAAATTCAAAAATTTGTATATACGTTCAAAGAATTATAAATTATGTGGTACAGTGCTATGAAAGCAAAATAGTAGCATCTTAAACATCTTAAAATATTTTTTGAATTGTAATACAAATAGAGCGATAAAAGAAGTAGGTAGCATTTATATCAAAAGAGAAAAATTATAATAAGAACAAAATATAAAATCGAGTATAAAATACATTGGCTTTGTCCATTTGTTGTACTAAATTAATGTTTCCATGTCCCTAAATTAGGTTTGTGCTTTTTTGCAATCATGATTCAATAATATTCCTCATTTTTATTAATTTTGGTGCTAAAATTTTCATGGAGAAATATCGGGACATTAAACAATAATTATGAAGAATGACGTTTTACGTATTATAAGGATAGATATGCATTGTCCATGACGACTGCTGGTATTACTTCCATATCCACGTAGTTTAGTGGATAGCAATGGTAAAAAAATATATATTTTTAAATAGGCTTAGAATGTCTTGAAACATCGATATGTTCAGCTTGAACGAAAAAATTCCGTCTGCAATTTGTTTTTGTGCAAACGATTCGAACCGTTCATGATGTTGACTCAAAATTTGGTATACTTGTGTATTACAACGAGATCTGGAAATAGATTATGTGTTGATCTTATTCCGTTGAAGGGTTGGGGGGTAAAAGGGGGTAGATAGGTAAAGCAAACAAGAGCCGATAAAATTGGGTTTTAGGGTATGTACGAGAAGTCAATTTCTCAATAAAAATTTTTTTTTGATTGCTTACAATTTCATAAAATATTAGTCTTTAGTATTAAATCGCTTATAAATTTTGAATGGAACTGTTTGGCTGTAGCTATTTTATTGTTTTAATTTATTTTATGTAGAAGTGCTATAGGCAGTTTTGTTTCTTGTATAATTTTAAAAATTTATTTTTCAACAGTGAAATTTTCTGCTATTATCCTTATTATCTCTGATCCTAGTAATCGTGTCACAAAAATAAAAATACTGAATTGTTGGCAATGAGTTTTGAATAGGACTAGGTCTATGAAAAATCTTTCTGATAATTTGTTAACTTAAAAATAAATAAATAAAAATCACAAAAAGGTACTGTTTTTGGCTATTTAAGAAACAACGTAATAATGAATCAATTTTAATGAAAGTCTTTTATTGAACCAAACTCTCGTGCGAAATTTTAACCGAAAATATGTTTTCAAACGGCTAAAAGCCAATAATAAATTCGAAATTTCCATCGCTTACTGCTTAAGGGCATCGTAGGAGAAAATGTTTTTTTTTTCAAAATGTAGATTTTTGTATGTTTTTTGCAATGGTATTAAGAAAAAAATTATATCTTCATTTAGACCGTTTATTTGAAATTTGTTTATAATTTTCAAAATTGTAGTTGTAAACAAATTCAAATAACCCTGTGATCTTTTTTATCAAACTAAAAGCGGCAAACGAATTATGAAAATACGTGAAATATATAGCATTTCTTTAAAAAATAATAACGGTCTGCTTGCATTTGAGGTCAAGAGTCGAGATACGTCAGTTTTTGCATTAAAGTCACTAATAAATAAACCAAAAAAATATTTCTTTTTGAAATTTGGAGTTGTTAAATGTTTCATCTATTTTCGTTTGCGTTTTTAGTTTTATAAAAAATCCACAGGATTATTTGAATTTGTTTATAACTATAATTTTGTAAATTATAAACAAATTTCAAAAAAATAGTTTAAATGAAGAATTTTTTTCTTAATACCATTGTAAAATACATTTAAAAACCTACATTTTTAAAAATAAATTGTCCTACAAGTCGATGCATTTAAACGCGATGAAAATTTCGAAATTATTATTGGTTTTTAACCGTTTGAATAAATATTGTGGCACGAGCGTTTACTTCAGTAATGGGAATAGTTAAACCAACTTTCGTTAAAATTGATTCATTATTACGTTATATTTCTTAAATAACCAAAAAAGGCAATTTTTTGGTGATTATTATTTTTTTATAAATTAACAAATTATCAGAAAGTGTTTCATAGGCCTAGTCTTATTTTATTGCGAACAAATGGCTCTTTTTATTATTGCGATACGATTGCTAGGACGGGAGATAATAAAGAAAATAGCAGAAAATTTCACTGTTTAAAAATAAATTGTTAAAATTTTACAAGCAATGGGGACCGATTTAATGCAAAACTTCACATACACTTGCTGTTATATATACTGGCAACAAATTCAAACAATAAGATTGCTGCAGCCAGATAATTCCTTATTCACCTATTTTGATGCTTAATTTGACTCCACCATTAGGGGTAATCAAAAATACCAATATTTCGAAAAGAATTTATATCTTTTGAACAACTGGGCCGATTTAAATTCGAAAAAATGTGCAATAGATATAATAGGGACACCCTTATTAGAGAATTGAAAAAGACATTTGATAATGGGAACATTTAAAATAAAAAATTATATTATATATATATATATATATATACGTACGGTACGCATGAAACGAAGCCCACCATACACCACAGGGTACCAGAAGCCCAGCCTTATTTGTAATTTAAATAGTGTGTACATCTGTTAATAATGTTTTAAGTGGGAATAATAACGCGAGCAACATGAGAGGGGGAAACTTTTTTGGACATGCAGATTAAAAACAACACGACATGTCATACGAAGCCTTTTATAATTATGGTACATTACGAAGCCCGTTGTATAAAATGTATATATGTTTCAGATTACACGAAGCCATACATAGTTGCCACTTCTCTTCTAATTCTTTAACTAAATGATATAACTGTGTGCGACAATATAATTGCGTAGTCGATGTGTTAATAATATAATTGCATTGTTGTAGGTCACGGCCGCATGGCACCAAAGGGGCCGCCCTAATATAAATAATTATGTTTAGGGTATGCATGTTAAAAATGATAATTGATATAGTTTATATTTATTCTAATGCAAAATAGGTAACAGATACAAGGTATTCATTCCATTATTGACGTTTGACTAAAATAGGTTTTTTGTACAAATATGAAGCCTCAAAATAAAGCCCAAAGTAGCATATTCCTCGCTTACTTGAAGCCCACACCCTGCCTATGCTTATTTACAAACATTTTTCAATTTATGATGATTATTAAATTAATTATTTTATGTACTTGTTCTTTTAGACAAGTTCACACGTTCAAACACATGTTAATTCTTGATAAAGCTCGTGAAAATATGAGTGAGGTCTCATTAGATTTAGAATGACGTCTAGAAAAATGTGCAAAAGTTTCAAACCCGCACATAAACCATTGCAAAAGTTATAAACAAATTCAAATTGAAAAAATAACGAGTTTTGTTTTTTGCAAATAACTCGAATACTATTAATATATAAGAAATTAAAAAAAAGAAGATTCTTAAAAAGGAAGAAATTTCCAATAAAGAACTCCTGACTCCCGGAACTCTATCTCTATACCTTGGCAAGTAAAAACATTTTTTTATGTTATTAAATATTAATTTAAAAATTTTTTAAATTATGGTACCTACTATTTAGATACTTAAAGGAACAATATCCCGTTGGATCCTCGTTTTTCATAAAATGAGCCTATTGTGAATTAACAAATTTTTTTAGAGTTTGCCTTTATATTTCAAGTCGGATAATTGTTAAACAAAAGCCACTAAATTTATTATTATTTCGCTTCATGGACACCTTATGTCAACTATACTTTATGAGATTATGATATTTCGATGTTTTTAATTGTTACAATCTATTAGTTATTAATTATTCAAGCTAACAAAAAACTAAAAAATGGAAAAGAGAGGTTGAAATTTTTATTAATTTTAATTATTAATACTGTTTTTATACTCAAAAATACTATAAGATTACATAAACCTTAGTGCTGTTTGTTTAAACAAATTTTATGAACAAATAGATAATTTACGTATTTTTGAAAAAAAAAATTTTTGCCATTTTGTTATAAAATGATTTAAAAAAATTCCTAAAACAATTTTTTAACAGTTTATAATCAATTATTTCTTTTTTCATTAGTTAAACAAATTATTAAGAAAAAAATTTATTCTTAAAATTTATTATTTGCAATTCTCTCCAAGGTGGGAAATTTTTATTTATTGTTAATTCATTTGTTTATTTAATAAACAATTTGTTATTAACAATCGCCGAATGTGTTTATATTTTTTTATGGAAAAAAATAACGTATACAACCGTATACATAAAAATTTTTAATATTTTTTTATAGAATTTTAAATTTTAAATATTATTTTTTTTTACATGTTTATGTATAAGGTTGTTTTTGTTTTTTTTTTCTATAAAAAAAAATATAAACACGTTCAGCGATTGTTAATAACAAGTTGTTTATTAATAAATAAACAAATAAAATTTTCCCTTGTAGAGAATTGCAAATAATAAATTTTAATTAAGAATCATTTTTTTTTATAATATATTTAAATAATGAAAACAGGAAAAAATTGATTGTAAACAGTTAAAAAAAAATAAAACAGATAAAATGGCAAAAAATGTTTTTCAAAAATACGTAATTTATATATTTGTCTATAAAATTTGTTTAAACAAATAGCACCAAAAATTTAAAGTTTATGTAATCTTATAGTATTTTTAAATTTAATAACAGTAATAATAATTAAAATTAATAAAAAAAAATTTCAACCTCTCTTTTTCATTTTTTAGTTTTTTGTTAGCTTAAATAATTAATAACTAATAGACCATAATAATTAAAATCATCGCAATGTCATAATCCCATAAAGTATAGTTGACATGGGGTCTCCACGGAGCGAAATAAATTTAGTGGCTTTTGTTTAACAATTATCCGACTTGAAATATAAAACAAACACAAACTCTAAAAAATGTATAAATTAACAATAGGCTCATTTTATGAAAAATCGGCAAAAAAATTTTTTTCCAACGAGAAATTGTTCCTTTAAGTGTCTAAATAATACCATAATTTTTTTTAATTTCTAAATTAATATTTAATAATATTTAAAAATGTTTTTACTTGCTACGGTCGGTTTCAGAGCATTGTAGCCCTGTTTTCAACATTAAATTAAAATGATCAATAATAGAGATAGAGTACCGGGAGTTTTTTATTGGAAATTTCTTTAAGAATCTTTTTCTTTTAATTTCTTAACTATTAATAGTTGTCGAGTTATTTGCAAAAAACCAATGTCGTTGTTTTTTCAATCTTAATTTGTTTATAACTTTTGCAATTGTTTATGTGCGGGTTTGAAACTTTTGCACATTTTTGTAGACGTCATTCCGAATTCAATGAACCCTCGCCCAGATTTTTACGAGCTTTATCAAGAATTAACACGTGAACTTGTGAACTAGACTGTTTGAGAAGTTTAAAAATAGAACAATGTTATTAAAACGTTGAAGAATTAATGTAACTGTTCTTTTTTCTATTGGAACTCCCCACATGATAAAAGTCAAAGTCAATAGAAAGCAAAAAGAAATAACTGAATGTAAATATTATTTTTCGCCAGTTTTCTGAAGTTTTTACATAACTGTTAAACATTCTATATGACATTCTGCAGTTTGTTGAAAATAAGTTGATTTTTCTAGATATAATTGCTAAATTTGTAATTCTAATCGTCTCCTGATGATGCCAGCTTGGTTGGCGAAGAGCTTCTAGCTACATTCTGCAGAATTTTTGTTATTGTCAAATCTTATCAAGAGTTACAACAGTTTATATTTGCATTTTTTGCTTAAGATGTCTTAACTGTTGTATTTGCAGATTGGACTTTTTTTAATAACAACGTGGCTCTTCCTCTAGCTAACTTTAACTTATTGTCCAAATTTAAATACGACCGGACTCTTGGTCCTTCAGTTATCGTGCTTACAAAGCACATGGCGTTTTCGTGAATAGTCCAGTAAATGTCAAAAGAACTGTTGGCAATGGTAAAGCTACACCTCTTTGAAGCAAGACAGTACTTAGTCGTAAATCTATCTAAAAAATTAATAGTCCTATTATTATGACGAAAAAAATGTATAAATAGAGCGGAAGAATTATTTTATAATTCGTTAAAATTAATAACCAAAACATTAGAAT
Source organism: Rutpela maculata (assembly GCA_936432065.2). Lineage (NCBI taxonomy): Eukaryota > Metazoa > Arthropoda > Insecta > Coleoptera > Cerambycidae > Rutpela > Rutpela maculata. The sequence continues at coordinate 135,308,837 of OW386286.2, read as the reverse complement.
ATGAGAAATACATAATACTGCGTATTACAACAAATTACCTGATCAGTTGGAAACTTAAAATAACATGAAAGTCATCGTTTATAAGAATGTTTTAGCGCAGAAAAAGTAATTCTCAATTACGTAAAAATACATACTTTACGAAAAAAATTGTTTGTAGATGATACAATTATTTTCAAATTTTTATTTTCTTTAATATTTGAATAGACGCACCATGTTTTTAACTTTATTATTTTATCAAAAAAAAGTAAGTAAACATAACTTGAAAACTAAAGCAATAAATGGCATAATTTCACCCCAATTATACGAAGAGGGCAATTTTTAATGGTGCCTATTTTTTTGCAAGGTAACAAATTATCTGAAAGTTTTTTTATGTCTATTTTTATTTAAAATTAGTTTTTTTATTATTTGCGATATGGAGACTATGACTATAATAAGAAAAATAGCAGAAATTTAATATTGCTACATAAATTGTTTAAATTTTTATGAAGCAACCAAAACTGCAGTCTTGTGTTGATGACTCATCGATTTTGTGCGTCGGCCTTGTCTATAGGGGGTGTTTACAGAAGACGCTGTAATTAGGGTAAATGAAATCGGTTGGTCCCAGTTGAAAGGTAATTGAATAAACTTTATTTTCCAACAAAAATTTCTAATATTTTGTTTCCTTATAAATGTATAAAATGTTTTTTTACAATAAAGTTGGATTTTTTAGGTTATAAATTATTTTTAAGGAAAATAATGTAGGCATCTAAACCGTTTAATTAATTATTTAAAAAGCTTAAAAAAAACTTTAAATGAACTTTTCTATTAGAACGCAATTTAAAAGAAAACATTTTCGCAAAATTCGATTTTCATATAAACGAATTTTTGAACAAAGAATAGACATAACTTGTAGAAATTGTAGAGAATTAAAATATCTTTCAACATTGTGGTCAACGTTCTTCTTCTCAAGTCTTAATTACTTCCACTTTAGTATAGTAACGACAAAAAAAATTTTGAAAATTTTTATTGTTCAAATAGGCTTAGAATGTTATGAAACGTCGTGATTTTAAGTTTGAGCGAAAAAAAATCCTGTCTGTCGGTCCGTCTGTAACTTTTTTGTGCTCACGATTACTCTGGAACTGTTTAAGATATTGACTTAAAATTTGGTACACGTATGTATTTTAACGAGATCTGGAAATAAATTATATTTCTATCCTCTTCCGTCGAAGGGTTGGGTGGTAAATTGGGGTAAATGGGGGATAAATAGGTAAATCAAACAGGTAAGAGTCCATAAAATTTGTATTTAGTATATGTAAGAGAAGCTAAGGTCTCAAAAACCTTTTGGCATTAGTCACCCCCATTACCACCCCCACCCCATTATTAAAGGGGATAAAAAAAATTGTGATTTAGTGTGTGTACAAGAACCAAAAATCTCAAAATATTTTTTTACTTCATCCTATTACCATTCCCCTATCACCACCCCCATTCCACTACCGATGTGGGATATCGTTTTATGGATTTTTGGTGTAGAGATTTCAAATATTATATTATTAAAGTTACATAAACAATTATTTCCACATACAAAATTTTTTCGTTGTGAGAGACTTGGTTAGAAAATCTGGAAGTGAAAGTAGTGACTCCTTGGGCAGCGGTTTTTTTGAGTTAATCGCGAAAAACGAGCGTCGAAATTTGACTTTTGGAGAGCAGGAAAAAAAACACTTAATCTTAAAAAAAATCACCTCTCGGTCAATTTTCTACCATATTGGAACGGACTAAAATTTTCTTCCCCCTTTGATTGACCTACTTTATTTCTGAATTATTTTTTCTGTTGGATGACGACCCTGCATATTTTTCTTATAAAAACTATATCAGATTTTTTTCCTGGCAATAACGACTGACAACTACATTTCAAATATCATTTTACTGTGTCGTTTCTTATTTTTTAAAGTGGCCACCCTGTAAATTTTTCATATTTTTTCTTCTTTGACAGTTATGTTACCTACATGCGAAATCTTCTTTCATTATTTTTTTCTATATTTTCATATTTTTCTTACTTGGCAGTTGTGATATCTGCATGTGAAATAATATCGTCCTTCGTCTCATTTTTTATTATTATTTTTGGGGCGACCACCCTGTATATTTTTTCATATTTTTCTTTGACAGTTGTGTTAACTATATGCGAAACATTATTGTCCGCAATCCATTTTTCATTATTTTTTTAGAGTAAACACCCTGTACATATTTTTCCCCTGACAGTTGTGTTAACTACACGCAAAATATAATTGTCTTTCGTCACATTTTTTTCCTCATTATTTTTTCAGGTGTCCACTATTCTTCGTTGCCAGTAGCGTCAACTAACGACCAAATATTTTTCTTCTGCGTCAAATGGTTTTGTAATATTTTCCCCACAATATATATCTTATAAACTACAATAATTGTTATGTGTATTGTTAGAAATAGATACATACTTCTGGCTCTTGTAGATATAGCTGTAGATATAGCGCCAACAGACAGACAGACTGATCGTAATCTGCATAGTCTGAAACGCAAAGAAATCTCGGAGGGTAATTTTTTTACGATTACAATACCCTACTTCCCTTCGGTTAGCGAGGGAAGTAAACGAAATTTAATCCATATGACAATATTTCTAAATGGTTTAAAAGTGGATTTTAACATTTCGTAAACAAGTGGTACTGACCAGTGAACATATATCAGGTAGGTACCTAAAATTTTAGCGGGAATTTCATAGAAAGTGTCGACCTACCATCTGGTCGGCCAGGCACTACAATGGGCTGTTATAGTTAGTAATTTTAAATATGTGACTAATACTTTCTCAGTTTGCTGTAATGTACAGTATTATAAATTTTTCACGTTCTGATTTTTTAGTTATTTAATTTAGTTTTAAATATGTTAACATTTTAAATCATATATAGTGAAGTCAAATTAAGTAACAAAATAGGTGAATAAGGAATTCTCTGGCTTCAGCAATTTTATTATTTTAATTTGTCGTAGATATAATAAGTGCCACCGAGAAGTTTTTAATTCAGCGGTCCAGCGTAAAAAAAATTTTAACAATTTATTTTTCAACGCTGAAATTTTCTGCTCTTTTCCTTATTATCTTTGGTCCTAATAATTGTATCGCAAAAATAAAAATAGCGAGTGGCTATGAAAAAAACTTTCTGATAATTCGTTAATTTGTAAGAAAATAAAAACCACCAAAAATTGCCTTTTTTGACAATTTAAGAAATATAACGTAATAATGCATCCATTTTAACGAAAGTTGGAGGAACTATGCACTTTATTGAACTAAACCTTCGTGCCAAATTTTAGCATAAAATATTTATTCAAACGGCTAAAAATAGAAAAAGATTTCGAAATTTTAATCGCTTACTGTTTAAGTGCATCGATTCGTAGAACATTTTTATTTCAAAATGTAGGTTTTTTACATGAATTTTACAATGATAGCATCTTCATTTAGACCATTTTTTAAATCTGTTTATAATTTTCAAAATTATAGGTATAAACATATTCAGATAACTGGATTTTTTATCAAACCAAGAACAGGCAACGAATTATGAAAATAGATGAAATATTTCTTAAAAAAATAATGATCTACTTGCATTTGGGGCCGAGATACGTCAGTGTTTGCGTCTCAGTCGCTTATAAATAAGCAAATTGATATATGTTTTTAAAATTTGGACTGGTTATTCTTCAATAATATTAGTCTCACCTAGTTGAGAACAATCCAGAAGCACAATTGTTAAAAAAGATAGAGGCCCGATAGTCGGGCTTTTAGCAATTATGTTAGAGATCCGAAAATCGCCAAATAGCTCTAAAGGTTTATTATGGTTTTACAGATCATACTTCAGTCGTAAGATAGTTCAATGTGTAAGACGACCAGCACTTTTTTTTCCAGGATGGTTCAAATAACTAACTGCCATTTTTTTATTGTATCAGTAAAATGAAAAGTTACAAAACTGTGTACATAGACATAAGAATAACTGTTCAGGTTAGGTTTGTTTTCCCTTCCGTGACAAAAATGGATAAGAAAGTAAAAAAAAATTGACTATGTGTGAAAACCGCTTTATTCTAATTGTAATTCTAAAAATTATAGTTTCGACTCATTTTCAAACAGCGGAGACAAAAACATAAGTATCGAAAAACAATCAATCCAAATTTCTAGAAAAAATATCGACTTGTTTATTTATAAGCGACCTAAACACAGAAACTGACGTTTCTCGGCCCCAAATGCAAATAGATCACTAATTTTTTTAGAAAAATGTTAGATATATCATCTATTTTTATAATTCATTTCCCGCTTTTGGTTTCATAAAAAAATCCAGAGTTATTTGAATTTGTTTACAACTGTAACTTTGAAAATTATAAATAAATTTCAAGAAAAAACGGATTAACACTGTTGGAAAATATATGTAAAAACCTACATTTTGAACAAAAATTTACCGCACACGAGTCACTGCACTTAAACAATAAGCGATAAAAATTTCGAAATTATTATTGGTTTTTAGTCGTTTGAGATTTGTTCAAAAATATTTATTTTGAGCTAAAATTTAGCACAGGTTTAGTTCAATAAAAGGCTTAGTTCCACGGACTTTCGTTAAAATTGATGCATTATTATGTTATACTTATTAAATTATTATCAAAAAAGGCAATTTTTGGTGGTTTTTATTTTTTTTACTGATTAACAAACTATCATCTAGTTTTTGCATAGGCCTAGTCTTATTCAAGATTTTATTGCGAATAATTCGCTATTTTTATTTTTACGATACGAATACTAGGACCGGAGGTACTAATGAAAATAACAGCAAATTTCAGTGTTTAAAAATAGGTAAATTGTTAAAATATTACAATAAGCAATGGACCCATTTAATCCAAAACTGCTCATAGCACTTGTTATTATACATAAAACAAATTGAAACAATAAAATTCCTGCAGCCAAACAGCTTCATTCAAAATTTATTTTCACTCCAATAGTGTGGGGGTGCTCTTAGACGAAAAAAGTAAGTTATTAGAAAACCGATTGGATTTGAATGAATTTCCCTGAAAACTGATTTAATGGCTTTCTATAATCAAATATGAAGTTTTCTACCACTTTTCCTTCTCCGCAATAAATATAAAATAAATATTGTCAATTCAAACAGAATTTCTTTTCAAATAAAATTAATGAAAAATTTAAAAATAAAATAAGTACCTACATGATTTATTTTGCTATTTGTTCTCACCTCACTCCACCATATATCTAGAGACAATACACACCTATAAGATAATAGTTATGTAACAAACAAGTATGTTAATGAGAGCGATTAATAAATTGAGACATTTTAACGTGCGAGCGGTAGCGAGCGCATTATTTGTCGAGATTATTAATCGCCGATTAACACACGAGTAAGTTATATAAATTTTCCGTTGATTGTATATTATTACATAGGAAAAAATCTTATTTTATTTTATAACACAAAATTGAATTCTAAGTGTTACTTTTATTTATTTAATTATGGTAACACATATGGAACTTAAAAAATATCAAAAATGCAATTACAAATTCATTAGGCCTCTTTTTGTAACATCGGAGAAATATGCCAATAGCACCGATTCCGAATAGCGCGATACCTGCTTCTCTTCTTGCACCATGAAATAAAACCCGCATAAGTTTTCTCGTGAAGTTTTCTGCTTTTATCTGGAAGTAAATTTAGAGTTGCTATATTTGCACTTTCTAGCATTTCTGGGGGAGTTAATAATATGTCTTCGATGTCCATAACTAACAAACTATAAAAGTTTCATACACGTTTTATATGTTTGACAATTAGAGTTTTGACATGTATTGTCATATTGTTATTTCACAAAAATAAGTACAAAAAATAAGGTCATTTCTATGTATTTTAAAAAAAATAACATTACTTTCTGCACGATCGTTTTTAATTACACTTCAATTAAAATAATTTAATTTCTAGTAAATAAACGAAATGTCAAAATACAAATATCATATTTGACAAGTTGTACTTGCCACGAAATATAAACGTGGCTTTTGACTTTTCGTTTATTTAGTAGAAATTAAATTATTTTAATTGAATTGGAATTTAATACGATTGTACAAAAAACAGTATAAGCATCGCGAACCTTGAGGGTTATACCGGTATTCGGCGGTAAACGTCCGTTGCCGTTCTGATGATACTTAATATACTATTATTTCCACACTACGGAATAATATATATCTACCATATATTCGGCAAGTAACTAGATTACTTGACAAAAATAAAGTCGGATCTTTCATATGAACTTTTTTAAAATTAGCTTTTCCTGGATAATTGCGTCCTTCTGTAAAGCATGCATTAAAATAATGTTTGAAATTATTGTTTTCAGACTCATTATAGTGCTTTTATCAATAATTTTTACTCAATATGATATTTATGCAAAAGTCTTTTCATCCTCCGTGGCATCTCTTAAATGTATCAAATAAACCACCCTTTATGACTTTTCAACAGTTCTTAACGGTTGAAACTTAGCTTATAACTTCATCAGAAAATTTTAAAACTTTTTGCTTCTTGCTTAAAAAAAAAAATACCCTGACATGCATAAAAATAAGCCGTTTTCTTCCATATGTATTTAATACGCTTCTCTCAAAATTATTCAGATTAAAAGTAATGTAAACTAAATGAACGGAAATAACAAAGAAGATGGGAAATATTTAACAAATATAAAGTAGAGGAGATTTGGACTCGCCCCTTTAAAAGGGGGTAGCTTTCCAGGGAGGGCTAATTTTGGAACAGTTAATACTAGAAATTTTCCTTAAATAAATAAAGCAAAAATTTTAAAACTTTTCGCTTCTTGCTTAAAAAAAAATACCCTGACATGCATAAAAATAAGCCGTTTTCTTCCATATGTATTTAATATGCTTCTCTCAAAATTATTCAGATTAAAAGGAATGTAAACTAAATGAACGGAAATAACAAAGAAGATGGGAAATATTTAACAAATATAAAGTAGAGGAGATTTGGACTCGCCCCTTTAAAAGGGGGTAGCTTTCCAGGGAGGGCTAATTTTGGAACAGTTAATACTAGAAATTTTCCTTAATTCTTGCTAAGGAATCTACTTAGAAATATCCTCAACATTTTAGTTAATAGTCTGGCTGCTGGTTTCCGGGTCTTCTTCCGCGTAGACTTGGTTGAGTGCTTGACGTTTCGACCATCTTGTCGTGGTCTTCTTCTGAAGCGAAGTGAGCTCTGCTGGACTGAGCTCCTCTATTTATACAGGTTATCAGGAGACCTGTATAAATAGAGGAGCTCAGTCCAGCAGAGCTCACTTCGCTTCAGAAGAAGACCACGACAAGATGGTCGAAACGTCAAGCACTCAACCAAGTCTACGCGGAAGAAGACCCGGAAACCAGCAGCCAGATCACCAGCTCCGCGAAAGCCTTAGCACTAAGATTTTAGTTAATACCCTGTATAGGTGTACTTAAAATCATAAATTAATTATATTTATAATTACGATTTTTGCTGCTGAACGCACGGAAAAGAAAGACAGTCTATATAATCTTAGTGAAGTAAAAAAGTAAAAACCGCTGCCCAAGGAATCACTACTTCCACATCCAGATTCTCTATCCAAGTCACTCACAACAAAAAAACTTTGTATGTGAAAATAATTGTTTATGGAACTTTAATAATATAATATTTGAAATCCTCTACCCCAAAAACCCATAAAACGATACCCCACATCGGTAGTGGGGTGGGGGTGGTGATACGGGGGTGATAGTGGGGGGTGGATGAAGTAAAAAAATATTTTGAGGTTTCTGGTTCCTGTACATGCACTAAATCACATTTTTTTTCATTCCCTTTAATAAGGAGATGGGGGTGGTAATGGGGGTGGCTAATGCCAAAAATTTTTTTGAGACCTCAGCTTCTCTTGTATATACTAAATACCAACTTCATGGACTCTTACCTGCTTGATTTACCCATTTACCCCAAATTTACCCCAATTTACCCCCCAACCCTTCGACGGAACAAGATGAAAATATAATCTAGTTCTAGATCTCGTTAAAGTACATATGTGTACCAAATTTCAAGTCAATATCTTAAACGGTTCCAGAGTAAACGTGCGCACAAAAAAAAGTTACAGACAGACAGAAATTTTTTTTCGGTCAAACTTAAAATCTCGACGTTTCATGACATTTTAAGCCTATTTGGACAATAAAAATTTTAAAAAATTTTTTTGTCGTTACTATACTTCCACTGGACGTGGAAGTAAATGTATCAATAGATTTTTTATTAAATAACAACAGTTTTTTTGTCATCTTATAGGAGATATAAATATTATTTAGTTACGAGTCCAGTTCTAAGTCAGCCATTAGATAAACACAATTAACATAAAATATTTAATTGTCATAGCCACAAATTATCATTGCCACAGCAAAAATATTACAGATACAAACACATTAGTTGGCTGCATAATATTTACCAAGCAGATGTACAGTGTTGCCAAGACTTAGGGATTCGTATAATGCATCGAATAAAATGGGGCATTGCAAAATGCGTCAAATATATTCACTGTATATATCGCTTATATACCGACAACTGTAGCGCCATCTGAACATCTATTCGTTCAACTACATCGCGTATGTTTTGAGAGAAAGGAGGTGCAATTTGATGCCCGGGCGAAATTTTGCCAGTTGGCGGGATTTGTTGAGAATAACATAGTCTATTGGGGCTTCATATGTCTATATATATATATATATATATATATATATATATATATATATATATATATATATATATTTATTTCTGTGACTTATTTACATAAGTATAGATATTGTCATGGGGTTAATTCTAAAAACAAGATAACAAGATAATATGGACAAATATAATTTAAATTACCTAACTTTAATTAATTTAATTCATTAAAATTTCAAATAAATAAAAAAATTACAACACATTTCAAGTAAAACTATATAAAAAACAAGCACTACAGTAATTTAGTTCCAAAAACTCTTCCACGGAATAAAAGCAATTATCGACTAGAAACGCTCTTAGTTTTTGTTTGAACTTTTCTATTGGCATGCAATTTTTTATATCTGAGGGCAATTTATTGAATAAATAACTACCTGCACATAATGGGGACTTCTTATATAAAGAAAGGTTATATCTACTTATATATATCTCGTCTTTGTTGCAAGTTTGATAACAGTGATTGTAAGTTTTTAATTTATGTTTATATATATATTGTTATGATATTGTTTATATGCGTGAAAATAGAGTAAAATATAAATTTTAATTAAATGAAATTTTTAAAAAGAATGTGGTTTAAATGAAATAAATTTGATTGTTGGACGCCAGGAGACTTAGTGTCTACCAAACTATACGCATTAACAATATAATAATATCTTTAGCACGAGAAATCTGCGAAGTGCAGATCAGACTCCGTTCAGGGAAGAAGTGAGTTCAATTTTGCTCAGACCAGAATACCGAAACGATCAAATACAACACAATGTTTAATGATTTTATGTTAATTTTTATTTAACTTGGAAAAAGATTTTTGTTTGTTTTCAAAAGACAATGACAAAAGACTTAAAACTACTTAAAATTATAGGCCTTTTTAAAATTGTTATTTAAATTTTAGATATCTTTGTGAGAATTAAATAAATGATAACTTTTGCACCTTGGAAATTCTTTACTTTGTTCGATAAAAGCTTTTACCTTATATTTCTCACTGAATCCGGTTAATTTCTGACCGTGACAATCACTACCAGTCGACTCGCTTGAAAACTGCTTACAAACGTCTAACTTCTCACAACTATGACAGGTTATTATTGTGATTTCTTACTAGACTTTCTTATAAACATGTAGACTGGATTCCTTCAAGAATCTTCCGATACAACCTTTGTTCCACTTTATTAATTGGGTAGGTAAGTACCTACGTATTTATTTTCGTCGCGATATTTCAATTTGTTGGATAATGACATTTCTATCTCCACTGACCTCTCAAAAATGTTCAAATTCCACTTAAAATCTTGTTAGGTTAACTTTTTACCTATAAATTAAAGATGCTGCCCACCGGCCTCTATTTAACAATTCTCTTCGTTATTCTCCCCTTTTTTTCTTTTAAATTCCAACAAACTTCTTACTTTCTTGACATTTTTCAACATCCGTCATCTTCTTTTTTTATTTCCCCCCTTTTTTTCTTGGTGATTTTTCAATCTTATAGTGTGCATTTTGTCTAGGTTAATGGGTTATTTAAATCTATTTCTGATGATATGAATATTTAAACATTTTTACTCTTTATAACTATTTTACGCTGTAAAATCTTATTCCAAATTAAACACTATGCTTTATTACACATTTCCATGAACAAATTATCTAACCTACCTTAACGTTCTACTTATTAACACTATATCAAATTTTAACCTATCAAATGGCCAATACTTTGATGTTGCAGACAAGTACTTCTGGCTGTGCCTAACAAAACTACTATGAAACTATGGTTTGAACCATTTTCGAATAATACAACGTAAAAATTACTTTAAAGAAACTCAGTCTGTCTTCTACATTTAACTGGAGCTAAACTATACCTAACAGATACTCGTGCCTCAAACAGGCACCATCAGTAAACTTTTACTAAACATAATTGTGAAGTTAAATTATATATTATCGGGTATGACTAGCAATTTCAAATATTATACTTGTCTGGGGCGAATATCACAACAATTTCCCCCTTAACTAATAAATTTTTGACTTGTTTGAAAATTTCTTAATTCTGTCAATATGATGTGAGATTCATACGCAGACAGACACACATACCCGCTTTTTTTATTTGCGTAAAATTACTTAAACTGCATCATATGGGTACAACATTGTGATGTGAAATCTACCTCTGATTGAATTTTTATTTCTTAATTCATAAGTATTTTCGTTCAAAACTTTATTAATCTCATAAGGCCCTTCAAATGGATATTGTAGCTTGGCACATATGTTATTTTTATAGTCAGAAACCTTTAACCTTTTAATAATAACTTGATCTCCCTCTTTAAATTTGACTTTCTTGCGAATCTTTTTATTTTCCCTCTCTTGATACCTTTTGGCATTACGATCTAGTCTTTGTTTTACCATTTTATGAATATTTTCTAAGTTTAACTTTTCACTATTCATCCATGGTCTACCTGGTAATTGTCCTAACATGGTTAGAATTGGTGAGATTTGGGTAACTGTACTTGGTATGTTATTCATGTAATTTTCCACATCTGCCACAGCCGATGGCCATTCTCTGTGGTCATGATGTGCTACTATCCTTAAGAATCTTATGACCTCCTGGATATAACGCTCAGCTGGGTTTGCATTTGGTCGTCTTATTGTAGTGAAAACTAGGTGTATTTGTCTCTTTTTAAAATAATTTTTCATTCTTTCGTTATTGAAATAAGTTGCATTATCTGCTAATATTTTTGAAGGTTTCCCAATCGTTTTACAGAAATGATTTATGCATTTTAATACTGTGGTAGTATTACATCGTTTTGTGGGATATAGTTTGATAAACTTTGAAAAAATGTCTACTATCACCAGAATATGTTTATAACCATTCACATCCGGAATCAAATTACTTATAAAATCAATAGCTACTAGCTTTAGTGGTTGATCAGTTGTGATGCTGTAAACTGTATTCTGATTGATATGGTTTTTATTTTCTTGAAATTTAGTTCTTAACTGATACTCTAACAGTGGCGTAAGTTCATTACATTTTTATATTGTTCTCTCTCACATAGAATGCGAATATTGCATCATTTACCCCCTCCAACTATTAAAATTTGAAAATTTTGAAAAACTTTGAAAAGCTTTGAAAATTTTACTAGTTCGAAAAATTTGATGGAATATTTACTCTGTCATTCCTTGTTTTTCTTTGATTTAGTCACTAACATACGATTGATCATTTCTGTGGATATTATCGTTTTAATGTTTTGTCTACAATGTATTAATCCTAATGAAAATAAAAAGTTTTGAGAAAATTGTTGTTTTTTCTTTCTCTTTTTATATATTCTGAATGAAATAAAAATGACATTTTGTGACGAGTCACAATGCATTTTTCTCAACGTATTTAAAATTCTTGCATGTAAACATAGCCTTATTGAGTCATTTTTCTTTTTAACTATCACCAACGGATTAATGTAATTTGTTTTTGCCGATTCAATTATATCGGATTTTAACATATTTTGTAACTCATTTTGTACTTGTTCTCTGTACTTGAAAGGAATAGGATAATTTTTGCTTTTAAATGGTTTTGTTTCATCTACTTGTAGTTTGTGAATATAGCCTGTTGCAACTCTTGGTTCATAGTTTATTAGTGAGATATTTTTTTGTAAAAGTTCATGAACAATTCTTTCATATTTAAGTGGGCATTTTATATCAATATTTTTGGGCATAACATAATTACTATTCATAACATATGTGGGTACGCTCCCCATCATATATTCCGCATTGGCGTGATTGCCGTTTAATTCATTTATTACCGCATTTTTATTTTTGATACAGGTGGTCACTGTGCCTCCCTTATATCCCGCATTTTTTTCGACATGAGTAGCCACTGTGCCAATCTCACGTCCCGCATTGACCTTATCGTCATTTAATCCTTTAATTACCGCATTTTTATTCAATATAACCTCATTTTTACTATATATAGGTAACGTTTTACCTTCAAACTTAAGGAATCTTGTTCCCACATCAATATTAGCCCTCAACTTATATAAAATATCTTCACCTAGAATAATGTCGAAATTTAATTCAGGTACTATAAATAATTCACATTTAAAAGAATAATTTTCTACATTAAAAGATGTTTGCAATACTTTGTTGGTCTTAAAAAATGTCCTGCCATTGGCGTTAATTAATCGTATTTTTGATATTTTGATACATTTGTTAGCAAATTTATCCTTATTTTGTTAAATAAACTTTCATTAATCATTGATATTTCCGACCCGCTATCAATAAGTGAGTTTACGAGTAGACCTTGTATATTTAAATTAACCATTGGTAAGTGACTTTGTTTCGTTTTATGTAAATTTCCATTTTCATCATCCATTGTGATAAATTCGCGCGCGTGAGAATAATTGGTAGTTGAAACATTTCTACTTAAAAATCCTGTTGTCGATTGTTGATTTGAGCTTGCGTCCCAATCTTGTGCATTTCTTGTTGATTTTGTTGTCCGCTTCTTGGTTGTATATTTGTGTTAGCTACTTGCGCGTAGTTTCTTATATCTTTGTTTTGTTCATTGTTTCCTTGTGATTTGCCTTGTTGAATTTGATTGGTTCTTTGTTGATAGTTGTTATTATACCCATTTTCATTGCTCCTTTGTTGATTATAATTGTACCTCAGTTGATTTCCATTTTGATTCTGATTGTTGTAATAATTTCGTTGTTGGTTTCCACTGCCTTGATTGTTATAATAATTTTTTCTTTGATCATAGTTTTGGTTTTGACCTGTATCATAATCTTTGCTTCTGTCATCATAATTTCTGTTCCTGTTTTCGTAATTTCTGTTTTCGTTTTGTATACTTCTTCTCCATCCTGTGCGATGATCATCAATGCTTCTTAGGTAGTCGATTAAACTATCCAGTGTAGTTATCCTTTGTGTGATGATAACGCTGTGTATATCATCTGGAAAATGACGTGCTAGATATCTGACCATTTCACCTTCTGTGAAAGTTGGTTGCAGATGCTGGATGTTATATACTTTTCGTAGTATATAATTTTCTCTGGAAACCCCCATACTTTCATTATATTTTCCGTTGAAAAGGTTGAGTCTAATCTTTTGCTGATTATACTCCCCCCAGTATTGTTTCATTACCAATTGTTCAAATTGTTCAAAACTGCTAAATCTATTTTCAATCGTGGCATACCAAATTTCACTTTCACCTCGCAGCATGGTTTGGATGACTTGCTTGATGTTAGTTCCAGGGTGTAGTGTTTCTAAATGTTGTTTTAGCCTAGAAGTGAAAATTTTCGGGTGAGTTCTAGAATCACCATAAAAATAGAACTGATTCTTTTGACATGCGTGATTTACCGTGTATCCATGTGTAGCGTTCGCTCCCTGTTTACCTTTTGATAACTTCGTATCCATTATTTTTGTTAACTTTCCCTCCTGTTCTTTTAACTTTGTTTTGCAATTCATTTATACTGTCATCTACTCTAATTTCCACCTCTCTTCTTACCTCATCTCTCAATTCCATAGTTACCTCGCTTACCTTCGTATTTACTGCTATGCTGATGGTTTCTCCTATGTTTTCCCATCTGGTCTCTAAGTTTTCTATTTTATTTCTTAGTTCCATAGTGCTTTCTTCTATTTTCTGCAATTTTTCGTCCATTTTCTTATTAATATTTTCTTCTAGATTGCTTATTTTCTCCCCGAAGTTTTCTTCTAATCTTTGTACCATTTGTTCATTATTTTGTACTATTTGTACTTTCATATTTTGTAGCAATTGTTCATTATTTTGTACTATTTTTTCATTGTTTTGTGTCATTTGTGCATTCATACCAGCCATCATTTCCATGAGCTTTTGAAGCATGTCTGGATCCTTCTGTATCTCCCCAACTTGTTGTGTTTCTTCTATATTCGTGGACGGTCCAGCTTCTACGTTGTCACCTTCCATAGTAGATTCCTTACCTGATCTTAGTTTCATAAAAATGTCTATTTATGAATATTTTTCACAGTCTTATTTTCAGAAATATTGAATTTGTATTTATTGTATTGTTGACCTTTTAAGTATAATATTTGAAATTCTAAAAGTGACAAAAACCATCCAGATTGATCGTTTTTCTGATGGCCCCACGTTCGGTCGGCAATAAATGTTATGATATTGTTTATATGCGTGAAAATAGAGTAAAATATAAATTTTAATTAAATGAAATTTTTAAAAAGAATGTGGTTTAAATGAAATAAATTTGATTGTTGGACGCCAGGAGACTTAGTGTCTACCAAACTATACGCATTAACAATATAATAATATCTTTAGCACGAGAAATCTGCGAAGTGCAGATCAGACTCCGTTCAGGGAAGAAGTGAGTTCAATTTTGCTCAGACCAGAATACCGAAACGATCAAATACAACACAATGTTTAATGATTTTATGTTAATTTTTATTTAACTTGGAAAAAGATTTTTGTTTGTTTTCAAAAGACAATGACAAAAGACTTAAAACTACTTAAAATTATAGGCCTTTTTAAAATTGTTATTTAAATTTTAGATATCTTTGTGAGAATTAAATAAATGATAACTTTTGCACCTTGGAAATTCTTTACTTTGTTCGATAAAAGCTTTTACCTTATATTTCTCACTGAATCCGGTTAATTTCTGACCGTGACAATCACTACCAGTCGACTCGCTTGAAAACTGCTTACAAACGTCTAACTTCTCACAACTATGACAGGTTATTATTGTGATTTCTTACTAGACTTTCTTATAAACATGTAGACTGGATTCCTTCAAGAATCTTCCGATACAACCTTTGTTCCACTTTATTAATTGGGTAGGTAAGTACCTACGTATTTATTTTCGTCGCGATATTTCAATTTGTTGGATAATGACATTTCTATCTCCACTGACCTCTCAAAAATGTTCAAATTCCACTTAAAATCTTGTTAGGTTAACTTTTTACCTATAAATTAAAGATGCTGCCCACCGGCCTCTATTTAACAATTCTCTTCGTTATTCTCCCCTTTTTTTCTTTTAAATTCCAACAAACTTCTTACTTTCTTGACATTTTTCAACATCCGTCATCTTCTTTTTTTATTTCCCCCCTTTTTTTCTTGGTGATTTTTCAATCTTATAGTGTGCATTTTGTCTAGGTTAATGGGTTATTTAAATCTATTTCTGATGATATGAATATTTAAACATTTTTACTCTTTATAACTATTTTACGCTGTAAAATCTTATTCCAAATTAAACACTATGCTTTATTACACATTTCCATGAACAAATTATCTAACCTACCTTAACGTTCTACTTATTAACACTATATCAAATTTTAACCTATCAAATGGCCAATACTTTGATGTTGCAGACAAGTACTTCTGGCTGTGCCTAACAAAACTACTATGAAACTATGGTTTGAACCATTTTCCAATAATACAACGTAAAAATTACTTTAAAGAAACTCAATCTGTCTTCTACATTTAACTGGAGCTAAACTATACCTAACAGATACTCGTGCCTCAAACAGGCACCATCAGTAAACTTTTACTAAACATAATTGTGAAGTTAAATTATATATTATCGGGTATGACTAGCAATTTCAAATATTATACTTGTCTGGGGCGAATATCACAACAATTTCCCCCTTAACTAATAAATTTTTGACTTGTTTGAAAATTTCTTAATTCTGTCAATATGATGTGAGATTCATACGCAGACAGACACACATACCCGCTTTTTTTATTTGCGTAAAATTACTTAAACTGCATCATATGGGTACAACATTGTGATGTGAAATCTACCTCTGATTGAATTTTTATTTCTTAATTCATAAGTATTTTCGTTCAAAACTTTATTAATCTCATAAGGCCCTTCAAATGGATATTGTAGCTTGGCACATATGTTATTTTTATAGTCAGAAACCTTTAACCTTTTAATAATAACTTGATCTCCCTCTTTAAATTTGACTTTCTTGCGAATCTTTTTATTTTCCCTCTCTTGATACCTTTTGGCATTACGATCTAGTCTTTGTTTTACCATTTTATGAATATTTTCTAAGTTTAACTTTTCACTATTCATCCATGGTCTACCTGGTAATTGTCCTAACATGGTTAGAATTGGTGAGATTTGGGTAACTGTACTTGGTATGTTATTCATGTAATTTTCCACATCTGCCACAGCCGATGGCCATTCTCTGTGGTCATGATGTGCTACTATCCTTAAGAATCTTATGACCTCCTGGATATAACGCTCAGCTGGGTTTGCATTTGGTCGTCTTATTGTAGTGAAAACTAGGTGTATTTGTCTCTTTTTAAAATAATTTTTCATTCTTTCGTTATTGAAATAAGTTGCATTATCTGCTAATATTTTTGAAGGTTTCCCAATCGTTTTACAGAAATGATTTATGCATTTTAATACTGTGGTAGTATTACATCGTTTTGTGGGATATAGTTTGATAAACTTTGAAAAAATGTCTACTATCACCAGAATATGTTTATAACCATTCACATCCGGAATCAAATTACTTATAAAATCAATAGCTACTAGCTTTAGTGGTTGATCAGTTGTGATGCTGTAAACTGTATTCTGATTGATATGGTTTTTATTTTCTTGAAATTTAGTTCTTAACTGATACTCTAACAGTGGCGTAAGTTCATTACATTTTTATATTGTTCTCTCTCACATAGAATGCGAATATTGCATCAATATATATATATATATATATATATATATATATATATATATATATATATATATATATATATATATATATATATATATATATATATATATATATATATATATATATATATATATATATATATATATATAACATAAATTAAAAACTTACAATCACTGTTATCAAACTTGCAACAAAGACGAGATATATATATAAGTAGATATAACCTTTCTTTATATAGGAAGTTTATATAAAGAAAGGTTATATCTACTTATATATATCTCGTCTTTGTTGCAAGTTTGATAACAGTGATTGTAAGTTTTTAATTTATGTTTATATATATATATATATATAAACATAAATTAAAAACTTACAATCACTGTTATCAAACTTGCAACAAAGACGAGATATATATAAGCAGATATAACCTTTCTTTATATAAGAAGTCCCCATTATGTGCAGGTAGTTATTTATTCAATAAATTGTCCTCAGATATAAAAAATTGCATGCCAATAGAAAAGTTCAAACAAAAACTAAGAGCGTTTCTAGTCGATAATTGCTTTTATTCCGTGGAAGAGTTTTTGGAACTCTAAATTACTGTAGTGCTTGTTTTTTATATAGTTTTACTTGAAATGTGTTGTAATTTTTTTATTTGAAATTTTAATGAATTAAATTAATTAAAGTTAGGTAATTTAAATTATATTTGTCCATATTATCTCGTTATCTTGTTTTTAGAATTAACCCCATGACAATATCTATACTTATGTAAATAAGTCACAGAAATAAATATCTATCTATCTATCTATATATATATATATATATATATATATATATATATATATATATATATATATATATATATATATATATATATATATGTATATATATATGTATATATATATATATATGCAGGTCGGGGTATTTGCCCGCTGAGTAGTTGTTTCCTTCAAATCCGATTTCATAAACAGTGAGTATAGCCCACAAGGCTAGAGGTCGCCGCTCTTGGTACTTGCAAAATAGCAAGTCGCTATACGTCAGTGACATTTGTCCGACGTATAGTAGCATCTGACCATATGAGAGTTTACCTCTCACCGTCACTCCATTTGATTCAGTTTGTATAAGACTAGCAAGTTGACCACTATCATTTGTCTGTTCCATGACCTATGGCATACTGATGAGAACATAATAAGTTCGAAACCGGTCTATGTCTGGTTAGGAACAGACAAATGATAGTTGGTTACTGATCACGATTTGAAGGTGTAATTCAATGCAGGTCGGGGTATTTGCCCGCTGAGTAGTTGTTTCCTTCAAATCCGATTTCATATATATATATATATATATATATATATATATATATATATATATATATATATATATATATATATATATATATATATATATGTTTTTATATCAAGTCGAGATCCGAATAAATTTAGGACAACCCGAGATCCATCAGAAGAGAAAGACTTTGTTGAGTATATTTTTCACAGAAACTTGTTTTATTATCCTCTTAACCCATAAACCAACACAGGGGAAATAAATTCAACCTTTGAATTTTTCGTGATAAAATTTAAACAAAACGAGATCCTTAATAAAAACCAAACAAGTCGACATCCACTAATGTATATGTTGATGTATATAGTGTAAGGTGAGATCCTGCGATGTTGTCACACTTCTTGGATAAAAAAGCACCATATCTCAAAGAGCCAAAAGGGCACTTTGCGCGCTTTTTAACATTCGACAAGTGTTTGGGACAGTGAACTGCTGAAAAAAATGTCTAATCGTGGAAAGGAACTAGTATGTTTAGCTTTGGATGTAAAGTCAACCACAACTGGTGGTACACAAGAGAGAGTTATGAAAAACTTTTAAAATGTACATATTACTCTAGAAATAATAATAAATTATAACTTTTTCAAATTTTTCAACTAAATATTTCAATTTTTGTTTTCCTCAATTTTTTTTACATATGTCCCTTTCTTTATTTTTCATGTTGCTGAAATTTTAAAAATATGAGAAAGTAGAGATTTTAGCAGTCGTATTACTTTTCATATAACTTGCAAAAAGTTTACAACTGAAGATTTGTGTGCAAATTTACTATTGATTTAAAAATTACTTGCACGAAACTCAGGGCGGCGTGGAGAGGTGAGGGAGCGAGGCGACTGCCTCAGGGCGCCAAAGGAGGGGTATCGATAAGCTAAGAAAATTGACCCCAATATACAGTGTGTCCCAGGATAGATGTAACAAGAGGTGTAATGGACCAAAAATTTTGGAATGGTATTTGGGGATTAAGTCCTGCTTGTTGTAAAACTAAAGTATACCAAAAATGACTTGATTTGATGTTCTACAGGGTGTTTTATAAGCAAAGTTGAAAAATCACCACTAATAAAGTACCTTTATTTCTCAAAATATGAATGCAATTTTATACCTCTATACCAAATTTCAAGAATATAAATTTATTTTTTTGAAAATAAGTTAAGCACTCCAGCGCCCTCATAAGTGCGTTTGGTTTAACTACTCGTGTATAAAAATGGATAAAAATTGGAAAAAGGAGATCCGAGGTAAAATTCACGTGTACACTTCTACCATCTACATTAATTGAATAAACATGATATACAGATAGAAACAAGTCGAGATCCGTTTCGGATCTCGTCTTGTAAAAACGGATCTCCACTTGTATACTTTATATCACGAAGGGATCTCGACTTGTTCACAAAACATATATATATATATATATATATATTGTATACTTTATATCACGAAGGGATCTCAACTTGTTCACAAAACATATATATATATATATATATATATATGTTTTGTGAACAAGTCGAGATCCCTTCGTGATATAAAGTATACAAGTGGAGATCCGTTTTTACAAGACGAGATCCGAAACGGATCTCGACTTGTATACTTTATATCACGAAGGGATCTCGACTTGTTCACGAAACATATATATGTATATATATATATATATATATATATATATATATATATATATATATATATATATATATATATATATATATATATATATATATATATATATATATATATATATATATATATATATATATATATATATATATATATATATATATATATATATATATATATATATATATATCTATATCTATAATGAAAAATACTATGTTCACGGGTTGAACCGCGTCCGAGATTATTGGAGTCTCGACGTTTTGGCTCCCACTTTAGAGCCATTTTCAAGAGAAAAGGAAGAATAATCGATAATGTAATGGTATATAGGAAGCTTAGGAAGTGTAAGGAGTGGTTCGAGGCCTGGGCCTCAATCTGCCTACTCCCCAGGTCGAACCTCGGTTCGTCTCTAAGATCTCAATCTCAGTTCTTAGAGGGAACTGACGAGTTGTGGATTGAGGTGAGGTATTTATAGTAGGATTGGTGGGTGTGGTGAGCACCGGTGCGGAACGGATGCGTGTGGTAGGAGGTGTAACAATGGCGACCATAGACGTGGGGGTTGAATTTGTAGCTTGTTTAGTAGAGTCTTTAGCCCACGCGGCACTATAAAGTAACAATCTTGTTTAGTAAATTTCAGTTTTTTAGTCTAGTTGAGTTAAGTAAGATTTTTTAAGTGAGTATAGAGGTAAATTTTCGAGTTTTCACGATATCAAGCATAACCCAGTTTGATCGTATTAGAGACAGAAATTTAGGTTTGGTATTTGAAAAATATTATTTATGCAATATAATTTTATGTCTGGAAGATTTGCTGAAGTGTTGAGCAATTTTATGATAATTTATTTTATCTATAAAATTGTACATACAACGTACAACTTCTAAGTATAAAATTATATATTTTATATGGTATTTGTGGGACTATGAATTAGTATATAGCGGCGTAAAACAAGAAATGTTTTACAAGTTTTTATTTATCCATAAAAAAACTTTATCACATTTAAGGAATTTAATTTCCGTGATAAAGATTAAGTTCAGTACAGTTGGGTTGGGTTTAGAATTGCCTATTAGATTAAAATATATCTAGGCAATTAAAATTAAAATTCGCTATTTTTAAAGAATTATTCATTCTGCGTATTTTAATATTTAGTTCAGTCAGGTATTGCCTACTCGATTTTAAATCAGTAGCAATTACACATTAAAATAGCAAATAAAAACTTTGCTTATTTTAATAATAATTTCTTTGACACAAAATTATTTAGTTTAGTGAGTCAGCGATTGTGCATACGTACAATCTTTATTTCAGTTTAGTTCAGTTTAGACTTTTTACGCTAATTAATAGAGTATCCTTTACTTGAAAATTAGATTTCAGTTAGGTATTATTTTAATGCCACTTATAGTACAGACTTCATGTACAGACATGTATAGATATTGACTTTATTTTATTTTTGAGTTGGTTTAGTTTGTTTGAGTAATTATAGTAGACAAGATGGATGCTCCGCTTGTTATGAATCCTTCATATTTAACAGAGGCTGAGTTAGACTATGAACTTAGAATCAGAATTAGTACTCGTAGAAAATTGCAAGAAGTCGTGCTAAAAAGACTTTTAGAAAAATCGAGCGGGGATATGAAGAAGTTAAAAGATCCAGATTTTGAGCTGGACATTGAAAAAAATGTGATTGATTCAACTCTTATAGAACTCGAATCGATGATTCTAGATTTTTCAGCAACAGTAATTGATACTATGTACTTAGTTATATCTTCGCGTTTAGTTTCTCTGACATACAGGGTGGATCGATTTAAGGTTCCTGATGAACCTCAGGAATTCAAAACTTTGTATACAGAATTCAAACAGGATAGTCAAGCCGCGTGTTTAGAACTTGAGGCTAAACTTGCAAATAACGTTGTTAAAATGGTAGATTTAGATAATAGTGATATAGTCTTACCCTCAACCTCTGGTAATAAAAAGTCAATACCAGAATATAAATGGAATATAAAATATGATGGCCGAACTAGTGTAAAAGCTTTCATAGAGAAAGTTGTAGAGTTGTCAAAAGCTCGCAACGTAAGTTTTAGAGAACTTTGTGAGTCTGCAATAGACTTATTCGAAGGTCATGCTTTAATTTGGTACAGGTCTGTTGGAGATAAGGTCACTTCTTGGGATCAGTTAGTTAGTGAATTGCACAATTCTTTCTTACCTTTAGAGTATAATGAGACTTTGTTAGATGAGATTAAATCACGTAGCAGGGGCGTAGTGAGAAAATAACTATATATGTTGCCACCATGCAAAACTTATTTAATAGGTTAGTATCACCTGTCAGCGAAGCTGAACAGCTGAGAATAATTAGAAAAAATATTTTACTAGTTTATGTTGAGCGATTGGCTTTAGTTGATGTTGGGGATATTAGTGAACTAGTGACATTTTGCAGGAAAATCGACGATGCCTTGCAGGCTAAAAATAAATATTCGCCTCCAAGTGCGACAAATGTATTAGAGTCAGATTTAGCTTATGTTGAGAGTTTAGAACCATCATCTTCGAAAAGGCAACATAAAGTTGTAAGAAAGAAATGTAAAACTTTTTCTAATAAAAACTTAGCTTCAGTTAATAAAGTAGTGCCGGCAACACCTACGGCCCAGGAAAATAAAGTTTCAAGTATGGGTACGTGTTACAACTGTAAAAAGGTTGGACACGAATTTATACAGTGCAAAGAGCCTAGGAAAAGGTTCTATTTAAGCGTGGTAAGCCAGGCTGTACCATTAAAACATGTACCGTATGTAATGAGGTTAGGTTGGTTCCAAAAAACCAGTAGGGAGGACGGCCGTCTCAGGCCGACGTCAGATGACCCCTCACACAGGCCGTATATTTTATAATTCACGATTAAGTCAAGAAAAGAATATCTCTAAGTCTAGTAGTCGTAATTCTCTCAATATAGTTAGACCAAAAACGGATTTATCCGATTGGGACACTTGGAAAATAACAGTCAAAAACTTTTTAAAGTCCAGTAAGTCAGTTTTGTCACCAGTTTTTCTAGAGAGGCCCTATGACAATAGGCCCTTTATTTCAGTAACTTTGTTTGATGAGGAGGTGATATCATTGGTTGATAGTGGCGCAAATATCACATGTTTAGGTTCGTTGTCCTTAAATTTGTTGGGCAAATATAAAATTAAACTTGACAAAAGTTTAAATAAAGTAGTCAAAACAGCAGACGGAAAATCCCAGAGCATTACAGGGATTTGTCAACTCCCATTATGCATTGACGGCATTTGTAAATTAATTGATGTTCATGTAGTACCGTCGCTACGCTGTAGTTTGATTTTAGGTAGTGATTTTTGCAAACTATTTTCTTTAACACTTAACTTTCAAGATAACACCTGGAACGTTTTTAGTGACGTCCACGATATTTTAATCAATGTGATTACCGAACCACCCAAACAAAGTGAGTCAAGTTCAGAGGTCAAAATTAAGTTTACTAAGGCCCAAAATAAAGAATTAAATCCTTATCTAAAGATAAACTTGGGCGAACACATTTAATGCAGGCACACATCGAGACCGGTAATGCCTTGCCGTTTAAAAAGCGACAATATATGCCCCTACATGCAGCAGCACCTTAATGTACAGTTGGACAAAATGTTACAGCAGGACGTAATAGAACCTTCTTTTAGTCCCTGGAACAGTCCAGTATTGTTAGTTAAAAAGAGTAGCGGGGAATGGCATTTTTGCTTTGATGGTAGGGCTTTAAACGAAGTCACGAAAAAAGATTCATATCCGTTGCCTCTAGTCGACGACATTTTAAAAATGTTAAGTAATGCAAAGTTTATCTCTAGTGTGGACCTTAAGTCAGCTTTTTGGCAACTACCGCTGGATGAGTCTAGCAAGGAGAAAACAGCTTTTTCCGTTCCGGGGAGAGGTCTGTTCCAATTTAAAGTTTTACCTTTTGGATTGGCCAATTCGGCGTAGATTACCCAACGTTTAATGGACAGAATCTTCACCCCAGAACTTCAGCCTAAAGTTTTTGTATATCTAGATGACATAATTATAACTTCAAGTTCTTTTGATGAACATATAGCTTTACTAAAAGAAGTTTATAAACGATTGTCACAAGCCAATCTGACTGTTAATTTCCAAAAGTGTAAGTTTTTCAGAGAGTCTCTGAATTATTTAGGTTTTGTGGTGGATGCGCAAGGTTTGAGAACCTCTAGCGATAAAATCCAAGCTATGTTGAATTATCCGAGACCGGAAACAACAACACAAATTAGGCATTTTGTAGGCATGTGTTCGTAGTATCGACGTTTCATTCCACATTTCAGTACTTTGATAAGTCTGCTTAACGATCTGCTTAAGGGACGGAAAAAGAAACAGTCGACACCATGGAACGACAAAGCCGAGTTAGCTTTTAGGGAAATTAAACAAAGATTAATTTCTGCTCCTATACTTGCATCACCTGATTTTTCACAGAAATTTTGCATTCAGTCTGATAGTAGTGCGTTTGGCGTAGGCTCTGTGCTTACCCAAACAATACAGGGTGTTTAGAAAGTAATAGCTTACGCGAGTAGAAGTTTGTCGAGGGCCGAACGTAATTACTCAACATGTGAGAGAGAAATTTTGGGGGTATTACATGGAGTAGAGACTTTTGCCGGTTATGTACAGGGTGTTCATTTTAAGGTTATCACTGACCATTCGAGTTTAAGATATTTGAGTAAACTGTCAAATCCGACCGGGCGTTTGTCTCGATGGGCACTTAGACTCTCCATGTATGACTTTGAAATAATTCACAGAAAGGGTACTCTACACGTAGTCCCTGATGCTCTATCGCGGTCAGTACCAGTAGCAGAAATTGATACTTTGGGTATTTCGTTAGATAACTTCGAACCTTGGTATCTTAAGTTGAGAGAGAGAATTACTAAAAATCCACATAAATACCTTCAGTGGATGGTCAAACATACCAAGCGTAAAATAATTTTGCGTACAAACATTTCAGAATGGAAACTAGTGGTTCCTCTCGCAGAAAGGCATAAAGTTATGGTGGATTGCCACGAGAATGAAAATTCTGGGCATTTACGTTACTATAAAACTCTACACAAGGTAGCAGAAAACTTTTATTGGCCTAGGATGCGAAAGGACATACTAAAATTCGTTAAAAAAAGTGAAATATATGGCAGAGAAAAATCTCTGAATTCTCAGAGATTTGGGCAAATGAGCGCTGAAAAGAAAGCTTCTTTTCCTTTTCAGTTTGTAGCATACGATACTATGGGACCTTTTCCCAGAAGTACGAAGGGCAATAGGTTTTTATTAGTAGTGGTAGACTTTTCCTCTAAGTTTGTGCTAATGAAACCCGCGCGTGAAGCCACAAGGCTATCAAAAGCTATCACGACTTTCCTTGAATGGTACACCACAAGTTTTGTTGCTTGATAATGCAACAGCGCATACCAGCAACATGTTTAATAGTTTTGTTAAGAAATTTAAGATTTCTAAGTTGTGGTACAGCTGTTTTTATCATGCACAAATAAATCACGTAGAAAGGACGAACCACACGATTGGCATTATGATCAGAAGTTATCTCAAGGGCTCACATAAGAAATGGGACGAAAATATTGTAAATATTCAGTCTGCAATTAATTCAGCCGTACACGAGGTGACCGTATTCACCCCGGCATTCCTAAATTTTCGGATTTGTGTGACCCTTGAGGAAAGCAGAAGATCATATGTCAACGAAATGGATAAACTACCTGAATTGTATCATGATATTCAAGTTAAGTTAAATAGTGCGTATCAAAAGGGTGCCAAATATTATAACTCAAGGAAACGAGACAAAGTTTTCAAAGTTGGGGAAAAAGCCTGGCTCAGAAATTTTGTGCAAAGTAACGCCGCAGAATTCTTTTCTGCTAAATTAGCTAATCCTTATGTACCATGCATTGTCAAGACAGTATTGTCTAAAGTTGCATATGAGCTGAACCACCTAGACGGAACTCCAGCTGGTACGTGGCATGTGTCGAAGCTCAAGCCGTATTTGGGCTCGAACGCCAGCTTGCACGAGGTTTAGAACCATAAGCTCTGACATGCGTTTAGTACTCTTTAAATTTTTGTATGCAGTATACGTCTCAGGAGATTAATTTTTAGTTCAGTATAGTTTAGTTCAACCTAGTCCCTTATTAAGTATTTTCTTTGTACAGTTAGGTTAGTTTGCCCAAACAATATAGTTTAGTCAGGTTTAGTTTAGTTTGCCCGCAAAGTTTGTTTTTACCACAGAGTAAACAAACAATTTTTCAGTTAGGTTTGGTTTGTTTTATCGTACGCGAGAGTAGATAAACAAATTTCAGTTTAGTTAGGTCAGGTCAGGTATGCTTTGGGACGCCAGGCATAAAAATATGCGTTGGGACGCCAAGCATATAATGTTCCAATATTTTCTTTTCTAGAAAACATAATAAATTTATTCTGGGGGCACAGTTTAAATTTAGTTTAGTTCGAGCTCAGTCTCGGCAGTTTAGTTGGGTTTGGTTTGTTTAATCATATGGTAGAGTAGGTAAACAAAAATTTTAGTTGAGTTTGGTTAGGGACGCCTAGAAAAAGTATTCCAAACAAATTTCCTTTGACAGGAAATGGAATAAATAAATTCATTTTCGCGGACACGAAAATAAATTTAATTTAGGACGAGGATAATCTCGTTGGTTTAGTTCAGTTTAGTATGAGCGACGTCTCAATTTTTAGTCAGGTCAAGTTAGGTAGGGTTATGTCTGAGTATTTACTCGTACTTTCAACCCAAGTTTAGTTTGCGGTTTGTTTGAAAAATTTATGGATTTTTCCGTCCGCAGTTTCAGTTCAGTTTAGTGAGGGTACTTTCATACCAAATTAACACTTTGTGTTAACGAGAAATTTGACTTGCAGCCAATTTTTTCAACCGCGAATCTTTAATGGTTCTAGAACCTCATTTTTTGTAGGTTTATTTTGGTTTAGTTGATATAGTCAGGTTAGGTATATTGAGATAAGTTGTGGTGGAGCGTCGCCGTATTCAGAGAATATTTGGGCGCTACCACAATAGTTAGTTAGGTTTAGTAAAGTACTCTAATAGTTAGTACTTTTACTTATTTTTGGTTAGGTTTAGCTTTACAGTTAGGTTAGTTTACAGTTAGATTTTAGGTTTAGTAGAGTGGCCGCTCATTTAGCTTTAGTAACGTTTAGGTTTAGTTCTTTCAGCTCAGTTTTTGAGTCAAGCACTCAAAAGTGCATAACGCCGCACAGAGACTTAGCGACTTAAATTTTTTTTATACTTTATGCATCTACTGTGATACTTCTTGACAATTGCAAGGATTTTAAATATATTTTTTTTATTTTTGTCGCTGAGAATATCATAGGGTGGTAGGGTGGAGGTTCTATAAATAGGGCCACATATAATGCGTAATCCGCATTAAGAAGCGATACTCAACACCAAATATCTGCTTTAAAAATCGTCAAACTTTTGGGTTTAGGTGACTTTTCACTGTCGATTAACGTCGCGTGAAGTCACACATACAGACAGACATAGTTCTGTCTTGTTTTCTTTTAGTTTAGTTTAGTTTAGTTTAGTTCGGTTTCGCAACCTGGTGTGTTTGGATTGATGCATATCCATCTACACTATTGTAAATATTTTATTTAAAATTTTATTTGCGAAATTTTGGGTTTGACGATATTGAGAATTTTTCGATTAATCATAAATTTATTTAACTTAGAGGATTTGAGCGAATACTATTAACTTTTTTCACTTTTCACCAAATGGACAATAGTCCGGGCAGTTAGTGCAAAATATTTTTGAATACGTAGTTGAGATTTCTTTCTTGTAGTTGTATAGTTTAGTTCGAGGTGGTTTTTAAACATTCAATACGTAGTTAATAATTTTTTTTGTATGGCTCTAGTCTATGGGCATACATTTCAAAAAAATTTCTTTATAGAAATTTGGAAATTTTGGGTTTGTCATCATTAAGTTTTTTAAATTATTTAGGTTTATTTTAAACCACGTATACGGAATGTTTACCACTTTAGTCACTTTAGTTCAGGCATTTTAGTACTGCAAGAAAATAAATCTCACACATTCAGAATATTTTGACTTTCAGTTTTGTACAGTTTACTTTCAGTATAGTTTGATTTTAGTACAGTTTAGTTAGTTTGGAACTTAGAAAATTTTTCTACGGGTCACAGCTGATAGAAATATTTCAGCAAGCTAAAATATTTCTTCCGGAGGAGAAAGGTGTGTTACGTTCACATGGGAACTTTACGTATTTTTATTAAATTCCTATATATCACACCTAATAATTGAGAATTACTGTACAAGTATTTACCATCTTTGAGTTATTTATGCCCAGACATATTATTATCCTGCACAATATGTTTAGATTTAAGATCAATATCCTTTTGTATACTTTAATTTAATCCATTATTTGTTATCTATTTTAAAGTTTTTGTCAACGGCACATTAACACCTGGGCTATATATACGAATAACGCGAAACCATCATTCACATTTAATTATGTCTTTGCCGATTGAGTCTATCTTACATACAATACATTGGGTAGTATAGTGGGTTGCATAAAGCTATGTATCCCCTAAATATGCAAATCTAGTTATTTGATATCTAGAAGTTTCTGAATTATTAAAATATGGCAGCATTGGTCTTTGGAGGGGATCATACCTTA
The DNA here is from genome assembly GCA_936432065.2 of Rutpela maculata. NCBI lineage: Eukaryota > Metazoa > Arthropoda > Insecta > Coleoptera > Cerambycidae > Rutpela > Rutpela maculata. Next base: position 135,279,915 of record OW386286.2, on the reverse strand, counting down.
TTTATTGTCACGGAGAGAGATTAATGTTAATTTCCAGTTCTGTGGCACTTTAGTCAATTACTCCTAAGTCGCGATAATTAATTAAGCAAACACTTTGCTTCCTTTGCTATTATCGGGTTTTACTTATGTGAAAAGAACAGTAAAAGGTAACTAAAATTATTTGTTAACTTTATCTCTTCAATATTTGACTGATCCAAGCCATATTTTTCATGACTGCCATTTTTATATCAAAATTGTGTAATGATAGTCTCAGTTTTGCAAACACATATTAAACAAATTCTCTTTTCTTTTGAAAACGTAGGAGTTTTGCTGCCTTTTTTTGCTTAATTTTAAATAAATTTTAAATAGTTTTGCTATTTAAGTTTTTATTTAGTTTTACTAAATATTTATTTAATTTTGCTGCTAATTTGTTCAATTATTTTTGGACACCACGTGGATTATTTAATTAATCCAGTCAGATCAGTTTGGAATCCATACGAACACGTTTTCCACGTGTTCGTGTAAGCAGATGAACATTCAGCAATAAATGGAAATTATTTTGGTTCAGTTTAGTATGGTTGGATAAATAAAAACTATATACCACTCACAGTAATAGTCCATTCAGTATAGTCAATTTGAGGTCAACTTTAGTTTAGTCAGATCAGCAAACCCCCAGCGTATTCGTACAGGTGTTTGAGACATCAAAGCACAGAGCCGCCCGTGTTAATAAGATCGCTGACAAAAATTGCCGGAATCCATCAGGATCTATCTTGTAGCGTCCATTTCTCCAGGGATCGGTGAGAAAGTGTTAAGTTCTGATTTTTTAGTTAAGTTGCGTATTTTTATTGCATAAAGACATTTTTACCATCGACAAATTCTTATGAAGTCATAAATCATTTATCAATTTTTCTATGTGATTTAAATTTAGTATTTCATTGCACTTAATTATTAATTTAATATTTAAATAACGTCTGTATTTATATTGATTTAATCTTAATAATAATTTATGAGAACATTTTTAATACTATAAGATTTTTTGATAATTTTTGGCTGTCACCATTTTTCTTGTATGCTTTATAAAATTTGTCATTTTTGAGTATCCGCTAAAATAAATTGTGATTTTTTATCTTAAATTTATTTTCTCATTTTATTTGTTTGTGTCTGTCTAATAAACGATCGAATCTTTCCACAGCGGTTGGTTTCACCACTTTCAGGGTAGCTTAACTATCTCATATTTTCTGTGGATGGCACCCTCTTTCAACATCTAAAATAAGTGATGAAACAAACTGGATTGACAAAAATATCGTGAAGATATTGATTTACTCTCGAACTCACCTAAAAGATAAAAACGAACCCACGGTCCGGCCCCGCAAAGATATCGGCTAGTCGTACGCACTTACAACTTGCGTTTTTCCTGAATTTTATTTGAATTTTACCTTAACCGGTATTTTCAGATTAAATTTTTGCAAAGCAAAAGGGTAATGTAACATAGGGTCGCTGTGTGGTGTTAGTGAGGGTTGTATAGTTAGTGGAGATATTAGTGATTTCCAAGCAGTTGGAAGTCGAAGACTGTCGTCTCTTTTATTTAAACAATTAGGACGCTTCTCGATTTCAATTGCTTCGCGGATCGTTCGTGTTTTTAGGGAATATATAGGTGCTATTGTTTTTGTGTTGTCAAAGTCTATGTTATGTCCAGTCTGGAGATGGTGTTATACTAATTTTTCTGACTTCTAGGCGATGTTCGTTTACTGTTCTTAATGCGTCTGTTTGTTTGTCCAATGTAAGTGTATGTGTATGTAACTTACAGCCCCCAAAAGTTATTAGAAAAAGTTGTTCAGAATCTAATTTTGAGTCCCAATACCAAATTTCATTGCGAAATTCGCATTTTTAGTTTTTCCAATATTTTCCCGCAGTCCACATACGGTTACAATTTTGGTTTTCAATTTAATAGGATGCCATGAAATTGCAAAAAAAAATATTGAACAAGTGTCGATTTGACAAAAAATACATTTTAGGAGAAAATAAAACAATTAACTTTTGGTAACTGATATAAGTAAAAAAAACGACAGTTTAAAGTAACGATCAGTTTTTGAAATAATTACTCATTACATTTATTTAACTGAAAATTTTAATTAAATATCGAATGTAGCCTTTCTCAACTAATCCTCCTTCAATTTGAATACATTTCTCAATTCTTTTACGATTATGTTTGGCTACTCTTCTCAGCTCTGGAATGCTGATTTCGCAACAGGCTCGTCTTATTTTAGCACAAAGTTCTTCTCTATTTCTGGGCCTTGTTTTGTAAACTTTATTCTTCACTGTTCCCCAGAAATAAAAATCTAATGGTGTAATATCGGGTGACCAGAGTTCAAAAGGACTACTTCTTCCTATCCAGCGCATTGGAAAATATTCGTTCAACCACTGACGAATATTTATGGAATAATGTATTGACACACCATCTGGCTGAAAAAACATCTCCTGTCGCACATTAAGAGGAAGATTTTCAATTGCATCCCATAATTCCGTATCGAAGAAGTTAAGTAAATGCTCAGTATTTACGAGTTATTAAAGAAAAACGGACCAATTATTCGGTCTCCTAAAATTCCACACCATACATTATATTCTAGGAGCTAGTGTCGAAAAGTGAAAAATTTATCAAACCACTAACCGAAGTGGTTTGATGATAGTATTCATCGAAACAAGCAAACTTGTGTCTTGTGAATATGGGCATTATGGGCCGGCAATTTATATTGCGGGTCTGTGAAAAATTTAACGTATTTCATCGTAATCAAACCACTAGGTTCTTCGGTTTGACTGTAGTTGCAGGTGGAAGGATTGCATTGATACAATCGGCGAGGGTTTTCTTATTGAGCGCTGCGGTGCGCACACTAAGAAGAAAAACGCGAATCGCATTGTAATCAAACCTGCCAAAGTTTGTGGCAGATGTTTTCAATTGTCCAAAAAATGAAAGAAATACGGAAATTTTGAAAGAGGGAAGGAAGAGTTATTGGGGCAATTATAAGCATAAAATCCAGGTTTACACTGTAAATGTCGTCAAACAAGGAATTCAAGCTAACAACTATCGCCTAAATGTTTACATACCCAAACACCCTATAAACCTATAAAACATTATATTATCATCGGCGAGAATTTTTATTAAAATCAACCCCCCAAAACTACCTCATTGGGGGTGAATCGTATAGTATATTGCCGTCTACGATTCACCCCCAATGGGGTAGTTTTGGGAGGTTGATTTTAACAAAAATTCTCGCCGATGGTAATATAATGTTCTATAGGGTGTTTGGGTATGTAAAAATTTAGGTGATAGTTTTTAGCTTGAATTCCTTGTTTGACGACATTTACAGTGTAAACCTGGATTTTATGCTCATAATTTCCCCAATAACTCTTCCTCCCCTCTTTCAAAATTCTCGTATTTCTTTCATTTTTTGGACAATTGAAAACATCTGGCACAAACTTTGGCAGGTTTGATTACAATGCGACTCGCGTTTTTCTTCTGAGTGCGCGCACCGCAGCACTCAATAAGAAAACTCTCGCCGACTGTATCAATGCAATCCTTTCACCTACAACTACAGTCAAACCGAAGAACCTAGTGGTTTAATTACGATGAAATACGTTAAATTTTTTACAGGCCAGCAAAATATAAATTGCCGGCCCTTAAGGCCCATATTCACAAGAGACAAGTTTGCTTGTTTAGACGAATACTATCATCAAACCACTTCGGTTAGTGGTTTGATAAATTTTTCACTTTTCGACTCTAGCTCCTAGAATCATAACTTTCTCTGAATATTGGTCTTTACAATTAATAACCCAATGAGGGTAAATGAGGCGCTCGCGTGCAAACCCCGATAAATTGGATTTATCTGGTTTTGTTCGAAACGGTCAACTTTAACATTAGATTTATATGGAATTTATCGCGTTTTGGTTACCAAAGATTACTTATAGGTTTGCAGAGTTTAGTCTAACATACATGAAACTATTACAAACTCAAAATTGACTTTTTGTGGATTTATCGGGTCAACTGTAACATTAGATTTATATGGGATTTATCGTGTTTTGGTTACCAAAGGTTATATAGGCTTATAGAGTTTAGTCTAACATACATGAAACTATTACGAACTCAAAATTGACTTTTTGTGGATTTATCGGGGTTTGCGCGCGAGCGCCTCAAATGTAGCCTCATCAGTAAACAAAATTTTATTTAGAAATTTCCAGTCGTCGAAAAAATTTCCCTGGGCCCAATAGCAATAATCTAACCTTCTATTTTCATCACCTTCTTTCAAAGTGTGTAAAAATTTTGGTTTATAAGGCTTGATTTTATGACGTATGAAACATCTTCTAATTTTCTCCTTGTCGATATTCAGTTGAGACGCTAAATTTCGTAGACTCGCTCTTGGATTCGCTTGATTTGCAGCTAAGATTGCGTTATTTTCAGGATGCGGATGTATTCGACGGGGTTGATCATTCTGAGGTATTTTAATAACACTGCCAGTTTCATTGAAACGAGCATTTATGGTGGCTGCAGTTTCATGAGTAATATCGACTCTTGAAGGATGTCTTCGGTTAAATTCGGTGGCTACTTCTCTGCTATTACTAACCCCATCACCAAATAACCTCATTATTTCGATATTTTCCCTTAAATGAAGACGTATTTTACGATTGTAAACTAGAACTTTACACTATAACTCAAAGTTTTGTCAGATTGACATTTAATTTAATTTTGTTTCCATGGCATCCTATTAAGTTGAAAACCAAAATTGTGGACATTGCAGAAAAATATGGAAAAAACTAAAAATGCTATTTTCGTAATGAAATTTGGTATTGGGGCTCAAAATTAGATTCTGAACAACTTTTTCTAATAACTTTTTTCGATATCTTCAACGCGAAGCAAAATATCGGGAATGGGCCACATTTGGGGGGCTGCCGTTGTCTCAGTTTGTTACTTAAATTTAAGTTGGTAGTCTCGAAATGTATAGGACTACCATTATGCCAAAGCTCAAATCTGGATTTCAAAAAATTACGAAAATATCCGGGTGTCTTCATTTTAAATGGGACACACTGTGTGTGTGTGTATGTATATATATATATATATATATATATATATATATATATATATATATATATATATGTATAGAACAATCTAATCTCTATATGTATATATATATAAAATTATACGCTTATTACCAAGACTTAGTCATAACAAACCTTCACAGGTATATCATATTACATGATAACGACTTCTATTATTAATCGCTTATCTTAGAGATATTATGTTTCACCTTTGTTTCTCACATTTTATGCTGAATGTCGAATTGCATTTCCTTTGTTCTATATTTTGTTTACTCAGGTTCTGTATGTTATAAATATGACTGAACACGCTTTGTTGAATCAGTTATTAAACTCACTTAGAATGAAACACTTCTAATTATTATTATATTCCTTCTCCAAGAGCCAACGTTGGCTCCATTTAAATAAATAAAAGTTTTTAAAAAGTCATTCATGTGAACCGTGATCTAACATTGGCGCAGTCGGTAGGATCCGTAAACATCATCAGAACAAGAAGCCTAACTGGTAGTGAAGCGTAAGAGAACAAGGAGAACATCTGCAGAAGGTGCCTAACTAGTGCGTGTACATCTACTTGAACAAGGAGACCTTCCTCACTGGTGGTGGCGGATCCCTATCCCTTGACGGACGAAGAACCTACTCATGGAGATGAAATTAACGTAAGTCATTTTAAGAATCATCTCGTACCATTTTACTATTTTATTATTTTTCGCAACTTATTTTATTAAAAGTGTATTATACTGCTAATACACTCGGCGCACAAAGCCAGTTCTCTTGTCAAAGTGAATCCATTCCTTTACAAACACAACGAAACAAGTTCATTTAATTTTAAGTTTATTTATTTTCGTATTATACTGCTAATACGAAATATTGTGTATTATACAGCTAATATACAATCCATTTACGCACGCAACGTAACAAGCTAATTTAATTTAAGTTCGTATCATACTGCTGATACGCAACCAATCTTTAATTCAAATAATCTCTAAATAAAAAGCAAAATGCCAGATAGAGCTCAACCAGAGACAGCTCAACCAACAGCACCGGCACCAGCCGAACAACAACAACAACAACAACAACAACAACAACAACAACAACAACAACAACAACAACAACAACAACAACAACAACAACAACAACAACAACAACAACAACAACAACAACAACAACAACAACAACAACAACAACAACAACAACAACAAAAACAACAACAACAACAACAACAACAACCAGAGCAAATTGAGCCTTACAAGCTCTCTAAAATATTCTCTTTAATACCTGCATTTGATGGCAATGCCTTTAATTTACAGACATTCCTCAACTCCTGTCACTGTGCCCAAAGCATGGCAATTGGAGATCAAAAAATTCTTTTGACCGTCCACATAAAAAATAAGTTAAAAGGCAAAGCTGCCGAATTAATTAATTCACGCAACCCTGGCACCTGGCCAGAAATCAAAGCACTATTGGAAACCCACTTTGGGGATTCCAGATATCTAACGGCCCTAATTCAGGACCTACAACGAATTCACCAATTGCCCGGCGAATCCGCCTTAACATTTGTTTCGCGTTTACAAACGCACGATGCGAAAATGCCCGCTGCAGTGCAAAAGCAAAATTTAACCTCGACGCAAAGAAACGCACAATCCGACCTCATCGAAACGATGACATTAAATAATTTACTAACGGGCTTAGAACCAAACTTAGGTCGCATCATACGTGCCAGCAACCCTCCAAATATATTGAAAGCTGTAAGTAGAATTCGGAGAGAACTACAACTTTCGTATTTTGAACAACAAAAATTTCCGAAAAATAGTCCGGTCAAAAACCCTACTTTGCAACCCAAACGACCGACCCCAAATTTTCAGCAGAAATTCTGCTCATTTTGCAAAAGAAATGGACATGTAATAAGCGAATGCCGCACAAGGCAACAGTCTCAAAACTTTCAGAGACCAAGTTTCCAAGGAAACTCAAACTCCCAAAATTGTTCACTTCGAAATTTCGCACAATTAAGTAATCAATTTGGTCAGAGGACATTCCCTCAAAACCAACCTAATCAATCGCAACAAAACAGGCCCTCAGCCATAAGGCCGAACCCTAACTTTACGCAACAACGACCATCCGCTATTCAGCCTAACCCGAATTTTAACCGTTTTAAGCAGCAAAAAGCACATGATTTAAATTACGAACCTTACGATAATTATGCCAATCAATTTAACCAATACAACGACTACTCTCCCGACGATTACCAAAATTACCAAACTCAAAATGAATCATACGAAAACTACAATTTAGAGGACAACCAAAACTACACGGAGAATTATACTGCTAATTCTCAAAACGAGCAATACGAGGATTATACTGCTAATCCCCAGGATTTTTGCCAAGGTTTAGACCAACCAGCGGATCCTCCCAACGAGGAGTTCGAACCAATTACGGAACTAGAAACTCAAATACAAACTATAAATCTCAACGACAGTTTCAACCCAATGCTGAATTTCCCAGAACAGACGTTCATGTAAATACGCTTTCTCATACTCTATTAACTGTAAATTCAAAGAACTTTTACTATATGAAAGATGCAACTGGTAAATTTAAAATTCTAATTGACACAGGCGCAGGTATTTCGATTTTTAAACCTAAAACAGCTGAAAATTATAGACGTAGATCTCCTGAAAATGTAATTATACAGGGTATTACTGATCAAAAAATTTATATCAACGAATCTGTTCTCATCCCCTTTTCAGATGAGTCACACAGGGTTTATATCTATAATCTAGATATAGATTTTGATGGACTACTAGGCGCAGACTTTTTAGAACATTACAAATGCCAAGTAGACTTTAAAAATAAACAACTAGTCACAAATTTTAAAACCGTACCACTATTTAAAGTCACAGAAGAAACTATAGTAAATTTACCTGTTGTACCATTATTTCTTCGCTGTTCAATAAATTTTTAATTTTCATTAAGTGTTTGAGATTCTTACTGCACTTTATGTTATTTAAAGAAAAAATGTTACTACCCCAGTAGCTCAGAGACTTGGTAGACGAGTCATGGGTAAGAAAACACTTTACAAACAGTTTTACCGTATTACGTGTGTGGTAGATAGAAATTAATAAATGATAGATGTTTTAATAATTTTTCTTAAAGATATGTTAATTTGACTTATATAGAGATAGTTTTCTTAGAAAGCGGGGCGCCAATCTTTCTATATTAATAATTTACACTAAAATTGAAGTTTGATTACAAGAAAGATAAACTAATCAAAATTTAAAGAAAGTACTAGTTGTAAAAAAGGTGTAAATTAATAATTCAAATTTCGCACAAGTAAAGATTAAATTAGTACCTTTAAATATTACTAAAAGATATTCAATTTTTTATTAAAGATTAAATAATTAATTCAGTAGATCATATCTAAATACTTTGTTTGTAAAGTTTGGTTTGTATAGTTTGGTTTGTATAGTTTGGTTTGTATCAAAATACCTGAAATAAGTGGACAATGTAATTATAAAATTGATTTTATTATAAATCAATCAAACTAGGTGTGTTTTTATTAGAAAACGACTAAACTGATGCCTTAATATTAAACGAAGTTATGTACAAGGAAAAATCGAATGGACAATAATATGTTATATAGAAATTACTTAAAATATTGTCTAAAACATGAACTGACAATATGGTGTTTAAAGGTCAAAATTTATTATATAAATATACCTAAGCGTTTCGTAGAAATTGTGATCACAAAGTCTTTACAGAACTTTTTATATATTTGATTTTAATCAGACGTTACGCCGATAATTTATACCTTAATAAAAATAGAAAATATTATATTACTGTTCGTTGAAATATGTTAAGAATAAAATTGAAAATGGAAATAATTTAAAAAAAAAAAATATTTTCAACATGATACTTTAAAGAACTCTAAAAAAAATATTAAAGCGTAAAAATATTAAGTATTTATAAAAAGACATTAGATAAAAATTTTATTTGCGACACTTATCTGGAATTTTCTGTGAATGAAGGTAGTGACTCCAAGTAAGGGATGATGATGGTGAAATCCACAGTGACGTAATCGTTGATTTATAGATGAGCCCGAGATTAAGTTAAGAAGTTCCCAGTACCATATTCAACGCTTCCAGAAATTCCATAAGGACAAATCCCAACTATCATACCATATTATCGTCGTGTCCTCCGTAAAAAGTTGTTCTAGACTAATAGATACATTTTTATCTTCAAATTACGTAGAAGAGAAGAAAGATAACCCCATGGGATGGTTAAAAAAAAATTAACGTTTCCAGCCCAAAATTTAATATGACGTTAAAAAGATTGCATATCTACGATGTGCATCCCAAAATTGATAAAACTTGCTTCCAAATTTAGAAGATTTGCATTTTTATAATAAAAACTTGCATCCAATATTAAAAGTTTACATCCAATATTAAAAATTTACATCCAATACTAAAAACCCTGGAAAGAAATGAAGTGTAAGCGTGACTTGCTGTAAAAATGGCCGCTGCCAAATCTAAGTTACAAAAAAAATTATTTCTTTATAAATTACTTACGGATTAAACCGGTGAAAATAACTAGGCCTGCTTCATGTTCAAGAAGAGGGACTATCAACCCTTTCGATGTTGAAGTCTTTAAGGAGAAATTTAATGAAGATACATCACTTTTCAAAAGTTTAGCGAGCAATCGAAATTCTAAACTTCAAGCAACGGAAAACTAATCGTTCTAATTTACCTTTCATCGCGTTCAAATCGTATTGTCTCTTTACCCTCTCCACTCTTAAAGTTAAGTTGAAACATCCAGCTATCTTGAGTACAGTTTAGACTAACTCTGGATACCGTTGTGTTTGTTTAAGATGTAAATTTAAGAAATATATTTAAATCTACCGCGGACATTCACGCTTGAGTAACAATATTTTATAATTTATAATGCGGCAATATGCCTGCTACACTTCCTCTCTCGTTAAAAAAAAAAATTTTTTTTTATTACTCTTATATTTAAAAAAAAATTTTCTACCAAGTGACTTAAACTATATTTACAAATTTCAAGAAAGATATCCTTTATTACTTTAAAATTTAGACAAAAGGTACCTAATGTTCTATCTAGGAATGTACTATACACTATTTACAAATACTAATTTGAATAATTTAATGTTAATGTATTAAATACCAAAAGTTTATTCAAGAAAAGTACTAGTTTTAAATCCGGTTATCCAACCGAGACGTCAGAATTCGAACCTAGGTAGGGCTTCAAATCTTTGACATGCCATGTACCTGCATCTGACGAATCCATATTATCTAATTGATAAATAATATTCGAAATTTTCTTTCGAACCGTGCATAAAACATATTTGGGGGCTAGTTTGGCAGAAAACTTGTTTACCGCGTCCGATAAAACTTTGTTTCTACGCCAGACCTTATCACCTACCGCAAATTTAACATTGTCACGTTTTCTCAAATTATAAGCCATTTTATTACGCTCATAAGCTTTCTTTAATTTCTCTTTTACCTCAGAGTATACATCTGATAAACCTGTAAAATCGGAAACATAACCTTGTCGGTCACCCGGAAGTAAATTAATATCCTTAGTGGATTCGACTTCACCATAATAATCTCCTGACAAGGGAACATAGCGCGCAAAATTTAGAAATGATGGAGAATACCCAGTAACCTAATGTTTGGCGGTATTTATAGCCTGCTGAATCTCAGAAAGATGTTTGTCCCATTCTTTGTGTTCAGTTATATAGCTTCGGATAGCCGTACCTACTGTTCGGTTCTGTCTTTCAACGAAATTACATTGGGGGTGGTATAATGCATTAAACCATATTTTCTGGACATGATATTTATCAGCAAAAGCCTTAAAGGTTTTTCCCGCAAATTGAGAACCGTTATCACAAATGATATATTGTGGAACTCCATATACTAAAAATACATTGTTTTCCATAAACTTTACTATGTTATTAGCAGTAGCAGTCCTTAAAGGATGAACTAAAGTGTACTTGGAAAACCAGTCACCCACAACTAACAAGTGAGTAAAACCTCGTGGAGATCTAGGTAATGGACCCATAATATCCACAGCAATTTTTGACGAAACAAATTTATAAACAATACCATCATTGACTTTCCAATCAGGATATTTTTTTGGGGTTTTGAGTATATTTTCCCTCATTTTTACATAAAATTTATCCACATTTTGGGGAGAAATATCTAATAAATCTACTGACCTAGGTATACTCCTAGACAAAGCGTCCGCTACCACGTTATATTTTCCCTTTCTATGTGTTACATCAAACGAATACTGTTGTAATTTTAAAGACCATCTAGCTAATTTTCCAGTAGGATTTTGCAAATTTTTAACCATTGTAAAGCCGAGTGATCAGTAATTACTGTGAAATGTTGTCCTTCAATGAAATATCGAAAAAATTCTATCGAAAAAATTCTATAGAAAATATCAAACTTAATAATTCTTTTTGGCATGTAGAATAAGCTCTCTCTGTACGTGTTAAACTTCTACTCGCAAACGCAATAACAGATTCTTTACCGTCTATGTATTGAAAAAGAAGACCGCCGATACCTACATCGCTACCATCGCATTGTAGAACAAAAGGTTTACTAAAATCAGGCGCGTTTAAAATAGGTGCAGAGACAAGAGCCTGTTTTAATTGTATGAAAGAATTTTCTGCTTCCTTTGACCACAATATTGACTGTTTTTTTCTTACTTTACCTTTCAAAAGGTCATTCAAAGGTGATACTAAAGTTGAAAAATGCGGTATAAACCGGCGATACCACGAAGTCATACCAATAAATCTTTTAATTTCTGTGGTGTTAGTGGGCCTCGGATAATTTACCATTGCAGATATTTTATCCGGATCTGTTCGTAAGCCGCCAGAGTCCACTAAAAATCCAAGATACTTAAGAGATTTTCTAAAAAATTCACATTTTTTTAAGTTAACTGTTAGATTTGCATCCTTTAAAACATTTAATACCTCTTTTAAAATTTCTATATGTTTATCAAAGGTTTCAGAAACAATAATTATATCATCAAGATATACAAAAAGATTTGGTTCAAATTTGGGGCCAAAAACAGCATCCATAAGTCATTGTTGCGTTTGCGCACTATTTATAAGTCCAAAAGGTACTCTATTAAAATGAAATAAACCCCTACCAGGCACAGCGAAAGCAGTTTTTTCCTTCAATTGCGGGGTAAGTGGTATTTGCCAAAAAGCCTTTCTTAAATCGATCGAACTAATATATTTAGCCCCTCGTAACATGCTTAAAATTCTATCCACTCTATTAAGAGGATATGCATCTGGTTTAGTGATTTTATTTAGATGCCTACCATCAAATGTAAAACGATATTCTCCAGTTTTTTTTTTAACTAAAAGTACAGGTGAGCTCCAAGGGCTATGTGAAGGCTCAACTACTCCTAATTTTAACATTTGGTCTAACTCTTGATTTAAAATATTCATCATGAAGGAGGACATAGGGTACTGTCGTATTTTAAACGGTTTAGAATCACCCGTATCTATATCAAGCGAAATCTTGTCAGTACACCCTAAAGTATCCTCAGACGAAATACTTTTAAAAGATTCATAAATATTATCAACCTGTCTTTGTTGTTCTTTAGTAAATTTAGTAGTTATACAAGGTGACATTTCTGATTCTGTATGCAGAGCACAAATCTCTACATCATTCAAGTTACAATTTACGTACCAAGAATTATTAAAAAAAATTAATTCTACTGAAAATATTTTACAAAAATCACTGCCTAAACTTAATTTATGCTTTAAAGAAGGTACTACTAGGACTTTAAGTATTTTACATATATTGTCAATGCAAAGTGGCAAATAAACACATCCTATTACACTTTGAGAATTTCCATCAGCTGTTGTCACTGACGTTTCTACACATTTATCTATTGTTAAGTTAAATTTTTCTAAAATAGGTAAATAATGACCTCCTAAGACACTTAAATTTGCTCCAGAATCTAATAAAGCTGTTATATTTTTATCAAAAATTTTTACTGTGACATAAGGTCTATTATCAAAAGGTTTTGTCAAAAAAGACGGTGCGATATTTACTTCAGAAGTAATACTATTGCGATAAAAATTTGAAACTTTGGTTAACCAAGTTTTCCATTCACGATGCTGTTTATTTTTGTCAAAAGAATTCAATTGAAACTTAATTTCACTTACAGGGCTTTTTTTTAAATTTACGTTATTATAAAAATTTGTAGTCTTATTTACATTACTACCGTACCTGACTATCTTAGATTGGGAGTGGTACGACCTTCCAACCCTCATGCTTCGTTTTTTGAACACGGACATGTTTTAATAGTTTCACCCTGTTTTCCACATTTAAAACAGAATTTCTTTTCAGGAGCCCTACAAAAGCTGTGATTTTCAAGACCACAGTTATAGCAAATTACTTTTTTATAAGTACTTGAACCAGAGGGTTGACTATTATTTACTGCAGAAATATTTTAACTATTTTTAGGGTACTGTCTTCCCTTACTTAATGGTTTTTTACCTTTAAAATTATTTTGAGCATGGGCAACATTGTTTTGAGAAAATGATTGAGTTGGTTGTTCTAATTTATATGCAAGTTCAGGCTCTAATAAACAATGGTTTGGAGGCGGGCGATAACTATTTTTTAATGAGTGAGCCTCATCAATTTTTTTACATAAACTAATTAATTGAGATATTGTTTCTATTGATGTTAAAGCTAATTGACTAATATAGTGGGGTAACATGTTCTTTTTTATATATTTTAACCTAGTTTTTTCAGGTACTGATTTATTTAAACGATTAAATAATGTTTCCATTATAGCTACATAGATTGAAATTGATTCATTTCTACCTTGTGTTCTACCTCTAATTTCTGTCCACAATTGATCATCATAATCTACCGGGAAGAATTCTCTTTTTAATAAAGCTACTAAAGCATCCCAATCAGAAACTGAATTTTTAATTGATCTAAACCAAAGTAAAGCATTGTGGCTAAATAAGTCACATGCACTATTAAACAATTCTAATTTCGAAACATTTCTTGAGGCACAAAGCTCATCAACTCGTTCTAAAAAAGATTTAACACTGCTATTTTTATCCCCACTGAATTTTAGGTCCCATTTATACACTGGCACAGATTTACTAGATGTTGGTAAAGTATTATTCCGAAAAAAGGCCGTCTGGTTGTGCAATACTGTTGAATTTAAATTAGTTGGTGCAATTTCGGCAGCGCTAGGTTGTTGTATTTTTTCAGAGACCAAAGCCTCCAACTCGAGACTAGTGGCCCTCATCTCAGCCTTATAATTTGAAATATAGACAGACATATCAGCGTCTTCACTGGTTAATGGAATTCTATTAATCCTATGTATTGAATGAATTAAATAAGTAGTTATTCGAATGTACCCGGAATCTGTCTCCGGACCTTCAAATTGTTCGATAAGAGCACGAATTTCCTCCATAGTACTATTAATTGCTGCTTTTTCAACATCAAAATCAAAAATATCATATTCATATTCTATGTGACGTAATGCCTCCTTATCTAACAGTTTTCTCAACATTTTTCTTTTAGTACTTAAATCTTTTTTTGTTGTTTTTATGTCTCTAATTAATAATTCATAGTCAATTTGTTCTTTAGTTAAATAATTTACTCTCATATTAAAGGTCTCCATCGTAAAAAAATATATAATACTATGTACGTATTAGAATTAAGTAATTGCAAACAGGTAGAATAATAAAAAAGTAGTACGTTTATAAAAAAATAAATGGTCTAGCTAGGTCCTTTAATTAAATTACAAACACTTATTAAATTTCCCAAATATCCTGATGGTTATTTCTTGTCAAGTTTGAAGTTGAAAAAAACAACTTTTTATATGCCTATTTGCACAAGGCAATATAGATTAAATTCTTTTAATTTACTGGTATTATAAATACACAACTAAATGAATTTTAAATAATTCAATAAACTCAAATATTTCAGTGTCAAGCTGAAACATACAGCAAAAAATGCTAATACCTTTTTAATAAAAAGTGGTTCAACGGCGTCGACCGTCCGAAACCTATAACATTCCACAAATTAGGAAAACACAATTCTGCGTATTCCCTTAATCGTCAACTGACAATAATAATAAATTCGACTCATGAGTAACTATGCTCAATATTGTCGTATTCATATATAAATATGAATTATTGGACAAACTTCGAAGCTACTAAAATTTATTACCAAAATTGAAGTATCCCATATAAAATTTACCAAGTTTCATATATCATTTATGCCTCTTTACTAATCAACCTAAAGGTTTTAACTGGCAGTAAACATATACAAAAATATCATTTTTTTAACGTTACTCAAAGGTTATATTAAAATCTTCAAAGTCAATTGCTGCTAAATGAATTTGTTGTTGCACTAATCAGATATTCTGACACAAACTTTACTCTATTGTTAATTTTAATAATAAAAACTAGAATTTTACAAATTCTACTCCCTCTCTCGGAAAATTTTACCGAAGAAAAAAATTATTATTACTAGTTGACTAGTGAAAAATATAAACTGTATGTGTAATTTCTGAGAAAAAAATCTTTTGTGAAAAATATCTATTGAAAAATTTTATTTTTCTTAAAATTTTGGTGTCATTCGTAAATTAATTAACCTACACTTGGGTAAAATTTTTGTAAATTCACCACGTTACACACGATTGGGCGCTATTTTGTATCATTACTACCCTACACACGATTGGGCGCCATTTAGTACCATTATTTCTTCGCTGTTCAATAAATTTTTAATTTTCATTAAGTGTTTGAGATTCTTACTGCACTTTATGTTATTTAAAGAAAAAATGTTACTACCCCAGTAGCTCAGAGACTCGGCAGACGAGTCATGGGTAAGAAAACACTTTACAAATAGTTTTACCGTATTACGTATGTGGTAGATAGAAATTAATAAATAGATGTTTTAATAATTTTTCTTAAAGATATGTTAATTTGACTTATATGGAGATAGTTTTCTTAGAAAGCGGGGCGCCAATCTTTCTATATTAATAATTTACACTAAAATTGAAGTTTGATTACAAGAAAGATAAACTAATCAAAATTTAAAGAAAGTACTAGTTGTAAAAAAGGTGTAAATTAATAATTCAAATTTCGCACAAGTAAAGATTAAATTAGTACCTTTAAATATTACTAAAAGATATTCAATTTTTTATTAAAGATTAAATAATTAATTCAGTAGATCATATCTAAATACTTTGTTTGTAAAGTTTGGTTTGTATAGTTTGGTTTGTATAGTTTGGTTTGTATAGTTTGGTTTGTATAGTTTGGTTTGTATAGTTTGGTTTGTATAGTTTGGTTTGTATCAAAATACCTGAAATAAGTGGACAATGTAATTATAAAATTGATTTTATTATAAATCAATCAAACTAGGTATGTTTTTATTAGAAAACGACTAAACTGATGCCTTAATATTAAACGAAGTTATGTACAAGGAAAAATCGAATGGACAATAATATGTTATATAGAAATTACTTAAAATATTGTCTAAAACATGAACTGACAATATGGTGTTTAAAGGTCAAAATTTATTATATAAATATACCTAAGCGTTTCGTAGAAATTGTGATCACAAAGTCTTTACAGAACTTTTTATATATTTGATTTTAATCAGACGTTACGCCGATAATTTATACCTTAATAAAAATAGAAAATATTATATTACTGTTCGTTGAAATATGTTAAGAATAAAATTGAAAATGGAAATAATTTAAAAAAAAAAACATTTGCAACATGATACTTTAAAGAACTCTAAAAAAAATATTAAAGCGTAAAAATATTAAGTATTTATAAAAAGACATTAGATAAAAATTTTATTTGCGACACTTATCTGGAATTTTCTGTGAATGAAGGTAGTGACTCCAAGTAAGGGATGATGATGGTGAAATCCACAGTGACGTAATCGTTGATTTATAGATGAGCCCGAGATTAAGTTAAGAAGTTCCCAATACCATATTCAACGCTTCCAGAAATTCCATAAGGACAAATCCCAACTATCATACCATATTATCGTCGTGTCCTCCGTAAAAAGTTGTTCTAGACTAATAGATACATTTTTATCTTCAAATTACGTAGAAGAGAAGAAAGATAACCCCATGGGATGGTTAAAAAAAAATTAATGTTTCCAGCCCAAAATTTAATATGACGTTAAAAAGATTGCATATCTACGATGTGCATCCCAAAATTGATAAAACTTGCTTCCAAATTTAGAAGATTTGCATTTTTATAATAAAAACTTGCATCCAATATTAAAAGTTTATATCCAATATTAAAAATTTACATCCAATACTAAAAACCCTGGAAAGAAATGAAGTGTAAGCGTGACTTGCTGTAAAAATGGCCGCTGCCAAATCTAAGTTACAAAAAAAATTATTTTTTTATAAATTACTTACGGATTAAACCGGTGAAAATAACTAGGCCTGCTTCATGTTCAAGAAGAGGGACTATCAACCCTTTCGATGTTGAAGTCTTTAAGGAGAAATTTAATGAAGATACATCACTTTTCAAAAGTTTAGCGAGCAATCGAAATTCTAAACTTCAAGCAACGGAAAACTAATCGTTCTAATTTACCTTTCATCGCGTTCAAATCGTATTGTCTCTTTACCCTCTCCACTCTTAAAGTTAAGTTGAAACATCCAGCTATCTTGAGTACAGTTTAGACGTAACTCTGGTTGCATACCGTTGTGTTTGTTTAAGATGTAAATTTAAGAAATATATTTAAATCTACCGCGGACATTCACGCTTGAGTAACAATATTTTATAATTTATAATGCGGCAATATGCCTGCTACACTGTACAACCAACTAGTAACTCTAACATCAAAAACCAAAATCCAAATTTAGGCAACATCAAAAATTTAATTTCTATCGAACCTCGCATGAAAAAAATCTGTAAACTAAAATGTAACCTACGAAATACCTTCAATAATAAACGCAAACGCTATTCCAAAACCATAAAATTTTCAAATCTTAACCTGGATCCAGTACAAAAATTCAAATCAATTTTTAATTTAAATACTCAAAATTCTGACCAATACCTACGGACAGACAGAGCCTTCGAGATCAGGAACGAATTGCGTTTGGATCATCTAAACGAAGAAGAGGCCGAAATAGTAACGCAGCTTTGTTTAGATTTCCAAGACATATTCTACTTGGAAGGAGACAATCTAACATTTACTAACGAAATTAAGCATTCCATTGACACGAACGATTCAAAACCGGTTTTCACAAAATCATATCGCTATACTCATATCCATAAAGAGGAAGTCAAAACACAAGTCTCCAATATGCTTGATCAAGGCATCATTAGACCTTCGATTTCTCAATGGTCCTCTCCGGTTTGGGTTGTACCTAAAAAACTCGACGCCTCCGGTAAACAAAAATGGCGAGTTGTAGTGGACTACGGAAAACTCAACGAACTGACTATTGACGATAAATACCCGCTACCCAATATTTCAGACCTCCTCGATCAATTAGGCAAATGTCAATATTTTACAACTTTGGACTTAGCCTCCGAATTTCACCAAATCGAGATTGATGCGAAAGATATTCAAAAAACTGCTTTCACAGTTAAAAATGGTCATTTTGAATTCGTAAGAATGCCTTTTGGACTTAAGAATGCTCCATCAACATTTCAAAGAGTGATGGATAACATTTTGTTAGGTATCCAAAATGAACGATGTCTCGTCTATATGGACGATATTATTGTTTACTCCCCTACTATTCACGAGCATATTTCTCGATTAACGGAAGTATTCAAAAGATTACAGAAAGCCAATCTCAAAATTCAACCCGACAAATGCGAGTTTCTCCGCAAAGAAGTCGCTTATTTAGGACATCTCATTACAAAAGACGGCGTAAAACCGAATCCTTCGAAAGTTGACGCTATTCTAAATTTCCCTCAACCAAAAAATCAAAAAGAAATTAAATCATTTCTAGGCTTAGCCGGATATTACAGGCGCTTTATCCCCAATTTCTCCAAGATTACCAAGCCCTTAACAAGACTACTACAAAAAGACATACCATTTCTCTTCGACAATGATTGTATAAATTCTTTTCAAAATTTGAAACAAACATTAACGACAACTCCGATATTAATCTACCCTAACTTTGATGAACCTTTCGTCCTAACCACTGATGCGAGCGCATTTGCCGTCATCTCGGTGCTGAGTCAGGGACCTATTGGCAAAGATTTACCCATTGTCTATGCTTCTAGAACCTTGTGCAGTGCAGAAACTAAGTATTCAACGATTGAACGCGAGCTTTTATCGATAGTATGGAGTGTAAAGCACTTTAGACCCTATCTGCAAGGTAGAAAGTTCAAGCTTGTAACCGACCACAGACCACTCACCTGGCAATTCTCTATAAAAGACCCAGGAAGTAGACTTGCCCGTTGGCGACTCAAATTAGAAGAGTACGACTACGAAATAATTTATAAACCCGGCAAAATCAATAAGAACGCGGACGCACTTTCCAGAATCAAAATGAATCATTTTCCCGAATGTTCCAAATACTATTCAAAGGTTCTAGCCGCGAATGACGAAGAGTCAGACGACGACGAAAACCCAGACAATAACAACGAAATCACTAACGAACAAATTTCCCAAAAATTTGAAACTTTCGCCAACCTATATAAAACAACATCTTTAATAGATTATTCAAAAATCAAAGCATCAAACAAACAACTCTTATACCGAGAACACAAAGATACTATAACTTTCTTCCAATAAAATAACTTACAAGACCTCCATCATAAAATTATCGAGGACATATTCGAAGAAAATCCCGAATTTCATAACGGTAAAATCAATATTGTATCGAGCAAAACAGTCGGACATAGGAGATATTTTATCATCCCTCTACCTTTTGATATCGAATCTGTAATTGAACATCTATTTTTGGTATTATTCAGAAATCAAGATGTTTTGGATCTTTCTAAGACATGCTTTGTCGAAAATAATTTAGACCTCTCCATACTTGAAATCCTATCATTCATTTTTGCAGAAAAAGACTTAAAAGTAGTAATTTGTCAAGATATCGTCAGAACTGCCGACGAAGATGAAATTCCAATTATATTGGAGCAAAATCATTTTGGTAAAAATAATCTACACCGCGGAATAAATGAAACGATTCGAAGAATTAGAGCAAAATACACTTGTCAAGGTCTAACTAAAGACGTTGAGAATTTTATAAAAAATTGCGAAACTTGCCAAAAGACTAAAGTATGCCGGAAAAATCTTAATAACCCTCTAGTAGTCACAGAAACCCCAAGAACACCATTCGAAAGAATTAATATCGATTTGTTTGAATTCCCAACTCGAAATTATGCATTAACTATTCGCGATGAGTTAACTAAATTCACACAAGCCTATGCAGTCCCGGACAAATCCGCAAAATCCGTCGTAAATACCTTGTTGTTATACTTTCAACATTACGGTACCCCGCTAAGAATCCATTGCGATTACGGTGGCGAATTTGACAACCGTTTGCTCAAAGATCTCTGCACCCTCTACGACATAAAATTAACTTATTCAAGCGTAGGACATCCCCAATCGAACGGATCCATAGAAAGATTTCATGCTACTTTAGCTGAAATGATAAGAATTCATAAAACTGAAAACCCGAACGAACATCCGTTCACGATTTTACCATATGCAGTAATATGCTATAACAATTCGGTAAATAAAACACACGGTTTCACCCCATATGAACTTATCTTTGGTCATACGTCTAACAGACCACCTGAAACTTTATATAACCAAAAAGAGTTAATAACCAAGTACGTTAGACATTTAAACAACAGAATATCCCACTACTATAAAATAGCCCGTAGTCGAACACAATCTCAAAAAGAGAAAGCAAAAGTTCGTTTCGACAGAAATGTTCCCCAAAAACGATCTGAGTACAAAATAGGTGACTTAGTTTACGTAAAAGAATCACAGATCAAAAACAAATTGCAAAACAAATTTAACGGTCCTCTTAAAATAAAAGAAATTTTCCAAAATTCTGCTACCTTGTTAAATCTCGAAACAAAACAAGAAACTAAAGTCAATTTTGATAGAATGAAACCATACACTGAAAATTAAATTTATTTTCAGGTTTCTCCTGCTGTTCGGATCAGCACTCTGTCAATACAAAATTACCCCGATCAATAATACTGTTGGTGTATACTACCACCAAGACACGGACATCGTGGTGACAAATGACAAATGGACTCTGCTAGTGCATAAAAATATTTCATCCCTCAAACTAGCTTTTGACAAAAATCAAAATATCTTAGACAAAATCTTGTACACTCTCAATAATGGTGATCATAAGTCAATTATTTTTACGGGTGAAATTAAAACAGACTAACCTTTTAACACAAATATCCAACTCTATAAAAATGAAATTTGACGAAATCTTTTCAGATACAAAAAGATATAAAAGAGGAATACTTAACGGTATCGGTACAATATTCAAATCCATAACTGGAAACCTAGATGCTGAAGATGGCCAGTACTATACCAATTGTATACATAAACTAAATAATGACGAACATCAATTGGAAAACTTAATCAAAAATCAAATTTCAGTTACGACTTCTGTTACTAAAAACTTCAACTCGACTATACAAAAATTACAAATTGACGAGGAAACGTTTAACATAGATCTCGACGAAATCGAACGCACAATTCAAACCATGACTCAAGCTATTGAGGCTGCTCATATAAAACTAAAATTCTTATACATTTCTGAACAACTAATGGCAAGCTATTTGTATATCGAAGATAATTTAAACGACATTCTAAATTCAATAACATTTGCCAGACTAGGAATCATTCACACGTCAATCATAACCCCTAATTACTTAGTGACAGCACTACAAGAAGTTTCACAGAGCTTACGAAGGAACAATTTGTCTCTCTCCATTAAATTATCGGCAGTTGCTAAGTATTTGGATATTATTAAACTACAAGCGTTTCAAATGGATTCTAACTTAGTATTTGTTTTAACAATACCACTTGTTGAATCCCAAAATTATAACACCTATCGCCTATACCCTATCCCGATACTTGATAACAGAACTGGTCTACATCACATTTTATCTATCTCACAAAAGTTTATCGCAAGGGACGATGATTCTTTAATGTACATACCTATACAAAATTTGAAAGAATGCAAACCTCTTTATTTTGGAACCAAACTATGTCCGAACCTGTTTGCATATCCTATCGACCAAAATGCCATATGTGAAGCCAGAATACTAAAACCATTGCCAAAACTTCCAGAGAACTGTCAAACTTCCTTCATTATTAGTCAGGGATACAACGTCCAAGAACTTGAAGACAACACATAGCTAGTAATTAATTCCGAACCACTTCACATTACCATCAACTGTCCAAAGAGAGAATCCACAACAGAGTTAATCAACAAAAATTCCATCATCAAACTACAACCAGAATGTTACGCCTATGCAGGCATTACTAGAATACAAGCCAGTGCCAAAGACTTTTCCGAAGTTAAGGACAATTCACATCCTATCCAAATTCCTTTTGAATGCTGTAATCACATACCCGACAAAATCGAAATTCCAAAATTAAAACCTCTCAAATTAAACAGTCTTGACGTAAAAGACCTAGATATTGCTAAAAACAAATCGGACCAATATTCCAAAGACCTGGATGACATAAACGAACCTTTTGTGACCAAACACATATCTTGGTTCACATATTTCATAATCACTGTCATCATTCTATTAGTTCTACTTTACATAACCTGTAAATGCAGAAGAAGAAGATGTGAAGCATTGCGAATCCAACCCTCAACGGACAACCTTCCTTCACCTCCTTCAGAGCGAAGCAGAGTTTTTACCAAATTTTCTAGACTGAACCCTCCAAGAAAGCGACCCGGTATGAAACCTCAAGAAGAAGAGGACATCGAGTTAACATAGACTTTCATATGTGGAATTTTACCCTTGTCTATTAATTTAGACCATTGCATTTTATTCTTATTACATTTATGTAATGTACTACTCGCTTATTATTATTATCATCTACCAATTTTAACTTTTATGTATTTTATTATTTTGCTTTGTATTCATTCAACATTGTTTCAATTTATTTTGCATTATATTCATTTAACGTTTCTAACAATTTTCAAAAGTTGCTGCATAACATCAACTTTTTTATTAAGGGGGAAGTTGTTATATAAAATTATACGCTTATTACCAAGACTTAGTCATGACAAACCTTCACAGGTATATCATATTACATGATAACGACTTCTCTTATTAATCGCTTATCTTAGAGATATTATGTTTCACCTTTGTTTCTCACATTTTATGCTGAATGTCGAATTGCATTTCCT
This sequence comes from Rutpela maculata, assembly GCA_936432065.2. Lineage (NCBI taxonomy): Eukaryota > Metazoa > Arthropoda > Insecta > Coleoptera > Cerambycidae > Rutpela > Rutpela maculata. Next base: position 135,256,452 of record OW386286.2, on the reverse strand, counting down.
TTGTTCTATATTTTGCTTACTCAGGTTCTGTATGTCATAAATATGACTAAACACGCTTTGTTGAATCAGTTATTAAACTCACTTAAAATGAAACACTTCTAATTATTATTATATTCCTTCTCCAAGAGCCAACGTTGGCTCCATTTAAATAAATAAAAGTTTTTAAAAAGTCATTCATATATATATATATATATATATATATATATATATATATATATATATATATATTGACATGTATTTCAATATCACAATGTAAAATAAACAGAAAAGTATCAAAACTACCAAGATTCTTAAGAAAACCATAAAACATATCGGAAAAATCAAAATAAAATCAAAATCACACGAATATTGTAAACTATTTAAACATGAAAGCAAGTCACAAAGCTGGTTTAAACGATGAGCAGCAATTCGTGCATGACTAACAAGCCAAATATTAAAAGTTGCAAAATCACATAGCGTAAACGATGACTAACGGTAGGTACAGCATTTCTAGTACTTGTGAATTTTAACTAGTAAGTTCATGAAAATTCCATCGAATGTTTGTGAGATGCCTGGTTGTATATAAAGAGTATTTTTCAGTCATTTACTCAATGGGGGTCTTTGAGTTTTCTTTATAAATCCCTAAAAAAGGGAAATAAACCATGTCAATTAAGTTAAGCTATTCATAAGTAGTGAAAAACTAAATAAAATGAGTCTAAAACAGTGTAGTATGTAAGAGTGAACATCTGAGATAAGACACAGATGCATAAAACAAAGGGAAAAGGGGACATAAGTGCGTGGGGTTCACCAAAAGAGTCATGCGACAGTGTACGAAGCACCTCTGTTAATAGGGCTCGTAGAGAGCTCTGACATATCTCAAAATAAAGCTAATTTCATGGGGAACAATATTTCAACAGAAAACATTCACAAATCAAAGCAATTAAAGAAAAAGTATATTTACCTGCCAGTTTGAAGCAAGAAAAAGTCAATCTAGAAGCCCGTGTTGGCTAAAGTATAAATAGCTTTGACAGGTTCCATAGCTGGGGAGTCGACATTTAGATAGCGGCGAGTCCACATCAGTTGGCGGGGAAAACGTCATTGGTGGAAAACTCCAACATTTTGGGGGTTAACCTAAAAAAGTCAAGAAGACGTCTATTAGAAGACAACGCGAAATTGATTAAAAATCAAGCAAAAGGGTATTAAGAAGCCATAAGAGCTCTTAATAAGCAAATATTATAAGGCAGAGCAACAAAAATCACGAGACTTAAGTAATTTCCAGTAGAGGTTATTTACCAACTAAGATTAGCAGATCTCCAGGTGCTGGACCCACTACGTAAGTGCATACAATCCACAAGCATCAATAAATAAACGTCACTGAACATTACTATTCGTATTTGCATAAACATTTCGTAATTTTAAGTATAATTTGTCGTTTTGTTGTCATTTTCTGCGGTACTGTAGGTTATTTTAGTAGTGTGCATACCCTGCCAAAAATTCCACATAGAAACTTATAAAAAAAAAGTGATGCGGTTTTATCGTTCCTATAAGTTATATTAGTATTATACAGACAGGATTTTATCTGTTTTATTAAGTTTTAAATCGGTTATGAAACAGTAATTCCGAATGAGCTATTTGGAATTATCATGTTGCCCTTTCATGAGTACTTATATGAAATATACATCAACAAATCTACAGTTTAGTGTCTGCAAATGCACCCTTGCCCTTATATCTGTAAACATATGGAATTACAGATACAACTTTAAAGAGATTCTAAACTTTTCTATAAGTAATATCATAAGAGTTCCAGTCCGTCGTTTCTCCTGTATCTATCGTATGTAACACACCATTTATCAACATGTTTTTATTGTAAATTTCAACATTGTTTTTTATTAGTATTAATGTGGATATACATGTCAACAAATGTACAGTTTCAATTGTATATTTTACAGATGTATTTTTATTTTAAACTTCCATTTTGCTTTTTTATTAGTATTAATTTGGATATGCATGGCGACAAATGTACAGTTTAAATTGCATATTTCAAATAGAAATACTAATATTGTGGTAAACACAAAATTCTGCAAAGTCCTTATTTCCTCGGGTGTTCTTGTTCTAGCCTAGAAGCAATGAATGAGTTAGCAGTGAAAGAGACTGCTTTGTTTTTAATTTAACAAACACACTTCAGTTCCTTACGTCACATTAGATTAGATATGAATTAGCTACACGTATACAGCTCCCTCTACTGGAGCCTGGAGTAAAGTTGCTGCTGAAATTTCTATCAGTTTCTACCAGAATGGAGCAGCAAACATTTATTTATACCACATCAATGAGAATTTATGAGAACAGTATCTAAGGTAAAACGTGCGGCTTTCCGTGGTTAAATGGCAAGTGTTTCTATAAGAAACGAGCTGCATTAGGTTGACTTGCAATTGAAGATTACTAATTATAATGCTTGAATAGGGATTTATGAGATCAGTTTCTATGAGTATTAATGTTTTTTTTCAGTAATATATTAAATGTGTTTTCATTTGTTTGAATGGGTAAAAAGAAAGGTCAGTTTTCAACTGCAATTACAAATACAAGTTTAATCACTTTGAATGGGGTTATATGCGATTAATTTCTAAAAGTATTTATGCTGTTTTCCGAATATAATTGTGATGAGGTTTAATCAGTAACAAATTGTTCACTACTTGTTATGATATGGTCGGAAATTCCAAGTACACATTTAGTATTCCTTGAAAAGGATTGATGAGAGCAGTTTCTACGAGTATCTATTTGTTGTTCCTCTAGTAAATTATATAAGTCTTTACATTTACTTATACTATCTCAATGAGAATTTATGAGAACAGTATCTAATGTAAAACGTACGGCTTTCCGTGGTTAAATGGCAAGTGTTTCTATAAGAAACGAGCTGCATTAGGTTAGAACAGTTTTGATTTGCAATTGAAGATTACAAATTATAATGTTTGAATAGGGATTTATGAGATCAGTTTCTATGAGTATTAATGTTTTTTTTTCAGTAATATATTAAATGTGTTTTCATATGTTTGAATGGATAAAAAGAAAGGTCAGTTTTCAACTGAAATTACAAATACAAATTTAATCACTTCGAATGGGGTTATATGCGATCAATTTCTAACAGTATTTATACTGTTTTCCGAATATAATTGTGATGAGGTTTGATCAGTAACAAATTGTTCACTACATGTTACGATATGGTCGGAAATTCCAGGTACATATTTAGTATTACTTCGAAAGGATTGATGATAGCAGCTTCTACGAGTATGTATTTGTTGTACCAATAGTAAATTATATAAGTCTTTATCAGTATGCATTCGGATCTAATTGAAATATGAAAATTATATCAGAATAAAGCAACCAAATATTTTAAACAGTATCTATTTGTAAATCCAGACATTTACTTATACTATATCAATGAGAATTTATGAGGACAGTATCTAATGTAAAACGTGCGGCTTTCCGTGGTTAAATGGCAAGAGTTTCTATATGAAACGAGCTGCATTTGGTTAGAACAGTTTTGATTTGCAATTGAAGATTACAAATTATAATGTTTGAATAGGGATTTATGAGATCAGTTTCTATGAGTATTAATGTTTTTTTTTTCAGTAATATATTAAATGGGTTTTCATTTGTTTGAATGGGTAAAAAGAAAGGTCAGTTTTCAACTGCAATTACAAATACAAGTTTAACCACTTCGAATGGGATTATATGCGATCAATTTCTAACAGTATTTATGCTGTTTTCCGAATATAATTGTGATGAGGTTTGATCAGTAACAAATTTTTCACTACATGTTACGTGTAGAAATTCCAGGTACATATTTAGTATTACTTCGAAAGGATTGATGATAGCAGTTTCTACGAGTATGTATTTGTTGTGCCAATAGTAAATTATATAAGTCTTAATCAGTATGCATTCGGATCTAATTTAAATATGAAAATTATATCAGAATAAAGCAACTAAATATTTTAAATAGTATCTATATGTAAATCCAGACATTTACTTATACTATCTCAATGAGAATTTATGACAACAGTATCTAATGTAAAACGTGCGGCTTTCCGTGGTTAAATGGCAAGAGTTTCTATCAGAAACGAGCTGCATTAGGTTAGAACACTTTTGATTTGCAATTGAAGATTACAAATTATAATGTTTGAATAGGGATTTATGAGATCAGTTTCTATGAGTATTAATGTTTTTTTTTCAGTAATAAGTATATTAAATGTGTTTTCATTTGTTTGAATGGGTAAAAAGGAAAGGTCAGTTTTCAACTGCAATTACAAATACAAGTTTAATCACTTCGAATGGGGTTATATGCGATCAGTTTCTAACAGTATTTATGCTGTTTTCCGAATATAATTGTGAAGAGGTTTGATCAGTAACAAATTGTTCACCACATGTTACGATATGGTCGGAAATTCCAGGTACATATTTAGTATTCCTTCGAAAGGATTGATGATAGCAGTTTCTATGAGTATGTATTTGTTGTTCCAATAGAAAATTTGTCTTTATCAGTATGCATTCGGATCTACTTTAAATACAAAAATTATATCAGAATGACACAACCAAATATTTTAAACAGTATCCACTTGTAAGTCCAAACATTTAAATATATATTTTAATGAGAACCAATCAGAACAGTATCTAATGTAACGCGTGCGGCTTTCCGTGGCTAAATTTTAAAAGTATTTTTAATAAATAGCTTTAACGGATTTGAACAGTTTTAATTTGCAATTCCAGATGAATAGTTTTAATTGTTAAATAGGGATCTATGAGATCAGCGTCTTTGTGTAATGTTTATTTTCCAATAAAAACACATTTTATTGAAAAAAAAACATTACACTGACCTCATAGATCCCTAACAATTAAAACTATTCATCTGGAAATGCAAAACTGTTCGAATCCGTTAAAGCTTATTTATTGCAAATAATTTCAAAATTTAGCCACGGAAAACCGCACACGTTACATTAGATACTGTTGTGATGGATTCTCATTATAATATTATCTTGGATTTACAGGTGGACACTGTTTAAAATATTTGGGGTTTCATTCTGATATGATTATTGTATTTAAATTAGATCCAAATGCATACTGATAAAGACTTATATAATTTACTGTAGGAACAACAAATAAATACTCGTAGAAACTGCTCTCATTAATCCTCTTGAAGGAATACTAAATATGTACCTGGAATTTCCGACCATATCGTAACATGTAGTGAACAATTTGTTACGGATCAAACCTCATCACAATTATATTCGGAAAACAGCATAAATACTGTTAGAAATTGATCGCATATAACCCCATTCGAAGTGATTAAACTTATATTTGTAATTGCAGTTCAAAACTGACCTTCCTTTTTACCCATTCAAACAAATGAAAACACATTTAATATATTACTGAAAAAAAACATTAATACTCATAGAAACTGATCTCATAAATCCCTATTTAAACATTATAATTTGTAATTTTCAATTGCAAATCAAAACTGTTCTAACCTAATGCAGCTCGTTTCTTATAGAAATACTTGCCATTTAACCACGAAAAGCCGCACGTTTTACATTAGATACTGTTCTCATAAATTCTCATTGAGATAGTATAAGTAAATGTCTGGATTTACAAATAGATACTGTTTAAAATATTTGGTTGCTTTATTCTGATATAAATTTTCATATTTAAATTAGATCCGAATCTTTACTGATAAAGACTTATATAATTTACTAGAGGAACAACAAATAGATACTCGTAGAAACTGCTCTCATCAATCCTCTTGAAGGAATACCAAATGTGTACTTGGAATTTCCGACCATATCATAACATGTAGTGAACAATTTGTTATTGATTAAACCTCATCACAATTATATTCGGAAAACAGCATAAATACTTTTAGAAATAAATCGCATATAACCCCATTCAAAGTGATTAAACTTGTATTTGTAATTGCAGTTGAAAACTGACCTTTCTTTTTACCCATTCAAACAAATGAAAACACTTTTAATATATTACTGAAAAAAAACATTAATACTCATAGAAACTGATCTCATAAATCCCTATTCAAACATTATAATTTTGAATCTTCAATTGCAAATCAAAACTGTTCTAACCTAATGCAGCTCGTTTCTTATAGAAACTCTTGCCATTTAACCACGGAAAGCCGCACGTTTTACATTAGATACTGTTCTCATAAATTCTCATTGAGATAGTATAAGTAAATGTTTGGATTTACAAATAGATACTCTTTAAAATATTTGGTTGCTTTATTCTGATATAATTTTCATATTTAAATTAGATCCGAATCTGTACTGATAAATACTTATATAATTTACTATAGGAACAACAAATAGATACTCGTAGAAACTGCTCTCATCAATCCTCTTGAAGGAATACTAAATGTGTACTTGGAATTTCCGACCATATCATAACAACTAGTTAACAATTTGTTACTGATTAAACCTCATCATAACTATATTCGGAAAACAGCATAAATACTTTTAGAAATTGATCGCATATAATCCCATTCGAAGCGATTAAACTTGTATTTGTAATTGCAGTTGAAAACTGACCTTTCTTTTTACCCATTCAAACAAATGAAAACACATTTAATATATTACTGAAAAAAAAACATTAATACTCATAGAAACTGATCTCATAAATCCCTATTCAAACATTATAATTTGTAATCTTCAATTGCAAATCAAAACTGTTCTAACCTAATGCAGCTCGTTTCTTAAAGAAACACTTGTCTTTTAATCACGGAAAGCCGCGTGAATTACATTAGATACTGTGCTCATAAATTCTCATTGATATGGTATAAGTAAATGTTTGGATTAACAAATGGATATGGCTTGACTCATTTTGCTGGTCAATGCGGATATAAACTGATAACAATTTCAACAGCAACTTTACCTAACTCTTATAGAAACTTATTGACCATATAGGTTCTCATAGATACTTATTAATTTTTGAAAATTTTCAATACGGATTGATGAGATTTTTTTGATAGGGTAGTACTTGCATCAAACGTCAACGGCTGAAAAGATCGGTTTACACTGCTAAGGTAAAATGGAGTACAGCCTCAGTATTCATTAAGTTAATTAGCTAGGGATCAGGTTAATATTAATAACCATATAAAAATCTATAAAGAAAACGGTTTCTGAAATTAATAAAACACTCATAAATCAGAAAGTCAGTTTGTTATTTGTGTGTATGCAAAAAGGTATACGTAAAGTACATTTGGAAAAATATCAGTAAAGTGAGTTATAAAATCCAAAGCCCATATGAATCTACCCGAGCTCTGAGATAAAAGAAAAAGAGCCCTGAGCTAATAGAGTAAGTAAATGTGAGATTTTTCAAAAAGAGGAGAAAACAAAACAATATATATACGTGCTAGCTATCATCTTCGCCTCCACGAGCGTATAAGGCGCCCAGGACTCCGCCATAATGAAAACGGCTAGATAAATTTTAACCACTTATATTATATTCTTATGTCCTATTTATGATGAGCAACCCAGAGGATTTCTCATACACATTTTATACAAATTTTATCCAGTCAACCACAATCTTTCGCATCCCAATGTCTAAAATACAATTTCGACTCCATTTGTATAATTACGATATGCCTAAGAGTTGTGTTCGCCTCCGACAACGTTGTCAATTGTATGTAGTTGAAAATGTGTTATTTGCTTGTAGATATTCTTCTTGTTTGAAAATAAAGAATACCAGTTATTTCTTGGAGAGAGTGTATTTATAATAATTGAAATTTGGTATTTTTCCTTAAAATGCAATCCAAGTAAGGATCAGAAAGTAGTATGGCATATATTGATTATTCACAATACGTTTCCATTGCAATACTTTTAGATGTGACAAAATTTTAAGCATGGTCAACCAAAATTATAAATCAAGATGAGAGGGACAACTTCAACACATTTACCTCAAGAGAAAGACCTTCTCGAAAATATAGAATTATCCGGAGATGTGACTCGTTCTCTGAACATATAGATAGAAAACAGAGAATGGAGATAATAATAAAATTGTAACTTGCTTTGAATATCATTTCATTTAGTGCACTAGCTAAATGTTTACGTAACGATAAATATAAAACGTCGAGATTTTAAGTTTGAGCAAAAAAATGTATGTCTGTACCTTTTCTGGGCGCACGGTTACTTTGATATTGACTTGAAATTTGGTACATTATTACGAGATCTGGAACTATAGATTATATTTTGATCTTATTGCGATGAAGGGTTTGGGAGTAAATGTGAATAAATAGATAAAGCAAGCAATTAAGAGCCTATAAAATTGTGATTTTGTCTGTGTACGAGAAGTCAATCTTTAATTTTGTTGTTTTTTTTTTTTTTTTGAATCAGCCACCCTCATTATATTTGAGACCTCGACTTCTCATACATATACTAAATTCTAATTTTATGGACTCTTACTTACTTACTTCACCTATTTATCTCCATTTATAGTTTAATATACAAGGTGTCCTTAAAACTCCCGGTGCCATTTTCTCGATAAATAAAAAAGATGTTTGAATTCTGTAAAAGGTGTTCACTAGAATATATAAATGATATTAGTTCTGAGAAAACAGGGCCATTTTACAAATTGAGGTATAGATGGCGTTGCGACGTAAAGAAACTATTTGATCCTAGGATCGTTGAAATGAGGCGGTGCATATGATGGAACATTACATTCTGAGCAACTTTTATAATACGAACAATTTTCGAAAAATCACTGGTTCTCGAGATATATGAACTATAATCTAATTTTCTTAAATATAAAAATAGTCGTAACTTTTTTAAAATACATTTTAGACGATAAGTCTTTTGGGACATTCTTCATAGAGAATCAGGCTGATTTAGATGCCAATGAAACATTTATTTCAAAACACAAAATAACTCTTTTTTTCTAGTAAAATAAAGGTGGGGCTGCAACTGCTATTTGGAAATTAAATATTTTGACATTTCTGCTTATTGTCTAATTACTTCCACATCCAGTGGAAGTATAGTAACGACAAAAAAATTTTAAAAAATTTTTATTGTTCAAATAGGCTTAGAATGTCATGAAACGTCGAGATTTCAAGTTTGAGCTAAAAAAAATTTCTGTCTGTCTGTCGGTCTGTCGGTCTGTCTGTCGGTCTGTAACTTTTTTTGTGCGCACGTTTACTCTGGAACCGTTTGAGATATTGACTTGAAATTTGGTATACATATGTACTTCAACGAGATCTAGAACTAGATTATATTTTCATCCTGTTCCGTCGAAGGGTTGGGGGGTAAATTGGGGAAAATTTGGAGTAAATAGGTAAATCAAGCAGGTAAGAGTTCATAAAATTGATATTTAGTATAGACAAGAGAAGCTAAGGTCTCAAAAAAAATGTTTGTATTAGCCACCCCCATTACCACCCCCACCCCATTATTAAAGGGGATGAAAAAAAATGTGATTTAGTGTATGTACAAGAACCAGAAACCTCAAAATATTTTTTTACTTTATCTAAAAATTTGGCATTAGCCACCCTCATTACCACCCCCACCTCATTATTAAAGGAGATGAAAAAAAATTGTGGTTTAGTGTATGTACAAGAACCAGAAACCTCAAAATATTTTCTTACTTCATCCACCCCCACTACCACCCCCTATCACCACCCCCACCCCACTACCGATGTGGGGTATCGTTTTATGGGTGTTTGGGGTAGATAATTTCAAATATTATATTATTAAAGTTCCATAAACAATTATTTCCACATACAACATTTTTTCGTTGTGAGTGACTTGGACAGGACCGGAAATCTGGATGTGGAAGTAGGAAACGGTTTTTACGTCATGTTTATGTTGTATGTTCGACTAAATTTACACTGTAAATTGTAGACATATGAAAAAAATGCAATTTTTGTTACTTGAAAAATTACATTGAAGTTCAAATATCTCGAAAACCAGTGATTTTTGGAAAATGGAATGGAAAATATACTTTCAAAAGCTTTATTTGTTCTTAATATAGTGACGTCAAAATGGGAAATCTGTGGCTACACTAATTTTATTGTATTAACTTGTTCCAGGTGTAATAACAAGTGGCATGAGAAGTTTTGGATTAGATCTGTCCATTGCTTCATATAAAATTTAAACAATTACTGCTATTTTCCTTATCATCTCGGGATAAAATTATAAATGAAACTAGATATATCAAAAAACATTTTGATAATTTGTTAATTTGTATAAAAATAAAACCACTAAAAATTGCCTTTTTTGGATAATTACTTCCACATCCAGTGGAAGTACAGTAACAATTTTTTCTTAATTTTTATTATTCAAATAGGCTTAGAATGTCATGAAACGTCGAGAATTTAAGTTTGTGCAGAAAAAAATTCTGTCTGTCTTTCAAAATGTCGTAACTTTTTTTGTGCGCAAGATTATTCGATTTGGAACTAGATTATATTTTCATCTTATTCCGTTGTGGGGTTGGGAAGTAAATTGGGGTAAATGGGGGTAAATAGGAAAGTCAAGCAGGTAAAATTCCATAAAATTGTTATTAAGTATATACAAGAGAAACTAATCTCTTAAAAATTTTTCGCATTAGCCACACCCATTACTACCCTCACCCCATTATAAAAGGGGGTGAAAAAAATTGTGATATAGTGTGTGTACAAGAGCCAATGGCTTTAAAATATTTTTTTTACTTCATCCATCTTCACTACCACCCCCTATCACTACTCCCACCTCACTACCGATGTGGGATATCATTTTATGGGGACGATTTCAAATATCATATTATTGAAGTTCCATAAACAATTATTTCGACATACAAAATTTTTTCGTTGTGAGAGACTTGGATAGTAAATCTGGATGTGGAAGAAGTGATTCCTTGGGCAGCGGTTTTTACATGTACCTACTTTACAATGGTATTAAGAAAAAACATATTATCTTCATTTAAACCGTTTTTTTGAAATTTGTTTATAATTTTCAAAATTATAGTTATAAGCAAATTCAAATAACTATATAGATTTTTTATCAAACCAAAAATAGCAAACGAATTATGAAAATTGATAAAATATCTAACCTTTTTCATTAAAAGAAAAACCACTGCCCAAGGAATCACTACTTCCACATCCAGATTTTCCATCCAAGTGTGTCACAAAGAAAAAATTCTGTGTATGGAAATAATTGTTTATGAAACTTTAGTCTCGACTTTAGTAATATAATATTTGAAATCGACTACCCCAAAAACTCATAAAACGATATCCCACATCGGTAGAGGTGGTGGTGATGATAGATAGGGGAGCGGTAGAGTGGTAGTGGGGGTGGATAAAGTAAAAAAATATTTTGAGGTTTTTGGATCTTGTACACACACTAAATTACAATTTTATTCACCTCCTCTAATAATGGGGTGGGGGTGTTAATGGAGGATGGCTAATGCCAGAAACTTTTTAAGACTTTATAGCTTGTCTTGTATATACTAAATACCAATTTTATGAACTCTTACCTGCTTGATTTATCAATTTACTCCCTAATCCTTCAACGGAATAAGATGAAAGTATAATTTAGTTCCAGATCACTTTAAAACACACACGAGTACCAAATTTCAAGTCAATATCTTAAACGGTGTCAGAGTAATCGTGCGCACAAAATAAGTTACAGACAGGACAGACAGAAATCTTTTTTCGCTCAAACTTAAAATCTCGACGTTTTTTTAAGCCGATTTGAACAATAAACATTTTAAAAATTTTGTATGTGGCTGAAGACAGAAACGAAATCAGAAATGAGAAACGATTATTTAGAGTCGACCAACGAAATAATGCAAATGAAGTTAAAATCTTCGTAATTACAGAATTGAAAAGTATTTTCCTATAAAACCAAACATGTATGTTGACAAGGGTTGAGCAGCTAAAGTTATCTAAGGCAAAACACAGATTTTAAGAGGGCGAAACACCCCAAAAAGTGTAAACTGTAAAAATAAGATAACTATAAGATAACTATTGTAAAAAAGTTTTTAAGACTTTCATATTTTAGGGTGTGATAGAAAAGAGCATTTCCAATATTGCATAATTTTGATTTAATAAAACAGAGTTTAAGAGGGTAAAACACCCCAAAAACTATCTAAAAATAATGTAACTATTGCAAAAAAGTTTCTAACACTTTCTTATTTTAAGGTATGTTAGAAAAGAGCATTTCCAATATTGCATAATTTTTATTTAACAAAAAACAGGGGATAAGGGGGTGATACACCCCAAAAACTATATAAAAGTTGTAAATTTTTTTAGCGCTTTCAGATTTTGGAGGGCGATAGAAAAGACTATTTCCAAGATAGCATAATTGGGATTTAATAAAAAACAAAGTTTAAGAGGGTAAAACACCCTAAAAACTATCTATAAATAATGTAACTATTGCAAAAAAGTTTCTTACACTTTCCTATTTTAGGGTATGTTAGAAAAGAGCATTTCCAATATTGGATATTTTTATTCAACAAAAAACAGGGGATAAGGGGGTGGTATACCCCAAAACTATTCAAAAATAATATAAAAATTGTAAAAATTTTTCACGCTTTTAGACATTGGAGGGTGATAGAAAAGACTATTTTCAAGATAGCATAATTGGGATTTAATAAAAAACAAGAGTTTAAGAGGTTAAGAGGGTAAAACACCCCAAAAGCTATCTTAAAATAATGTAACTTTTGCAAAAAAGTTTTCAACACTCTCCCATTTTAGGGTAGGTTAGAAAAAAGCATTTCCAATATTGCATAATTTTTATTTAACGAAAAACAGGGGATAAGGGGGTAATACACCCCAAAACTATTTAAAAATAATATAAAAATTGTAAAATTTCTTCACGCTTTTAGATTTTGAAGGGTGATAGAAAACACTATTTCCAAGATAGCATAATTGGGATTTAATAAAAAACAGAGTTTAAGAGGGTAAAACACCCCAAAACTATCTAAAAATAATGTAACTTTTGCAAAAAAGTTTTCAACACTCTCCCATTTTAGGGTAGGTTAGAAAAAAGCATTTCCAATATTGCATAATTTTTATTTAACGAAAGACAGGGGGATAAAAAGGTGATACACCTCAAAAAATCGTTAAATAAAAATTATGCTTTTTTCTAACATACCCTAAAATGGGAAAGTGTTAGAAAATTTTTTGCAATAGTTACATTATTTTTAGTTAGTTTTTGGGGTGTTTTACCCTCCTAAACTCTATTTTTTATTAAATCCAAATTATGCTATCTTGGAAATAGTATTTTCTATAACCCTCCAACATCTAAAAGGGTGAAAAAATTTTACAATTTTTATATTACTTTTAAATAATTTATCTCCTGTTTTTCGTTAATAAAATTTATGCAATATTAGAAATGCACTTTTCTAACATACCCTAAAATAGGAAAGTGTTAGAAACTTTTTTGCAATAGTTACACTATTTTTAGATAGTTCTTGGGGTGTTTTACCCTCTTAAACTCTATTTTTTTTTTAAATCCAAATTATGCTATCTTGGAAATAGTCTTTTCTATCACCCTTCAACATCTAAAAGCGTGAAAAAATTTTACAATTTTTATATTATTTTTAAATAGTTTTGGGGTGTATCACCCCCTTATCCTCTGTTTTTCGTTAAATAAAAATTATGCAATATTGGAAATGCTTTTTTCTAACCTACCCTAAAATGGGAGTGTTGAAAACTTTTGTTGAAAACTTTTTTGCACTCTCCATTTTTAGATAGCTTTTGGGGTGTTTTACCCTCTTAAACTCCTGTTTTTTATATAGTCTTTTCTATCACCCTTCAATGTCTAAAAGCGTGAAAAAATTTTACAATTTTTATATTATTTTTAAAGAGTTTTGGGGTATACTACCCCCTTATCCCCTGTTTTTTGTTAAATAAAAATTATCCAATATTGGAAATGCTTTTTTCTAACCTACCCTAAAATGGGAGAGTGCTGAAAACTTTTTTGCAAAAGTTACATTATTTTAAGATAGCTTTTGGGGTGTTTTACCCTCTTAAACTCTTTTTTTTTTAAATCCAAATTATGCTATCTTGAAAATAGTCTTTTCTATCACCCTCCAATGTCTAAAAGCGTGAAAAAATTTTACAATTTTTATATTATTTTTGAATAGTTTTTGGGGTGTATCACCACCTTATCCCCTGTTTTTCGTTAAATAAAAATTATGCAATATTGGAAATGCTTTTTTCTAACCTACCCTAAAATGGGAGAGTGTTGAAAACTTTTTTGCAAAAGTTACATTATTTTTAGTTAGCTTTTGGGGTGTTTTACCTTCTTAAACTCTTGTTTTTTATTAAATCCCAATTATGCTATCTTGGAAAGAGTCTTTTCTATCACCCTCCAATGTCTAAAAGCGTGAAAAAATTTTACAATTTTTATATTACTTTTAAAGTGTTTTGGGGTATACCACCCCCTTATCCCCTGTTTTTTGTTAAATAAAAATTATCCAATATTGCAAATGCTCTTTTCTAACATACCCTAAAATAGGAAAGTGTAAGAAACTTTTTTGCAATAGTTACATTATTTATAGATAGTTTTTGGGGTGTTTTACCCTCTTAAACTCTTGTTTTTTATTAAATCCCAATTATGCTATCTTGGAAATAGTCTTTTTTATCACCCTCCAATGTATAAAAGCGTGAAAAAATTTTACAATTTTTATATTATTTTCAAAGAGTTTTGGGGTATACCACCCCCTTATCCCCTGTTTTTTGTTAAATAAAAATTATCCAATATTGCAAATGCTCTTTTCTAACATACCCTAAAATAGGAAAGTGTAAGAAACTTTTTTGCAATAGTTACATTATTTATAGATAGTTTTTGGGGTGTTTTACCCTCTTAAACTCTTGTTTTTTATTAAAGCCTAATTATGCTATCTTGGAAATAGTCTTTTTTATCACCCTTCAATGTCTAAAAGCGTGAAAAAATTTTACAATTTTTATATTATTTTTAATTATCCCCTGTTTTTTGTTAAATAAAAATTATCCAATATTGGAAATGCTCTTTTCTAACATACCCTAAAATAGGAAAGTGTAAGAAGCTTTTTTGCAATAGTTGCATTATTTATAGATAGTTTTTGGGTTGTTTTACCCCCTTAAACTTTGTTTTTTATTAAATCCCAATTATGCTATCTTGGAAATAGTCCTTTCTATCGCCCTCCAAAATCTAGAAGCGCTAAAAGATTTTACAACTTTTATCTTATCCCCTGTTTTTTGTTAAATAAAAATTATGCAATATTGGAAATGCTCTTTTCTAACATACCTTAAAATAAGAAAGTGTTAGAAACTTTTTTGCAATAGTTACATTATTTTTAGATAGTTTTTGGGGTGTTTTACCCTCTTAAACTCTGTTTTTTATTAAATCAAAATTATGCAGTATTGGAAATGCTCTTTTCTATCACACCCTAAAATATGAAAGTCTTAAAAACTTTTTTACAATAGTTATCTTATAGGTATCTTATTTTTACAGTTTACACTTTTTGGGGTGTTTCGCCCTCTTAAAATCCGTGTTTTGCCTTAGATAACTTTAGCTGCTCAACCCTTGTCAACATACATGTTTGGTTTTATAGGAAAATACTTTTCAATTCTGTAAT
Organism: Rutpela maculata; assembly: GCA_936432065.2. NCBI lineage: Eukaryota > Metazoa > Arthropoda > Insecta > Coleoptera > Cerambycidae > Rutpela > Rutpela maculata. Next base: position 135,240,888 of record OW386286.2, on the reverse strand, counting down.
TACGAAGATTTTAACTTCATGTGCATTATTTCGTTGGTCGACTCTAAATAATCGTTTCTCATTTCTGATTTCGTTTCTGTCTTCAGCCACATCTCGAATTACAGATACTACCATGTCAATGTTAGATTTAATTCTGGTAAATTTTGAAAATGTTTGTGACGTTGCGGTAGTCGATGCACAAATATCCGATCACTTCTTAGTTCACTGTACTATAACGTTTAATATCATGGAAGAACCGGAAAGAATATTTAATTATAGAGCTTTAAAACATATACATTTTGAACAATTTCAAATGGATTTAGAAAACATACCTTGGAATAATATTTTCTATATGAATAATATTGACGATAAGATTGAATTTGTTACGGATAATATTTTGCAGTTATTCAATACGCATGCGCCTAACAAATCTATAAAATGTTCCAAAAGAAGCTATGCTCCATGGATAACGGATAACATTAAATTTAAGCAGAAACTACGTAATAAAGCTTAGGCAAAATTCAAACAAACACGACAAAATGGCCACTGGGTCTGTAATATGTCCGATTATGTCTCGCTTCGCTTATACTGTTAGAATAAGACACTTCACTTAGTTTCACACCACCGACCTACTCGTACCGCTGTTCGATATAAACTCCCGTCTCCTCCGGCCGTGGGCTGCAGAGCGCCACCTGGTATTCGGTAATACTTTATGACTCATCAACGTTAGATACAAATAATTCCGATACACTACATCTCTTTTTCCTCATATTTTTTTTTAACTACGTACCTATGTAGTTTTCGTAATCTACTTATAAAACAACACCTATTCTAATGTGATTTCATTTTATAGTTTGTAACCTCATAATATATTATTTTCCATCTTCGTTAGGTGCAATCAAGGTGTCCTCTTCAGCTCTGTCCTGGACCATACACTCCTCTCTCCTTCTTTCTTTTTTCTGTCTTTTTTCTATCTTTTTAAGGTGGACCACATTTTTCCGAATATTTTGTCCCATTTGGTCATTTCCGAGGTCATTTCTAACATAGATGTTTCCCTTACTTGTATTGATAACAGTATGGGAACTGCTGTCAAAATTTAGGGGTTAATTTATTACCTACCTCTATATATATACATATTTTTTTTTTTTACGTAGCTTTTGTCTCCCTATTTTCTGCGACTTTCCTGTTCTATCTCCATATTCTTTTCCTTTTTATTTCCTTATTTTGTCTTTACCTTTTACTTCTTCGTCTACGATTATGTTTTCATTTTCAGGAGGTAATTGATTTCAAGAGCACTTCCAAAAGCGTTGTGACTTCAGTACGTCCATGGTTCATGCAGTAACATCACTAACAACACTCCATTCTCAGAAATTAGTTCCTAATCTCGACCTTCGGTCATGTTGATCCATGGTCAACAAGGACTGTGAATTGTATTCCATCCGCTAACCATTCAATCCAGTCACCACCTCTCTTTCGGTTTGGCTGAATATGACAGAGTAACACAAGCTTCGTATGTGCTAAAAAGCTTATAAAAGTATGCAGGAAATAGTTAGTTTAATCACAGAAGCCTATAAAAGGATAATAATTAAATCAGCTGCAAGAAGTGTCTTGCAATACACATTTCGATTTTTTTTTTATTTTTTTTTATAATTTTTTTTTTTTTTTACTAACATTAAATAGTCATTCAAAGTTTACTCATAAATTTCAGAAAGGAGGCACATATTCATGTCTATAATAATCAAATTAAATTAAGGTTTATTGGCCATGTTTACATTATTTCATGGTTTTATAAACATTTCTAATACTTATTAACAAAATATATGTGTGTGTATCAAAAATTTAATTAATAACCAAAAGTGAAATTCTGGAACTATCCGTTGAATCAAGTTAAATTTATGAAAATAATTGAATAGCAAAGATTTATGAATAAAATCGATTTACTTATTTACTTCATAACGGATTTGAGAAAATAGCCTTATTTGATTCAATAAATATAGTATAGTATTCCATTTAATTTATAAGGCAAAATAATTTATAAATATTTGTGTCTGCGTTTTAGTACTTAGAGGGATATTCGTATCTAATTTTACTGTGCCTCGAGTATCATAGGTGTGACAAATTTGCTTGTTTAAAATCGATTTATGTTTATAAGAAAACGGGAGAACTGATTTAGTATGCAGCAGTTCTATATTCAAAACATCAAATTCATTCAAAAGAGGATTTTTGGATTATTGTTTTTTCTTTCTCTATAACTATGGAATAATTTATTATTATTATTATTTTTTTTCAGTATTTGTTAATGTTAATAATGTTTTGATATACCTAATATATACAGTTCTCTTGAGAACATTAAAATTCGAAAATAAGATTCTTTAATAATTATTTTCTGGCAGAAATCCACTTTATCTAGATCAGTTTTTTTTTTTGAGATCCATTCCAAGACAAAATTCCAAATACCAAATGTTCTGCATTACCGATTACCGATCTTAAACCAATCACAATCAAAGCTTCCGACACCACTACCCACGGCTCAGTTTCCGAATCCTCTCTCTCTCTCTCTCAACAAGATAGATGCTTGACCCGAATCGTTTTCGATCTTTGTCAGATACTGTGGAACCGAAAGGTCTCCTTCCTGATTGTCAAGTTTCACAGTATGAAGATGTTCCTAACCATACTTTTGATATCCTGTAACGTTGACTGGATAAACCTTCATATTTCCTGCGCGACTTACAGTTCCACTTCCACACCTCAGGAATTGCTCGTACCGTCTCCCATACTGCACTCTTGCCACTTTATTCAATATATTCAATATGATATTACGAACTACTACGAGACCGAAATACGAAGAACCATATAATTCTAAAAACCAAAATAGGCTATGGCCAAAGAGTACAACTACTCAATGCATGGTTAACTTGGTGTGCCTTGTTTAAGTAAACATGAATGCACATCGCAATTGCAAGAAATTTTATTAAAATCTGAACACACAATATAAATGGGTGACTTAATAGGAGCATCAGTTCTAGCCATATCGATATAAAATGTGATATCCCGCCTTGAAATCTGTTTAGGTACCAAAAACTTAATTGTCATAAGAGATCGAAACTAAAATTGAATTTACTTATTAAAAATTATAATCTGTACCTCTTTCAGGATAATAACCATCTGATTTAAATGTAAGATACTTTTTAACATTGTACAATCTCAATTGATTTATTGAGAATTGCATAACACGGAATGTTATATTACCCTGCAATGATTTAATTTTGACATACCATAACTACCATATAATATTTTAAAGCGTTGACATTAGTTTTCCTCCTTTTTTTTTTTGTAATTTCTTATACAGCCAAGCGATTCCGGACTGATGAGGTTATGTGCTTATATGATATGTAAAATTAAAATTGAAATCATCTGCAGAAATGAACTGCCATAAATTACATTTTTTTTTGTGCTCTCTGCCTTTCTGCCTGGAGCTCACAGCTTTTTTTTTTTTTTTTTTTTTTAGATTCTAAGACGTTCCTCGGTACCTAATGTTGAGATAGTATTGGTACACTTATAACAATGCAATACTTGTAAAGAAAATAAAATTTATTATTTATTTTCAATTAATGATGTTATCTCTCCATTCGGCAAAAACTTTAATTTATGTCCTGGTACCAAAATATATACAAATAAAGAAAATAGAGCAGAGGCGTGTACTTCGATCAATAATTAGAACATTAAAATATATTTTTTGAAATTAATTTTTTAATTTTTCCAGTATTACGTAGCAACCCATAACTCTACAATTCATTGTTCTATTTTTTTTTTTTAGTTTCTAATATATTATACTATATCAAAGAAAACTACTCCATTTCCTTTTAGTTCCGTACAACAAATACGTGTTAAATAATATTTAGAAGGGGATTTTCTTCCGTTATAAACATGATTTCTCATACAGACGGTGCGAATTGAGATTTAAAAACTTTTATTTTGCGATCACAATGATCTAAGGTACACAATGTACTCTGATACTCTTCCTTTGTTTTTCGATCACAAAGATCTAAGGTACACAATATACTCTGGTATTTTTCTTTTGTGTTGCGATCACAATGATCTAAGGTACACAATGTACTCTGATACTCTTCCTTTGTTTTTCGATCACAATGATCTAAGGTACACAATATACTCTGGTATTTTTCTTTTGCGTTGCGATCACAATGATCTAAGGTACACAATGTATTATTGTATTATTATTGATATTATTCCTTTTCTATATGATCACTATAATCTTTCACACATAATGTGCAAATTTTGAATTTACAAATTCTTTAATATTTTCCCAGATCACCATGATCCTTGACACAATTTTCTATATGATCACTATGATCTTTCATACAGAATATATAAGTTAGAATTTAGGAATTCCTTAATACATTTCACCGATCACCATGACCTTAGGTACACAATATAGGTACTCTTGATTTTCTATATGAGATCTATGATCTTCCATACGCAATGTATGAAATAAGAGTTTAAAATTTATAGATTTTACGATCACCATGATCTGAGATACATAGTGTACTCTATTTTTTTTTCCTCAACTAAATGTTGGATATCGTGGTTCATGGTCAACCGGGGTCTGAACGACCAGCGGTTTGCTCATGAGCCAACACCCTTCGAACCGTGCTACACGTAGCTAGTATTGTAGTCTTTCCGCGAGTGCTACCACTCTTTTATAGTAAGATATTCCCAGTCGATTTAGAGCTCTAGGCAGCTCTTTATCTATCAACCCATTAGCGGATGTTACTATGGGTATTATGATAGCCCTTTCAAGTAAGTAAATAGCTTACAATTCATTTGTTAGGTCTTGGAACTTACTTATCTTCTCGGTCCTGGCTTTTCTTACATTTCCATCCAGAGGAATTGTAACATCTATAATGTGTGCCCATTTATCCTTTTTGTTTAGGATTAATACATCAGGTTTGTTATGTCTGATTTCTTTATCCATTGCAATTCCTGTGTCCCAGTATATTTTTATTGACTCGTTCTCTAGGAAGGCTTCCGGTATGTAGTTGTAATACGGCATGACTTCTTTTTACGATATTATTATTATTATTATTTATTTATTATTATTTCCGCAGTCGCGTTTTTCAACGGTAGTCTACTTCAGACGGACAATTGTCAAGCCTTTCTGCATATTAATTTGAAATTAATAGAAAACGTCTTACATGTGTGACATGCGTCTAGCAAACAGTTTTTTTTTTTGAAATTAGATGTTGAATATTTTATATCCAATTCTTCTGTTTGTTTCACTGTGCTTCGCGGTATTATTCCTGTTGTGGATATTATGACCGGTCGTATGTCAACTCCATCTACCTTCCACATTTGTTTTATTTCCGCCGCAAGTTCTATTTATTTATTATTATTACTTTTTTTTTTACTATTATTATTATTAGTTCTTTATTTTTCTCGACATGTTTGCCGGTTATTTACTTCAGTTGAAGGGAATTCACCCCATCCAACTGTCGTTACATAGACATATTATTATTATTATTATTATTTTGAGGGACTTGCTTTGAAATTTTATTATTAAATTTATCCTCGTCGCCACTTGTAATATGCCCGATTATGTCTCGCTTCGCTTATACTGTTAGAATAAGACACTTCACTTAGTTTCACACCACCGACCTACTCGTACCGCTGTTCGATATAAACTCCCGTCTCCTCCGGCCGTGAGCTGCAGAGCGCCACCTGGTATTCGGTAATACTTTATGACTCATCAACGTTAGATACAAATAATTCCGATACACTACAGGGTCTACTACAAACAACTCAGGAATTTAACTAATGCAGCTATTAAGGCTGAAAAGAAGGCTTATTTAAGACATAAATTTAATAATTGTAATATTAAAGAGAAATGGGGTGAGTTAAAAAAAATAAATATTGCTACAAACCGAAAGATTAATATACCTGAACAGTTAAGTAATGTGAATGCTACTAACGATTTTTTTATCAATTCCTCTAATAATAATGATGTACCTAAAGATGAGTTAATAAATTACTTCCACGTCCAGTGGAAGTATAGTAACGACAAAAAAATTTTTTTAAAATTTTTATTGTCCAAATAGGCTTAAAATGTCATGAAACGTCGAGATTTTATCTTTGAGCGAAAAAAAAATTTTCTGTCTGTCTGTCGGTCTGTCTGTCGGTCTGTCTGTAACTTTTTTTTGTGCGCACGTTTACTCTGGAACCGTTTAAGATATTGACTTGAAATTTGGTACACATATGTACATTAACGAGATCTAGAACTAGATTATATTTTCATCTTGTTCCGTCGAAGGGTTGGGGGGTAAATTGGGGTAAATTTGGGGTAAATAGGTCAATCAAGCAGATAAGAGTCCATAAAATTGGTATTTAGTATATACAAGAGAAGTTAAGGTCTCAAAAAAATTTTTGGCATTAGCCACCCCCATTACCACCCCCACCCCCTTATTAAAGGGAATGAAAAAAAAAAGTGATTTTGTGTATGTACAGGAACCTGAAACCTCAAAATATTCTTTTACTTCATCCACCCCCCACTATCACCCCCCCACCCCACTACCGATGTGGGGTATCGTTTTATGGGTTTTTGGCGTAGAGGATTTCAAATATTATATTATTAAAGTTCCATAAACAATTATTTTCATATACAAAGTTTTTTCATTGTGAGTGACTTGGATAGAAAATCTGGATGTGGAAGTAGTGATTCCTTGGGCAGCGGTTTTTTTATAACACCAATGTTAAATAAGGCATAGATGGTTTATTTTCTTTTGAACTGATTTCTGATTTAGACGTAATTAAAATCATTCAAAATATAAAATCCAAAGCTTATGGATATGATAAATTAAATATAACTTTAATACATTTATGCTGCCCTTATATAGTTCCATTCTTAACACACATATATAATGAGTGTATAAATACACACTACTTTCCTAAAGCTTGGAAAATAGCTTTAATATTTCCTCTACCTAAAATCAATCAACCTAGCCAATTGAGCCACCTGAGATCCATTAGTGTTTTACCTGTCTTATCAAAAATTTTTGAAAAAATTTTAGAATTGCAAATTAGAGAATTTGTGAATCTCAATAATATTCTACCATTAAAACAGTCGGTTTCAGTTGTGCTACGGTCCTTGCTGATGTAACTGATGACATCATTGGAGCTACTGATAATAATAAAATCAGTGTATTAGTATTATTAGATTATACGAAATCTTTTGATATGATAAATCACCAATTGCCTTTTTCAATTTTACACTTATGTGGCTTTGAACGAAATTACAAAATCTAATTTTGTAATTCTTGTTGGATAGAATTCAACAACAGGTTCTCCTTGCAGCCAGCTCTCTTCGAGCCTCGTTGCTCATATATCCGTTCGTAAACCGGTTCAACTGCGTGGAGCACTCGCATGTACAAGATGCGAGTAAACACCTTGTAACATGCGTTTAAACAGGTTATCGGTCGGTAGTTCCTTGGGTTGGACAAATCTCCGTTCTTAGGGATCAGCACTGTCCGCCCTTCAACCACCCAAGAAGGAATTTGTTGCTCCCCATTTAGCCAGGCATTAAAAATTCTGGCCAAATGGTGGTGGGTGCTCGATAACTTTTTCCACCAAAAGTTATTTATCCCATCGGACCTGGAGCAGCAAAGTTCTTAGAGCCCTCGAGAGCTCTTCGAACCTCTTCTGGGGTTATTGGTTGCCACACTTCCTGTGGTTGTTGAAACCTTTGACAAAAGGTTTCAAAGTGTGCAAGGGCCGGAGAGTCTCGGTTGAGTGGAAGCTTCTCCTCGTAAAGCGTTTTCCAGAAATTTTCCACCTGATCTACAGTCGGCGGATTCTCTGCAACACGCGGAGGCGGTTCGAATAGGCGCGAGGGCTTTTGGCGGAAGAGTTTGTTTTCCGCCAGCCCCCTCGCCCGCCTCACTAGTGATTTTTTACAAACCACTAGCATCCGTATCCTGTCGAGACAGTGCTGTTTGGTGGTTCGCAGCACTGCCTCATTGAGTGTGTGATGGACGCGTCTCAAGTTGGCGGCTATTCGACGCACTTTAGGCGTGAACGGGCGTTGGCCGCCATGTAGTCCATCACACATTGGATACGGGATTCTTCATCCACTCTGGCCAGGTCTTGTGGCCCGGGGGCTTTTATGTGGTGTAGCCCCCGTCTGGTACTGAGGCCCTCTGGTACTGGTGGAACAGGGAGAGCAACTTCCTCAACCGGTGAATGCGGTGGTCTTTCGGCCACCTCATTCACCGGTCCAGGAGCAGCCCTCACGTAGCCCCTTCTACGAAGATGGGATACATAGTCACGCAGATTTTGTGGCGTGAAGGCGCCATGCTCTGGATGCCTGTCACACCACAGAGCATGCATCCGCAACATGTACCCCCTTCGTGCGGGCTCACTGCTTTCATAGCAATGCAGAAGGTCGTCTCTTAGCTCATCCGTCCACTCAAAGCGTCCTTGTTCATAGCGTTCGTCGTCAACGGGTGCTCCATCCGGTTGGGCCCCACCACCTTGCCCTTGACCCCTATCCGGACGGGGTCGATTGTGGGGGCCCTGTCTTCTGTTTGCAGGAACCAGAAGTTAGAGCTTGTGGGTGGTTAGCCCAACAAGCCCACGACCGACACCAGAGGGGTGCGCTAGGGCTGCCGGTTCGGTTTTGCACCCCCAGCTAGAGCAAGTGGTGGCGCTACTCACCAAAGGCTTGATAGATGAAAGTCAGCCCCTCTTGCTTATAAATGTGCGATTATTATTATTATTTTTTTTTTGTGAAGCCAGTCGCCCTTCTCTCTGTCTCCAATGCCAGAGAGGGTACGCTGGTACTACCAGAGACCACTCCCTACGCCGTAGGGTCAGTGATCACTGGGTCCGCGAATCGTGTGCTCTGAGCAGGCGTAACGAGCCAAGGATAACGGCCTTCTGCATTCTTCCGGCTAAGATTTCTGCCGAGTTTCGGCATGCCGGTATCGTCTTCAATTCCGAAAGCAGTGTGCGCCTCACCCCACCTAGGCATCCTATGATAAGAACTACTAGTTTAACAGTGTGATCCGGATAGAGTCTACGGAGTTCGAAGAGAAGATCTCGATATTTAGTCCGTTTTTCCTCCTCTTTCAGAACAATGTTTGTTTCCCCTGGGGCGGAGAATTCAATGACAAACATTGTCCTAAGTTGGTGGTCGAGGAGGACTAAATCAGGTTTATTGGCCTCTATTTGCCTGAGGGTGGGAAACGAGTAGTTCCAATAAATTAGGCACCGCTCATTCCCCACTACGGACTCAATATCCCCCGGAGCGTAAGGCAGCACTGGTGTCTCGTCTATCCCATACGTATGCCGCAGATGACAGTACAGCACACGTAATGCTCCATCATGTCTGTGGATATAGGCCGAGACAGCGTATGTCGGACAAGCCGACAACAGGTGCATAAGTGTCTCCGGCGTCCTTCGGCAGGCCCTACAGTTTACATCAAGGACCTCTGTACCCAGGACATGACTTCGATAGTGTGTTAAAGACACCATCCTGGCAAGCCATAATGAACCCTTCGGTCTCAGACTTCAGCCCAGCTGACCTTAGGAAAGCAAAGGTCAGCTTCTCAGATAAGCCCCTATCTTCGATGTTCTTGTAGAAGACTCCATGCAAGGGCTTATCTTTATGCAGCTGCAGAAATTTACGTTGCTCTGCTGCTTTTGTATGGGCTTTTAGCTGAGCGGGTTCCAGCTCGGTGACAGAACTCGGGTTTACCCGCCCAGTGTCGAGGTCGAGACCAAGTTCATCGGCTGCTCGTTGTGCTGCCTTGAATAAGAACGCTCCCGTCCCTGCGTTTTCATGGTCGCGAACTATGCAGAGAAGGGGATCCGAACTCTTGATGATCTTGCAAGCTCCATCCAGAGCCGACCTGCTATGTAGATACTCCAAACTCAAGAGTCCACGGCCTCCCTGCTGTCGTGAGAGGTATAACCGCGGAACGGACGATTTTGGATGCAAACTTCTGTTGAGATGCATCATCTTTCGGGTTCCTACATCGAGTTGGCGCAACTCGCCTTGTGTCCATTTCACTACCCCAAAGGAGTGTAGAAGGATCGGAACGGCAAGCATGTTAGTTGAAGACACCTAATTCTTCCCCGACAGTTCAGAAGACCAAATCTGCCGGAGGAGGTGCTGGTACTTGCCGCGGAGAGCGTTTTTAACTGTTGACACTTCTTGAGTGGAGCGTTGCTCAACACCCAAGTATTTATACGTCTCTCCGGCATCTAGGTGGTGCAAGATGCTTCCATCCACAAGCTGCGCGTCCTCTCCGTAGTCACCGCATCGTCCTCTCTTGAGGTGAACCAGTGCACATTTGTCCAAGCCGAACTCCATACCGACAGCCTGAGTGTACTCATGTACCACCCTGAGAGATTGGCGTAAATCTCTCTCGCTGGAGGCATAAAGTTTAAGGTCATCCATGTAAAACAGATGGGTGACCTTATGCCTCCTATCTCCGGGGGTACCGCAATTGTAACCACGGGTTCTGCGAAGTTCAACGGATAACGGCAGTAGCGAGATGCAAAATAGAAGGGGGCTGAGAGAGTGTCCCTGAAACACACCCCTCTTAAACATATATTTTTTTTTTTTGTTTTTTTTTTTTTTTAGCGAGCTAAAAACCAGTCACCCTTCTCTGTGGCTCCGACCCTCACAGAGGGGAGCTGGTAGTACTGGTAGCCACTCCCTACGCCCGTGGGGTAAGTGACTACTGGGTCCGGGAATCGTGTGCCCTGAGCAGACGTAATGAACCGAGAATGACGGCCTTCTGCATTCTGCCGGCTAAGATCTCTGCCGAATTTCGGCATGCCGGTATGATCTTGAGTTCCGAAAGCAGTGTGTGTCTCGTTCCACCGAGGGCTCCTATAATATAATATTATTATTATTATTATTATTATTATTATTATTATTATTATTCGTAACTTATAGCATATCTTTGTCTGATTTTTATACGTGTGTCTGTGTGTCGTGTGTTCTTAACCCTCCGATCAATCTCAATTACTTACTGAGGTGTGTTTTATTTTATTCCTGAAATTTGAGGTTGTGTATATTCACTGTATATTCACTTATTCCAGGTACCTTAATAGGTATACCTAATGAAATCTTTGGCACAACTTAGATTATCTGAGGAAAGTAGGGCCAGAAGAAAGTGTTTTATTTGTTCCAAACAGTCCAAATAAAAATGTTTTAAATCCATCACAGTCGTCATATGAGATTTTACTGTAATTGATGGAATGGCTGAATTACAGAATCTGAAATTACAAAACCCATAAACAATTTCCGATTTGTCGCTGAATTCTGCAAGAAAATTATTAGTAAATATAAAAGTTTTCGAGAAATTCATATAATTTTCGATACGTACCTTGAAACTTCTTTGAAGGCAAATGAACGCTCGCATCGACAACATGGACAATTCCAGTGTACTACGTAATTGGCAGTAATATGAATATTAAGTCAATTCCTCTACAAAAGCTTTTATCGCACATTCAAACAAAAGACTCTCTAACGGAATATCTTAGTATCCCACATAGCACGGGACGTCCTATGTATATGCAAAAAATGTACATAATATGCAAAAGTATGTCTTTTGTACATCTTGAAGATACTAGGTATGTACAGGTATGGATGTCCATGGTGTACATGTACCAGCGACATACATGTAATGGACATTCCAACGATGTACATTCTTACGATATCCCTTCATGCATGTCGCAGGAATATCCTTGCATGGACTTACCTACCACATACATAACTGCACATATACTAGTACACACCATATATGTTATATTAATGAAAAATACAATCAAGTATGGAGAAAATGGAGTAACAAGGAAATACAAGTCACTTGTAGAAAGCTCCCAATATAGAAAACTCCCTTTGTATAACTATGTTTACTTCCAAGGGCATCTGTGACTTCATATATATTGTCTTAGTTTATATGGCAAAAATATGAATATAATCTTATTATTAGTTGTCTTTAAATTTAGCGAAGAAACAGAGGTTTTAAGACTTCTTTATGTAGGTAAAGTCTATAATCATATTTGTCATTAATCAACTCATAGTACTTATATTATTTTAATATAGGTATATTATGTTATATTATTAAACTCTATACTTTTAATTCTTATAATTATAAATTATTCAAATATGGATTATAATTATAATAAATTATTTAAATTGTGGAATAATTGAACATGCTTGTGATACTACTCTACGAATCCGTTGAATTATCTATGGCACACCCTGTCACAGTTAAAAAAAGATGCAATCATTCAATTCATTTTAGCTAAAGAGAAACAGACAAATCATGTCTTCGTTTTGACAGTTTTAACTTTTAAGGTTAGAGCATACCGTTTAAGCTTTCAGCGTTGGAGTTTTGCATTGGGGTTTTTCGATCAAGTTTGCTTTATTTTATGTTTTTGAGTGTTCTGTGTTTATTATGTCAATAAATAAAAACTATATTTCAGTATATTTACATTAATCACATTAGATTACAGCGGTGATTGCAAAAAAAAATAGTGTACTTACCTACGTATCATGTGTCGAAAGTGTTTTCACTGGACTCGCATACTCGCAAGCTTCCAGGGGCTCAATTCTCGAAATTATTCCAATGGGAAATAGGTATTTTATTACTTTTTATTTTATTACGTTTCCTATTTACTTCTCTTTCCGTTCTCTTACAAGTCGAGAATCGAGCCCCAGGACTCGCTTGGCGGCTCGCCCTAGAATTTGCTTACTTGTCCAGTAAAATACAATTCTCGAAACTTTACGTAAATAACTATTTCTTTCACAGATGCCCATTTTTTTTTAGTATATTTTTTAAGAAAGATCACTCTTTAAGAATAAAAAAGAATAAAATAACAAGTGTTAGTTTTAATTTTATTGTTGTTCATTTATTCTCTAGTTATGAGCAGAGCTATTTATATTGTGAGCTTACAACTTGAAAATACTGAATATATTATTAACCAAAGTATTCTAAGTACCAAATTCTTTGACACGATGCGAGGACAAAAGTTACAGAAATAAAAAATAAATAAATTTCAAATAGATTTTTTTGTTTTCATAATTTTTTTATCCATGCCGACAAGGAAGTTAGTAAGTAGAGTTTAATAACATTTTTCAGCATTTTCCATTTATTTTATTTTAGGTCACAGATTATATTAACCTAGTTACACGACTAGAAAACAGATTAAACATCTTATAATATTAAGAAAAGTTGTTACTCTTAAGGCGGTCTTTCATAAATATGCTATAAGAAGTGGGTATGCGTGGGTAAAAATGTAAATGGCGTAGCGACGCTCAATGTCACTCTAAAGTGATAAATGAAATCTACCTGAAGTTTCGAATGTTTTCTTGAACGAATTTCATATGAAAAAGAAAAATTATAAGCGTATATGCATAGGTAGTTCATACATATACATATGTACGTCCCACGGATATGTGTGGGACCTGTCAGAGCGGGACAAACGGATATACTATGTACGTACATACGACGTACACAATGCTATTTATGTACGTCCCTACGATATCCATGTGAGTACATCATTGGTATATACATAGGATGTCCTTATGCTATGTCGCTATAAAGTGATAAGTGCAATTCATAGGAACCACATATGTATATGAAAATAATGTACATAACACATCCATAGTAAATACATAAACATGTGCATTAGAACATATTATGGACATCAAATGAACCAATTATGAATATACATATAATGTACATGTGTACTTCATGCAGGCTACAAGCGTATACACATAGGTAGTTCATACGTATACATATGTACGTCCCACGGATATGAGTGAGACCTGTCAGAGCGGGACATAGGGATATACTATGTACGTACATACGACGTACACAATGCTATTTATGTACGTCCCTATGATGTCCATTATCCATGTATGTATATCATCGATACATACATAGGATGTCCTTGTGCTATGTGGGTAAAGACTTGATAAAGTTGGAATTTAAAAATAAAACAAATATTACTGCTTATAGAAACAACACTGAGTCTACTCATCTCGACGTAGCTAAATTCAAAAGTACCAAGAAGGAAGCCGAGTTGGATTTACACCGTCATGAGACAGGTTAAATTTACCCTACTGATGACTCGTCGTTGATTTAGTAATTCTGCTCAGAACGAGAGGAACCGCTGGTTCGGACATTTGGTTCACGCACTCGTTCGAACGGACGGAGGTGCGAAGCTACCATCCGTGGGATTATTCCTGAACGCCTCTAAGGGCGTATATTTTCTAGTCGAAGGTGGCAACGATATTTCTTGGAGTTCTGAGAGTTGAAAAGCTCAAAACAATGTGACTTTTTCTAGGAGGTCGCGGTTCGCCATGATCGTCGCACTAGCCCTGTTTGCCGTCGAGATCGATGGTCGGAGGTGGGATCGATCCTTGTCGTGTTCGACCCAATCTCACACTTGTTGACGGCCGATCATGGGTCGCACAAGCGTTTCGATCATGCTTTTCATGCCACAAAATGGGGAGCAAAAAATGTCAAGATATTCTCAGCTGATACCGATGTCTTAGTTATTGGTATAAACAAATATCTTCACCTTCCTCGGAATTCATCGATTATATCTCTTGGGGCTAAACGAGAGATTTTGTTGAAGAATGCATATGATGCACTTGGCCCGTTACGTGCAAGTGCATTGCCAGGACTTCATGCGCTGTCAGGGGCCAGGAATATTACTGGATCATTTAGTAGAAAAGGAAAAACATCCTTCTGGAACCAAATCCCTGAAGCAGAAGTTGCCACTCTTAAAGCCTTAGCCTCACTTGGTAAAGAAAATATGCAGCAAGAATTATTTGACTCAATTGAAAGATTCATTTACCAAGTGTACCAGACTCAACAGAACATCAAGGATTTGGCAGATTTGAGATAGTGGTTCTTTACAAAAAAATATGCCGCCGTAGAAAATATGCCACCAACAAAAGGATCACTTAATCCCGTTATTCGAAAGGCAAATTTTCAAACGATTCAGTTAGAACTATGTGATATGCCTCATCCAAATTTACCAAAGGCAGCTTATTATGGATGGAGGGTTTAAGAGGAAAATAAGTTGTCGCTGGTAGTTTGTGATAAACCCTGTGTATCTAAAGAACTACTACAGCTAGTTAAATGTACATGTACAAAAAACAAATGCAACCCACCATGTAAATTTGCAATAAATAACCTTGGGTGTACGGAAATGTGCAATTGTCAACCGCAGGAAGATTTATGTGAGAATAAGATAGCAGAAAATTTGAGCGATCAAGAGGAAGACGAAAACGACGATTGAAAGATAATCTAAATTTGATCATTTTTTATTTATATACAGTATGTCCCCCGATTGAGTTCGCTATAGGTGAAATGGACAAAAAATTTTCGAATTTTTTTTTCATATTTGGAGGTTCACCTCTGCTTATCTAAAAAGTAATTTTGGGTGTACTTTTGTTTTTTTAAATCATGTAGGCCATGACAGTTAAGCAAAAATGAATTCCATGTTAGGTAAAGTACCTTTTCTGTAAAATATAGAGGAAAATGTCATTAAGGAAAGTTATTCAGATGAAAAAGTTATAGTCCTATACAAAATGTCAAGAACATACGCCTACTTTGATAATTTTGATTTTTTCAATATAATTGCATTTTACGAAAAAAAAAAATAGTATGCCAGTTTACTAAAGTGTTTGATCTAGTACATAACGGAGTAAACACTTTAGTAAATCGGAAATATTTTTTTTTGTAAAATGCAATTATACAGGGTGGACCATTAATAATAGGCCATAGTTCAAGGGTAGATTCTTTGGACCAAAATATGAGAATATAACCAAACATGCTTTAGTAAATTGTTGCTGTGGAAAAAGATACAGGGTGTCAAAACTGTAATTTTTTTTCTTTTTTTTTGCAATATTTCAACTATCTCTTGACCGATCATCTCCCAATTTGGTAAGGAAACATTTTTTAAGCTAAGAAACAATAATTTGTGTATTACATCACTCTAGCCCGTGGAGAGAACCTCGTGAGCTATACCTGATGATGGATATTTTTTATCATTTTTTTTACGAAACGTAGTGGCACTTTTGACTAGAAAATCTCAAACAGGAGACATTTCTACGTAAAAAAGGTACACTTGATAGAACTTGATAATTCCAACCGTTTTCGAGAAAACTGCCGTATAGATCTCAAAAATTCTTTGAAAACAAACCCAATTTGAAAAGGAAAAATTGTATTTATTGAAAAGTGTGCTTTGGTGGCGTCTTAGTTCTGTCAAAATATCAAACTAATGAAATTGTACATAAATGACGTGGCCAAAGCACATTTTTCAATAAATACAATTTTTCCTTTTCAGATCTATGCGACAGTTTTCTCGAAAACGGTTGGAATTATCAAGTTCTATCAAGTGTACCTATTTTACGTAGAAATGATTCATGCATGAGATTTTCTAGTCAAAAGTGCCACTACGTTTCGTAATAAAAAAAGAGAAAAAATAATCATCATCAGGTATAGCTCATGAGGCGCCCTCCACGGGCTGGCGTGATGTAATACACAAATTATTGTTTCTTTGCCTAAAAAATGTTTCCTTACCAATTGGGAGAAGATCGGTCAAGAGATAGTTGAAATATTGCAAAAAAAAAAGAAAAAAATACAATTTTGACACCCTGTATCTTTTCCACAGCAACAATTTACTAAAGCATGTTTGGTTATATCCTCATATTTTGGTCCAAAAAATCTACCCTTGAGCTATGACCTATTATGGCCACCCTGTATTGAAAAATCAAAATCATCAAAGTAGGCATATGTTCTTGAAATTTTGCACAGGACTATAACTTTTTAATCTGAATAACTTTCCTTAATGACATTTTCCTGTATATTTTACAGAAAAGGTACTTTACCTTACATGAAATTCGTTTTTGCCTAACTGTCATGGCCTACATGATTTAAAAAAAAACAAAAGTACACCCAAAATTACTTTTTTAGATATGAAAAAACAAATCGAAAATTTTTTGCCCATTTCACCTATAGCGAACTCAATCGGGGGACACACTGTATATATAGCACAATGAAATCTTTTTATTATTAGCGTATTATCATATTCTGAATTACATCCCAATTTAATGCCCTTAACATGAAACTTCAAGCAAACACAATCAAATTTGATAAAATTGCAGGAAAACAGTATTGCATTTTAACTCAAAATACTATTGATGTGTATGTCCGTTAATTAGAGTTAGTAGTAGTGGATCACAACAAAAATACAACAGATGAAAGTGTTAATTATTTTTTAATTTTTTTTACACAAAACCCCTGAAAAAAAATCGGTCGCGTCTATGAGATAGTAACCATCGTGATTCGTAATCTATACATTTTTCTGAGAACAACGGCACCACCCACTATACTCCTTCATCAAGGAGCACACGAAATTACTTTACACCAAGCACTACTAGGTAGAATATTCGGTTTAGTGTCCACTTTCTCTCAAACTTTACTAAAAAAAAAATTTTCCTTCACGAAAGTCTAGACAGAGACATGCGACCGCCGCTACATTTAAAGATTATTAATTTTTTAATTATGTATTAATATTTATATTTTCATAATTATACAACATATTGCTAACAAGATTTTATCCTTCACTTTGAGGTAAAAAAAAATATATGAATACCTAGCTATTTTAAGAGCGTAATAATCAAAAGGTACTAATTGTCCCATTTAAGTTTTTTGTCCTAGGTACATATGGCAAAAGAAAAAGAAATTTGTAAACGAATTGGGCAAAACTTACAATTTTGTGATATTTTGTATCAGAATGCAAATTGGTGAAATTTTTTCGGTTAACTCCTTAACTAGACTTTTAACCTTCCTGAATAGCTAGTATATTTACTCGTAATTCAATTTATAAGTATGGCTTATTTTAATAATAAAATTTGTTTTAGAAAACTCTTATATCGAGTATAACTGAAGATGATGAAAACTTTAATGGAAAGGCATATTATAGTTTAGCTATAATATATTTGACGTTATCTATCTGTAATTGGATGTCTCCCTCTATTATAAGTCTAATAGGTCCAAAACTGGCTATGATATTTGGAGGTTTGACGTACTTGTAAGTAATACATAATATGTACAAGGTGACTCAGCTTTTAAAAAATCATAACAAAGTTATTTAAACTGTTCAAAACATTTTCTTTTAAAATGAAGTTACTACATACATGCGAATTTTATTTTTTAAACACTACGTTATCCAAATGTCGACCATCTTGCCTACAGCACTCCTCCAACCTGGACCCTAAATTTTGGAACACTCGTCGACACATTTCAACAGGAATATTGGTAATGGCCTCCTGAATGTTGTTCTTTAACTGGCTTGTATTGGTCGGGGAATTGATGTAAACAATACTCTAAGTGTCCCCACAAAAAAATATCCGGGGGCGTTAGGTTCGGTAATCTGGGAGGGGGGGGGGAGGAGGATATCACCAAATCTGGAAATAAGCACGCCTGGAAATAATTCACGGAGACTGGTCATTGATGCTGCTGCTGTGTGTTCCGCGGCACCATCCTGTATCACTAGATCCAATTGGGGTCGTATCCAGGAAAGTTCTGAAGAGCCGGAATAAAAAAAGTGCGAATGTTCAAAAGTGTCGACGAGTTTTCCAAAACTTAAGGAACAGGTTGGAGGAGTGCTGTAGGACAGATGGTCGACATTTGGATAACGTAGTGTTTAAAAAATAAAATCCGCATGTATGTAGTATCTTAATTTTAAAAGAAAATGTTTTGAACAGTTTAAATAACTTTGTTATGATTTTTTAAAAACTGAATTTTACTCTGAGTCTTCTTGTATAATTGTATGTTATATACAGAGTAGCTCACCTAAAGTGAAACAGGCGTGTTTTCTGCTTGTATGACCATTTTTTTAAAAACGCCCGTACTCATCGATTTATTATTATCAAAATGCGTACTATTTTAAAACTCACGCCTAAATAACAAGGGGATTAAGTAGTAGTACATCGTTTTAAAGTCCGTTGAATTCTCGTTATACAACGGTACCTACCTTACTTTTTAGATTTGAACTAATAATTTTCAATAAATAACGCATAGTCAACGATACCGTCAAATCGTTTCACAAATGCCGCAGAATGTGCGACAACGTTTTGAACAACATTTTTACTGCTGTAAATAAAAGTACCCCCTTGATAAGAAAATCGATGGGTCCGAGCGTTTTTTGAATAAACGACTATGCAAGCCTGTTTCGTTTTGGGTAGATCACCTTACATGAATATAAGGAAATACACAGCAATGTTCTAATTATAATATTTATTTAGGTTATTTATTGCATCTTTTTTAATACCAAAAACATGGTTATTATATTTCGCCAGTGTTATTATTGGAATTGGAGCTGCTATGATCTGGACAGGGCAAGGAAATTATCTCACTATAAATTCTACATCATCCACAATATCTAGGAATTCTGGTATATTCTGGGCACTACTTCAATTAAGGTAAAAGCAAAGGACCCAGCACAAAATACATTTATTTTTGCTTTAGGTTAAATTTTTTGAAACTTTGAAAGATTTTGGTAGTTAGTTTGATGTTACTAAATGTTCGAAAACCTTTTGTTTTGAAGCTATTGCCATATGTGATATAAAATCTATAAAAAAGAAATATTAAACAGCTGGGTGGGTTAGGAATGAATACAAGATGCAGATTTTTACTTTTAAGAAAGTAATAATCGACGACGGACACTAAAAATCAATCTTATATATATATATATAAAAATATTTTATGTGCTTATTTATTTATTTATTTATTTATTTATTTATTTATTTATTTATTTATTTATTTATTTATTTATTTATTTATTTATTTATTTATTTATTTATTTATTTATTTATTTATTTATTTATTTATTTATTTATTTATTTATTTATTTATTTATTTATTTATTTATTTATTTATTCATTTGTGAAGACCCGTGTTGTAGTTGTTAATACAACTAAGGAAACAGTATATTTATTATATGTTTAAATCTACACACCTACAGAAGTGCAATAGATGCAATAGATTTTATTACATATGAAAAATACACGTTTTTAGCCATTAAAAAAGGACCGTAGCTCCAAAACAAAGGTTTCGAGGGTTTTCGCCATTTAAACATTTGATCGGCAACAAATTAACTACCAACATTCAAAGTTTCAAAAGAATTTAACCGAAAGCAAAAATCAATGAATTTTGTGCGGGGTCCTTAGAATTATGGTACAATACTTACTATATTCATTTTAAGAATCATTGGCCAATATGTCACATCAAAGTTTATTGATTAAATTATCTATAAAAAAAAATTGAAATTGGTTCATCCGTTGGTGAAGCCAATGCCAAAAATATATGATTTCAATAATATTACCCGAGATATTACCTAAGTAGTATATTTAATAATAACTTATACTTATAGAACATATTTCATTAAATGTTCAAAATGTATCTTGAATCTCTACAACATTCATCGATTAAGAGTAAATGATGTAGTTTTTAAGGAGAAACAAGAAATTGTAGCAAATATGGCGTCAGTTGGGACAGATAGTCACTTCCCGTCATCGTCAAGTGCATTATCGGCCGACGGCCCTCGGGAGAGAAAATCCACCTACCACTCCGTCCTAAACTGCACTCTTCGCGGGCGGTAAATTCAACACCCTGACACAACTTAAGATATTAAGACCTTAAGATATTAATATTGTCGAGGTAGACTGCATTCAATAGCAATAATTAAATGATAAGGCAAATGATTCACTTGGACAAAAGCAAGTTCATTAATATTCAATTCAAGCAAAAAAAAAGTTGATATAATCTGGGACGGATTTGGGTTTTGTGCCGTCCAAGGTTAAATTTGCCGCCCCTGAAAACTCAATCGCAAATGTAAACAATAATCACACGGCTTGTGTTGTGACAGAACGGGCGGTTATAAAATGGCGGATATGGGACAAGCTCCCTCAAATTCGGTCCTATCGTGAGCTCTATAGCTTTCGCTTCTGTATAGTTTGTCTTTTCTGTGCTCCTGCTGCAATCGTCACAGTTTTTTTTATATTTCCTATCTGAATTTTGCTATGCCTATTGCTAAATCCGCCCCTGGATATAATCAATGAATCATATCGAAGTCAAAACAGATTAAAATGCACAACTTCCACTCTGGTTGTCGGTCTGTGGCGTAGCCATACACTGTAAATCTCAATCGCCTCTTACTTTTTGTAGCTAATGTGTTGAGAACTACTTACATCTCAATCAATTTTTAACTTAGAATTAGTACCTACGCTGGCAATTTCAGAGGGAGGGGAGGGGGAAAGTTTCCTGTAAATTATTGGCACAGTATTTCAATGTTAAATCAAGGGCGACGGTAAATAAAACTGCTGTATAAATTAGTAGAGCAAATAAGAGTTCTAGGACACTGTGGCACCGTGGCACCGATATTAGAATGAGAGTTCTGGGACAATCCACCGCGGCACCGGCCAGACGGGAAGTTCATTGACCCAATTAATAAAATCTGATGAATATACAAATATCAAATTACAAGTGCAATGGCCGGAAGTTCATTGACCCCATTAATAAATTCCAATGATTGCGCTATATCAAATTACAAAAGCAATGGCCGGAAGTTCATTGACCCCATTAATAAAATCTGATGAATATACAAATATCAAATTACAAGTGCAATGGCCGGAAGTTCATTGACCCCATTAATAAATTCCAATGATTGCATATGTCAAATTACAAGTGCAATGGCCGGAAGTTCATTGACCCCATTAACAAAATCTGATGAATATACAAATATCATATTACAAAAGCAATGGCCGGAAGTTCATTGACCCCATTAATAAATCTGATGAATATGCAAATATCAAATTACAAAAGCAATAACAGGAAGGTCATTGACCCCACTAATAAATACTTATGAATATATAAATATACTTGAAGTTCATTGACCCCATTAATAAAATCTGAAGAATATACAAATATACAAATATACCGGAAGTTCATTCACCTTTCAAATATCCTGATTATTGCATATATCATATTACAAAAGCAATGGCGGGAAATTCAAATCTGACAAAATCTGATGAATATATACATATAATATTACAAAAGCAATGACATGAAGTTCAATGACCTCTTCAGCGCCAACTATCAATCATTTCTTGAAACTCTGAATACTGAATACCTATAGAGGGAGCCACGTGATAATATTTTATTATTACTTTTAAATTCCTTAAAACTCTGAATAGTTATAATTTCATATATAGGAGTCACGTGATATTATTTATCATGTGTGAATACCCAACCATACGCTTCTAGAGTCGAATAACAGGAAGTCCATTGACCCCTCTAATAAAATCTGATGAAAAGACAAATATATTAAAAGTGCAATGGCCGGAAGTTCATTGACTCCATTAATAAAATACTGATGAATATACAAATATCATATTAAAAAAGCAATGGCCGGAAGTTCATTGACCCTTCAGATATTGCTGACGATAAGTATTTAAAATAGATTTTTTGTGCAGCCGTACGTGAAATGAGTATTTCACGTTCTCAAAACAGTCCATGGAATTCAATTTCACGGCCGTTACCCTTAGTAACGGCCGAAAAACTAAAAGTCACTTTCATAATAATTGATGTTTAAGTCACTTCAAAATTGACATTTCTAAAATATGACAAGCACAAATTGTTATATTTTATCAGTTTGGATTTTTCTGGTATTACATCAGCAAGCGTCGAATTTATAATACTTTTTAACTCTGGGGATTACAAGAAATTGAAATCTCATTATCGCTCTCAGACATTTTTACGATTAATCAAGAATTGTCAAGTATGTATTCAAAATATACCGTTTCCATAGAAACGCTCTGACGTTAAGGCCACCGCGTTTATTTAGCAAAATATAGCATAAACGGTGGTGTTATATTCACCATCTATACTAACTATAATTTACGGTTGCACAATAAATAGTGTTTATACCATGGCTGCGAAATTTTTTTGCGCCCTCGAGATTATCTTGCCTCGGCCGCAAGCGGCCTCGGCGATAATTTTTCTCTCGGTACGTAAGAAGGAATTTCGCGGCCTTGGTATAAAAATAACTATTATGACCTTGAATATGAATGACGTATTGTTATGATACGATATAAATACGGATTGCATCAAGCTACTACATAGTAGACTAGTATTACTATGAGAAGATGCCAGGGCGGAGCCAAAATGCGCGAATATTTTTACCAGTGGCATAGCTTTATCTGGGGTATAGGAATGTGTAATTGCAATAAAAGTTTCGCGGTCAAGGAACTGTGAAAATGGAGTAGATTAAAACTTGCCAACTGTTACGAGTAACCTTTGTTCAGGAGAAGTGTAAGAATAGTAAGTTCTCCTAAACTTTGCCTAATAAAGTTGTTTTATTATTGTTATTACCGTCGTCGCCGCTCTACTGCAGGGCACCGCCGCCACTGGTGTTGACATTGAATGTCACGTAATTCTTTCTCATTGGTTTAGAATGATGGAGCGCACAAACTCGTTTCTGCGCATATTTTTTGCTGGCATCTTCTCATAGTAATACTACTTTAACGCATTAGCAACAATCGTGAACAGTACAAGTTTTGACTTCTCATACAGTTATTTCTTATCCAATCATATACAATTCAGTGTCAGTGTTCTAAGTGCCAGAAAAATTATTCTTCAAGAAGTACTTTATTACGTCATCTTCGTGAAAGCTGTCCCTGTAGAGATATCGGTGAACATAGTGCTCTGAAAAAAATCAAATTGAATAATTCATCTACTGAATCTCAAATTCAACCTGGTCCATCTGGTATGCAGTTTCCTACGATGCGGTGCCCTCAGTGCCAAAAAAGTTGTTTTTCAAAAAGTACTTTATCGCGTCATCTTCGTGAAAGCTGTCCCTATAGAGAGATCGGTGAACATGATGCCCCGAAAAAAATCAAATTGAGTAATTCATCTGCTGAATTAAAATCTACCTGACCTACCTGGTTATATAGGTTCCTACATCTAGTATTATCATTGTTGTCACAGCTCTTACCACTATCTCCCTTTAGCGGTATTAATAAAATACTCTATTACAAATATTATATCACAAGTATTATATTACAAATGCAATAACTTGCTTTCTGTCACACATTTCGACGCTAGGGGGCGTTACACACCTTTCAATGATTGAAAAATATGGTAGATGAGTGGGAGATATTCGAAAGTGGTAGAATATTCCTATTGGCAAGAGAATGTAATGTGATTATTAGTTAATGGATGGAAAGCATCCAAAACTTAGTATGCATTGAGAGGTTATGCACATCATACTATCGTATTTTAAATAGAATCAATTACTGAATGAAAATGTGTCTGGAAGATATTTCATTTATATCAGAACATAGAATATTATGCATGTCTTTCGATGAACGTTTATTATCATTTAAAAAATGGAATGGTACTGTGGAGCCATCAGAACTCGCCCTGGCAGGATTTTATTATATTGGCTGTAGTGATATAGCCCGTTGCTTCTATTGCGGAGTTGAGATTTGTAGATGGGAAGCATGTGACATACCTATCAATGAACACTTGAAGTATTCTGTAATTTGTTTTTACGCAAAATTAATGAAGAACCGATTGCTACAAAGTATAAAGGAGAAACATATATGTATGACAAATAATGATACGAGTGGTTGTAAAACAGAATTCGTGTGGCTTTTGAACATTGGCTTGCAAGTAATAAGTATCTACATGCTTATGAATGTAATTTAATACGTGATTCTCTTATAATAAATGCATTAATAATATAATCAGTATAATAACAAATTTGACATGCCTTTCTGCATATAGATTTGTCCCAGATACAAAAGTGTATTAAAGGAATACAATGAACTCAGATAATAAAATATACACTGTTTATGACAATTATGATCTAAGTGATTGATGTGTACACTACTATATTCAAAAATCTATTTATGAATGTAACTAAGAATGTGTTTTATAATAAATACATAAAAAGAAACAATAATTTGTTTCAATTTTCATTAATTTATCAACCCACCTTTACCTCATCAGTTTCTCTAACATTAATTTTCCAGAATCATTCTCACATCTTCACATCAACTCTCATCACTTTCATCGATGCTAAACTTGGTATGTTCTCAACTTTCATTTATAGATTATTTACTTTTTGCGATATTAATAAAATGCTGGTGGAGATAAATATTTGCTATAATATGCATTTAAAAAATAATTCCACAAGCGTATTATTACAAGAGCAATAATAGGAAATACATTGACCCTATTAATAAATGCTGATATATATTCAAATATTATATTACAAGAGCAATGGCCTGAAGTTTATTCACCTTTCAAATATGCTGATGAATATATAAATATTATATTACAAGAGTAATGACCGGAAGTTCATTCACCTTTGCCCTCATTAATAAACGCTGATTATTGCATATATCATACTACACACGTGGCGTATTTTAAGAGCAATGATTGCAAATAAAACGTTCCGAAAGAAGTAGGGCGCTGTCACAAGTGTCTTGTTTATAATAATTTGATGACCATATACATACTCCTGTATTGAACTTGCACTCTGTTCATTAAGGGAATTTAACATCTTTTTACGCTATACCACATATCCATATTACTACACAATGTTGAATCCTAATACCCGTAGTAACTCCTCTCATCCACACTTCTTCAATTCTAATCACGTATGCTGACCACCATTATACAGAACTAGTTGTATTTTTATGCTAATTACATCAATTTACATCAGTAAGGCCTTCATAGTTAGTGTATGCCATTTTTTCCTAATATCCACACTAACATCTCGAAGTCCTAGACCAACAAGTAATTTACCACCTATGTAAAGACAGATCTACTCTAAGAATAATGGTAATGTATACTCGATACCAAAGTTCTCCATCTATTCTTGTTTGTAAAGGCATGTGAAATAACTTCAAGAAATATCTGATATTAATCTAAATAAATATATTTATTTTGCAAACTTATTAGTTTTCATCTCTTATCTCACATATCCAATGGATTATTGGCAATACCCAGATAGCATTTTTACATTCAGAGCATGTGCTCGGAACGTACTTTATGTACCATGGAACTAAGAATGAATATTCATTTTGTATTCCATGTAGATAATCTGAATGTCAGAGAGACGTACAGATGACCGCCTCCCGATATTCAAGTAAGATTCCTACAACATACCCATAGACCAAAACGGAACTTGATATGAACCAGAAACGTATATTGATATACTGATAGATACATGAGGTATATAGGAGGAAGGTCCATCCTACATTCACAATGTACACTGCATGTTCACGGTCTATGAGTACTACCTTCGTAGGAATTAAACCATAGGTGCCTGGTATGTTACACATGGATCATAAATCTATGATGCATGTATACCTATTGTAGGAATGAACATTATGTATCAGTGGCAGCTATAAGTACTTCACTCATGCTATGTATTTTCTAGTTTAATTATTATAATAATTTATTACTTATTGTAATCATTGATGAGTCGCTGCTTCATTCTGAATATGTTCAGTATGACGCAGCGACTCGTCTATGATTACAGCAAATAATAAATTATTATAATAATTAAATTCAAGAGAATACATGATATCCCTGTCAAAAAATCCTATTTCAAACTTATAGATAATTATACATTTTTTATGGGTAATCATAAGAGCCTATCTGGTTTATAAGGTTTTATACAGTACATTAATTTTGCCATATAGAAATTATATTGGGATGAATAAATATCTAAAGGAGTCTTAATTGTGTTGTTATTGGTATGTTTCCAAGTGTTTATACTAAAAACAGTTTTTATATGGCATTACAACTTTTAATTTGATAAGTTCTCATGGGATCTGAATAGTGTTGAAACTGAAAAGGTTTCATCACTAAAATCAAATACGAGTTCTGTAATCTTTTATAAGAAACAATTAGTATATGGTTTTTGTAAGATCTGAGGGGTTGTTATCAGTTTAGTTTATATAATAATTTAATGAGGATTTATAACGATACGTATTAAAAAGTGTTAATAAGGTCGAATTTAATGGAAACGTGTAAGGATGTTAAAAAGTATGAATATAAGGTATTATCGAATACTTTTGTAAGTTTTTTGGAATCTGAAGAGTAATGAAATTGAAAAGATATACCAAGGAGTTCCTAGTAGTCATTTTATACATTTTTATAAGAATATATATGTACTTATTTTTATAAGACTTCATGGGTCCATATCAGTTTAGTTTATATAAGAATTTAATAAGGATTTATAGGGACATCGTATGGAGAATTATTTTCATTAAAAATACTTTTCAAATACATATAAAATATCTATAACACTTCATATTTCAATTACCGTGAAAACGTATAACTACTGATAGACTCCATATAGGGAATTTACATTAAAAACCCATTGTAGGTAGCAAATCTTATAAAAACTTCGTATTTCCTATTAATATATGCAAATGATGATAGACCTCAGGCAAGGAATTCACATTAAAAACACATCTCAAATAGCCACATCAAACCACATTCAGAACTTATAAAAAACTTTGTATTTCAAATACTATAAAAACTTAAATGTATATAACTACTGATAGACTCCATATAGGTAATTTACATTAAAAACCCATTGTATGCAGCAAATGTTATAAAAACTTCGCATTTCCTATTAATATATGCAAATGCTGATAGACCTCAGGCAAGAAATTTACATTAAAAACACATCTCAAATAGCCACATCAAACCACATTCAGAACTTATAAAAAAAACATTGTATTTCAAATATTATAAAAACTTACGTATACTAATAGGTTTCATACGAGGAATATACATTTAAAACACACACACACATAATTAAAACTTATAAAAGTTTAGTGTTACATACCACAGCCTCCAGTAGAGGGAGCTGTTATACATGTCGCTAATTCATATCTAATCTAATGTGACCTAGGAAACTAGTGTGGGCTTGTTAAATTCAAACTAAAGCAGTCTCTTTTACTGCTAACTTAACTGCGTTTAGGCTAGAACGCTAGAGGAAACAAGGACTTTTGCAGTATTTAGTGTTTACCACTATATTACTATTGATATTTGAAATATTAATAGTAAGTAAATAACATTTACTTACCCATGTAAGTTTATGGGATTTGACATTAAAATACACAACCAAAATCTGTAAAAAAAACCTATCAATACTAATAGAATTTCTATGGGAAATTTACATTCAGAACACTATACAAACCTATAAAAACCTCTAGAAACTTTTAATTACATGTTCCTTAAAAACTCATCAATACTAATGGATATCATATGGGAATTTACATTCAAAATACTAGAAAAACCTATAAAAACTTTTAATTACATATACTATAAAAACTTATCAATACTTGTAGACACCATATGAGAATTTACAATTAAAACGCATTTCAAATACACACATCAAAAATTATAAAAACTTATACATTTTTTTTATAAGGTTTTATAAGTATTTTTTGACAGGGATGAGTGAAGTACTTGCATATAATAAATCCAATATCTAATTTTAAAGTTTAATTGTTACAGTTAATTATTAGGTACTTATTCTAATTTTCCACATTTCACATTCCTTGTGAAGAATATTATGTAAGTAAATATGGAATATATGCACAGAAAATTTGTTTTTACCATTAGTTTTCAACTAAAGTCAAATGTTTTATTAATCAAATTTTATTGAATGGAGCACACAAATGCTAAATAAACTTAAATAAAACTGTATTTGCTATAACAATACTTTACAAAGGTCCAAGAATATATGTAAAAAAATAGTTTTACGTTAATAAGATCTGTTAAAAATCATTTTAAAATGGATCAAACATTTATCACTCTACAACTTCAGCTTAAAAATCATATTTAAAGTGTTATTTATGAAAAAATCTAATGATCATATTAGATTACCTTAAAGTTTTAGCTATTTCAAATCGTGTTTTAAATTGCCAAGAACAAAACATGATTTTATTTTATTAATTACTTTACATTGCTATAACAATTAAGTATGCATCTTAAATTATAAAATGGGAAGAGGTATAAATAAAACAGTTGTGTTACTTTAAATATATTTTTATTTTTTGTTACAAAAATGAATTGCAATAATAAAAAACAATTGTGACAAAAATTTCAATTGAGATTTTTTTTACCAAAAAAAGTTTCTTTGCGACTTATGAACTGTCATATTTTACTATAACGAATTTTTTGTCAGTAAGTAAAAAATAGTAAAAATTGGAGGGCTTACATTTTCAAAACCAGTGTCCAGGTGTTTCCGATGGTGATACTTGTAATTGCGAAAGTCCACTTTTCATTCTCAACACATCATCTGTGACTGATCCTATTATCTGAATACTTTCTTTTGGCTTTTCCAATTTTTAGGAGAAGGTATTTCCTTCCTGTCTAGAGGAGGAGATACACGTGCTAGTCCAACTACAAAAGAAAATACATTGTATTATATTTGAATAGGTACTTATTTCTCTTTAAAAACTGGCCATGATAAAGTTGAAATATATGAAAATATCTTACAAAGATCTTATAGAAAAATAAAACTGATCAAACATAAATTAAATAAATTGATATTATCATAAAGGACACGGCAGGCACAAAATAAATGGAAAAGAAGGTAAAGTCAAATGGGCTGAAAATGTAGTATGTTGTACTTCATAATATCCTGATCAAAAGTTTTCATGGACACAATATCTGAAAATCGCCAGTTCTTGAGATATGAAAGGTCAAAGATCAGGAATATCGGTACCCGCTGTCATAGTTGAGAGTATCATATTATGACGAGGATTTGTTTAACGTTGTTATTCTAATGTGTTTGCACATATGAACCAAAGAGTTCTGACTAGAGGAGACAAGCCGTTGATTTGCTGGACCTGCGCGAGCATCCTTGTCCTTGTCGCACACCTCGTTCCCTGTCTTTTGCTCTCCACTCTGTTTTACAAAGCAACATAGCCCCTCATGTACTGTGCGACAAAGAGAGAACGAACTGTGTGAGAAGGATGAGAATGATCACACCGTTTGCGCGCTGTCCACTGCTTATACATTACGCTTATGCAGCTTGTATCCTCTATTTATAGAACTCTTTGATAGAAACACACTTTCACTTTCTCACACACGCTAACCAACCCCCCCCCCCCCCCCACTACACACATACACTCACGCACACCCTCACTTTGAAGTAAGCATAGGACCTTAAAAAAATCATCACCTCATTCATGAAACCTGCGGCATTTCCGGTCTTATGAATATGAATAACAACATTAAACAACTCGTTGTCACATAATACTCTCAACTATGACATTAGTGGGTACCGATCTTCCTGATCTTTGACTTTTCAAACTGGTCATTTTTAGACATTCTGCATTTTCAGCCCATTTGACTGTGCCCTCTTTTTCATTTGTTTTGTGCGGTGTCCTTCACCTACAAAACATAGATATTTTTTTGGAATTCGGAAATATTTATGCTTGTGATTTTAAATGTACCTGAAGTTTCGAACGTTCACTTGAATGAATTTTAGATGAAAAAGAATAGTTAATAAAAACCACACATCGATTTAGGCATAAATACTTCATTGCCACATTTGCTGACAATAAATATCCACAATACTTAAGTTTTTACTAAATCGAAGTGTGGTTGTTATTAATTTTTCTTTTTCATATGAAATTCGTTCAAGTGAACATTCGAAATTTTAGGTACTTGATTTTAAATGCCTACCAGAGTTATTAAAAGAACAACATATCTTCTTTTAACTTCTAGTAAGGACAAAATTTCTTGGGAAGTCAACGGCTTCCAATATGTTCTTCGATATCATTATGTTCATCTGACGGGAGGAATAACGTGCTTTTTGTACATAGTCCTTTGATTTGTTTTTGTTCACTCTGTACATCAGATGTGATCTCTTCCCTTTTCAATTAATTGCAGCTCTTCTATAATCCTCTGAAATAGTATAAAGCAAATTATTACAAATAAATACCTATCACAACTCGTATGTTGTAATCAAATCCAATGGTTGTGATTTAAATAAACAAAAGCTCCTTAATATTGAAATAGATCGAACCTACCTTCTTGAAAATAAGATTTAAACACCCCGTAAAGTGTCCATGTTTCATCTGCGGGGTTTTCTCCTGTTTTTCAATGATCAGTCAAATTGTTTCCGTTTGAATGGTGACCACCAAGCTTCCTTTTCGTGGACCGAGACCATTACAAAGACCACCTCAGTTTTTTTTCCAAAAATCGATACCTACAAACGCCGTAATTATTATAACTAATATAGGTGGTATACTTAGTATATGTGCAAAGGGATACACATTAAACTTTAGTGTCTAAATATAAAATATCTGCAAATGATAACAAAACTATGTGGTAGTTATATTGTATACCATTGGAAAATACTTACTGCAATGCAATTAATGTATACTTGGAATAATTATAATAAATTACGGGAAAACAAAAAACAAAACACAAATTGAAATCGACATTTGACAGCAGAAGCGTGACGTAGTGTGCTAATAGTCAACGTAGCACAATGAGCATGCGCACTAACCTAAGGACCGTGGCGCGCATTTAAAAAATTCTACAAGGGGATTGTAATGGCATGGAAAACGGAAATCTAAATATAAAAGATAAAATGTAATTAAATAACTATTCTAAGTCTGAACTAACTGCTTAAGAAATGCCGATACTTACCGAGATAGTTACTAATTAATTGAACACAGTACATAAATTAAAAAAGGGTTATTATTCATTATTATTTAATATTTCATTCATTATTATTTAATTCATTATTATTTAATATTCGATCACAAATCTAAAGTCTGGATTCAAAATTTAAAACATATTTCATATATACAATATTGACGAACGATTTAAAATTTATAAAACGTCATATACCGCACAGGGGATGATTATAAATGTACTTAAACCAAATCTATATAGATAGAGAAATATCATAATTATTTTTGTAGGTAGGTAGATAGGTACTATAAAACTAGCATTGCTGTCTCATCAGTTGTGATGCCGGTTTATTTTTATTAGTTCAAAAATCGAACCAATCAGCGTTCGCGTTAAAAGTGCTGAACTTTTGATGATATTACTGTCTGCGCGGCGCTCGGGCGATTCAAATATTTCTACAAAAAACCGCTGCCCAAGGAATCACTACTTCCACATCCAGATTCTCTATCCAAGTCACTCACAACTAAAAAACATTGTATGTAAAAATAATTGTTTATGGAACTTTAATAATATAATATTTGAAATCCTCTACCCCAAAAACCCATAAAACGATACCCCACATCGGTAGTGGGGTGGGGGTGGTGATAGGGGAGTGGTAGTGGGGGGTGGATGAAGTAAAAAAATATTTTGAGGTTTCTGGTTCCTGTACATACACTAAATCACAATTTTTTTTCATCCCCTTTAATAAGGAGGTGGGGGTGGTAATGAGGGTGACTAATGCCAAAATTTTTTTGAGACCTTAGCTTCTCTTGTATATACTAAATACCAATTTCATGGACTCTTACCTGCTTGATTTACCCATTTACCCCAAATTTACCCCAATTTACCCCCAACCCTTCGACGGAACAAGATGAAAATATAATCTAGTTCTAGATCTCGTTAAAGTACATATGTGTACCAAATTTCAAGTCAATATCTTAAACGGTTCCAGAGTAAACGTGCGCACAAAAAAAGTTACAAACAGACAGACCGACAGACAGACAGACAGACAGAAATTTTTTTTTCGCTCAAACTTGAAATCTCGACGTTTCATGACGTTTTAAGCCTATTTGGACAATAAAAATTTTTAAAAATGTTTTTGTCGTTACTAAACTTCCACTGGACGTGGAAGTAAAATATACCTGTATTATACAGATAAAATCATTGACTGAGACTGAGAATGTTTATACGATGTACATGAACACATATACGAAGAACGTTCCCTGGTACATGTACACAGTATACAGTGTCAGAAAATTTTTCATTCAAAGCAACTACTAGGCTATTCTTTTTTATCGTATAACACATCCTATTCGTGCCACCTGCTTTCCCCACCACATGTACGTGGGCAGCTCTGTCTGCGGGAAATGTAAAGAATTATTTGATTCGTTTTGAAAGTATAACGAGTTAAATAATTTTAGTTATTAAAGCACGTAATAATATTACCTATACTGAACAGAGCCAACTACAATAAATGGTACTGAAATTTTTAATAGCAATGATGTACGTGTTTTCCTGATCGCGCGTCATTATTTGCTCCCTCTATTAGAGCACTGGTACACGCCTTTATTGTAGGCGGTCTGTCAAGCCGTTGAAACTATGCCCGCCACCCAAATCCAAAATCTTCCGATACTGTATGCGACTGTGAACATAAGCTTTTCTGTATATTCCATTTATATCGTTTGTATAATCATATTGTATATGTGAAAATATTATTTATATGGGAATGATGAGGGAACATACATGGCAAGTACAGAATGCAATTAGAACATTGGGAATGCAAAATGTACATTCGTTTAATAATAAATGCTATCTGGGTAATGGATGTATTAGTTTTCTTTACAACATATAATTGCATATTATTCATTATAAAATAATGCCAAGTAAACAATGACTTCACAAGTACAATGAAATTCTGACTTTACAAGTTGAATAAAGGACAGGATGTACAATTACAATCGACTGCTGACTTAGCAAGTTCAATGAACTGTTGACTTTGCAAACTGAATAAAATACAAGTGCTAACTATGCAAATACGGTCGGGCGCGTATGTTATGAAATAATATGGGAGGTAATATTTTCATCATAAAAACGCTGCATTAATCGAACTCAACAGTTGACGAAGCATTAACTTAGTAGAGTAAATACAGTAACAAAAGATGTGGATGTGTTATGTTAAAGAAATCGATATTATTGATTTGGAAAGTGGTGTTAGAAATTTAAGCCAGAAATTTTCGAATCTTCAATTTGATGCGGAACATGAGGCGATATATGGATTGGGGAAATTTTATTCTCATGATGAGTGCAATAAAGAAGCGAAGCCATATGAATTAGGCCATAAAATATGTGAAGATTTTTTGAAAAATAAGATATGTGAGGAATTATTTTGTCCAGGAGCTGATTAAATTGGGCTTACGTGAATTTTTACATCCAATAAAACAGTATTTAAAGCCATACCTTGTGGGTAATTGCATCGACTATGACAGTGATGTGGAAATTTATTTAAATAATCCAGTGCATGTTCAGGAGTGAGTCTTTTTCCATATACATTTCTTTCAAAAATAATAGTACCTGCCTATACCCACATTCGCTTAAAAATTAAGTGTGATTTGTGTTAATATTTTTGAACATCTCTTTTTAAATTTAAATGCATACATAAATATATTTTTGTTTTTTTTTTCAGTGATTTAAGCATGTCTCTGCCATTACTCCACAGATGTAATTCATGTGATGGAGATTTGTGTTTATGTCCCCCACATAAAAAGAATCAACAAATATTATGTTATTTAGTTATGAACTGATAACGAAGAAATAGTGTGATGCTGTGACGTCATCTATAATAAGTATTAATAAATTAATTTGGAAATAACATTTTAGTATTTATTTAAGTAGCAGTGAAGACTAGTCATAATGTCGGTTTCTGATATTGAAAGTGATTCATTTTCCTTCACTTTATCATGTTCATCTCATTGGAGATATGTAGATAGTGTTCTTTTAAAATATAGAGAACAAATAAAACAGGAGAAATAACTGATCAACGAAGTAAAATATACATTATCAAATTCTATGCTACAAGTCTCGACAGGAATAAGCAGTGCTAGAGGTTTCGAGCCATCAGTCAGACTTATCACTTCAACTGATGTAATTTCGTTTATGGATTCGGATTGGTATGATTTCATTGGAAATATTGATGTTACACCGGACAATGACACTGTAATGGAGTTTGAAAATTTTAACATATCTAGTCAGTTATGTATGGATGAACATCTATTATTACTAGAAAGTGGTGATAGTGTCATATATATTGATGATGAGTGTATCAAAGAACTTGTCAACATTAAACATTTAGTTAATTTTAGATTAAAACTTTTACAGTGTTTAGATTTTAAGAACTTTTATAATAATACTATGACTTATATTACTAATTTCGATTGTGATAAGGAAACATATGTTGATAAATTAAAAAACCTATGCAACTTAAACAAATGTGAACAAACTTTACTGTTTACTAGAGTATATAGAGTTTAATAAAAATACAGTTGTATTGATAAAATGAAGATGTATAATGCTAATTAAAATAAACTTTGTCAATCATTTACTGTGTGTTTATTTTTATAAAGACTAAATATAACTAGAAATAAGTCAATATCCAAGTCAGGTTGACCGAGGTCTAAGGCATCAAATTCAAGCTTTGATTCTGATATGGGAGCGTGGGTTCGAATCCCTCACCTGACATTAAATATATTTATTTTGTCATTCATCATTCTTACATTTCATGGAAGATATTAAATATTCCATCTTTGAATTTCATGTATTAGATGACCTTATTGCTTAATAACTGGTCTAGTACGCTACATATTTCAAATACCCCATAGCTGGTGATCTCTTCAAATTCACCATATGTTCTATATCGGTAGGATGCCCTGCCTAACTGTTCATGGCTCGCCGTCTATGTTTGAGAGAGAGAGAGAGAGAGAGAGAGAGAGAGAGAGAGATAGCGTTATTGTGCGTGGAGTTGGAGATGTCTCGTGGATAAAGTGTATGTAATGATTTTCTTAATTAACAAGATTTCCCTTATAAAATTAAGTGATTAGTTAGTCATCGGTGAAGACTCTGCCATTGAAAACCCCCTGCTTGATCTCCTTAATAGAAATGCAGCAGGAGAAATGAAGTAAAATATATGTCATCAAATAAAGATTTTATATTTGATATATGCATTCAGAATATACTGGTGTAGAGGAGAGTGTGAATGTGACTGGGAAGTTGGCAGAGAAGTCGGTAATAAGACGCTGTAAAGTACACTATCAAAAATTTATTTAATAATTCTCATATCTCGTAAAGTATTTATATAAACATCATATTTCACGCCTAGACGCCTGCTCAGCCTTATCGCTTCAACCAAATCATTATATGTCTGAATCTGAATCCCAGTTGGTTAAGTCTTCATTTTTCTTTCTCTCAGAAGATAATTATCAAATATATACTGCTTGAAACGTCTCGCAACTTGCTGCTCCGATGCCAGAGCTATTGCAGACGGCGCTGCTGAGTTTTCTAATTCTTCATTAGTTCGCATTATATATTCAGCAGGAGATATATATTTTTCTCTAAGTAACATCATGTGTCTATCTTGATTCTTCCTTTAATCTTCAATTGTCTTAGATGATCGACTAATGTTTTTTCGAGGTCCTCACTTGCTTATTGGACCTAATATATGGAGCATTATGCGCCCTTTTTATGTGAATTCCTAAGTTATCCTGTCTTTTAAATGTTTTATGATACAAATCACACTTAAAAGATTTGTTTTTATGAATATTGGCTTAACGACTTAGGCCGCTAGACCGATCTCCTAGGAGATTTTGTGAATCTAAGCTCAGTTCGCCTTGAAAACTCATTATGTGTGGTCATGTAGTCAACAGTGTGTACTGCTAGTTCAGCAAGTTTATGTCAATCGATCCAGATTTAATTCCCTATAACTAAATCTATGGTGTGGGACACATATCCGGCCAATTAACGAGAACACAACTCTAGAGCTCCTCGACCTGTGGACAATTTCCCGCCGACAGAACCCTTGGCGTCCGGGACATTTTCATGTAAAAGTAAGGGATTACAAGTTAGGTTACACATGCTTTCCTGTTAGCTCAAATAGGTGGTCCTTCATTATTATTATACTTAAGAAATTGAAGATAATTCAGGATAGCTCCTTAAAATCATAATAAAAAGTAAATTTTTTTTCATGGTAATCAGTGGAGTGCCCAAAATTGGTATACGTTTGCAGATTGGGGAACCTTTTTTGGGTTTTTTACATTAAAATATAAAAAACAGAAACCCACTTATCTCCGGAACAGTTACAGATATCAAGCTATAATTTGGCACACCTATGAAAGGACTAACTAAAATGGTTTTACATGTAGATACATTTTTTGCCAAATTTTGTTGATTTAATTTTCACTATTTTTATATAAAATGTCAACTAAAGAAAAAGGGAAGAACCATACTTTTTATTATTAATGGAGCAATAAAAGTTAAATGTACATTAGCGAGGAAAATGATGTATTCACCATGAACTGAAAGTACAAAAAATGCACTTATTATTATTATTTTAAAGGAACGGCATAAGGTATTATAATAAC
This sequence comes from Rutpela maculata, assembly GCA_936432065.2. NCBI lineage: Eukaryota > Metazoa > Arthropoda > Insecta > Coleoptera > Cerambycidae > Rutpela > Rutpela maculata. The sequence goes on along the minus strand of OW386286.2, from coordinate 135,203,444 downwards.
CTTCAACGATCGGCACTTACGGAAACCAATGTGGCAAGAAGATATTTTTGTGTTTAATACTAGTGACCAAAAAAATGCGCATCAAAAAAATATTAAATAATGGTTGTTGAATCTCGGTAGTTATAAAGTTTGGTTAAAAAAGCACGCTTTTCTTTCACACTCTGTAGATAGTAACGTGCTTCAAAAAGAAATTGACAAAACCGGCTGTTTCACAAATAAATAATCTCTTAAATTCTGAAAACCGCATATCGATATCTATTCTCTTTCTTAAAAAAATGTGAATTTAAATTCAACCTAAAAATTTGCTTGGTCCCTTTCAATTGACCAGCGGTTCAAGAACTATAAATATTTTTTGTGCAGCCGTACGTGAAATGAGTATTTCACGTTCTCAAAACAGTCCGTGAAATTCAATTTCACGGCCGTTACCCTTAGTAACGGCCGAAAAACTAAAAGTCACTTTCATAATAATTGATGTTTAAGTCACTTCAAAATTGACATTTCTAAAATATGACAAGCACAAATTGTTATATTTTAACTCGCTGTAGCATATTTCGTATATCAGTTCGGATTTTTCTGGTATTACATCAGCAAGCGCCGAATTTATAATACTTTTTAACTCTGGGGTATTACAAGAAATTGAAATCTCATTATCGCTCTCAGACATTTTTACGATTAATCGAGAATTGTCAAGTATATATATTCAAAATATATCGTTTCCATAGAAACGCTCTGACGATAAGGCCACCGCATTTATTTAGCAAAATATAGCATAAATGGTGGTGTTATTTTCACCATCTATACTAACTATAATTTATGGTTGCACAAAAAATAGTGTTTATACCATGGCCGCGAAATTTTTTTGCGCCCTCGAGATTATCTTGCCTCGGCCGCAAGCGGCCTCGGCGATAATTTTTCTCTCGGTACGTAAAAAGGAATTTCACGGCCTTGGTATAAAAATAACTATTGTTGGTCACTGTCCGCTAACGCCACACGCAAATTGATGTAACGTTGCCAATAACCTGAGGGGATAGCGAATGCGTAATATCTGTAGTCCGTCTTATACTAGTTAGAGGTGACTTCGTGTTGACCATGCCTACTTGGTACGGTGACACTAGCGCTGGTGATATATACTCGAACTAATACTCAAAATTGTAGGTACCAGATGTATGAAGTGACCTCAGAACTATTTTCCGCTAAGTAACTTAGGATGATATCTGGATTCATTTTACATCGAAATCAAGGCAAAACGTGGACACGTGTTTCGGACTCATTGGTCCTCATCAGCACGGTGTAGCTAAGTTCAAAGGATAGGCACAACTTAGGAAATGACACAAACGGTGACCACTGACAGGCAGCCAGTCGCACATTTGTGGCAAGAGTGGCAAGAGTTAGAAGACCTGAAAGGGTCTTTTAACTCTTGTCACAAACTACCACACTACCTTGTGGTACTCCAATATCGACTGGCAGCTCCTCAGATTTAGCACCAAGAAAATCTACAAACTGTTTTCTGTTTTCTATGTATGACCTCAATAATTTATTACATAAACCTCGTATACCATAACATTCAATATTTTTCAAAAGAATGTCATGGTTCACGAGGTCAAAAGCTTTAGACAGATCTATGAATAATGCAATTACCTTATGTCCTTGATCTAGATTTTTATATATGAAATCCAAAATGCTTAATAGCGATGTTATTGTTGACCGATTCTCTCTAAAGCCATGCTGATTTGGAGATAAAATGTTGCTAGATTCTAGGAATGTTTTTATCCGTTTAGATAATAACTTCTCAAATATTTTGGAGAATACTGATAATATTGCTATAGGACGATAATTACAAATTTTTTTACGGTCACCTTTTTTATATAAGGGAATAACTTTAGATAATTTTAATAAACTAGGAAAGGTATACATATGCTTGGGCCTAGAGCGCGCATGCGCGACTGACTACGTGTTATTGGTTCTCGACTATATATGGGAGGCGTAACGGGCGCCTAAGCTAGTGGCCTCGCTGAAACGTCACGTTACCTCTCGTTGATAGTCGTGCATCCTCCTGTCTATTGGTCACCGGGGGTTGTCGTGTTCCTGTTTGATTACGCGACTGGCTAAGTGTTATTGGCCCTCTACTGTGTGAGAGGTGTAGTGGGCGCCTGAGCCAACTCGACAAGTGACCTCGCTGAAACGTCACGTTTCACGTGACTTCTCATTGGTGGTCGTACATCCTCATGTCTAATTGTCATCGAAGGTTGCCGTATTTCTGTTTGATTGGTCAGCGCTTGGCTCCGGCTCCTCTTATGGTAGGCTGTGGAGTCTCTTCGTGATTTGTCACTACTCGAACGTGCCGACTCGAGATTGGTTCGTTTGCCGTGGGTCGTCGTGTGTTTCCCGTTATATATCTGTCTGAAAGTGCGGGCTTCCATGCAGTGGTTAATCTCTGCGTGTCATCTCGTTTGTTAAGATTTTGTGGTCTTTCTTTGAGCTCTATAGCCTCTCTGGTAATTCTTGATGTACAATGCTCGATATTGGCTACTATTCTGGTGTTGTCGAAGTCTATTTTGTGCCCTGTGATTTTTACGTGCTGTGCTAGGGACGATGTTTTCTCCTCATTTTACACTGCATTCCTATGTTCTTCCCTTCTTACACTTATACGTCTGTTGGTCTGTCCTATGTATGATTTATTGCAATCTTGGCACGGGATTTCATATACTCCTTGGCTTTCTAGGGCAATTTTTGATTTTGGGTTACGGAGGATTGTGCTGATTTTTCGGTCTGTTTTGAATATTGTATCTATGTTGTGTCTACGCAGAAGTTTCCCTATTTTATCCGTTGTCCCCCTCACGTATGGTAGTTATGCTTTTGCCACTGGTTTCTCGGATTCTTCCTGGGTCCTTGGTCTGAATGGCTCTTGCGAATGCTATATTGTGTACTTTGAAAATCTATTTTTCATTAGTGCTTTCTGAAGTGATGACATCTCTTCGTTAATATGTTCGCCGTCTGCCAGCTTTCGGGAGCGTGTCATTAGAGTTTTTACTACTGAATTTAGTTATGCTGGATGGTGATGTAATTCCGCATTTAGATCTGTCCGTGTTAGTGGGTTTTCTGTATACTGTGTGACCTAGTTTTCCGTCTGGTTTCTTTTTCACTAATACGTCTAGAAATGGAAGCTGGCCTTCTGTTTCTACCTCCATCGTGATTTTGTCGTGACTGTTGTTCAGATGGTCTAAAAAATTATTTAGATGTTCTCTTCCATGAGTCCAGATTACGAATGTGTCGTCGACATATCGTAACCAAAGCTTTGGTTTCGGTGGTGCAACTTCTATTGCACGGATTTCTAAGTCCTCCATGAAAATATTAGCGATGACTGGAGATAAAGGTGAACCCATCGGCGCTCCTTCCGTTTGCTTGTACGGTTGGTCATTGTATGTAAAATATGTATTGTTTAAGCAGTATTTAGTTAGGCTAAGAATATGCTCGTCTGGATGATGCTTTTCTTTGATCACTTCGAGTGATTCCTTTACTGGTACGTTTGTGAACAGCGACACTACATCGAAGCTCACTAGAATAGGTTCTAGTTGGACAGTCTCGTTGCTTAGTAACTCGATGAAATGTTGTGTGTTTTTCACATAGGACGTTGCTCTTTCAGCTAGTGGCTGCAGCTGCTTGGCCAGATATCTCGCTAATTCCTGCAAAGGTGATCCTACTGAGCTAATGGGTCTTAGTCGGGCTCCTTCCTTATAGATCTTTGGTAAACCATATAGTTTGGGACATCTCGAAGATTTCTCTATCGGTATAATCTGCTTTTTTACTTGATCTTCGATAGGTCTTTAATTTTGGTTTTAGTGGTCTTCTCCAGGTACGTGGTGGAATCTGTTGCAATTGCTTGGTAAGCAGTGTCTTCTAATAGTCTTTCGATTTTACTGTAATAGTCCTCGCTATTCATCACTACCGTAGCGTTGCCTTTGTCTGCAAGATTATAATGTCCTGGTTTTGTCGTAACGCCTTCAGTGTGTCCTAGAAAGCCAAGGAGTATATGAAATCCCGTGCCAGGATTTCGATAAATTATACATAGCACAGACCAACAGACGTATAAGTGTAAGAAGGGAGAACACAGGAATACAGTGCAAAATGAGGAGAAAACATCGTCCCTAGTACAGCACGTAAAAATCACAGGACACAAAATAGACTTCGACAACACCAGAACATAGCCAATATCGAGCATTGTACATCAAGAATTACCAGAGAGGCCATAGAGATCGAAAAAAAAACCACAAAATCTTAACAAACAAGATGACACGCAGAGATTACCCACTGCATAGAAGATCGCACTTTCAGGCAGATATGTAACGGGAAACACACGACGACCCACGGCAAACGAACCAATTTCGAGTCGGCACGTTCGAGTAGTGACAAGTCACGAAGAGACTCCACAACCTACCATAAGAGGACCTATCACAAGGAGCCGGAGCCCAGCGCTAACCAATCAAACAGAAACACGGCAAGCGAGGCCACTGGCCGGGTTAGCTCAGGCGCCCGCTACGCCTCCCATATAAAGTTGAGGACCAATAACACGTAGCCAATCGCGCATGCGCGCTCTAGGCCCAAGCATATATAAGGAACCGCACAGCGCGGAGAACCTCAGTCCAGTTCGAGCAACGAGGAGCAGCAGTAGGCAGCTTTCAGCGAGAACCTGAAGATGGCAGATGGGATCCTGCCGGAACGTCGTTTAGACAACAATGGCTCCAGCAGGAGCCTATCCACTACCTGGGAAAACACCCGGAAGTACACCAACACTTCATTTAACACTAAATATATATACTAAATATATATATAATAGTAAGCCACGAGGGATGGCTAATTAGTATTTTTACTTCAATAATGGGCATAGTTCCACCAACTTTCGCTAAAATTGATTCACTATTACGTTATATTTCTTAAAAACAGCCAAAAAAGGAATTTTTTAAAAAACTTTATTGTGGAAATTTGCTCTTTTTATTATTATACTATACTATTGTTAGGACCGGAAATAATAAGGAAAATAGCAGAAAATTTCTATTTTGAAAAATAAATCGTTAAAATTTTACAAGAAGCAAAGTTTCTCATAGCACTTGTTATTTATTATACTTACAACAAATTCAAACAATACAACTGCCGCAGCCAGAGAATTCTTTATTCACCTATTTTGATACCCATTAGGGGTAATCAAAAATACGACAATTATACAAAATAAGTTATATCTTTTAAACGGCTGGGGAGAGATTTAAATAAAAAAGAAATGTATTATAGATATAATTGGGACACCCTTATTAAAAAATTTAAAAAGACGTTTGATAATGGGAACATATAAAGTAAGAATTAATATATTTTTCTGAATTTATTTTCATATATCATTCTGGCACACTCACTCTGTCTTTAATACAATCTTTAAACACTATATTTATCAAGAAACAGATTAGTTTATACAAAACAATAAGATTAACTTACTGAAATTGATGATTAAAGATATTTTTTTATACATATTTCCTTTAATAGCGAGACATTGAAAGTGTTGGAAGTTTTTAGAATGGAGCCCGTTAGTCACTGTATTGTAATATAACCCAACAATTCTTTTGACATTTCAGACGCTTTGACTGATTTATTGGACTGTTGTATTGTATTCAAGAAAGCATCATGTTACCGAAACTGTAAAAATACATTTAAGTTGAATTTAGAAAGATGCGATTGTTCATAATTCTAGTAAAAGTTTTTATTTTTATAAATTTATACCCAAATGCAAGTAGATCATTATTTTTTTAGATGTTAATGTTAATGTTAAAAATGTTTCTATAAGATCATATCTAAGATCAGAAAACCGCAAAATGCAGTAACAATTCGAGAGAATCAATTTATTTATTTAAATAGCAGCAACATAAATTTAAAAAAATTCGTTGTGCCTTGAAAAGTGTTTTTTAGAATGTACCGATGACGTGTGCTTTTTCAGATTTTTAATTGCATTTTAAATGACCGAGGAAAGTATCTATCCCACTTGATGAAGGTAATAATTTACCTTCAAAAAATTGCAAACTGAATAATTTTTTTTAATAAGTTCTTGAAAGTGTATAGAAAGTGTGTAGAAAAGTTTACGTTTCACTCGGACGCAGAAAATTTAAAAAAAAAGCGAAAAAAAAAATTTTTTCATCCATTTTTTCAAAATTTTTAAATTTAGTTAAATAAAAAATACAGATGGATAGATCACGTATTTATGAACAAAGAATGTCCTAACAAAATTTATCGCCAAAGCCACGGATTTCCCGGAAAAAAATAGTTAAATGTAACCTTATAACTCGGAGCGAGATACATGCGTGCGCGAGCTTGAATACGCATGACTGTGACACGCACTGAATTACATGTCACTAAATCAAAATTTGTTCAATCTATATGAGTGTTGGTTCATTTAAAAGATGGAAATTGTAGCTTTCTGATGCTTTTTTGTTTTAAACAATACAAGCAAAGAACGGGTGGGAAAAAATACTTATATATATTATCACGCCCGAACTCAATCGTCGCAATAAAAAAAAACCGTAGACTATATGTAGGTAAGTATCAAATTTATTTTGTATTAATGTAGGAAAAAATATGAATTATACCAGCACCACCTATTGACAAGTCCGGCAAGTGGCATATTCACAATTAATGTGTCATCAACACAAGGACAAGGCTAATGGTTATTTTTTCGAGTTTTACTTGTTTATTTATTGAATAGCCTTTATTGTCTTTTTTGTTGTGAGGTAAGTAATTGATGGCTTTATAAAATATATGTTATGTTCAGTTCATGGATAAATTATAATTGTGCCATGATTTGCTTGAAGGTTATGTTTCCAATTTTTCAATTAATTTAATAAGTATTTTTCATTCATTCTATTTTTAGATCAAGCCTTACAAATGTTGTGTTCCAAAGTGTGGTGGCAATTATGACAACATACCCAAAGTCTCGACTTTCTCTTTCTCGAAAGATGAGAATCTTCGACAGAAACTAACCCTGTCTGTCAACCAAATATAAACATAAACACACCACAGATAGTGGACAACCCCCAAATCTAGAGCCAAGGCTGTCCGGAAGGTTACACATTTGGAAAAAGACATACATCCACACCCACCGGTGTTGTCAATACCGAGGCTGGGGGTCGAACCCAGAGCGCGATAGACAGTCGATCAACATATTCGCCACTCAGTACGCCTTAACCGATTGAGCTACCGCTACAAAAGTTAGTAATTTTGTTTTATTTTCAAAAAGAAATTAGGTATAATTTTCTATTTATTTTTATTTTAAGGTCTGTCAGTTACACTTTCGACAGAATAAAATTTAAATTGAGACAAGCGTGTACACTGAAAGGGAAAAAACTCACGGCTCCATTAGTCATCCCCGTTTGATAGAAGGTTTGTTATATTACATAATACTTAACTTGTTATCTAATTTTCTTTCTCTCTTTCTAGTCAATTTTCAAATTGTGTTCAGTATCTTTTTACAATATATGTGCCATTGAAAATTAATGATCATATCCCTATATTTTCTTGATATCGATTCCAAAAAGGAGGGTATAATATGCAAGAATATACAAATGTACACTTAATTTAGATCCTCCAAGTGTTGTTTTCAATGTGTTTTTTTTACTTTGGATTTTGCAAGGGCCGCATCTACAATTTTTGCGTATTGTACATTAAAATAGCAATATGTGATATGCATATTAAACAATTCTTTCTCCCTTGCCTGCAATTTTGTGGCATAACAAATATTCTGAATCGTACTGCTTTGAACCTGTAATATAGACTACCTAAGGTTTAAGTGGACATGTTCACGTTTTCTTAAATTTTAAGGATTTAAATCCTTGAGAATAAAAATAGTTGTTTTCTTAATATTTCATACTATTAGGAAAAAAAAATACATCAGGAAATATTATGTAAGAAAACTCAACCATTTCAACTTTGTTTACAAAGAAAACTTGTTTCAGCTGTAATACGAGGAAATTCAATCGGGAACCCCATAACAGGTTTGGTACGATTTTTTGCTAATCGAGAAGAGGAAGAAGATAATTAAAAGCAAAGGAGAACAGAAATAAGACCAGGAAAAGACATATACGTTGGAATATGAAATGTAATTTATTATGTTCACAGAACTGCGTTTTGATGATTTTTAATGTTAACGTATTGAATAAATTTTAATTTTTTCTTAGTAACTTGGACTCAGTTCTTAAGAAATAATGTGTCAAGACTTCATAGAAATGTACCGGTTTTCATTTTTTTAGAAGGGGCAAATCTAAAAACCACGATATGGGTATATTTATTTAATCAAACTTTCATTTAGACGTTTCCAAATATGTCAGTTGACAATTCTAATCAAGCAGTATGTGGTACGTGATGCACGTGGTTATTGACGTACGTGGGTAATATGTAAAAGTAGTTTTGAATATAAACATGCATATGGTGGTAATTTAATTTTCAAACTAGCAAAAAAAAATTTAAACGGCAAATTTTCTCTTAAAGGTAATTGGTTGTTACTTAAGGACTAATTAAGTTGCAGGTATGTACAAGGTGTCAAATTTTGGAAGCATAAAGTAGACTTAATTGTAAACCTAAAGAACACAAAAGTGGTAGTGTGATTTTTATTTGTTTCGAAGTTACAGGCTTATTAAATTTATGAAGAGTAAATAAAAAAAACTTAGTCGTGTGGGAACAAATGACAAAAAAATGAACAATTTTTTTTTCTTAGGTATTTATTCCCACATGCTTTTTTTAAATGTATTGGTCAAAAATTTTAGAGGCCTGTAAGTTCCAAACATAAAAATTGAGCTACCACTTTTGTGTATTTTATTCTTGCAATTAAGTCTACTTTACGCTCCCAAAGTTTGAACATAACAATACTGGACATCTTGTATAGGCCATATGCTGGGCTACTGAAGTAAAGTCAAATTTAATTTAACGGCCCGTAGTAGAAGTGTCGACATTATGATGTTCATGCCGGCCGTAGTGACCTATATATGCCGGCCCAATGAAGTATGCCTGCAACAGGCCATTAATTCATATGCCGGGTGTATGGCATAGGGCCAACAAAAACCCGCGTATAAATGTTTGCTGGGTAAATACCAATTTTATGGACTCTTACCTGCTTGATTTACCTATTTTCCCCAAATTTACCCCAATTTACCCCCCAACAAGATGAAAATATAATCTAGTTGTAGATCTCGTTAAAGCACTTATATGTACCAAATTTCAATTTCAATTTCAAATCTCAAACGTTTCCAGAGTAAACGTGCGCACAAAAAAAAGTTACAGACAGACCGACAGACGACAGACCGACAGACAGATTTTTTTTCTCTCAAACTTAAAATCTCGACGTTTTGTGACATTCTAAGCCTATTTGAATAATAAAAATTTTAAAAAATTTTTTTTTGTCGTTACTATACTTCCACTGGATGTGGAAGTAATATAGAAAAAAATAAAAGCCCTTCAAAAAAATTCTTTCTTCATTGAGAACTGTTAAAAAGTATGTACACTTCCTGATTATTATGGTTTATTAAGTTGTAGTAACGAGGATTAAAAAAAAAGTACATCTCAAATCATTTTAATTTACTTGCTTGATCATTTTCTTGGAAAATATATATATATTGGGGGCTGTAACTTGCCGAGATAATAACCCATTGGAAAAAATAAAATATCACTATTTCGAAAAAAATGTATACGTTTCGAATGTTCAAACACAAATTCGTTTCCTTGTATGTATTTTTTCGAAAATATGATTAATCAGGGCATGATAAGAAATTGCGATTTTCACGATCTTATCCTCATAACTATGAAAATATCTTTGACTGTTTTGAATATATATTCTGGAACTTTCCAATACATTAACAAATGTATAAGGAATCCATTGGATATAGCTTAAAGCGGCTATGTGTGGTGTCTGTGTATGCGTTCATAATTATATATTTTCCCTCCAGACTCACTATTTATGGTCCTATTCACTAAGAAAAATGTTAAAAATGTGTAATCAGAAAGAGAAAAAAGCTTTATTTTACTCGTTAGAACTGCTAAGAATTTTTAGAAGTTCCGTAGTATAAAGTGACAAAGTTACTTCACTATTTTTTTTTCAGGAATACCGTAGCTTTAGCGATAAATTTTATTATGACATTTTTTGTTCAGAAACACGTGGTCTATCCACCTACATTTTTGTTTTTTTTTTTTTTCGAAAAACTGACTTAATTTAAAAATTTTAAAAAAATGGATGAAAAAATTTTTTTGTTCACTTTTTTTTATGTTCTGCATCCGAGCGGAATGTAAACTTTTCAGGATATTATTCTATATACTTTCACGAACTCATTAAGAATAGATATATTCAATTTGCAAGTTTTTGTGGGTTTCACTATAAAATATTCTCTGTCGTCTGGGCTGATAAAAAAATGACGAAAGACAAGCGTCTCGGTACCACCTCATTTTTGATACTCTGGCGGCCGGTACTTTAAATATAATAAATAAATAAATAAACGTTTATTGCGCACAAAAGAATTTACACATAAAAGGAAGAGGTTGGCCTAAACTATTTTCCACCTCCATATACATTAGGAAAAAATATTATTACTGTACGCAGTATTACATTAAACTGAGAAAACTTATTAAACCAAATTTTATATATATTATTTATATCGTATTACTTATAATAATAATAATTTAACTAGCAAATGTGCTGTTTTTTTTATTATAATTAGAGAATTTTATGCTCTGCCAAAAAGGTATCTTGCTTAATTTTCAAAACATCGAGGAAAAAGTATATTTTTTTTAGTAACTTTTGAACCTGAAAAGAATACTACACAATTCCACTTTATATGAATGCGACCTGTGAAGACCAATTAATGTCAGACACAAATAATTTATATGCTTGTACTAATAATGAATGAAATTTGGCTTGCCATACTTAAAAAGGAACTTCATGCTTTGTTGTCATTTGATATCAATCAATTTTTGGTCATATTTGATCCACATACTCAGAAACACAAGGGTGACTTGTTTTAGGCTCAACGAAAATAAGTACAATTTCCAAAGAAAAATTGCTGTAAGGAATTCTTTTATTATTAATACCTAATTTTACTGTACTATTAATACAATTCGTTTTATATTTCTCTATTAGGTAAGTACACGTAATTTAATTTCTGATGCTTTGCTAAAATATTTAAATACTTATAGGCCTACCATGGAGTAACTACATTATCAATTATTAATATTTAATATGTATTTGCATACAAAAATAACCCAATATTTTATTAGGTTATCTTTAATTTAACTTCAAATTCATAACAATAAATAATAAAAAATGTAACTATTATATTATTTAGGGGTTCAAAGAAAGAATATATTTTCTTTATTAGTTGACTTTCCAATATAATAGCGTCTTTCTATTGTAAACAGCAGTGATAGTGGCTCAATATAGCAACTATTTACTCCCAACCATATAATATTGTGCTTCGTGACGTTGCAAGCATAAAAGAAATGTATATTATATAAATATGACCTATAGAGGCCCAGTTACATTGGCAACATCGCTGGGACGGAGAACGAACGTCAGCTATATTCTTATATACAGTGGGCTCTGAAAGTACTGGTAGATATATCCGGGCTCTGAAATATGCAATGTTTATATAATTAATGAAAAAATAATAATTAGCCATCGCTCGTGGCTTACTAGTAAAGGAAATGCACAGTAATCGCCATATTTAATAAATTTGTTAAGATATACACTTGAGAAATGCCGGGCTTATGAACGACCTATCGATATATCGGGCTGCACAAGTTACCGTCTATACCTATATATATATATATATATACAGGCTGTCCATTTTATCAGGGCCCTCGAGAATATCTCACTTAATATCGGTCGTGCAAAAAAATTGTTGTTACGAAATTTGTGCCGATTTTTATAAGCTACAAAATGATTTAAAGACATTTGAAATCCATGGCCTACTGTAAGAGTTATGACGGAAAATAGCGAAAATGCCGAATATGTCTAAGTAAAATATCTCCGTTATTTGAAGAGATACGGCGAAAATTCGAAGGCGACATTTTTTTGCAGAACAGAGTATTTTAACGAGGTGTTATCTAAATTTTTTCAAAGCCGCTGTATTTTGAGATTTACTCTTCAGGATGTTAAAATTTTTTTTTGAAACTGGCGGGAAATGGCGGCATTAAATAGAGTATTTTCTTTCCTTTTCAAAGATATATCACATGCCATATTTATTCATTGAAACTGAGCAAGTAATTATAAAAACATTTTTTAAATCAATAAATTTTTTTAACTAGCGTCATACTTGCCGTGGGGAAGTATGATTAAATAAAACGATTAAAAAATTTAGTAAGTTTTTGAAATCTTTACTATAATCAAACATTAACACAATTATAAATAATAAAATAAATTCAGCTAACAAAAAAATAATAATAATAAAATAATTGTGTTAATGTTTGATTATAGTAAAGATTTGAAGAACTCACTGAATTTTTTAATTGTCTTATTTAATCATACTTCTCCACGGCAAGTATGATGCTAGTTTTAAAAAAAATATATCGGTTTAAAAAATGTTTTTATAATTACTTGTTCAGTTTCAATGAATAAACATGGAATGTGATACTCTATTTAATGCCGCCATTTCCCGCCCGTTTCAAAAAAAAATGTTTAAGACTCTGAAGAGTAAATCTCAAAATATAGCGGCTTTGAAAAAATTTAGATAACACCTGGTTGAAATACTGTTTTACAAAAAAAATTCGCCTTAGAATTTTCGTCGTATCTCTTCAAATAACGGAGATATTTTACTTAGACATATTCGGCATTTTCGATAGTTTCCGACATAACTCTTAAATTAGGCCATGGATGTCAAATGTCTTTAAACCATTTTGTAGCTTCACGACCGATATTAAGTGAGATATTCTCGAGGGCCCTGATAAAATGGACAGCCTGTATATATATATATATATATATATATATATATATATATATATATATATATATATATATATATATATATTATGATATCCATAATATTGTATTTGTTTACTTATAACAATAAGAAAACGTATTTACATCAAATGAACTTTGCATTGTTTGCAACTAGTATTATAACTTTTACATTCATGTTTAAATATATAAGGATATTTAGATAAATCAAATAAATTTAAATGTATTATACTAAATAAGTATTCTGATTCGATAAAAAGTTAACTATCAGAACATTCGTAGAAAGGACTAAAAGTGAAACGAAACCATAGAATCAAATCTGACATAAAAGAAACTACAATCTGAAAAAATATATATTTTAAACAGTTGACGATACAGTTATCGACTTTGCTTTTGTTTTTTAGGTGTCGTTGTCAGCATGCCAACTTGAAATTTAATACGATAATTTAGCTCAATTAAAGACATGTTCTTCGAAAGTTTTGTTAAAATATATGCATTACTGTTTATCATCTATTGAATAAAAATTACCTCTATAAACCATTTTTATTTGTTGCAACTTAAACAATTAATTAAAAAGGTTCAGACCATCTAGTTTTCTTAGCAATTGAACAATTCGTTTTTCTTAATTATAATACGAGCTATACAACCAGAGATATTTAAAAACCAAAAAACAAACAATTTTGAGCATTCTGTTGTGTAAACCAATGATTTTCGGGACTCTGATTTAATCCAAAACTTTTTACTGCACTCCTTGTAAATATTCACGATAACTTATTCCGCTGGCCCTATTTAATGGCCTTTTATTTTGTGAAAGAAAATATTGTGATATTAGTATTCCAAACTCCCAAATTAATCGTCATTTCTCGAAAATTTGCGATGATTTAAACTCTTAGCTTTATTCCACTATATGTACAGACTTCAATATCGATATTAAGTAATAAGATCGAATTAACTAAGCGATTGAGTGATATTTTATTTCATAATTTTTGGTAACCTTTTTTCAAGGTCGTCAATTTTTTTATTTTGTGAAAGAAAATATTGTGATATTAGTATTCCAAACTCCCAAACTAATCGTCATTTCTCGAAAATTTGCGATGATTTAAACTCTTAGCTTTATTCCACTATATGTACAGACTTCAATATCGATATTAAGTAATAAGATCGAATTAACTAAGCGATTGAGTGATATTTTATTTCATAATTTTTGGTAACCTTTTTTCAAGGTCGTCAATTTTTGTTTTCACCCTATTTAATGGCCTTTTATTTTGTGAAAGAAAATATTGTGATATTAGTATTCCAAACTCCCAAATTAATCGTCATTTCTCGAAAATTTGCGATGATTTAAACTCTTAGCTTTATTCCACTATATGTACAGACTTCAATATCGATATTAAGTAATAAGATCGAATTAACTAAGCGATTGAGTGATATTTTATTTCATAATTTTTGGTAACCTTTTTTCAAGGTCGTCAATTTTTTTATAAAAAAATGTTTTCACCCTATTTAATGGCCTTTTATTTTGTGAAAGAAAATATTGTGATATTAGTATTCCAAACTCCCAAATTAATCGTCATTTCTCGAAAATTTGCGATGATGTACACATTTAATTAAAATTACTTAATTATCCGCCACAGGTATAATAATCATATTTAAACCTAAGAGAATTATAAATTGCCGTTTGTCGAAAGATTTATAAAAATCCGAATAAAAATCGGTTCAACCATTTTCGGGTTACCTTCTTTTTCCGGAAGCCTGCCTAAAATAGATATGATTGATTTTTTACATATGGCATCGTAAAACCATCAATTGGAATGTTAATGAAGTTAAAGTCAATTAGAAATCTATAAATGAAAAGATCAGCAGATAATTAAGGTTACGACAGGACAGGAGTTACGACAAACTGTTTAAAAACTTTTAAAGAGGAATTTATAGCGTAAGCCAGTGTTGAACAAGTTTTATATGTCCTAAACGACAAAATTAGTTTTTTTTTTCGTAGAGTTGTTCCAAAACAACCCATCAAAATCCTTACCGATCCTCCATCTTGGAGAAAAGCTGGATCTGGAGTACCTTTGGCCATTTTTTTCCAAATCATCTAAAAAATGGTTTAATGAAAAATTGCATATGAGTTAATTAAAGTACAATAATTACTATTTCAGTTATCCTTGATATTTTTTCATTGTCAAAGAATAATATTCAAGTCAAAATTGTATCAAAGAAACTAATTATTTGTTTTTGTTGGTATTAATTATTATCACTAGGTAAATTCTTGGGTGCATTTGTCAGGAGCAGGGACCTGAACCAAAATAAAATAATAGTTCTGGTGCAGTTCTGGTTTTAAGTAAAACTGAAATCGTGGTTCCGATTCAGTTCCGACCCAAGAAAAATTCCTCAATCAGTTTTCTAACAAACTTAAAATGCTTATGTGATCGGGCACCCGTAAGAAGAATGGGAATGTTTACTAATCATTCCATACGTAAAACTTTTGCATTTATTATTATTTTTTTTTTAGCATGTTCATTGGGAATTCATTTGTCTATTTTGCATTCAAAGGAAAAGAAAGTATTGACACAAGTACGCGAAAAATAGTAATTTGGACTCTTTCTGCAATAGCTTTAATTGGAATTATAACACTCTTTCTTCTAAGAAACAATCAAGACATCCCCAGAAGAGAAAGTGCTCAGATATCACAGGGACCAATTCAAACTTTAATAGAAGCAGGAAAATTATCTGTAACAAGGAATATGCTATTATTGAGCATCACTTTCTTTTATACAGGTAATAAAGATAATTACTTAAAATATTGCATATGTATTATGTTACCAAACAGGTTAACACATCAACATATTGTGTAGGAGCTTACGTTATAATTAGGGCAAATAAAGTCATAGTTCTTTAATGTGTACCTACACCCCGTGTACTGGTAAAAAAAATCGTTTTTTTTAATGGTTGTCGACTCAGCAGTGGTCGGTTTCGAACGATATAACTACTTATAAAAAAAAGTTGAATCGGTGTTGTCCAAAATGCAACTTTATGCTTTTATATTAAATTCTTTAAAAAACATGAAACAATAATGAGAAATAAACAAAAAAATATTTCCAATAAGTATAATAAAATAATAATAATAATAATAAAGTTGCAATCACATGTTACGTTTGCAATTAAATTTTCTGAAAAAAGCATCCACGTCAATTTTTTGTGTGCATTCCTTCTCAAATCTACCATTATCTGTTGGTACATGCTCATTCTTTGAAGGCGACTTATTTAAGTCATCGTTGAGAAGGTGGATTCACACGCTTCAGGTAAAAGTTCCGAATGTAGTGAAGGGATTATAGGTATTCTCAAAGGTGTTGTACTCATTTATATCGTGAAAAATTACCGGCACCATGTGACTATTCTGATAATTTATGTTAGTCTTAGTCTGTAGAAACACAGTATCTGCCTATAAATGATGGCGATTCCGTATTTTTCTAGTGTCTTAAATGGTTTTTCACAGATGTGGTAGTCCGGTAGTCGGTTATACTTTCAAACTTGGCTTATTGAACTGTTAACGGACCCATACATAGAGGGCACAGAAATACAGTTTCCGAATCCTCCGCAATTGTCTGTCTAATTGCAAACCATTATGTTTCACCCGGGTACGATTTATAAAATGATAAGATCCTTTTATTCCTTGAGGAATTCCATTTGCGTTCTCAAGACGTTGATTGTATACAGCCAGCGGTTTGAATTTTCTTAACAGTTACTTTTTCAAAAATCTTCTCTGGGAGTCAGCTAAAACTGGCAAAAAATTAGTGGTATGTCAACTTTCATCAGCCAGAAACAGTGTCAGTGAAATACAATAATAATTCAATTGTACGCGAGCGCTGAGGGGCCAAGATAAACCACTTTTTTAAGTCGCCTGTTAGTCGCGTTTAATTCGACTAATAATAACGTTATTATTAGGCGAGTTTAATTTCAACTCAGAGATGTGCGACTGTTACTACTGTTAGGCGCGTTTATCTCGACTATTAGGCGTATTTAAGTCGACTAACAGTTTCATTACTGCTAGGCGGGTTTAATATCGGCTAACAGATGCGCGACTCTTAGGCACTTCTATCTCGACTATTAGTCGTGTTCATTGTTCTGCGTCATTCCATACTCGAATCCATCGTCATCACAATAAATCTACTGCTTCCATAGTAAACACGGATGGGCTAATTGAGAAGTCATCATGTTACTATGGAAACCGAGAGTGACTGTGATATAGAAGAAATATACAACGTGATCTACCAAGAAATGCGGAAAATAAAATGGTGTGCTAGTCTTCAATGTGGGAAAGCCCCTGAAAAATTTTAGAGGATTCTGAGGTAATTTAGTATATTAAATTATTGGTCAATTTGCGAAGATACACTACTGATGTTGTGTAAGTCCTGACCTAATTCTGAAGAGGTCGACGAACTTACTGTTGAAAGAACGTATTCGAGTTGTACATTTCCTTTACGCCAGTTGTATAGGATATGTTTAAACCCAAGTTTAAACAAAGGTTTAACGAAAAGTTTAAACTAGATTAGTTGCAGTATACCCCTTGTATATCTTATAGTTAATTTAAGCGAACTTTATTAAAATATGAATACTTCCGTTTTTACGCAAACTTCGCTAAAATATCAATACTTCTTTTTATTTTTACCAAAAGTTGACAACCAAATTGTGTGCTAATTAGGTTATATTACGAGATGTATTTTGTAGCATGCTGTGTTTTGTTGGTTAGAACATAGAAAAAATATATAAAATAATAATATACATGTTTTCTGTGGGTTGGGAATATTACTCCTTAAAAATGGATCTAGTGAAAAGAAGGACTGCACAGTATTGAGGTTATAAAAACATCACACCACACATATTTGTCAATTTGCGCATGCATTTAATCGCAGCTTGGAGTTTAATCAGTACTCCATCCACCAGTTGATAGTTAAACTCTAGGTGGCCGTTACAGTCACTTATACAATGGACATTAGAGGCTTAACCTAAGTTTAACTGTAGCTTGTAGTTTAAACTAAACCTATACAACTGGCCCTAATTGGCATAAAAAGTGAAGCCGGCCGGCGAGATCAAAAAAAGATGTCTACACACGATCCAGCGGCAGGTAGTCAACATTGTTGGTACGCTTTGAAGATAATTGGAATTCCAGCGGACCAATTTTCTTTTACGAATGAGTTCAAAGCATGCCGACAAGGCTGGCTCCGTGCGGCTGGATCGTCTGTAGACCCCCAGACAGCCGCGTTTTTTGCTTCTGGTCGAACAATAGTAACACGGCCGGTTTAACTAAATATCTCGTATATCTGCTTGTAATTTCAGCATGAGATCAATGTTTTCGATTTATTTCGGTATTTTTGTAGTGTGATTTGATTAAAACCAAAAAGTCACTTCTATCTTATTATCCAGCTTTGCTGTCAGTAGTGTCAATCCCAAGTCTGATAAAGTGATATGGTTGTACCGCGTTACGTTAGATTAGTTGAAGTCATTGGCGGCGCATTCCTACAAAAAAATAAGGTAATTTTTTTGGTCATTTTTTTAAATTTTTCATTTTTTTTACTCCTTTCGGTGGGGACAACCTACTGTTAAATTTTCCGCATGTCCTGGTAGATCACGTTGTATGAGTTTTTACTAAAACAGGGTATCGCAGCTAAGGATATAGACCACATGGCGCAGAACAGGCGACTTAAAAAAGTGGTTTATCTTGGCCCCTCAGCGCTTCCGTAGGTATGGACCACAAAAAGAGAATTTATTTTTAACTTGCCAACGTTTCAATAAATTTATTATTTTCTTACACATATTAAAAATGTTTAATATAACTATTTAAATAACACTTAATATGCAAAATGCTAAATGCTACATTATAGTCCAGCCGATTGTCACGAAAAGTATCAGAATGTGGCGAAAATACATAACTACGATTTTATTATTTTAAGTTGATTGGTTAGACGTCCAAAACAAGCCCATACAGCGTGCCAATGGATGTTATACCGGATAAGGAGAGTGGGGGGGTCATAAAAAAAAAGGAAATTTTGAAAAAAATTCTAATTTCAGAAAAATTTTAGAAATTTTACTAATGTACGTGTTATATAGGAGGGAATAGTTGGTAAAAATTTCAGATCGATATCTGCATTATTTTTCGATAAATTCAATTTTTTGTAAAAAAAAGGTCTTCGAAAAATGGCTACTTCACTTTCTGTCAGATTTTGCTATGAGACGAAAAATTCTATTCTTCGAAAGTTGATCAAAAATTACAATTTTTTTCTATATGATCATTATTCAGAAAAAAGTGATGAAAATTGAACTTGAAAAAAAAGATTTTTTTGCATAAAAAATTTCAATGAAAGTTAAATATCTTTTGAATTGAATGCAGTGTCGAAAAATCTTGTGTACAATTTTAAAGTGCTATTTCTTTAGTTCACTTCAAAAAAAAACATTACTCATTAATGATAATGTTGTAAAACCTTTCAGAATTGACCTAAGTCGAAGCCAAAATAAAAAATTGGACTTAGGCAAAAAAAATCATTTAAGGATATTTTCAAGAGTCTGAGAGACTTCAAAGCCACAAACTAGCTCAAAAGGACCGTTATGAATTCCATAAGGCACAACCGGGTAAAATTTCGAAGAAACACCGAATTTTTACTTAGGAAAATATATTTTGATCCAGGATATGAGAGTGAAAGTATATGGAAAAATGAATAACATACTTTTTAAAAAGTACGCCAAAAAAGTACTTCGAAAATATTCAAAATATTTTCAACTTTAACAATGACCATGGAGGTACAGGCATTATATTCCCTGTTCTAAAGACTGGCAATTAAGAAGGCAATGTAGGGCGGATCCAGGGGGGGGCAGTAGGGGCAATTGCCCCCCCCCCCGGAGAAAAGTATTTGTTACGTTTTCAAGGCGATAAATTTTTTTCCGCATGAGGTGGGGGAAAATTTTTTTTTGTATTTTTCATTTGTACCCCTCTCATGAGGCGAAAAAAATTTTTCAGATTCCGATGCGAGCGAAAATTTTTTTTTACATTTTAATAGCAATCTCTGTAAAAAAATTTTTGGATTTTCATTTGCATCCCCCCCATGAGGCGAAAAAATTTTTTTTTTGGATTTTCATTTGCACCCCCCCCATGAGGCGAAAATTTTTTTTGTAGATGTTAGTGCCCCCCCCCCCCCCCCCCCAGTAACCTTTCTGGATCCGCCCTTGCAAAAAGGCGAAACCGACAAAGACAACAGCGGCGTAGCACCTATAAACAAAAATTGGCAAAAAAATCAATGAAAATGCACAAGGCCGGTTTCTCGCATAAAACAAGTTTGGATTCACCCAACGACTCATAATTTGGGTGCGTTGGGTGGTCAATACAAAGCGATGGTAGGAAAGCCAACAGCAAAGCTTTCGAAATAATAAAGTTATAGAGAAAACCGCCTTGTGCAGAAAGGACTCAAAAATCCATTTTGCCAAAAAGTTGCTCGGAGACGACTCGCTGCCATTTTGCCTATATTGAACCTCCATGGGGACAAGTACGTCGTAAGACTGGCCGAAAGTTATTAAACTCATGTATTAGTCGAACTCCGTCCTGTGAATGATAAAATCACGATCTGGGACCTTCAAGCTATTCATAAGCGAACCAAAATTTTTTTAGTAAAATATTTTTATATTATTTTTAGTCAGCCATAATTACCAAAATACAAAATTTTTAAAATCTTTTAAATCCTGAGGAGGTTAAATGAATTTTTTCTTCCAAATCGATTGTTAGCGTACGCTCTCACTTGTATGGTTAAAAAGTAATTTGCCTTAGTTGGGGAGGCGTGATTTTTTCACATATCATTTGCAAAAAATGTATTAATTTACACTTATTAAATAAATGGTATTTTTTGAGCTAATTGCATTTTATTGTTGCTAGTCTTAATCCCTGGAGTTTTCGTTTGGAAGATCTAGACAGCTGAGTTAATCAGAATCTCATGATTTCTGATACTCAGTGTTCTGGTCGCCTTACGGGAGCTTGATAGGGATTTTTTAATGCGATTTCTCCAGAAATCTTTAAGTGCAAAGACCATTATTAATAGGTAAATACATACAGATCACGTCAAATTCCAATCCCGTCGGAGAGAAATCTTCGATAGGGATTTTTTTTATGCAAAAATAGCAGAAACCAAAAGACGTTAGACCACTTATCACTGTATAAACAGATTAAAATCACGTCAAATTCCAATTCCGTCATAGAGAAATCTTCGATAGGGATTCTTTTATGCAAAAATCGCAATAATCCAAAGACGTAAAGGCCCTTATTGTCAGTGAATAATTTAAATCACGTTGTAACAGTTCAGAATTAACAATCACAAATAAAGTAAGAAAGCAGATATATTTTAATAAGCAGGTGAACAATGTTATCGTTGCTTGGTTTAACTGACGTGCAGCGAACAGGTCTCGGCACAGTAGCAGTAGTCTTCTGAATACACTTGCCTCACCATTTGTCAGGCCCACTATGTTTGGTTACCTCTTGCAACTCCACGCCTTGCATTAAATTAAATGTAATTTCCATTGGCATCTTATGAAATCTGGGGGCCCAATTGTTAACATTACTGCCTATAACAAATACAAGGTTATGTTGTAACCACATTATCGAGTAATTAATTAAATAAAGGACTAATAGAATACCTGGATATTATAAAGTATAATAAATATTATTAAATATATTTATTAAAATTAAATTCGTAAATGTTATTCAGATTTGTTTTGATTTAGATTGACAAATGTCAAAATTTAAGTTAGAGATTTTAATATTGATATGAATAGACAGACTGATTTGCAAATTGGCCCAAAATAACCCTTTTTTGCTTTCAAAAAGACAAAAAAGGAGGAGACATTTTTAATTTGGCTGGTTGCTGAACAGAGAGGTGTTCTTCAGATGTTAATTTAAATTCCATTATTAAAATAAATCAACCTAATAAGAATTAAGGTCAGTAATATCATTTTTTTTTAAATAATATTTTAAATTTTAAATAAATACATACATTGGTAGTTGTAATGGGGGTAATACTTTTTAGGTTTTTTTGTATGCCCTAAAATACCATCCTTGTGCCTCCTTATGCTTTTATGTTGTGTCAACTGGGCCTAATAGTGTTTATGGGCCATTTAAATGTTCATCTAAATGTATGCATAGCAGATTAATTGGCCTAATGAAAATTTCTTGCCTTGGATGCAGAGCTTATTTTTTTGGTATCGCAATCAGTCGTAGAGGGTCTGCATGTGGTAAGCGGAACGCTGGCTGTTATTTCACCATAGACGGGTGAGTGTTTTTCCTTTTTTTGAACCTGCCAGATCGCAGTGCCATTACGTTTAAAAGAAGCAAGTGTAATCTTCATCGACATAAAGGCGTGAGCATCACTGTATCTGTACATTTGCCTGTATGTTGGTCATCGTTTACTATTTGTTATTTTATTTAGTGTATACTTATGCCATTTTATTTTTTTATACTTAATCCTGATATAGTTATATCCTATTTTTTATTTTGTCATCGCAGGGATAGTGTAAGCCAAAAACTGCTGTTTTTGTCCTAAAAGCTATCGATATTTATGGATAGATGACATATTCTGCAAATAATTTTCGTATTATGTATATTATAAACTATATAATTTATATAGTTACTTACCCATATACGTATGTGTAGTATGTGTATTTTCTGCTATTATTGTCTGTGATAACTGGAATACCTCCACTTGCATCGTGATGCTTTTGTTTATACTAAACCATATATTTTTATTATACTTTTTCTTTGCAATTTGTGTTTTGTCTGCTCTTTCCCTACCTCTGTCAATTAACCTTGGCTGGCGTCCAGGGGTTTACAATAATTTTCAATCTAGTTATTCAATATACACAAGTTATCTTGTATAATTTTATGATTGACACAAGAGGAGACCTTGCCCACGACCCGCTGTCGACATATGAGCTGCCGAGTAGAAGAATTTTTAATAGTTTAAATTTGGTCGTGTCTGTTAACGTCACAACGTCCCGAGAGAGCGTCGTTAATGATCTGAGGTAGTGCAGCCTTCATCCATTGTTCGTCTATCGAAGTATTTCGAACCCGCTGGGTAGTGAAAGAACGGGGCAAAACGCGGCCGACGCCCTTCTAAATATAAATTGGTGTCGCGTCAATTTGACGCCTGGTAGTGTGTTCTTCTACAATAACACAGCCCCACAAAAAAAAGTGGTCGGTGTGGCGGACCAGACCAGTATATCCTTATGTATTTGGACCCGCTGAAACCGAATCCGAAGTCAGAATTGTCAGATTGGCTCGTTTTTCACCCCTAACCCCAAAAGAACACCCTTTCTAAAAATGGTCTGTCCGACGGACCAGACCAGTGTATCCTTATTTGGACCCGCTGAAACCGAATTCGAAAAATCTGACAATTCTGACTTCTAATTCGGATTCAGCTGATCAAAATACATAAGGATACACTAGTAGAGTCCGCCGGACAGACCATTTTTTTTGTTTTGGAAGTTTTTTTTTGGGGTTAGAGGTGAAAAACGAGCCAATCTGATAAATCTGACTTCGGACTCGGTTTCAGCGGATCCAAAAACCTAAGGATACACTAGTATGGTCCGCCGGACAGACCTTTTTTTTTGGGGAGGGGGAAGGGTATTCTTTTGGAGTTAGGGGTGAAAAACGACCCAATCTGTCAATTCTAACTTCGAATTCGGATTGAGCACGTTAAATTACATAAAGATATACTGATATAGTCCGCCGGACAGACCACTTCTTTTTTGTTTTTTGGAGTTAGAGGTGAAAAACGAGCTAATCTGACAACTCTAACTTCGGATTCGGTTTCAGCGAATTCAAATACATAAGGATACACTTGTATGGTCTGCCGGACAAACCATTTTTTTTTTGGGGGGGGGGGTGTTATTTTGAGGTTGGGGGTGAAAAACGAGCCAATCTTTCAATTCTAACTTCGAATTCGGATTCAGCAGGTCAAAATACATAAGGATACACTGGTATAGTCCGTCGGACAAACCACTTTTTTTTGTTTTGGGGGTGTTTTTTGGGGTTGAGGGTGAAAAACGAGCCAATTCGACAATTCGAGTTTGAATTCGGTTTCAGCGGATCCAAATATATAAAAGATACACTGGTCTCGTCCGCCGGATAGACCATTTTTTGGAGGGGAGTTTTTTGGGTCAGAGGTTAAAAACGAACTAAAATCTGACAATTCTGACTACGGATTCGGTTTCAGCGAGTCCTAATACATAATAATACATTGGTTTGGTCCGCCGAATTGACCACTTTTTTTTGTGAAGTCGTGTAATTGGTTTTCTAAGAATATGAAAAAGTAGTGTGCGCGCGCGTAACGGTGCGCGGATTGGGCAGTCGGGCGACTGTTTGCAAAAACAGATTGTACGCTTGTATATCTTACATTTTTTATATCTATAATTATTGTTTAATATACCTTTAGAATGTAAGTAACACAATTTTGCAAAATGTAATTGAAACTTACTTTATCGTTTAACAATTAAGTAATCTTAAATATTTTATCGTTATACAATTTGTTAATTATTATACATGGCATTACTATGGTATTATTATTATTATTACATTTAATTGTAATGATTTCGTTGAATTGTACAATATTTTTGGATTACAAGCATTTATAGAAACCTTTATTTTCTTGGAATTTTTACAATTTAAAGGTTTAAATTCCTTTGTTTGTACGTATATATTCCGAATGGATTCGTGGAAATGAACACATCTATAGGGACACGTTTCTGTGTAGTGTAGTGACACCAAAGGTCTTTGATATGATGAAGTAGACTCAAATCCTTCAAAGGAGGACCATTTATACCTGGGTTCCCGCCGAATCGTAAACCAGTTTGTCATGAGCCTTGAAACAGTGAAGAGTAGAATTTCTGCAGCACTAGCCAGGGGTGGATGGGATTAGTCCAACCAGCCCTGGCAATTTTAGGGAAATGGCCCAGTCAGCCACGGAACCGAAATCTCAAATTTAAGTGGACGAGGGCAGGATAATTTTTTTGTGGGCCAAGGCTCAAAGGAAAAAATACCCCGCAGGCGAAAATTTTGTATTTTTCAAGTTCAAACGCTATAAAATGAAAAGTTAAAAATTCGAGTTATAAAATTACTTACAGTTTATACGGATTAAAACACGAAAACATGACACTCAATGAGTATCGCTTTTTCTTATCTAAAAAATTAATTTCTAAGAAATCTTTTAAATTAGAATTATTACCACCAACTGAAGGTGCCGTAAAACAACACGCTTTGAGAACATATTTACAATTACAATTTTAGTTAGGAAAGGAAAAAAGCCCTGCTCAATATGGTTGGACAGTTTCTCCTAATGGTCTAAATCCAGTTTATACTGGAGAAAAGTAAAATAATTAGTGGATGTAAAGCAATAACTTGCAGCTGTAAAAGACATGGTTTGAAATATACAAGTATTTGTGCAGCTTGTTGCAGCGAAACTTGTTGTAACGTTGAATTTAAAAACATTGAGTTACCTGATGACGATGACGATGTAAATATAGATATAGATGGCGAGGAAAATCTAGATGAACCAGATGAAAACGAAGATTTAGATTTAGAAAGTAATAAAAGAATAAGGTTGGATGAAAACGATTCGTAAGTTAAGCTTGTACATTGCGATATATGTAAGCGATTTATATGACGAGTGTATGAAATTAATGTAATTTTTAAAAATTCTATAAAAAATAAGAATAACTATTCTTAAATAATAATTACAACTGCCTTCACATTTTAACAACATAAAACATAAAAACTGCGTAGCTAATATTTTGTCTCAATTATTAGCCTGAATACATTTTATGACTGCCCAATCTGCGCACCGTTATGCTCGCGCACACTACTTTCTCATATTTTTCGAAGTTTCTTTTGAAGTGAACTAAAGAAATAGCACTTCAAAATGGTACACGATTTTTCGACACTGCATTCCATTCAAAAGATATTTAACCTTGAAATTTTTTATGCAAAAAAAATCAAATTCAAAAAAGTTCAATTTTTACTCCTTTTTTCTGAATAATGACCATAAAGAAAACATTTGTAATTGTAGATCAACTCTCGAAGAATAGAATTTTTCTTCTCAGAGCAATATCTGACAGAAAGTGAAGTACTTATAGTCATTTATTTTTCAAAAACCCTTTTTTTTTAAATGGAATTTATCGAAAAATAATGCAGATATCGATCTGAAACTTTTACCAGATATTCCCTCCTATATAACACGTGCTTTAGTCAAATTTTAAAAATGTTTCTAAAATTTTGCTGAAATTAATTTTTTTTCAAAATTTCCGTTTTTTTAAATATGGGGTGAATGTTTTCCCATATAATGGGTGCTAGACCGTCAAAAATCAAAGTTACAAAAAAATTTTATTAGGCAAAGTTGTAGAGAATATTACTATGTACAAGCTGGAAAAAGAAAATTTCAAAAAAACAAAAAATAAGAAACCACCCCTATTGCAACACCCCCCAAGGGGTGTGCACTGTGACTTTTTGGTCGGATACTCGGGAGACACCCCTCCATCGATCCTGAAAAAATCAGCTTGCCGGGAGAAATTTTTTTGAAAAATGATATCTTTATTGGACTAAAAGTATACATAAAAAACCGTACGGAAATGTTACTTTTTCTGAAATCGATCGACAATGTCTACATTTTCGGCGCGATTTCAGATCGAAAAATGCACAATTCCAGTATTTTAGTCCGTTGCTAAGAAACTATTAGAAAACAGACCGGAAAAGATCCATTGCCAAGCAACGATCAACAAAACCGTACGGGAATGTTACTTTTCCGGCCTAGGCCGGGAAAGTAATATTCCCGTACGGTTTTTTATGTGTATTTTAGACAGTAAATAAATACACGCAGACAAACCAATTCACATTAAAATTGCATTTATTAGTAAGTAGTTAGATTTTAATGAAAAAATATTATGCATTAATACAAATTCCTTAATTTATAATAATATTGATTGTGATTTCAGAAAAAATAGTATGTGTACTTCGGTGTGAAAGCACATTCCCGGACGACGGTGCAAATTGTTGGCCGAGGCGTTAGCCGAGGCCAACAAGCATCGAAGTCCGGGAATGTGCTTTCACACCGAAGTACACATACTATTTTTTCTGAATGTATTGCTTTAACACCTAAATACACAATATACTATTCCCGTTTTGTTGATCGTTGCTTGGCAACGGATCTTTTCCGGTCTGTTTTCTAATAGTTTCTTGGCAACGGAGTAAAATACTGGAATTGTGCATTTTTCTATCTGAAATCACGCCGAAAATGTAGATATTGCCGATCGATTTGAGAGAAAAGTATTTTCTGATCACCCATGGGCAGTTTAATTTAGCAATCATTCAAGTCTACACAGTCCTAGGTTTATTTATCTAATTTACGCTGGGTGTAAAAGTAATGTAAACAGAAGTTGCAGAAATATATTTTACTGTGACACCGGTTTAGTTGCGTAGAGGTAAGACATGATTGACCATTAATTCAAACAAACTGCTAGCAGATGAAAGGAAAGGTAGCCTTCTCTTCATCGCCATCTACAGCTACAAAAAGTCCCAACGCCTCTACAAAAGTTACATTCGTAACAGCAAAAGGGCCGCCTGGAAGGACTTCTGCGAAAGCATAGAAGATCTCCCAGAAGCCGCAAGGCTCTTGAAAGCCCTAAAAAAGACAGCCCGTCACGAGTAGAGAATTTGAGGCTTCCCTCTGGTAGACTAACGTCTACCACCGAGGAGTGCCTCAAGTATCTACTAGAAACTCATTTCCCCGAATCCGTAGTGGAGACGGAGGAAATGCCAGCTCCTCGGTTTCCCCATGCTGCTGTCACGGCAGCGGATTGGTGGATGGCCTCAAGGGTGGTTACAGTGGAAAGAGTCAAGTGGGCTATTTCAAAAGTCCAGGACTGCATGAAATGTTCCCGGAACATCCTCAGGAGGGGTCGGAGACACTCATACGTCCCGTCTATCACTTGCTGAGAATCTGTCTGGCCATGGGGTATATTCCCATACCCTGGAGAGCCATCATACTAAAAGTAGGATGCTCAAAACATTGGAGAGGTTGGTTGAAAGGTTTGTTAAAGACGAGGCACTGACTTTAGTGCCTCTGCATCCGTCGCAACATGCTTACCAGGCCGGGAAGTCTGTGGAGACGGCCCTTCATCCGATCGTTTCCAGGATCGAGAAGGCACTGCACTTCAAAGAACTTGCGGCTGGTGCTTTTCTTGACATCGAGGGAGCATTTGACAATACTTCTTCGACTCAGTATGCGCCGCGGCTGCCTATCATGGCATCGATTATACCGTCATCAGATGGTTGAGGGCCATGTTGGCGGGAAGGCATATTACAGCTGCCAATTAGGAAACGGCAGTAAAAGTTTCAGTATGGAGAGGCTGCCCACAAGGAGGCGTCCTCTCCCCTCTGCTATGGAACCTCGTTCTCGATGGTCTACTCCAGGAACTCGAGAACGAGGATCTTTTTGTTCAAGGTTACGCAGATGACCAAGCAATTATCATCTTGGGAAAATTCCCAAATACGGTTAGCGGGCTCTCGCAAAGGGCCTTGCAGATCGTACAGAGATGGTGTAACGACCAGGGCCTTAGAATTAACTCCTCTAGGCAGAACAGGTAATTTTCACTAGAAGGCGCAGGCTAGACGGTTTCATCGAACCAGTACTCTATGACACGTCTCTAACGATCTCCAGGACAGTGAAGTATCTCTGTATCATCCTGGACTCTAAGCTGACCTGGAAAGATCATATAGAGAGACAAATAAAAGGGGCCACTACAACTCTCTGGGTATGTAGAAAGACCTTTGGTAAAGCATGGGGGTTAAACCCCAGGATAACAATGTGGTACTATACTTATAATAGTAAGGCCAATGATTATTTATGCTTCTGTTGTGTGGTGGCCTGCTACAACCATATTGACGTAATATTTATTATTTGAAAGGTGTGTGTGAATGACTGTAATAGAAATTTATTTTTAAAAGGCGCCACTATTACAGTACACTACCTTTTATAATCAATTACACATTTAATTTGAGCATGAGCTACAAATGTAGATACTAGTCCCAGTGCAGGTCACTTCGGCTAACCAGTGGCTTTGATTTGATTAAAGGAACCAACAATTAAATAATAACAATTTTATTTTTGACAAGAAAGTAAAACCAGTGATCAATAAACTCTTATACTAAATTTTAAACTAAGAAAATCTAGGCCTTGATTTGTTGTTTTAAATCTGCAAATTTACCCTGTGGAAATTTGAACTAATGCATTCGAAGAAATGGGAATTTGCAAATTTAATAATGTCAATTGAGCTCTCTTCCTATATCTAACACTGTACCTGTCAGTTTACGGGCGTTTCAAATCTTATTCGCACTGATTTTCGAATAGCGCACAAAACCTTTTCTGCAAAGTGCCAATCTGCTACAGCTCACGTATTGCTACCCCTGGATATTCCTTGTCGACGATACTCTCTCCAGTGAATAGTGATTAAATGTGAACGTGAAGCTTTACGCTAAAATACTTGGTTAAATGTAGGAATATAAATTGATACCTGTTTGGTAAGTCAAATTCTGACGTTTGTTTTACGTTCTTAGTTATGTTTTTTGCATCCAATTTTATTTTGAAAATACACAAACTTTATGTTTTAAGCCTTGCCTTGTCTTATTTTCTCTATTTTCTGCTAATTAATTTGTAGTTTTGATACGATTTCTTTAAATTTTCATAATATTAATAATAATTTGACATGACTATTTTTCTCAAAATTCAACAACCTCGTTCCCCTTTTTTAACAAAATTTCTTAGTTACGAACTTTTTTCATGAGATTTTTATTAAAATTTGACTTTTTGTCACATTCATGGATTGTTGGACCTGTCATTTTGAAATGTCGAAATGTGAAATGAATAAAATTTTTCTTAATAGATACTTTTGCCCATTTTTACTGCTAAAATAATATTCCCCGTGTCTTTACCTACATTTTGATACCCCCTTTTTTTGGCCAGCTTCTTTCTAAAGCTTTACTCAAATTTGTGTGTTTTCTTACATAATTACCTTAAAATTAGTTAAAACTATGTACAGTCTGAAATTTTACTTTCCTTTCCTACTTACTAATCCCTATTTCTTAATTTAACATCTTTTTGGTTTTTCCAAAGAATTGTATTAACTAAATAAACTTGAATCTTTTTTAGGATGACATGCAAGTTTGTCGAGCTAGTTCAGTTCTTTTTCAACTGCCTGACTTGCTGAAATCTGCTGAAAATGTTCCCTGAACTTTCATCTTTGAATACAACGTGAAAAATAACAACTAATCAACATCTTTGGTTTGATATTGCAAAATTACCATTGACAACGCAAAACTTGGCAGCTGCTGGTACATTTCTGGGATAAAACGAAAATTAAACTTTTAAAACTAGAGATTGACCTGATCTATCGAATTTAAGGTAATTTGCTTTGATTTTCATTAACAAAGTCTCTGGTGCGCTCACTTATTTTTGTAAAATAACTGTTTGTTGTTTTTTAACGATAGTAAGCTTCTTGTTTTCAAGTTCATTCACTTTATTTAAACTTTACTGTCCTTTAAGCAAAATATATAGTCTTTCTCACTAAGTTTTGATATTTGTTACTTTTTTAAAGTTATTGATTTTATTTTTAGATTTAATTTGGAATTTTCTTTGTTTCAGATCCAGAAATTTGCTCTTCACGCATCTTGTGATTTTCTACACTACAAGCTGTTCAAACTCAACCTGTGATAGTCTGTGAACTAAAATACTCCCTCGGTGGATTTCTTTTTAACACCTTTTCCTTTTTTGTTATAGAAGTCTAGCTTCTCAAGATAAAGTGAATTTAACAAAATTTCTTAAATCTAATTATTTACATTTTTCAACTAACATATAATGTTTATTGTTATTATTTAAACATGTTGAATCTAGTGAAAGCTACACGGACAATGTGCTCACAATTTGTAACTCATACCAGTTTCTTGATTAGTTTTTTCTGGTATTTTGCAAGTTTTTCATGCAAATTTGCAAATAGTAGTGTCGATTAAATCTTTTAACTAAATTTGCCTCTTTATCCTTTATATGAGACCGAAATATCACATCAATATATATATATATATATATATATATATATATATATATATATATATATATATAGCGACAGTCAAGTGGCCCTCAAGGCCCTTGCATCAGTCCGGACCAAGTCAATCCTGGCTCAAAACTGTAAACAGGCTCTTTGTGAACTTGTCTCATCGAACTGGGTCAAGCTTCTCTGGGTGCCTGGACACAGCAACATTGAGGGCAACGAGCGAGCAGACGCTCTGGCCAGAGAGGGCTCTCAAAGGCCCCCACTAGGTCCGGAGCGGGCTCTCGGCTATCCTAGATCAAATTCCAAGAAGTTAATAGAGAGCTGGACACGGTCCCATTTCTTGGACTTCTGGGCCTCCTACCCAGGACTCCGGCAAGCGAAGCTCCTGTTCACAGGGCCCTTGCCGAAGCGGGCAGAACAAATCCTGCGACTAAGCAGGAAACAGGTCAGAATCGTGGTAGGTCTTTTGACTGGACACGGCTCTTTCAGAAAACACCTGCATACTATAAGGGTGGTTGATAACCCCGACTGCAGGTTCTGCGGTGACGAGGAGGAAACTTCCATCCACGACCTTACTTCCTACCCTAATCTCATGAACTTGAGGCACAAACACTTCGGCATTGGTTTTCCGGTGCTAGAGGAAATAAGGAATACCCCTATAGGAAGGATTTTAGCCTTTGGGTTAGAATCCGACCTGAATGGGGGCCACAAGATCTGCGGCGACCCTTCGTCGCCCCGCTAAAAGAAGAAGAAAAAGAATATAAACAGAAGTTGCAGAAAGGGGGCCTTCTCTCCATCGTCATCGTCATAGAATCGATCTTCAATTAACATTTCAACTTGTGAAGTAAACAAATAGAATTATAAAAAATATTTGAAAAAACATCTTTAACACACTGTATATCAGACTTTAACACACTGTATATCAGACATGATGGATCTAGGTATTTATACGGCCATAATTTTGTATCTAATTCTATTAAAACTTTGGCCCATAATATTGGGACACTTATATACAGTATGTCCACAATTAGAGTGGATAAGAGGATACACTTTTTTATTTCCCGTTTTACGCGGAAAGGACAAGGGTAGATAAGCTGTATATTGAACATTTGATGATCCTTAAGTTTTACGTTTTACATTTGAAAAACAACAGTAAGTCGTAATAATAGCATTTCAAAGTAAGCATATTTACAGTTTTTATGTAATTTTTGACATTTTTCCAAACTTTTAATATATATTTCAGTTAGATGCAGTCGATGAGCCAAGAAAACCTATACCTCATTTTATTGTTGAGTATTTAAGCTTTTAAATAATGATCAATTTTGTTGGGTTCATCAAGCGCTTCAATGTATAAAAAACAAAATCATTTCCGCGGGAGTCGTAGTGGTGCCGAGGTTGCGTGCGAATTTAAACGTGTCAGCGCTCAAAACCGCATATTGTCGTGTGTATTGAATAATAGCATATTATTCAACGAGCGTGTAATGACAGCTATTACTCAAGAGGATGACGTTTACGGTACGAGCTGAAGGCGAGTGTCGTAATTCATCCGAGTGAGTAATAGCTATTACATGCAAGTAGAATACTATACTTTTTCTACAACTACTCAACAGGAAGTTGCACTTTAAGGTAAATTTGCCGACAAATGGCGAGAATTTTTGGGGAAAGATGCGAAGATGCACATTATATCGGTCATAACTTCTTTATTTTTTAAACTGGAAAATTTTTTCTAAAAGTGTTTTAGCGTAATCGATAATCTTTAATTTGATTTCTTAACATTTTTGGCGTCTTAGTTTCTGAGATATTTAAGTTTTAAAGAGGTATTTTGACTTAAAAACGTTTGACGCAATTTTTAAACCTACATGTCTCCGAAAAAACAAAAAGTCACGGAGATTTCAAAAACAGTAAATTGTTACTCGGTTTATGATCTTTTCCTCGGAGATTTTTATTTGTTTGCTAGGAGTGATGTGTGAGTGTCGATTTATTCGACAAAAACCGCGTTGAGGCTTCCGTTTTCGCAATCTGCAAGGAAGGCGGAACACGAAATTTTTGAACGTTCAGATCTTTTTTAATAATAATATATGAATTGAAGGGCCATACTATATCATTATGGAAAGAGATACACATTGATACACATCGTGAATCGCACCGGCGAAATCGATAATTCGAGCCTACAGGAGCGTACGAAAAATGACATTTTTTGACTTTCGGCGAAATCGATGACCTATTTATTATGACATATTGTGGGGTTGATTGAAACAAATTGTATACATTGAACTTAATTTGTGGTTGGTTCCTTGTTAAACATCTTGTAAATAATTCTAATTGCAAGAAAAAACTGCTTTTTAGGCAGAAATTTTTTCTTCTAAATTGTATACAATAGGCCTACAGGTACCTTAATAGCAAAAGATGTCCGCCGGACGTCCGTTTTATGTCCATTTAATGCACTGACGTCCATTAACATAAATTGGATGTCCACCGAATGTCTCATCGGATTTACTTTGAAACTGTACTGAATAGACGCCCTCTGAATGTCCATTTTAGATACGGGAAGTATGTACATTTTAAGTCCATGTAGGGCAATAGATGGACGTCAATTTCGTGTCCGTTGATTTAAATATTATATTTTTGTAATAAATGATAATATCTCCATGGCGCTTTCTCTCCAACACGTTTCCGAGATATGTATACAGCGAATACCACGAATACCACACTGAACGTCCACCATATGTGCTGCAACAGACGTCCTCTGGATGACCAAATTATGTACGGCAAGTACACACATTTTAGATCCCTATACGGACAGCAGCAGGACGTCTATTTAATATTCGTTAACGCAAATATTCTATTTATGTTGTAGATGACGATATTCAGCCTTATTCTGGTGATCATTAGTTAATTTTCAATATCTGAAAGTAACTAATATTGCTTATTGAAAATAATCGATTTTAATAAGTTGTTGTATTCTGGTGAGCATATTGAATTAAGAAAGACAACATTGAAAATCTATTAGACCGACTGTTGGTGGATAACATTAAGTTAGCAAATAATTATTCTTGAATAAAAACACTAAAAATTGAAGAGAATTGGAGTATTTTTAGTTCTGCACAGTTGGATTCTACTGAAGTAACGAATATTTACAAATATTTGACCTTTTTTTTTGGTTTGGTTTGGTTTGGTTATGGCGGCAGAAAAGAAAAGGACTTCGAAGACAATCTACTTAAATTATTTAAGTGCGAATGAAATTTTAAAATCAGGTAAACTCACTCCAGATATGAGCCTCAAACACCGGAGATACTCTGGTATAATATTAAAATTTCACCCTTACTATAAGTATAATGATGTTACATTTTTTTTTTATTTTCTAAATGATACATGATTATTAGAGTCTGTCAAATTACAAATCATGGTAAAAAAAGTAATACGAAAACTAATGTTTATAAAAATATTAATAATTAATTTTTGCTTTTTCTGCATTCTTTGCATCTTGTGTCACTGGAATTTGGATGTAATGATGGAAATGCTCATTTTGTATTTCTGTAACCAGAGAAACACATCGACTAACGGTCGATTGGTTCGCGGGAAAATTTACGTCTTTCTGATAACTTCCTTGAGAGAAGAATTGCAGAGCACACATAACGATAAGTTCCTTGGGAATACTTATTTCAACTCTTTGTGGTTCTGGCAAGAAGGGAACTATTATTTGATCTATTAAATATTGTGTGGTACCCTTGTTAAATCTATATATCCCCCTAAATAATATATTATTTGGGCGGATTAGAGGTGCCCCTTAATCTTTTTTTATTATTATGCTGAATACTAAAAATAAATTTATAAAATGTATTTATATATAGGAATCTCTTATACTTACCTCTCTTCATCATTAACTAGCGCATTTATTAAAAATACAAATTCTATATTGGCCATATATTTCTATAATGAATAACTAAGCTTCTAAATAGTATCATAATCCACTTTGCTAAATTCAAATGTCTTGTAGACAAAATTGAATAAATATTGCACACCAGAATACCAATTATCAGTTAATTTTCAAGGTCGGCCGTGTTACAAGAATGTTAGTTTAACAATCAATATTGAAAACTATTAAGTACACCAGAATCCAAAATCTCCATATTTATTAGATAGCTCTCAACTACCAATAACTAATGTGCACGAGAATAAGGCTGATTATTCCTTTGCCGTTTTTTCTTCAACATGTTTCCCAGGTTTCTATAAGTACCTCAATCATAAAACTTGACAGTGTTGATGGATGGATAGTTGCCCCCCTCCATCAAATTTGAGGTGTGAGGACAAATTTTATTTTTTATCCCCCTCCCCTCTGCTTTTCAATTTTGAGATCTGCCGAAAAGAATTGGACTAACCCCCACAAAAACTGGGTCCGCCACTGAATTAATATAATGTAATATTACATTGAGCACGTTTAGGGAATGCAAACCGCTGAGAATAATCACTCAACCTGATTACTTTTTAATTCTAGTTAATTGTTGTGAATTCTCTAAATGATGTAAAGTAAATTGATAATAAATGTCACTACAAGTGAGTTAAATTTCACCGCTGACTAGACTTAGCGTGAATTTTTGTTGCTCGCATAAAACACTCAACAGATGGCGATTAGCACATTTTCAGCATTTTCATTTAGGGAACTGCTGCTTGCAACCGTGGCCAACCGTTGCGTTCCCTAAACGTACCCATAGTTCAACAACTACTCGTACTTCTCAGGTGACACTGGTGACAGTTCGATCACAATCTCACAGTTTTTTCGTTAAAAATTAAATAAGTTCTTCTTAAATAAATATAAATGCTAGTGACAGGAAACGTTCAGGTTTGGAAAACAAATAAAAAATAGAAAAAAAGAGAACCTGAACGATTTTTAAATATTTTATATAAGGCTAGAAATTCAATTTCACATAATAAAGACTTGTTATTGATAATCTCATTAAATACATTTCACACACTTGTTGTAAACAATATTAGATTTTAAAAATAAATATTTTGTATTTTTGCTTACATCATTATTATAAACTATTATTTTGGATATTCAGCAGATAACTTTCAAAGAAACCATTCGTTCCTTTCATATACCATTGATCTCAATCTGACCAACCCAGTAAACACTGTTACATAATATTTACGTAATTACTATATTATTACGTTATCTTCCATGTAACATTTTACATAGCATGTGAGTTAAATTCATATATGAATGTAACGAGAAATGTCCGCAACATGTGTACGTAATTTTTATATAAATAATATATTACTTTATTACGTAAAAGTTATATAACACTTATATAAAAAATACTTTATTTTTTTCTCTATTTCTTATTGTATTTTCTTCTAAACAATGTCTGAAATCTACAAAATAATACAATTAACCAGTATTTTACTGGAAAATAACCTCTACGCCTGTGACTTTTACGTCAAACGATCAGTTAGTGGGTGGTTTTTGACAAATAATAAATAAGAACAAAAATATAAAAATGACGTATTTTGCTGACGTTTCGGAAAACGAATCTGTTTCTTTTCTCAAAGCATATTATAATGTTTGTGTGCTGTGTATATTAAATACACAGCACACAAACACAAGAATATATTTGTTATATTCAGTATCCATAGATACTTACTGCTTACACAGAACTGTTGATATATCTAGTTGATAGTTTTATTTTAAACAATGTTGAGTTTGTTAAGTTCTTATTTTAACATCGGCAGCCAGGTTGTGCAAACATCTACGGAACAATTCGACACGCATTTATCCTCATTCAATAGTATTATAGCCGCTTCTTTAATTTTTCTTTTCTTGCTATTTGCCTCTTTTGTTAAAATTTTTGCCGAGTCCCAGTTTATTCTATGTCCATTCTCCCAAGCGTGTACGCAAATCTTCGATTTCTGAATCTCATTTTTTCTAATGTAACCCTTGTGCTCACCCAATCTAACACTGAATGGTCTGGATGACTCACCCACATAATGTTTATTACACTCACACGGAATACTATAAATGCAGTTTTTGAATTTTGCTCATGATTTAGCGGTTTTGTTTTTGTTAAAATAGATCTCAATGTATTGCCCATTTGAAATATCGTCCTAAAATCAAATCTATTGCCTATACGGCGTAGCTTTTCAGATAATCCGTGTACATAAGGAATTAACATCGGGTACCGTTTTTGTCGTATATAATTATTATTTTCTATATATGTGAAAGTTCTATCAATGAAGGGATCGAACCTTCAACGCCTACGTTGTCTCTATAACATTTCTTACTCTCTAACCCACTGAGCTATCGTGGCGTCCGTTATTTTGGATGCTAAAAATAGTATAAATATGTGTGAAACGTGTTCAATGAGATTATATGTGAAATTGAATTTCTAGCCTTATTTAAAATATGTGAAAATCTTTCAGTCAACTTTTTAAGAACTAAAGTTTTATAAAAACCTGGGAAACGTGTTGGAGAAAAAACAGTAAAGAACTAATTCGTCGTCTACAACCTAATTAGAATATTTAATGGTCTAAAACAGACCTAATATTGAAAAAAAAGTACATTCGTACCTATATCTATTTTATAAGCAAAAAAAAATTTTTTTCTCAATTATTTTAATCAAAAACAAACACAAAAACGGACCTCTTGATCTGTAAGTGAACGCTTTGTCACTGAGATTTATTATGTTATCATTAACCTTTCATTTTAATCTAATTTTACTAAAAAGTACTCGATACATGCACAAATAATAATAAGCTCTATCCATTGTCACATTGCATTAATATTTCCAAATTAAAATAGAATATACCCACTTGATCTGTTTATTAAATATAAATAGTAACTGTATATTGTAGAATAAGTACAATAATGACATGATATTTAAATCAATGTATAACAAGAAGACAAGTAGGTAATCGGTTTTTTAAACATTATTATATATATTAATAAATTGCTGAATGCACATTATTATCGTTATGCACGTTATTTTCCTCAAATTCTCCCAACTTGAAGCTTGAATTTCTCAACTCGAACCGCAATGAAAAAAATCTTTCGAAAATAAAAATTGATGAGCGGTGAAATTTTTCCCGAATTCTTATATCTATTTGCAGTCTGTAGGATATCGTCTGGGACATTTCAGTATGTAGTTTGTACAACCTATTCGTAATACTTAGGGCATTCCGAAATATCCCGGGATGTCGTGGTACGACCTTAGTACAAGCGCCGGTATCCTTATCCAGGACGTCTCTCGTACTACTTTTATCTGATAGCGAGTTGTGACATTGGGATAACCAAAAGAGTGCCGAAAAGTATAGGATGTCCATAGGTAAGCCGAAATACTAAGTGAGATTTGCCATGGTACGTCCCTCGGACAGCCTTTGTGTTTGTGTGGGTAGTGTTATGTAAGATTGTTACATTGAAATAAAATGTTTTCTTTTATATGTTTACTACATAAAGTTGGCATAACATAATTGTTCTTCCAATATTATAGCATTTGATATGTAAAAATTTTAAATATCACAAGAATGTTTACTGGTTTACTAGAGTATTATGTAAAAATATTACTTTTAAGTTGAGCGTTTCATTTTATATATTTATTATACAGTGTGTCCCAGGATAGATGTAACAAGAGGTGTAATGGACCAAAAATTTTGGAATTTTGGAATGGTATTTGGGGATTGAGTCCTGCTTGTTGTAAAACTAAAGAATACCAAAAATGACTTGATTTGGTGTTCTACAGGGTGTTTTATAAGCAAAGTTGTAAAAATCACCACAAATAAAGTACCTTTATTTTTCAAAATATGAAAAAAATTCCACTAAAAAAAGTTATTTAGAATGCAATTTTATACCTCTATACCAAATTTCAGGAATATCAAATTATTTTTTTGAAACTTCCCATTTTTTCAATACATTAGTACCTATTTTATTTTGAAATATTCAATTAAAACTGTATGGAAATTATTTTTTGTGAATTAATATTTAAAGTTATGTAGAAGATAAAAGTAGGCTATGAGAAAAGCAGTGGATACACATTTATCATTTATTATTGACATATCTGTCAAACGTAGTCAATATTATCCTAAATTTCTGTTTCAAATTAACGAACAAAGCATAAAAAATTAAGTGAAAATGGTACTCACAGTGCGTGAAAAAATTTATATTCTGCAATGCTACGAAATTGGCGGTGAAAACTCGCTAAGAAAAGTGGTAAGCCAATTTAATTTGAAATTTCCAAACACTGCTTTGTCACGTACTCAGGCTATGAGAATAATTAAAAAGTTTCTGGCTACTGGTAGTGTTCTTAACATGAAAAGAAAAATAAAAGCATATGATGAAGACAATGTTGGGGCTATTATAGCTCATGCCTCTGTTATAGAAAATCCTAGGATGCCACTAAGAGAGAGATTAGCTCTTATTAATATTAGCAAGTCTGAACTCCAAATAATTTATAAGGCAAAGAAAATTAGGGCATATAAAGCAAATTATAAACATACGCTTGAAGAGGGAGATGTCGGCCGTAGGTTGGATTTTTGTTTGACCATTGGGGAAAAAATCATGGAAGAGAGATTTTTTCATCATTTCATATTTTTTTTAAATCCACATTCACAACCAATGGTGTTGTTTCATCTCAGAATTGTCGGTTTTGGGCTTCTGAAAATCCAAATTTTAGAATTCATTGTAGAAGACAATAGTTTAAAAAAAGTGAATGTCTGATGTGCCGTTTCTTATCACGTTGGAGTTATTGGACCTTATTTCATTGAGGGAAGGTTAAACCGGTACACTTATTTACAGCTTCTTCAAAGATTTTCTGAAGAACATTTAAATATTTTAAGAGATATGCCTTTAGTTCATTTTCAACATGACGGTTGCCCTGGCCACTCCACAGAAATGGTTGATCGGTGGTTGAATTTAAATTTTGGAGAAAATTGGATTGCCAGGAATGGACCAATCAAGTGGCCGGCGAGATCCCCAGACCTATCAATATTGGATTTCTTTTTATGGCTCAAGCAGTTGGTTTACGCTGAACCACTCCCTAACGATGTAGCAGTATTGAAGCAGAGAATTACAAATGCCGTAATCTCTATACCGTTAGATCATATTCGAAACAGTTTTAAGGACTTCAGGCGAAGGATCGAAATGTGTGTGGATGTGGGTGGTAGCTACGTCGAATAATAAAAAAATTGTAAACATTGTTTTGTATTGGTCAATAATTAATTTGTTTGTGAATCTGTTATGCTTTTGACATTTATTACTTGTTATAATTTTTAAACCTTATTAATCTTGTGTTAGTAATTGTTTCTTGTTTTACAATTAGTTCGATTAACATTATACCTTCTTACATCTCGTATATTCAATTTTTTATTTACCAATAGCCTACTTTTTGAGATGATTAACATTTGCTCCTACACAACTTTAAATATGAATTCAACTCTTAATTCGCAAAAAAAGGGAACGTTTCAAAAAATTATTTTATATTCCTGAAATTTGGTATAGAGGTATAAAATTGCATTCTAAATAACTTTTCTTAGTGGGATTATTTCATATTTTGAAAAATAAAGGTACTATATTAGTGATGATTTTTACAACTTTGCTTATAAAACACCCTGTAGAACACCAAATCAAGTCATTTTTGGTATATTTTAGTTTTACAATAAGCAGGACTCAATCCCCAAATAACATTCCAAAATTCCAAAATGTTTGGTCCATTACACCTCTTGTTACATCTATCCTGGGACACACTGTATAAAACTGGCATATTTATTTTATATTAATATATTCTTCCAATATTATATCACTGTTATGAAAAAATTTTACATTTAAATTTAATGTTTCGTTTTATATATTTATTATATAAAACTGGTATAACTACTTTATATTAATATGTTCTTCCAATATTATACCATAGTTATGTAAAAATGTTACATTTAAATTAAGTGTTTCATATATGTGTTATATATATTATATAAAACTCGTATAACTATTTTATATTAATATGTTCTTCCAATATTATACCATTGTTATCTAAAAATGTTACATTTAAATTCAGTGTTTCATTTTATATATTTATTATATAAAATTGGTGTAACTACTTTATATTAATATGTTCTTCCAATATTATATAGCTGCTACGTAAACATAACAAGAATGTTTACTGGGAAGCTAGAATATCAGCAAGAAGTTCCCTTACGAACCGACTTGTCAACTTCTTTCATAGACTTACTATATCTAACGTTCAACATGATAAGACAAGAAAATAACCATTCTTTCTATACCTCTACTGATATCTAAGTCTGATCTTGCCAATATATTTTAAGAAACCTCCCTTACGAGGTGTTCTTTTTAGTATATCTAGCCCTATCGAGAGAATATTCCATCACAAACAAACATTTGTTACATTTCAAAGCCAGAACTACTAAAAAGCACAAAGCAAATAGGTATAAAATGGCACTCACATGTTTTAATAAACATATAGGTACTTTGCCCGTCGGATATACTTTGAACCAAAAACGAACCTCTAATCTGTATGTCCGCCGAGAACGTCCTTCAGATATCCATAGGGCAATGTTGTGCTATTAGGGTAATTACATATGACAGTTAACATACTCGCTGCAACACATCCCTTCTACGATTATTGCAGTTTTGGGAGTTTTTTGTTTCATCCTCAATTACAACAGAACATGAAATTTTATAAATTGCGCTTGACTGTTCTACACTATTAAGAAATTAATTACGTATTTTTTTTTTATTAGCAATGTATTTAATTTTACAGGTCTGGAATTAGGTTTCTTTAGCGGTGTATACAGTTCATGCATTGGATTTACTGAAAATTTTAATAACAGGAAAGAACTTGTTGGTATTTCCGGCATATTCATAGGACTGGGGGAAGTGATAGGTATTCATATTTCATGTTATGATTATTATATTTCATCTAATAATTATTATTATTGCAGGTGGTGCAATTTTTGGAATTTTAGGCAACAGAACATCCAAATGGGGTAGAGATCCTATTGTTACTGGCGGATTTATTGTACATGCCATTAGTTTCTTTCTAATATTTTTGAACCTTCCAAATAATTCTCCCTTTGCAGACACAGAGAGTGATGCTTTTATACAAAATAATGCTCCACTCGCAATATTCTGCTCCTTTCTTCTTGGATTTGGAGATGCATGTTACAATACTCAAATATATTCATTATTAGGAGGGTTATATTCAGATAGAAGTGCATCGGCCTTTGCTATTTTCAAATTTGCACAAGTAAGTATATGCACAATATTAAATGCAGTATTATTCATATCCACCCATATGTACTCAGTCCAGTGGATGAAACCAAGCAACCAACGATCGACCGACCAATCAGTCGCATTCCAAAATGATTCCATCACTTATTCATCTGCTGGGATGAATATGTGATGGATGAATATGTCACCACTGGTGGA
The DNA here is from genome assembly GCA_936432065.2 of Rutpela maculata. Taxonomy (NCBI): domain Eukaryota; kingdom Metazoa; phylum Arthropoda; class Insecta; order Coleoptera; family Cerambycidae; genus Rutpela; species Rutpela maculata. The sequence continues at coordinate 135,160,923 of OW386286.2, read as the reverse complement.
TGTACAAGTGTGAAATGACTCTAGTGAATTTGCTTTGTTTGTTCGGGTGGTCTAATCTTAAATTAAATTTAAAATTATTAATTTCTTGTGAGGCACTGAAATGGAAGTGATTTTTTTCAAAAAAATAATTGAAGGTAAATAGTACATCAGAATCATAGCTAAACTGTTGTCGCAGATATGATCTTGATCATTGGAAATTAACATCTAATTCCTAATAAACCAAGCCTGAAAGCTGATGGAACAGATGCCTCACGATTAAATTAGATAAGCTCTTTACTCTGATTAAATTCACCGGTGTAATTGGAAACGGTTTTGGTTGATCATCATGAATTTTTAAATAGAAACGTTTGGATGGCATCTGACGTCATATCTGGTGAAATGCGAATCTCTCAGCACACATAGAGTATAGTCTTTCATATAAATTATATATAATAAACGACTATCAGATGTATTCCTAGAAATCATCGAACTCTATACCATACTGGAACACTTCTCTCACTTAAGATGTGAAGATGTAAAATACAGTTGTATAATATCACTGTATTATACGTATTATATGTATGGTATAAAATATTTTTATCTACTCTTATTAGGTTATATACTAATTAATGAACTGCTTTTGAACAATTAATAGTATCCATAAACAAATAGCATGAGTTATAGTGAATGAGTTATTAGGTACAAAGCCAATCAGCTTTATCTTCATGCCTTGCCTGTCCAATCGACACGACGTAACGCGCGTGACACGAAATTGGCTCTGTCCGAGAGAAATTCTTTTCCGATACGATGACATAGAACGGTCCATTATTATTCAGGGAAGGAAGGTGATTTATCATGTTTTAATAGTTCCGACGTTTTCAAATCAAGTTAAGTAATAATTGTGCCAAAAATGATGAATTCGGTTAGTGAAGATGAACTGATATGTACACCACCAGAATGAAAACAAGTAGCTAATGATACAGTACATAATTTATTACCCGAAAAATCGCATAACAAATATAAAAGTGTGTACAAAAATTAAATTTTACAGTTAATTTTATTAATAAATAAACTGAGTAATTTAAACAAATTTTTTTCAATTTAATATCTATTGTTATAATCGTAGATAAAGTATGATATTCAACTTGCGATAATGGTAATAACACATTTGATGAGTTATAGCATTCGCCTGCGGCTCGTGCTGAAAACTTCATCTGCGCGAGTTATTACCTACATTACTCCTCGTTGAATAATATACTATAATACCACTGGTATAAAATTACCTGTCAAAGGACCCACTCTTTTATTTGATCTGATCATTTCTACACGTCTACAAAACAGGGCAAAAGGATTAATGCAAACGAATCTACTAAATTGTTTATGCAAAAATTATCAAATTTTTGTTTTTGTATTTAAAAGTGTAGAATAAATATTTTTTACACATCTGTCAGCTGTCGGATAACTCAGTATTTAAGGTGGGATGATGTATGATTAATAGATACGGAGGTTTTGAGTTAAAATCGAGGTGGTGTCGATTTTTTTTATTGTGTTTATTATATTAAAAGTTTTAAAAAGTTGTGAAACTTGTGTAGTTGGACTTGAGGTTAGTTGTTCATATACAGTTGGTTTCCTTTTTTTGTATTGTGTTAGTTATATTAAATCTTGAAAGTCTGAAACAACCAATACTAGCAAACACAAAACCGTAACATACACGTAAATGTTACATGCACTCTGTTTACCAAAAGTAACATCCCACTTAGCCTAAAAACGTCAAAAAGATGTTAAATGAACGCGGCGTCATAAAACCCACTTTAACGACATAATTTTCAGACCCGTGATTTTAACGTGGTGTGCAGGCTTAATCGACAACAAAAAAACGTCGGCCGAAACCACGTGAGCAAATTCGATGTTACTGCAACGTCACGCTCCTTTTTTATGACATACATGCCACATTATTGTAAATCGCATGTGATAAAACAAAATAAGCATCCCAGCAAACCAAACCACATCATTTTAACATCATAATGACGTGATTTTTGCAACAGTCACATCGTCATTCCCGTTTGCAACCACGTGGTAATACCGTCACCGTGACGCTAAACAGTCGCACTCAGCCACGTCGTCAAAAGCCACCTCGTTATTTTCCACTTTTCAGCCACATCAGTACCACTCATTTGTGATATAGATATGATCAAATTGTGTACAATAAATATATATTATAACAACTTGAATGTTATCGCCCAATTACTTTTAAAATAAATAAAAAGAATCTATTTTGCATCAAATAAATCTACTTTTATATTACGAAAAAATAACTCCATTGAAACTTAAAAATCACTGATTTAAAGATTAATATTTTATATCCGGCTCCAATAAAAAAATATGAATTTTTGAATAAATTATGTTTCCTCATTGAATTTTTTATTGTTTTTTTATCGAAAAAAATTATTTCATTAAAGTCAGCTGACATTTTATACCTTGTGTGTGATTTTAGATTCTGAACAACTTTTCTCATTTCTTTTCATTTTGAAAAATAAAGGTGAACTTATATCATTTCTTAAAGTTTCGAAATGCCCCTGTATACCTAAAATTATTCTCATTGCATAATATACATAGTTACATATATAATTAGCAGTATATGAGAATATAATTTTAGGTATACAGGGTGATTTGTAAACAAATATTTAAGAATAAAGAAGTACACCTTTATTTTTGAAAATGAAAAAAAAAAGGAGAAAAGTTGTTCAGAATGTAAAATCATACAGCGTCAACGTCAGCCGAATTTGATGGAATCATTTTTTTCGATTAAAAACGATAAAAAATTCAATATGAGGAAATATAAATTATTCAAAATTCATCATTTTATATTGAAGCCGGGTATAAATATAAATCTTTCATCAGTGATTTTTTAAGTTTCATTGAGTTATTTTTTCGTAATATAGTACAGTACGTATACTACCTAGAGGTAAAAAATATGCAAAATTTCGGAATAATGTCATATTGAACGGATTTTATTCATTTTTGGCAGTATAATAGTAAATGCTTCACAGAAAAGTTTCTATATTGTGCGGGGGCTTGCTAATTTATAGAGGGTGAATGCCACCCCCTCTCAGGGGGTGGTACTTAAAAAAAGATATATTTATTGGAGCTGAAGTAGAATTAAATTTTAAGAAGAAAAGGTTCTATGCAATTTTTCACATAAATTGATAGTTTTTAAGTTATAACGACTGCAAATTTTCGATTTTAGCTTAAAAAAAAAGCTATCTCGAAAAGTATTACTTTATCGAAAAAATGTTACAGACTAATTACAGAAAGTATAAACTGGGAATTAATTATATTTTTTGTTTATTGATGTAGGATTAATAATTTCGGAGATATTTAAGTTTACATTTGGCATCCAAGTGTTCATAAGATAATTATTTAGAGTGAGAGTTAAATATCTCAGAAACTGTGACACCTTCGTCAAGGATGCCAATAGGTAGAATAATAGGTTATTAATTAAGCTTTCAACTCTTTTTTATTTGTTTCTGTAGCATAAAAAACAAAGAAGTTATGACCGAAGCAATGTACGTCTACACAATTTTTTATTAACAACGTCGCCATTTTGTTACTATAATTAGCCAGTAATTAAGAAAAAGGAATTTCAAACACTGTTTCTCATTAATATATAGCACGACGTAGATGCTCAATTCTTTTTGTTTGTATACAGCACTTGCTTTAGAAAAAAAAAATATACAGTTTAAACTATAAAGGTATTTTCGATAAAACGTAATTTTTTTTCCTCTTCCAAATATCTCAATAAATATTAGTTTTATTGAAAAATGGGTAGAGACCAAAAATAAAGCTCATAAACTGATAATGAATTTCGCTCGTTTATTTATTTACATAGATTTAATAGTTTCGGAGATGTGAAAGTTTACAAATGGCGTCCGAACGTTTATAAGACGAAAAATGCAGTTTAAATGTTAAATATCTCAGAAATTGTGACACCTACGTAACGCACGCTAAGAAATGAAATTAAAGGCAATTAATTTCGCTTTCAAATTATTTTTTACTCGTTCCTGTAGCATAAGAAATAAAGAAGTTATGATGGACAAATGTGCGTATTTATATTTTTTTATATAAAAACGTCGCCATTTTGTTACTCTAATTAGCCAGTAATTTAAAAACATGATCTCAAATACAGTTTTTCGTTAAGGTGTAGCATTACCTAGATGCTCATTTAAAGCACTTACTTTAGAAAAAAATGCATTTTAAACTTTAAAGGTAATTTCGAAACATTTGGATACCAAATATAAACTTAAATATCTCCGAAATTATTAATCCTACATCAATAAACAAAAAATATAATTAATTCCCAGTTTATACTTTCTGTAATTAGTCTGTAACATTTTTTCGATAAAGTAATACTTTTCGAGATACTTGACGAAAGCCGTTTGGAAATACCTTTTTTTAAGCTAAAATCGCAATTTTGAAGTTGTTATAACTCAGAAACTATCAATTTATGTGAAAAATTGCATAGAACCTTTTCTTCTTAAAATTTGATTCTATTTCAGCTCCAATAAATAGATATATTTTTTAAGTGCCACCCCCTAAGGGGGGGTGGCACTTAAAAATAAATTATATAAATAATAGCAAGCCCTCGCACAATATAGAAACTTTTATATGAAACATTTACTATTATACCTCCAAAAGTGAAAGAAATCTGTTCAATATGACATTATTCCGAAGTTAAAACCTCTAGTTACTGTACTAATATAAAAGAAGATTTATTTTTTGCAAAATAGATTCTTTTCATTTATTTTAAAAGTAATTTAGCGGTAACATTTAAGTTGTTATGATATACATTATAAAGCAAGATAGTTTATTCACAATTCATTTTTATTTTAGTGGCTTACTTCAGACAAAAAAATTTAATCAAAGTAATTTTTTCTGAAAAAATTTCTGAAATTTTACACAAAAAAGTATATTTCACATTCGTTTTACTTACCTTTTTTTTTATATTTTTCTTGGGATTTCGGAAAATATATAAAAAGACAGTTCATACAGAATTGTTTGATATATGCTTATAAATATTGCACATATCCATAAATATTTTAACCGTTTTATAGCACATATTTATATTACTCACTAAAGTGGGATCTAAGTAAAATAATAGAAATTAGATTTAAAAATATAAAAACTATTAAATGAATTTGAAGTGATCAATAAAACAAACATTTCCGAAACTATATATATTCAAGATATGATTACAGGTATATATGCATTATAATAAAAATTCACCTAGCTATTTCTTTCTTGATCTTCTTTGATCCCTATAACGGATTAAGTCTCACAATTATCTCATATTCAAAGTCTGCTGTGGCTGGAACTATTTTTCATACCACATCTAAAAATTTATAAAAAATTCTCACAGTTTAAAAATATGTGTTTAATAAGATTTGATGTCATTTATGTCAGTAAAAATATTGTTAAAAGTTGAGTAGGTATTGGTAGTAGAGAGGCTGACCCATCGGTAACTAAAATGGATCAAGGTGGGGTATTAATACGTGTATACTTTACAAGGCAACAATAAAAAAATATTATGAAAACAGTAAAATTTTCAAATCTAAAACGAATAAATAAAACACCACAGCTAACGGTCAAAAGTAGCAGTATTAGTACTAGTATTTCAAATTAGGTTTAAGGGCGTTTAATCTGGGTATATGTGTGTTTTACTTGGGTAATAATAAAGTCTATGCATGATCACATTATGTACAAAATAAAACAATCGATAAAGATACAATACCAATAGCATTTGAAATGTACACTTAAACATTTTTAAAGCCTATTACTGCATTTTCTGTAATTAATAATTTTTAATAAAAAAATAAACAAGACAAATACCCAATTAATAATATTATTATTAATAATAATAATAATAAATAAGCAGGAGCGGCTGACTCCCATCTATCAAGCCTTTGGTGAGTAGCGCCACCACTTACTCCAGCTGGGGTGCAAAACCGAACCGGCAGCCCTAGTGCACCCGGGAGGGGAAAGCTCATTCCCATCTGGTGTCGGTCGTGGGCTTGCTGGGCTAACCACCCACAAGCCCTAACTTCTGGTTCCTGACAACAGATAACAGGGCCCCCAAAATCGACCCCGTCCGGATAGGGGTCAAGGGCAAGGTGGTGGGGCCCAACCGGATGGAGCGCCCGTTGACGAACGCTATGGACAAGGACGCTTTGCGTGGACGGATGAGCTAAGGGACGACCTTCTGCAATGCTATGAAAGCAGTGAGCCCGCACGAAGGGGATACATGGGGCGGATGCATGTCCTGTGGTGTGACAGGCATCCAGAGCATGGCGCCTTCACGCCACAAAATCTGCGTGACTATGTATCCCATCTTCGTAGAAGGGGCTACGTGAGGGCTGCTCCTGGACCGGGGAATGAGGTGGCCGAGAGACCGCCGCATTCACCGGTTGAGGAAGTTGCTCTCCTTGTTCCACCAGTACCAGAGGGCCTCAGTACCAGACGGGGGCTACACCATATAAAAGCCCCCGGACCACAAGATCTGTCCAGAGTGGATGAAGAACTTCGTGATGCGCTACCAGAACGGGCTGACATCTGGCACATAAACTGTGCCATGTATGCCGCTGTTCAACGTTTTTCTCGGACGGAGAGGCGTACGGAAAGCGGACCGGCAGCCTCCACGCGGTGTACCTGGACAGGCAGAGGAAACTCTGCCTGACTGATGTCGGACGTGGATCTCAGAGCTAACCATCCTGAGATCCAGGTCTCTGGTTCCAATCGACAGAGAAAGGGCCCCTCACAATAGACCCCATTCGGATGGGGGTCAGAGACAAGTTGGAGGATGGTCTCAATGTTGACGACGCACGCAATAGACAAGGACGCTTTAAGTGGACGAGGGAACTTCGAGATGACTTTCTGACCTGCTATAAGAGCAGCGAACCTGCACGCAGGGGTACATGGCGCGATTGCACGAAATCTGGTGCGACATGCATCCAGAGCATCGCGCCTTCTCTGAGCAACAGCTCAGAGATCAAGTATCCTTCCTGCGCAGGACAAGTTACGTAAGGGCACCCCGGCAGCAGGAAGAAGTGCCAGCCGCACTTCCACCGCGGCAAATAGCTGACGGGGAACATCCTATAAGATACGCCGATGTTGACTTAAGGACGAGGGTTAGCCTTAACAGCAGGGCTACCCTAAAGCCACAAGACCAGACACGGATGGACGCTGTCATCGATGAGGAACTACCAGAAGACGCCGACATCTGGCAGATCAACACTGCCGTGTACAACGCTGCTAGCCAACTCGTCCCCCGCGAGAGGACAAATAATGCCTCGAACGGTATCGAAAAGGCTAAGCGGCGTGTACAAAAGATCAAAGGCAAAATAGAGTTGGCTAGACAACACGCTTCTCGAATCCAGAGTGTGGTGGAATACGTAACAACTGGCAAGGCATTTACGCCTAAAGTTCGGCGAACAGCAGCCGGACTGAGACGCCAGCACCACACTCTAAATCTGACAGTGATGCTCACTATTAAGCAGCACTGTTTAGATAGGATTCGAGCGCTTATGACTATTAAGAAGAAGCTAAATAGGCGGGTACGAAGTATGGAGCAAAACACATTGTTCCGTACGAATCCTTCCCGCCTATTTCAGGAGCCACAGCATGTTGTCGACAATCCGCCGACTGTAGCCGATGTCGAAAGCTTCTGGAAAGGAATCTACGAAACGACACGTCCATTTAGGAGCGACACTCCAGCAATAGCACACTTCGAGGCTCTGTGCCACAGAACCTTTGAAGAGCCAGAAGAAGTGTGCCCGACAATCAGTTCGAGGAAGTCCAACAAGCTCTTGTTGGCACCAAGAACTTCGCTGCTCCGGGGCCAGACGGCATAAATAATTGGTGGTGGAAAAAATTTCCTTCCACCCACCGTCGTCTGGCCCGAGTTTTCAACAAATGGTTGAACGAGGGGCAGCAGATTCCGGACTGGTTTGTCGAGGGACGTACTGTGCTCATCCCTAAAAAGGGTGATTTGTCTGATCCAAGGAATTATAGACCTGAACTCCTGCTACAAGCTATTTAAACGTATCTTGTATGCTCGGACACTACGGCAGGTTGATCCGGTCTTCCAGCAGATATACGAACAGCGTGGCGCCAAGAAGGGCATGGCAGGTTGTAAGGACAGCACGCTGGTAGACCGCTGTATTACACAGGATTCTGTGCAATACAAGCGGAATCTATCAATGGCCTGGATTGACTATTGTAAGGCATTTGACACAACATCACATGAACTTTTGTTACATTTGCTCAAATGTCTTGCGGTAGCAGAGCCACTAGTGAGATGCATTGAACAACTGCTGCCACTCTGGAAGACCCGCTTCACCATAACATCAGGTGCACAGCGGGTTACGACAGAGCAGGTGGCATTCCGAAGAGTTTTCCAGGGAGATTCTCTGAGTCCCCTCCTCTTCTGCATCTCACTGCTACCGTTGTCTGTTGAGCTCCACCAAACCCGCGGGTACCTCCGTGGCCCACCCAGCAACCGGAGGCATAAGGTCACTCATCTATTCTACATGGATGACCTAAAACTGTATGCCTCCGGAGAGCGAGAACTTCAAAACGCTCTGAGGGTGGTCGAGGAGTACACGCGGGCCATTGGTATGGAGTTCGGGTTGGACAAGTGCGCGGTCGTCCACCTCAAGAGAGGGCGATGCGGGAAATTTTCTGAGGACGCGCAGCTCGCAGACGGAAGCATCCTAAGACATCTGGATGCCGGAGAGACCTACACATACCTGGGTGTGCAACAACTCCACATCCAGGATGTGCAACAAATCAAGAAGTCTCTCCGCGGCAAGTACAAACGCCTACTCCGAAAGATTTGGTCGTCCGAACTTTCGGGGAAGAATAAGGCGTCTTGCTACGATGGTTTTGACCACCTATTAATGAGACTCTGAAAACACATCACCAGTCCTCAGCTAGCACTATAGTGTTGGTAGGTAAGCAACCAGTGCGACTGTATGTGCTGGGAAGCTCACGCCTGAGATTCATTTGAACGAATGCTAGCTGAGGACTGGTGAGGTGTTTACAGAGTCTCATTAATAGGTGGTCAAAACCACCGTAGCATAATTGGCGCCCAACTGGCCAACTAACCAACCAATTGCCCTTGATATCAGCTAGTTCAGGACTCGAATGGGTAACTATGTATATTTTTATTTTCTGACTTTGCTGCATAAACTTTTTCTATATTAAATTGATGAATGTTTCAAAAAAATACCTAGTTTAGAGGGATTTATTTTCTGCTTGATCCTTACCGTTGTTTATATAGACTACCATACTTCAGTTTTCAAAAAAAAATTAACCTTACGTGCAGTAGATTCTTACTGTCGTTTTTTTTTAATTCTTACACCGTGATTACTCGTAAAACTTTCATATTAAATTAATTTTATTTTGAGATTCCATTTTAATAAAACATTATCAAAATGTTGAAAATAGAACCAGATAGATTGCTTAAAGAGGAATTAGAGTACGAAATTGCTATTAGAGGCACTCAAGGCACTAGCAAAGATTTGGTTAAAACATGGGAGAACTTTAAAATTTAGAAAACGAAGGTCACAGTTTTAAGACAGAACATATTTTTAAATCTGCGGAAGAATTACCAATCTGTGAGGATAAATTAAAGGATATTGAAAAACTATTAGGGGAAGAATTTACTAATACGGTCGTTAGGAAATTGAAATCTAAATTAGCACATATTTTGAGTAGAATCGAGAGAATTACACCTTCAAATAAAGATGAATCTGAGTCAAAAATATTAACATTAGCATTAAAATACTTAACTGACTTTAAAAGTAAACAGGAATCTTTTCAACAAAGAATTGAGGACTTAGCTGTTCCGCTAGCTTTTCAACAAAGTCTTCTGAATAAAAAGGAGGAAACTTCAACTCCTATACAAAGCCCAAGTCATATCAGGCTCATAGTGATAATGAATCGCAAATTACACAGGGTGCAAATAGCTTAAATGTAGAAAGGAAATTAAAAATTGAAACTTGGGGTTTGAAATTTTCTGGGAAATCAGATTCGTTAAGTTTGAATGCTTTCTTTGAAAGGCTCGATGAAATTTGTGAATCTAGGGGCGTATCTAAACAACAACTTTTCAAAAGTTGTGCAGAACTTTTTGAGGGAGAGGCTAGAGTTTACTATAGAGCAGTTAAGCATAAAGCTCATGATTGGGATTCACTTTGCACTCTTTTTAGGGAAGAATTTTTTAGAGGTGGTAATAAAAAGATTTGGGAACAAATAAAAGAAAGAACTCAGGGTAGTACTGAATCTATAGCTATTTATGTAGCGTACATGTCAAATTTATTTAGTAGATTATCTGTTCAGGTCGACGAAAGTATTAAATTGGAAATTATTCGTGAAAGAATTAGACCCCTTCTCTCGATCACTTAATAAAACTAGGTAGACGTATCGAAGATACCAATAGAAATATTTTAAAATTTGTACCGCCCTCTACGAGTAAACACTCCATTGAAGTAGATTTGCAATATCAGGAAAATAAAACCCAAATTAAAAAGAAATTAGACAACATAGAGTTAGAAAAACAGGTAACCTTTGAAAGTAATGAAAATAAAAATTCAATTTTAAAAGAAAATAGAGCAGGAACAAGTCAAAAAGAGTCACGTAGAAGCAGTAGAGAAAATTCCGTTGATAGAGATAGATATAAGAGGAAAAATTCTTTAGATAATTGTAGGTTTAGTAGAGAAAATTCTGTAGATAAACATAAGGGTAATAGGGAAAATTCTGTAGATAGATTTAGGGGTAATAGCAGGGAAAAATTTGTAAATGGGGATAATTTTAGTAGATATGATAGGGATTTTGTGGCGATCAGTTCACTTGTTGGGTAAATATAAGTCACCCACCAGAAGCTTAAGTAACCAAGGAGTGGAATGAAAAACAAAAAAAATAAGAATAACAATTTTATCAATAAAATATAATAACATGTTTATTATAAGATGTTAATTTAAAACAACTTCTTGAAATATATACATATATATATATATATATATATATATATATATATATATATATATATATATATATATATATATATATATATATATATATATATATATATATATATATATATATATATATATATATATATATATATATATATATATATATATATATATATATATATATATATATATATATATATATATATATACCTTGCTATAAATTGGTGACCCCGATTAGCCGAAGTGTGGCTGGACGAATACGCCAAGTATTATTGTCAAAGGATAGGAAACGACAAAAGCGACTTCGGTGACGTCAGCAGTCGGAAGGAATTGAGGAAGAAATTGGGGTGCAAGAGTTTCAAGTGGTACTTGGAACAATTTTCTCCTAAATCAAAACTAGACGGCGAAGAGGCAAAACTTTATTTATCCGGTAAGTGAATTAAATTACCACCTTTCTGGGTATCTTAACCAGAAATATGGTTTACTCAAATTGAGTCGCAATTTTCTATTCATAGGATTGTTAGCGATCGTAAAATATACGAATATGTCATTGCCAGTTTACCCCCTGAAATTATTACCACGGTGTATGACGTTGTCACTAATCAACCAGAAAAAGATCTATATGACAACTTAAAAAATATACTAATTTCCCGTTTGACCTCAAGCGAGGAAAAGCGGTTGGAGGACCTACTCTCTGGTTCCCAAATGGGAGACCTAAAACCATCCGATTTTTACCGATCAATGCTATCAACGGTCGGAGGTTCCCATGTGGTGAGCCAGGAGCTCCTGATCAAGTTGTGGAAGCGGCGACTACCCAAAATTATCTTCATTGCAATTACGGCGTCGGGAAAAACTGAATTAATCGACATTGCCGATCGTATATGGGAGTCGTGTCAGAATTCTATGACTTCCCTTACCTCGAATTCGATTTGTAACATCAATCCAACAGTTTCTACATCTAGTTTGATCGCAACATTTCAAGACACGTTAAATCAAGTCTTACACAAACAAGAAATCTTTACATCTCAATTACTTGCTATTGAATCTAAAGTTTCTTCAATTCCTTCCACTACTCCTACAGTTTCTGGCACTTATTGCGATAGTTGTAGAAGTCGACTCGACTCAAGAAATCGCAGAGGCTCAAGGCCCCGTTCTAATAGTCGAAGTGGTACCAGCGTTAGATATAATCCTTCTAATGCTAAGGTTTGCTATTACCATCAACTTTATGGTCGTAAAGCATTTACAACAACAACAACAACAACAACAAGCATTTATTAATATTCACATACAATAATGCGTCATTCCAGAGTCCGGCCCGGAGCCAGCCAGACAACCACGGCGAACATCGCCGAGGTGGGTGTGAGGTTGGGCGGGGAAGGTCCGGTTTGGCGATGACGAAAATTAATTGTGAGTTAAAACTCCTGCCTAATAGGGAAAGGCTTAAATTTGACAGTATCGTGCAACGTAGTACACGAGGGTACTTAAGAATAATTAAAATTAAAACTGTAAAACTATCGATTTCGCGCACACGCGAACACTTAAAAATTTTGATTGCTGGCACGGGAAAACAAAACTCAACGAAAAAACCCGTTTGAGACAATTCCACCCTGGTAGTCTTCCTGACGCCAGGAAAGTGTCGTGGATAGTTAAAAGTGTGTAATGTTATGTGAAATTGTTGTTTGTTAAGAATTTATTGGTCGAGATTGAATTTAGAGACAAAAAATGGGCAAGGAACAAAAAAAGGTAAAAACAAATAGATTGAGTAGAGAGGGGTTGGTTGACACGTGTTTCGGACTCGTTGGTCCTCATCAGCACGGTGTAGGTAAGTTGAAAGGATAGGCACAACTTAGGAATTGACACAAACGGTGACCACTGACAGGCAACCAGTCGCACATTTGTGGCAAGAGTTAGAAGACCCCGGGTTTCCGGAGCGACAACTAACACACCACGGGGGCAACTATAGCTACCTGCGTGGAATCACTGGACCCAAGGAAGAATAAAAAATAGGAGATGTTAGTGCGGACCAAAGCTTTATGGCGAACAGGAAAAAAATCGTGGGTAAGACCGCAAAAAAAAGAGCAACCGTGTAAAGCATTTAAGTGTCTCGGAGATTGGTGCACGTTCGCCAAAGATGTCAAAACCGACAATCAAAGATGACCAAATGTCAATAATATTTTGACAACTGACGTTAAAATTTCGAATAGTAAACCTCGTCTCTTTATATTTGATAATACTAATAAAATTGAATTCCTCGTTGACACGGGCGCTGATTTATCAATTATACCTCGGAATCTATTAACGAATACTAGGAGAAACCCTGATGTAGTACTAACAGCAGCTAATTGTTCAGTTACCTTCGGAAAGAAATTTTCGAAAATCGATTTAAACTTACGTAGGTTATTTCCTTTCGTTTTTAATATAGCAGATATAAATATCGCCATTATCGGAGCAGACTTTTTAGCTCATTTTGGTTTAGTTGTTGATTTAAAACATAAATGTTTAATCGACAATATGACTAGTTTGTCAACATATTTATTTTCAAACAATGGTCCGTTACATTCTCCTAAGTTATTTAGCGTATCAAATGAATTCACTGCATTACTTTTACAATTTCCTACTTTAATTAACTCTTCAAATTACAATTTGCCAGTTAAACATTCAGTTGAGCATCACATTGTTTCAGAAGGTCATTTACCTTTCTCACGCCCACCTAGGTTGGATAGCGTTAAATTCAAGATAGCACAGGACGAATTCAATAATATGGTAGAATTAGGTATTTGTGCACCTTCTTCTTCTTCCGTTTCCTCACCATTGCATATGGTTGAAAAAAAAGAAAGCTGCGACTGGAGACCTTGTAGGGACTATCGTCGTCTAAATTCAATTACTGTTCCTGATTCACCTCCATGATTTTAACTCGCAGTTGTATAATTGTGTTATTTTTTCAAAAATAGATTTGGTACGTGCTTATCACCAGATACCTGTGGCAAAAAGCGACATTTTTAAAACAGCGATTACTACTCCTTTCGGTTTGTTTGAATTTGGTCGTATGCCTTTCGGTTTCCGTAACGCCGGTCAAACTTTCCAACGTTTCATGAACGAAGTTTTAGTAGGTTTACCCTTTATTTTCGTCTATTTAGATGACATCCTGATTGCAAGTAAATCTAGTTCGAAACATTTAGAACACTTAAAACTTGTTTTTCAGAGGTTAGAATTGTACGGCATAAATATTAAACCGTCAAAATGCATATTAGGTGTCAGTCATTTGACATTTTTAGGACACAATATTTCTTCATTCGACATTTTACCTTCTTCTGAACGTATTGATGTCATAAATAATTTTCCCTTACCTACTACAGTCAAACAACTTCAGCGTTTCATAGGTAAGGTTAACTTTTATCATCGTTTCATACCTTCTTTCGCTGAAATATTAATTCCTTTACATGCACTTTGTACTAAATTACTGCATGATAAAGTTAAAATAATAAACGATTGGCCTACCGACTGTCTTGACAGTTTTTCCAAAGCCAAAGCTGCTATAGCTGGTGCAACCTTTTTAGCACATCCACGTTGTGATGATAGCACGTTTTTATCGCTGACTGTTGATTGTTCTAATGTCTCTATGGGGGCAGTTCTTGAACAGCGCGATGACGAAGGTATTCTTGCCCCATTAGCCTTCTTTTCACGAAAGCTTACCTTGGCACAGACCAAATATAGTTCCTTTGACAAGGAACTTCTTTCTTTATTTACAGCGATTAAACATTTCAGATTTTTACTTGAAGGTCGCACATTTATTTGTTTTACTGACCATAAACCTTTGGTCAAAGCATTATTCACTAAAACTGAAAGATCTCCCAGGCAAACTAGACATTTAGAATTCATTGCTCAATTTGCCTGCGAAATCAGACATATCAAAGGGAAAAATAACACTGTTGCAGACACTTTATCACGCGAACATGATACGTCTTCTTTGCAACAATTCATTTCCCCAATCGTTACTCAAAAGTCTAACCTAGTTGATACTAACTTTGACTTAAATTTATTGAGCAAAGCTCAAAAAGATGATTCTGACCTTAAATTTTTATTATCAGATACTTCATCGAACACAAAGAGAACTTTTCATTTAAAGAAAATTAAAATTCCATATTCTGACAAGTTTATTTGGTGTGACGTTTCTCGCCCTGAACTTCGTCCTTATGTTCCTATCGTTTATAGATGGACAATTTTTGATATATTTCATGGTTTATCTCACCCTGGTATCAAAGCGACTAGAACATTAGTTTCTACACATTATTTTTGGCCTAAAATGACTTCAGATTGTAATCTCTGGGCAAAAACTTGTATTAGTTGTCAAACTAATTAAGTGACAAGACATACGAGGAGCCCGATTACTGACTTCGATAAACCTAAAGGACGATTCGATCACATACATATAGATTTAATAGGACCATTACCTCCTTCTAAAGGTTGTTCTTATATTCTCACTGTGATCGAACGTTTTACTAGATGGCCCGAGGCTTATCCACTTCAGGATATTACTGCGGAAACTGTAGCGCGTACGTTATTTCAGAATTATGTTTGTCGATTCGGTGTCCCTGTCACAGTGACAACCGACCAAGGCGTTCAATTTGAATCAAAACTGTTCAAAGAATTTTCAAAATTTTGGGATTTCATAGGATTCGTGCGACGCCATATCATCATCCTTCCTCGAATGTAATGATTGAACGGTTTAATAAATCTCTTAAAACTGCTCTGAGAGCTAGGACTTCTATACCACATTGGGTAGATGAACTTCCTATCATACTATTAGCTCTCAGAACTATCCCTAAAGACGATTTGCAATGTTCTTCCGCAGAATTCGTTTTTGGTCAAACATTACGAATACCTGGTGATTTTTTATTAAATCATATACTTGTCCGGATATTCCTTATTTTATTACTAAATTACGTACTTCATTTAATAATTTAACGTTCATTCCACCAGTTCACCACGTTAATTACAAATCATTTGTCAGCCCAGACATCTCGAATTGTAGTTTTGTTTTCGTTCGGAAAGAACGTTTTAAAAAATATTTTACTCCGCTGTACGATGGACCTTTTAAAGTGTTGTCCCATACAGATAAATTGGTTACTTTTGTTAAAGGAACTAAAGCCGTCACGGTAAACATTGACAGGATTAAACCAGCATTTTTATTATCTGACAAATGTGATGTCTCCACCTTTGATTAAGAAAGTTCGTTTTGCTATTGACGAATTGAATGACTGACTGATCTTTTTCTTAGCGGGGGAGTAGTGTGGCGATCAGTTCACTTGCTGGGTAAATATAAGTCACACACCAGAAGCTTAAGTAACCAAGGAGTGGAATGAAAAACAAAAAAAATAAGAATAACAATTTTATCAATAAAATATAATAACATGTTTATTATAAGATGTTAATTTAAAACAACTTCTTGAAATATATACATATATATATATATATATATATATATATATATATATATATATATATATATATATATATATATATATTAAATTTTATTATTGAATTTATACCCTGCTATAGATTTGTCTTTAGAAAATAGAAATAGAGATTTTAATAGAGTAAGGGATAATAGTAATAATAGAGAAAAATATTTTGACAGAAATTTTAGAAATCATAGTAACGATAGACAATATATAAGAAATTTAGAAGGATACGATAGAAGCAACGATAGATATGGAAGGTCTAGTAGTAGAGAGCAAGACAACAATTATGATAGTTTTTGGAATAATAGTAGAGATAGATTTTATAGAGATTCTTCAATGAATAGGGCTAGATTTGGTACTAATACTGTAAATAGATCAGATTCACGTGATAATAATAGATTTCATAACAGTAGAACTAGTAGATTTGAATCATTTTACCCTGGATCACAAGGTAATAATAGAAATGTAAACGTAAGCCCAAATATTGTTTGTTACAAATGTAACGGAGTAAACCATATCGCTAAACATTGTACAGTAAGAACTAGAAAATGTTATACTTGTGGTTTGATAGGTTATACACGTAATGACTGTATTAGATGTAAAACTCAGGGAAACGTACGCAGAGACAGAGTGTAGACCGAGCTTTGGCCTCTAACGTGTCATCGGTCAGTATTAATTTGAGAACCGACAACTTAGGTCCAAATAAATTTTTCAATTCAAATGATTTTCATAACGACAACAAACTTTCTTGTACAAACGTAGAATTACAAAATTTTGATAAATTTAGCAAACCAATTTTAGATTACGTACTCGATCAGGCTAATGAAGAAGAGTCTCCTTATGTAACAGTTTCTATTTATAACTGGGAAATAAAAGGTTTATTAGATTCCGGAGCAAATAATGTATTTATAAATTATAAAAGCTCAATTTTGCTGCATAACCTTGGAATTAAGCTACATACTTTAAAAGATATGACTTGCACTGTTGCTAATAATCAAGAGTTGGATTGCATTGGTTATATGGAAGTCCCAATTAGATTAAAAAATAATGTTCATATTTTTAAAGTTTATGTTATACCACAGTTACGTCACGATTTAGTGTTAGGTACTATATTTTGGATTAAAATGAATTTGATACCAGATTTAAGGAAAGGGGAATGGTATTTTGGCAATGAAATCAATGCAAATTTTCAATTAAACTCTATACAAACCGCTGATGATTTAACTCTTAATCAAAGGGAAATATTAAATAAAATTGTTGATAATTGTTTTGCTTCAATGAAAGATGTTAAAGTAGGATGTACCTCATTAGTTGAGCATACTATTAAAACTGATAATCCACCAATTAAAACTAGATATTATCCTGTAAGTCCATTTATGCAAAAGAAAATTGATGATGAAATCACAAAAATGTTAGAGTTGGGAATAAATGAGAAAAGTACTAGTGGTTGGAGTTCACCGATATTAATGGTGCCTAAAAAGGACAATACATATCGTTTTTGCGTGGATTTTCGTAAATTAAATGCAGTATCAGAGAAATGGGCATATCCATTGCCAAGAATAAGTTCAATTCTTGATAAATTAGGCAATGCAAAATATCTCACTACTTTAGATATTCAGGGTGCTTACTGGCAAATAAAAATGTCAGAAGACAGCAAAAAATATACCGCTTTCACAATTCCGGGTAGAGGATTATTTCAATTTACAAGGATGCCGTTTGGGTTATCAAACGCTCCAGCAACTTTTCAATTTTTGGTAGATAAGTTATTTGGTCCCGAATTAGAGCCTTACGTATTTAAATATTTAGACGATATAGTAATTGTAACACCAGATTTTGAATCACATTTAACGGTTTTAGAAGAAGTTTTTCAACGGTTAAACGATGCAAACTTAACCTTAAATAGAGAAAAATGTAAATTTTGTCGCAGTGAACTTAAATTTCTTGGTTATGTTGTAAATAGAGATGAACTTCATGTAGATCCTGAAAAAGTCAGTGCTATTGTAGATCTTCCTAGACCAAAGACTCCAAAAGAAGTTCGTAGACTTAATGGAATGGTTTCTTGGTATCGGAAGTTTATTCCTAATTTGTCTAGTATAATTGAACCTCTTACTAACTTGACTCGTAAAAACACTAAATTTGTCTGGACACCAGAATGTGAACAAGCTTTTTCCACAATAAAAGATTCACTTATTAGGGCTCCAATACTTTCTTGTCCAAATTTTAATTATGAATTTATAATACAGTGTGACGGTAGCTCACTAGGGATAGGTGCTGTTTTGAGCCAATTTTACGATGGCAAAGAACATGTAATTTGTTATTTATCTCGGTCATTAACCAAAAACGAACGTAAGTTTACTATTACGGAAATTTAATGTCTTGTTGTACTATGGAGTATTGAAAAATGGCGTTGTTATCTTGAAGGAACGCACTTTACCGTCATTACGGACCACCATAGTTTAATATGGCTGAATAACCTAAAGAATCCACAAGGTTGATTGGGACGTTGGGCCTTACGATTACAACAATTCAATTTTACTATCATACATAGGCCAGGTAAACAACACGTGGTACCAGATTGTTTGTCTCGTGCCATTCCAGAAATATCGGAGATTCATTTAGAACTCAAAGGTTTAGATTCTTGGTATAAAAAAATGACCTTTAGAGTACGTTCAAATCCTTTAAAGTATCCTAATTTTCGAATATCTGAGGATGGAACTTTGTATAAGCATATAGGTAAGGATTATTCTGACATTTCTAGCTGGAAATTGGTTTTACCTAAAAGTAGACGTGGCGAAATTTTAAAAACATTTCATGATGATCCTATAACTGGAGGACATTTAGGTATTTTCAAAACTTATCATCGTATTTCATCTAATTACTTTTGGCCTGGTATGAAATCAGATATCGTCAAGTATATTAATAAATGTAGAATTTGCTCAGAACATAAACCTGAACAAAAACGTAAAGCAGGAGAAATGGGGAGTAAACCCATAGTAGACAGATGTTGGCAATATATAGCAACTGATTTAATAGGACCACTTCCTCGTAGTTCTAAAGGACACCAATATATTTTAGTCATTTGTGATTACTTTAGTAAATTTACAATGATGTTTCCTTTACGTAAAGCTATTGCCACTAGTATTGTAAGGATAATGGAAGAGCAAGTTTTTCATTTGTTTGGTGTGCCTGAATATCTTAAAACTGATAACGGTGCTCAGTTTACGAGCAAAGAATTTAAAAAATTAATGAAAGATTACAATGTCAAATTATTATATAACCCTCTTTACCATCCAGAACCAAATTTCACAGAAAGGGCCAATAGGGTAATTAAAACAATGATAGCTAGTTATGTTGGAGAAAATCACAAAAAGTGGGACTTACATTTATCTAAATTGGGTTGCGCTTATAGAACAGCTAAACATGAAGTAACACAGGGATCTCCTTATTTAATTAATTTTGGAAATGAAATGATTACAAGTGGTACTGAATACCAGCAAATTAGAAACAAAACAAATTGTGTTAATAAAGATAGTGATAATAACGATACTCCTAATAATTCTAAATCTAGACAAAGTAAATTTGATGAAATTAGAAAATTTGTAAAAGGAAAGTTAAAAACAGCCCATGTAAAAACTAAACATAATTATAATTTGAGGCATAGGCCAGTTCAATTTAAAAAAGGAGATTTGGTGTGGAAAAAAGAGTATAGTTTATCAAGTGCTGCTAAAAATTACGCTGCAAAGTTGGGTAAGAAATATACTGGTCCATTTAAGATTAAAAATAAACTTGGCATTAATGTTTATGAACTCGAAGATGACAAAGGCAAGTCTAAGGGAAGTTGGCATGTTAAGGACCTAAAACCTGACAAAACTATTGAGGTTAAAGTTAATGAGGCTTATATTTTCGGGGTGAGATCAAATCGCTAAATGTGTTAATTTTGTTTTGTCTTGTGGTACTCGATAAACTTCTGGGAAATATATTTCGGTTTAGCTTAGTGGTAACGAGATGAGAAAAAAAAAATCTTCGATTTTTTTTTACTGGAACAGAGGGGAGTATGTTACGTTTGAAATTGTCTCGCTAAAGGTTACAACAAAAATCTGTCATTTTATTCGGAAATGATTATGTATAAACACAATAGTGTATGCATTTAACTATAGATATCAACTGTTTTGTTTTCTTATTAAATTCACCAAAGTAAAGTATTAAATAACGTCACATTATTGGCGATAACTTATTTTTGTTACATGTAATAGTATGGTTCCATATTCATTTGTTTACTGTCATTATTCCTTTTGATAGCTTATACTTTATTATCTTGTTCAGTTCCCGTAACTTCAATTAAGAAACATACACATTATTGTTAACTTCAAACCATATATTTAAATGTTTATTGTGTCCATTTGCAAGTATTAGTAATAGAGAGTACTGCACGTCACTGGTACATTTTATTTCCTTATAATTTGCATACTGTTCATACTTTAAGGTTATAACCACATTGTTGAATACCTGAAATAGTAGAGACATAAATTCACCGTAATAATTAACCGTTGTGTATGAGATTTTATATTTCTGCTCTGACAGTAATCCTTTGTTTTGGTAAACACATCAGAGGTTATACTTATAAAATTCGGTGACATTTCGCAAGGTTGACTTATAGTAGCGTTCGTTTTAGTTATTCTGCACACCAATCGATTCGATGGTAGGGACTCGGTTGAATTTAACTTTTGTCTTTTATATACCTTTACGTATCTTAATCGATAATAATAGTTTTAACGATGTGTGTTGAAATGCAGAAATATAATGCAAGGACTTGTCAACATAGGGACTTGTTGAAGATTATGCCTCGTATTAGATTAGTGAACCAAGTAGGTGAGGTACATACTAATCGAACGGTTTTCGATCATGACTTCTACTCGATATTTAAAATCAGTCTTTATAGATTTATGTCATCCTTTTTTCTAAACGTTATTTCTATATATGTGTATCCTAAAGGTTTATGTCGTTATTAATTTCCCTAGAAGCTTATTAATTATTTTCTGAATTGTTTCGAATATTCTGGTTGAGCTTGCGCAATAGAAGATCTTGCGACACCTGTTGAGTGGTTAGGGTTTACCGGTCTTCTTTTACGATCCGTGGAAGCAAGCGTACATGTGAGGTAGCAGTGGAAGATATTTGTTGAGGTATTATCCATAAATAATTTGATTGAGATTAGTCATCATTTGTTGGGAATAATTGGGATTGATTTATCTTCACGCCGTTATTGCTTGGTAAAGCATATTTTGCAGCAGTTTGCTGGATTAGGGCTACTTTCAATGACTTAGGTCACATGTCAATGGTGGACGTACATTTCGGCCCGAAGAGGGCAACTTGTAATGGGTAATGTTATTTATCTTGGTTATGATTTCCTAGATATTGTTGGATTTTTTTTTACATGAGGAATTATTTTATGTTAATTTGATGTCGTGAACCCTTCTACGTAGAAAATAATTTTGAAGCTTGTATCGAAGACGCAGAATGTTGTAGTTTTAATTAATTCGGTAAATAAGTACCAAATGCAATATTGCATGTAGTTTACATGAAAACCTTTTCTAAATTTAAAATCCTTATAAATTTATTTAAACCCCCCAAGTTAAAAGAAATATGTATAAGTGTACCTATTTACATGTAATAAACTCATAGATTTTTAATTACCTATGAATCAAAAATTTAATAATAGACCTTTCGTCTATTTAAACAAAATGACAAATTTGACTTAACTATTTTTACATTTATAATTTGACTCCTTGACGGAACTATTTGTTAAGCCAACGACATAGATTAACTAAGCTAAACAATAAAATTTTTAAAAAACTATATACAAAATTTACATGTTATCAATTCCAAGAAAATGTGTGTCAATTTAGAAAAATATATATAAAGCAAAACACTTATCTTAAGCAAAAAGATTGGAAAGGTGCACTGAATAGTTTTCCAGTTATCTTCGGGACGAGATCAAACCAAACCAAATCGCTACCATCAATTAAAAATAATCCATAACAGCAACTACAACATTCTGCGTCTTCGATACAAGCTTCAAAATTATTTTCTACGTAGAAGGGTTCACGACATCAAATTAACATAAAATAATTCCTCATGTAAAAAAAAATCCAACAATATCTAGGAAATCATAACCAAGATAAATAACATTACCCATTACAAGTTGCCCTCTTCGGGCCGAAATGTACGTCCACCATTGACGTGTGACCTAAGTCATTGAAAGTAGCCCTAATCCAGCAAACTGCTGCAAAATATGCTTTACCAAGCAATAACGGCGTGAAGATAAATCAATCCCAATTATTCCCAACAAATGATGACTAATCTCAATCAAATTATTTATGGATAATACCTCAACAAATATCTTCCACTGCTACCTCACATGTCCGCTTGCTTCCACGGATCGTAAAAGAAGACCGGTAAATCCTAACCACTCAACAGGTGTCGCAAGATCTTGTACTACGCAAGCTCAACCGGAATATTCGCAACAATTCAGAAAATAATTAATAAGCTTCTAGGGAAATTAATAACGACATAAACCTTTAGGATACACATATAGAAATAACGTTTACAAAAAAAGATGGCATAAATCTATAAAGACTGATTTTAAATATTGAGTAGAAGTCATGATCGAAAACCGTTCGATTAGTATGTACCTCACCTACTTGGTTCACTAGTCTAATACGTGGCATAATGTTCAACAAGTCCCTATGTTGACAAGTCCTTGCATTGTATTTCTGCATTTCAACACACATCGTTAAAACTATTATTATCGATTAAGATACGTAAAGGTATATAAAAGACAAAAGTTAAATTCAACCGAGTCCCTACCATCGAATCGATTGGTGTGCAGAATAACTAAAACGAACGCTTCTATAAGTCAACCTTGCGAAATGTCACCGAATTTTATAAGTATAACCTCTGATGGCAAAATTTCCAGGTTGGGGGTAGCTCGTCTCCTGGCGTCGGTGATAGGCCCTGGTAGCGGAAATAGGCCGACGTTAAATAGTTAAAAAAAAAAAAATAACCTCTGATGTGTTTACCAAAACGAAGGATTACTGTCAGAGCAGAAATATAAAATCTCATCCACAACGGTTAATTATTACGGTGAATTTATATCTCTACTATTTCAGGTATTCAACAATGTGGTTATAACCTTAAAGTATGAACAGTATGCAAATTATAAGGAAATAAAATGTACCAGTGACGTGCAGTACTCTCTATTACTAATACTTGCAAATGGACACAATAAACATTTAAATATATGGTTTGAAGTTAACAAAAATGTGTATGTTTCTTAATTGAAGTTACGGGAACTAAACAAGATAATAAAGTATAACCTATCAAAAGGAATAATGACAGTAAACAAATGAATATGGAACCGTACTATTACATGTAACAAAAATAAGTTATTGCCAATAATGTGACGTTATTTAATACTTTACTTTGGTGAATTTAATAAGAAACCAAAACAGTTGATATCTATAGTTAAATGCATACAGTATTGTGTTTATACATAATCATTTCCAAATAAAATGACAGATTTTTGTTATAACCTTTACCGAGACAATTTCAAACGTAACAGTCTGCCACTAACATGCTTGCCGTTCCTGCTCTACTCCTTTGAGGTAGTAAAATGGACGGTAAATGAGCTGCGCCAACTAGACAGAGATACCCGCAAGATGACGAACATCCATAGGAGTATTCATCCTAGATCGTCCGTTCCTCGTGTTTATCTCCCACGTCATCGGGGGGGCCGAGGACTCTTGAGTCTGGAGTGAATGCATGGCAGAGTAGCACTGAGTATGGCATGTAACATTCTCAGGAGCTCGGATCCGCTCCTGCTATTAGTGAGAGATCATGAAATGGTAGAGGTGGGCGCAGGATTGTTCAAGGCAGCAAAAAGAGCCGCAGATGAACTTGGTCTCGTATTCGACGTCAGACTAGGTGGCCGGCGCGGTGCTGATCCAGAGTCAGTCACCGAGCTTCAGCCAAATCGTCTGAAAGCCCAAATAAAAGCTGCCTAACAGGAGAATCTGTTCAGGCAGCATGTCGATAAACCCATGCATGGTGTGTACTATAAGAACATAGAAACACTGGGTTTATCGACTAGGCTGACATTCGCCTTTTTAAGGTCAGCTGGGCTTAAGTCGGAGACCGAGGGATTCATTGTGGCCTGTCAGGATGGTGTAATAAACACCTTGGTCTACCGAAGCCGCGTAATGGGTGTAGAGGTCTCTGATATCAACAGCAGGACCTGCCGTCAGGCGCCGGAATCGCTGATGCATTTGCTTTCAGTATGCCCGATATACGCGATTTCAGCCTACATCCACCGTCATAAAGCGGCTTTACGAGTGCTATACTACCATCTACGGCACTCGTACGGGGTAGATCAAACACCAGTGCTGCCTTACATCCCCGGAGATATTGAGTCCGTTGTCGAGAACGAGAGGTGCCGAATTTATTGGAACTACTCGTTCCCGACCGTCAGGCTAATTCAAGCCAACAAGCCTGACATAGTCCTTCTCGACCATCAGAACAAAGTGATGTTTGTCATCGAATTCTCAGCACCTTCTGAGACAAACATCGCTTTGAAGGAGGGGGAAAAACGGACCAAATATCGTGATCTCCGGTATGAGCTCCAAGTGCTATACCCAGACTACTCGGTCAAGATGGTCGTCCTAATAATCGGCGTACTCGGAGGGATGAAGCCTTCGCTCAAAATTAAAGATCATACCGGCATGTCAGAATTCGGCAGAATGGTTGGCAGGTCAGATGCAGAAGGCGGTTATCTTGGGGTCCCTTCGTCTGCTTAGGATGATTCAGGTGTTTACAGTCACTAACTCCACAGGTCGTGGAGAGTGGCTGTAATGAATTAGCCGGCGCGGCTACCGTGTGGTGTCGGAGGCCACGGAAGCCCTGTCCGGCAGCGGGAAACCGAAAAAAAAAATAATAATAATAATAATAATGGGGGTGCAAAACCGAACCGGCAGCTCTAGTGC
Source organism: Rutpela maculata (assembly GCA_936432065.2). Taxonomy (NCBI): domain Eukaryota; kingdom Metazoa; phylum Arthropoda; class Insecta; order Coleoptera; family Cerambycidae; genus Rutpela; species Rutpela maculata. The sequence continues at coordinate 135,135,420 of OW386286.2, read as the reverse complement.
ACCCGGGAGGGGAAACCTCATTCCCCTCTGGTGTCGGTCGTGGGCTTGTTGGGCTAACCACCCACAAGCCCTGATTTCTGGTTCCAGTAAACCGAAGAGAAGGCCCCCACAATCGACCTCGTCCGGATAGAGGTCAAGGGCAAGGCGGTAGGGCCCAACCGGATGGAGCGCCCGTTGATGACGAACGTTATGGACAAGGACGCTTTGAGTGGACGGATGAGCTAAGGGACGACCTTCTGCAATGCTACGAAAGCAGTGAGCCCGCACGAAGGGGATACATGGGGCGGATGCATGCTCTGTGGTGTGACAGGCATCTAGAGCATGGCGCCTTCACGCCACAAAATTTGCGTGACTATGTATCCCATCTTCGTAGAAGGGGCTACGTGAGGGCCGCTCCTGGAACGGTGAATGAGGTAGCCGAAAGACCGCCGCATTCACCGGTTGAGGAAGTGGTTCTCCTTGTTCCACCAGTACCAGAGGGCCTCAGTACCAGACGGGGGCTACACCACATAAAAGCCCCCGGGCCACGAGAACTGGCCAAAGTGGATGAAGAACTTCGTGATGCGCTACCAGAACGGGCTGACATCTGGCACATTAACTGTGCCGTGTATGCCGCTGTTCAACGCTTTTCTCGGACGTAGAGGCGTAATACTGCCTCCCCACAGGAGAGGGCGGAGCGGCGCATACAAAAGATGGAAGCCAAGATCCGGTCGGCGAGGCAACACGCATCCCGTATCCAATGTGTGATGGACTACATGGCGGCCAATAGGCCGTTTACGCCTAAAGTGCGTCAAATAGCCGCCAACTTAAGACGCGTCCATCACACACTCAATGAGGCAGTGCTGCGAACCACCAAACAGCACTGTCTCGACAGGATACGGATGCTAGTGGTTTGTAAAAAATCACTAGTGAGGCGGGCGAGGGGGCTGGCGGAAAATAAACTCTTCCGCCAAAAGCCCTCGCGCCTTTTCGAACCGCCTCCGCGTGTTGCAGAGAATCCGCCGACTGTAGATCAGGTGGAAAATTTCTGGAAAACGCTTTACGAGGAGAAGCTTCCACTCAATCGAGACTCTCCAGCCCTTGCACAATTTGAAACCTCTTGTCAAAGGTTTCAACAACCACAGGAAGTGTGCCAACCAATAACCCCAGAAGAGGTTCGGAGAGCTCTCGAGGGCTCTAAGAACTTTGCTGCTCCAGGTCCCGATGGAATAAATAACTTTTGGTGGAAAAAGTTACCGAGCACCCACCACCATTTGGCCAGAATTTTTAATGCCTGGCTAAATGGAGAGCAGCAAATCCCTTCTTGGGTGGTTGAAGGGCGGACAGTGCTGATCCCCAAGAACGGAGATTTGTCCTACCCAAGGAACTACCGACCGATAACCTGTTTAAACGCATGTTACAAGGTGTTTACGCGCATCTTGTACATGCGAGTGCTCCACGCAGTTGAACAGGTTTACGAACGGATATATGAGCAACGAGGGTCGAAGAGAGGTGTCACTGGCTGCAGGGAGAACCTATTGATTGACAGATGTGTCACACAGGACTCCGTGCAGTATAAGCGGAACCTCTCCGTGGCCTGGATCGACTACCGCAAGGCATTTGATTTGACATCGCATGAGCTTATTGTTCACTTGATCCAATGTCTTGCGGTACCCGGTCCCGTAGTGAGATGCATCGAAGAACTGATGCCGCTCTGGAGGACTCGCTTTACCATTACATCGGGTAATGATAGAGTCCAGGCGGAGTCGGTAACTTTCAGAAGGGGAGTATTTCAGGGAGACTCCCTCAGACCCCTTCTGTTTTGCATCTCACTACTGCCATTATCCGTATCGCTTCGGAAAACCCGTGGATACAACTGCGGTCCCCTCGGTGATAGGAGGCATAAGGTCACTCATCTGTTCTACATGGATGACCTTAAACTTTATGCCTCCGGAGAGAGGGACCTACACCAGTCCCTCAGTGTGGTATAGGATTACACGCAGGCTGTTGGCATGGAGTTCGGGCTGGACAAATGTGCACTGGTCCATCTCAAGAGAGGACGATGCGGGAACTATGGAGAGGACGCGCAGCTCGTGGACGGAAGCATCTTACATCATCTAGATGCCGGAGAGTCGTACACTTACTTGGGTGTCGAGCAACGCTCTACCCAAGAAGTAAGTGTAGTGAAAAACGCTCTTCGCGGCAAGTATCAGCACCGACTCCGACAGATCTGGTCTTCAGAGCTGTCAGGCAAGAACAAGGTGTCTGCTACCAACATGCTTGCCGTTCCGATCCTTCTCTACTCCTTTGGCGTAGTGAGATGGACTCAAGAAGAATTGCGTCAACTCGACGTAGGAACCCGTAAGAAGATGCATCTCAATAGGAGATTGCATCCTAAATCGTCCGTTCCACGGCTATACCTTCCACGACATCGGGGAGGCCGTGGACTCTTGAGTTTGGAGAGTCTCCATAATAGGATGGTTCTGGATGGAGCCTGTAAGGTCATCAGGTGTTCGAATCCCCTCCTCTGCGTGGTCCGGGACCATGAAAATGCAGTGGTAGGAGCCTTTTTGTTTAAGGCAGCACAGAAAGCAGCCGATGAACTTGGTCTCTCCTTCGACGTCGAGCGGGTAAATCGCGACTCTGTCACCGAGTTGGAACCTGCTCGACGAAAAGCTCAAATTAAAGCTGCAGAACACAACAACTTTCTGCAGCTTCACACGGATAAGCCAATGCATGGAGTTTTCTATAAAAGTATAGAGAACCTTGGCTTATCCCAAAGGCTGACCTTTGCCTTCTTAAGGTCAGCCGGACTGAAGTCTGAGACCGAGGGATTCATAATGGCTTTCCAGGATGATGTATTTAACACCCTCGTCTATCGCAGTCGTGTCATGGGTATAGAGGTCCCTGATGTCAGCTGCAGGGCCTGCCGCAGGGCGCCAGAGACTCTTACGCACTTGCTGTCGGTTTGCCCGACATAAGCAGTCACGGCCTATATCCAAAGGCACGACGGAGCATTACGAGTGCTTTATTACCATCTAAGGCACTCGTATGGGATAGACGAGACACCAGTGCTGCCTTACGCTCCGGGGGATATTGAGTCCGTTGTGAGCAATGAGAAGTGTCTAATTTATTAGAACTACTCTTTTCCCACCGTCAGGCAAATACAAGCCAACAAGCCTGACGTAGTCCTCCTCGACCATCAACTCAAGACAATGTTTGTCGTGGAGTTCTCGGCTCCCGCGGAGAACAACATTGTCTTGAAGGAGGAGGAAAAACGGACAAAATATCGAGATGTGCTCTTCGAACTCCGCAGACTGTATCCAGACCATACTATCAAGATAGTGGTACTGATTATAGGAGCCCTCGGTGGAACGAGACACACACTGCTTTCGGAACTTAAAATCATACCGGCATGCCGAAATTCGGCAGAGGTCTTAGCCAACAGAATGCAGAAAGCCGTCATCCTCGGCTCATTACGTCTGCTCAGGGCACACGATTCTCGGACCCAGTAGTCACTTACCCCACGGGTGTGGGGAGTGGCTTCCGGTACTACCAGCTCCCCTCTGTGAGGGTCGGAGCCACAGAGAAGGGTGACTGGTTTTTAACAAAAAATAATAATAATAGTAATAATAAGGGGATTGTTTAAGGCAGCAAAAGGAGCCGCAGATGAACTCGGTCTCGTATTCGACGTCAGACGAGGCGGCCGGCGAGTCAGTCACTGAGCTTCAGCCAACTCGTCTGAAAGCCCAAATAAAAGCTGCCGAACATTAGAGCCTGTTTAGGCTGCATGTCGATAAACCCATGCACGGTGTATTCTAAAAAAACATGGAAACACTGGGTTTATCAACTAGGCTGACATTCGCCTTTTTAAGGCCAGCTGGGCTTAAGTCGGAGACCGAGGGATTCATTGTGGCCGTTGTAGCGCTGAGTATGGCATGTAACATCCTCAGGAGCTCGGATCCGCTCCTGCTATTAGTGAGAGATCACGAAATCGCAGAAGTGGGCGCAGGATTGTTCAAGCAGCAAAAAGAACCGCAGATGAATTTGGTCTCGTATTCGACGTCAGACGAGGTAGCCGGCGCGGTACTGATCCAGAGTCAGTCACCGATCTTCAGCCAAATCGTCTGAAAGCCCAAATAAAAGCTGCCGAACAGGAGAATCTGTTCAGGCAGCATGTCGATAAACCCATGCACGGTGTGTACTATAAGGACATAGAAACACTGGGTTTATCGACTAGGCTGACATTCGCCTTTTTAAGGTCAGCTGGGCTTAAGTCGGAGACCGAGGGATTCATTGTGGCCTGTCAGGATGGTGTAATAAACACCTTGGTCTACCGGAGCCACGTAATGGGTGTAGAGGTCCCTGATATCAACTGCAGGACCTGCGGTCAGGCGCCGGAATCGCTGATGCATTTGCTTTCAGCATGCCCGGTATACGCGATTTCGGCCTACATCCACCGCCATAACGCGGCTTTACGAGTGCTATACTACCATCTACGGCACTCGTATGGGGCAGACCAAACACCAGCGCTGACCAAACACCATATTACGAGTACAACCCATCACCTGTTTTAGAGAATGAGGACTGTAAGCTATACTGGGATCGATCGGTTATAACTGACCGAACCTTCCTTGCCAATAGACCAGACATCGTATTTACCCTGAAGAAACAAAGACAAAATGTGGCAACAAGGTAAAATTACTATTATTCCCATAGTTATATCCACAACAGGTGTAGTTCCCAAAACTCTCTGCCGAAACCTCCAACAGCTCAATATCCATCCTCATACTATCACCCAAATACAAAAATCCGTCCTCCTAAATACATGTAACTCCTTCAGAAAATTCCTTCATCTGCCTATAAATTAAAATAGAAACCGCCATCTTGCTGATAGCCGATGGTTGGTACACCTTACCTCCTCTTAAGGAGAGAATTTGAAAGATAATAATAATAATAATAATAAGCAGAAGAGGCTAACCGTTATCCATCTAGCCTTTGGTGACTAGCGCCACCACTTACTCCAGCTGGGGGTGCAAAACCGAACCGGCAGCCCTAGTGTACCCGGGAGGGGAAAGCGCTTTCCCCTCTGGTGTTGGTCGTGGGCTTGTTGGGCTAACCACCCACAAACCCGATCTTCCGGTTCCAGTTGGCCGAAGACAGGGCCCCCACGATCGACCCCGTGGGGATAGGGGTCAAGGGCAAGGTGGTGGGACCCAACAGGGAAGGATGCCCATTGATGACGACCGCTATTACCAAGGACGCTTTGAGTGGACAGATGAACTGAGAGACGACCCGATGCACTGTTATGAAAGCAGTGAGCACGGCCGAAGGGGGTACATGGCGCGAATGCATGCTCTGTGGTGTGAAAACCACCCAGAACATGACGCCTTCACACCTCAGAACCTACGTGATTATGTATCCCACCTTCGTGCTAGAGGCTATGTCAGAGCCGTTCCTCAGCCAGTGAATGAGGTGGCCGGTTGAAGAAGCGGTTTCTATCGTTCCACCAACACCAGAGGGTCTCAGTACCAGACGGGGGTTGCACAACATAAAACCTCCCGGGCCACAAGATCTGGTCAGAGTGGATGCAGAACTTCGTGCAGCGCTGCCAGAAGGGGCTGACATCTGGCACATAAATTGTGCCGTGTATGCTGCCGCTCAACGCTTGTCTCAGGTGTAGAGGCGAAATACTACCTCTCCACAGGAAAGAGCGGGACGGCGCATACAGAAGATGCAAGCCAAATCCGGTCGGCGAGGCAACACGCATCCCGTATCCAATGTGTGATTGACTAAATGGCAGCCAATAGGCCTTTCACGCCTAAAGTGCGGCGAGTAGCTGCCAACTTAAGACGTCCATCATACACTTAATGGAGCAGTGCTGCAAACCACCAAACAGCACTGCCTCGACAGGATACGGATGCTAGTGTCTTGTAAGAAGTCACTAGTGAGGCGGGCGAGGGGGGCTAGCGCAAAATCAACTTTTCCGCAAAAAGCCCTCGCGCCTTTTCGAACCGCCTCAGCGTGTTGCTGAAAATCCGCCGACTGCAGATCAGGTGGAAAACTTCTGGAAAACGTTGTACGAACAGAAGCTTCCAGTCAACAGAGACTCTCCAGCCCTGGCACACTTTGAAACCTTTAGCCCACACGAGGTGTGCGAACCAAAAACTCCAGAAGAGGTTTGAAGAGCTCTTGAGGGCTCTAAGAACTTTGCTGCTCCAGGTCCCGACAGGATAAATTACTTTTGATGGAAAAAGTTATCGAGTACCCACCACCATTTGGCCAGAATTTTTAATGCCCTGCTAAATGGGGAGCAGCAAATTCCTTCTTGGGTTGTTGAGGGGCGGACAGTACTGATCCTCAAGAACGGAGATTTGTCTAATCCAAATAACTACCGCCCGATAACCTGTTTAAACGCATGTTACAAAGTGTTTACACGCATTTTGTACATGCGGGTGCTCCACGCAGTTGAACCGGTTTACGAACGGATATATGAGCAACGAGGGTCGAAGAGAGGGCTCGAAGAGTCGCTGGCTGCAAGGAGAACCTGCTGATTGACTGATGTGTCACGCAGGACTCCGTGCAGTATAAGCGGAACCTCTCCATGGCCTGGATCGACTACTGCAAGGCATTTGACATGACATCTCATGAGCTTATTTTACACTTGCTCCAATGTCTTGCATTACCCGGTCCCGTAGTGAGATGTATTGAAGAACTGATGCCGCTCTGGAGGACTCGCTTTACTATAACATCTGGTAACGATAGAGTCCAGACAGATCCGGTATCGTTCAGAAGGGGAGTATTTCAGGGAGACTCCCTCAGCCCCCTTCTGTTTTGCATCACTCTACTGCCATTATCCGTTTCGCTCCGGAAAATCCGTGGATACAACTGCGGTACCCCCGGCGATAGGAGGCATAAGGTCACCCATTTGTTTTATATGGATGACCTTAAAATTTATGCTTCCGGAGAAAAGGACCTACACCAGTCCCTTAGGAGTACACGCAGGCTGTCGGAATGGAGTTCGGGTTGGACAAATGTGCACTGGTCCATCTCAAGAGAGGACGATGCGGGGACTACAGAGAGGACGCGCAGCTCGTAGACGGAAGCATCTTATTGTTCACTTGCTCCGATGTCTTGCGGTACCCGGTCCCGTAGTGAGATGCATCGAAGAACTGATGCCGCTCGGGAGGACTCGCTTTACTATTACATCGGGTAACGATAGAGTCCAGACGGAGTCGGTAACATTCAGAAGGGAAGTATTTCAGGGAGACTTCCCTCAGCCCCCTTCTGTTTTGCATCTCACTACTGCCATTATCCGTTTCGCTCCGGAAAACCCGTGGATACAACTGCGGTATCCCCGGCGATAGGAGGCATAAGGTCACCCATCTGTTTTACATGGATGACCTTAAACTTTATGCCTCCGGAGAGAGGAACCTACACCAGTCCCACAGAGTGGTACAGGAGTACACGCAGGCGGTCGGTACGGAATTCGTGTTGGACAAATGTGCACCGGTCCATCTCCAGAGAGGACAATGCGGGAACTACGGAGAGGACGCGCAGCTCGTGGACGGAAGCATCTTACATCATCTAGATGCCGGAGAGTCGTACACTTACTTGGGTGTCGAGCAACGTTCCACCCAAGAAGTGGGTGTAGTAAAAAACGCTCTTCGCGGCAAGTATCAGCACCGACTCCGACAGATCTGGTTCTCAGAACTTTCGGGGAAGAACAAGGTGTCTGCTACCAACATGCTTGCCGTTCCGATCCTACTCTACTCCTTTGGAGTAGTGAAATGGACTCGAGAGGAGTTGCGTCAACTCGACGTAGGAACCCGCAAGAAGATGCATCTCAATAGAAGTTTGCATCCTAAATCGTCCGTTCCACGGCTATACCTCCCACGACATCGGGGAGGCCGTGGACTCTTGTGTTTGGAGAGTCTCCATAATAGGATGGTTCTGGATGGAGCCTGTAAGGTCATCAGGAGTTCGGATCCCCTCCTCTGCATGGTCCGGGACCATGAAAGTGCAGGAATAGGAGCCTTTTTGTTTAGGGCAGCACAGAGAGCAGCCGATGAACTTGATCTCTCCTTCGACGTCGAGCGGGTAAATCCCGACTCTGTCACCGAGTTGGAACCTGCTCGACGAAAAGCCCAAATTAAAGCTGCAGAACACAACATCTTTCTGCAGATTCACACGGATAAGCCAATGCATGGAGTTTTATATAAAAATATGGAGAACCTTGGCTTATCCGAAAGGCTGACCTTTGCCTTCTTAAGGTCAGCCGGGCTGAAGTCTGAGACCGAGGGATTCATAATGGCTTGCCAGGATGGTGTATTTAATACCCTCGTCTATCATAGTCGTGTCATGGGTATAGAGGTCCCTGATGTCAGCTGCAGCGCCTGCCGCAGGGCGCCAGAGACTTTAATGCACCTGTTGTCGGCTTGCCCGACATATGCAGTCTCGGCCTATATCCAGAGGCACGACGGAGCATTAACAGTGCTTTATTATCACCTAAGGCACTCGTATGGGATAGACGAGACACCAGTGCTGCCTTACGCTCTGGGGGATATTGAGTCCGTTGTGGGAAATGAGAAGTGTCTAATTTATTGGAACTACTCTTTTCCCACAGTCAGGCAAATACAAGCCAACAAGCCTGATGTAGTCCTCCTCGACCACCAACTCAAGACAATGTTTGTCGTGGAGTTCTCGGCTCCCGCGGAGAACAACATTGCCTTGAAGGAGGAAGAAAAACGGACAAAATATCGAGATTTGCTCTTCGAACTCGGCAGACTGTATCCAGACCATACTGTTAAGATAGTGTTACTGTTTATAGGAGCCCTCGGTGGAACGAGACACACACTGCTTTCGGAACTTAAGATCATACCGGCATGCCGAAATTCGGCAGAGGTCTTAGCCGGCAGAATGCAGAAGGCCGTCATTCTTGGTTCATTACGTCTGCTCAGGGCACACGATTCCCGGACCCAGTAGTCACTTACCCCACGGGTGTGGGGAGTGGCTGCCGGTACTACCAGCTCCCCTCTGTGAGGGTCGGAGCCACAGAGAAAGGTGACTGGTTTTTATCCAAAAAAAATAATAATAATAATAATAATAAAAATAATAATAATTTTCTGAGGACGTGCAGCTCGCAGACGGAAGCATTCTAAGACATCTGAATACCGGAGAGACCTACACATACCTGGGTGTGCAACAACATCCCATCCAGGATGTGCAACAAATCAAGGAATCTCTCCGCGGTAAGTACAGGCGCCTGCTCCGAAAGATTTAGTCGTCCGAACTTTCGGGGAATAATAAGGCGTCTGCTACTAACGTGCTTGCCATTCCTGTTCTGCTCTACTCCTTTGGGGTAGTAAAATGGACGGTAGATGAGCTGCGCCAACTAGACAGAGACACCCGCAAGATGATGAACATCCATAGGAGTATTCATCCTAGATCGTCCGTTCGTCGTGTTTACCTCCCGCGTCATCGGGGGGGAGGACACTTGAGTCTGGAGTGTATGCATGGCAGAGTAGTACTGAGTATGGCATGTAACATCCTCAGAAGCTCGGATCCGCTCCTGTTATTAGTGAGAGATCATGAAATAGCAGGGGTGGGCGCAGGATTGTTTAAGGCAGCAAGAAGAGCCGCAGATGAACTTGGTCTCGTCAGATGAGGTGGCCGGCGCGGTGCTGACCCAGAGTCAGTCAGTGAACTTCAGCCAACTCGTCTGGGTTTATCGACTAGGCTGACATTCGCCTTTTTAAGGTCAGCTGGGCATAAGTCGGAGACTGAGGGATTCATTGTGGCCTGTCAGGATGGTGTAATAAACACCTTGGTCTACCGAAGCCGCGTAATGTGTGTAGAGGTCCCTGATATCAACTGCAGGACCTGCCGTCAGGCGCCGGAATCGCTGATGCATTTGCTTTCAGCATGCCCAATATACGCGATTTCGGCCATAACGCGGCTTTACGAGTGCTATACTACCATCTACGGCACTCGTACGGGGTAGATCAAACACCAGTGCTTCCTTACATTCCCGGAGATATTGAGTCCGTAGTCGAGAACGAGAGGAGCCGAATTTATTGGAACTACTCGTTCCCGACTGTCAGGCTAATCCAAGCCAACAAGCCTGACATAGTCCTCCTCGACAATCAGAACAAAGTGATGTTTGTAATCGAATTCTCAGCACCTGCTGAGACAAACATCGCTTTGAAGGAGGGGGAAAAACGGACCAAATATCGTGACCTTCGATATGAACTCCAAGTGCCGTACCCAGACTACTCGGTCAAGATGGTCGTCCTAATAATCGGCGTACTCGGAGGGATGAAGCCTTCGCTGCTCTCAGAATTGAAGATCATACCGGCCTCTCAGAATTCGGCAGAATGGTTGGCAGGCCAGGTGCAGAAGGCGGTTATCTTGAGGTCCCTTCGTCTACTTAGGGCACACGATTTAGGTATTTACAGTCACAAACTCCACAGGTCGTGAAGAGTGGCTGTAAGGAATTTGCCGGCGCGGCTACCGTGAGGTGTCGGAGGCCACGGAAGTCCTGTCCGGCAGCGGGCTACTCGGAAAAAAAAAATTTTTGTCTCGGCGTCTGCCGCGACAAACATCATCTTGAAGGAGGGAAAAAAACGGACTAAATACCGAGATCTCCGGTATGAGCTCCGAGTGCTATACCCAGACTACTCGGTCAAGTTGGTCGTCCTCATAATCGGTGTACTTGGTGGAATGAGGCCTACGCTGCTCTCGGAATTAAAGGCCATACCAGCCTGCCAAAAGTCAGCCGAGTGGTTGGCAGGCCAAATGCAGAAGGCAGTTATCCTGGGGTCCCTTCGTCTTCTTAGGGCACACGAATCTGGCATCTACAGTCACTAACTCTGCGGGAGGCGAGGAGTGGCTGTGGATAATTCGCTGGCGCTTCTCCCGTGAGAATGTCGGAGACACGGGAGGACTGTCCAGCACGCGAAAGTAATAATAATAATAATAAATCTAAATCTGGCAGTGATGCTCACTATTAAGCAGCACTGTTTAGATAGGATTCGAGTGCTTATGGCTATCAAGAAAAAGCTAAATAGGCGGGTACGAAGTATGGAGCAAAATGCTTTGTTCCGTACGAATCCTTCCTGCCTATTTCAAGAGCCACAGCGTGTTTTCGATAATCCACCAACTGTAGCCGATGACGAAAACTTCTAGAAAGGAATCTACGAAACGACACGTCCGTTCGATAGTAACACTCCAGCAATAGCACACTTCGAGGCTCTCTGCCACAGAACCTTTGAAGGGCCAGAAGAAGTGTGCGCGGCAATCAGTCCGGAGGAAGTCCAGCAAGCTCTTGTTGGCACCAAGAACTTCGCTGCCCCGGGTCCAGACGGCGTAAACAACTGGTGGTGGAAAAAATTTCCTTCCACTCACCGTCGTCTGGCACTAGTTTTCAACACGTGGTTGAATGAGAGGCAGCCAATCCCGGACTGGTTTGTCGAGGGACGTACTGTGTTTATTCCCAAGAAATTATAAGCCAATCACCTGTTTGAACTCCGGCTACAAGATATTTACACGTATCCTGTACGCTCGGACACTACGGCAGGTTGATCCGGTCTTCCAGCAGATATGCGGCAGCGTGGCGCCAAGAAGGGCATGGCAGGTTGTAAAGACAGCCTGCTGGTAGACCGCTGTATTACACAGGATTCTGTGCAATACAGGCGGTATCTATTGATGTCCTGGATTGACTATCGTAAGGCATTTGACACAACATCGCATGAACTATTGTTACATTTGCTCAAAAGCTTGCGGTAGCAGAGCCACTAATGAGATGCATAGAACAACTGCTGCCACTCTGGAGGACCCGCTTCACCATAACATCAGGTGCACAGCGGGTTACGACAGAGCAGGTAGCATTCAAAAGAGGAATATTGCAGGGAGATTCTCTGAATCCCTTCCTTTTTTGCATCAGTAGTTGTCTAATGAAAGAGCTGCTGGAGCGGAGAGGCGCTCACCAGTGAGCAGCCAATCAAAAGCTATGAAAAAGCTGGTGAACACGTGTCAAGCATCTGGTGAAAGGTGAATGACCTATGTCAATGACCTATGTCTGGGGGAACCAATTAAAAACTACTGTTCTCACGACAACATCAGACAAAAAGCATCTGGTGAAACCAAAGGTTAGATTCTCACGACAATACCAGACATAGATCGATGACTCATTACATCTGGTAAAAGTTCAGTTTAATTTTTGCCCTCCCACTATGTGCAGCTGTTCACAAGTAATAACATTAAGCTTAAAAGGTCAGACTCCCACGGGAAGTATTTTTTGACCCCCCATTATGTTATTGCAGTTGTTCACATGTGATAACATTAAGCTTGAAAGGTCACGTTCACACGGGAAGTATTTTTTGACCTCTCACAATGTTTTTGCAGCTGTCTGATAACTGACTAGTTTCTCACAAGGAGTTTTTGGCCTCCCTCAGAAAAATATGCATTTCAGACCACCCATGAATACACGCTCTCTATAAGTCAATGAATACCTATGACTACAGTATTAGACAGACTATAGTATTGCATCAAAAAAATAATAAATTTTTAAAACAGCCAAAAAATCTTTCTAAACAATGTGTTTATAAATTTGCATCAATACGATACCTTATAGGTAATCCAATGGTAATCCAATGTAAAAACAAAAGGTATCCAAGAAAACATAAACACTGCCACTTCGCACTATTTCACATTATTTTTATTTCACAGAACAATATTCACAAAAATATTCACAAAATATTCTTAGAGGCACAAAACGCCCACCAAACAGATATATCGTAGAGGTAATACACATTCACAAAACACGCTAAGGTAAATGGATCAGGTAAATATTTAATGAATAATGTTACATTTTGCAAAACAAACAATTCACAATGCATTTAAACCGTTCTCGTGCCACGAGGGTCAAATACGGACTAAAAATAGAATCACATATGTCGTATGTGTATCAATTCGCGTTATAATGTTACAAGGAGACAATAAATAACTTACAAACTGAAAGCAGTTTGAAAATACTTAATTAATGTACAGGGCTGTGTGAAATAAAATACATATTATTCTAATTATATTTTAGTGTAATAAAATGATTAAACATAAACTGAGTGTTAAAGTAAAAATTATTTTATAAAATTAGTCTAGGAAACATTACTTATTTTATGTAATGGAAAATAAACCACATGTAGTTTTACAAGTATTTATTAAAAAATGTACAGGGCGTTAACAATATCAATTTTCACAAAAACTTAATAATAATAATAATAATAATAATATAATAATAATAATATAATAATAATAATATAATAATAATAATAAGATGCATTTTTCACTGTGACAATGTACATTGTATGGGATTCGTCAATCAATACAAGAATTCAGACACTTTATAATAACATTTATCTTAAATGGTATTACAGAAAATACAAAAACGTGTTAGACAGTACGTAAAAAGTGGATTTCCACACCTGCAGCAAACCAAGGCTTTATTTCCCAATTCCACAGCATAGTCTGTTATGTGTTGAGATATCTGAGAACTTTCGATGTTTGTGTTGTAGTCCGCAACCACATCAAAAAAAACAACTCTCCATAGCAACACATGCTATATAGACATCTGGCGAACAGCTGGCTGTGTGCAATTCAAAAAGCTATTCCCACTACTGAGCTCATCTGGAAAACAGATGATATATATCTGGTTTCATTGACTTGTCTAGACAAGTTAGGTGAGACATCTACTAAGCAGATGTTACTTCCGATCGCTAAGCTCCCCTCCCTGGCATTGAAATCTGGTGGGGGGTTAGAATATATAACTCGACGCATATCTAAGAGCATTAGTCTTCAAAATGTCTGCGTCCTTCAGTTTCTCCGAATATGTACCTCAACAATATACAGCAAGTGTAGTTGACACACCATCAAGTGAATCCAAAGACAATATTCCAAAAGATGTAGTGATTGGTTTACGTCAATTTAAGTTAAATAAATCAGCATGCAAATTTGCTTCAGTCGGACTTACATATAACTCTTGTTTCACCGCCTGTGTAAAGCTGTCAGGAAATAAAGGCGATCAAGTGATTTTCGATGAAACCGATTGGAAGAGGTTTCTATCTCATCAAGGAACAATACATGAGGATAACTTTTCCATAAATTTCGAACAGTTCTCAGATGCTCTAGTAATAAAAATTTCAATGGAAAATAATTACATATACTTGGGCTATGAATCGATGTGTTGTTTATTTGAAATACAGCCGCTAGTGAAGTATAAACTGGAAATGATTAAAAACCAACAGTTTACAAATTACTTCAAGATTCTACAAGATGGACTACAAAACCAGAGTGGTAATGTTTTTGAAAATGCTTTAAATATAATTAAAGGCAATCCAAACAGCGAAAACGTCTGCATGATTCTGGAATTAATTTATATGTACCCAGATGTCTTTGAAACGGAATGTAGTACAAGGTCGCAATGAAAAAAGTAACATTTAACGAGAAAAATAATCAAGTTCACCATTTTATAACATGGAGCTATGCATACAATTCATCTAGAAAAAAATATTGGGAATTCATGGTGGTGGACAGACTGCGCTTTCACAGAAGAATCAAGGAAGCCTCATATATACTTAACCCCCATTTTAGATAAAAATTATAGATGTAAAATATTTGATGAAAGATTTGAAATAAAAAACATAGAATAAATAAAATTTGTTTCATTTATGTTTTGTACATACAAATGTTTACATGTTTAAACTAATTCATTCTTATTTATCCAAGAGTTGTGTTTCTTGTCTAGGCCTAACCATTTTATATATAGCTTATCTCCTTTTCTTCTTAAAACCTTCTCAACTAAATAAATATCTGGATATTTAACGCTCTGGAGTTCGTGTTCATAAAAGCCTCCTTCAATTTGTTCTCCTTCTTGATCTTCCAAAATGTAAGTGGTGGGATTTGTATTGCGTACTTTCCATATCTTAAAAACTTCATTTGACCAATTGGGAGTATATCCTTTCGAGAAAGCTTCCCGATATTTACTTATTCTTACATGTTCACCTTTACTGAATTTCTTTTTACGTGAATCTACAGTCTTTAAATATCCATAGGCCCGTTGTAATAAATATTTTTCATCTTTTTCAGTAACGTTTATCGGCTTTCTCTGCGTAGTATGGTGGATTGCGTTATTGTATTGTTTAACTATATCTGGTAAAAGATTTAACCACTTGTAGTTTCCTTGAAAACTAAACTGCCGCCACATTAAATTTTTTAAACTACGATTTGCTCTTTCTACTATACTAGCTTTTAAATTGGAGAAAGTGCTGTAGTGATTAATTTTAAATTTATTCATTAATTCTCTAAATGGTTTATTGTAAAACTCTCTACCCATATCTGTCTGAAGGTTTTTCGGCTTGATTTTCATTTCTAATAAAATTGTTTGTATTGCATCTGTTACATCTTTTCCGCTTTTTCTCTTAACTGGTCGAGCCCATACAAATTTACTAAATACATTAATAACAACAAGAATATATCGATTGCCTTTATTATTTTTAGCATACGGAATCATTTCAACCAGATCAGATTGAATAAGGTCATTTAGTCCTTTAATAATTGCATGTCTTCTTCGAAAATTTTTTCTGGCTGGTTTATGTAATTCATTAACTACTTCTAACTTTAGGTTACTCATTCTTCACTAATGGACAGCGAAGTACAATTTCTACAAAAAGCGCAGGCGTTGGATCTACTTGTGGAAGCGAAAATGAAAGATTATCTCCTTTACTAAAGCTTTTATTGTCTGGATCATAATTGTCATTGTTTAAAAACATTGTAACGGCATTGGGTAAATTTATACTTTCAATTATACCTGAAATAGGTAACGTATATGTTACAGTACCATCATTTAACTCGTAAAATGTATAAGTTCGAAGTTTGTTTGGTATTTTTTGTGCTACACCTCGAATTTGTATAAGACATAGGCTAGACAGAGTACTTGCATCTGTAGGTGCAGTTAAAAACGATGACGTGGGATAAGGTTTAATATTGTACGCAAACATATGTCTACCAAATTTATCTATAGGCATTATGTTACCTTTACTGGCTAGATTTATACTGAACAGAAGATGATACGTGGTCATTATTTAATAATATGTAATTCTTGCAATTCTGAGACTATTGAGAGAAGTTCCATTTTATGTCCATCATTTCCGGCCATCTGGGAAGCCACTAAAAGCCTTGATCTATCCATTAACTCATTGGGATCATCATAATATACGTAATCGATTTTTTTGTTAGACAAGTCCAACATTCCACCTCTTGTAGGCAGCTTAAATGATTGAGTTCTAGGACGAATATTACTTTGAGATCTAGTATTTGGAGGTACTGGTTTGGAGAATGATGATGTCCTTTGAAAAGTCTTCGTCATAGATTTCAGTATACCTTTATCTATAAATATGGTCTAATTATAGTTCTATATTTTGCTGTATTCTTGTGTTGAATTTGCTCGTTAGGATCGAAATTTCTGCGATAGGTATTGGTGCGTTTTAATATATCCATATAATGATCTAATTCTGTCTGATTAAACGCCTTAGGACTTTTCTTAAACAGTAATTCATACAGTCCAACGGTGCCAGGATATACTATATTTTTCACTTTTATGTCTTTACCAACAATCTCTAACTCGGAATCACCTATTTGAAATTTTTCAGTTACATGATCATGTGTTACGCCATATATGCGATCATTTGCCGCTTCATCTCCTCGTACGGACTCATCAATATATGTTCTAGGTAAGGGATCATATGCATCAAGATATTCTTCGTAAGCCTTGGTTTTTGACAATTCTTGCATGCATATGCGACTTCTTTCAAACTCATCATTAATTAAATCACTACTATTCTGTTCATCAACAACAGTAGAATTCTGTGCATTAGTTGGATCAAATTGATAAGTATCCTCCAAAAAAGTAAGTCCTGTCATAGGTAATGCAGGCATATATTTATTTAAAATATTAACTGGTGATTTTTTAGGTGTAGAGCTGTACCTTTGTTTAGGAGTTTTGGTTTGTTCAGTTTCGTCAGGCTCTTTTTTAAGTACTACCTCAGATTTTATGTTCTGTAAAAATTTTTGTACCGGTTCGGTAACGGGCTTATAACCTTTTGCCAGCTGAGCTTGTGACTGTGCGATATCACATTTTAGAGACAGATATTTTTGTCTCACTGATCTTCTAGTTTTTATTAACTCTTTAGCTAATTTTTTTTCCATCTTTGCACTGTGAAATATTGACAAACACTGTGTCTCACTCAACACATTTATGTATTATATATCTTATGGTGTAATGTAGTTATCAAATCCTTTTCTATACCTCCCATTATTTATTGCACAGTCCTTATCTATCACTACAAATCCATATGGTTCTCGCCAGCATAAAGAACAAAGATCTTTGAATTTTTGAAATGACATATCGACACTTACGTGATCATCATAAATATGCTTGAGGTTTGTATTATCCTGATGAAACATAACTATTAAATTAGCATTGTCTCGAATTAACCTTTTCTCAATGGATGAATATGTCTGACATAGATAAACACAATCAGTATTCTTATGGCGTCCAAAACAAAAGTAATCTCGCATAATATTTTGATTACAAGAAGCTACATCATCAAAAATAATAATCGAATTGGGTTTGATCTCTTGAGCTGATAAAACATCTTCCCCATCATTAAACTCAAAATAACCTATTTCTTTCATGGGTTTCAATAATTTTCTCAAATATTCATATTTTGGTTGGTACAAGGACTTTGAATATAGGTAAACATTCTCAAATCGAAGTCCATTGGGATGTGAAAGTAATGTAACCAATAAATTTGTTTTTCCACTGCCACTACTCCCCACAACCAATGCTCGTTTGGATAAGCCTCCAAATAGTTTACCGAGTTTTTGATAACTATTTTCCAATGAAGACACGTCCTGGTTAATGATTGGTAACGTAACATTTTGCTTTTCAATCTTCATCGTAAAACTGTATATAAGGAACTGCACCACCAATCATTCATCTGCACTATTTATAAGATTGCACTTTGCCGAAAAACCAGTTACATATAGAACCTTCGAGAGGTTATATAATGCTTGTACACAACACACCAACAGTTAATCATAAACGAAGACGAGCAAAGACAGGGTCAGGCTTTGTTAATAGTCTTATTAATAACCTACCTTTCGAATTACATATACCAAAATACAAAACTATCTAAACGACTTGCAAGAGGTGATACTGGTGTTAACCTATTAGAAGAGGCATGTAAGGAGCATGATATCGCATATTCACGTTCTAAGGATTTAACGAGCAGACATCAAGCAGATAAAGTGTTGGCAGAAAAAGCTTATCAGCGATTTAAAGCAAGTGATTCTTCAGTTGGTGAAAAAATTACCGCATTAAGTGTGGCTGGCACTATGAAAGCAAAAACTAAACTTGGAATGGACTTACGCAGAAAGAAACGCCCCAATCGGAAACATGGTAGGGGAGTGCGTAAGAATACGTTAAGTTTTAATAATGCAGTACAACGAGCGCGACGTGGCATTCAAAGCAGTAATTCTAATAATCTTATTAAAGTCGCCAAAGAAGCTTTATCATCAATAGGAACAACAAAACTGTCTTTACCAAAGAAACGGATTATTCCTATACCAAAAACAGGTGGTTTTCTACCTTTCCTTTTACCTATATTTGCAGCATTAGGTGCTTTAGGAAGTATAGGAGGTGGTGCTGCAGGAATTGCAAAAGCTGTTAATGATGCCAAGGCCGCAAAAGAAAAACTCGAGGAAGATAAAAGACACAACATAGCTATGGAGCAGGCTGCAATAGGAAAAGGATTGTACTTACGACCTTACAAGAAAGGCATGGGATTATACCTAGCACCTTTTAAAAAAACTTCAAATAAAGCTACCTCGCAGAGCATTAACCAATATAGAATTAATGAAATATGCTAAAGATTTACATATTCCAAACTTTCGTGGTGTATTTATGAAAGATGCGTTGCCAATGAAGATAAGAAAAAATGAATGTGGTATAATTAATTTAGATGATTCATCTGGACCTGGCACTCACTGGACAGCGTATGTGAAGAAAAAGAACTCAATAATTTATTTCGATAGTTATGGAAACTTAAGACCACCGAAAAAATTAATAAGTTATTTCTATAGCGATAGTAGCTTGAATAAGGTTAATTATAATTATGATCAAATTCAGAAATATAATTCAATTAATTGTGGACAACTATGTCTGAAATTTTTATATAATGAATGTAAATAAAGGAAATGTCTTTATTATATGTATACTATTGAATTGTGCAACATGTCCCTAACTTTTTCACTCTCGGGAAATTCATCCATCTTAACAGCTGATTTTAATCCACCTATATATTTGGAAGATAATTCCGATTACGTTATCGGTTTAACAAACTTTGAGACTTTTAATGTCATACCAAACATCGATGAGACAAACAATAAATTCACTCAAGGTACTATTACTACGACCATTCCTGTTGGAGCCTACGAAATTAGCGATATTAACAATTATCTGCAAAAAATAATTAGCAAGCCTGCTTATATTAATATTATTCCAAATCGTATTACTTCGACGGTTAAAATAAAGACAAATGTCGATATCGCTTTTACATCTGAAAACTCTATAGGACGTCTCTTGGGATTTGAGAAAAGAATTCTTAAAGCTAATGAACAAAACGAATCTGACTTTCCAGTACAAATCATTAAGGTGAATGCTCTGTGTATTGATTGTAATATTGCTACTGGTTCTTATTCTAATGGATTACCAGTTCACATAATACACCAGTTTTTCCCAACCGTTGCTTCAGGCTATAAAATAGTGGAATCGCCTCTAAACATTCTGTATTTTCCTGTAAGCGTTAGGACAATCAACTCAATTACTATTAAAGTACTCGATCAAGACGGCAATCTTGTCAATTTCCGTAAAGAAACCATCACGGTTAGACTGCATTTAAAAAAGTTATCCTAAAAGATGGTGGTCCGCTATAATAAATATCACATTCCAAGTGTAGTGGCTAAGCGCAGTTATAAAAGGCGATCTAAAAACAAACATTTAGCCAGTAATAGGAAGAACGTTAGTCTAGTAACACCTGAGAATAAACTTTTCTTAAAATCTCTCGGTTTTGAATTACTTATATAATGGATATTTTAAATGTTACGCAACAACCTCTCATAGATAATTCCGTTTCTAACTATGAGTACCACAACTATCAACCTTTCCTAGCAGGCAAATTTGATTACAATGATGAAATTAGAATTCCAATCCAAGAATTGGATGCTTATACTTTACCATGTAAAAGTCATCTATACTTAGAAGGAAGTCTAACAAAAAACGATGGATCACCAGCTACCAAGTTAAAATTGATAAATAACGCCTTCAGTTATCTCTTTAGAGAAATTCGATACGAGTTAAACGGTGTTGTCATTGATTCAAATCGGAATGTGGGACTAACATCTACTCTTAAGGGCTTTTTATCTTTTAATTCAGGTGAAAGCATTAAACTTCAAAATGCTGGTTGGTTTCCTAAAGCCACCACATTACCGAATAGTAATAAATTTAATGTTTGCATTCCACTTAAAATGTTAATGGGCTTTTTCGAAGATTACAAACAAATTATATTAAATATGAAACAAGAACTGGTCTTAATTCGAAGTAGTAATGATTTAGATGCTGTAACTAGTGTTGATGATACAGAGCAACCCAAAATTAATATTGATAAGATTTATTGGAGAGTACCACATGTTTCCGTGGGAATACCACAGCAGCTGGCTTTAACTAATATTTTAGATAAAAATGGTGAATTATTACTTTCATTTCGAAGTTGGGAGCTTGTAGAATATCCCTCACTTTCTCAGACTACAAGACATACTTGGCCTGTGAAAACTACCACGAAGTTAGAAACACATCGATATGTTGTAGTGGCCTTCCAAACTAATAAAAAGAATAAAGTAACTTCTAATATGAGTACGTTTGATAACTGTAATCTTACAAATATAAGAGTATTTTTAAATTCTGAAAGATATCCTTACAATGATTTATATTTAGACTTTAAAGACGATAAATGTACGGCAGTATATGAAATGTTCTCAGATTTCCAAGATTCATACTATGAAACGGGAAATGAGCCTATATTCACACCTGAAGAATTCAAATCTATTTCGCCCCTAACCCACATCGACTGTTCTCGTCAAAAAGAAACTATTCAATCGGGATCAGTCGTTATGCGCATTGAATTCGAAACAAGCGAAAATATTCCCAATGATACCACAGCATACTGTTTAATTTTGCATGATAGTCTATTCCGGTATAATCCACTAACAAAAATTGTCAGACAGGTCTAGCCTACTTAAGGAGCATTGATGTAGGCAGCTGTGTTAGTTTACAATGAACTCTAAGTACAGAAACGCGTTAAGAGAGCATCAGAAAAAAATTAGAAATTTAAAAAAAGCAGTGGAACTATTATAGTTTAAAAGTTTTTGTCACAAGAAAGTTGGCAAATATAAAAATATGCCATTAATTTTGGATGTACAAGGGTTCAAAGCAGAAAAAAATAAGTTTATTGTTAAGGAACTAGCCGCATATGATGGTTATAAAACAGCTCACTATATTTTCAAACCACCATATTCTATAAAATGTCTACCACCAGCCTTGGAGATGCAGGTTATTTGGTTAACAAATAATTACCATGGTATACATTGGAATGAAGGAAACATTCCATACTTCAATTTTGGGAAAATTATCCGAGAGTTAACCGAATGTGATGAAGAAATTTATGTAAAAGGAAAAGAAAAAGCTGTATACATAGAAAAATATTCATTAGCACCAGTATACGAGTTAGAAGAACATCCACCACTCAATTTTTCAGAACCTCGATGTTTCTACCATTTAAAATCTAAATGTATGTGTTCTCTATCAAATGTATTTTATATTTATGAAAATTTTGTAATGTCATAAAAATAAAACAAATAAACATATTCCATGTGTTTTATTTTACAAACAAGTTTAAACAAGTCCAGACATGTCTGTAGATATTTACTATGAGTCATCAAACACCTGCATACCATCTGTTGTATGGCGTCATCGATCTATTTTTAGATTGTGTCACCAGATGCTCATTATGATTCATCAAATAACGGTGCGTAACATCTGTTTACCAGATGTGATCTAGGATGCCATGTGGTAAGCAGTTGTTGCCATGGCAACGGCCCCCCTCCCCTACGATTGATTTTACGATATATAATGCTAGGACATTACATTAAACACATTCTTCAGTATCGTATAGTTTCTTATACAACAATGAAGTGTGAACACTGCAAGAAAGTTCTTTCAAACAAAAGAAATTTAGTTCGGCATATTCGCCAATATTGTCCAGTTCTGAATGACGGAAAACGTGAAAGTGTAACTTGTGAGCCGTCGAATAAAAAACAAAAGCTTGATAGTATACCTTCTACAAGTGGTGTTAATAGAAAGCAGAGTATTCCTAGCAGAAAACAAAGTTCCTCGAGCGGCCCAAAGACTTGTGAATATTGTGGAAGTAACTTTTCATCGCCTTTTAACTTACAACGGCATATTAAAAATAATAGATGTCCTGTCCTCAACGATTTGTTTATGATCGATAGAAAAAAAATTAATCGACCTATTGTATGTAATTTGGAGGATGGTGTTGACAAACTTCATTGTGCATTTAAAAACAGGATTGCTAGTTACCGTTTCAGCAGTCATAGAAGTCATATCGATTATTCTGATTTTCTGAAAGAAGTTAAACAGAAAGTTTTGGATAAAATTAGTGAATACTTGCAGAAGTACCAGGCCCTTAAGATTAATTTCGAAATATTTGGGCTTTATGAAATACCTGAAAAGGAATTATCTGATATTAAGTCGTTCAACACAAAGAATAAAATAATCACTATGTCAACGGATCTGCATCAGATCTTTGAAGAATTTAGGGAGGAAATGACTGTACAAGCATCAGAATTCCAAGAAAAGGATTCTGGATGGACACTGACGCGTATAATGTTTCTTGATGTAAACATAAATAAGTTTACACCAATGTCGGCTTCATCATATGTTAGGTTACCTAAATCTATAGAAGCAAAGAAGACCATTTTAAATATACAAAACAATGATAATGCATGCTTTGCGTGGTCGATCAATGCAACCATATTTCCAGCAGAAGGTGATCCAAGGAAGACTAGTTCATATCCACATTATGATACGTTACTGAACTTTAATGGCTTAGAATTTCCTATAAAACTAAAAGATATAACCAAGTTCGAAAAAATGAACAATATCTCCGTTAATGTGTTTGGTCTTGAATCTGAATTCAAAGATGGGAAAACTATTACTGAAGTGGTTGGACCATTACATTTTACATCATGTCGACAAGCCACACTCGTTAATTTACTACTTATATCAGATGATACAGGTAACAATCATTATTGCCTTATACATAACTTATCAAAACTAGTTTCAAAACAAAAATCAAAGCATGATGGTCAATTACATATTTGTGATGGATGTCTACAATCGTTCCGGAAAATAGAACAGCTAAGAATGCATGAGAAAAATGACTGTAACCATACATACACGAAATTGCCATCTACAGAATTGAGAATAAATAAATATGGTGAATCAGTGCCTGAAAATATTCTTAAATTCATAAACTTTGAGAAACAATTACCGGTTCCATTCGTAATTTATGTCGATTTCGAGAGTTTACTGAAACCCATAGACCATAATGAACCTTGTGACGAGAAATCATTCACAGTTAAAGTATCTGAACACCAGCCTTATTCTTTCGCTTTTTATGTGAAATGTAATACTCAAAATTTGTGACATATCGAGGACTTGATGCTGCTGAAGTATTCGCTGAGAAATTGGATGAAACAGCTCTAGACTTATATAATACCCACTTAAAACATGTTAAAAAGATGTTACCTCTGACGGACCAAGAGAAAGCTGAATTTGAAAACGCCACATGTTGTCACATTTGCAAGAAACCATTCAAGATTTGTGAAACCCGGGTTCGTGACCATTGCCATGTGAGTGGCAAATTCAGAGCTGCGGCTCATTCTGTCTGTAATTTGAACTATAAAGTGTCAAAATTCATACCAGTTTTCTTCCACAATCTAACAAACTATGATAGTCATTTATTCATAAAGAAGTTGGCATGCAAGAAGAAGTGTATTTCAGTGATTGCACAAACCAAAGAGAAGTATATATCATTCTCTAAGTCAATTCTCGTGGAAAAATCCCCAAATCCTCAAGAACCAGATACATACCTGAGATTGAAATTTGTCGACTCTTTTCGATTTTTATCCAAATCTCTCGATAAATTGAGCCAGAGTCTAGAATCGAATCAGTGTACTGAGATTAGAAAATATTTTCAAGATGATGAGAAATTCAGTTTAATCAGACAGAAAGGTGTTTTTCCTTACAATTATGTAGACTCGTTTGGAAAATTGGAAGAAACACAATTACCTTCAAAAGATAAGTTTTACAATGAATTAACAAATGAAGCCATTTCCGTCGATGATTATGAGCGAGCCAACAAAGTACCTTCAATTGTAAAACGTTGGGAGAGTATGCAGATTTGTATCTAAAATCAGACATTTTACTATTAACCGATGTGTTTGAAAATTTTCGGAAAGTGTGTTTAGAACAATACAAATTAGATCCAGCTCATTATTTGACGGCGCCTTCTTTGAGCTGGGATGCAATGTTACGTCACACAGGTATTAAACTTGAACTTTTAACCGATGTGGACACTGTGCATTTCTTTAGAAAAGGTATTCGAGGAGGCGTGGCTCAATGTAGTAAAAGAAAGGCTGTGGCAAATAATACATTTTTACCGAGCTATGATTCCACTAAACCAACGTCATATATCATGTACTTAGACGCCACAAATTTATATGGATCCGCAATGGAAAGATATCTGCCCACAGGTGATTTCAGGTGGCTTGAGGAAGAAGAAATCGAAAAATTTGATTGTTCCCTAATTGGAGAAAATTCGCCAAAAGGTTATGTTCTAGAAGTGGACTTGGAATATCCATCAGACTTGCACGATGACCATAACGATTTACCATTCTGTCCTGAGAGAATGATTCCTCCCAAAAGTAAAACTGCCAAATTAATTCCGAATTTACGAAATAAATATAAATATACCATTCACTACAAAAATTTGAAACAATATTTAAAATATGGTATGAAATTAAAGAAAGTGCATAGGATAATAGAATTTTCCCAATCACCCTGGTTGAAGTCATATATTGATTTAAACACAAATCTCCGAAATTCTGCTAAAAACGAGTTTGAAAAGGATCTATTCAAGTTGATGGTGAATTCAATTTTTGGCAAAACTATGGAGAACGTTGATAAAAGACAGAACATTAAACTATGCTCGTGCTGGGAAAATAAAAAAGGTGTATTAGGTGCCAGAGCATTAATAGCTCTGCCACATTTTAAATTCTGTTCTGTATTTGATGAAAATTTAGTGGCTGTTCAGTTGGAAAAATTAAAAGTTGTGTATGACAAACCACTCTACGTAGGCTTTTCCATTCTGGATATTTCCAAGACTATCATCTACGAATTTCTATATGGTTACATCAAATCAATGTATGGATATGACGCAACTGTCGTCTACACAGACACAGACAGTCTAATTTTAGAAATATACACAGATGATGTTTATGATGACATCAAGAGAAACATTCATTTTTTCGATACTTCAAATTATAATGCAACTAACATCCATAACATGCCCAAAACAAAGTCTGTGGTAGGGAAAATGAAGGACGAATACGCTGGAAGACCAATAGAGAGCTTTTATGGTACTAGTGCGAAAGCGTACTGTGTTAAAGCCGATGATGTAGTGAAAAAGGCGAAAGGTGTTTCTAAAAGTGTTATTAAACATCAAATAGATTTTTCTGACTATGTCCAGGTTGTCGAAAACGGCGGTTTAATATTCCGTAAAATGTCTATATTTAAATCCACTTTACATACCATTCACACTGAACTTAAAAATAAAGTAGCTCTATCGTCTGCTGATGATAAAAGGTATGTTATACCTGGTGATGTAAGAACTTTGGCTTGGGGACATCATATAATTCCTGACAGTAGTGATCAAAATTTAGACATTTTGCTGAAGTATGCTAGACGCCTGGACATGGAAGAACCTGAAGCAGGATGGGATAGTGTTGATTTGGATGAGTCTGAATCAGAATGGGAAAATTTAGATTTAGATAATTTTGATTTCGATTTATTAGATTTGTAGTTTATTAGGTTTGTAATTTGTTAGCTTTGTAATATATATTAAAAACATATATATTATTGTTTACTTATAAATAAAACACATATACATTATTAATTGTTTTTTATTTTTTTCCACCATGGTTTATAATAAATAAAGATATGGTAAAATTATTTAATATAATCCGCATCTTTGAAGACCCCATTTACATACTTGACATCTGGATTGTGGCTCTGGTGGACCATCCACGTGACCATTCCATTCAGGACGATTGTGGTGTACGAAACAAGGTAATTGAATCGTTAGCCTGAAATTGTTTTTATATTCATTTGGTAACTTGACCCATGCGCAAAGAAGTTCCATGGGACCGGCTTTGTCGATCAGATAATTTAATGGAAAATGACGAAGTTCTTCCTCAGTAAAGTCATATAAATTTTTACCATACCTGTGTTCTGTTATTAATGCGTTTGCTAGACAGTGTAAACAGCTCAGTTCTGGATCCATATTGTCTGTATAAGTCTGACAATCGACTCAGTAACTAACAACGAGGAACACAGCACAATGTAGTAGATCAGGTAAGAAACTATCCCTAACTCCACTTTACAATCTGTTTTTGTACTATCAACACTTAGTGGTGGGGAGCATTTACCGAATAGTTGGTTCCACTTTGTTTCTTTAGTAGAGTTATCACTCTGCCTTAGTCGTAGCTTGTACACAGTACTATTTTTAGGTATTGAAGATGTAAGGACTGAATCATTAATTGTTGTGGAAGGTATCATTCGTTTCCATTTTGAAGGCCAACTATCATTTCTTGTGCCGTTGCTATCGAAACAAATAAAGACCTCTTTAGTATTGTGAGATTGTTGTATGTAGAGAATTCCATGCCAAATGGCTTGTAAAACTATAAATTGCGAGGTTATCATCGTAATATCTATAAACACACTAATGTTCTATTAAATTAACATGAATTTATATTCTATTGCGTATAGGAGAGGGGGAAGAATGAAAGTACTTTTCTTATAAATTTAATTTATTAAACAATAAGTATAATTTATTTACTAGAGAACCTTTGCTTATTTTTAAACACTTTCTCATCCCAGATCTTCTGTATTTCATGAGGTATGTGAACGACTTCTTTCTTCACAATGATAGTGGTAGTTACATTATAATAATTACACGATACATCCAAATCAGGCTGGTTCGTCTCAACTCCAGGTAACTTCTTATATGAGTTTCTTTGATGATGCCGCAGGTATTCGTTGCGTATAAAACTTGTACTACAATAACCACAGATATGCTTAGATCTTGATGGAGTCTCAACTCCAATATCGGGTAACTTCTTACATGACTCTCTTTGATGACGTCGTACGTGTTCTTTACTTGTAAAACTTCTACTACAATAATCACACATAAACATTTTTGATTCGTTGCTCTAGGAGGTTAGCACTTCAAATAAATGAACAGCAATTAACTCTTCTCTTTATAGCATCAGTATAAATTTGCTTCTGCGCATTGAGATAATGAAAGTTATTTACCTTTTGGGCATGCGCTTACATATTGAATTAATTACCACACACCCATGTCATTCCTGTACATCTTAGACGAGTCCAGACAAGTTTAAACCTGTGTAATAGATGGTATAGTATGGAATAGTATGGTATAGTATGACATAGTATGGCATAGTATGGTACAGTATGGCATAGTATGGTATAGTATGGCATAGTATGGTATAGTATGGCATAGTATGGTATGGTATAGTATGACATAGTATGGTATAGTATGGCATAGTATGGTATAGTATGGTATAGTATGGTATAGTATGGTATAGTATGGTATAGTATGGCACAGTATGGTATAGTATGGCATAGTATGGTATAGTATGGTATAGTATGGTATAGTATGGTATAGTATGGCATAGTATGGTATATTATGGTATAGTATGGCATAGTATGGTACAGTATGGCATAGTATAACATAGTATGGTGTGGCATAGTATGGTATAGTATGTCATAGTATGGCATAGTATGGTATAGTATGGTATAGTATGGCATGGTATGGTTGTAAAATAAAACACATGGAATATATTTTAGTTCTTTTATTTCTATGACATTACAACACTCTTGTGTTTCAACTTAGTCTAAATCACTATCAATACATTTACAAATTGGAGATTCTCTAAAATGTTTAGAGCATTTCCCATCATCATCGAGTTTACATTCAGAATGACAATAGTATGCCGATTTCTCTTCGTCGTCGAATTCGTAATAACGGCACTCGCATTCTTCATAACATCCTGTAATTCTGATGAAAGAATAGTTTTTATCTTTTATATCAAACTTTTTATTAGCACATTGGAATTTATAGCTCTCTATCATCTCTTGGTGTATAAGTATTTTATCTTCATCATAAAATTTCACTCTTATCCAGTAAGAATAGCCCATTCTGAATGAACTATGGAGATTTTAAAACGTTTCTCGAATCGGCGAATTTAGAATACGGAAAGGATCGTATTTATAAAACCTGTTAAGTTTAATTGGTCTTGTCTGGTTACAATACGTACAATAACTTATTATCAATTTAGGCCTACTCAACCAAGAATCACTGGAGAGGTATCTTTTACTAATTAGTCTGCGGCAAACACAATACTGCTTTGTCTCAACTACATCACTCGGTTCAAACATAATTAATACATTCTGCTTTAATTCCAGGCTTATATAATAAGACCCCCCACTCATACCGTTAGGTGTTCATTATGAGTCATCAAATAACGGTTTATGCCAGATGATGTCTAGACAAGTTTGGACATGTTTGAATTTGTCTGCTAGCCAGATGTTTATTATAACGGTTTATGACAGATGTTGTCGTGAGAACAGTAGTTTTAATTGGTTCCCATTCACCTTTCATCATAATCTACTTTTAGATAAACAGGTCATTCACCTTTCACCATATGTTGAACACGTGTTCACCAGATGTTGTGCGAATAGTAGTTTTTTAATTGGTTCCCCCAGACAGGTCATTGATATAGGTCATTCACCTTTCACCAGATGTCGTGAGTCATCGATCTATTTTTAGATTGTGTACCATCTGTTCACCGGATGTCGTGAGAACAGTAGTTTTAATTGGTTCCCACACAACCAGCTGTTCGCCAGATGCTTTCCCATAGCTTTTGATTGGCTGCTCACTGGTGAGCGCCTCTCCGCTCCAGCAGCTCTTTCATTAGACAACTACTTGCATCCCACTACTGCTGTTATCTGTTGAACTCCGCCAAACTCGCGGGTACCACTGTGGCCCACCCAGCAACCGGAGGCATAAGGTCACCCATCTGCTCTATATGAATGACCTCAAACTGTATGCCACCGGTGAGCGTGAACTTCCAAATGCTCTAAGGGTGGTCGAGGAGTACACGCGGGCCATTGGTATGGAGTTCGAGTTGGACAAGTGCGCGGTCGTCCACGTCAAGAGAGAGCGATGCGGGGAATTCTCTGAAGATGCGCAGCTCGCAGACGGAAGCATCCTGAGGACTCTTGAGTCTGGAGTGTATGCATGGCAGAGTAGCGCTGAGTATGGCATGTAACATCCTCAGGAGCTCGGATCCGCTCCTGCTATTAGTGAGAGATCACGAAATCGCAGGATTGTTTAAGGCAGCAAAAAGAGCCGCAGATGAACTCGGTTTCGTATTCGACCTCAGACGAGGTGGCCGGCGCGGTGCTGACCCAGAGTCAGTCACTGAGCTTCAGCCAACTCGTCTGAAAGCCCAAATAAAAGCTGCCGAACAGGAGAGCCTGTTCAGGCAGCATGTCGATAAACCCATGCACGGTGTATACTATAAAAACATAGAAAGACTGGGCTGACATTCGCCTTTTTAAGGTCAGCTGGGCTTAAGTCGGAGACTGAGGGA
Source organism: Rutpela maculata (assembly GCA_936432065.2). NCBI lineage: Eukaryota > Metazoa > Arthropoda > Insecta > Coleoptera > Cerambycidae > Rutpela > Rutpela maculata. The sequence goes on along the minus strand of OW386286.2, from coordinate 135,105,234 downwards.
TTCATTGTGGCCTGTCAGGATGGTGTAATAGACACCTTGGTCTACCGAAGCCGCGTAATGGGTGTAGAGGTCCCTGATACCAACTGCAGGACCTGCCGTCAGGCGTCGGAATCGCTGATGCATTTGCTTTCAGCATGCCCGGTATACGCGATTTCGGCCTACATCCACCGCCATAACGCGGCTTTACGAGTGCTATACTACCATCTACGGCACTCGTATGGGGTAGGCCAAACACCTGTGCTGCCTTACATCCCCGGAGATATTGAGTCCGTTGTCGAGAACGAGAGGTGCCGAATTTATTGGTACTACTCGTTCCCGACCGTCAGGCTAATTCAAGCCAACAAGCCTGACATAGTCCTTCTCGACCATCAGAACAAAGTGATGTTTGTAATCGAATTCTCAGCACCTGCTGAGACAAACATCGCTTTGAAGGAGGGGGAAAAACGGACCAAGTATCGTGATCTCCGGTATGAGCTCCCAAGTGCTGTGCCCAGACTACTCGGTCAAGATGGTCGTCCTAATAATCGGCGTACTCGGAGGGATGAAGCCTTCGCTGCTCTCAGAATTGAAGATCATACCGGCCTGTCAGAATTCGGCAGAATGGTTGGCAGGCCAGATGCAGAAGGCGGTTATCTTGTTGTCCCTTCGTCTACTTAGGGCACACGATTTAGGTATTTACAGTCATTAACTCCACAGGTCGTAGAGAGTGGCTGTAAGAACTTTGCCGGCGCGGCTACCGTGTGGTGTCGGAGGCCACGGAAGTCCTGTTCGGCAGCGGGAAACCAAAAATCATAATAATAATAATAATAATAATAGAAAACAAGGGCCGCCCCTGCATCAAGCTGTGTGCCTAGCAGACATCAGTTACACGCCCTTGAACTTGTCAGATAGCCATCCCCAAAGTAATGAAATGATTCACAGCAACGCAGAAAAACATAATGAATGGCGAACCAAGGCTCTCCACGGAAGGTACCCCCATGACCTTGACCAGACATATGTCGACAAAGAGGCGTCGAACGCATGACTAAGGTGTGGAGAACTTTTTTCGGAGACCGAAGGTTTCCTCATCGCCATTCAGGATCAGGTAGTTAACACCAAGAACTATATGAAACATATTATTAAAGATCCAGGTGTAAGAGATGACAAGTACAGGAAATGCAATGATAAACCTGAGACCATCCAGCATATCATGGCTGCTTGTAGCACTCTGGCTCAATCAGATTATTTGCATCGACACAATCAAGTAGCTGCTATTGTTCATCAGAACTTAGGTTTAAATTTAAATTTATTGAAAGACAGTGTGCCATACTATAAGTACAATCCGCCCCCCCTTGTTGATTCTAACAGAATTACTCTTTATTACGATAGGTCAATTATTACTGACAGATGTATCCCCAACAATAGGCCTGATATAGTTCTACGCGATAAAGAGCTGAAAATTGCATACCTGATCGATATAGCTGTTCCAAATACACATAATATTCAAAGTACTATAACTAAGAAGACACGCAAATATTTAGATCTGAGCGATGAAGTAAAGAAAATGTGGAAGCTTGATAAAATGTGTATTGTGCCGACTGTCTTATCTACCACTGGAGTAATCCCAAAAGCATTACATGAGAGTCTCCAAACCCTGGGCATTAAGAAGGAAACCTATATGCTACTTCAGAAAGCAGCAATTCTGAACACTGCACGCACAGTCAGAAAATTCTTAAGTCATGATTAGATGAGAGTGCTTGACATTTAGTCCGTACCTCATGTTATACCAATAAAAAATGCTGAGATGAAGAAAGTAATAATAATAATAATAATAATAATAATAATCACGACTCTGTCACCGAGTTGGAACCTGCTCGGCAAAAATCCCAAGTCAAAGCTGCTGAAATTGATTTATTTCTGCAGCTACACTCGGATAAGCCATTGCACGGAGTCTTCTATAAAAATATAGAAGACCGCGGATTATCCGAAAGGCTGACCTTTGCTTTCTTAAGGTCAGCCGCTGAAGTCTGAGACCGAGGGATTCATAATGGCGCGCCAGGATGGTGTATTCAACACACTCGTCTATCGAAGTCGTGTCATGGGTATAGAGGTCCCCGATGTCAGCTGCAGGACCTGCCACAGGGCGCCGGAGACATTAATGCATTTGCTGTCGGCTTGTCCAGTATATGCAGTCTCGGCCTATATCCAGAGGCACGACGCAGCATTACGAGTGCTTTATTATCACTTAAGGCCCTCATATGGGATAGACGAGACACCAGTACTGCCTTACGCTCCGAGGGATATTGAGTCCGTTGTGGGAAATGAGAAGTGTCTAATTTATTGGAACTACTCGTTTCCCACCGTCAGGCAAATGCAAGCTAATAAGCCTGACATGGTCCTCCTCGACCACCAACTCAAGACAATGTTTGTCGTGGAGTTCTCGGTTCCCGCGGAGAATAACATTGTCTTGAAGGAGGAGGAAAAACGGACGAAATATCGAGATTTGCTCTTCGAGCTCCGCAGGCTTTACCTTGGCCATACTGTTAAGCTAGTGGTCCTGATCATAGGAGCCCTCGGTGGAACGAGACACACACTGCTTTCAGAACGCCGGTGCATGCCGAAATTCGGCAGAGATCTTAGCCAGAAGAATGCAGAAGGCCATTATCCTCGGCTAATTACGTCTACTCAGGGCACACGATTCTCGGACCCAGTAGTCACTCACCCCACGGACGTGGGGAGTGGCTGCCGGTACTACCAGCTCCCCTCTGTGAGTGTCGGAGCCACAGAGTAGAAAGGGTGACTGGCTTTTATAAACTAAAATAATAATAATAATAATATTGCATCGAAGAACTGATGCCGCTCTGGAGGACTCGCTTTACCATTACATCGGGTAATGATGAGTCCAGACGGAGTCGGTAACATTCAGAAGGGGAGTATTTCAGGAAGACTCCCTCAGCCCCCTTCTATTTTGCATCTCACTACTGCCATTATCCGTTTCGCTCCGGAGAACCCGTGGATACAACTGCGGTACCCCTGGCGATAGGAGGCATAAGGTCACCCATCTGTTTTATATGGATGTCCTTAAACTTTATGCCTCCGGAGAGAGGGGCCTACACCAGTCCCTCAGGGTGGTACAGGAGTACACGCAGGCTGTCGGCATGGAGTTCGGGTTAGACAAATGTGCACTGATCCATCTCGAGAGAGGACGACGCGGGAACTACGGAGAGGACGCGCAGCTCGTGGACGGAAGCATCTTACATCATCTAGATGCCGGAGAGTCGTACACTTACTTGGGTGTCGAGTAACGCTCCACCCAAGAAGTGAGTGTAGTGAAAAATGCTCTAGGCGGCAAGTATCAGCACCGACTCCGACAGATCTGGTCTTCAGAGCTGTCGGGGAAGAACTAGGTGTCTGCTACCAACATGCTTGCCGTTCCGATCCTTCTCTACTCCTTTGGAGTAGTGAAATGGACTCAAGAAGAGTTGCGTCAACTCGACGTAGGAACCCGCAAGAAGATACATATCAATAGAAGTTTGCATCCTAAATCGTCCGTTCCACGGCTATACCTCATACGACATCGGGGAGGCCGTAGACTCTTGAGTTTGGAGAGTCTCCATAATAGGATGGTCCTGGATGGAGCCTGTAAGGTCATCAGGAGTTCGGATCCCCTCCTCTGCATGGTCCGAGACCATGAAAATGCAGGGGTAGGAGCCTTTCTGTTTAAGGCAGCCCAGAGAGCAGCCGATTAACTTGGTCTCTCCTTCGACGTCGAGCGAGTAAATCGCGACTCTGTCACCGAGTTGGAACCTGCTCAGCGAAAAGCCGAAATTAAAGCTGCAGAACACAACAGCTTTCTGCAGCTGCACACGGATAAGCCAATGCATGGAGTTTTCTATAAAAATATAGAAAACCTTGGCTTATCCGAAAGGCTGACCTTTGCCTTCTTAAGGTCAGCCGGGCTGAAGTCTGAGACCGAGGGATTAATAATGGCTTGCCAGGATGGTGTATTTAACACCCTCGTCTATCGTAGTCGTGTCATGGGTATAGAGGTCCCTGATGTCAGCTGCAGGGCCTGCCGCAGGACGCCAGAGACTCTTATGCACTTGCTGTCGGCTTGTCCGACATATGCAGTCTCGGCCTATATCCAAAGGCACGACGGAGCATTACGAGTGCTTTATTACCATTTAAGGCACTCGTATGGGATAGACGAAACACCAGTGCTGAATTACGCTCCGGGGGATATTGAGTCCGTTGGGGGAAATGAGAAGTGTCTAATTTATTGGAACTGCTAGTCACGTACCCCACGGGCGTGGGGAGTGGCTACCGGTACTACCAGCTCCCTCTGTGAGGGTCGGAGCCACAGAGAAGGGTGACTGGTTTTTAGCTCGCTAAAAAAAAAAATAATAATAATAAAGCAGGAGGGGCTCCCTTACATCCAACTAGCCTTTGGTGAGTAGCGAAACCACTTACTCCAGCCACGGGTGCAAAATCCGGACCGACAGTGCTAGCGCACCCGGGAGGGGAAAGAGACTTCCCCTCTGGTGTCGGCCGTGGGCTTGTTAGGCTAACCACCTAACAAGCTGAAATCTTCTGGTTCCAGGCAACAGAAGACAGGGCCCCCACAATTGACCCCATCCGGATGGGGGTCACAGGCAAGGTGGTGGGGCCCAACCGGACGGATTGCCTGACAATGACGACCGCGAGACACGTGGACGCTTTGAGTGGACAGATGAGCTGAGGAATGATCTTCTGCTGTGCTACGAAAGCAGTGAGCCCGCACGAAGGGGGTACATGGCGCGAATGCATGCTCTGTGGTGTGAAAGACACCCCGAGCACAGCGCCTTCACGCCGCAAAATCTGCGTGATTATGTATCCCACCTTCGTAGCAGGGGCTACGTGAGAGCTGTTCCTCAGCTGGTAGATGAGGTGGTTGAAGAGCCGCTGAATGAACTGGTTGACGTTCCACCAACACCAGAGGGCCTCAACACAAGAAGGGGGTTACACTACATCAGACCCCCCAGATCAGAAGACCTAGCCAGAGTGGATGCTGAACTTCGTGAAACGATACCAGAAGGGGCTGACATCTGGCGCATAAACTGTGCCGTATATGCTGCTGCACAACGCTTAACCCCGGGGGAGAGGCGGAACACTGCCTCCCCACAGGAGAGCGCGGAGCGGCGTATACATAAGATGGAAGCCAAGATCCGGTCGGCGAGGCAACATGCATCCCGTATCCAATGTGTGATGGACTATATGGCGGCCAATAAGGCATTCACGCCTAAAGTTAGGCGCATAGCCGCCAACTTGAGACGCGTCCATCACACACTGAATGGGGCAGTGCTGCGAACCACCAAACAGCACTGCCTTGATCGGATACGGATGCTAGTGACTTGTAAAAAGTCACTGGTGAGGCGGGCGAGGGGGCTGGCGGAAAACAATCTATTCCGCAAAAAGCCCTCGCGTCTTTTAGAACCGCCTCAGCGTGTTGTAGAGAATCCGCCGACTGTAGATCAGGTGGAAACCTTCTGGAAAACGCTCTACGGACAGAAGCTCCCACTCAACAGAGACACTCCAGCCCTGGCACACTTTGAAGCCTTTTGCCAAAGGTTTCAACAATCAAACGAGGTGTGCCAACCGATAACCCCAGAAGAGGGTCGAAGAGCTCTTGAGGGATCTAAGAACTCTGCTGCTCCAGGTCCCGATGGGATAAATAACTTTTGGTGGAAAAAGTTTTCCAGTACCCACCATCATTTGGCCATAATTTTTAATTCATGGCTAAATGAGGAGCAGCAAATTCCTTCTTGGGTTGTCGAGGGGCGGACAGTGCTGATCCCGAAGAACGCAGATTTGTCTAACCCAAAAAATTACCGGCCGATAACTTGCTTAAACGCATGCTACAAGTTGTTTACACGTATATTGTACATGCGGGTGCTCCAAGCAGTTGAACGGGTTTACGAACGGATATATGAGCAAAGAGGGTCAAAGAGAGGTGTCGCTGGCTGCAAGGAGAACCCGCTGATCGACAGATGTATCACGCAGGACTCCGTGCAGTATAAGTGGAACCTCTCTATGTCCTGGATCGACTACCGCAAGGCATTTGATATGACATCCCATGAGCTTATTGTCCACTTGCTCAGATGTCTTGCGGTGCCCGGTCCCGTAGTGAGATGTATCGAAGAACTCATGCCGCTCTGGAGGACTCGCTTTACCATAACATCAGGTAATAGCAGAGTCCAGACAGAGCCGGTATTGTTCAGAAGGGGAGTATTTCAGGGAGATTCCCTAAGCCCCCTTCTGTTTTGCATCTCACTACTACCATTATCCGTTTCGCTTCGAAATACCCGTGGATACAACTGCGGTACCCCCGGCGACAGGAGGCATAAGGTCACCCATCTGTTTTACATGGACGACCTTAAACTTTATGCCACCGGAGAGAGGGATTTACGCTAGTCCCTCAGGGTGGTACAGGAGTACACGCAGGCTGTCGGCATGGAATTTGGGTTGGACAAGTGTGCACTAGTCCACCTCAAGAGAGGACGATGTGGTGACTACGGAGAGGATGCGCAGCTTGTGGACGGAAGCATCTTACATCATTTAGATGCCGGAGAGTCGTACACTTACTTGGGTGTCGAGCAACGCTCCACCCAAGAAGTGAGTGTAGTAAAAAACGCTCTCCGCGGCAAGTATCAGCACCGACTTCGACAGATCTGGTCTTCAGAACTGTCGGGGAAGAACAAGGTGTCTGCTACCAATATGCTTGCCGTTCCGATCCTCCTCTACTCCTTCGGAGTAATTAAATGGAATCAAGAGGAGCTGCGACAACTCGATGTAGGAACCCGAAAAAAGATGCATCTCTATAGGAGTTTGCATCCTAAATCGTCCGTTCCACGGTTATATCTCCCGCGACATCGGGGAGGCCGTGGACTCTTAAGTTTGGAGAGTCTCCATAACAGAATGGTTCTGGATGGAGCCTGTAAGGTCATAAGGAGTTCGGATCCCCTCCTCCGCATGGTCCGAGACCATGAAAGTGCAGGAGTAGGAGCCTTTTTGTTTAAGGCAGCACGCAGAGCCGCCGATGAACTCGGTCTGGTCTTCGACGCTGAGCGAGTTAACCAAGACTCTGTCACCGAGTTGGAACCTGCTCGGCAAAAAGCCCAAGTCAAAACTGCTGAAATTGATCTATTTCTGCAGCGACACTCGGATAAGCCATTGCACGGCGTCTTTTATAAAAATATAGAAGACCGCGGCTTATCCGAAAGGCTGACATTTGCTTTCTTAAGGTCAGCTGGGCTGAAGTCTGAGACCGAGGGATACATAATGGCGTGCCAGGATGGTGTATTCAAGACATTCGTCTATCGAAGTCGTGTCATGGGTATATAGGTCCCTGATGTCAGCTGCAGTACCTGCCACAGGGCGCCGGAGACACTAATGCATTTGCTGTCGGCTTGTCCAGTATATGCAGTCTCGGCCTATATCTAGAGGCACGACGCAGCATTACGAGTGCTTTATTATCACTTAAGGCACTCGTATGGGATAGACGAAACACCAGTGCTGCCTTACGCTCCGGGGGATATTGAGTCCGTTGTGGAAAATGAGAAGTGTTTAATTTATTGGAACTACTCGTTTCCCCATGTCAGCGCTAATAAGGCTGACATGGTCCTCCTCGACCACCAACTCAAGACAATGTTTGTCGTGGAGTTCTCGGCTCCCGCGGAGAATAACATTGTCTTGAAGGAGGAGGAAAAACGGACGAAATATCGAGATTTGCTCTTCGAGCTCCGCAGGCTTTACCCTGGCCATACTGTTAAGCTAATTGTCCTGATCATAGAAGCCCTCGGTGGAACAAGACACACACTGCTTTCAGAACTAACGTAATTCGAATCCGCCTTTTCTGATGAATCGCAAAAACCGTGTAATTCATAAAAAATAGCATCCTCAAAAATTAATTTGCGGGGTATTTGTAATTTAGAAAGTAATGGAAGTTCGGATTTGTACTGATTCCAAGCGCGGAGAACCTCATTACTAGGTTCATCGTCCCAGTCGATCCCTAATGTCCATAATTTTTGTATTAAGTGTTTCGTAAAGAAAGTTACAGGAGATAAAAAGCCTATAGGGTCAAAGACTCTGGCTAATTCTGATAGCATATTTCGCTTTGTACAAGGTCGATCTAAAGGACAAACAGAAAATAAAAAAGAGTCTTGCACGGGGTTCCACTGTAATCCTAAAATTTTTATTAATGCGCTATATAAATCAGAATCGAAAGTGAGCGGTTGTTTAGAAAGATGTGAGGCTGGAAGTTGCGAAAGCAAGGTAGGATCATTACTTGCCCACTTACGTAATTCGAATCCGCCTTTTTTCATAATAGCTATAAGTTGCGTTTGTAAATTTTGTGCGTCCTCGAATGACGAACACCCTGTAACAATATCATCTACATATGTATGAAATTTTATAGCGTTAGCGGCAAGAGGAAAATTTAACTCTTCTTCGGTAGCCAACTGAAGAAGGGTGCGCAGGGCTAAATAAGGGGCAGAGGACACCCCATATGTGACTGTGTTTAACCGATAATCTTGTGGGGGGTCCTGCATATTAAATCTCCAAATTATGCGTTGAAAATCACGATGTGCAGGAGTAATTAATATCATGCGATACATTTATTTTATGTCTGCACATAAAACGTATGTATGTAGCCTAAATTGTAATAAAAGCTCAAAAATGTCGCGTTGCAACTTAGGGTCTGTCAATAAATGATCATTAAGTGAGGTCTGATTGGGCGTTTTAGCGGAAGCATTAAAAACGACTCTAAGTTTTGTGGTACTACTATCTGATTTCAGGACACAATGATGTGGGATATAGTACGTATGCGGTGCGATATTACTTGAAGTGATATTATTTAGCGAAATTAAGTCCATATGACCAAGTTCTAAATATTCTCTCATAAACTCACAATATTGTGAATATAGGGAAGGCTGTTTTAAAAGACGGCGTTCAAGCGAATAAAATCTCTGCAAAGCTAAATCGCGCATACCAGGAAAAACAGGCGGTACAGGATCTCGAAAAGGAAGCGAAACAATAAACTTCCCAGTATCATCGCGAATAAGCGTTTCTAAAAATATTTTTTCACACAGTTCATCTTCAGGTGAGGATGATGTGATCGTAGGAACCTTTTCTATTTCCCAAAATGTTTTCAAAGTATTGTCTAATGAATCTAAAGAATTCTCTGCAGTACTACAAAAAAATGAAGAGACCGACGAGGCATTACAATTTAATTTCCCCATTAAAATGTATCCAAGAACGGTATTTAAAGCATCAGGTTCGCCATTCTTTCCGACAATTCTGCCATCTAAGACTAATTTGGAAAATATTTCAGCGCCTAATAAAACGTCTATAGCACCTGAACTATGAAATTGCGGGTCGGCTAATTTTAAATTGGAAATATGTGAGCACGTTTTAACGGGAATCGACGTAGAGGGCAATTTGTCACAAATTTTATTTAATACAATGGCGTCTGTATTTAAAATTGGTATTATTTGGCCTAACGGTTTAAAAAAAATAGTAACGCGACCGTGAGGTACATAAGTTTGCATATCACCTAATCCTTTTACCTCAATCGCAAATTTTTCTTTAGATAACCCTAAGCGATTCACAGCCTTTTGTGTAATAAATGAAGTCATACTTCCAGGATCTAAAAGACATCTCAAAATTTGATAATTATTACTATTATCTTTAATTTCTATCAAAGCGGTAGATAATAAAACCATTTGTTTGTTTGCTAAAACCCCGGCTGCAGAAAAAACCGGATCTGTGGTTGGTGTGTCAGAAGAACTTGAAGCGAAATTTGAGTGCGAGGTAGACGCCTGCGTGGAGTAATTATTTTCAGTGGACGAAGAATTATTAGAGACATGTTTATCAAAATGTAACAAAGTGTGATGTCTCTGATTGCATCGACGACATGCAGAAAGATTTACAAGCCCGAATATCATGTATATTGATTGCTTAAACAGTTAATACATAAATGTAACTTTTTACAAAAATTGTAACGTTCACTTGGCGTTTTATCTAGAAAAGCTGGACAAGCATATAATAAATGATTCTCCTTACATAAAGAGCATTTTGGAGAATTCGGTTTATTAATTAGAAATGATGCAATGCGATTAACCGAATGCGGCGGCTTTGATTTAAATATATTTGCTTTTTTAGATAAATCGGTAGAACTGAGATTAAGCTTGTCGTAAGCAATACATTGTTTATTTAAAAATTCCACAAGCGATGTTCGAGGATTTCTTCTAAATCCCTGAACTGATTAAAAAGAAATTTCACAGGCTTTGAGAAAAAACTCGATAGAATGGTACTGGACTATTGCAAATTCACGAAAAGTAATATTTTTTTCTTGTCAAGCTGTTAAACATCCTCTAACTTTGAACCTAATTTTAAAATAATAAAAAAGATATTATCTTATTGATATTAGTCTGAGCTCATCTGCTATAGTATATGAAACATATCGATATTTAAATTTCAATTTTTTATTCAGTAGTTTTTGAAAAATCCTCGAACTACTAGAACCAATTCATTGAAAATAAATAAGACAAATTGCCGATAAAGCAAGCGTTGGTTTGTAAGACCAATAATGTAAAAGTCATAAATGAAGTTTAGCACTTGGCTCGCAGGTGGCGCCTGACTAGATCGCTTCGTTTCACGATGTCGTCAATACGTTATGAAGGTCACTTTTTTTATGTGATTCATACTCTTATATAGTATATTAGGATACCGCGACGAACTCTCTAGGCAATGAAAACGCGTCTTTTTGTCCATCGTCTTTATATCCCATTCACATAATATGTAAAAATTACAAAATTATAAAACTATGAATTTGCACATTTTATACAGTGTCCGTCAAAAAGTCTGCACCATATGACTATTGTTATTGACTTTTTGAAAAATTTTATTTTTGATAAAAGTTCGTGCCTGTTCTCAAACGAAAAAAGGACTGCAGAAATGTGTGTTAGTCCTGGCGCTTAGGTCTAAAAATATATATTTTATTGAAATTACCTCAAGAGTAAACAACCGAAACATGTTATTTAAAGAAGTTGCTTATAATGTGAAGTTATATCCAGATATCAAATTTGGTTGTTCTTTTCTAAAAATAAAATCTAATTTCTAATTTCTGTAAAATTAATGGTTTCGAAAATATAGAAGTATAAAGATGACGTCCTATAAAATGAAGTATTTAATTAAAAATTTATCTCAGAATATAGCACTTACATCAGAAATGCTAACAACCGTAATGAAATACTAACGATTAGGCTTTCAAATGATTTCTTGACTATTTTTATACTTACCGTAAAAAACAAAGAAGTTATGACAGAAACAATTAGCTTCCTTACATTTTTTTTTTTAATAAAAACGTCGCCATTTTTTAAATGTAAGTACTTAGTCAGTAATTAAAAAAATGTATTATATACTGTTTTTTCGTCCGTTTACAGCATTTTCTTCAAATAAAAATTGTATTATAAACTAGAAGCGGACTTTCTAGAAAACGTATTTTTTTTTCTCAATAAATATTGGTTTAAGCGAAAAAATGATAGACATCAAAAATAAAGCCCATAAACTGAAAATTAATTTGTATTTATTTAATATTTACGTAGAATTAATCGTTCCGGAGATTTTTTAGTTTATAGATGATATCGGAAAGATTATTGGATGAAGTATTTAGTTTAAATGTTGAATATCTTAGAAACTATGAAACTTCCATAAAAATTTCCAAGGAACAGAATAAAAAATAATTAATCAACCTTTGCAATGATTTTTTGTTTGTTTCTGTATCATAAACATAAAGAAATTATGGCCGAAACAATGTGAAAAAAATGTGAATAGGCACATTTTTTTTTTTATAAAATGTCACAATTTTGTTATTGTATTGGGGTATTCTCACTCGGTGGCACTTAAAAAATATATATATTTATTGGAAGTAGCATCAAATTTTAAGAAGAAAAGGTTCTATGCGATTTTTCACATAAATTGATAGTTTTTAAGTTATAACGACTTCAAAATTGCGATTTTAGCTTAAAAAAAAGGTATTTCCAAACGGCTTTCGTCAAGTATCTCGAAAAGTATTACTTTATCGAAAAAATATTACAGAGCCCAGGTAGCAAGGTGACGTCATTATGACGTCTTTTAAAGGTGATTTTTCGTCGCCGACATCATTGTCCCAATAAATGACGTACCAGAGACGTGATATTTATAATGTACTTCTGACGTCATCATGAAGACGTCAAATACACGTTTCTTTTAGGTCATTATTTTGACGTCATTAATAAATGACGTACCAGAGACGTGATATTTAATACGTACTTCTGACGTCATCATGAAGACGTCAAATACACGTTTCTTTTAGGTCATTATTTTGACGTCATTAAAATGACGTGAAATAAATCATTATAAAATAAAAATAAATAGAAGTATTTAGTGACTAGTTCAATTTTTGCCACATAGTAATAATAATTTTGTTTTACTATTTCTAACTAGGTATACAGCTTTTAAACATATTTAAATAAAGATGTTCAGTGATTCAGTGAGTTAAGTGTTAGGTTGCGAGGCAAAAGGTCCGCGGTTCGATCCCTGCACGTTCCGGTTTTTTTTTCGTCAAAAACTTTATGAATAATTGTGGAAAAATATTATAATGAGAGGTTTGCATCTCTTATCGCAAAATTCACTGATTACCAATACGTCATATTGGCGTCATATATATATGACGTCATTGGGCTGTGACATTGTGCCGTCTTTTCACGTCATTTTTACGTCATGCTGAAGATGAAATTGACGTAATTAATGCCGAAAAAACGACGTCATAATGACGGCACCTTGCTGCCTGGGAGTTAAATATCTCAGAAACTGTGACACCTACGTCAAGGATGCTAATAGGTAGAATAATAGGTTATTAATTATGCTTTCAACTGTTTTTTTATTTGTTTCTGTATCATAAGAAACAAAGAAGTTATGACCGAAGCAATGTGCGTCTACACATTTTTTTAATAACAACGTCGCCATTTTGTTACTGTAATTAGCCAGTAATTAAAAAAAAAGGAATTTCAAACACTGTTTCTCGTTAATATATAGCATGACGTAGATGCTTAATTTTGTTGGTTTGTATACAGTACTTGCTTATAAAAAATATACAGTTTACACTATATTTTCGATAAAACGTAATTTTTTTTCCTTTTCCAAATATTAGTTTTATTGAAAAATGGGTAGAGACCAAAAATAAAGCTCATAAACTGATAATGAATTTCGCTTGTTTATTTATTTACATAGATTTAATAGTTTCGAAGATATGAAAGTTTAAAAATGGCGTCCGAACGTTTGTAAGACGAAAAATGCAGTTTAAATGTTAAATATCTCAGAAATTGTAACACCTATGTCACGCAAGCTAAGAAATGAGATTAAAGACAATTAGTTGTGCTTTCAAATTATTTTTTATTCGTTCCTGTAGCATTAGAAATAAAAAAGTTATGACGGAAGAATATGCGTATTTATATTTTTTTATATAAAATGGTCGCCATTTTATTACTTTAATTAGCCAGTAATTTAAAAAAATTATCTGAAATACAGTTTTTCGTTAAGATGCAGCATTATCTAGATGCTCAAATTTTTTTGCTCATTTAAAGCACTTGCTTTAGAAAAAAAATGCATTTTAAACTTTAAAGGTAATTTTGAAACACTTGGATGCCAAATATAAACTTAAATATCTCCGAAACTATTAATCCTACATCAATAAACAAAAAATATAATTAAATTCCAGTTTGTACTTTCTGTAACTGGTCTATCATTTTTTCGATAAAGTAATACTTTTCGAGATATTTGACGAAAGCCGTTTGGAAATACCTTTTTTTTTAAGCTAAAATCGCAATTTTGAAGTCGTTATAACTTAAAAACCGCTGCCCAAGGAATCACTACTTCCACATCCAGATTCTCTATCCAAGTCACTCACAACGAAAAAAACTCTGTATGTGAAAATAATTGTTTATGGAACTTTAATAATAGAATATTTGAAATCCTCTACCCCAAAAACCCATAAAACGATACCCTACATCAGTAGTGGGGTGGGGGGTGGATGAAGTAAAAAATATTTTAAGGTTTCTGGTTCCTGTACATAGATAGGTACACTAAATCACAATTTTTTTTCATCCCCTTTAATAAGGGGATGGGGGTGGTAATGGGGGTGGCTAATGACAAACATTTTTTTGAGACCTTAGCTTCTCTTGTATATACTAAATACCAATTTTATGGACTCTTACCTGCTTGATTGACCTATTTACCCCAAATTTACCGCAATTTACCCCCCAACTCTTCGACGGAACAAGATGAAAATATAATCTGGTTCTAGATCTCGTTGAAGGACATATGTGTACCAAATTTCAAGTCAATATCTTAAACGGTTCCAGAGTAAACGTGCGCACAACAAAAAAAAGTTACAGACAGACCGACAGACATCGAAATTTTTTTCGCTCAAACTTAAAATCTCGACGTTTCATGACATTTTAAGCCTATTTGGACAATAAAAATTTTAAAAAAATTTTTTGTCGTTACTATACTTCCACTGGACGTGGAAGTAAAACTATCAATTTATGTGAAAAATTGCATAGAACCTTTTCTTCTTAAAATTCGATTCTATTTCAGCTCCAATAAACATATATATTTTTTAAGTGCCACTCCCTGAGGTGGCATCCACCCCCTATAAATTAACAAGCCCCTGCACAATATAGAAACTTTTACTATTATACTGCCAAAAATGGACGAAATCCGTTCAATATAACATTATTCCGAAGTTAAAACCTCTAGTTACTGTACTATAAGTCCAGAGACGGATAATATAATACATAATTACTATTACTCTATCTTGAAACGGTTCAAATTAGATTGCATGCTTCGCATTGTTGATTCAAGGTCACTACCATTTTCATTTGTTTGGTTTTTGCGGCCTCCACCTATCTCCTGGAAGAGGAATTACAAAATGCTGCTACTGCTATTTGCACTGAAATTATTGGTTGATATCCGCGATGTAATATTGCCAAATAGTACACGTAGTTCCATCTGTTCAAATTTGTAAGGTTGGTGATGCGCTCCGGCGGTCTTAAGCTTGTCGTAAGCAATACATTGTTTATTTAAAAATTCCACAAGCGATTTATAACATGGAACATCAGACGATCCATGATCTAACTCAAATCTTGTTACGGTGGCACTGTCTAAGCGTTTTAATAACATCATTACTAAAATAAAGTCCCATTTGTCTACAGGAAAATTTAAAGTGTTAAGTGCGGCCAAATTCTCAGAAAAAGTATCTAAAAGTTTTCTTAAAGCAGTTGAATTATTAGCACTAATTTTCGTAGTGCCTTCCATAGCGGCCCAATGCATTTGGGCACGTATGCGTTTATTTGAATATCTCTCCACCAAAGTGTCATAAGCAGTTTGATAATTTTCAGCTGTCATTGGTAACGTACATACCAAGGATAAAGGTTGACCTTCTAATGATGAAACTAAATAATTAAATTTTTCAACAGGAGAAAGCGTAGTGTTATTATGCACTAAAGCGTCAAAAAGGTCTAAAAATGTTACAAATGCCTTATAATCACCATTAAATTTAGGAATCTCTAACTTAGGTAACCTAGCATGCGAATTCTGTTGGGTACTACCCATACCTATACTATTATTAAAGTTTTGAGATAAGCGTTGTGCCGTTTCATTTTCAAATAGTTCCAAATAAACACTTTTAACAGCGAAAAACTCATTTAAAAATCCTTCACGGATAGTTTCTTCAAGATTTAGATCAGCGTCCGGTTCATTTAATAATAAGGATAAAACATTTTGATGCTGTTTGAGAAAGTCCTCTCGTAAAGTATCAATTTCAGAATAACGAACTTTAAATAAATTACGTAGTGATCTATCAATTTTCAAGCGTTCGGCCAAGGTATGAAGAATTGACATTTCATTTAAACAAGAGTTTCTGGAAGTTTTATATCTTTTCAACCGTACGTCCGACATTGCGAATTAAAGTAGTAAGTCAAAATGTAAACAAACACCGCGAGAGTTTACCTGAACGCCACAAATCTGAAATGACCACCGCGCTATAATCAGCGCACAGTGCGCTAGTTAATAGACTGCCTCCCACTCTTGACTTAAAGAAATTACCATGTGCCTTGTCTCACGTGTAGATAATTAAAATGGCTAATAAAAATGAAATATTCTTAACGCGATGCTAGCAAAATTTTAACCCTGAAGAAGGCTCCTAGGTCTCGAAGAGGGTTGCTCGGTGAAAAGGCCTTTTCGTTAGACAACCCTGCTCCTTTCGTTCTCAATAGGAGAGATATACCAGCGATGCCAATAATGAATCACTCGCGATAGTACACTGTCCTTTTGAATATTCAAAGAAATGTATAAAAATACGGTGCGGCGCTGCTAATAATAATCGAAAACAATTAATAATAATTCGCGTGACCCTTTTAATCCAAAGCAAGCGAGAATAATGTTGTTTTTTCTTATTAATAAAAAGTGGCGCGAAGTATGCCGCCTAGTGCCTAGAAATTAAAGTAATAAAAATTGTCCTCTCAAGCGCTGGTCCACCTGCAACCAGCAATACGCGACAATTATTATTATTATTATTATCATTATTATTATCATTTTTTTTGTTAAAAACCAGTCACCCTTCTCTGTGGCTCCGACCCCCACAGAAGGGAGCTGGTAGTACCGGCAGCCACTCCCCACGTGACTACTGGGTCCGGGAATCGTGTGCCCTGAGCAGACGTAATGAACGGAGGATGACGGCCTTCTGCATTCTGCCGGCTAAGACTTCTGTCGAATTTCGGCATGCCGGTATGATCTTAAGTTCCGAAAGCAGTGTGTGTCTCGTTCCACCAATCAGTACCACTATCTTAACAGTATGGTCTGGATAGAGTCTGCGGAGTTCGAAGAGCAAATCTCGATATTTTGTCCGTTTTTCCTCCTCCTTCAAGACAATGTTGTTCTCCGCGGGAGCCGAGAACTCCACGACAAACATTGTCTTGAGTTGGTGGTCGAGGAGGACTACGTCAGGCTTGTTGGCTTGTATTTGCCTGACTGTGGGAAAAGAGTAGTTCCAATAAATTAGACACTTCTCATTTCCCACAACCGACTCAATATCCCCCAATATCCCATACGAGTGCCTTAAGTGATAATAAAGCACTCGTAATGCTCCGTCGTGCCTCTGGATATAGGACGAGACTGCATATGTCGGACAGGCCGACAACAAGTGCATTAAAGTCTCTGGCGCCCTACGGCAGGCCCTGCAGCTGACATCAGGGACCTCTATACCCATGACATGACTTCGATAAACGAGAGTGTTAAATACACCATCCTGGCAAGCCATTATGAATCCCTCGGTCTCAGACTTCAGCCCGGCTGACCTTGGGATAAGCCAAGATCTTCTATATTTTTATAGAAGACTCCATGTATTGGCTTATCCGTATGAAGCTGCAGAAAGATGTTGTGTTCTGCAGCTTTAATTTGGGCTTTTCGCCGAGCAGGTTCCAAGTCGGTGACAGAGTCGCGATTTACCCGCTCGACGTCGAAGGAGAGACCAAGTTCATCGGCTGCTCTCTGTGCTGCCTTAAACAAAAACGCTCCTACCCCTGCATTCTCATGGTCTCGGACCATGCAGAGGAGGGGATCCGAACTCCTGATAATCTTACAGGCTCCATCCAGAACCATCCTGTTATGGAAACTCTCCAAACTCAAGAGTCCACGGCCTCCCTGATGTCGTGGGAGGTATAACCGTGGAACGGACGATTTAGGATGCAAACTCCTATTGAGATGCATCATCTTGCGGGTTCCTACGTCGAGTTGACGCAACTCCTCTCGGTTCCATTTTACCACTCCAAAGGAGTAGAGAAGGATCGGAACGGCAAGCATGTTGGTAGCAGACACCTTGTTCTTCCCCGACAGTTCTGAAGACCAGATCTGTCGGAGTCGGTGCTGATACTTGCCGCGGAGAGCGTTTTTCACTACACTCACTTCTTGGGTGGAGCGTTGCTCGACACACAAGTAAGTGTACGACTCTCCGGCATCTAGATGATGTAAGATGCTTCCGTCTACGAGCTGCGCATCCTCTCCGTAGTCCCCGCATCGTCCTCTCTTGAGATGGACCAGTGCACATTTGTCCAACCCGAACTCCATACCGACAGCCTGCGTGTACTCCTGTACCACCCTAAGGGACTGATGTAGGTCCCTTTCTCCGGAGTCATAAAGTTTAAGGTCATCCTTATAAAACAAATGGGTGACCTTATGCCTCCTATCGCCGGGGGTACCGCAGTTGTATCCACGGGTTTTCCGGAGCGAAACGGATAATGGCAGTAGTGAGATGCAAAACAGAAGGAGGCTGAGGGAGTCTCCCTGAAATACTCCCCTTCTGAACGATACCGGCTCCGTCTGGATTCTATCGTTACCGGATGTTATAGTAAAACGAGTCCTCCAGAGCGGCATCAGTTCTTCATTACATCTCACTACGGGACCGGGTACCGCAAGACATTGGAGCAAGTGTAAAATAAGCTCATGCGATGTCATGTCAAATGCCTTGCGGTAGTCGATCCAGGCCATGGAGAGGTTCCGCTTATACTGCACGGAGTCCTGCGTGACACATCTGTCAATCAACAGGTTCTCCTTGCAGCCAGCGACACCTCTCTTCGACCCTCGTTGCTCATATATCCGTTCGTAAACCGGTTCAACTGCGTGGAGCACCCGCATGTACAAAATGCGTGTAAACACTTTGTAACATGCGTTTAAACAGGTTATCAGGCGGTAGTTATTTGGGTTAGACAAATCCCCGTTCTTGGGGATCAGCACTGTCCGCCCCTCAATAACCCAAGAAGGAATTTGCTGCTCCCCATTTAGCCAGGCATTAAAAATTCTGGCCAAATGGTGGTGGGTACTCGATAACTTTTTCCACCAAAAGTTATTTATCCCGTCGGGACCTGGAGCAGCAAAGTTCTTAAGAGCTCTTCGAACCTCTTCTGGGGTTATTGGTTGGCACACCTCGTGTGGTTGCCGAAACCTTTGGCTAAAGGTTTCAAAGTGTGCCAGGGCTGGAGAGTCTCTGTTGAGTGGAAGCTTCTGTTCGTACAACGTTTTCCAGAAGTTTTCCACCTGATCTGCAGTAGGCGGATTTTCAGCAACACGCTGAGGCGGTTCGAAAAGGCGCGAGGGCTTTTTGCGGAAAAGTTGATTTTCCGCTAACCCCCTCGCCCGCCTCACTAGTGACTTCTTACAAGACACTAGCATCCGTATCCTGTCGAGGCAGTGCTGTTTGGTGGTTTGCAGCACTGCCCCATTAAGTGTGTGATGGACGCGTCTTAAGTTGGCAGCTATTCGCCGCACTTTAGGCGTGAATGGCCTATTGGCTGCCATATAGTCCATCACACATTGGATACGGGATGCGTGTTGCCTCGCCGACCGGATCTTGGCTTCCATCTTCTGTATGCGCCGTCCCGCTCTTTCTTGTGGAGAGGTAGTATTTCGCCTCTCCACTTGAGACAAGCGTTGAGCGGCAGCATACACGGCACAATTTATGTGCCAGATGTCAGCCTCTTCTGGTAGCGCTGCACGAAGTTCTGCATTCACTCTGGTCAGATCTTGTGGTCCGGGGGGTTTTATGTTGTGCAACCCCCGTCTGGTACTGAGACCCTCTGGTGTTGGTGGAACGATAGGAACCGCTTCCTCAACCGGTTCGTTCGGTGGCTGTTCGGCCACCTCATTCACTGGCTGAGGAGCGGCTCTGACATAGCCTCTAGCACGAAGGTGGGATACATAATCACGTAGGTTCTGAGGTGTGAAGGCGTCATGTTCTGGGTGGTTTTCACACCACAGAGCATGCATTCGCGCCATGTATCCCCTTCGGCCGGGTTCACTGCTTTCATAACAGTGCATCAGGTCGTCTCTCAGTTCATCTGTCCACTCAAAGTGTCCTTGGTTATAGCGGTCGTCACCTTGCCCTTGACCTATCCGCACGGGGTCGATCGTGGAGACCCTGTCTTCGGCCAACTGGAACTGGAGGATCAGGCTTGTGGGTGGTTAGCCCAACAAGCCCACGACCGACACCAGAGGGGAAAACGCTTTCCCCTCCCGGGTGCGCTAGGGCTGCCGGTTCGGTTTTGCACCCCCAGCTGGAGTAAGTGGTGGCGCTACTCACCAAAGGCTAGATGGATGACGGTTAGCCTCTCCTGCTATTATATTATTATTATTATCTTACATTTTTTTCCCCTTTCATTAGTTAGCCGGGGTTCGATTACCCAAGGCTAGCTAAGTCGCACAATTTTGGAGATATGGATGTTTGATGACATGTGGGGGGCTTGTCTTCTCGTTGTTGTCTCCAGCGGTGGTAGTTGGGGAGAATTTGTTCACTTGAGTACCAGAAACTTGCGTACAATATTTGCTGTGCCCAGTAACGCCGCTTTCTGCATCGTCCTCAAGTGCCAGTCCTGCAACTGTAGCTTCTGTTTCGCCTCCATCCAATCTTTGGTGACCAGGCCTTTCGTAGAAACCACAACCGGAACGATTTCTACTTCGTTCAGCCGATACGTATCTTTTAGCTGTACAGCAAGCGGTTGGTACTTTCTCTTATTATTATTATTATTATTATTATTATTATTATTATTATTATTATTGTTTTTTTTTTTGTTAAAAACCAGTCACCCTTCTCTGTGGCTCCGACCCTCACAGAGGGGAGCTGGTAGTACCGGCAGCCACTCCCCGCACCCGTGGGGTAAGTGACTACTGGGTCCGAGAATCTTGTGCCCTGAGCAGACGTAATGAACCGAGGATGACGGCCTTCTGCATTCTGCCGGCTAAGACCTCTGCCGAATTTCGGCATGCCGGTATGATCTTAAGTTCCGAAAGCAGTGTGTGTCTCGTTATTATTATTATTATTATTATTATTATTATTATTATTATTATTATTATTATGTTGCGGATTCATTGTCATGTCCGACAAGTAATTACAGTACCCAAGGGCCTCTGGGGGCAACTTGGGTTCCTCTCTATTGCGTTTGATTGAGAAACGCACGGGTCAGGCTGCATGTATCAATCAGGACTGCTTTTTGTATCGTAATATAGATGTTCTCTTTTATTCCTAGCGCGGCTAGAGATGGCTTGAGTGTGACCGGTATCTCTCCAGTGGCCCCAATCACTATCGGTATCACTGTAACTTGTTCCTGTCGCCACATGTTCTTTACCTCCTCGGCCAAGGGTAGGTACTTTGAAATTTTTTCCCTATATTTTTTCTCTATGTTTTCAGGTAGTGGGATTGTTATTATTATTATTATTATTTTTTTTTCGGTTTCCCGCTGCCGGACAGGGCTTCCGTGGCCTCCGACATCACACGGTAGCCGCGCCGGCTAATTCATTACAGCCACTCTCCACGACCTGTGGAGTTAGTGACTGTAATGAATCATGTGCCCTAAGCAGACGAAGGGACCCCAAGATAACCGCCTTCTGCATCTGACCTGCCAACCATTCTGCCGAATTCTGACAGGCCGGTATGATCTTTAATTCTGAGAGCAGCGAAGGATTCATCCCTCCGAGTACGCCGATTATTAGGACGACCATCTTGACCGAGTAGTCTGGGTACAGCACTTGGAGCTCATACCGGAGATCACGATATTTGGTCCGTTTTTCCCCCTATTATTATTATTATTATTATTATTATTATTATTATTATTATTATTATTATTATTATTATTATTATTATTATTATTATTACTATTATTATTATTATTATTATTATTATTATTAGTTTTTTTTTTTTTTTTTTTTTTTTTTCGCGTGTGCGATGCTGGACAGTTCTCCCGTGTCTCCGACATTCTCACGGGAGAAGCGCCAGCGAACTATCCGCAGCCACTCCCCGCATCCCGCAGGGTTAGTGACTGTAGATTCCAGATTCGTGTGCCCTAAGAAGACGGAGGGACCCCAGGATAACTGCCTTCTGCATTTGGCCTGCCAACCACTCGGCTGACTTTTGGCAGGCTGGTATGGCCTTTAATTCCGAGAGCAGCGTAGGCCTCATTCCACCAAGTACACCGATTATCAGGACGATCATCTTGACCGAGTAGTCTGGGTATAGCACCCGGAGCTCATACCGGAGATCTCTGTATTTAGTCCGTTTTTCCCCCTCCTTCAAGATGATGTTTGTCTCGGCAGGTGCCGAGAACTCGATGACATACATCATCTTGGTTTGGTGGTCGAGGAGGACTACGTCAGGCTTGTTTGCTTGAATCTGCCTGACCGTCGGGAACGAGTAATTCCAATATATTCTGCACTTCTCGTTCTCGACAACAGACTCGATCTCTCCGGGGACGTAAGGCAGCACTGGTGTTTGGTCTACTTGGTACGAGTGCCGTAGGTAGTAGTATAGCACTCGTAAAGCCGCGTTGTGCCTATGGATGTAGGCCGAAGTCGCGTAAATCGGGCATGCAGATAGTAAGTGCATGAGCGTCTCCGGCGCCTGACGGCAGGTCCTACAATTAACGTCAGGGACCTCCACACCCATAATGCGACTGCGGTAGACCAAGGTATTAATAACACCATCTTGGCAGGCCACAATGAATCCCTCGGTCTCCGACTTTAGCCCTGCTGACCGTAAAAAACCAAAGGTCAGCTTCGTCGATAAACCCAGTGTCTCTATGTTGTTATAGAACACACCGTGCATGGGCTTATCGACGTGCTGCCTGAACAGATTTCTCTGCTCGGCAGCTTTAATTTGGGCTTTCAGACGATTTGGCGCCAGCTCAGTTACTGATTCTGGATCAGCACCTCGCCGGCCTCCTCGCCTGAAGTCGAATATGAGACCGAGATCATCTGCGGCCTTGCGTGCTGCCTTAAATAAAAATGCGCCAACTCCCACAGTTTCATGATCTTTCACAAACCGCAGGAGTGGGTCCGAGCTCCTGAGGATGTTGCATGCTACACTCAGCGCTACTCTGCCATGCGTGCACTCCAGACTCAAGAGTCCTCGGCCCCCCCGTTGTCGTGGGAGGTACACTCGAGGAACGGACGACCTAGGATGGATGCTCCTATGAACATGCATCATCTTGCGGGTATCCCTATCCAATTGGCGCAACTCATCTTGTGTCCACTTAACTACTCCAAAGGAGTAGAGCAGAATCGGAACGGCAAGCATATTAGTTGCAGACACCTTGTTCTTCCCCGAAAGTTCGGAAGACCAAATCTTTCGAAGCCGGTGTCTGTACTTGCCGCGGAGAGTATCCTTGATCTGTTTCACGTCCTGGATGTGATGTTGTTCCACACCCAGGTACGTGTAGGTTTCTCCGGCATCCAAATGTCGTAGGATGCTTCCGTCTGCGAGCTGCGCGTCTTCAAGGAATATCCCGCTTCGTCCTCTCTTGAGGTGGACGACCGCACACTTGTCCAACCCGAATTCCATGCCAATGGCCCGCGTATACTCTTGGACCACCCTAAGAGAGTTCTGGAGTTCGCACTCTCCGGAGGCATAAAGTTTTAGGTCATCCATATAAAATAGGTGGGTGACCTTATGCCTCCGATTGCTGGGTGGGCCACATTGGTATCCGCGGGTTTGGCGAAGTCCGACAGACAACGGCAGCAGTGAGATGCAAAATAGGAGAGGACTCAGGGAGTCACCCTGGAAAACTCCTCTCCTAAATGTTACCAACTCTGTCGATACCCGCTGAGCACCAGATGTTATGGTGAAGCGGATTCTCCAGAGTGGTATCAGCTGTTCGATACATCTCACTAGTGGGGCAGGTACCACAAGGCATTGAAGCAAGTGTAACAATAGTGCATGGGATGTTGTGTCAAATGCCTTGCGGTAATCTATCCACGCCATTGATAGATTACGCTTGTATTGCA
Source organism: Rutpela maculata (assembly GCA_936432065.2). Lineage (NCBI taxonomy): Eukaryota > Metazoa > Arthropoda > Insecta > Coleoptera > Cerambycidae > Rutpela > Rutpela maculata. The sequence continues at coordinate 135,081,354 of OW386286.2, read as the reverse complement.
CAGAATCCTGTGTAATACAGCGGTCTATCAATAGGTTTTCTTTGCCTGCCTGCCACACCTTTCTTGCCACCACGCTGCTCGTGTATCTGTCTGTAGACCGGCTCAACTGACCCCAATGTCCTGGCATACAAGATACGTGTAAATATCTTGTAACAGGAATTGAGGCAAGTGATCGGTCTGTAATTCTTCGGGTCGGACAGATCTCCCTTTTTGGGGATCAGTACAGTACGCCCCTCGGCGAACCAGTCCGGAATCGGCTGCCCCTCGTTCAACCATGAGTTGAAAACTCGGGCCAGATGGCGGTGGGTGGAAGGGAATTTCTTCCACCACCAGTTGTTTATGCCATCTGGACCCGGGGCAGCGAAGTTCTTAGTGCCAACAAGTGCTTGTTGAACTTCCTCGGTACTGATCGCCGGACACACTTCATCTTGCTCTCCCAACAGATTGTTGCAGAGCTCCTCGAAGCGTGCTATCGTGCTATTATTATTATTATTATTATTTTTTTTTTTTTTCCGGTTTCCCGTTGCCGGACAGGGCTTCCGTGGCCTCCGACACCACACGGTAGCCGCGCCGGCTAATTAATTACAGCCACTCTCCACGACCTGTGGAGTTAGTGACTGTAAACACCTGAATCATGTGCCCTAAGCAGACGAAGGGACCCCAAGATAACCGCCTTCTGCATCATTATTATTATTATTATTATTATTATTATTATTGCTAAAAACCAGTCACCCTTCTCCGACCCTCACAGAGTGGAGCTGGTAGTACCGGCAGCCACTCCCCACACTCGTGGGGTAAGTGACTACTGGGTCCGGGAATCGTGTGCCCTGAGCAGACGTAATGAACCGAGGATGACGGCCTTCTGCATTCTGCCGGCTAAGACCTCTGCCGAATTTCGGCATGCCGGTATTATTATTATTATTTTATTTTTTTTTTGTAAAAGCCAGTCACCCTTTAAACTCTGTGGCTCCGACACTCACAGAGGGGAGCTGGTAGTACCGGTAGCCACTCCCCACGCCCGTGGGGTGAGTGACTACTGGGTCCGCGAATCGTGTGCCCTGAGCAGACGTAATGAACCGAGGATGACGGCCTTCTGCATTCTGCCGGCTAAGACCTCCGCCGAATTTCGGCATGCCGGTTATTATTATTATTATTATTATTATTATTATTATTATTATTATTTTTTTTATTTTTTTTTTGTGAAGCCAGTCGCCCTTCTCTCTGTCTCCGATGCCAGAGAGGGTACGCTGGTAATACCAGAGACCACTCCCTACGCCGTAGGGTCAGTGGTCACTGGGTCCGCGAATCGTGTGCTCTGAGCAGGCGTAACGAGCCAAGGATAACGGCCTTCTGCATTCTTCCGGCTAAGATTTCTGCCGAGTTTCGGCATGCCGGTATCGTCTTCAATTCCGAAAGCAGTGTGCGCCTCACCCCACCTAGGCATCCTATGATAAGAACCACTAGTTTAACAGTATGGTCCGGATAGAGTCTACGGAGTTCGAAGAGAAGATCTCGATATTTAGTCCGTTTTTCCTCCTCTTTCAGAACAATGTTTGTTTCCCCTGGGGCGGAGAATTCAATGACAAACATTGTCCTAAGTTGGTGGTCGAGGAGGACTAAATCAGGTTTATTGGCCTGTATTTGCCTGAGGGTGGGAAACGAGTAGTTCCAATAAATTAGGCACCGCTCATTCCCCACTACGGACTCAATATCCCCCGGAGCGTAAGGCAGCACTGGTGTCTCGTCTATCCCATACGTATGCCGTAGATGATAGTACAGCACACGTAATGCTCCATCATGTCTGTGGATATAGGCCGAGACAGCGTATGTGGGACAAGCCGACAACAGGTGCATAAGTGTCTCCGGCGCCCTTCGGCAGGCCCTACAGTTTACATCAAGGACCTCTATACCCAGGACATGACTTCGATAGACGAGTGTGTTAAAGACACCATCCTGGCAAGCCATAATGAACCCTTCGGTCTCAGACTTCAGCCCAGCTGACCTTAGGAAAGCAAAGGTCAGCTTCTCAGATAAGCCCCTGTCTTCGATGTTCTTGTAGAAGACTCCATGCAAGGGCTTATCTTTATGCAGCTGCAGAAATTTACGTTGCTCTGCTGCTTTTGTATGGGCTTTTAGCTGAGCGGGTTCCAGCTCGGTGACGGAACTCGGGTTTACCCGCCCAGTGTCGAAGTCGAGACCAAGTTCATCGGCTGCTCGTTGTGCTGCTTTGAATAAGAACGCTCCCGTCCCTGCGTTTTCATGGTCGCGAACCATGCAGAGAAGGGGATCCGAACTCTTGATGATCTTGCAAGCTCCATCCAGAGCCGACCTGCTATGTAGATACTCCAAACTCAAGAGTCCACGGCCTCCCTGCTGTCGTGAGAGATATAACCGCGGAACGGACGATTTTGGATGCAAACTTCTGTTGAGATGCATCATCTTTCGGGTTCCTACATCGAGTTGGCGCAACTCGCCTTGTGTCCATTTCACTACCCCAAAGGAGTGTAGAAGGATCGGAACGGCAAGCATGTTAGTTGCAGACACCTTATTCTTCCCCGACAGTTCAGAAGACCAAATCTGCCGGAGGAAGTGCTGGTACTTGCCGCGGAGAGCGTTTTTAACTGTTGACACTTCTTGAGTGGAGCGTTGCTCAACACCCAAGTATTTATACGTCTCTCCGGCATCTAGGTGGTGCAAGATGCTTCCATCCAAAAGCTGCGCGTCCTCTCCGTAGTCACCGCATCGTCCTCTCTTGAGGTGAACCAGTGCACATTTGTCCAAGCCGAACTCCATACCGACAGCCTGAGTGTACTCATGTACCACCCTGAGAGATTGGCGTAAATCTCTCTCGCTGGAGGCATAAAGTTTAAGGTCATCCATGTAAAACAGATGGGTGACCTTATGCCTCCTATCTCCGGGGGTACCGCAATTGTAACCACGGGTTCTGCGAAGTTCAACGGATAACGGCAGTAGCGAGATGCAAAATAGAAGGGGGCTGAGAGAGTCTCCCTGAAACACACCCCTCTTAAACATAACCGGCTCTGTTTGGACTGGACATTACCAGATGTTATAGTAAAGCGAGTCCTCCAGAGCGGCATGAGTTGTTCAATGCATCTCACTACGGGACCGGGCACCGCAAGACATTGGAGCAAGTGAACAATTAGCTCATGAGATGTCATATCAAATGCCTTGCGGTAATCGATCCAGGCCATAGAAAGGTTCCGCTTATACTGCACGGAGTCCTGCGTGACACATCTGTCAATAAGCAGGTTCTCCTTGCAGCCAGCGACACCCTTCTTAGACCCACGTTGCTCGTATATCCGTTCGTAAACCGGGCCGCTTGCTTGAAGTACCCGCATGTACAAGATACGTGTGAATATCTTGTAACATGCGTTTAAACAGGTTATCGGTCTGTAGTTCGCTGGATCTGCCAGATCTCCGTTCTTAGGGAGTAGCACGGTTCGCCCCTCGATAATCCAGGAAGGGATTTGCTGCTCTCCATTTAGCCACGAGGTGAAGATTCTGGCTAAATGGAGGTGGGTGCTCGGAAGTTTTTTCCACCAAAAGGTGTTAATCCCATCGGGTCCAGGAGCAGCAAAGTTCTTGGAGCCTTCTAGGGCTCTTCGAACCTCTTCCGTCGTTATCGGTTGGCACACTGCTTGAGGCTGCTGGAGCCCTTGGCAAAAAGCTTCAAAGTGTGCCAGGGCTGGAGTATCTCGGTTTAGTGGACGCTTTTGTTCGTAAAGCGTCTTCCAGAAGTCTTCCACCTGATCTACAGTCGGCGGATTCTCAACAATACGCTCAGGCGGTTGGAACAGGCGAGATGGCTTCTTGCGGAAAAGATTATTTTCCGCTACTGCCCTCGCCCGCCTTGCTAGCGACTTTTTGCAAGCCACTAGCATCCGTATTCTATCGAGACAATGTTGCTTGGTGGTAAGCAGCACTGCGACGTTAAGCGTGTGATGGACTCGCCTTAAGTTGGCGGCGATTCGCCGCACTTTTGACGTGAAAGGCCTGTTCTCCGCCATGTAATCCATCACACACTGAATACGGGAGGCATATTGTCTCGCCGACCGGATCTTGGCTTCCATCTTTCTTATACGCCGATCAGCTCTCTCCTGAGGGGAAGTAGTATTATCCCGCCTCACCACCGGAGAGAGCTGCGTCGCGGCGTCGTAGACGGCACAATTAATGTGCCAGATATCAGCCTCTTCCGGAATAGCTTCACTGAGTTCTGCGTCCATTCTGACCAGATCTTGTGGCCGAGGGGGCTTTTGATGGTGCAGCCCCCTTCTGGTTCTGATGCCCTCTGGTATGGGTGGAACATCTAAAACCACCTCCTCGACCGGTTGATCGGGCGGTCTGTCGACTACCTCTTCAACAGGTCTCAGAGCGGTTCTTATGTAGCCTCTGCTTCGGAGGTGAGATACATAGTCACGAAGATTTTGTTTCGTGAAAGCGCGATGCTCTGGGTGTATATCACACCACAGAGCATGCATCCGCGCCATGTATCCCCTCCGTGCAGGCTTACTGCTTTCATAGCACTGCAGAAGGTCGTCCCTCAGCTCGTCCGTCCACTCAAAGCGTCCATATGCGTCGCGGTTGTCGTCATCGGGCAGTCCGTCCTGTTGGGCCCCACCACCTTGCCCATGACCCCTATCCGCTCGGGGTCGATCGTGGGGGCCCTGCCTTTGGTCAACTGGAACCAGAGATTTGGGCTTGTGGGTGGTTAGCCCAGCAAGCCCACGACCGACACCAGAGGGGAATGAGCTTTCCCCTCCCGGGTGCACTAGGGCTGCCGGTTCGATTTTGCACCCCCAGCTGGAGTAAGTGGTGGCGCTACTCACCAAAGGCTTTATAGATGAAAGTCAGCCCCTCCTGCTTATTTATTATTATTATTATTATTATTATCATTATTATTAATATTATTATTATTATTATTATTTTTTTTTTTTTTTTTTCGCGCACGCGATTCTGGACAGTTCTCCCGTGTCTCCGACATTCTCACGAGAGAAGCGCCAGCGAATTATTCACAGCCACTCCCCGCATCCCGTAGGGTCAGTGACTGTAAATTCCAGACTCATGTGCCCTAAGCAAACGGAGGGACCCCAGGATAACTGCCTTCTGCATTTGGCCTGCCAACCATTCGGCTGACTTTTGGCAGGCTGGTATGGCCTTTAATTCCGAGAGCAGCGTAGGTCTTATTCCACCGAGTACACCGATTATCAGGACGACCATCTTGACCGAGTAGTCTGGGTATAGCGCTCGGAGCTCATACCGGAGATCTCGGTATTTAGCCCGTTTTTCCCCCTCCTTCAAGATGATGTTTGTTTCGGCAGGTGCCGAGAATTCCATGACATACATCACCTTGGTTTGATGGTCGAGGAGGACTATGTCAGGCTTGTTTGCTTGTATCTGCCTGACCGTCGGAAACGAGTAGTTCCAATATATTCGGCACTTCTCGTTCTCGACAACGGACTCGATCTCTCCGGGGACGTAAGGCAGCACTGGTGTTTGGTCTACTTCATACGAGTGCCGAAGATGGTAGTACAGCACTCGTAGAGCCTCGTTATGCCTATGGATGTAGGCCGAAGTCGCATATACCGGACATGCAGATAGTAAGTGCATGAGCGACTCCGGCGCCTGACGGCAGGTCCTACAGGTAATGTCAGGGACCTCCACACCCATAACGCGACTGCGGTAGACCAAGGTGTTAATAACACCATCTTGGCAGGCCACAATGAATCCCTCAGTCTCCGACTTTAGCCCTGCTGACCGTAAGAAAGCGAAGGTCAGCTTTGTCGATAAACCCAGTGTCTCTATGTTGTTATAGAATACACCGTGCATGGGCTTATCGACGTGCTGCCTGAACAGATTTCTCTGTTCGGCAGCTTTAATTTGGGCTGTCAGGCGATTTGGCGCAAGCTCAGTTACTGATTCTAGCTCAGCACCTCGCCGGCCTCCTCGCCTGAAGTCGAATATGAGACCGAGATCATCTGCGGCCTTACGTGCTGCCTTAAATAAAAATGCGCCAACTCCTGCAGTTTCATGATCTCTCACAAAACGCAGGAGTGGGTCCGAGCTCCTAAGGACGTTGCATGCCACACCCAGTGCTACTCTGCCATGCGCACACTCCAGACTCAAGAGTCCTCGCCCCCCCCGTTGGCGTGGGAGGTACACTCGAGGAACGGACGACCTAGGATGGATGCTCCTGTGAAGATGCATCATCTTACGGGTATCCCTATCCAATTGGCGCAGCTCATCTAATGTCCACTTAACTACTCCGAAGGAGTAGAGCAGAATCGGAACGGCAAGCATATTAGTTGCAGACACCTTGTTCTTCCCCGAAAGTTCGGAAGACCAAATCTTTCGGAGCCGGTGTCTGTACTTGCCGCGGAGAGTATCCTTAATTTGTTTCACGTCCTGGATGTGATGTTGTTCCACACCCAGGTACGTGTAGGTCTCTCCGGCATCCAGATGTCGTAGGATGCTTCCGTCTGCGAGCTGCGCGTCTTCAAGGAATATCCCGCTTCGTCCTCTCTTGAGGTGGACGACTGCACACTTGTCCAGCCCGAATTCCATGCCAATGGCCCGTGTATACTCTTGGACCACCCTTAGAGAGTTCTGGAGTTCGCACTCTCCGGAGGCATAAAGTTTTAGGTCATCCATATAAAATAGATGGGTGACCTTATGCCTCCGATTGCTGGGTGGGCCACATTGGTATCCGCGGGTTTGGCGGAGCCTGACAGATAACGGCAGCAGTGAGATGCAAAATAGGAGAGGACTCAGGGAGTCACCCTGGAAAACTCCTCTCCTAAAAGTTACCAACTCTGTTGATACCCGCTGAGCAGCAGATGTTATGGTGAAGCGGGTTCTCCAGAGTGGCATCAGTTGTTCGATGCATCTCACTAGTGGGGCAGGTACCACAAGGCATTGCAGCAAGTGTAATAATAGTGCATGAGATGTTGTATCAAATGCCTTGCGGTAATCAATCCACGCCATTGATAGATTACGCTTGTATTGCACAGAATCCTGTGTAATACAGCGGTCTATCAATAGGTTCTCTTTGCAGCCTGCCACACCTTTCTTGCCACCACGCTGTTCGTGTATCTGTCGGTAGACCGGCTCAACTGACCTCAATGTCCTGGCATACACGATACGTGTAAATATCTTGTAGCAGGAATTGAGGCAGGTGATCGGTCTATAATTCTTCGGGTTGGACAGATCTCCCTTTTTGGGGATCAGTACAGTACGCCCCTCGGCAAACCAGTCCGGAATCGGCTGCCCCTCGTTCAACCATGAGTTGAAAACTCGGGCCAGATGGCGGTGGGTGGAAGGGAATTTCTTCCACCACCAGTTGTTAATGCCGTCTGGACCCGGAGCAGCGAAGTTCTTAGTTCCAACAAGTGCTTGTTGAACCTCCTCGGTACTGATCGCCGGACACACTTCGTCTTGCTCGCCCAACAGAGTGTTGCAGAGCTCCTCGAAGCGTGCTATCGCTGGAGTGCCGCTGTCGAATGGACTCGTAGTCTCATAGATTCCCTTCCAGAAAGCCTCAACAGTTTCAACAGACGGCGGATTTTTGACAACACGCGGTGGGTCTTGGAACAGACGAGAGGGACTTATTTGGAACAGATGGTTTTGTTCCATGGCCCGTGCTCGTCTGACCAAAGATTTTTTGATGACCATGAGTGCTTATTATTATTATTATTATTATTATTATTATTATTATTATTATTATTATTATTATTATTATTTTTTTTTTTTTTGTTTTCGGGTAGCCCGCTGCCGGACAGGACTTCCGTGGCCTCCGACACCTCACGGTAGCCGCGCCGGCAAATTCCTTACAGCCATTCTCCACGACCTGTGGAGTTAGTGACTGTAAATACCTAAATCGTGTGCCCTAAGTAGACGAAGGGACCCCAAGATAACCGCCTTCTGCATCTGGCCTGCCAACCATTCTGCGGAATTCTGACAGGCCGGTATGATCTTCAATTCTGAGAGCAGCGAAGGCTTCATCCCTCCGAGTACGCCGATTATTAGGACGACCATCTTGACCGAGTAGTCTGGGTACAGCACTTGGAGCTCATACCGGAGATCACGATATTTGGTCCGTTTTTCCCCCTCCTTCAAAGCGATGTTTGTCTCAGCAGGTGCTGAGAATTCGATTACAAACATCACTTTGTTCTGATGGTCGAGGAGGACTATGTCAGGCTTGTTGGCTTGAATTAGCCTGACGGTCGGGAACGAGTAGTTCCAATAAATTCGGCACCTCTCGTTCTCGACAACGGACTCAATATCTCCGGGGATGTAAGGCAGCACTGGTGTTTGGTCTACCCCATACGTGTGCCGTAGATGGTAGTATAGCACTCGTAAAGCCGCGTTATGGCGGTGGATGTAGGCCGAAATCGCGTATACCGGGCATGCTGAAAGCAAATGCATCAGCGATTCCGGCGCCTGACGGCAGGTCCTGCAGTTGGTATCAGGGACCTCTACACCCATTACGCGGCTCCGGTAGACCAAGGTGTTTATTACACCATCCTGACAGGCCACAATGAATCCCTCGGTCTCCGACTTAAGCCCAGCTGACCTTAAAAAGGCGAATGTCAGCCTAGTCGATGAACCCAGTGTTTCCATGTTTTTGTAGTATACACCGTGCATGGGTTTATCGACATGCTGCCTAAACAGGCTCTCCTGTTCGGCAGCTTTTATTTGGGCTTTCAGACGAGTTGGCTGAAGCTCAGTGACTGACTCTGGGTCAGCACCGCGCCGGCCGCCTCGTCTGACGTCGAATATGAGACCGAGTTCATCTGCGGCTCTTTTCGCTGCCTTAAACAATCCTGCGCCCACCCCTGCGATTTCGTGATCTCTCACTAATAGCAGGAGCGGATCCGAGCTCCTGAGGATGTTACATGCCATACTCAGTACTACTCTGCCATGCATACTCTCCAGACCCAAGAGTCCTCGGCCCCCCCGATGACGTGGGAGGTAAACACGGGGAACGGACGATCTAGGATGAATACTCCTATGGATGTTCATCATCTTGCGGGTGTCTCTGTCTAGTTGGCGCAGCTCATCTACCGTCCATTTTACTACCCCAAAGGAGTAGAGCAGAACAGGAACGGCAAGCATGTTAGTGGCAGACGCCTTATTCTTCCCCGAAAGTTCGGACGACCAAATCTTTCGGAGTAGGCGTCTGTACTTGCCGCGGAGAGATTCCTTGATTTGTTGCACATCCTGGATGTGATGTTGTTGCACACCCAGGTATGTGTAGGTCTCTCCGGCATCCAGATGTCTTAGGATGCTTCCGTCTGCGAGCTGCGCGTCCTCAGAAAATTCCCCGCATCGCCTTCTCTTGAGGTGGACGACCGCGCACTTGTCCAACCCGAACTCCATACCAATGGCCCGCGTGTACTCCTCGACCACCCTTAGAGCATTTTGAAGTTCACGCTCTCCGGAGGCATACAGTTTCAAGTCATCCATATAGAATAAATGGGTGACCTTATGCCTCCGGTTGCTGGGTGGTCCACAGTGGTACCCGCGAGTTTGGCGGAGTTCAACAGATAAAGGCAGCAGTGAGATGCAAAAGAGGAGGGGACTCAGAGAATCTCCCTGGAATACTCCTTTTCTGAATGCCACCTGCTCTGTCGTAACCCGCTGTGCACCTGATGTTATGGTGAAGCGGGTCCTCCAGAGTGGCAGCAGTTGTTCTATGCATCTCACTAGTGGCTCTGCTACCGCAAGACATTTGAGCAAATGTAACAAAAGTTCATGTGATGTTGTGTCAAATGCCTTACGATAGTCGATCCAGGCCATCGATAGATTCCGCTTGTACTGCACAGAGTCCTGTGTAATACAGCGGTCTACCAGCAGGCTGTCCTTACAACCTGCCATGCCCTTCTTGGCGCCACGCTGCTCGTATATCTGCTGGAAGACCGGATCAACCTGCCGTATGGTCCGAGCATACAAGATACGAGTAAATAGCTTGTAGCAGGAGTTCAGACAGGTGATTGGTCTATAATTCCTTGGGTCAGACAGATCACCCTTTTTAGGGATGAGCACAGTACGTCCCTCGACAAACCAGTCCGGAATCTGCTGCCCCTCGTTCAACCACTTGTTGAAAACTCGGGCCAGACGACGGTGGGTGGAAGGAAATTTTTTCCACCACCAGTTATTTATACCGTCTGGCCCCGGAGCAGCGAAGTTCTTGGTGCCAACAAGAGCTTGTTGGACTTCCTCCGGACTGATTGCCGGGCACACTTCTTCCGGCTCTTCAAAGGTTCTGTGGCACAGAGCCTCGAAGTGTGCTATTGCTGGAGTGTTGCTATCGAACGGACGTGTCGTTTCGTAGATTCCTTTCCAGAAGCTTTCGACATCAGCTACAGTTGGTGGATTATCGACAACACGCTGTGGCTCTTGAAATAGGCGGGAAGGATTCGTACGGAACAACGTATTTTGCTCCATACTTCGTACCCGCCTATTTAGCTTTTTCTTGATAGCCATAAGCGCTCGAATCCTATCTAGACAGTGCTGCTTAATAGTGAGCATCACTATCAGATTTAGAGTGTGGTGTTGGCGTCTGAGTCCAGTTGCTGTTCGCCGGACTTTAGGCGTAAATGCCTTGCCAGTGGTTACGTATTCCACCACACTCTGGATTCGAGAAGCGTGTTGTCTGGCCAACTGTATTTTGCCTTCGATCTTTTGTACACGCCGCTTAGCCTTTTCGATACCGCTCGAGGGATTGGTATTCCTCTCGCGGGGCACGAGTTGGCTAGCAGCGTTGTACACGGCACAGTTGATCTGCCAAATGTCGGCGTCTTCTGGTAATTCCTCATCGATAACAGCGTCCATCCGTGCCAGGTCTTGTGGCTTTAGGTTAGCCCTGCTGTTAAGGCTAACCCTCGTCCTTAAGTTGACTTCGGCGTACCTTCTAGGATGTTCCCCGTCAGCTCTTTGCCGCGGTGGCAGTGCGGCTGGCGCTTCTTCCTGCTGGCGGGGTGCCCTTACGTAACCTGTCCTGCGCAGGTAGGATACTTGATCTCTGAGCTGTTGCTCAGAGAAGGCGCGATGCTCTGGATGCGTGTCGCACCAGATTTCGTGCAATCGCGCCATGTACCCTCTGCGCGCATGTTCGCTGCTCTCATAGCAGGTCAGCAAGTCATCTCGAAGTTCCCTCGTCCACTTAAAGCGCCCGTGGTCATAGCGTGTGTTGCTATCATTGAGACCGTCCGGTATGGCCCCTCCAACTTGTCTCTGACCCCCATCCGGTTGGGGTCGATTGTGAGGGGCCCTTCCTCTGTCTGCTAGAACCAGAGAAGTGGATCTCAGAGTGGTTAGCCCCGAGATCCACGTCCGACATCTGTCAGGCAGAGTTGCCTCTGCCTGTCCAGGTACACCGCGTGGAGGCTGCCGGTCCGATTTCCGTACCCTTTATTATTATTATTATTATTATCATTATTATTTTTTTTTTTATTGTGAAGCCAGTCGCCCTTCTCTCTGTCTCCGATGCCAGAGAGGGTACGCTGGTAATACCAGAGACCACTCCCTACGCCGTAGGGTCAGTTATTATTATTATTATTATTATTATTTTTTTTTTTTTTCGTAAAAGCCAGTCACCCTTTATACTCTGTGGCTCCGACACTCACAGAGGGGAGCTGGTAGTACCGGCAGCCACTCCCCACGTCCGTGGGGTGAGTGACTACTGGGTCCGAGAATCGTGTGCCCTGAGTAGACGTAATGAGCCGAGGATAATGGCCTTCTGCATCCTGCCGGCTAAGATCTCTGCCGAATTTCGGCATGCCGGTATGATCTTTAGGTCTGAAAGCAGCGTGTGTCTCGTTTCACCGAGGGCTCCTATGATCAGGACCACTAGCTTAACAGTATGGCCAGGGTAAAGCCTGCGGAGCTCGAAGAGCAAATCTCGATATTTCGTCCGTTTTTCCTCCTCCTTCAAGACAATGTTATTCTCCGCGGGAGCCGAGAACTCCACGACAAACATTGTCTTGAGTTGGTGGTCGAGGAGGACCATGTCAGGCTTATTAGCTTGTATTTGCCTGACGGTGGGAAACGAGTAGTTCCAATAAATTAGACACTTCTCATTCCCCACAACGGACTCAATATCCCCCGGAGCGTAAGGCAGCACTGGTGTCTCGTCTATCCCATACGAGTGCCTTAAGTGATAATAAAGCACTCGTAATGCTGCGTCGTGCCTCTGGATATAGGCCGAGACTGCATATACTGGACAAGCCGACAGCAAATGCATTAATGTCTCCGGCGCCCTGTGGCAGGTCCTGCAGCTGACATCAGGGACCTCTATACCCATGACACGACTTCGATAGACGAGTGTGTTGAATACACCATCCTGGCACGCCATTATGAATCCCTCGGTCTCAGACTTTAGCCCGGCTGACCTTAAGAAAACAAAGGTCAGCCTTTCGGATAAGCCGCGGTCTTCTATATTTTTATAGAAGACTCCGTGCAATGGCTTATCCGAGTGTAGCTGCAGAAATAAACCAATTTCAGCAGCTTTGACTTGGGCTTTTTGCCGAGCAGGTTCCAACTCGGTGACAGAGTCGTGATTAACCCGCTCAGCGTCGAAGACCAAACCGAGTTTATCGGCGGCTCTGCGCGCTGTCTTAAACAAAAAGGCTCCTACTCCTGCACTTTCATGGTCTCGGACCATGCAGAGGAGGGGATCTGAACTCCTTATGACCTTACAGGCTCCATCCAGAACCATCCTGTTATAGAGACTCTCCAAACTCAAGAGTCCACGGCCTCCCCGATGTCGTGGGAGATATAACCGTGGAACGGACGATTTAGGATGCAAACTCCTATAGAGATGCATCTTTTTTCGGGTTCCTACATCGAGTTGTCGCAGCTCCTCTTGATTCCATTTAATTACTCCAAAGGAGTAGAGGAGGATCGGAACGGCAAGCATATTGGTAGCAGACACCTTGTTCTTCCCCGACAGTTCTCAAGACCAGATCTCTCGGAGTCGGTGCTGATACTTGCCGCGGAGAGCGTTTTTTACTACACTCACTTCTTGGGTGGAGCGTTGCTCGACACCCAAGTAAGTGTACGACTCTCCGGCATCTAGGTGATGTAAGATGCTTCCGTCCACAAGCTGCGCATCCTCTCCGTAGTCACCGCATCGTCCTCTCTTGAGGTGGACTAGTGCACACTTGTCCAACCCAAATTCCATACCGACAGCCTGCGTGTACTCCTGTACCACCCTGAGGGACTGGCGTAAATCCCTCTCTCCGGAGGCATAAAGTTTAAGGTCATCCATGTAAAACAGATGGGTGACCTTATGCCTCCTATCGCCGGGGGTACCGCAGTTGTAGCCACGGGTATTTCGCAGCGAAACGGATAATGGCAGTAGCGAGATGCAAAACAGAAGGGGGCTTAGGGAATCTCCCTGAAATACTCCCCTTCTGAACAATACCGGCTCTGTCTGGACTCTGCTATTACCCGATGTTATGGTAAAGCGAGTCCTCCAGAGCGGCATGAGTTCTTCGATACATCTCACTACGGGACCGGGCACCGCAAGACATCTGAGCAAGTGGACAATGAGCTCATGGGATGTCATATCAAATGCCTTGCGGTAGTCGATCCAGGCCATAGAGAGGTTACGCTTATACTGCACGGAGTCCTGCGTGATACATCTGTCGATCAGCAGGTTCTCCTTGCAGCCAGCGACACCTCTCTTTGACCCTCGTTGCTCATATACCCGTTCGTAAACCCGTTCAACTGCTTGGAGCACCCGCATGTACAAGATGCGTGTAAACAACTTGTAGCATGCGTTTAAGCAAGTTATCGGCCGGTAATTTTTTGGGTTAGACAAATCTCCGTTCTTCGGGATCAGCACTGTCCGCTGTCGACAACCCAAGAAGGAATTTGCTGCTCCCCATTTAGCCATGAATTAAAAATTCTGGCCAAATGGTGGTGGGTACTGGAAAACTTTTTCCACCAAAAGTTATTTATCCCATCGGGACCTGGAGCAGCAAAGTTCTTAGAGCCCTCAAGAGCTCTTCGAACCTCTTCTGGGGTTATCGGTTGGCACACCACGTTTGGTTGTTGAAACCTTTGGCAAAAGGCTTCAAAGTGTGCCAGGGCTGGAGTGTCTCTGTTGAGTGGGAGCTTCTGTCCGTAGAGCGTTTTCCAGAAGTTTTCCACCTGATCTACAGTCGGCGGATTCTCTACAACACGCTGAGGCGGTTCGAAAAGGCGCGAGGGCTTTTTGCGGAATAGATTGTTTTCCGCCAGCCCCCTCGCCCGCCTCACTAGTGACTTTTTACAAGTCACTAGCATCCGTATCCGATCAAGGCAGTGCTGTTTGGTGGTTCGCAGCACTGCCCCATTCAGTGTGTGATGGACGCGTCTTAAATTGGCGGCTATGCGCCTAACTTTAGGCGTGAATGTCCTATTGGTCGCCATATAGTCCATCACACATTGGATACGGGATGCGTGTTGCCTCGCCGACCGGATCTTGGCTTCCATCTTTTGTATACGCCGCTCCGCTCTCTCCTGTGGGGAGGCAGTATTCCGCCTCTCACCCGGAGTTAAGCGCTGGGCAGCAGCGTACACGGCACAATTTATGTGCCAGATGTCAGCCCCTTCTGGTATCGCTTCACGAAGTTCAGCATCCACTCTGGCTAGGTCTTCTGATCTGGGGGGTTTGATGTAGTGCAACCCCCTTCTGGTGTTGAGGCCCTCTGGTCTTGGTGGAACGTCTAGAACTGCCTCCACAACCGGTTCATTCAGCGGCTCTTCGACCGCCTCATTTACCGGCTGAGGAACAGCTCTCACGTAGCCCCTGCTGCGAAGGTGGGATACATAGTCACGCAGATTTTGTGGCGTGAAGGCGCTGTGCTCTGGGTGTCTTGCACACCACAGAGCGTGCATTCGCGCCATGTATCCCCTTCGCGCGGGCTCACTGCTTTCGTAGCATAGCAGAAGATTATTCCTCAGCTCATCGGTCCACTCGTAGCGTCCATGTAGCTCGCGGTCGTCATTGCCAGGCAATCCGTCCGGTTGGGCCCCACCACCATGCCTGTGACCCCCATCCGAATGGGGTCGATTGTGGGGGCCCTGTCTTCTGTTGCCTGGAACCAGAAGATTTCGGCCTGTCAGGTGGTTAGCCTAACAAGCCCACGGCCGACACCAGAGGGGAAGTTCTCTTTCCCCTCCCGGGTGCGCTAGCGCTGTCAGTCCGGGTTTTGCACCCGCGGCTGGAGTAAGTGGTGTCGCTACTCACCAAAGGCTAGTGAGATGTAAGAAAGCCCCTCCTGCATTATTATTATTATTATTATTATTTTTTTTTTTTTTTGTTTTTTTTTTTTTTTTGTTTTTTTTTTTTTTTTTGTTAAAAACCAGTCACCCTTCTCTGTGGCTCCGACCCTCACAGAGGGGAGCTGGTAGTACCGGCAGCCACTCCCCACACCCGCGGGGTAAGTGACTACTGGGTCCGGGAATCGTGTGCCCTGAGCAGACGTAATGAACCGAGGATGACGGCCTTCTGCATTCTGCCGGCTAAGACCTCTGCCGAATTTCGGCATGCCGGTATGATCTTAAGTTCTGAAAGCAGTGTGTGTCTCGTTCCACCGAGGGCTCCTATAATCAGTACCACTATCTTAACAGTATGGTCTGGATACAGTCTGCGGAGTTCGAAGAGCAGATCTCGATATTTTGTCCGTTTTTCCTCCTCCTTCAAGACAATGTTGTTCTCCGCGGGAGCCGAGAACTCCACGACAAACATTGTCTTGAGTTGATGGTCGAGGAGTACTACGTCAGGCTTGTTGGCTTGTATTTGCCTGACGGTGGGAAAAGAGTAGTTCCAATAAATTAGACACTTCTCATTTCCCACAACGGACTCAATATCCCCCGGAGCGTAAGGCAGCACTGGTGTCTCGTCTATCCCATACGAGTGCCTTAGGTGATAATAAAGCACTCGTAATGCTCCGTCGTGCCTCTGGATATAGGCCGAGACTGCATATGTCGGACAAGCCGACAACAGGTGCATTAAAGTCTCTGGCGCCCTGCGGCAGGCCCTGCAGCTGACATCAGGGACCTCTATACCCATGACACGACTACGATAGACGAGGGTATTAAATACACCATCCTGGCAAGCCATTATGAATCCCTCGGTCTCAGACTTCAGCCCGGCTGACCTTAAGAAGGCAAAGGTCAGCCTTTCGGATAAGCCAAGGTTCTCTATATTTTTATAGAAAACTCCATGCATTGGCTTATCCGTGTGAAGCTGCAGAAAGATGTTGTGTTCTGCAGCTTTAATTTGGGCTTTTCGTCGAGCAGGTTCCAACTCGGTGACAGAGTCGGGATTTACCCGCTCGACGTCGAAGGAGAGACCAAGTTCATCGGCTGCTCTTTGTGCTGCCTTAAACAAAAAGGCTCCTATTCCTGCACTTTCATGGTCTCGGACCATGCAGAGGAGGGGATCCGAACTCCTGATGACCTTACAGGCTCCATCCAGAACCATCCTATTATGGAGACTCTCCAAACTCAAGAGTCCACGGCCTCCCCGATGTCGTGGGAGGTATAGCCGTGGAACGGACGATTTAGGATGCAAACTTCTATTGAGATGCATCTTCTTGCGGGTTCCTACGTCGAGTTGACGCAACTCCTCTCGAGTCCATTTCACTACTCCAAAGGAGTAGAGTAGGATCGGAACGGCAAGCACTACACCCACTTCTTGGGTGGAGCGTTGCTCGACACCCAAGTAAGTGTACGACTCTCCGGCATCTAGATGATGTAAGATGCTTCCGTCAACGAGTTGCGCGTCCTCTCCGTAGTTCCCGCATCGTCCTCTCTTGAGATGGACCAGTGCACATTTGTCCAACCCGAACTCCATACCGACAGCCTGCGTGTACTCCTGTACCACCCTGAGGGACTGGTGTAGGTCCCTCTCTCCGGAGGCATAAAGTTTAAGGTCATCCATGTAAAACAGATGGGTGACCTTATGCCTCCTATCGCCGGGGGTACCGCAGTTGTATCCACGGGTTTTCCGGAGCGAAACGGATAATGGCAGTAGTGAGATGCAAAACAAAAGGGGGCTGAGGGAGTCTCCCTGAAATACTCCCCTTCTGAATGTTACCGACTCCGTCTGGACTCTATCGTTACCCGATGTAATGGTAAAGCGAGTCCTCCAGAGCGGCATCAGTTCTTCGATGCATCTCACTACGGGACCGGGTACCGCAAGACATCGGAGCAAGTGAACAATAAGCTCATGTGATGTCATATCAAATGCCTTGCGGTAGTCGATCCAGGCCATGGAGAGGTTCCGCTTATACTGCACGGAGTCCTGCGTGACACATCTGTCAATCAACAGGTTCTCCTTGCAGCCAGCGACACCTCTCTTCGACCCTCGTTGCTCATATATCCGTTCGTAAACCGGTTCAACTGCGTGGAGCACTCGCATGTACAAGATGCGCGTAAACACCTTGTAACATGCGTTTAAACAGGTTATCGGTCGGTAGTTCCTTGGGTTGGACAAATCTCCGTTCTTAGGGATCAGCACTGTCCGCCCTTCAACCACCCAAGAAGGAATTTGCTGCTCCCCATTTAGCCAGGCATTAAAAATTCTGGCCAAATGGTGGTGGGTGCTCGGTAACTTTTTCCACCAAAAGTTATTTATCCCATCGGGACCTGGAGCAGCAAAGTTCTTAGAGCCCTCGAGAGCTCTTCGAACCTCTTCTAGGGTTATTGGTTGGCACACTTCCTGTGGTTGTTGAAACCTTTGACAAAAGGTTTCAAAGTGTGCAAGGGCCGGAGAGTCTCGGTTGAGTGGAAGCTTCTCCTCGTAAAGCGTTTTCCAGAAATTTTCCACCTGATCTACAGTCGGCGGATTCTCTGCAACACGCGGAGGCGGTTCGAATAGGCGCGAGGGCTTTTGGCGGAAGAGTTTATTTTCCGCCAGCCCCCTCGCCCGCCTCACTAGTGATTTTTTACAAACCACTAGCATCCGTATCCTGTCGAGACAGTGCTGTTTGGTGGTTCGCAGCACTGCCTCATTGAGTGTGTGATGGACGCGTCTTAAGTTGGCGGCTATTCGACGCACTTTAGGCGTGAACGGTCTATTGGCCGTCATATAGTCCATCACACATTGGATACGGGATGCGCGTTGCCTCGCCGACCGGATCTTGGCTTCCATCTTTTGTATGCGCCGCCTCGCTCTCTCCTGTGGGGAGGCAGTATTACGCCTCTCCACCTGAGAAAAGCGTTGAGCAGCAGCATACACGGCACAGTTTATGTGCCAGATGTCAGCCCGTTCTGGAAGCGCTTCACGAAGTTCTTCATCCACTCTGGCCAGGTCTTGTGGCCCGGGGGCTTTTATGTAGTGTAACCCCCGTCTGGTACTGAGGCCCTCTGGTATTGGTGGAACGTCAGGGACTACATCCTCAACCGGTTCATTCGGTGGACCTTCGGCCACCTCATTCACCGGCTGAGGAGCAGCTCTCACGTAGCCCCTGCGACGAAGGTGGGATACATAATCACGCAGGTTTTGTGGCGTGAAGGCGTTGTGCTCTGGGTGCCTTGCACACCACAGAACATGCATTCGCCCCATGTATCCTTTTCGTGCGGGCTCACTGCTTTCGTAGCAATGCAGAAGGTCGTCCCTTAGCTCATCTGTCCACTCAAAGCGTCCTAGTTCATGGCGTTCGTCGTCAACGGGCGCCCGATCCGGTTGGGCCCCACCACCTTGCCCTTGACCCCTATCCGGATGGGGTCGATTGTGGGGGCCCTGTCTTCTGCCTGCGGGAACCAGAAGTTAGGGCTTGTGGGTGGTTAGCCCAGCAAGCCCACGACCGACACCAGAGGGGAAGGAGCTTTCCCCTCCCGGGTGCACTAGGGCTGCCGGTTCGATTTTACACCCCCAGCTGGAGTAAGTGGTGGCGCTACTCACCAAAGCTTGATTGATGAAAGTCAGCCCGTCCTGCTTATTTATTTATTATTTATTTATTATTATTATTTTTTTTTTTTTTCGGTTTGCCCGCTGCCGGACAGGACTTCCGTGGCCTCCGACACCTCACGGTAGCCGCGCCGGCGAATTCCTTGCAGCCACTCTCCACGACCTGTGGAGTTAGTGACTGCAAATACCTAAATCGTGTGCCCTAAGTAGACGAAGGGACCCCAAGATAACCGCCTTCTGCATCTGGCCTGCCAACCATTCTGCCGAATTCTGGCAGGCCGGTATGATCTTCAATTCTGAGAGCAGCGAAGGCTTCATCCCTCCGAGTACGCCGATTATTAGGACGACCATCTTGACAGAGTAGCCTGGGTACAGCACTTGGAGCTCATACCGGAGATCACGATATTTGGTCCGTTTTTCCTCCTCCTTCAAAGCGATATTTGTCTCAGCAGGTGCTGAGAATTCAATGACAAACATCACTTTGTTCTGATGGTCGAGGAGGACTATGTCAGGCTTGTTGGCTTGAATTAGCCTGACGGTCGGGAACGAGTAGTTCCAATAAATTCGGCACCTCTCGTTCTCGACAACGGACTCAATATCTCCGGGGATGTAAGGCAGCACTGGTGTTTGGTCTACCCCATACGAGTGCCGTAGGTGGTAGTATAGCACTCGTAAAGCCGCGTTATGGCGGTGGATGTAGGCCGAAATCGCGTATACCGGGCATGCTGAAAGCAAATGCATCAGCGATTCCGGCGCCTGACGGCAGGTCCTGCAGTTGGTATCAGGGACCTCTACACCCATTACGCGGCTCCGGTAGACCAAGGTGTTTATTACACCATCCTGACAGGCCACAATGAATCCCTCGGTCTCCGACTTAAGCCCAGCTGACCTTAAAAAGGCGAATGTCAGCCTAGTCGATAAACCCAGTGTTTCCATGTTTTTGTAGTATACACCGTGCATGGGTTTATCGACATGCTGCCTAAACAGGCTCTCCTGTTCGGCAGCTTTTATTTGGGCTTTCAGACGAGTCGGCTGAAGCTCAGTGACTGACTCTGGGTCAGCACCGCGCCGGCCGCCTCGTCTGGCGTCGAATACGAGACCGAGTTCATCTGCGGCTCTTTTTGCTGCCTTAAACAATCCTGCGCCCACCCCTGCGATTTCGTGATCTCTCACTAATAGCAGGAGCGGATCCGAGCTCCTGAGGATGTTACATGCCATACTCAGTACTACTCTGCCATGCATACACTCCAGACCCAAGAGTCCTCGGCCCCCCCGATGACGTGGGAGGTAAACACGAGGAACGGACGATCTAGGATGAATACTCCTATGGATGTTCATCATCTTGCGGGTGTCTCTGTCTAGTTGGCGCAGCTCATCTACCGTCCATTTTACTACTCCAAAGGAGTAGAGCAGAACAGGAACGGCAAGCATGTTAGTAGCAGACGCCTTATTCTTCCCCGAAAGTTCAGACGACCAAATCTTTCGGAGTAGGCGTCTGTACTTGCCGCGGAGAGATTCCTTGATTTGTTGCACATCCTGGATGTGATGTTGTTGCACACCCAGGTATGTGTAGGTCTCTCCGGCATCCAGATGTCTTAGGATGCTTCCGTCTGCGAGCTGCGCGTCCTCAGAAAATTCCCCGCATCGCCCTCTCTTGAGGTGGACGACCGCGCACTTGTCCAACCCGAACTCCATACCAATGGCCCGCGTGTACTCCTCGACCACCCTTAGAGCATTTTGAAGTTCACGCTCTCCGGAGGCATACAGTTTCAGGTCATCCATATAGAATAAATGGGTGACTTTATGCCTCCGGTTGCTGGGTGGTCCACAGTGGTACCCGCGAGTTTGGCGGAGTTCAACAGATATCGGCAGCAGTGAGATGCAAAAGAGGAGGGGACTCAGAGAATCTCCCTGGAATACTCCTCTTCTGAATGCCACCTGCTCTGTCGTAACCCGCTGTGCACCTGATGTTATGGTGAAGCGGGTCCTCCAGAGTGGCAGCAGTTGTTCTATGCATCTCACTAGTGGCTCTGCTACCGCAAGACATTTGAGCAAATGTAACAAAAGTTCATGTGATGTTGTGTCAAATGCCTTACGATAGTCAATCCAGGCCATCGATAGATTCCGCTTGTACTGCACAGAGTCCTGTGTAATACAGCGGTCTACCAGCAGGCTGTCCTTACAACCTGCCATGCCCTTCTTGCCGCCACGCTGCTCGTATATCTGCTGGAAGACCGGATCAACCTGCCGTAGTGTCCGAGCATACAAGATACGAGTAAATAGCTTGTAGCAGGAGTTCAGACAGGTGATTGGTCTATAATTCCTTGGGTCAGACAGATCACCCTTTTTAGGGATGAGCACAGTACGTCCCTCGACAAACCAGTCCGGAATCTGCTGCCCCTCGTTCAACCACTTGTTGAAAACTCGGGCCAGACGACGGTGTGTGGAAGGAAATTTTTTCCACCACCAGTTATTTATGCCGTCTGGCCCCGGAGCAGCGAAGTTCTTGGTGCCAACGAGAGCTTGTTGGACTTCCTCCGGACTGATTGCCGGGCACACTTCTTCCGGCTCTTCAAAGGTTCTGTGGCACAGAGCCTCGAAGTGTGCTATTGCTGGAGTGTTGCTATCGAACGGACGTGTTGTTTCGTAGATTCCTTTCCAGAAGCTTTCGACATCGGCTACAGTTGGTGGATTATCGACAACACGCTGTGGCTCTTGAAATAGGCGGGAAGGATTCGTACGGAACAACGTATTTTGCTCCATACTTCGTACCCGCCTATTTAGCTTTTTCTTGATAGCCATAAGCGCTCGAATCCTATCTAAACAGTGCTGCTTAATAGTGAGCATCACTGTTAGATTTAGAGTGTGGTGCTGGCGTCTGAGTCCGGCTGCTGTTCGCCGGACTTTAGGCGTAAATGCCTTGCCAGTGGTTACGTATTCCACCACACTCTGGATTCGAGAAGCGTGTTGTCTGGCCAACTGTATTTTGCCTTCGATCTTTTGTACACGCCGCTTAGCCTTTTCGATACCGCTCGAGGGGTTGGTATTCCTCTCGCGGGGCACGAGTTGGCTAGCAGCGTTGTACACGGCACAGTTGATCTGCCAAATGTCGGCGTCTTCTGGTAATTCCTCATCGATAACAGCGTCCATCCGAGCCAGGTCTTGTGGCTTTAGGTTAACCCTGGTGTTAAGGCTAACCCTCGTCCTTAAGTTGACTTCGGCGTACCTTCTAGGATGTTCCCCGTCAGCTCTTTGCCGCGGTGGCAGTGCGGCTGGCGCTTCTTCCTGCTGACGGGGTGCCCTTACGTACCCTGTCCTGCGCAGGTAGGATACTTGATCCCTGAGCTGTTGCTCAGAGAAGGCGCGATGCTCTGGATGCGTGTCGCACCAGATTTCGTGCAATCGCGCCATGTACCCTCTGCGCGCAGGTTCGCTGCTCTCATAGCAGGTCAGCAAGTCATCTCGAAGTTCCCTCGTCCACTTAAAGCGTCCATGGTCGTAGCGTGTGTTGTCATCATTGAGACCGTCCGGTATTATTATTATTATTATTTTTTTTTTTTTTTTTTTTTTTTTTTTTTTTTTTTTTTTTTGTAAAAGCCAGTCACCCTTTAAACTCTGTGGCTCCGACACTCACAGAGGGGAGCTGGTAGTACCGGGAGCCACTCCCCACGCCCGTGGGGTGAGTGACTACTGGGTCCGCGAATCGTGTGCCCTGAGCAGACGTAATGAACCGAGGATGACGGCCTTCTGCATTCTGCCGGCTAAGACCTCTGCCGAATTTCGGCATGCCGGTATGATCTTAAGATCTGAAAGCAGTGTGTGTCTCGTTCCACCGAGGGCTCCTATAATCAGTACCACTATCTTAACAGTATGGTCTGGATAGAGTCTGCGGAGTTCGAAGAGCAAATCTCGATATTTTGTCCGTTTTTCCTCCTCCTTCAAGACAATGTTGTTCTCCGCGGGAGCCGAGAACTCCACGACAAACATTGTCTTGAGTTGGTGGTCGAGGAGGACTATGTCAGGCTTGTTGGCTTGTATTTGCCTGACTGTGGGAAAAGAGTAGTTCCAATAAATTAGACACTTCTCATTTCCCACAACGGACTCAATATCCCCCGGAGCATAAGGCAGCACTGGTGTCTCGTCTATCCCATACGAGTGCCTTAAGTGATAATAAAGCACTCGCAATGCTCCGTCGTGCCTCTGGATATAGGCCGAGACTGCATATGTCGGACAGGCCGACAACAAGTGCATTAGAGTCTCTGGCGCCCTGCGGCAGGCCCTGCAGCTGACACCAGGGACCTCTATACCCATGACACGACTTCGATAAACGAGAGTGTTAAATACACCATCCTGGCAAGCCATTATGAATCCCTCGGTCTCAGACTTCAGCCCGGCTGACCTTAAGAAGGCAAAGGTCAGCCTTTCGGATAAGCCAAGATCTTCTATATTTTTATAGAAAACTCCATGCATTGGCTTATCCGTATGAAGCTGCAGAAAGATGTTGTGTTCTGCAGCTTTAATTTGGGCTTTTCGCCGAGCAGGTTCCAACTCGGTGACAGAGTCGCGATTTACCCGCTCGACGTCGAAGGAGAGACCAAGTTCATCGGCTGCTCTCTGTGCTGCCTTAAACAAAAACGCTCCTACCCCTGCATTTTCATGGTCTCGGACCATGCAGAGGAGGGGATCCGAACTCCTGATAATCTTACAGGCTCCATCTAGAACCATCCTGTTATGGAGACTCTCCAAACTCAAGAGTCCACGGCCTCCCCGATGTCGTGGGAGGTATAACCGTGGAACGGACGATTTAGGATGCAAACTCCTATTGAGATGCATCTTCTTGCGGGTTCCTACGTCGAGTTGACGCAACTCCTCTCGGTTCCATTTCACCACTCCAAAGGAGTGGAGAAGGATCGGAACGGCAAGCATGTTGGTGCTCGACACCCAAATAAGTGTACGACTCTCCGGCATCTAGATGATGTAAGATGCTTCCGTCCACGAGCTGCGCGTCCTCTCCGTAGTTCCCGCATCGTCCTCTCTTGAGATGGACCAGTGCACATTTGTCTAATCCGAACTCCATGCCGACAGCCTGCGTGTACTCCTGTACCACCCTGAGGGACTGGTGTAGGTCCCTCTCTCCGGAGGCATAAAGTTTAAGGTCATCCATATAAAACAGATGGGTGACCTTATGCCTCCTATCGCCAGGGGTACCGCAGTTGTATCCACGGGTTTTCCGGAGCGAAACGGATAATGGCAGTAATGAGATGCAAAATAGAAGGGGGCTGAGGGAGTCTCCCTGAAATACTCCCCTTCTGAATGTTACCGACTCCGTCTGGACTCTATCATTACCCGATGTAATGGTAAAGCGAGTCCTCCAGAGCGGCATCAGTTCTTCGATGCATCTCACTACGGGACCAGGTACCGCAAGACATCGGAGCAAGTGTACAATAAGCTCGTGCGATGTCATGTCAAATGCCTTGCGGTAGTCGATCCAGGCCATGGAGAGGTTACGCTTATACTGCATGGAGTCCTGCGTGACACACCTGTCAATCAGCAGGTTCTCCTTACAGCCAGCGACACCTCTCTTTGACCCTCGTTGCTCATATATCCGCTCGTAAACCGGTTCAACTGCGTGGAGCACTCGCATGTACAAGATGCGCGTAAACACCTTGTAACATGCGTTTAAACAGGTTATCGGCCGGTAGTTCTTTGGGTTAGACAAATCTCCGTTCTTCGGGATCAGCACTGTCCGCCCCTCGACAACCCAAGAAGGAATTTGCTGCTCCCCATTTAGCCATGAATTGAAAATTCTGGCTAAATGGTGGTGGGTACTGGATAATTTTTTCCACCAAAAGTTATTGATCCCGTCGGGACCTGGAGCAGCAAAGTTCTTAGAGCCCTCAAGAGCTCTTCGAACCTCTTCTGGGGTTATCGGTTGGCACACCTGTTGTGGTTGCTGAAACCTTTGACAAAAGGTTTCAAAGTGTGCCAGGGCTGGAGAGTCTCTGTTGAGTGGAAGCTTCTGTTCGTACAACGTTTTCCAGAAGTTTTCCACCTGATCTGCAGTCGGCGGATTTTCAGCAACACGCTGAGGCGGTTCGAAAAGGCGCGAGGGCTTTTTGCGGAAAAGTTGATTTTCCGCTAGCCCCCTCGCCCGCCTCACTAGTGACTTCTTACAAGACACTAGCATCCGTATCCTGTCGAGGCAGTGCTGTTTGGTGGTTTGTAGCACTGCCCCATTGAGTGTGTGATGGACGCGTCTTAAGTTAGCAGCTACTCGCCGCACTTTAGGCGTGAAAGGCCTATTGGCCGCCATATAGTCCATCACACATTGGATACGGGATGCGTGTTGCCTCGCCGACCGGATCTTGGCTTCCATCTTGTGTATGCGCCGTCTCGCTCTCTCTTGTGGAGAAGCACTGTTCCGCCTCTCCACCTGAGACAAGCGTTGAGCGGCAGCATACACGGCACAATTTATGTGCCAGATGTCAGCCTCTTCTGGTAGCGCTGCACGAAGTTCCGCATCCACTCTGGCCAGATCTTGTGGCCCGGGGGGTTTTATGTTGTGCAACCCCCTTCTGGTACTGAGGCCCTCTGGTACTGGTGGAACGACTGGGACTGCAACCTCAACCGGTTCATTCGGTGGACCTTCGGCCACCTCATTCATCGGCTGAGGAGCAGTTCTCACGTAGCCCCTGCGACGAAGGTGGGACACATAATCACGCAGGTTTTGTGGCGTGAAGGCGTTGTGTTCTGGATGCCTTGCACACCACAGAACGTGCATTCGCCCCATGTATCCCCTTCGCGCGGGCTATTATTATTATTATTATTATTATTATTATTATTATTATTATTATTATTATTATTATTATTATTATTATTATTATTATTATTATTATTATTATTATTATTATTATTATTATTATTATTATTATTATTATTATTATTATTATTATAACTTAAAAACTATCAATTTATGTGAAAAATTGCATAGAGCCTTTTCTTCTTAAAATTTGATTCTATTTCAGCTCCAATAAATATACATATTTTTTAAATGCCACCCTCTGAGAGGGGGTGGCATCCACCCCCTATAAATGAGCAAGCCCCCGCACAACATAGAAACTTTTCTGTGAAGCATTTACTATTATACTGCCAAAAATGAACGAAATCCGTTCAATATGACATTATTCCGAAGTTAAAACCTCTAGTTACTGTACTATTATTTTACTTGTTAGAACTGCTAAGAATTTTTAGAGGTTACGTAGTATGCATTTATCCGTGCCATAAATTTTAACGATAAATTTTATTAGAACATTTTTTGTTCAGAAACACGTGGTCTACCCACCTATATTTTTTGTTTTTTTCTAGCCTGACTTAATTTAAAAATTTTGAAAACATTGATACTTTTTTTTATGTTCTGCAACCGAGCGGAATGTAAATTTTTCAGGATATTATTCTATACACTTTCACGAACTCATTACAAAAATATATTCAGTTTGCAACTTTTTGTAGCTTTCACTATAAAATGATCTCTGTCGTCTGGGCTAACTAGGATGTAAAATAATTTGCTAATGCAAATATATCGACCTGCAATAAATATGTAATTCATTTTATTAGGGACAATAGGCCTACAAAATGTTGGACTTCCCAAGCATCAATTGCGGATTCGTATAATACTTAATTTACAGGGTGTTTCATTTAACACTGTAGTGCCCATTTAGAGCGAATGATATTTTGTTTGGTTATAGCTATAGAAAAAATATTTTTATGGAATTTCGCAATTAGCAGAAAAAGTAATTTATCAAAAGTCAGAAAAGAAAGACTACCTTGGAAATGTTAATTTCCAATGTTCGTGTTCTTTTGATAACCTACATTCTGGTTATATTAGAAATTAATTATTTTCAAAACACCTACATATTCAGCCAAAACTGAAAATCTAATTGAAATATCAATTTTAAATCTCTCTACTTTTCCGACAATCCACATCTGGTCGCGCTAAAGAACAAAGAGCACTAAGAGGCCAGTAGGCTTAAAATCCAAATCGGAAATAATTGCTACAAAAGGTTTTATTATTTTAATGGCTTCATTTGTTGCCTAATATGACTATCCTAGGTCCCCCCCCCCCCCCGGCGGAGTTGTGTTTAAGTGGTGGGGGGTAAAAATGTACCCCCAAAAGGGGTATTTTACGGTTATATCTCGTAAAGAACTTACAATATTGAAAACATAGTCCTATTAAAAGTTGTAGGGCATTAAATTCTGCATATTTTTTGGACCACCCGTTCCCATACTAGTGCTCATCAAAGGTGGACAAATTTTACATATTTATGAAAAATGTGTTTAAGATGCCACTATCTCACGTGCCTTAAGATAAAGAGGCTGGTCGAATGTAACAAAACAGACATTTTATTTTATTGCAGTGAGAAGTGAAGTGTACACAGTGTCATAGTTACTGGGAGGTGCATTGCTGAATAGAAGGAACAGTGTCTGTGACGTCGAGTACGATTTAGAGCGCGTTATTTGCTCCATGAAGCCATTCTATCCTGGAAGATCATCTTCTTTCCATTTACCGAAAATCCACTTGAAATCAGCCAGTTTAATGTTCACTCTTGGACACTTTTCCGTCAAGTACTCAAACATGATGCTCTTCAAAGGTGCTCCAGTGTGTTCAAATGTTGTTAATGGAATTACACCAACTTCTCCAACTGTGCTGGCTTTTGGAACAGTACTTTTTCTAGCAATTACTGTACCACTTGAAGAGGTAGAAATTGTTGGCGTTACACATTGGATACCTACCATGGCATGGAAATTATTACGGCCATCAATTGTGACAACATTGATATTTGCATTGTCAAACGCCCATTGAGAAAAAGAATTTGGGTGGTTACAGCTCTGAGGGTGGTTCATACAAGACACCTCAAACATCCTGGCCTCGTCGTAGGAACAGCAGAAACCAAGTCCACTTGCTATTTGTATTAGCTCCCTTTAGCCATATTTCCTGGACAGGAGGGCTCCAACCCCAACTTGGATGGATGAATGAAAAGATCTAGGTCTGGTGGAAGATATTACTGCATGAGTAATAGAAATTTGTTCTGTCTTTCCGCCGTTTGCCTCGTTTGCCTCTCTTTATGATTGAATCAAACAACACCTGTAGGGTTTGTGGAATATCCTCCTCACACTTTTTCAGAAAGCGTTGGGGATCTGGATAACTGTCAAGGCGATACACTTTTGAACGGATATCTTTCCGGATTATGTCAGCCGCTGCTCTAACAACTTGGAGGCGTTCTTCCTCCTCATTTGCCTGTTTGGACTTATACCATTGCTGGGACAAGATTATGTAACCAGTATTGCGGAAGCAGAGTACTGTCTGTCGGTGTTGACCAATTGATATGATGATGTGATATTACCAAAAAGCAGAAGTTAAAACGATAATTTTTCATGAATATGTAAAATTTGTCCAACTTTGATGAGCACTAGTATGGGAACGGGTGGTCCAAATATGCGTCTGGTCTCATTCAATGCAGAATTTAATGCCCTACAACTTTCAATAGGATTATGTTTTCGATATTGTGAGACCTTTACGAGATATAATCGTAAAACCGCAAAAATACCCCTTTTGGGGGTACATTTTTACCCCCCACCACTTAAACACAACTCCGCCGAGGGGAAAAACATAGGATAGTCATATTAGGCAAAAAATGAAGCCATTAAAAAAATAAACCCTTTTGTAGCAATTATTTTCGATTCGTCTACTACTGGCCTATAATACTAAGCAAGGATTTAAATCAACGATTTTTCTTCGACCAACGAAAAAAAATATAGGAAACAACTCACTCGATTCAAAATGAGAATTCCTAGAGGGTACAATAAATTTTAAAAACGCGCCTTCAAAAATTATAAAATTTATTAAAAAATTAAGTTACCTAACAAACATGAAGGTTTTAATCTTTTGTCAATTTCTCGAATAATTACATAGATAGCGTAGATTTTAAAAAATATTTTTAAATAGCACGAAATTCCCGTAAAACAAGTCTTAATTTCCGGAAGTCCACCTTAATAATAATTTATAGGTAATATTTAATATTGAAAATAGCGTGCAAATTGGCCATCTCGTCAAATGCGTGTCACCTCTGTAAGGTGTCAACAAAATATTTTTTTTTACATGACTAGATATTATCAAAATGTTCTTAAAGAAAATACAGTATATCTAGCCAGATATTGCAAACTACAATAGCCCGTATTAAAAAACTTTTTAACTCGATTTTTTAAATAATTTTTAACTATTATTCATTAATAATTTTCTTACTCTTATATTTTTATCGGACATTTTGTAGGCTATTGACTATGTAATTGAATAAGGGACTAATTCGTTAAAGGTATTTTATTGTTTCATATGTTCAGTTGTACCCGAAAAATGACAAATCCACAAAGATTTTTGAGAACGGAGTAAAGTTCACTTTTAAGTTTTTTAACTATAACTCAAAAACTATGCATTTTTAGTACCTATACCTATATGCACATAATACGATTTTTTGTAGAGAATAAAACTTCCAATCGAAATGGCATTTTATATAGTCACAAAACTTTTTTTTTTCAACAAAATAAGTCAAAAAAACTATTTAAAAAAACGAAAAACAATTCTTTGTTTTTTTGTTAAATTTGTGCGTATAACTTTTTTCTGAGTGGATTTAGGTATAGGCATTGGTTCAGAAAAAAGAAAGGTGACGTAATTCCCGTAAAGATGGTGACCGATAAGAGTATATAAAAATTGGCTGAAAGTTACTTACTTTTTTACGATTTTATCACTTTTTAACTTTATACCATGCTATTTTTATGTTTATCCAATACAAAAATTATTTTCGGTTAATCAATGATAATGATAAAGGTATTTGTTTAAAATTTTGATATTCATATGATCTTAGATATAAAAAAACTTTAATGTTGTACTAATTTATAGCTGTTTTGAGGATACTTTTACTGTTTTAAAGATACTTATCAAAAATCTTCTTCTTTTTTGTGAACTAATGCCTATACCTAAATCCACTCAAAAATAAGTTATACACAAAAATTTTAAAAAAACAAAAAAATTGAAATTTTTCGTTTTTTTTTTAAATAGTTCTTTAACTTATTTTGTTGAAAAAAGTGTTTCGACAATAAAGTGCCATTTCGATAGGAAATTTAATTCTCTACAAAAAATCGTATTATGTGTATGTACTAAAAATGCACCGTTTTTGAGTTATAGTTAAAAAACTTAAAAGTAGACAAATTTACTCCGTTCTTAAAAATCTAAGCCCACAAATAGCACTTTGTGTATTTATCATTTTTCGGGTACAATTGAACATATGAAACAATAAAATACCTTTAATGAATTAGTTCCTTTTACCTCTGTTTTTTTCGACATAGTCATTAGCCTATTGTAATTGTTTAACAGTAATGGGTAAATTTTTTTTTCTTCTCATTGAGATATTGTTCTATACTTTACAACAAATTTCTAAACTAAGATTCTATTAATTTGCCATACACAGATTGTTATTAATTTTACTTAATAGGTATTGCCAGAAAGTTGAAAAATATATTTTCGTTGTAAGCAAAATTTTCTTTTTCAACAAAATTATGTCTATAGTCTTTGTCAAACAACATAAATTCAATTTTTAATGATTTCTTCACTGGTTTGTTTAAACAATTGTTATAAACAATTTCATTTTTTACAATTTGAAAAAAATATTTTTTTTTCTATTTCATTGAGTCGGTTATTTTATGAATTTTAAGGAAAATATATATTTTTTAAATTTCTATTGTTCATAATTAATTTTTTCATCTTTCAATTGTTTAAATAATATATTAAGGAATCACTCTATACTTAAAATTCATGATTTCTCCTGTTTTACAATATGAAAAAAAAATGTTTTGTTTAAATCTTTATTGTTATTTAACGAACAATTTATCATAAACAATTTTATAACGACGTTTTATCTTTTTTTGGATGTAGAAAGAAAATTCAGAACCAACGATTTACAGTGTGTCCACGGATGGACTTAACTATACTTATAAAACTAGTTATTTTAATTTTTTCGAAAAAAACTTATTCTTCATGATTTATTTTGCTTGTTATATAAATATGATTCACGTTGAGAAAATTTGATTTTGTTGTACAGGGCGCGCAAAAATTATAAAAATTTGGATTTTCAAAATAAAAAATTTTAAAATCAAACTTTTTGAGGCAATGGGATAAAGGAGCTTAAAAGCAGTAATCGCAAAGCCAAATAAATTGTTTTCATGGGAGTTATTGTTATTAAGTTATTTGATATTAAAAATTAAATCGATTTTTCCCCATATCTTATTATCGATTAATATGTTTTAAAGACTATGTATTACTTGTAATAAAACGTTGTTTGTAACTATTATTAATAAGTTTGGGTATAAATGTTGTTTCATAGTTTTTCAACTCAGGTCCTACTTCATTGAATTAACTTTTAGTAGAAGTGGACCTTTATCTCATTTTGTGATTATTAATCAAGATTGCCCCTGTGAAATAATGCCTAGGTGACATTGTTATTTGTTAACATTTGTCAATTAATATCTTTAGAAAAATGTTGACCCTAGCGCATTTACTTGATCAAGTGTTATGGTATTGGAGAAGTGTCCTGTAAATATGCGATAGTTTTCCACCGGAAGTTTCCAGGTGTACAAGTTTCCGTAAATGCTTTAAATGCTTTAAGAAATTTGGTTCGTAAATTCGATGTTTATGGTGATGTTAAAGATGTGAAAAAAACAAAAAAAGGAAATGATGCTACAACAATTTTAGTGTTAGAATCAGTTCGCATAATCCCCGACTTCCTTTGAGAGCAAGAGCGAGTCAGGTGGGTGGTGTATCTAAGAGTCACATACACAATATTCTGTCCGCAAATAAATTTCACGCATTCAAACCAATCTTTATCCATAAACTTCAAGAAGGTGATGATTCATATCGACTTGAATTCTCTTTACTAATGGGTGAACGCCGGTGAACGCATAATGGAAAGCCGTAATTTTCACCATCATATAATATTCAGTGACGAATCTACATTTACAACAAATGGGATAATCTCCAGTCAAAATTGTCGCTTTTGGGCAAAAGAAAATCCACACTTCAGGATTCATACAAACAGCCAAAAATTTAAGAAAGTCAACGTATGGTGTGCATTAACGTTCATTAAAGTAATTGGTCCATTTCTCTTGGAAGGAAGGCTTAATGCAAATTATTATTTAGAAATTCTTAGTGAATACTTTTTGCCACAAATGGATGAAGTAAGTTTGGAATTTAGAAGAAATATGATATTCCAACAGGACGGCTGCCCAGCGCATAGTGCAATGATTGTCACCGATTGGCTAATTTCCCCGAAAAGTGGATTGGACGCCATGGACAGATAAACTGGCCAGCGCGGTCTCCGGACCTCACCGCAATGGATTATTTTCTGTGGGGGTATCTTAAGCCAAAAGTGTATGCAACTGACATGCAAGATAATATTGAGATTTTAAAAAACAGAATCACTGATGCCGTTGCCGGCGCGGTAGCTCAATCGGTTAAGGCGTATTGAGCGGCGAATATGCCTACCGCGCTCTGGGTTCGACCCCCAGCCCCGGTATTGACAACACCGGTGGGTGTGGATGTATGTCTGCGTTTTTTCAAATGTGTAACCCCCTTCCGCACAGCCTTGGCTATGAATTTGGGGGTTGCCTACTATCTGTGGTGTGTTTATGTTTATGTTTTATTGCTACAGTGACACCAGATATTCTTCACAATGTTTATAAGGAATTTCGAAAAAGGATGGAGAAATGCGTTGACGTAGGAGGGTTTCATGTTGAGTAAGGACGTTACTGTTTGTTATTTATCTCACTGTATAAATACTTAAGTTAAATAAATACTTTATTGATTATTTTCTCACATTTAATTTAAAAAAAATTTGTTCTCTCTATTTTTAATATCAAATAAGT
The DNA here is from genome assembly GCA_936432065.2 of Rutpela maculata. Classification (NCBI taxonomy): domain Eukaryota; kingdom Metazoa; phylum Arthropoda; class Insecta; order Coleoptera; family Cerambycidae; genus Rutpela; species Rutpela maculata. Next base: position 135,048,461 of record OW386286.2, on the reverse strand, counting down.
TAGTAACAATAACTCCCATGAAAAAAATTTATTTGGCTTTGCGATTACTGCTTTTAAGCTCCTTAATCCCAATGCCTCAAAAAGTTTGATTTTAAAATTTTCTATTTTGAAAATCCAAACTTTTATAATTTTTGCGCGCCCTGTACAACAAAATCAAATTTTCTCAACGTGCATCGTATTTATATAACAAGCAAAAGAAATTATGAAGAATAAGTTTTTTTCCAAAAATTGAAAATAACCATTTTTATAAGTATAGTTAAGTCCATCCGAGGACACACTGTATATTAAGGTACTTAGTCAATATTAATTTTTTCTTATTAATTATTCTATTCTTAACATTTCAAATTCTACTACTGTTAAACTATTTTATTATAAAATTATCCTTAAAATGACACCATAAACGATTTCGTAGCTCCAATAGATAAAGAATGACATTTATTTGTGTACAAACATTCATGGGTACTTTTAATCCATCAATCAAATTGAAAACATTTACTAGTTATATTACACCTATTAGACCATCAGATAGTGACAGATTTAGGTGCTCCATTTTCGCATACAAGCCTCGATGAGGGTTGAAAAGCACATCGATGTTAAGTAGAATGAAGGAAAATTTACGAGTGGTCCCTGGGGATAACATATGGAAAAATCGATTTTCCTTAACAGAAATAAAAGGTGTCTGTTGCCCATATTTTCACGCAAGCCGTGTTCACTAAATGATTAATTAATAGAACCTGGCTTCGGAAAACCAAAGGCTTGAGTGTTGCAGGTGGCTAAAGGGTTGAAATAATGGCGTAATCTTGTAAGGAAAAATCAAGATTTTGACCGATTTTTCCACACAAGCCCATCGAAAGTATGAAAACGTACATCGTCACTAGCCCGAAAAACATATTGGCTTGAGTGGCGCGAATGGATAAGTACATTTTAAAGTCGGAAAATTTAACGGAAATTTTTTTCGATTTTTCAGTTATTTTCTCATCAACGAAATTAATTGCAATAAAAAGTCCGTAAAAAATAATGGCTTGAGTGTAGAGCGTGGTCTTCAAATTTTCCGAACATAGGAAAGTTGCAGGAAAATTGTATGCAAATTTTTCCATTTTCTCACGCAAGCCGTTTGACATATGCTTAGAAAAAGTGTTTCTAAGACTATATAACAAAAGGCTTGAGTGTCGGACGTGGCCATCATATTAATTATATATAATTTATTTAACAAAGAGCTGACCAAAAAAATCTAGAAATTTCCGCACAAGTCGTTTGGCATATGTTTAGGAAAAGTGATTCTAAGACTATTGTAACAAAAGACTTGAGTATCGGACATGGAGCATATTATTTATTTAAAAGAGCTGTATAGCGACTATAGCGACTCACTCACCGACAGATGACAGTACTTGTAATGTACAACTTCGGTTGATTGAATTAGGAAATTACCATAAATTATAGGAACATCTATTCAAATTTGGAACCTCTATTAACGCTATAAATTTAATTAAAATCGAAGTTAATATACGTATATTTGTTTTTAATACATGTTCATATTTTATGTGATTTGAGTATTTTTAAGTATATTGATATTATATTTTTATATCGAATGTTTTTTATTTTTCTTAGCGACTCCATGGAAACTTCTCCATTATGGATCGAGTTTTCCTTTTTGTTTCTTAGCGACTCCATGGAAACTTCTCGCTTTTGGAAGTGAGTGGGCTGACAAAAAAATTTAGAAACGTTTATGCAGGGTTATTATTTTTATTATTTATTATTCGCATTATTATTTGATTATTATTTGTATAATATTGTAAGTTTCTCTAATATTATAGCTTTAATAACCTTGAATATATAATAATATTCAAGTCAAGCAGGCGCGATTTTAGGGGGGGGGGGGAGGGTTCGCCCCCCCCCTGAAGTCCCGAAGAAACAAGAAACGCTTTACTTTCAACTTTAAAGTTGTTTGTTAATTTATTTTTTTATTTTATTTTATTTATTTTTTTGTATGTTAACTCCCTTACTATATTAATATAGGTTTACAGTATATATGAGTTTCACTATAAAATATACTTTCGATATTAATTTTTTTTTTTTGAAAATTAACGCCCCCCCTCAGAGAAATCCTAGATCCGCCCTTGTATTCAAGGAAAATGGTATCTATCTTTTTTATGTTTGAGGTGTAAATTTTAATATGAATTTTGTGCTTAAGTAAACGATATGTTTAACTTATAGAAAAAAGACCCCGCAGAATCCTTATGGGAAATGGCTTTCGGTCAAAATATTTGAAACTCTGGATTATGATAGTTCTTGATGAGTAGAAAAAAAGTTCTCAACGGCACTAAGTCCTAAAAACTCATCGTTTGGAGATATAGCCCACTGAAGTTGGACTTTACGTGCATTCTGCGGGATATCTCAGGGCTATATCTCAAAACCATGAGTTCTTAGGACTTAGTGCCCTCGAGAACTTTTCTTCTCTACAATTTAAGAACTACCAGAATCCAGAGTTACAATGAGTTCGACCGAAAGCCATTTCCAATAAGGATTTAACTATGCTGTAGAGTGCTCGTGAAGTCCAATTTCAGAGGGCTATAGGTATTTCCAAATAATGAGTTTTTAGCACTTAGTGCCCTTGAGAACTTTCGTTATACAGATCAAGAACTACCAGAATCCAGAGTTTCAAAGAATTTGACCCAAACCATGTACCAATCCAGAGTTTCAAAGAGTTTGAGCGAAAACATGTATGACAAGGGAGGGTGGATTTTTACCAAATTTAAATACAAATCATTGAGAAGAAAGTCTTTGGTATTTTTTGATTTTATATGTTTTTCACTTTCAACACAACTTTAAAATACTTAAAATAATTTTAACAGATTCGTTAGAAAGACATGTTGGTGCATTTTTTAATTATTATAAAATAAATGTATGCAGCTACTAAACATGGAAAAATAGATATCCTATAATACTTATAAAAATATCCAATAATGTAAAATTTTTTAAATAATATCAACTCATTTAAATATTCACCTTTGTCAAATATTTCTCATGCCCTTCTCATTTTAAATTTCACGCCTAATAATAGAGATGGGTATAATGTCTGCGTAGAGCAGATGAAAGAAGAACAAGCTAAAAACGTACTCTTCGCCTGTTTACTGAACTTTTTATATAATTGTTACACATTCTATAGGATACTCTTCGCAGTTATTTGTACATAATGTTAGTTTTAGACATTTTTAATTTTCTAGTACGAACTTGGTTGGTAAAAGACTGCGTACCAAGCCGTACCAAACCCCATTTGGGTTTCGAACCCGGAACCCGAGTTGGATTCAGAGTCAAAAGCGTAAGAACTACACCACTACCTTACACGTAAAAAAATGTAAATTTTTACATTATAAGACACGAGCTAAAATCATATTTTCATGGTTGTATGTTACATTATGAAATGTATATTTGTAAAATATATAAATATTTAGATATTAAAATGAAATATCATTCCACCAGATTTCTATTCAATTACAAAAACATAAAAATCAATTTTTTTTTATTTTATTTAAATCATTAATAACATTTTTATTTACCGATCGATTTTGTTCAAAAACAATAGGGTTCTTCCTCTATCTAACACTAACTTACTCTTCAAATTTCAATACAATCGGATTTTTCTTTCTTGAGTTATCGTGCTTACAAGAAACGTGTGATGGACGGACGGATGGACAGACGGATATTTTGAAAGTTGTTCAGAATTCGTTCACTAAACAATGATATGAAAATTTTTTGTTTGCGAGCGATATTTACGATTTTAGAAATGTGCTGATCAAATGCAATATACTCTTCGTTTTCGTATTTGCGAGTATAATAATAGCGTTGAAGAAAGTCAGTTAGGTCCACCTGCAACCGTCGGCCGGTACAGCTGGGCCCACATAATAGGACAATGATGATGAAAATAATGTAGATAACGCTGTCGAAGATGATAATGACAATGAAAATGGGGACGATGATGATGATGGAGAAGAAGATGAAGAAGACGATGGAAATAGCATAAACATCGATGACTTAGAGTCGGACGAAGATGAAACAGGCGGCGAAGAAGAGGAATTAAGTGAGGCTGACGATGTCAATGATGAATGAGTTATAAATGTAAATTTAGCTCGTTATGAGATACAGTAAAACCACTTTGTAATATTGCTCCAGTCGGTAAAGTAAAAACCGCTGCCCAAGGAATCACTACTTCCACATCCAGATTTTCTATCCAAGTCACTCACAACGAAAAAACTGTGTATGTGAAAATAATTGTTTATGGAACTTTAATAATATAATATTTGAAATCCTCTACCCCACGATACCCCACATCGGTAGTGGAGTGGGGTGGTGATAGGGGGGTGGTAGTGGGGGGTGGATGAAGTAAAAAAATATTTTGAGGTTTCTGGTTCCCCTTACATGCACTAAATCACATGTTTTTTTCATCCCCTTTAATAAGGAGGTGGGGGTGGTAATGGGGGTGGCTAATGCCAAAAATTTTTTTGAGACCTCAGCTTCTCTTGTATATACTAAATACCAATTTCATGGACTCTTACCTGCTTGATTTACCCATTTACCCCAAATTTACCCCAATTTACCCCACAACCCTTCGACGGAACAAGATGAAAATATAATCTAGTTCTAGATCTCGTTAAAGTACATATGTGTACCAAATTTTAAGCCAATATCTTAAACGGTTCCAGAGTAAACGTGTGCACAAAAAAAGTTACAGACAGACAGACCGACAGACAGACAGAAATTTTTTTTTCGCTCAAACTTAAAATCTCGACGTTTCATGACATTTTAAGCCTACTTGGACAATAAAAATTTTTAAAAATTTTTTTGTTACTATACTTCCACTGGACGTGGAAGTAAAAATACACCAGAAGCTCACAAAAAATGTTAAGTATCTGAGATTTTCCTTCAGTAACTGTTAGTGGAGAGGTTATACATCATAAAACCACAAAAATCCGTTCTGGGATTCTGGGCCGCAACCCCCCCAAAAAACCACCCCTTCGGTTAAAAAAGCCTTATTTTACTGACAACTCGTTAACCGTTGAAGATATAAAAAAATTGCTCACCATAAAAAGAAAGCTTGGCTAATTTCCTAATAAAAAGTCCAATTGTAATTTTGTTGAATATGTCATGGTTTTCGAGAAAATCGATATTGAAAAAAATCCAAAATTTGTATTTTTAATGCGCGCAAATTTTCGTTTATTTGAAATTTATTGCGCGCGGCCTATAGAAAAAATTGAATTTCTCGAAAACCATACAAGCTAGAAAGAAAAATCAAAATGGGTTTTAAAGGGATATAAAATGCTCTCTTGTGTTGCCATTTTTGATGGCTATTGATATTTATTAGTATATAAAAATAACAATATAATATAGTTATCTCTTAATTTTTTGCGCCTCTAACTATTCACAGGCCCATAAAAAATAACTGACTTTATAAGTTATAAATGAATTATCTTTTAGTTCAAGGTAGTACTTCAGTGCAGAAAAAGTTAGGAATAGAAATATTCACATTTGCAAATTTACCAGCATGTTGAAGTTAGCCAAATTTTAGCCAATTTTTTATTTTTTATTTTGATTTTGCCAATATAACCATTTTCATATAGGTAATCTAATGTTTGGCCATTTTTCCTCTCTTTTCAATTTCCTCCATTTTATTGAATAATTTTTTGAGCTAAATTTTCAAGATGTTTGGGTCTTTTTTTTATTTTTAGGAAGAAATAAAAAATTGGCCAAAATGTGGCTAACTTCAACATGCTGGTAAATTTGTAAATGTGAATATTTTTATTCCTAACTTTTCCTGCATTGAAGTACTACCTTGAACTAAAAGATAATGCATTTATAACCCATATTAAAGTCAGTCATTTTTTATGGGCCTGTGAATAGTTAGAAACGCAAAAAATTAAGAGATAACTATATTATATTGTTATTTTTATATACTAATAAATATCAATAGCCATCGAAAATAGCAACACAAGAGAGTATTTTATATCCCATTTAAAACCCATTTTGATTTTTATTCCTAGCTTGTATGGCTTTCGAGCAATTCAATTTTTTCTATAGGCCGCGCGCATTAAAAATAAAAATTTTGGAATTTTTTTTCAATATTGATTTTCTCGAAAACCATGGCATATACAACTAAATTATAATAGGCCTTTTTTTAGGAAATTAGTCAAGCTTTCTTTTTTATAATGAGCAATTTTTTTATATCTTCAACAATTAACGAGTTATCAGTCAAATAAGGCTTATTTCACCGAAGGGGTGGTATTTTGAGGGGGTCGCGGCACCACCCTCCCCCCCCCCCGAACGAATTTTTGTGGTTTTGTGATGTATGACCCCTCCACTAACAGTTACTGAAGGAAAATCTCGGATAACATTTTTTGTGATGGAAATTTTTATTATTATTGGACTATGTAATTCAGTTTGTAAAATTATTCATAAAATCAATTGTATATTTTTTATATGAAGGCCATATCCAGCGCACTATTTTCATAATATAAAATATTATTATAGTTATAGAAGGAAATATATGCTAAATTATACAATCAAAATAATAACTCTGCATAAACATTTCTAGATCTTTTGTCAGCTCCTTTTTAAATAAATAATATGTTCCATTTCCGACACTTATGCCTTTCGTTATAGGTTCTTAAAATCACTTTTTTAAGCATATGCCAAACAGCTTGTGTGGGAAATGATGAAAATTTCTAGATTTTTTTTTGTCAGCTCTTTTTTAAATATAATTAATATAAAAGTTCCATATCCGACACTCAAACCTTTTGTTACAATAGTCTTAGAATCACTTTTTCTAAGCATATTCCAAACGGCTTGTGTGGGAAAATGGTGGAAATTTCTAGATTTTTTTTGTCACCTATTTGTTAAATAAATTAAGTATAATTAATATGATGACCATGGGCGACACCCAAACCTTTTGTTATATAGTCTTAGAATCACTTTTTCTAAGCATATGTCAAACGGCTTGCGTGAGAAAATGGTGGCAATTTGCATACAATTTTCCTGCAACTTTCCGTCGCAAGCCTTCGTTCCGTCCACATCCGATAGTCAAGCCAATTGTATTATAATGCCTAACACATCAATAACATTCTATAGTTTCAAAGGCTTGCATGAGAAAATAACTGAAAAATCAAAAAAAAATTCCGTTAAATTTTCCAACCCCAAAATGTACTTATCCATTTACGCCACACAAGCCAATATGTTTTTCAGGCTAGCAACGATGTATGTTTTCATACTTTCGATGAGCTTGTGTGGAAAATCGGTCAAAATCTCGATTTTTACTTACAAGATTACGCCCTTATTTCGACCCTTTAGCCACCTGCAACACTCAAGCCTTTGGTTTTCCGAAGCCAGGTTCTATTAATTAATCATTTAGTGAACACGGCTTGCGTGAAAATATGGGCAACAGACACCTTTTATTTCTGTTAAGGAAAATCGATTTTTCCATAAATATGTTATCACCAGGGGCCACTCGTAAATTTCCCTTCATTCTATACTCAACATCAATGTGCTTTTCAACCCTTTTCGAGGCTTGTATGCGAAAATGGGGCACCTAAATCTGTCACTATCTGACGGTCTATATCCTCAAATACACAACACAACACAATCTGCCTGGTCACTTCATGAACAGTCAACATCATTAATTTGCGGCAGATTGTGTAGAACGACTTTAAACATCAGGTGCCGAGACGACCACGGCGTTTCACGAAATGCCTAGGCAGATTGTGTAACCTCAATAATTTTCATGATATGCCGGCAGTTGATGTACTGCCTAAGCTTTTCACGAAATGACGTATTCCATCAAAAGATTATCTACGACATATATTTCATAATACTTATGTACTAAAAATTATTATTTCATTTCAGTCAATTGGAGCAGCTTTGTGTTTCGTCTATGCCGAATCCTTAGTATTGTATGGACAATTGGGAATCCTGCTTGTATTTGCCATATTAGGAACTCTTAGTTTTGTTTGGGTTGAATGGACTCAGAGATTAACAGTTAAAGATGATGAAAGTGTCGACTCGTGTGAACATAACACATAAATATCAAGAACATACAGTGATATTTTAACGTTTTTGTTGATTTTAGAACAGTATAAGACTGTCATATTTTTTAGCAATGAATATTTTTCTTTGTTCGTTTTATTTATTTTCTGTAAAAATATTGACAATCCAAATTACATTTAAATAAAGTTTTGAAATTATTTATTATTTTTACTTCAATTCGACATTTATGTAATAAGTTATTCTTCAACTTCTGCATGTTCTGAATAAGAATTCCAGCCATTGTCAGAATTAGGATTTACTATAAAGGGTGATGGGAAATGAAGAAAATATAAAACTGATCAAGAGTAATAATTTTATGTACCTTTTGTACCTGTTTTCTGCAAAAGCGCCCCTCTTTCAAGCTAGCAAATACGCATACGTTTTTAACTAGATATTACACTATTCGTTGTCAAAATATTAGCTTTGCTAAAATGACGTAGGTCTGGCGGCTCTGGGATCTTGGACTATAAAGTTGTAAAATTAATTGCAATAATAGTCGAATAATACTGTGCTTTTTCAACGATTGTTTCAGGGGGTCATTTTTTTTAATGCAATTTTCTATGTTACCATGAAGTTACAGTAAAGTTTTGCCCAGCAAACACTAATAATAAAATTGACACTTAAATGATCACGCGCACCATAGCCAGCATTATCATAATTGGTACTTTTATAGAAAACCATAAACGGACCCGAAGCGAAATGTCCCACCGGCCAGCAGCTGACCATCCTTCAATGTGCCAACAGTGTACAATAATGAGCCATCAAGGTACCACTGATGATGCCAACCTCTGGCTATTTATAACTACATTGCAGTTTTTTAAATGGTAATGCATTTATGCTGCCAACTCTGGTCATTTGGTATGAGACTATTAATGTACAATCGATAGCATATTTCTGGCTGTAATCTCGCACATTTTTCAATATATTGGATTATAGGAATACTTTCATGTAGCTGAAGTTGGATTTAGATTTAGATTTGAAATTTACTTTGTTACAGCGGACCAGATAAATATCGCCTTCACTTTAACGGAGAGCTAATAATTATAGATAATAGCGAAATTCGTATGTTTCGGCGATTTACAGTAGCAAATAACGAATTAGGGAACGACTTACCACCACACCACGCAGTGGAAAGGGGTGAAATAAAAATTGAGATTGAAATGGAATTTAAAAAATAATGTATTTGATACATTGTTGAATTAGGTTATTAACAAAATACTGAAAAATTATATAGCGAATATGAAAATAACTCGACTTATCCTATTCACTAAGAGTAAGTAGTACCCCCATTATTTCAAATAGTAAAAATAAACCATAGAAAATAACTTCAACATTGTACAAATAAATCTGTCATAAAGTAGCCAGCCGATACATCCTAGGAGAGCAACAGAATAGGTGTGATTCCTGAAATAAGACCCTGTGGGTGACAAATACCACATATATCGCAAATAATAAATAATTCGTGGAAAATAATGTCGACGTTGTACAAATAAACCTGTCATAAAATAGTAAGGTAGTACATCCTGGCAGTGCAACAAAATGGGTACGACTCCTTAAATAAGACCGTGAGGGTGGGAAACACCCTTATATCGCAAATAATAAATAATTCGTAGAAAATAACTCCGACGTTGTACAAATAAATCTGTCGTAAAATAGCCAGTCAAAACATCCTAAGAGAGCAACAGAATAGGTGTGATTCCTGAAATAATACCATGAGGGTGGGAAACACCCTTATATCGCAAATAATAAATAATTCGTAGAAAACAACTCCGACGTAGTACAAATAAATCTGTTACAAAATAGTAAGGCAGTACATCCTGGCAGTGCAACAAAATGGGTCCGACTCCTTAAATAAGACCGTGAGGGTGGGACACACCCTTATATCGCAAATAATAAATAATTCGTGAAAAATAACTCCGACGTAGTACAAATAAATCTGTCATAAAATAGCTGCAACAAAAACCCACCCCCTACCCCGTCGTGGTTTCAGTGTTCTCCTTGGGGTGGGAGGTGTAGTGTTTTTATTATTTTTATAATAAGGGCGGTAACGCCGCTGCCACCACGCCGAGGTATGTTTGGTTTCCGCCTGACCTCGGAAATGTAAATATAAAGGCCCACTGGAACACCCTGAGAAACACCAACCATTCGTCGGCTACTGAATCCGGCCACGGCTTATATATGCATGGGTTTTGGGGAAGATTATCTTTGGAAATTTGGTAAATGAAACACGGTTTCCTGGGTAAAGAAATTAACTCTATATTACACCAAATAGGTATATATAATTTTTTTAATCTGACCTGGAGGCACACAAGCACAATTCACAATTCTTCTATAATGAACCAATGACCCCCGTATTTAAAATTAGGTTAATTAGACTCAAAAGTTAGAAAAACGTAAATAGAACACTCACCAATTTCCCGCGACGAGACTAACCTATTAATTTCTCCACCGTTTCTAGGCCGTGACTACACTCTGGACGAACTTCACAATTTCTTTAGTTAACGCCGAGTACACTTTTATTCAATTTTCTTAAAAGAACATCCCCTTGATATCGCTTATAGACGCCTTCCGTCGCGACGCCTTTTTCCCTTGTAACCTAAATGCTAACATTCTCAAATACCTCACACGTACTCTACCATCGCTTTCAGTACCCGACGTCCAAGCTACCCGTTAGCTCCCTGACTACCCTACACTCTTCAAAAGTATCACCCAAAGCTCAGCGGCCCTCTTCGGTCGCTCCCTCTGCACAACTGCCCAATTACCTTTCCCCTCTTTCCAAAATTCAATTCGCGCTAACCCGTTAAAAAGTTCTTTTGTTTCGGTTTTCCCAATTGCCTCCGGCTTCCCATGGTTAAATGTGTCAAGTCGACCCGAAAATACAAAGTAGCTGAAAACCCCATCTGTAAGCTGCGATAACCCATTTCCGTTCCGAGGACTAAACACTACGCTCCAATATAGCTTATATAGGGTAGCTCTCGCAAATTATCAACCTGAAATAATTAATATTTTTCTCCACTTACTTTTGTTTTCCTATACTGTTACTAACATTATTACTAAACGATATTATTAGATCTAGTAAGATACGGGGGGGGATTGCTACATTACTTCCCCCTTTAAAAAAGTTATTGTCTCATATTGCCGTAACCTTTTAATATCGAACTTATAAATCATAGATTGCCGCCGTTGGCCTAACAATTTACCTGACCAACATTTCAATATATGCATCAACGGAGACAACCTGACAACTTTTGGGGCCGTCCTACGCTACTTAATTACTAAATGGTTACAGTACGGTGCCCTCTTTCGGATCGCGAACCATAATACCTTCGCACTCCACGTACTGCCTTCAGCGCACTCGTACCTACACCTTTGTCTTGTCTTGTACTATGGCTAATCTGCAGTGGGCCTGAGAGCAGGACTGATACGCACTCAACACGTCGCCGGTTTAAGGTCCTTCATCTTTTATTGTCCAGTGAGGCGTATAGGGACAGTCGGATATACACTCGTTTGTCCTTTCTGTTGTTCCCCCGCACTATAGCTAGTAGATCCGCTAGTAACCGACTTGAGTCCTTCACTTTCAGACGAATTGTCTTTCTCTGGTCGAGTCTGCTTTAATTGATGGCGGTGTATAACCCACATAGTGAGGGTATTCTATAGGCACGCTAATGCGATTCCTCCTCCAACTGTTTGGTATAAGTGTAACCCGTTTATAAGCACCTCCAATAGGTACTTGATGGCGCGGAATATAACATAGACTCCCATCAAACCGCTCATAAAGACTCTTATTTCAGTAAACCATTCCCATACCTCCCTCATAGTGGACTGCGCCAACTGCTTCATTTCTTCGGGATCAAAAATTCCGTTGAAAAACCTTGTCCGCTCAATTCCGAAAGCAAGTAATTTTTGTACTCTTCCGTATTCCTCCTGGGTATATATAGTCCCCTCGATCCAAGGGTTGGATGGGCTGAAACCTTAATTTTGGATACGATGAAACTTCTAACTCCTTCGGAGGCTGCCTAACTGTGAGGTGATCCAATCCAATCCATTCTCCCCCGATAAAGTACAGAAACGGCGTCAAGCCATTACAATCTATCTCTTCTCCGTATCTCTGTAAAATTATAGTAATTAGTGACATAAATCTGGATTGATTGTTAACTAATACTGGTAACTCCTGATAACATCGATCGGTTCGTCTGATCATTGCTTGGGTAGGTACACATCTCAAGATATACAACACTTCTCCTAATATATGTCCGATGTGACCTTCCCTTTTCTGTATTATTTGGCTCACCGCATCGGGCACAAGGGGAGCCAACAGCAACCGGTTCGTCAATACCTCCCACTCAATTAGACATCTTCGGTGTATAGTGTCCACATATAACGTGTCTATACTTCGCTTATACGATTGTTCGACATAACAAGAATTTACTATTAACGTACAGCATCAGATCGGTATCTTGTAATAATACTGCAGATGGATCGAAAGTGTGGTTACTCCCTTCACAAACAAGTAACTGGGGATGTTCCGTTTGCCACACTTCTAAATTACATATTCGTAACATCCTTACAATCGATACCGCGAATATCATTGGTTCGTTATCGATCACTATATACTGTTCGCCGGTCAAGGTGTTTGTTACTTTCCCGGCTCGCCCATAGTAGAGTTGACTTAGTTGTCCTGCACAATTTGTGTTCGCTACCAGATCCCATGTGCTTTCTCCAAGGGTTGAATCGAAACAATAATGTTCCAAAAATGGGCAAGTTACTCCTTCTTTCGAACTGATTTCATTGTTCTTTAACTTTACAACCGCGAAATAATCCATAATTTGTATTTTCACTGTGGCTGTTACTACTACATCTTGCCACGACATACCATTTTCTTGATAACTTATTCCGTCACACCTTCCAGCGGCGTCCAGGACTCCATGTAAAGTCAACGCGGTGGTGGTCGTACCATTTAAGAGGATCCGTCCGATAGTTTGCTGACTAATTTTCAACGTCCTATAGCGGTGAATCATTCGGCATTCTTCAGCACCCACTCGGTGAATATAGTTTAAAAGTCCACCCGATACTACTGAGCTATGGCTATGCATCCCGCAATGCGTAATAAGCCCTGTAACCAAAACTAAACAAGTCCACACCTGCTGCAGCTCTGTTTCAGTCCGTTGCAAGACGAGCACTTGCACCGATTCACTTGAATATGCGGAACTTGGCTCCGGGCAATTTGCGACGCTTCGGAGCGATACTATCGTAATGTTTGTTTGTTCGTCCTCACAATCATACGCAATCAACCCCGCTACCTCATGATACAAAGAATTAAAGGTATGATCCTCAGTTCGCCAAATTCGGTCCGGTTGGCGCAAGATGTCACGCGGTGATAGCGGGATTTTAAATTACATAGGATTTGCCTGAACTAATTGTAATTTTGAATAAATAGAGATTCTTAGTGTTCTTAGTAAGCATCGTTCTTTATAAATGAGCTTTATCTACGCATAAATATGTTTTAAAAGGCTTTGTGTAAATATAGAATATTATAAATTATAGAATATTGGCTTGGTCCACAAATAAAATACGTATTCATTTTTTATTAATGAGTTAAGGTAAAAGAGAAAAGCATTAAATTATAGTTTTAAAAATATATTATATTAATAAGTAATAATAATAATATGGTCTAAAAATAAAAAATACATTAGAAAAATTCATCTAAAAATAAATAGAACAATAACATTATAACATAACTTTTGACATTTTTCTTTTTTTTGATAGAGATTTATCTCGTATAGCTTTATTAAGTGTTCTTATTCTAAAATACAGTCTTGACCGAAGAAATAATGTTTTTATTTTATTTCCACAATCAATGTGTGAGGACAAATTTAGCATATTGGATAAATATCCTTTACATACAAATATGCTGTCAGAGTTAACTTTTTGAAAATTTGTTCTAGCTGATGTAATTGAGCCATTAATTGTTCGGTGGGTTTTTTTAAACCTCCTTCAGACAGGTGATTAACCCATGTGAAAGTCTCTTGGCTAGTACTAGAGCACGTTACTGATGGTTCATCCCCTTCCAATTTGTGGCAGATAAAACCGGCCAAATATTCTAGACCATCATAGGATAATTCATCGAGTTCGGTTATTAAAGGATCTGGGGCATCACAGATAGGAGTGATTAGATCCAAAAAGCATTGTCTACTCAGAAGTTCTTCTTTCTGAACATCTAATTCACTTGTCTCATCCTGCTCAACATTTCCGGCATCTGACAATGATCCCTCATTTTTGCCTAAAATGTACGCTCTTAACCGATACTTAAACTCGAGAGGATCTGGATGGTCATGGAGACCTCCTCCTGCTCTAAGCGCTCCAAACATATTTTCTAAAACATCCTGGTTTAGGCGATAGGTGAGAATATATTTGATGTTATGTTAAGTTTTCAAGTCATCAAATAATAATTTCAACGACGAATTTGTTATTAATATACCATTTTGAAAAGGTAGTAAATCTTGTTTTCCCTTTACTCTTAAATGGGATATGACTTTACTCATTTTATCAAGAAATTATTTTGTGTGTCAAGGGATAAACCAAAAGCTTTTTTTCTGTCTCGGCTATCTTCTGCAGGTACTCGAACATTGAAACAGTCAAACCAATCATTTACCTAAAAAAGATACGTATTACCAATTAATGTGATGTCCAGAACAAAGTGCCTTCGTACTTACATCTTTGAAAAATTCTGCACATTCAATCCAATTCTCTGAATCGAATTTGCCAAGCATTCCACATCGAGAAATTGCCCTCGAAATGGTATGAGAAAAAAGTTTGGTCGCATATTTAACTTTTTGCCTTTGAGCACCTTTTACATGTAAAGTTTCCATTGATATTTTATGTGCAATATTTAAATCAGTTGTGCTAGTTAGTTTTATGAGTTCTTCTATGATATCTTTATTTATTTCTTTTCCATTTATCATAAACCCTTCATCCACAAAATGATTCCTTAATAATTTCATAAGATGGGGTACGTCAGCAAAAACATAAATCTTTTGTTCATTAACTGGATTTATAAACCAACTTTGGGAAGTACTAATATTTAATTCAGTGCGCAGGCCTCTATTGCCTCCACCTAGATCACTAACCATAGCTACAACTGGAAAACCAGCTTTTTCAGCGAACCGTATTATATCAAACAATTTCTTTTTGGTCATTTTGCAATCATATTCGAAAAATATTGGTTGCTTCCAATTTCCAAAAAGTCCTCTCAAAACAGCTACTTGTACATAAGAATAGGGTTTTAGAGTCTCATCATTCACCTTGTCATACAAATATACGCTACGTACTTTCATTTCATCAAATGAGAGGACACAAAGTTTCTGTAACTCTGTTAGGTCACTCATTTTGACAACCATTAGAACCTAAAAAAAATAAATAAACTTGTGTTAATTAGGGAATCCAACGACCTGTCAAAATTGTTTTTCAATATGGCGTGGCGGGCAAACACGGGTTTATTTCTATTGTTTAGATTGTGACCAGTGCAGCATTTTTTACGTTTGAAAGGTTTTTAATTCGAGTTTTTTGTAAAGAATTGTTTAGTGTGTCTTATTAGATTTTTTCGTGATAATATTATTGACTATAATTGGAAAAAATGCCTGATACGTGCATAATAGTGGGTTGTGGACATCGTGTACTCGACGTCGTATATTCTAAATATTTCCCTCATATAAATGATCTGTCGAGAAAACTACGTCAAAGATGGATAACCACGATTAAAAGGGATGATCTAACAGCTTCCATCTTAAGAAACCAGAGAATTTGTAGCATACTCACTCTGCATAATTAAATAAAGTTTATTACTTGAAAACAATCAAAAACGCCTTGCCACAATCCACAAGAAAGACTATATTGTTAAAATATCAAGATACTCTTATAGTACGGGAGGCAGCGCTGCATTTTTTCGAGGAATTTTATACCGAATAAATTTCATTTTTATCAGTTAACTACTATTCAATAATCAGCAAAATGAGCGTCAGTCGCTGCACCCGCGGTGGAGCTAGGGGTGACAGCATGTTAAAGTTGAAAAAAAAATTATGCTACGAGTATTTTCATACTCGAAAAACCAACCTAACTTGAACAACTACCCTTATTATTTAAATGTTCATATATACAGCTTTGTAAAAGTTTTAATATCACTGATACAATAAAAAAATATATTTCGCTAGCAGGATTTGAACCCAAGACTGAAAAAATAGTGTCAGTCGCCTTACCCACTCCGCTACCTGGCGACTGAGGCCCGCTTTGTAAGAACATAATACGACATAATTGGTAATTTATTTTTTTAATTACTTGTTCAAATCAGCGCTGCCTCCCGTACTATTAGCCAGGCCAACGGAAAAACTGTTTTGACAAACGTTTAACAACTGTCAACAGATGTTTGACCGCCACGCCATGTTGGAGGTCGCGTGGTTTTAATTGCCTAATAATCTTATATTCTAATCAAAATTAGACATCAAATAGCCCTACAAACACTGAAGGTCGGCCTTCCAGCGGGCCATCACGGGGCCATCACGAGGCAAGTTTGATTTCCGGCCTAATGATGACCCGCTGATGGGCCAACCTTTAGTGTTTGTTGGAAGGTACCTATATTTGATAATTATTACATATTTTCAATGGAATCCAACCTGTTTTAAAAGTCCTGGTTCTAATTTAATTTTCTTGCACTACCTTCGAAGGGTAGATGTTGCTGGCAATGGATATCCTTTTTTCAACAGTAGTCTATATGCCCGAGCACCTGCAGAATGTATAACAATAGCTCTTGCTATGTCATCTACTGTCCATTTTACTCGTTTCTTGGGATTTTTCAATTTTTTTAATTGATTTGGAGTAAATATCTGTTCAAATGCCTTATTGTCACTTTTTAAATATTCAATTTCTTCTTTTAATTTTGCTATAATTTCATCTTTCCCGTCACTGTCTGTCATAGTGCTAAAAAATAAAAACAAAAGTAATGTAAAGAAAAAACTTTGGGTTGGTATCGTTGTGTACCTATATTTAAAGAAAAAGTGTACATATCCAATCTCCTTAACAGGCAAACTAAAATTGTTTTCTGGGACGACAACTGTCAAATTTTCTTCGGTGTTAGTGACTACATTTAAATCACCATCGCCATAATGTTTATTACCATCTGGGACGACAACTGTCAAATTTTCTTCGGTGTTAGTGACTGCATTTAAATCACCATCACCATAATGTTTATTACCCTCTGGGACGACAACTGTCAAATTTTCTTCGGTGTTAGTGACTACATTTAAATCACCATCACTATAATGTTTATTACCATCTGGGACGACAACTGTCAAATTTTCTTCGGTGTTAGTGACTACATTTAAATTACCATCACCCCTACTATGACCATCAATACATTCACTTTGGCATTCTCTATGAATAAAAAGTAACGGTATAAGTAATTAACTATTTACGTTTTCACTATTAACTATCTGTATTTCCAAATATCTCATGCAATGATTAACGTTATAACAGTAAAAAATGAGAAACAATATTAAACACACAAAATTAAATCAATCATATTATATTAAGGTATCATATCGGTAACTTACTCAGTTAAAAGGATTTCATTCTCTAATTTTAATTGATTTCTCTTTGCTAAATGTTCTTTTCTGCTACCAATTTCGGGTTTCATTGTTGGATTATTTGTTAAATTCAGTGATGGAACTGCATCGGCTTTTAAAAGACGGCGATTTTTGGTTGTATAATCCAAAAGCTCGTGCCTTAGATTCCTTTCATAACTATCTTCCGAGGGGTAGACCGCTGACCAGATTTTGTACACCAGATTTCCATTTTGTCTCGATTTCCAATGATTTCCACCAGATTTCCATTGATTTCCGATGATTTCCGATGATTTCCATTGATTTCCAATGATTTCCATTGATTTCCATTGATTTCCAATGATTTCCAATGATTTCCAATGATTTCCAATAATTTCCATTGATTTCCAATGGAAACATGCGCATGCGCAGGTATTTGAATTCTGATGCTCTGCGTATAAAACTCAGATTTCGGAGTACAGATCTGTATGAAATTACACGAGAAGTCATACTTAAAAGACAAAGCACAATATATACCGTTTTTTCGGAAAAAAGTTATTAACAATGACAGCAACAAATGCGGGGTTTTATGCTTTTTCGTCAATATCTTAAAATATGAACGAAATAGGTTAAAAATGTGCCTTTCCATAGAGAAAGTTATAATTTTCTGTATAACAAAAAACACTCACTTTTAATAATTGCGTAATGCGGTACTGAATCATATTTGCATCAATACTGGTCGTTTCCTGTTAAATGTGTAGTGTAGATCCATTCTATATACTTGAGATATCCATGCTTTGCTTTATTTAACGAATATTCTTTTTCTCAGAACTTGACGATTGTAGCTACAAGCCGATTGCAACAGCAAAAGACATATTGTCCGCTTTTAAACATTAACTTAAACGAATTTAAAAAAAAAATCGTACTATCCGGATCGCAAAAATCAAAAAAAAATTCTTTCAAGGTCACTGCGGCGGCAAAAATAATCATCCGATCGAGTTGGTATTTTAAACACAAACTTAAACGAATTAATAAAAAATTTTATATAAGTACTACCAGGATTGCAAAAAACAAAAAACAAACTATTTTTTTTTTCAAGATCACTGCGCGGTGGCAAAAATAATCGTTCGATTGGGTTGCAATTTAAAGTATTTGTAGAAAATAGGTACACACAACTTTTTTTCACTACCCATTCTCTTTAAAATATACAGTGCGTGTAATTGGGGATTGGGCATGTACTTCCACGTAGCGCGAGAAATATGACAACCCAGCTAACAGCAAACTCGCCCGTTGGCGGCATAGATTAAAGAGTCGGCGCTAGACCACTAAAGCATCTCCATTCTCAGTTATTTCATTCAGCCAGCGGGCACACGCGATGTTGCAATTCTAACTCCCTATGCCCATCCCGCCACTACACACAGTGTATTTACATGCATATTTAAAGCGACCACGCCTCGACACAAAATCGCAAAATCGGTCCTAGCGTAAATGTGGGGGGGGGGGGGTGTTTTTTCTCTTAAACGGCTCTAACGATTCTGTTTAAATTTAACATATAAATACTTTCTTGGTACCATTGGCTAGTACCAATGGTAGAAAGTATTTATTTTTCATATTGATGAAATGGTATGACCAGTTACTCCAAAAAAATGCAAAGAGAGAGAGAGAGAGAGAGAGAGAGAGAGGTTGTGAGGGGGTAGTAAAGAAATTAATAATTTTTTTCTCTAAATCGGCTCTAACAATTTTGATCAAACTTGACACGTGGATACTTTCTCAGCAACAAGATGAGATAGTATAATCAGCTGCTCCAAGAGAATACAGGGAGGGCGATGCTGTGGGGGCAAAGCGTAAAGAATTTAAAAAAAAATCTCTAAAACGGCTCACACAATTTTGATTAAATTTAACGCATAGATACACACTTAGTACCAGTGTGAAATGACAACAGTTCCTCCTAGAAAATGTAGGAAGGGAGGTTGCGGAGGCAGGGTTTAAAGAATGAAACATTCTTTTCTCTAAAACTACTTCAACAATTTTGATTCAATTTGGCACTTGAATACTCCCTCAGTACCAGTGTACGATAGTATAGACTAGTTGCTCTTAAAAAGTGCAAGCAGGAAGGCTGTGGAGGGTAAGGTTCAAAGATTTTTTTTTAAATCTCTAAAACTGTCCTTACTCCTAAATGGGAAGGTTTGTCCGAGTTGTGTTGGACCGATTTTTGGTAGAGAATTAAATTCTCTAACAAAATGGTCATAAAAAAACGGTACAGTTTTGATAATTGAGCTTGTACCGACCGCCAAAGTCTCAAAAATTGGGTTCCTAGGCACTTGCTTTTCATCACTTTTTAAAAATCTGAAAAAGGACACATGAAATTGTCTCAGATGATACCTAAGACCTGAAATCCGCAAAAAAAACTATGACAATATAAAGAAGTTTATTTATGTAGTAACAACTGCTTAAACAGAAAATAAGACTGAAAAAGCTGCTGTGCTATGAAAAGTGTTTTTTTAGAACATAGATGATCTGTGATTTAATTTAGACTTTCAATCACATTTTAAACGAACGAGAAAAGTCGTAAGGTTTCTATCAAAAAATAACAAAAAGTAAGCGCTTCGGTACATCATTTTCAAGATTTTGACGGCCGGTTCAAACTTATCTAAATATAGATACATAAACATTATTTTATAGAATTTTATGTTCACCAAAAAGTTAGCTAATTTTCAAGATATTGACGAAAAAGCATAAAAATCCTTTTTTTGTTGCTATTATCGTTAATAATTTTTTTATCCGGCAAAAAACGGTGAGCTACATACTTCACCATACTCCACAATAAGTTTGGTATAGAGTCATAAAGCAATTCCATTTTTTATTATGGCCCTTGTAAAGACTAATATGTTGTTTTATATATGGTTGCCCTTTAATAAATTCTGATAAAATGTGGGATTCCCTGAATCAAGCGCGGATTTATGGGGGGGGGGGTAACGGGGTAATTACCCCCCAAGATTCCGTAAACCATCAACTTTCGTTTTAAAATTTCATAATTTTTATTATTTTATTTTATATGTTTGAATATGTGTTCTATTTAGTTGTGTTTATAAATTTTCTTTTGAGATTTTCTCCCCCCCTCCCCCCGCTCATCAATTTTAATTTTCGAGGAAAAACATTTTTGTTATTTTCAGCACGCGGCTATGTTACCTCCCCCAAGCTCAAGGCCCAACTCCGCCCTTGCCCTGAATACTGAATAAAACCTATGACCCGGCTGTAGCATTACATAAGAAAGGCTAATTTGTAAGGAATTTAAGTGATTGTAAAGTGAAATTATTTCGATATTTCAGAGTTTTCACTAAACATTAAACTGAACATTATAAGAGCCACATATTTATTATATTATACACGTAATTTAGATGACAAAGAATAAGTTTATCACCCTTTACCGCAGTACAATTCGCATTTGCTTCCACAAAAGAAAACCTGTCGCTGAGAATTCGTTATGAGCGCATGCGCAGTGCAATTATTTCAAATTTATTTCCATTGATTTCCAGTGATTTCCAATTGAATTCCAATGATTTCCGTTGATTTTCATTGATTTCCATTGATTTCCAATGATTTCCAGTGATTTCCAGTGATTTCCATTGATTTCCAGTGATTTCCATTGATTTCCGCTGATTTCCACTTGCGTGTACACCAGATTTCCACAGCGGTCCTCGCTATCTTCTGAGAAATGTTTTGAACAAACCCTGGCATATTTCACATTAATTTTATCCTTGCGTTTGCAAACATTAATCCTAACTTTTTGCAAATTTGGCTCAGTTGGAAACCGAAAAAACATAATCTTTTTGTCAAAATTTTTACACGTATTGTCACTTTTGCATAATGCCAATGCACAACGCATTTTTATAACTAAATTGCAAAAACCAAGAATACTAAAATAAAGTATACAAACGTCGACTACACCAAGGGAAGCAGGTATAAAATATAAAAATCATCACCGCGTGACGAAACAACTGTCGACTTGGCTCCGCCTACATGTGCAATATCATACCTTTAATTCTTTGTATCATGCCGCTACCCCATGTCACTGAGATAGCCAAGTACATAAATAAGTTCATCAGCATAACCGACGTTACCTGCAGATTCGCCTTCATTTCGCTGCTTCGCCTCTTGGACCACTTAACCTACATACATAACATTTCGTTAATATAGCATCTGATATTCAGTCAACCACTTAACATATCTTAACCTACACATCCAACCAGCTAACATAATTAGCTAGAACTAACTAAATTCGACTTTAAAATTCTTTTAACCAAGTGCCTGCGTAGGTCCCAATAACAGGCACTTGGTTGTTTTTTTTTTCAGTTATCTCATACTAGTGAATCTTATTGCTAGTAAATACCCGGTTGGTGAGCATATCCCAATTACCTCCCACCTGAAAATTTAAAACAGTTATATTTAATGCCGCGCGAACATAAAACTCATTCCCCACTAATCTTTGTTAAAATAAACCACGTCTGACCTCAGTTTAAGCACTGGGCAACCCCCACGACGAACAGTCAAAGTTAAACTGAATAAAAATAGCAAAAAGTATCGACACACAAAAGACGTGGACTCTATGACTGTTCGAACTTAACTGACTTGACTTCTGAAAAAGCCGTTAGGTTAATACATTCTCACCATACCAATTACCAAGCCAGGACGCTGCATGTACCAGTGGGCGGAGCCTAACCGGGCTGCGCGGTTTTACATAACTGCAGCATGCAGGACGCCGAACTCGGCAGCACAGTTCAACCAGCAGTCGGAGAGTACGGACCACCAGTGCAGTGCAGTAGTGCAGTAGTGTTGTGTCTACGATCCAAGCGAAGTGAACTACGAAGTGGCAGCCCCACACTGAAGTTGAAGAGGAGAAATATTAGACGTCTTTTTTAAGACGCTAATATAGTTAAAACATAAATAAAGTCTCCCTCACTGGAGACACCATTTACTTTTCCTTTCCCGTTTTTCCTTTCCCACTATTTTTGACATTAATAACACACATTTCTTTTCAGGAAGCCAGGACAATACTGTGGAGGACAGTATGGCAGGACAGGACGGTGCCTGTCCGACAGGGACCCCCCTGCCTACGGACATGGAAGGCAGGGCCTAATACAGAAACTGATGCATGAGAACAGCATGTTGAAAGCCCAACTAGCTGAGATGTGCCAGAGGATGGCCCAACTACGAGCTGACATGGCAAAGCAACTGGAAGTGCAACGCTCCCAGTAGGAGGCACCCAAGAGAAAGGCAGCCGAAGCTGACACCGACAGCGACGGCGAATTCACTCTTGTCACCAGGACAAGGGCGAAAAAGACGGCCCAACAGGACAACCAGGTGGTGCAGCCCAGCACCAGCAAGGACGCACCAACGTCCAGCCAGGCCAGCCAGGAGCCCCCCAGGGAAAAGGCCCCCAAGATCCCACCGATGATCCTCCGCAAGGCGGAGACATGGTTTGCTGTCCGGCAGAGGCTAGATGAAACCGAAGTTAAGTTCGTCAAAGCCAGGACCGTGCGAGAGGGGATCGCCATCGAGCCCCAAACGCCCGAAGATAACAGGCGAATGACGAGGATGTTCGCGCAGGAAAAGCGCGAATATCATACATACGCCCTACCGGAGGATAGATTACTAAGGGTAGTAATCCGAGGCATCCCCAGCGGAGTCACCCCTGACGAGGTCAAGGAGGACCTCCAAACCCAGGGCTTCGCACCTGTCTCCGTCAGCAGGATGACATCAAGGAGGACAAAACAAGAGATCCCCCTGATGTTGGTTCAGGTCCCCCACAGTGAGGAGAAAATCCTATCGGTGAACCGCTGCTGTTCACTGGTAGTCCGCACTGAGAGGCAGAAAGCCGCCCTGGCAATCGCACAGTGTTCACCGCTGTCAGCGATTCGGCCATGCCCAGGGGAGATGCACCGCACAGGCCAAGTGTGTGAAGTGTGCAGAGCCACATCACTCCGGAGACTGTGTGAAGCCAAAGACCGAGCCGGCGAAGTGTGCCAACTGCCAGGGGGCACACCCAGCCAGCTACAGAGTACCCCAAGTACCCCAAAAAGACGGCGGCGACGAGACCAGCCCCCGCAGCCAAGCCTACCCAGACCGGTGCTGCCCCAAGGAAGGCAACACCCACCACTGGAGGCCTGAGCTACGCCAGGGTAGCACAGGGAAAGGCAGGGCAGCCAACCGGCCCAGCCCACAGGCAGCAGGCACCCGCTGAAGTCCAGAACTTCACCGCGGTGCTTGCACAGATGCAACAAATGTGCTCAGCAATGAGCGCATTTTTTGCACAAATGCCAGCCTTTACTAACGTTTAATGGCTTTTCAGGTGAAACCAGGCTTCCTGCAGATCGCCTCATGGAATGTCAATGGACTGCTAGGACGCAAACTCGAGGTGGAGGAGCTCCTAGCCAGGGGCGACATAGACATCATGGCACTGCAGGAAACGAAGCTGCGACCAGACCAGGCTGTCAACTTCCCAGGCTACCACCTATACAGGAAGGACTGGACGAGGCCCCACAGAAGGGTAATGAGAGGAGTAGCCCTGCTAGTTAAGACGAGCATCGCACACCATCCGATCCTGCTACCGGAGATGGAGAACCTGGAGGCCACAGCCGTAGTAGTGTCCACGGCACGAAATGGCGACATCAGAGTGGTCTCCTGCTACCAGCCACCCCACAACATGCTGCGAGACGCAGACCTGGACTCGGTCCTCCCCCCAGGGACCCAGACGGTTGCTATCGGCGACTTCAACGCCAAGTCCCCGGAATGGCACAGTAGGATCACAAACACTCGAGGACGAGAGCTACTGCGATTTCTGGGACGACAGGATGGCAACCTGCTGGTCCTTGGGCCGGAAGGACCGACCCATGACAATGGTGTAACCAGGCCGGATGTGCTGGACATTGCGATGCTCAAGGAGATGACCCTCGAAGCCGAAATCACCGCCATGATGGAAGGTTCCACCGAGCACAACCCCATTCTCCTAGAACTAGGAGAAAAGGACGGTGAGAACACGACAACTTTCATCAAAAGGAGGACGGACTGGGAAGTGTTCCGTGCAGAACTGCAGAGGAACATCGCACACATTCCCAGACTCGAAACCGAGGCAGACGTGGAGAGAGCCATCGCCTCCCTGGGGGACCAGATCCAGGCGGCACTAAGGGTAAGTACCACCGAGACGGAAACGAGACGAGCGCCAGCTCCCCTGGCAAACCTCCCAGAGGAAACCAGGCAGCTGATACGGGACAGACGAAGTGCCAAAAGACGGGCCCAGAGAACCCGACTCCCGGAGGACAGGCGACACTACAACACCCTGAGCCGGAGAGTCAAGGCCGCCCTTCAGGAACACCGACAAGAAGGGTGGCAACGCCACCTGGAATTCCTGGACACACAGGACAGGAGCATCTGGACCACCCAACGGGCCCTGCGGAACCGTCGGACTCCCATGGCCCCGATCCACGGAGAGAATGGTGTTGTCTACACTCGCCAGGAAAAAGCCGAGGCATTCGCCGACAGCTTGGAACTGCAGTGTAGGGAAAACCAACTCGATGATGAGGACGAGGACTGGGAGGACGACGTGAGACGCAGGGTACGTAGGATGAACCGTCTGCCAGATGAAGACCACATCCCCCCGACCTCCCCCGAGGAGGTCAAGGAGATCCTAAGGAGCCTAAAACCCAGGAAAGCTCCAGGATGTGATGGCATTGGGAACATCGCCCTCAAGAAGCTGCCCCGGAAAGGAGTAGCGGCGATGGTCAACATCATCAACGCAATGTTGAGGTTGAGACACTTCCCTTCCAGGTGGAAAAAGGCCGACGTCATAGTCATCCCAAAGCCAGGTAAGAACCTAACGTTTCCTTCCTCTTACAGGCCCATCAGTCTACTCCCAGCGATGAGTAAGGTAGCCGAACGAGTCATACTCAAGAGGATAGCCGAGAAGACAGAAGAGCTGGAAGTCCTCCCAGACGAGCAGTTCGCCTTCAGGACAGGGCACTCCACCGAACTCCAAGTGCTCCGCCTCACCGAGGAGGTCACGAGGAGGTCACGTCAACCAAAGACAGGTCACGGCAGCGCTGTTCCTGGACGTTGCCAAAGCCTTCGACAGGGTCTGGCACGACGGTCTCCTAGCCAAAATGATGAGTATGGGTTACCCCATTGCACTCGTCAAGCTAGTGAGATCGTACCTCCACAGGAGACAGATGAGGGTGAAGATCGTGGGCAAGGTGTCCACGTACAGAACAATGGAGGCAGGAGTCCCCCAAGGCTCAGTGCTGTCCCCCCATTTGTTCTCCATCTTCACATCCGATCTACCCCGGACGGAGAGGACCTCCATGGCCCTCTACGCCGATGACACAGCCCTGACTGCCAGATCCTGGAGTGCCAGGCTAGCCACCAGAAACCTCCAGGAGGCGGCCACCCTCCTAGAGGGCTGGTGCAACAGATGGAAGGTAGCCGTCAACGCCGAGAAGAGCAAGGCGGTACTCTTCAAGAAGGTAAGAAAATAAAACCCCACAGGTCACGTTTCCATGTTTGGTGAGGACATCCAATGGCACGACTCCGCCAACTACCTTGGCGTGGTCATGGACAAAGGCCTAACATGGAGACTGAACACGGAGGCCATCGTCAAGAAGGCCAGGAGGACGAGAGCCCTAATCTACCCGATGACGGGTAGACAGAGCAGACTCAACCTGAGGAACAAGCTCACGCTTATCAGGTCCCTCATCCGGCCGCAGCTGACGTACGCTTCGGTAGCTTGGGGCTACCAAGCAAAGAGCTACCTCCATCAGATCCAGAGAGTGGAGAACGTCGCCCTCAGAACGGCAGTCGACGCACCCTGGTTCATCCGCAACGAGGACATCTACAGGGACCTGGACTACACCCCGGTCACTGAGATCATCAAGCAGAGAGCCAGAAAGATGTACGCCCTTGCCGAGGAGCATGGGAACCCACTAGTCAGGGAGGCAACTGACTATGACCCAACAGATGCTCCGAGGCACAAGCGGCTGAAGGTGCAGCTCCTGGATAACGGGTGAGTATGAGAAGCATACCACCAACCGACGATCCACCCCCACGGAAGAGACATGACGATCACCCAACCACCCACCCAAGACCCTGCGGGTACCGGACAAACAACCGTCCAGTACCTGTAGTCCCCCTAGCTCCGGGCAGGCCAAAAATGCTACCAAAGCAGTTAGGTCTGCCCTTCCTCGAGCTACACAGCTCATCCTTACCCTACCGATGATCCGGATGACAGGATGCCTCTTGGCATCCTGTGTACCGGCAGTCACTCCCACCACAAACCCAAAACACCCAACAGACCGATGACTACCCCCCGGGGGGCAAACAAGCTGGCGAAGAGCAGAAGACGAAGACAGAAGAACGCCAGAAGAGGCCTTAGCCAGCAAGGTCCAACGAGCCAGGACCCAGGGAGGTGGACCGAAATCGTCTGCACCGCTCACATTTGTGAGTGGGGCCGACGTAAAGTAAGTTCGCCCGCCCTGCACGAGGCTGGTCCCCGGTCTACAGCGATGTATTGGGGTAAAGTGCAATAGTCCTGCCCGGCCCCAGTCATCCGAGACCGACATCTTTAGCCAAGAATATTGGCGCCGAACTCGGCACAGTTGTACACACAGTTCAACCAGCATCCTAACCAAGCAGACCAGTAGAGAGCAGCAGTAGTGCAGTGCAGTAGTGTGTGTGCAAGTTCGAAGCGAGGTGAAACTACGAAGTGGCAGCCCCACAGAGAAACTGAAGAGGAATATTTGTTGTCTTTTTCAAGACACAAATATAAAAAGATAAATAAAGTCCCCCGCCTGGGGACACTTTGTTTTTCTCCTTTCCTACCCAAAATTCCCTCCCATAATAATTACTAACACAGATTTTCATTTCAGGCAAGAAGACGTAAATACTGTGGAGGACAGTATGCACGAACAAGAGTGTAGCTCCAGACCGATGGACCAGTCGGATGACAGGGATGGTCTAATCAGGAGCCTAATGGCTGAGAACACCGCGCTGAAAGCGCAGATAGCCGAAATGAGCCAGAGGATGGCTCAACTGAGGGCAGAGATGGCAAAACAACTGGACGTACAGCGTACCCAGATTGAAGCACAGAAGGCTCAGCACGAAGAGCTCCTGGCAGCCATCAGATCTGAAAAGGCCCCCCAACCTCAGGCCCAAGCCCAGACCCAGGCCCAAATCCAGCCTCTGGCCCCCGTGGTGCAACCCGCACCTAAGGAGGCCCCAAAGAGGAAAGGCGACACTGAGGACAGTGACGGCGAATTCACCCTTGTCACCAGGACAAGGGCGAAAAAGACGGCCCCCCCAGACAACCAGGTGCAACCCAGCACCAGCATGGACGCACCAACGTCCAGCCAGGTCAGCCAGAAGGCCCCCAGGGAAAAAGCCCCCAAGATCCCCCCGGTGATCCTCCGCAAAGCAGAGACATGGTCAGCTGTCCGGCAGAGGCTAGACGAAACCGGAATCAAGTTTGTCAAAGCCAGGACAACGCGAGAGGGGATCGCCATCGAGCCCCAGACGCCCGAAGACTACAGGCGAATGACGAGGATGTTCGCGCATGAAAAGCGCGAATATCACACATACGCCCTGCCGGAGGACAGACTACTCAGGGTAGTCATCCGAGGCATTCCAAGCGGAGTGACCAGCGAGGAAGTCAAGGAGGACCTCCAAACCCAGGGCTTCTCCCCAGTCACAGTGGACAGAATGACTTCCAGGAGGACCAAACAGGAGATCCCTCTCATGCTGGTCCAGGTTCCCC
This sequence comes from Rutpela maculata, assembly GCA_936432065.2. Taxonomy (NCBI): domain Eukaryota; kingdom Metazoa; phylum Arthropoda; class Insecta; order Coleoptera; family Cerambycidae; genus Rutpela; species Rutpela maculata. The sequence goes on along the minus strand of OW386286.2, from coordinate 135,020,003 downwards.
TCAGCGAGGAGAAAATCCTGGAAGTCAACCGCTGCTGTTCACTGGTAGTTAGGACCGAGAGGCAGAAAGCCGCCCTGGCAATTGTGCAGTGTCACCGCTGCCAAAGGTTCGGCCATGCCCAAGGACACTGCACCTCCCAGGCCAAGTGTGTGAAGTGCGCTGAACCACACCACTCCGGGGACTGCGAGAAACCCCGAAATATACCGGCGAAGTGTGCCAACTGCCAGGGGGCACACCCAGCCAGCTACAGAGGGTGCCCCAAGTACCCGAAGAAGACGGCGGCGACAAAACCAACCCAAGCCAGTGCAGCCACACGGAGGGCAACACCTACCTCCGGAGGCCTGAGCTACGCCAGGGTAGCGCAGGGAAAGGCAGGGCAGCCCACCGGCCCAGCCCACAGGCAGCAGGCACCCGCTGAGGCCCAAAACCTCACCGCGGTGCTTGCACAAATGCAACAAATGTGCTCAGCAATGAGCGCAATTTTTGCACAAATGCCAGCCTTTGCTAATGTTTAAATGGCTTTTCAGGTGAAACCAGGCTTCCTGCAGATCGCCTCATGGAATGTCAATGGACTGCTAGGACGCAAACTCGAGGTGGAGGAGCTTCTAGCCAGACATAGACATTATATCACTGCATTATATCACTGCAGGAAACTAAGCTGCGACCAGACCAGGTATAGCGACTATAGCGACTCACTCACTGGAAATCGAGAAGTTCCAAAAGCGAGAAGTTTCCATGGAGTCGCTAAGAAAAATAAAAACATTCGATATAAAAATATAATATCAATATACTTAAAAATACCAAAAATCATATAAAATATGAACATGTATTAAAAACAAATATACGAATATTAACTTCGATTTTAATTTTATTTATAGCGATAACGCTATAAATTTGGTGACCCCGACGTGATCATTTTATGTCTAACGTGATAAATATATGCCAGAAGTGAAAATTTTATGTCCAACGTCATAAATATATGCCAGAAGTGAAAATTTTATGTCCAACGTCATAAATATATGCCAGAAGTGATCATTTTATGTCCAACGTGATAAATATATACAAGAAGAGATTCGATATATCAACTACCGTTATAAATTGACCATTTTATGAAGAGAAGAATTTTCCCGATGAATTTTGAATAGAGGTTCCAAAGTTGAATAGATGTTCCTATAATTTATGGTAATTTCCTAATTCAATCAACTGAAGTTGTATATTACAAGTACTGTCATCTGTTGGTGAGTGAGTTAAAGTACATTCCTTTTTTATCTGAGAGAGTAGTCAATCAATCAAACAATCACAATCGATTAGTTATGCAAAGACAACCTTCAGACGAGGATTTTCCTCAAACTCATGATGTCACCTCTGTCAAACTACCCCCATTCTGGAAATCAAAACCAGAAATTTGGTTTACCCAGATCGAATCACAGTTTTCTGTTGCAAAAATTGTCAATGACAAGAAAAAGTATGATCAGGTTATAGCTAATTTGCCATTAGATGTGATAGATAATATATACGATATAATATCTAATCCCCCGGAAACGGATCTCTATATAAATTTAAAGAAAGTTTTAATTTCACGTTTATCATCGAGTGAGGAAAAACGTCTGAATGATCTGTTATCAGGTTCCCAAATGGGCGATCTGAAACCTTCAGATTTCTATAGATCCATGCTGAATATGGTTGGAGGATTCAGCATGGTTAGTCAAGATTTATTGATAAAGCTATGGAAAAGACGTTTACCTCAAACAGTATATATTGCCATTACAGCTTCAGGGAAAACAGACACAAAAGAGATTCTAGATATTGCAGATCAGATCTGGGAGTCCTGTCAAAATTCAATGGTTGCATCGTACTCCAAAAATCCTCTTGACTCTGAGTCAACCCCGTTATCAGATTTAACTACCACTATCAAAAATTTTTCAATCACTTTCCATGATTCAATTAATCAAGTATTACAAAAACAAGAAATTTTTAATTCTCGATTAAACTCTTTAGAATCCAGACTTTCCAATCAATCCTTTGAGCCTCAACCTTCTACTTCATGCTGCAACAATTGCAAAAGTAGAAGCAATTCACCAACTCGTACCACTAATCGCCATCGTTCACCCAGCCGTAATAATATTTCCAATAAATTTGATCGTACAGACAACACTATTTGTTACTACCATCAACTTTATGGTGCCAATGCCTATCGTTGTGGAGGTGAATGGTGCAAATTCAGTAAGAATTGTAAAAAATCTGATAATTCTCAAAGATGACTGAAGTTTGATAATTCTATGACGTCTGATTTTGACATTTCTAATAGCAAACGTCGTCGACTTTTTATTTACGATAGATCTAACAAAATGAACTTCCTAATTGACACTGGTGCCGATTTATCTGTGGTGCCACGCAATGCTTTTTCAGATTTAAAAAAGAATTTCGATACGATATTAACCGCGGCTAACGGTTCAACCATTTTTACATACGGTAAGAAATTGTTAAAAGTCAATCTAAACTTACGTAGATTATTTCCTTTCGTTTTCAATATAGCAGACATTGACATACCGATAGTCGGAGCAGATTTCTTGTCTCATTTTGGTTTAGTTGTTGATCTTAAAGGAGCTCGAATAATTGATAACAAGACTAATTTGTCAGTTAATTGTTTTATTAAAAATAGTCCTTTAGACAATCATAGATTAGATACACTTCAATTATTTCCTTTGACAGATAAATATAACAAATTACTTTTACAATTTCCTAAGTTAATTAGTTCCCCAAATTACAATTTACCTATTAAACATTCTATTGTACATCATATAGTTACTGAAGGTCATTTACCTTTTTCACGACCTCGTAGATTAGACAATCTTAAATTTAAAATAGCTCAAACAGAATTTAATAACATGGTAGAATTAGGTATCTGCAAACCATCATCTTCTCAAGTTTCCTCTCCACTCCATCTAGTGGCGAAAAAAGAGAATGACTGGAGACCTTGTGGAGATTATCGACAACTAAATACGATTACCATTCCAGACAGATATCCATTACCTCATATCCACGACTTTAGCTCTCAGTTGCACGACTGCACTATTTTCTCCAAGATTGATTTAGTGCGAGCGTACCATCAGATACCTGTCGCTGAAAATGGCGTTTATAAGACAGCTATAACAACTCCATTCGGACTGTTTGAATTTTCCCGCATGCCTTTTGGTCTACGCAATGCCGGTCAAACTTTCCAACGTTTTATGAATGAAGTACTTGTCAATTTACCTTTCGTTTTCATCTATTTGGATGATATATTAATCGCAAGTCAATCAGATGTACAACATTTGGAACATTTGGAAAAGGTTTTCAAGAGATTAGACACATACGGAATTAACATTAAACCATCTAAATGTATCTTAGGAGTTGACAATTTAACCTTTTTAGGTCATCACATCTCTTCATCAGGTATTTTACCATCAACTGAGAGAGTCGAAGTCATTAATAATTTCCATTTACCGACAACTCTCAAACAACTACAACGTTTCATAGGTATGGTGAATTTTTATCATCGTTTCATACCTCATTTTGCTGAAATATTACTTCCCCTATATTCTCTTTGTAACAGTTTATCTCATGATAAAATTACAAAGATTAATAGTTGGCCTGATCAATGTTTAGACGGATTTTCGAAAGCCAGAGACGCAATAAGTAATGCAGTAGTTTTAGCTCATCCTTGCAATAATGACGATACTATCTTATCTCTCTCAGTCGATTGTTCTAACCTTGCCATGGGTGCAGTTTTAGAGCAAAAAGATAATAAGGGATTTCTTGCTCCTTTAGCATTCTTTTCCCGTAAATTAACCACAGCACAAACCAATTATTCGGTTTTTGACAAAGAACTTTTAGCATTATATACTGCAATTAAACATTTTAAGTTTATACTTGAAGGTCGAAAGTTTAATTGTTTTACAGATCACAAACTTTTAATCAACGCTTTATTCACAAAAGCAGAAAGATCTCCTCGTCAAATACGTCATTTAGAATACATAGCTCAATTTTCTTGTAAAATACAACATGTTAAAGGAAAACATAATGTAATAGCTGACAGCTTGTCACGTATTTACGACACTTCTTCCTTAAAACAAGATATTTTACCACTTCAACTTAAAAATTCTCCCTTCCTTAATATTAACTTTGACCTAAAGTTGCTTAGTGAAGCTCAGGAGAAAGATTCAAATCTCAACTATTTATTGTCAGATAAATCATCACTAACTAAAACCAATTTCATTTTAAAAAAGATACAAATTCCAGATTCAAATGATTTTATTTGGTGTGATGTTTCTCGTGCAAAAGTCAGACCTTTTGTCCCACTTATTTACAGACGAACGATTTTCGATATTTTTCACAACTTATCTCATCCTGGTATTAAAGTCACTAGACTTTTGATTTCAAATAACTATTTTTGGCCGAAAATGAATGCAGATTGCAATTTATGGTCAAAATCGTGCATTAACTGTCAAGCTGTCAAAGTCAGTCGACATACGCGAAGTGCTCTCGGGAACTTCACCATTCCGAAAATCAGATTCGACCACATCCACATAGATTTGGTAGGACCATTACCTCCATCCAAAGGTAACTCTTACATTCTTACGGTGATTGAACGATTCACTAGGTGGCCGGAAGCGTACCCTCTTCGCGACATCACAGCAGAAACAGTTGCACGTACTTTATTTCAAAACTTTGTTTGTCGATTCGGTGTTCCCTTGTCAGTAACGACTGATCAAGGAGTACAATTCGAGTCAAGATTATTTAATGAATTTGCAAAGTTTTTAGGTTTTCATAGAATACGTACAACTCCATATCACCCAGAAGGCAACTCTTTAATTGAAAGATTTCATCGCTCACTTAAAACTTCCTTGTTAACTAGAGCCAATACATCACATTGGACAGATGAATTACCCATCATTTTATTAGCATTTAGGACAACTCCCAAGGAAGATCTGCAATGTTCACCTGCTGAACTCATATATGGTCAAACCCTTCGTTTACCTGGCGAATTTTTCGTTGAATCGTATAATTCCCCAGATATTCCTTATTTCATTGACAAATTACGCATTTATTTTAATAATTTAAAATTTGTTCCTCCAACTTCGCATGGCAATTACAAAACTTTTGTTAGTTCAGATCTTGCCTCTTGCGATTTTATTTTCGTTCGCATTGAACGTTTAAAACGTTCATTTACTCCTTTATATGAAGGACCGTTTAAAGTTTTATCTCGTTCAGATAAGTTATTTACCTTTAAGAAAGGAGCCAAAGTCATAACTGTCAATATTGATAGGGTTAAACCGGCTTTTGTGTTAGTTGACAGATGTGACACTTTGCCTACCCCGATTAAAAAAGTACGTTTTGCAATCGACACGTTGATTGACTGACTATTTTCTTTTTTAACGAGGGGGTGTATATAGCGACTATAGCGACTCACTCACTGGAAATCGAGAAGTTCCAAAAGCGAGAAGTTTCCATGGAATCGCTAAGAAAAATAAAAACATTCGATATAAAAATATAATATCAATATACTTAAAAATACCAAAAATCATACAAAATATGAACAAATATACGAATATTAACTTCGATTTTAATTTTATTTATAGCGATAACGCTATACCAGGCTATCAACTTCCCAGGCTACCACGTATACAGGAAGGACTGGAACCGGCCTCACAGAAGAGTGATAAGAGGAGTAGCCCTGCTAGTTAAGATGAGTATCGCACACTATCCGATCCTGCTCCCAGAGATAGAGAGGAGGCCACAGCCGTAGTAGTGTCCACGGCACGAAATGGCAACATCAGAGTGGTCTCCTGCTACCAACCCCCCCACATCATGCTGCGAGACGCAGACCTGGACTCGGTCCTCCCCCCAGGGACCCAGACGGTTGCCATCGGCGATTTCAACGCCAAATCCCCGGAATGGTAAGTAGGATAACAAACACTCGAGGACGAGAGCTACTGCGATTCCTGGGACGACAGGATGGCAACCTGCTGGGCTCTTGGGCCGGAGGGACCGACCCATGACAATGGTGTAACCAGGCCGGATGACCTGGACATTGCGATGCTGAAGGAGATGACCCTCGAAGCAGAAATCACCGCCATGATGGAAGGTTCTACCGAACACAACCCCATTCTCCTAGAACTAGGAGAAAAGGACGGTGAGAACACGACAACTTTCATCAAAAGGAGGACGGACTTGGAAGTGTTCCGTGCAGCACTGCAAAGGGACATTGCACAAATTCCCAGACTAGAAACCGAGGCGGGCGTAGAGAGGGCCATCACCTCCCTGGAAAACCAGATCCAGGCGGCACTGAGGGAAAGTACCACCGAGACGGAAACGAGACGTGCACCACCGCCGATGGCAAACCTTCCAGAGGACACCAGGCAGCTGATACGGGATAGACGAAGTGCGAAGAGACGGGCCCAGAGGACCAGACTCCCGGAAGACAGGAGACACTACAACACCCTGAGCCGGAGAGTCAAGGCTGCCCTTCAGGAACACAGACAAGAAGGGTGGCAACGCCACCTGGAATCCCTGGACACACAGGACAGGAGCATCTGGACCACCCAACGGGCCCTGCGAAACCGACGGACTCCAATGCCCCCGATCCACGGAGAGAATGGTGTTGTCTACACTCGCCAGGAAAAAGCCGAGGCTTTTGCTGACAGCTTGGAACTGCAGTGTAGGGAAAACTAACTTGATGATGAGGACGAGGACTGGGAGGACGACGTGAGACGCAGGGTACGTAGGATGAACCGTCTGCCAGATGAAGACCACATCCCTCCGACCACCCCCGAGGAGGTCAAGGAGGTCCTAAGGAGCCTAAAACCCAGGAAAGCTCCAGGATGTGATGGCATTGGGAACATCGCCCTCAAGAAGCTGCCCCGGAAAGGAGTAGCGGCGATGGTCAACATCATCAACGCAATGTTGAGATTGAGACACTTCCCCTCCAGGTGGAAAAAGGCCGATGTCATAGTCATCCCGAAGCCAGGTAAGAACCTAACGTTTCCCTCCTCTTACAGGCCAATCAGTCTACTCCCAGCGATGATTAAGGTAGCCGAACGAGTCATACTCAAGAGGATAGCCGAGAAGACAGAAGAACTGGACGTCCTCCCAGACGAGCAGTTCGCCTTCAGGATAGGGCACTCCACCGAACTCCAAGTGCTCCGCCTCACCGAGGAGGTCACGAAGGGGTTCAACCAACGACAGGTCACGGCAGCGCTGTTCCTGGACGTTGCCAAAGCCTTCGACAGGGTCTGGCACGATGGTCTCCTAGCCAAAATGATGAGTATGGGTTACCCCATTGCACTCGTCAAGCTAGTGAGATCATACCTCCACAGGAGACAGATGAGGGTGAAGATCGTGGACAAGGTGTCCACGTACAGAACAATGGAGGCAGGAGTCCCCCAAGGCTCAGTGCTCTCCCCGCACCTGTTCTCCATCTTCACATCCGATCTACCTCGAACGGAGATGACCTCCATGGCCCTCTACGCCGATGACACAGCCCTGACAGCCATATCCTGGAGCGCCAGGCTAGCCACCAGAAACCTCCAGGAAGCGGCCACCCTCCTAGAGGACTGGTGCAACAGATGGAAGGTAGCCGTCAACGCCGAGAAGAGCAAGGCGGTCCTCTTCAAGAAGGTAAGAAAATAAAACCCCACAGGTCACGTTTCCATGTTTGGTGAGGACATCCAATGGCACGACACCGTCAACTACCTTGGCGTGATCATGGACAAAGGCCTAACATGGAGACTGAACACGGAGGCCATCGTCAAGAAGTCCAGGAGGACGAGAGCCCTAATCTACCCGATGACGGGTAGACAGAGCAGACTCAACCTGAGGAACAAGCTCACGCTTATCAGGTCCCTCATCCGGCCTCAACTGACGTATGCTTCGGTAGCTTGGGGCTACCAGGCAAAGAGCTACCTCCAACAGATCCAAAGAGTGGAGAACGTCGCCCTCAGAACAGCAGTCAACGCACCCTGGTTCGTCCGCAACGAGGACATCTTCAGGGACCTGGACTACACCCCGGTCACTGAGATCATCAAGGAGAGAGCCAGGAAGATGTACGCCCTTGCCGAGGAGCATGGGAACCCACTAGTCAGGGAGGCAACTGACTATGACCCAGCAGATGCTCCAAGGCACAAGCGGCCGAAGGTGCAGCTTCTGGATAACGGGTGAGTATGAGAGGCATACCACCACCCGATGTTCCACCCCCACGGAAGAGACATGACGACCACCCAACCACCCACTCAAGACCCTGCGGGTACCGGACAAAAGACCGTCCAGTACTCGTAGTCACCCTGGCTCCGGGCAGACCAAAAATGCTACGAAAGCAGTTAGGTCTGCCCTTCCTCGAGCTACACAGCTCATCCTTACCCTACCGATGATCCGGATGACAGGATGCCTCTTGGCATCTTGTGTACCGGCAGTCACTCCCGCCACAAACCCAAAACACCCAACTGACAGATGACTACCCCCGGGGGGCAAACAAGCTGGCGAAGAGCAGAAGACGAAGAAAGAAGAACGTCAGAAGAGGCCTTAGCCAGCAAGGTCCAACGAGCCAGGACCCAGGGAGATGGACCGAAATCGTCTGCACCGCTCACATTTGTGAGTGACGTAAAGTAAGTTCGCCCGCCCTGCACGAGGCTGGTCCCCGGTCTAGAGCGATGCATTGGGGTAAAAGGGCAATAGTCCTATAGCCAAGAATATTGGCGCCGAACTCGGCATAGTTCAACCGGCAGTCGACGAGTGCAGACCTCCAGTGTGCAGTTGAAGACAGTGCGAAGCGAACTAGCGAAGTGGCAGCCCCACAGAGAGTGCAAGAGGAGAAATATCAGTCGTCTTTATTAAGACGCTGGTATAAAAGATAAATAAAGTCCCCCGCCTGGGAACACTGTGTTTTACCCTACCCATTCCTTTCCCTATTTTTCTTACAGGCGAGAAAATGAGAAGAGAGGACGATATGCCAAACTCTGACAAGAGCTTCGACATGGAGATGGACGACTACTCTAGAGCGTCAACACCAATGCCGATGATATCACAATGTGACAAGACAAACGAAATGGTAAGACACCACCTCATGGGTGAAAACAAACGACTACGGGCCCAAATTGAGAAACTCAAGGCCGAACTAGCCATAGAGCCCGCTTCCAAGGAGGACCACACAAAGATGACCACGTTGTTCCAGCAGGAGCAACGTGAATACCACACTTACGCCCTGCCCGAAGAGAGGATGCTGAGAGTGGTAATCCGAGGCATCCCCACCGGCGTAAGTGTAGAAGAACGCACTACCGGGCGTCAAAATGACGCGACACCAATTTATTTCTCAGGGGGCGCCAGTCGCGTATTACCCCGTTCTTCTACCTCCCAGGCGGGTTCGAGATAAGATGCACTTCGGTAGCCGAGTAATGGGACCAAGGCTGCACTACCACAGATCGGAAACTACGCTCTCTCTGGACCCGAATTCCCTCGTTAGGGGTTTAGGCACCTCTTAATTTCCTGAATTTTTGCATAAAAAAATCCCAACCGAAGAATTTCTCTGCGGAGGGATTAGTTTTGGTACGCGAAAATCACGTTTTGGTCCATTAATAACGGAATATATTTCTCAAAAAACGCATAAAAAAATCCCTATCAAACCTCCGTAAGGCATCCGGTTTTCTATACGAAAGTTCCAGGGATTATAGACCGTCAACAGGCCTCAAGATCAATTAAGAAATATTAGTTCAAAGAATCCGTTTATTTAACAGAATTGGTTATACAAAATTCTCAAGAAAGAATCGTGCCTTCCCCAATCAAGGTAGTGACTTTCAGACCATACAAGCGAGAGCGCTCACGCTAACGATCGATTAGGTAGAAAAGATTCATACGTACCTTCTCAGAATCAAAATGTGAGCTTTTAGAATCATTTCAGACTCTGGGTAAATGAATAATTAAGGCTGACTGAAATTAACTTAAAAAAGTTTTACTAAATGAATTTAGTTTCGCTAGAGACTACTTAGCTTTAAAGTTCTTGTATCGTGGGGATTCACGTACTCAAACACATTCAGAGGACTTATTACTGCATAAGTTGAGTGGCGTTCGATCAGTCCACGACTTACTAACCCTTATCACAGTCGATTAATATTATCGATTTGGCAGCGTCTCACCTTCGAGCGACTTTTAGGCAAAATTGAATTTTTGGATTTTTATGCACCAGGCGTTTTCCTCTATAACTTTGTCATTTGAAAAGCCCTGTTATTGGCTTTTCTACCATTGCTTTGTCTGGACCACTCAACGTGCTCGACCAAATTGCGAGCCGCTGAGTCAATCCAAACTCTTTCTATGCGAGAAACCGGCCTTGTACATGTGCATTGATTTTTATCAATTTTTGCTTATCGGCACTACGCCGGCTTTGACAAAATCTTCTATTTTGCCTTTCGGATGCAGTGCATCGTTAAAATTTTATGCTCATACTTTAGAATTGGGCTTTCAATGACCGTACCTCAAAGGTCAATGTCTTTGGTTGAGGAATAAAAAATAAAAAATAATTTAAATTATATTTTCGTGGTACTTTTTAAACTGACTTTGTAGTACTTTTGAAAAATCCATTTTAAGACCAATTTTAGCGTACTTTTGAAAAATCGATTTTCGAGCCAAATTTCAAGGTACTTTTGAAAAACTAATCTGCGGGTGAAATTTTGGCGTACTTTTGAAAAATCGATTTTCAAGCCAAATTTCAAGGTACTTTTGAAAAGTTAATCTGCGGGTGAAATTTTGGCGTACTTTTGAAAAATCGATTTTTAAGCCAAATTTCAAGGTACTTTTGAAAAGTTAATCTGCGGGTGAAATTTTGGCGTACTTTTGAAAAATCGATTTTTAAGCCAAATTTCAAGGTACTTTTGAAAAGTTAATCTGCGGGTGAAATTTTGGCGTACTTTTGAGAAATCGATCTTCAAGCCAAATTTTAACGCCCTTCCAAAAATATTATTTTTCAAAGTCCAATTTATGATACCTTTGAAAAAGTATATTATTCATAAATCTTTGTCATTATATACTTCTACTCTCATATTCTGAACCAAAAACATTTTTCCTAAGTGAAAATTCGGTGTTTCTTCGAATTTTCACCTGGTCATTTCCAACGCCTTATAGAACCCAAAACGGTCCTTATGGACTGATCTGCGCCTCTGCAGACTCCCAAAAATGTCTTTAAATGAAATTTTTGCCTAAGTCGAATTTTGATTATGTCTTCAACTTAGGACGATTTTGGAGAGTTCTACAACACTCCCCTCCTTTGGTTGAATCTTTTCTACTCATCGATTGCCTTTAATTTCCATATTCACTTGTATGTCTGTATACCTTCATTTGACGGTCTGACCTATGGTACAGATGTTTAAAAATAACGGCCTTAATTGGGGCAGACGGCTGATTCGCCTATCTAACTTAAAAATAAATACATTTTTTTAAACAATACGCCAAGTTGATACAACATTTTTATCAACTTAATTACACCCGCGTCGAGGTGCGAAGCGAAGCGAAGCGTAGCACAATTTTGATTAGCGTCCACTCTCACTAATTCGTTGCACTCGCTTTTTTGCCCTGGTCTCGCTCTTGCTTAACTTCGGCCCTTTCTAGAAGAGGCTGTCTATATCTCCATGCCGCACCTTGGACGGTCCTCGCCTTTGAGTTCCAGACTTCACCATGCCGCGCCCTTGCGACAGGCTGGGTCATCTTTCCATTTCTGCACATGGAAAATGCAGTTCTGCAACTAGATTGACTTTTTAGCAAGTCGTCGACTGGGACGCGTCGACTAACAAACACAATGTGTTGTTTTTAATGAAATATTTTTTTTAACATAATTTTGTTAACTTATAATGGTTAGAAATTGGTTCTTCGTAAGGTAGATTGAATCGGCTTACGATACTCGTGCGGTCATCACTACTTTGTGAAAAAAGTATAAAAAAAAAATTGAAGCGTCTTCTTGAGTGAAGAACGACTTCTGAAACTCGTCTCGTAGTTTCTACTTCGTAAGGTAGATTAAATCGGCTTACGATACTCGTGCGGTCATCACGACTTGGGAAAAAAGAATAAAAAAAAAAAATTGAAGCGTCTTCTTGAGCGAAGAACGGCTTCTGAAACTCGTAGTTTCCATATGGGGTATACGTTAATTTTGTTGACTTAAAATGATTAAAATAGAAGTTGTCTTCTTGCATAAGAAAAACAGCTTCCGAAACTCGTACTGATTCGTACTTACGCCTACGTCCATTACTCGAACTTGGCGGCTCTCGCTCTTGAGAAGCTAGGCTTACCGGATCGCGCTCTTGCGTCGGGTTCGCCGTCTTTCCATGTCTGCTCATGGAGTAGACTTTAAATTTTCGATTCGACCGCATACAGGTCAAAATTGCTACTTAGAATTTTGAGAAAAAATATAAAAAAAAGCGAAAACGGCTATTAGCCGTGGTCGACCTCAGAAATATCTAGAGGTGACTCTTCTATATCTGGCTCATCTCGAGCATCATCGGGGTCTCGACTTATTACATCCGGCTCATCTTGAGCACCTGCGGGAACATTGATTTGAACTAGTGTGGTATCGCTACGTCGCTCTGACCTGGGCGCGATCTCATTGTCTGATGAGGAAGCGTCGTCACTAAGATGAGTTTCATCCGGACTATCTTCTGATTCTTCAGACAATTCCAATTCAACATCGGGATCTCCCTTAGGTGCCAGCCTGATGGCATCGACATGTAATCTCGTCGAAGTTACTCCCTTGTGAATGAGGTAAACTTCATTGGACAATCTCTTTAAAACCTTGTGTGGCCCACTCCACGACGGTGTGAAGGTATGATCCTTCCTGATCCTTTTAGTCATTACCATATCTCCCACTTTATATACGACCGGCGTTACCGCCACTTTGGGCGCGTAACGCCATTGGTAATTTGTTTGATTTTTACGAATCTCCTTGACTCTTTCAAGGCGGGGAACGTCCGCTTGATTACGACGTTCTTGTCTATAAGCGAACATATTCCAATCACCAATCTGCGGTAATTCATAGCCGAGTACTACGAAACTGGGCGTATGCCCCGTAGCGGCGTTTTTTCTTGTTCTCAAGATATATGCCATCTGACTAACATGTCGATCCCACTCGTCGTTGGGTGAACCATATAATAAGGTTTTTAAGATCTTCTTAGCTTCTTGCACCCTCCTTTCTATTGGATTGGCCTGTTGGTGGTAAGCTGCTGTGAAAAATCTTTCAATATTGTTACGTGTACAGAACGTATCGTAAAAGCCGGAATTGAAGTGGCCTCCCTGGTCGGAAATGATGACCCTCGGAACGCCATATCTCGCCACTAGTTCCTCTTCGATAAATTGTGCTATTGTTTTTCCACTGACTTGGGTGAACGCCTTGGCTTCGACCCACTTACTAAATACATCCTCTACCATTAATATATATCGGTTATCTGCATCTTTGGTTCGCTGAAGCGGTCCGATTACATCGACGCTTAGAACTTCGAACGGATGCGATGGAGCATGGCTTCTGAGAGGAGCCTTCGGTTGTGATTGTCTGCTTTTTACGGAATTACAAATAATGCACTCATTTAAATATTTGTTAACTAGTCTCGACAAATTATTAAAACAATAGCGGCCCGAGATGATTCTAACAGTTTCATCGCGGCCGGGGTGACCTACTTCCGGTCGGTCGTGAAAATGAGATATTACTCTCATGACCATACGTTTTGGTACGTATAATTTTTCTATAACATTTTCGCCTCTCGTCCAAAGTGTGCCGCCTATCACTTGTCTTGTATTGACGAATTTCACCTCTGCCTCGGTTTTATCTGCTTGTCGCATTAGAGTATTCCATCGTTCAATTTGGTCTTGGATATCTCTGGAGTGCGTTTGCGCTTCTCTGACCTGATCGTTTAATTCCAATGTGGTAATCACTGATATTCGTTCCTTGTACGAGAATTTTGGTGGATACATCCTTTCCTCTTCGTCGTTTGCTTCGACGTTTGGGCCTTGAGGATTCCTGCTAAGATAGTCTGCCAATATATTTTCCTTGCCGGGACAATGTTCTATGGTGAAGCTGTATTCCTGAAGTAATAATGACCAACGTGTAAATTTCGTTTTCTCGTCCTTATGCTTATTTAACCATAGTAAAGCTCGATTGTCGGTTTTGACTATAAATGGACGGTCTGCCAAATATATTTTGTATTTCCTTATATAATTAACGACGCTCAAACATTCCAATTCATTGATATGGTATTTTCTCTCCGTCGGAGATAACGTATTACTAGCATAAGAGACGATGTGCTTCTGGTCATTATCCCCCAATTGATATAATACTGCAGATAATCCTATTAAGGATGCGTCCGTCTGCAGTATGAACATTTTATTGAAATCTGGCCGGTGCAGTCCTAGAGGTTTATTTAATACCTCTTTCAGTAGGATAAAGGATTCTTGGGCTTCTGTATTCCACTTATAGCGCCAGTCCTTCGAGAGTAGTCGGGTCAAGGGCTTAGTAATTATTGCAACATCAGGGATATATTCACGTACCCAATTACATAGGCCAAGGAAACTCTGAAGCTGGCGCCTTGTCGTAGGCACAGGATAGCTCTGTATCTGCAGAATATGTTTTTCTAAGGGTTGAGTAGTATTGGCATTTATCTTATGCCCGAGATAGGTTATACTGGATGTGGCTACCACACATTTTTCTGGTGACACTTTTAAATTATGTAAACGTAGGCGTTCAAAGACGGCTCTCAGATGGTTTACATGCTGATCTATATTTTCACTGTAGATGATAATATCATCGAGATATACTTTGCAGAAATGATGCAAGTAGCCGGTCAATACGTCTCTTGCCATAAATTTTTGGAACGTACATGGAGCGGTCTTCAATCCGAAAGGCATCACGTTAAATCGGTAAGATGCTCCATATAATGTTGTAAACGTAGAATAATTTTTTGACGACTCCTCAAGAGGGATTTGCCAATATCCGCTCTTGAGGTCCAACACCGTAAATATGTTGGCGTTTCCTAGATCCTTTATACTCTCGTATATCTTAGGTAAGACGGATGCTTCGTCTTCCGTTACTTCATTTAAGTGACGATAATCAATGCAGAAGCGAGGCTTCTTGCCGGGCCTTTCTATTATAATGGGAGGCGAACTGTACTGAGCGGTACTCGGTTCTATAACTCCGGCTTTCAGCATCTCTTCAATTTGATCGTACATAACTTTTTTCTTAGTAGGAGACATAGGATAAGGTTTGATATTGAACGGGCGGTCGTCTTTAACTTTTATTTTATGTTTCGTTGTCACCGTGGTAGCTTGGGTAGGCACCGCGGTGAACAATTCAGCGAATTCCTCGAATAGAGGTTTTAAATTATCGTTTCCGATGATCAGTTCTTCGGGAAGCCGGCATTGCTTCCTTGCTTGATGTGCCGCTTGATTCCAGAAGACGGTTATTCGCTCTTCAGTGCCGACGTAGACACATTTACGTTGATAATCGAATACGACATTGTGAGCATATAAAAACGGGGCTCCCAGAATGAGCTCTTCGTTTAAATTTTGAATGACCTGAAACGTGGTCTGAAAGGGTACATCTAGTACATTAACGTTCATGGTCGTAGTCCCGAGGGATTCTACTAAACCATCGCCACAAGCCATAACAAACGTTTGGGGAGCTGTAAGTTGATCAATGTCGTTCAAAAATTTCGGTTGGATAATATTCCTTGTCGAACCTGTATCCAATAAAGCGTTAACCGCTCGATTATTAATTATAATCTTAATGCGAGGCAGAGGGAAAGCGTCGTTAGTTTGATTGATAGATTCTAATTGAGTGAATCGGTGGGGAGATAGGTTGACTTCTTGATCCTTAAACAGGTAATTAAGGTCAGGAAGGTCATCGAAGTTTTTTAATTTAAACTTCTTGCTTCGGAGCTTCCCCGAGGGTCGCTTCGAGCCTGCTGGGGCCTGGTAGGCGGGGCTGGTACAGTTCGGCCTGGGCCATCGCCTCTGACCCCCGCTTGGTTTCCCGTATTCATATTACGATAGGGATTGTTTGGGCATTCCGCATGAAAATGCCACTGCTCCGTTGGGCAGTATCTGCAAGGGCGATACGGGACTCGGGAGTTCCTTACGTCTCCAGTACCCCTTCTCGGTATATCCCCTCTGGGCAGCGAGGAGATATTATTTGCAAAATGCACCCTTGGTGCTGGCGGATTATCTCTTCTTTGAGATCCATTGATTGGTGTCCTAGATGCACCAAAGGAACTGGAGGACGGCTTCGCTAATGCGGAGGGTTCCGTTCTCCAGTTACTGCTCGATTGCTGATTCCCTTGAGCTGAAGCGGTAGAGGTGGACGCTTCTTGGTCCTTGCTTTTTTTTGCATTTTGCAGAGTCTCGAATTGTTTATTCTCATCCATGATTTTGGCCATTTGTTCGGTCATCGTCACTAGTGTATTTGTATCTAGTATGACGGCACTCTTTAGGAGCATTTTCATATCAGGTCTCAACTGATTGAAGATGGTAGCCGCCTTCATCGCCTCCGGCTTAAACGGATCGATCCTCTTGAAGAGGCATACCTTCCTGGAAATAAATACTGACGTACTTTCCTCGGCATCTTGTTTCTTGCCATATAAATTAGCTACTGCTTCGGTGAGTACTTCACCTGAATCGTAACGGCTTCTGAACCGCTCGAGGAATAGAGGATACGTGGTAATTAGGGTTCGGTATTGTTCGAACCATTTCCTGGCATCGTCTTTGAGCTGTTCTGATATTTTATATAGACGGTCGTTATCCTGCGTAATTCGTACTCGGGCGAAAAATTCCTCCATATGATGAATGAAGGTTTCAGGGTCTTCGTGTTCGAAGCCATGAAATTCCGCATTTGGATGCTTCGACCGATACTTATGCTCGTGCGTGGCTTCGCTTAGAGCTTTGGCAAGACCTGCTGCCATTTGGGCGAACACTTGTTCTGAGGAGGGCTGTATGACTCCTTCAGTGGTACTCGGGCCTACCCCCGAACTACCCAGTACATCCTCCGCGCACGGCCTCTCTAACCCTCTAGAGACGTTGTCCATCACAGATGTCGGCTCGTCGTAAAACTGGAAAGGCGTTGATTCATCCATATCCTTTCCAGAAAGCCCTGCTGACTAACAACGCCCCACGTTGGGCGCCATGTAGAAGAACGCACTACCGGGCGTCAAAATGACGCGACACCAATTTATTTCTCAGGGGGCGCCAGTCGCGTATTACCCCGTTCTTCTACCTCCCAGGCGGGTTCGAGATAAGATGCACTTCGGTAGCCGAGTAATGGGACCAAGGCTGCACTACCACAGATCGGAAACTACGCTCTCTCTGGACCCGAATTCCCTCGTTAGGGGTTTAGGCACCTCTTAATTTCCTGAATTTTTGCATAAAAAAATCCCAACCGAAGAATTTCTCTGCGGAGGGATTAGTTTTGGTACGCGAAAATCACGTTTTGGTCCATTAATAACGGAATATATTTCTCAAAAAACGCATAAAAAAATCCCTATCAAACCTCCGTAAGGCAACCAGAAGGTCGAACGTTAATGCGAATTAACTCGACACATCCGGTTTTCTATACGAAAGTTCCAGGGATTATAGACCGTCAACAGGCCTCAAGATCAATTAAGAAATATTAGTTCAAAGAATCCGTTTATTTAACAGAATTGGTTATACAAAATTCTCAAGAAAGAATCGTGCCTTCCCCAATCAAGGTAGTGACTTTCAGACCATACAAGCGAGAGCGCTCACGCTAACGATCGATTAGGTAGAAAAGATTCATACGTACCTTCTCAGAATCAAAATGTGAGCTTTCAGAATCATTTCAGACTCTGGGAAAATGAATAATTAAGGCTGACTGAAATTAACTTAAAAAAGTTTTACTAAATGAATTTAGTTTCGCTAGAGACTACTTAGCTTTAAAGTTCTTGTATCGTGGGGATTCACGTACTCAAACACATTCAGAGGACTTATTACTGCATAAGTTGAGTGGCGTTCGATCAGTCCACGACTTACTAACCCTTATCACAGTCGATTAATATTATCGATTTGGCAGCGTCTCACCTTCGAGCGACTTTTAGGCAAAATTGAATTTTTGGATTTTTATGCACCAGGCGTTTTCCTCTATAACTTTGTCATTTGAAAAGCCCTGTTATTGGCTTTTCTACCATTGCTTTGTCTGGACCACTCAACGTGCTCGACCAAATTGCGAGCCGCTGAGTCAATCCAAACTCTTTCTATGCGAGAAACCGGCCTTGTACATGTGCATTGATTTTTATCAATTTTTGCTTATCGGCACTACGCCGGCTTTGACAAAATCTTCTATTTTGCCTTTCGGATGCAGTGCATCGTTAAAATTTTATGCTCATACTTTAGAATTGGGCTTTCAATGACCGTACCTCAAAGGTCAATGTCTTTGGTTGAGGAATAAAAAATAAAAAATAATTTAAATTATATTTTCGTGGTACTTTTTAAACTGACTTTGTAGTACTTTTGAAAAATCCATTTTAAGACCAATTTTAGCGTACTTTTGAAAAATCGATTTTCGAGCCAAATTTCAAGGTACCTTTGAAAAACTAATCTGCGGGTGAAATTTTGGCGTACTTTTGAAAAATCGATTTTCGAGCCAAATTTCAAGGTACTTTTGAAAAGTTAATCCGCGGGTGAAATTTTGGCGTACTTTTGAAAAATCGATTTTCAAGCCAAATTTCAAGGTACTTTTGAAAAGTTAATCTGCGGGTGAAATTTTGGCGTACTTTTGAAAAATCGATTTTTAAGCCAAATTTCAAGGTACTTTTGAAAAGTTAATCTGCGGGTGAAATTTTGGCGTACTTTTGAAAAATCGATTTTTAAGCCAAATTTCAAGGTACTTTTGAAAAGTTAATCTGCGGGTGAAATTTTGGCGTACTTTTGAGAAATCGATCTTCAAGCCAAATTTTAACGCCCTTCCAAAAATATTATTTTTCAAAGTCCAATTTATGGTACCTTTGAAAAAGTATATTATTCATAAATCTTTGTCATTATATACTTCTACTCTCATATTCTGAACCAAAAACATTTTTCCTAAGTGAAAATTCGGTGTTTCTTCGAATTTTCACCTGGTCATTTCCAACGCCTTATAGAACCCAAAACGGTCCTTATGGACTGATCTGCGCCTCTGCAGACTCCCAAAAATGTCTTTAAATGAAATTTTTGCCTAAGTCGAATTTTGATTATGTCTTCAACTTAGGACGATTTTGGAGAGTTCTACAACATAAGCACCGAAGAAGTCAAAACAGACCTAGAACGACAGGGATTCTCACCCGTATCCGTCCAGAGGATGTCATCCCGGAGGACAGAACAAGAAATCCCCCTCATGCTGGTCCTGGTCCCCCCGGCCCAGGCAAACATCCTGGTAGTAAACCGTTGCTGTTACCTAGTGGTCAAGACGGAGAAACAGCGAGCCAAGCAGACCATATCGCAGTGCCACAGATGTCAGAGTTTCGGCCATGCCCAAGGAAGGTGCACTGCACGGCCGAAATGTGTCAAATGTGGAGAGGCCCACCGCTCCTCGGACTGCCAAAAGACTAAGAACACGCCAGCTAAGTGTGCAAACTGCCAGGGTGCACACCCAGCCAGTTACAGTGGATGCCCCAGATGCCCCAATAGGACTGCTCAGACACCTGCCCCCCGATGGAGAAGCTACCCGAAGAGACATGACGACACCCAACAACCCACCCACGACCCTGTGGGTACCGGACAACATACCGTCCAGTACCTGTAGTCCCCTTGGCTCCGGGCAGACTAAAAATGCTACCAATAGCATTTAGGTCTGCCCTTCCTCGAGCTACACAGCTCATCCTTACCCAACCGACGATCCGGATGACAGGATGTCTCTTGGCATCCTGTGTACCGGCAGTCTCTCCTGCCAAAACTTCCAACACACCAAACAGACCGATGACTACCCCCCGGGGGGAAACAAGATGGCGAAGAAAAGAAAACGAAGACAGAAGAACGCCAGAAGAGGCCTTAGCCAGCAAGGTCCAACGAGCCAGGACCTAGGGAGGTGGGCCGAAATCGTCTGCACCGCTCACATTTGTGAGTGGGGCCGACGCAAAGTAAGTTCGCCCGCCCTGCACGAGGCTGGTCCCCGGTCTACAGCGATGTACTGGGGTAAAGGGCAATAGTCCTGCCCGGCCCCAGACATCCGAGACCGACATCTTTAGCCAAGAATATTGGCGGCGAACTCGGCGTTTGGCTGATGGCAGTGAGAGAGTTGACTTCGTGGAGCGTTATGATATGCATTTAATGTTTTCCTAGGTTTTTCGAGCTTTGAAGAAGCTGGAAATACGATATTAGGTATTTATTATATCTTATGGATGGAATAAAAGGTTATAATATTATTGTGATAAACAATTTCGTGCTGAAGGCAGGGAATTGTTGGCAAATTGTTTTAAGTTATATTTTTGAATTTTTCCTGGGCCTGGGGCCTTGGGCCCGAAGACAATATAACCCCTTACAAGTTTAATCTTTCAGGAGGTCTTCGGTTTCTAACAGACCTCCTCAATGATACCGGAATCTCTCCGGCTTTAACGTATTGTTACGGGCCTTATGCATATGCCGTCAGTGGTGCATAGCAGTGTGATACGGGTCACATACCGTCGTGATATAAGGTTCTGCTACTGCCCGCTTGGAGCACGGGAGTCGTCCTTGCGAAAATTTGTCAGTCGAGAACTGAGAGGTTAGTGATTTACAGTTACACGCTATTATTCCAATTCTTGTTTTATTCGAGCCATCCTGGAATAACTGGCAATAATAAAAATGTCCTTCGCTTTAGTGAATCTGTTCTGTTTGAGTATTTTTGGTATTCATGAAGGAGTTTTATCTGCTTGAGCAGGATTTTGTGTAAAGGTAAGCTAATTCCTTCTCAGCAATTTTGTCTGTGCATTGACCTCGTGTCTTCGTAAATTTATAGTCTAGCTAACAACTCTTGGAAATGGTTCGTCGTATGGGCCAAGGGTCGATCCGTTCGTTCCGGAGATTGTGACCTTACTTGGAATTTCATTCCCATCGTACCCTCGAGAGATAGAGGTAAATTACTTCTTTTACACGTGTTGCAGCACGCTTTACGTGCATTACTGAATGAGCCACTAAAAGTGTATATCTTTAGGGTCCAGGGTCTGGGTTTAATATTATCCAAGGACTGGGTTCAACACTGTCCAAGGATTGGGGTTAATATTGCCAAAGAGCTGGAGTTGGTATTATCCAAGGGCTGGAGTAAGATTGTCCAAGAGGCTGGAACTTTCCAGGCACCGTCCCACCACCCGGAAGTTACCCCGTAGGGCCGTAATATAGTAAACGTCTGGTATCGTACCCCCAATTAAGTTTAGTATTTGTGTAGATAGCTAATTTAGTATTTTGTTTATTTTTCCCGCCGGGACACACCTTCAGTGGGTCCCGTATCATTTCTTCTTTTTTTTTTTTTGTTTGTAAAACTACTGCTTGCATATATTTGAATTTCATGTAAGATATGTTTTTATTCACGTACTATAGAGTTCATCATTGAAACCATGGCGGCTACTTGTTAAGTTTTACTACGTACTCCTGTACACCGAGTGTAGCTACATGAGGGAAATTTTCCGCACCTTTGCCGGACATCCTTATTTAGTGTATATAGATTAAATATATAAATATAATAAATTACCGGTCGCCCGGTGAAAACTGACAGATCATTACTTGTAACAAAACCCAATGTAGTACGTTTCTACTGTAGAGAGTGTGTCATTATTTCGATTGCGACCACCAAGGATGTAAACCTCCATGATCTTAAGTTAATAACTTCTGTAATTTACGTTAAGCTTGGGCTTATCGCCCTGAGATACCTGAGCTAGAGTATTTATGTCGTGGGCATGATACACCACTTATCCGGGCTAAGGAGTGTCCACGATCGGCTACACACAGCAGCCCAAAATTGATCTGTTTTCTTTTAATTATCTCGCGGCCCCTCTCCGTTTCACCTAAGGGGTCCAAGATTCGTAGCAGTGACGCCCAACGTTATAGTGTAGTTATCTCAGGGGGTGGCGCACTAATTAATTAATTTCTTTATAATTTTTTTTTTTGTGATTATTTGGAGTGTTTTTTTTTTGGTGGTTTGCATTACAAATAATGACCTGACACATAGTAACTTTTGGTGATACTCATTAGACGGTAGTTAATTTGTCTTGGCGTAATCGCTTCGCTTTTTTTGGAAGGGGGTGACTTCGTGACTTCCGTTTGTTTTTTTTTTTTTTGTACAGAGGCGCTACTATTTCATGAGTGATTTTGCAAGTTATTAAGTGCTTTTTAACTTGTAAAAAATTGCTTCTGCGTATAGACGCCTACCGACGCCCAGCGTCGTTTTGCTAATTTAGCCGATTTTGTCCATTTTGCAAGCTATTAAGTTCTTTTAACTTGTAAAAATTATTTTTGCGTATAGACGCCTCCCGACACCCAGCGTCGTTTTGCTAATTCAGCTGATTTTGTCCTTTTCCACAGTTGATAAGTGGGTTTTGTAGTGTTGTAACTGCCTTCTCCGGCTTGCGTTTCGTTTCTGCGTATTTTGCGTAGTGGATTTATTTGTTTTTTGTTGAGGTTCATAGAGATTAAATCTATTATGGCTGGTTCACAGATTAAGTTGAATGTGAATAGGTTAATTCGTGACGAGCTTATTTATGAGTTGCAAGTACGTGGCTTAGGAGATGGAACCGATCTTACGGTCGCAGACCTGCGTACGGTTTTGCGGGAGGCAATACAGTTGGAAAAGTCTTCGCTGGCCATTAAAAACCCACCGTACCCATATAAATTTGCTGATGATGTTTTAGCGCTAACAGCCACGCTGACTTCCATCCAGCAGTTGATCGATGACTTTGCGGGTATAGAGAATGATAGTAAATATAAGGGGATAATCTCTAAAATAGCTCACGCGTTAGGACGTGTTAATCGATCGTTGCCACTGACTGACCCGGACAAGAGCGCGAAAACCAATACTCGGCTTAAACTGTTGTTAGCCTTTGAGAAGCTCAAGGAAAAGGTCCGTAAGGAAGTAAAGCGTCAGCCGTCCTTGATCTGCCCGTCTTGTGCAACACTTTGGCTCAACCTGCCGCACATAGTTCCGTAGTAGATGATAATAGCTCGGATGAGAAAATTTTGAAACTTAAGCCGGTACCAGTTAGGGACTGGGGGTTGAAGTTTACCGGTCGGAAGGGAGAGATATCATTTGCTACTTTTATCGAACGCGTCGAGGAGAAACGTAAGTCACGCGGCATTTCGCAGACGAGGCTGTTTAATGAGGCTGTAGATCTCTTTGAGGGGGATGCCTATACTTGGCATAACATGGTTAAGAACTGGGCCACTGATTGGTCATCCTTAATTGAGTTAATGAGAGAACAGTTTATGCCTGAGACCTTCGATCGCGACTTATTCGAGGAGATAAAGCATCGTACGCAGTCGAGAGAACATCGGGTTGTACATCGCTAGTACGAAGGGGTTGTCTAATAAAATGCACGTCCCCGTGGCCGAGTAAACTCAGCTGGAAATTATTTTGGAGCGAATAGACCCATACTACCAACCTTTCCTAGCGTTTGCAGAAATAACTTCTGTCACGCAACTTCTGCAATTTTGCCGTAAGCTTGACGCTAAGCGAGAACTTGTGAAGTCATATGTTCCACCTCCATCTAAATCACAGTCTCTCATTCCTGAGTTGGCTTATGCGCCTACTTCTAACGCTTCTTCTTCTCGTTCCACCTCCCGTTCTAGCCTCGTCGTAGGCGAAGTTCGACAATCGCCGATCAAGTGTTTTAACTGTGGTCAAGAGGGTCATGGATTTCGAGAGTGTCAAATTCCAAGAAACAAGTTTTGTTTTAAATGCGGGAAGGTAGATTCACCATTAGGACTTGCCCCAAGTGTTCCCGTGCGGGAAACCGTTCAGGGAGACGCTAGCTGGTCGAACAGTTTCTCCCGTTGCTGGTGAGTCGACCAATATTGTTGCTGACCTGAAGCAACAAATTTTCTTAGATTATGTAATTTCTCATGTAGTGGGGGACCAACGCCCTTATTTAAAAATTTCTGTGTTAGGTTTCCCTATAATGGGTTTGTTAGACCATCTGGTTATGAGGTTTTCCAGCAGATTGGACTGCGGCTGAAGCCATCTGTCAATGAGTTTGGGGGATAAAGTACGTGTTGTGGATGTCCTGGTAATTCCGGAGTTGCCGCATAAATTGATTCTTGGAGTAGATTTTTGGATCACTATGAATATAATCCCTGATTTGAGACAGAATGTGTGGCATTTTTCTGAGCAGGAATCACTCGTCGAAGTGAATAGTGTGTTGGATGAAACTTTTCTCAGTATGTCGAAAAAACTAGCTCTGGATAGGTTGGTGGATGATAATTGAAAACTGATGGATACTTCCCTCGGTCGTACGCACCTTGTCTCGCATGAAATTGAGTTGCTACCTGGTACCAAGCCTATCAAACAGAAACCTGCTAAACAGAAACTGATAGACGACGAAGTTAAGAAAATGCTGGAAGCCGGTATAATTGAGCCGTGTAAAAGCCCTTGGTCTTCACCTATATGTTTGGTTCAGAAAAAGGACCAAACTTATCGTTTTTGTGTGGATTATCGACGGCTTAATGCTGTCACTAAGAAAGATGCCTACCCGCTTCCGTTGATTTCTTCCATATTAGACTAGCTGAGAGATGCCAAGTACCTAAATTCTCTGGATATTAAGAGTGCGTACTGGCAAGTGCTTATTGCCGAATCTTCCAAGGATTTTGCTGCATTCACCATCCCTAATGGTCTCTTCAGATTTCGGGTTATGCCTTTCGGTTTGTCGAATGCGCCGGCGACTTGGCAGCGCCTCATCGATTCCGTGCTTGGTGCTGATTTGCAGCCATCGGTCCTAGTCTACCTAGACGATATTGTGATCGTGTCGAAGGATTTTGATTCCCATTTGGAAACGTTAGGGAAGGTTTTTGATTGCTTACATTCCGCTGGGTTAATGGTTAGTTTTGATAAGTGCCAATCTTGTCGCCCCGAACTCAAGTATTTAGGATATGTGGTTGACAAGTTTGGTTTACGTCCTGACCCCGCGAAAGTAGAGTCGATTCTGAACATACCTTCTCCAAAAAATGTTAAAGAGATCCGTCGTTTTATAGGCACAGCCTCATGGTACCGTAGGTTTGTACCGCAGTTTTCCACTATCGTAGCTCCTTTGACGAGTCTCACGAAGAAGAATGTTAGTTGATGTTGGTCACCTGAGTGTGAGAGGTCCTTTAAACTTCTCAAAGAATACTTGGTCACGGCACCCATACTTACCTGTCCTGATTTCGAGCGCACCTTCCTTGTCCATACGGATGCTTCCGCATTCGGGATCGGAGCTGTACTTTCACAGCATTTCAACGACGGGGAAAAGGTGATCTGTTATTTGTCCCGTTCTTTGACCAATCAGGAGCGTAAATATAGCTCGGTCGAGAGAGAATGTATTGCAGTAATTTGGGCAGTGGAGAAGCTAGGGCATTACCTGGAAGGCTTCACTTTAAGATCATAACCGATTGTCACTCTTTGTTGTAGTTGCACTAACTAAAAGGTCGATTGGTCAGATGGGCTCTTCGCCTCCAGCCGTATGACTATGAAATCAGTCATCGTAAAAGGTCGAGTCACATCGTACCCGATTTATTGTTCCGTGCCGATCCCATCTTGGTGGACACGTTGGAAGAACCATCCTCGTCAGATAGTCCGGTTGATAAGATCACTGATAAATGATACTTATCGATGTTAGATCGGGTCCTGAAGTCTCCACTGCGTTATCCGTTATGGCGGGTGCAAAATGATTCCCAGTTGTATAATCAGGATTCTGGAAGTTAGTTTTGCCTAAAGAGAAAGGCTTGGAGGTAATTAAGGTCTGTCATTCGGATCCTTGTAGTGGACATACGGGTGTATATAAAACCGTCCCTCGAATTGAACATAGGTACTACTGGCCAAAGTTGAAGGCTGATGTGGCAAGTTTTATTAGACGTTGGGAAGTTTGCATTAGCACCAAACCTGAGCAGAAACCTATGGCGGGTAACCTGCTGAGCAAGACACCCACCCACCGCTGATAGACCTTGGCAATTAATCAGTGCCGACCTCATGGGGCCATTGCCGCGGACTGCCAAAGGCTATCAGCATATTCTGGTCATGTGCGACAACTTTAGTAAGTTCGCCATGTTGTTCCCGTTGAGATCAGCTACGGCTAGTAGCATGTCGCAGGTCATAGAGGAGAACATAATCCTTCTTTTTGGAGCTCCGAAGACCATAGTAGTAGATAATGGTCGTCAGTTCCAGAGTAACCGTTTCTGAGAGCCGGTAGAAAAAAAAGAGAGAGAAGAAAGGACTTCATCATTTCTTTCTCCTTTTTTTTATGGGAGTAAATGGGGAGTTGTTACGGGCCTTGAGCATATGCCGCCAGTGGTGCATAGCAGTGTGATACGGGTCACATACCGTCGTGATATAAGGTTCTGCTACTGCCTGCTTGGAGCGCGGGAGTCGTCCTTGCGAAAATTTGTCAGTCGAGAACTGAAAGAGTAGTGATTTACAGTTACACGCTATTATTCCAATTGTTGTTTTATTCGAGCAATCCGTGGGATTCTGGAATAACTGGCAATAATAACAATGTCCTTCGCTTTAGTGAATCTGTTCTGTTTGAGTATTTTTGGTATTCATGAAGGAGTTCTATCTCATTGAGCAGGATTTTGTGTACAGGTAAGCTAATTCCTTCTCGGCCATTTTGTCTGTGCATTGACCTCGTGTCTTCGTAAATTTATAGGCTGGCTAATACCTCTTGGAATGGTTCGTCGTATGGGCCAAGGGTCGATCCGTTCGTTCCCGAGATCGTGACCTTACTTGGAATTTCATTCCCATCGTACCCTCGAGAGATAGAGGTAAATTATTTATTTTACACGTATTGCAGCACGCTTTACGTGCATTACTGAATGAGCCACTAAAAGTGTATATCTTTAGGGTCCAGGTTTAATATTATCCAAGGACTGGGTTCAACACTGTCCAAGGATTGGCTAAAGAGCTGGAGTTGGTATTATCCAAGGGCTGAAGTAAGATTGTCCAAAGGGCTGGAACTTTCCAGGCACCGTCCCACCACTCGGAAGTTACCCCGTAGGGCCGTAATATAGTGAACGTCTGGTATCGTACCCCCAATTAAGTTTAGTATTTGTGTAGATAGCTTAATTTAGTATTTTGTTTATTTTTCCCGCCGGGACACACCTTCAGTGGGTCCCGTATCATTTCTTCTTTTTTTTTGTAAAACTACTGCTTGTATATATTTGAATTTCATATAAGATATGTTTTTATTCACGTACTATAGAGTTCATCATTGAAACCATGGCGGCTACTTAAGTTTTACTACGTTCTCTTGTACACCGAGTGCAGCTACATGAGGGAAATTTTCCGCACCTTTGCCGGACACCCTTGTTTAGTATATATAGATTAAATATATAAATATAATAAATTACCGGTCGCCCGGTGGAAACTGACAGATCATTACTTGTAACAAAACACAATATAGTACGTTTTTACTGTAGAGAGTGTGTCATTATTTCGATCGCGACCACCAAGGATGTAAACCTCCATGACGTTAATAACTTCTGTAATTTACGTTAAGCTTGGGCTTAACGCCCTGAGATACCTGAGCTAGAGTATTTTTGTCGTGGACACGATACATCACTTATCCGGGCTAAGGAGTGTCCACGATCTGCTACACACAGCAGCCCAAGATTGATCTGTTTTCTTTTAATTATCTCGCGGCCCCCCTCCGTTTCACCTAAGGGGTCCAAGATTCGTAGCAACATCCGTATCGTCCGTCTCCCCTTCGCTGTCACTTCAGTTTTCGCCCATGTTGGCTACGAGTTCTTCTCCCTTCATAGGTGTTTCCATCCACTGTGGAAAAATGGGCTTCATGATTCCCGGTTCAATGTCTCCTGCGTCCCAGTCGCTTTTAGGGTCTTCCTCGTTTGACTCTTCTGCATTGCCCTCGTCATCACTTGTACTCTCCATTTTATAGTACTTCTTTAATCTATTAACGTGAACTATTTGTTCCCGTCTCTCTCCTACCTCTTTCACTTTATAGGGCCTATCCTTCCCTTCATCCCTCTTAAATACCCAAGATCTCCCAGTTTCAACGTTCTAACTTCCGACTTCTTGTTGAAGTTAGTGATTCGATCACTCTTCACTTTTTCGGTAGGCTCGTGAGCATGCATATAGACCTGCTTCAGTCTCGCCATCAATTCTGATGCATAATTTTCAGCACAATCGTATTTTGTACGCCCTAAGCGGATAAAACCTAATCTCTTCCGTATAACAAGAAGTACGGACTATATCCCGTGTAGAATGTATATTACCCATATATGCCATCAGCACGAACGGTATCTATTCATGCCAATCGTCTTTCGCTACGTAGTGAGAAAGCGTATCCTTTAGAACTCGGTACATTCTCTCAATTTGTCCATTGGACGTTGGAGCATAACTAGCCGTTTGTATCTTCTCGATATCCAGTATCCTACATACTTCCTTAAACAATTTCGAAACAAAATTTGATCCTTGATCAGTCAATAGTTTCTTCGGTATACCATGCCTAACAACTATCTTCTCTACGAAGGCTCTAGCTACCGTTTCCGCTTTCTGATCCGGTAACGGAATCGCTTCAGGGTATTTGCTAAAATAATCTTGGAACGTTAGTACATAGCGATTACCGTTCCTTGACATGACGAGTAGCCCCACTATATCCACGGAGGCTAGTTCCCATGGCTCGTACGTCTTCGTAAACCTTTGTAGTGGTGCTTTCTTTAGATGGGGTGATGTCTTTTTCTGATTGCAGGATTCACACGTCGTGCAATAGTAGTCGCGTCCTTCCTCATACTTGGCCAATAAAACCTCTTTTGTATACTTTGTAAAGTCTTTTGTTGTCCCTGATGCCCCGCGATTGGTGAGTCGTGAAACCCCTCTAACACCTTAGCAATAAATCCTTTTGGTATCACCAGTTTATCGGCCATATCTCGATTATCCGATTATACAGAACCCCATGCGTATCCTTATAATATAATTCGTTAACACCAGTATCCTCATTTCCCAACTGAGCGTAGATCAGTTTGCAGTAGTCGTCTTGACATGCGCCATCCTCAACACCTCCTTGTCCCAAATAGGCTCAAACTCTTCCTTGTCTATTGGATTCACCTGACCTAAGTTTTTTCCTGGCAAAGTGTATATCAATATCTCGAGGTTTGCCCCATAAAAAATAATCATTATCATATCCGTAATTTCCTTCCAGGATAATCTCTCTAATCCACAACCAATTCTGGGCATAGCTAATCTCTCATCTCCCTTCTCTTCGCACATCATCCGCAGACTCTTGAGTGTCTCCCAAACATCCTCATAGGCCGGCTTCTCATTATAACATTTTTTTGTAAACAGGTAGTAGAGATTCCTAGAGATTCCTATTATTCCGTCTGAGGTGTGCTACCTCCCAACTACTCTATTTTGCTCCCTTAATTCTTCTGCTCCGCCAAATATTTCCCCTAACTTCTTCGCAATTCCCTTTCCCATTCTGAGGTCTTGCGAGACACAATTAGCTATGCTGCAGTTGGTAGGAGATGTAAACAAATCTCCTTTTATAAACTTCAAAGGACTCTGACCTTATGTAAAAGTGGTTTCAGTTAAATTGGCTATACTTTTGATATGTTATGTATTTCGGCATCCTGAATAAATGTGTCCATGGGCACGAAGTCCCAATCCCTAAGGATTTCGAGATACGATACGTTAAATTTGGATATTTTATGTAGAGTCTCTTGAATAAAGTTTTTACTCCAAAAGTTTTGCGGCCGGACTGCAAGACATTAACCATTTCGTTCTCGAGGGCGGGGAACATGATGGTGACAATATTTTCCGACCTACCGTCCAACCACTACTTCTAAATCGAAAAAAACCACGCCTTTTTCCGATTTTTCGACGCTAGGCTTGCAAGGACTTGTCGGATCGGGTTTTTCTTGGTCAATTTGAATAAAATAAGTAAATATTGACCGCAAGTGACCTAACTCACCTCCAGGGGTTGAAACTACCTCCATCCCCAATACCAAAATGCCACGAAAATAACGAAAATCAGCTGAAATCCATTTTCAAAGTCGAGGAATACGATGCTGATAATATTTCCCAACCTACTGTTCACCCACTATCCCTAAACCTGAAAACTATCGGATTGTGAGAAGTAAAAAAAAATGTTGAGACCTTTGGTTCTTTTACACACACTAAATCACAATTTTATTTTTTTCACCCCCTTTAACAATGGGATGGGGGTGGTGAAGGGGTGTCTAATACAAATTTTGAAGACGTTAGCTTCTCTTGTTTCTACTCAATATCTTAAACGGTTCCAGTTATTGTGTGCACAAAAAAAATAGAGGCAGTGGGTGAAGGATATGCCGGAAAATATTGTCACCGTCGTGTTCTTCGCCCTCGAAAACGGGAGTATACCGCTTTCAAGCTGGTTAGGTCACCTGTGGTCAATATTTACCTATTTTATTCGAATTGATAAAAAAAAATTCGATATGACAAGCCCTCGCAAGTCTAGCACAGGAAAATTGGATTCAGGTTTAGGAGTAGTGAATGAAGGATATGTCGGGAAATATTGTCACCATCGTATTTTCCGCTCTAGAAAACGGGAGTATACCGTTGTTTTCGTTGTTGGGGGTGGGGGTAGTTTCAATCCCCGGGGGTGGGTTAGGTCACCTTTGGTCAATGTTAACCTATTTTATTCAAATTGACCAAAGAAATATCGATCCGACAAGATCTCGCAAGCCTAGCACCGGGAAATCGAAAAAGGTTCACAGGTTTAGGGGTAGTTGGTCGGGAAATATTAACACAATCGTATTCCTCACCCTCGAAAACGGGGGTATACCGCTTTTCAGCTGATTTTCGTTATATTCGTGGCATTTTGGCATTGGGGGTGGGGATAGTTTCAACCCCTGGGGGTGAGTTAAGTCACCTGTGGTCAATATTTACTTATTTTATTAAAATTAACCAAGAAAAACCCGATCTCGCAAGCCTAGCGTCGAAGAATCGGAAAAAGAGGTGGCTTTTTTCGATTTAGGTTGGACGGCAGGTCGGAAAATATTGTCTTCATCGTGTTCCCCGCCCTCGAAAACGGGGAGTTAATGTCTTGCAGTCCGGTTGCAGAACTTTTGGGGTAAAAACTTTATCTCAAGAGACTCGACATAAAATATCCAACTTTAACGTATCGTATCTCGAAATCCTTAGGGTTGGGACTTTGTGCCCTTGGACACATTTGTTCAGGATGCCGAAATATATAACATATCAATAATATAGCCAATTTAACCGAAACCACTTTTACATAAGGTCAGAGCGTGGTCCTTTCCTGGTTCCGGTATGGCATGCTCCAATTTATATTGTTCGAACTCCCAATAACTCAGATCTATAAAATATTCTCCCTTGTTATACATGTGGCTCGGCGCATCGGCGTTACCATGCATTCATCCCGCTCTGTGGACTATTTCGAAGTCATATTCAGCCGAGATCAGCGCCCACCTAGTCAATCTCGAACTTGGGTCCTTTAGGGAGAAGAGCAATTTTAGAGGTCGATTATCTGTAATGACCGTGAACTTATGCCCATACAAATAACAGTTATATGTCTTAATTCCAAACACCACTCCATATAGTTCTTTTTCCGTTGCTGAGTAGTTCAGTTCCGCCTTCTTAAACGGTCTACTCGCGTAAGCTATCGGTCGTTCGTGTCCGTCCCTTTTCTGTCTAAGGACAGCCCCCATACTCTGCCCTGATGAATCGGTTGACAATATGAACGGCTGCTCAAAATCTCGGTAAATAAGCAATGAATCCGATTTCAACGCAATTTTCAGGGTGCTCATAGCATCTATAACTTCTTTGGTGATTTCAAATTCTGAATCTTTCTTGGTCAAGTTTACGATCGGGGCCGATATTTGAGTCACGTTGGGAATAAATCGTCTGAACCAATTAACACTGCCTAAAAATGACCTCACTCACTTAACGTTTCTAGGTATGGGAAATCTTGCAATCGCTTCCATCTTCTGGGGATCCGGAAATACCCCTTCTCGCGAAATAATATGGCCCATATATTTAACTTTTTGTAGCAAGAACGTGCATTTCCTCGGTTTCAGCTTTATATTGGCTTCCCGTAATCGGTCAAACACAGCCTTGTAAGTTAGCTATATTGTTCTCTGGCCCCTTCGGAATTAAATATAATTGTATCACCTAAGTAGACCATGCATAACTCTCCCGTGAGCCCTGATAATGTCAGATTCATGAATCGCTGGAAAGTCGCCGGCGCGTTGACTAGCCCAAACGGCATTTTCACATATTCGTAGTGCCCTTAAAATGTGCCGAACCCGGTTAGTGGTATATCCTTTTCCTCCACGTCTATTTGATGATACGCCTCGGCCACGTCTATGACTGAGAATAATACTCGCTATCCTGCCTTATAGCCTTGTATTAGATCTGACATATTCGGTAACGGGTAATATTCCTTTTGCGTAACACTGTTCAGCCCTCTGTAGTCTATACACATCCGGATTTTTTCCTCCCCCGCGTGCAGCGTTTTCGTCACTAACACTACCGGTGCCGACCATGAGCTAATGAAGGTCTAATAACTTTGGATTTTAATAATCTCTCTTTCTCTCTTGTAATATTTCCCTCCGTTTATAGGGTATCCTATAAGGGGCTTTACATATAGGTTTCGCTAAAATTTCTAACGTTATTCCATGCTTAACCTTCGTCGTACTGGTTAGGATGTCATCATCGTCCATGAATAAATCAGAATATCTTTGTAATAAATTTCTCAGTTCCGCCCTCGTCTCGCTGTCAAGATGAGCTAGGTCAAAACCTTCTTCTATCCACTTATCCCGGGTTACGTTGATTTTTCCAATGACAACTTGATTTTCTGTTGTTGATTGTGTCTCCTCACCTCTCATAGCTGTACCAATCTTTTATCCCTTTGTTATTTTTACCTCCTCCCACGAAAAATTTATTATCCTCATGGGCACGACATCTCGGTTTTCAACGACATGCTACGTGTGCGTCCTTATGGCCTATCTCTGCAGGTTCGCAAACCAACACCTCCCTTCTAATATTCTGCTTTGGTTTACCCCCCGTCCGGGGAGTATAGTAACTTCTTCTACCGACAGTATGCTAATCTCTGTTCTCGTACAAGCCTTCTCTTCTCCATTGATCATGCGCTCGCTTCTAAGGCTATGCACTTCAATCACTGATGTACGCCACTTTTCTAAACTGGCTATTGCGTTCTCTGCTTTCTTTAATCTGTCCTGTAGGTGTTCAATTCTTTGTCCGCTGCGATTTCCGTCCTTAAGATCACATAGAAAATCATACGGTTGCTTATTGCTACTGTTAATCCGTGAATTCCTTAACGTAGGATCTTTATCCATCTCTTCTGAAGCTTGAATTGGCTCGCTTCCTCCATTTGCATGTTCTTCATTACCTTCATGTGCGCTACGATGCATCTGAGCCGTAACGTAAGTGCAATTGGTACAGCTCCCTTATAAAACATCTTCAGGCCTTGCAGCCATAGCTTCCATTGATTATCTTCTCCCTGGTCGTCTTCTCCCCTATCCATTTGTACCTTCCCTTTTTCAGTATCCTGTTCGCTTCCCAACACTGGATCAAAAGATTCCGGTGATCTAGGAACATCCGTCTTTCTCAGTCGATTCTCCAATATTTCCCCATTTGCTTCAATTACCGGCTCTATACCACAAGTGACACGAACCTCATGAGCTGATAAAAAATCTCTTCCTAATAATATCTCGATCCCTCTGTGCTCCCCCAAAATATCATCGTCACATACGATAAACTCCCCATACATACACGTGTTTGACGCCGGTGCCAGGAAGCTTACATGAACCAGGCCATAAGTTAACAGTGCATGAGCAGTAATTCCGGGTAATGCCACTTCCTCGTGTTGTTTCCTCTCAACCCTTTGTCGGTTCGCCTCACGTCTCCCTCAAAATATCTCCTTCCGGGCATATCCCCATTTAATCGGTTTCCCACCAAGGTATAATCTTCGCAGTCGCCATTGTCTCCTTGGTTTCCCCTTTTTATGGGACTGGTGGGCGGGCCACCTCTACCTGGCAAGAATGCCAGTTGGCCTCCTAATCGGGGAGAATTAGAGGGCCTCAATAGTTTAACGAAGCGGGGTACACCTTCTCCAATCCCTCCGCTCTACTCGATATAAGTTTAGTCGCTTCATTCCTCGGAGCTTTTGGTATGGCCCCAGTATTTCTATTTCCCATGCTAAAATTCGATTCGCCGTCTGGCGCCCTGAACTCATTCTTCCTGGCTTTGTCTTGTCGATTATACTCGCTATCCCTTCTTCTGTCTCCGCGCCGATAGTAGTCCTCTTCTTGTCGCCCGTAATCGGCATGACCTCCTCGAGCTTGGTAGTTATCGGTTGGACCACTTGCGTCCCCCTTGGTCGCCTATGTCGGCTTAAATTCCCGAGAAGTGTTACCATTATACCTTCCCTGTTCAAATTCTCCCCGTGGTTTTCTGTCTTCAACTCTTAGGCTGGGGCACTGCCTAGCCCAATGTTCCGTTTGATGACATATATAGCAGTCAGTATCACCATTATAGCGCGAGTTACTATTCACTCTTTCCTTTCCCTGTTCAAAGTCGCCTCGCGCTTTTCTGTCTTCAGTTCTTCGGCTGGGGCACTGCCTGGCCCAGTGTCCCGCTTGATGACATATATAGCATTCATTTGTTTTCTCTTGCGTTTGTGAGTTCGACTGGTTCCCGCACTCACTAACTACATATCCCGATTTTCCGCAAGTATAGCAATTTACCTGAAAAATCTGCGGACCAGAATGCCTACCCTGTAATAGTTTCACTGTTGTTTCCTGAAGTTTTACTGGTTTTTCCGCTTTTTCCAACGTCAACCCCTCTTCTCGAAGCAACGAGAAGCCCACTTCTTTCATAACTTCTTTCCTTAGTCCTATCTTGAATTGATTTAAAGTTAAGTCATGATTTTTCTTCCTTATCCGGGCTTGTTCCTCGTCGGAAGCGTTACCTAAATCTTCTTTTAGTACTTTGGCCCCCAAAATCCTAAGCCACATACAATAGGACGACACGCTCTCATCGTGCCTCTGATAGCACTTACTTAAATTAAATTGATTTTCTCCCGGCAATCTAGTTATCGCAAAATTGTCAATTAATTTGGTCTTCAAGGCCTGAAAAGTTAGCCCGTCCAAACTTGAATCCGACCTCAAAAGATCATAAGCCTCCCCTATGCACTTATCCTATCATACCTAACGAATACATCGCGGGGATCCTAGAGATACCCCCAAAATTCTGGGGTACCGCAGGTGCTGCTGCACCTGATGTAGAAGCCACAATTGAACTTGTGACGGAAGTATTAACCACCGCAGAAGTAGTATTAGTTATGTTCTGACTTAAATATAGCTATAAGCATAGACCTGTTTATAATGGATCAGCACAATTCTCCAGATCGCTCCTTTTCGACTCTCCCTGTATACTTATATGAGTAAAATCCTACTTAGCTCTCTCTAATCTTTTACTTAAAAGGGCAAAAGGATCCACTAGATACCCTATAATCTTAAGCCAATTTATTTTTGACTTTCCCCGTATACCACCATAAAAAAAACCATAATTTGCGAGAGCCACTCTATATAAACTATATTGGAGCGTAGTGTTTAGTCCTCGATAACGGAAATGGGTTATCTGAAGATACCCCTTATCGCAGCTTACAGATGGGGTTTTCAGCTACATTGAATTTTCGGGTCGACTTGACATTTTTTAACCATGGGAAGCCAGAGGCAATTGGGAGAACCGAAACAAAGAACTTTTTAACGGGTTAGCGCGAATTGAATTTTGGAAAGGGGGGGAAAGGTAATTGGGCAGTTGTGCAGAGGGAGCTACCAAAAGTGGGTCGGCTGAGCGTTGGGTGATATAAGAGTGTATGGTAGTCAGGGAGCTAACGGGTAGCTTGGATGTCGGGTACTGAAACCGACGGTAGAGTACGTGTGAGGTACTTGAGAGTGTTAGCATTTAGGTTACAAGGGAAAAGGGTCAAGCGTTACGTCGCGACGGAGGGCGTCTATAAGTGATATCAAGGGGATGTTCTTTGAAGAAAATTGAATAAAAGTGTACTCGGCGTTAACTAAAGAAATTGTAAAGTTCGTCCAGAGTGTAGTCACGGCCTAGAGAGGGAAGAGAAATTAAAAGGTTAGTCTCTTCGCGGGAAATTGGTGTTTTATTTATGTTTTTCTAACTTTTGAGTCTAATTAACCCAATTTTAAATATGGGGGTCATTGGTTCTTTATAGAAGAATTGTGAAATTGTGCTTGTCTGCCTCTAGGGTTGGTGAGTCGAGACGGGTGTCTCCCTTATACACTTATACAGTACAGGGTTAAAAATTTCGGGGGGTGAACGTCACTTACTTTTGGGTTTCGTTTTGATATAGAAAATTTGCTTGTCAGATTAAAAAAAAATGATGTATGCTATTTAACGTAATATAGAGTTAATTTCTTTACCTAGGAAACAAATTTACAAAGATAATCTTCCCCAAAGCCCGTGCATATATAAGCCGTGGACAGATTCAGCAGCCGACGAAGGGTTGGTGTTTCTCAGTATGTTCCAGTGGGCCTCTACAGTTACATTTCCGAGGTCAGGCGGAAACCAAACATACCTTGGCCTGGTGGCAGCGGCGTTACCGCCCTTATTATAAAAATAATAAAAGCACTAACCCTCCCACCCCAAGGAGAAGACTGAAACCACGACGGGGTAGGGGGGTAGTTTTTGTTACATTGGTGGCAGCGGTGGGATAAATTAAAAGCATTGGTTGAAGAAAACATTAGGGGATGAAAATCTTTTGAAAAAAAATTAGTATAGAAAAAAATTTTTTGATTAGAAAAACATGCGAGATTAATTGAAAAGTTTTTTTTTTGAAGAAAAATATTAGGGGATGAAAATCTTGGAAAAAAAATTAGTATAGAATTTTTTTTTTTTTTTTTTGATAAAAATAGGTGGGATTAAGAAGTTTTGTTTTAAGGAACAAATTATAACAATTTTTGGTTCTGAAAAAAAAGAATAGAAAAAATATTTTATTGAAAATTAATAGGTGGTTTAATTTTTTTTGGAAAAAAAGGACTATTGGTTACATATTTCTTTAAATTAATGTGATTGAATATTGAGTTTGAGAAAAATATTGGGGTTGATTTTTTTTGTTAAAAAAAAAAATATTGAATTAGAGTTTTTTTTGAGAATCAAATAGGGTAGACAGAAAACAACATTTTGGTTGAGAAAAGTATTGAGATTTGTTTTTTTTTTGTAAGAAAAAATATTGAGTAAAAAGATTTTTTCCTGAGAATCAAATAAGGTGGAATAGAAGATGACACTTTGTATGAGAAAAATATTAAGATTTATTTTTTTTAAGAAGAAAAATATTGAGTAGAAAGATTTTTCTTGAAAATCAAATAGGGTGCACAGAAAACAACATTTTGGTTGAGAAAAATATTGAGATTTGTTTTTTCTTGTAAGAAAAAATATTGAGTAAAAAGATTTTTTTTTTGAGAATCGAATGGGGTGGATTAGAAGATAACACTTTGTAGGAGAAAAATATTAAGTTTTATTTTTTAAGAAGAAAAATATTGAGTAGAAAGATTTTTCTTGAAAATCAAATAGGGTGAACAGAAAACAACATTTTGGTTGAGAAAAATATTGAGATTTGTTTTTTTGTAAGAAAAAATATTGGGTAAAAAGATTTTTTCTTCAGAATCAAATAGGGTGAATAGAAGATAACACTTTGTTTGAGAAAAATATTAAGATTCATTTTTTTTTAAGAAAAAAAAATATTGAGTAGGAATATTTTTTTTGAGAATCAAAACAACATTTTGT
Source organism: Rutpela maculata (assembly GCA_936432065.2). NCBI lineage: Eukaryota > Metazoa > Arthropoda > Insecta > Coleoptera > Cerambycidae > Rutpela > Rutpela maculata. Next base: position 134,982,013 of record OW386286.2, on the reverse strand, counting down.
TTGAGAAAAATATTGAGATTTGTTTTTTTTTGTGAGAAAAAAATATTGAGTAGAAAGATTTTTTTTTCTTGAGAATCAAAGAAGGCGGATAGAAAACAATATTTTTTATGAGAAAAATATTAAGATTTATTTTTTTTAAGAAAAAAGAAATATTGAGTAGGAAGATTTTTCTTGAGAATCAAATAGGGCGAATGGAAAACAATATTTTGTAGGAGAAAAATATTAAGATTTATTTTTTTTTAAATATTGAGTAGAAAGATTTTTTTTTGAGAATCAAATAGGATGGAATAGAAAACAACATTTTGTTCGAGAAAAATATTAGGAGTTATTTTTTTTTGAAAGGTTTTTCTGGAGAAGAAAATATATAGGGGAATAATGTATATTTCTTTGAGAAAAATACAGTGATAGGAAAATGCTGGTAGAACAAGAGAATAATAAGCAAAATATACCCTAGGTTCGGTAATTATATTTTGATTAGTTGACTTGATACTTCGTTGAGAGTAGGTTTTTTTTTTGTGGTATACGGGGAAAGTCAAAAAGATTATAAGGTATCTAGTGGATCCCTTTAAGGGGTTACCTTTTTCAAGTAAAAGATTAGAGATAGCTAAGTAGGATTTTACTCACATAAGTATACAGGGAGAGATGAAAAGGAGCGAACTGGAGAATTGTGCTGATCCATTATAAACAGGTTTGTGCTTACAGCTATATTTAAGTCAGAATCATGACCTAATACTACTTCTACGGTGGTTACTACCTCCGTCACAAGTCCAATTGTGGCGTCTACATCAGGTGCGGCAGCACCCGTGGTACCCCAGAATTTTGGGGCTATCTCTAGGATCCCCGCGATTTATTCGTTAGGTATAATAGCGTCAACATTGGAAGCTTTTAGCGGTAGGGACGTTAGAAGATATCTGGAGAAACTCGAACAACGGGCTAGGATAGACAATTGGACCGAGAAAGAGACTTTAAACTTATTGAAATATAAGTGCATAGGGGAGGCTTATGATTTTTTGAGGTCGGATTCAAGTTTGGACGGGCTAACTTTTCAGGCCTTGAAGGCCAAATTAATTGACAATTTCGCCGTAACTAGATTGCCGGGAGAAAATCAATTTAATTTAAGTAAGTACTATCAGAGGCACGATGAGAGCTTGTCGTCCTATTGTATGTGGCTTAGGATTTTGGGGGCCAAAGTACTAAAAGAAGATTTAGGTAACGCTTCCGATGAGGAACAAGCCGGGATAAGGAAGAAAAATCAAGACTTAATTTTAAATCAATTCAAGATAGGGCTAAGGAAAGAAGTTATGAAAGAAGTGGGCTTCTCGTTGCTTCGAGAAGAGGGGTTGACGTTGGAAAAAGCGAAAAAACTAGTAAAACTTCAGGAAATAGTGAAACTGTTACAGTTTCTGGTCCGCGGATTTTTCAGGTAAATTGCTATACTTGCGGAAGATCGGGACATGTAGTTAGGGAGTGCGGGAACCGGTCGAACTCACAAACGCAAGTGAAAACAAATGAATGCTATATATGTCATCAAGCGGGACACTGGGCCAGGCAGTGCCTCAGCCGAAGAACTGAAGACAGGAAAGCGCGGGGCGACTTTGAACAGGGAAAGGAAAGAGTGAATAGTAACTCGCACTATAATAGTGATACTGACTGCTATATATTTCATCAAACGAAACATTGGACCAGGCAGTGCCCCAGCCTAAGAGTTGAAGACAGAAAACCACGGGGCGAATTTGAACAGGGAAGGGAAAGAGTGAATAGCAATTCTCGCTATAATGGTAACACTTCTCGGGAATTTAAACCGACATGGGCAACCAAGGGGACGCAAGTGGTCCAACCGATAACTACCAAGCTCGAGGAGGTCGTGCCGATTACGGGCGACAAGAAGAGGACTACTATCGGCGCGGAGACAGAAGAAGAAATAGCGAGTATAATCGACAAGACAAAGCCAGGGAGAATGAGTTCAGGGCGCCAAACGGCAAATCGAATTTTAGCATGGGAAGTAGAAATACTGGGGCCATACCAAAAGCTCTGAGGAATGAAATGACTGAACTTATATCCAGTAGAGCGGAGGGATTGGAGAAGGTGTCCCCCGCTTCGTTAAACTATCGAGGCCCTCTAATTCTCCCCGATTAGGAGGCCAACTGGCATTCTTGCCAGGCAGAGGTGGCCCGCCCACCTGTCCCATAAAAAGGGAAAACCAACTCGGTGGAAAACCGATTAAATGGGGATATGCCCGGAAGGAGATATTTTGAGGGAGATGTGAAGGATACGAACCGACGAAGGGTTGAGAGGAAACAAATTACGGCCATAATACCTGCACTTAGTATAGTGAATGAGGAAGACCAGGGACCTTATGTAATTTCTTTGTTTCTCAATGGGAAATCCCGTAGTTGTTTAATAGATACCGGAGCCGCTGTATCACTAATTCAGAAAAAGGTAACTCTAAAAGAAGGGCTGAAAACAGAGGAACACGAGGAAGTGGCATTAACCGGAATTACTGGTCATCCACTGTTAACTTATGGCCTGGCTCATGTAAGCTTCCTGGCACCGGCGTCAAGCACGTGTATGTATGGGGAGTTTATCGTATGTGACGATGATATTTTGGGGGAGCACGGAGAGATCGAGATATTATTAGGACGAGACTTTTTATCAGCTCATGAGGTTCGTGTCACTTGTGGTATAGAGCCGGTAATTGAAGCAAATGGGGAAATATTGGAGAATCGACTGAGAAAGATGGATGTTCCTAGATAACCGGAATCTTTTGATCCAGTATTGAGAAGCGAACAGGATACTGAAGAAGAGAGGGTACAAATGGATAGGGGAGAAGACGACCAGGGAGAAGATAATCAATGGAAGCTATGGCTGCAAGGCCTGAAGATGTTTTATAAGGGAGCTGTACCAATTGCACCTACGTTACGGCTCAGGTGCATCGTAGCGCACATGAAGGTGATGAAGAACATGCGAATGGAGGAAGCGAGGCAATTCAAGCTTTAGAAAAGATGGATAAAGAACCGTATTCATTGACTTATAGAGAGCCAATATTCGTGGGAGTGGATGGTCTGAAATACATATTTTTTTGAAGCCAAAAACTGCCCATTTTGTGAGAAACTAGTCAGTTATCAGACAGTTGCAAAAACATAGTGGGAGGTCAAAAAATACTACCCGTGTGAACGTGACCTTTCAAGCTTAATGTTATCACATGTGGACAGCTGCAATAACATGGCGGAAGGTCAAAAAATACTTCCCGTGGGAGCCTGACTTTTCAAGTTTAATATTGTCACATGTGGACTGCTGCACATGTCCAGATAGCACAAACATAAACTTATGTTATTCTTAAAATATTCCTACAGAATATTTAATTATTCTTAGAATAACACGAAAATAATTATTATCTTTTAAGAATATTCCTAGAAGTAACCAACGGTACAACTATATGTCTCTTTAGAATAATTTCAGAATAATTCGCACATTATTCTCTGGAGAATCTAGAATATTTTGAGAATATATTTTTACGGTTAATCATAGATTATGTTTTCAAGTTATCTTTATACTTTATACTAATGCCAAAATATATGTGCATAATATTAAATTATTCTCAGGATATTTTTATGTTTAATCATGGATCGTATTTTCAGGTTATCTTTATATTAATGCAGAATAATATGTGCATAATAGTCGAAATAATTTACAATTTACAAAATTATTAATTATTATTGGAAATAACTTCTGCGCCTGTGACTTTACGGCAAAGGATGCAGTTAGAGATTGTTCTTTTTTGACAACTAATATATAGATATAAAAATATCAATAATAAATAATTATTCACTGAAGTTTCGGAAACTTTCTTTCTCAAAGGACTTATCTTCTCTTTGACCAAAGAAAAGATTTTATTTTTACTTTAAGAAAGGAAACGGATTTAGTTTCCGAAATGTCAGTGAATAATTTATTTTTGATATTTTTATATCTATATACTAGTTGTCAAAAAAAATAACCTGTAACTGCATCTTTTGTAGTCACGGGCGTACAGATTATTTCCAATAATATACTATTTTGTGAATTATCTCTGGATTATTTTCAAGATAAAAAGGCGTATAATAAAATCCAAAAATAAAATAGAAAAAACACGGAAAATGCCACAAATAACTTTTAGACAATATTAATATTTTTTTCTGCAAATGTTTTATTGTCAGGGAAAAATAAAAATAAATGTTATTTATATACATGTATACGGGTTTAGTTAAGTCAATTTCAAAATTCCCGTCTTCTCCAATTCGAGCTTATGGAGCAATGATAACGGTGCAACGATTAATACTTTTCTGTTCGCCATACAGCAAAGTTTTTGTTTTTACTCCATCACGAATATAAAAAGAATAATTGTCAAAAAATCGTTGTTTTTTTTTTAGAGTTGCTGCGATAACTTATATGCTTTTAAGAAGATGGGAAACCTTAAATTTACTTGATAGGACCCATACGAAGGCTTACGTAGACTAAAAAATACCAACATTTATTAACAAGTTCATTTACGTGGCCTATAGATAAAATAACGAAATAAAAAACAGTTTTAAATAACAGAGGCCTTTACTCTTTAGTCAAAGAAATAAAGAGATATTGCAATTTGTTTACAAAAAAAAAATCCAAACTTTTAAATAAATTGAAAAAAATTCTTCAAATGAAATTAAAGAAACAATTTCTCAGTATATTGCATCGCCCATATTAAGACACACTGATTAAATATTCCTTTCCTTTTTACCCTCAAATCTTTCATTGGCTTTAGTAAGCCCACTTGCACTTCAATCCCCTTCACTGTTTGCACCGATCTGATTTTAGCCGCTTCTAGATATCTATACCATGTTGTGGTTTTAGTTTTCTTATTAGCGTGAGACATACTTAGACAACATATTTGGACACATACGTATGTTCGACTCTGAAAAAAAAAGAAACAATAAACCTTTTGCAAATTGATCAAGATATCTGGTGTCACAATGACAAGTAAACGATATTTCATATTGTTCTTTAATCATACCTATTTACTTAATAGGTACATATCTACTTAGTAGGTACATAAACTTTCGAATTTTATTTTGCAGCTCTTCCAGCAGTACGATGTTCCATTTCGAAATATTTTTTGACCAAAAGATGAAAATTTAACCTAACAAAGTTGTAAACAGTGTACCTACCAAGGGCGGATCTAGAAATTTCAATAATGTTTTTCTGGTCTGTGGCGCATGGGACCCATACGAAATATGGGAAATAACATCTAGAGAAGCACTCCTCTAACGATCCCTAAAAAATTTTGAAAAAGCAGTTTGCAAAAAATTTTTTCAAAATTCGAGGGCTGAACCCCCCCCCCCGAGCCAAGGGACTCCCGTTTAAAATTATTCTTTTTTTGTCATATACATTTTACTTTTCATAAAAATGCAACAATAGGTTTTGGAGTTTATGAAAATATTTTTATTACTAACTGAGATACAACGAATTGAAATTTTGTAAATTGTTAAATTGTAAATTACAAAATTTCAGTTCATTGTATTTCAGTTAATAATGAAAATATTTTCATAAACTCCAAAACCTATTGTTGGATTTTGACGAAAAGTAAAATGTATATGACAAAAAAGAATAATTTTAAACGGGAGTCCCTTGGCTCGGGGGGCACTCGAATTTTGAAACATTTTTTCGCAAACTGCTTTTTCAAAATTTCTTAGGGGTCGTTAGAGGAGTGCTTCTCTAGATGTTATTTCCCATGTTTCGTATGGGTCCCATGCGCCACAGACGAGAAAAAAATTATTAAAATTTTTAGATCCGCCCTTGGACCTACGTTATCTTTATAAGGGCATGACATGTAATGATGTGTAAGTAACAGGAGGAAAATAACATTTCTTTCGTTATCAGTCCGTTATATGTTATAAAACGAGTACATCATACCACTTTAATTAAAACTACAGAAATAGGCCTGTTATATTTGACAAAGCACGGCTGTTAATATGAATAATGAACGTACCATCAAGGCCTGAATAAAGTAGCTATTTTTACTTAACTTATTTATTATAATTATAATGATCTGGACATAGTAATTATCAAATTTTTATCACTAAATACATACGGCGTCACCACGAGATGACCGGCGTGACACATAACCATACACCATACATAAGAACTACACCCTAAGATTACTTTTTTGACAGAACACAGAAAAATATGAAAAGGCAATATGTAAATGGTAAAGGACAGAAGCAGCTGAAAGTTCTATATTTCTCTTAAAAAAATATTATTGTGATATTCTTAATAAAATATTTTCAAAAAAATAATCAAAAAATAATGTATGAAATTATTCTTAAAATAAATGAACAAATATATCCTATATATATATTTTCAAATATTCTAAAATTATTTATCAGATCATATTCTAAAAGTAATCATAAATTATTTGATTATGCCAAGAATTACTTAAAGATAATTGTTGTAATTAATCTATAGATATTTTTTAAGAAGATTGTCAGATTAATCTAAGAATATCTTGTGCTATCTGGGTGGTGGGAGGCCAAAAATTATTTCCTGTGGTAAACTGGTTGCCAGATGTCATGAGTCATCGATCTATGTCTGGTATTGTCGTGAAAATCTAACCTTTGGTTTCACCAGATGCTTTTTGTCTGATGTTGTCGTGAGACCAGTTATTTTTAATTGGTTCCCCCAGACAGGTCATTGACATAGGTCATTCACCTTTCACCAGATGCTTTCATCATAATCTATTTTTAGATTGTGTGCCATCTCTTCGCCAGATGCTTTTCCATAGCTTTTGATTGGCTGCTCACTGGCGAGCGCCTCTCCGCTCCGATTGCTCTGTCATTACTTAACTACTTAGGTCACTTTGCATTAGATTTTCTAGGTCTAAATTTGTGAAATATATATTGAATAGAGTCAATTGTTTTTTGTAATCTTCCATTTTTGCTTTAACCTTTTTAATTGTTGATCCATGGCAAATGTTAACCAATATACAAAACAGTTCAAATTTGTTGAAATAGGCTTGAAAGCGCTTTAAAACTTTTAACAGGATAGGTAATAGGACTTACTTGTTACAGTAGGACACATGCTCTGATTTCCCACAAAAAATCACGTGGTTTTTGTTGATGGATTTGCACCCGGCTCGAAGGACGAATGTTGAATTCTGATTTTCGAGTTGAGCATTTTTCTGAATAAAATACACTTCTTGTTTGATGAAATATAATATATTCTAGTACATTACATCATTGCATCCTCACTAGTAAAAGGTAGACAGCCAACTGCCGTCTTTTGCAACCGACAGCGCGTCCCTGATGGTGCACATGTGCACAACACAAATTGGCATATTCAAAAATAAAAACCGCTGCCCAAGCAATCACTACTTCCACATCCGGATTTTCTATCCAAGTCACACAACGAAAAAATTTTGTATGTGGAAATAATTGTTTATGGAACTTTAATAATATAATATTTGAAATCCTCTACCCCAAAAATCCATAGAACGATACCCCACATCGGTAGTGGGGTGGGGGTGGTGACAGGGGGTGGGAGTGGGGGGTGGATAAAGTAAAAAAATATTTTGAGGTTTCTGGTTCTTGTACGCACACTAAATCACATTTTTTTTCATCCCCTCTAATAATGGGGTGGGGGTGGCAATGGGGGTGGCTAATGCCAAAAATTTTTTTGAGACCTTAGCTTCTCTTGTCTATACTAAATATCAATTTTATGAACTCTTACCTGCTTGATTTACCTATTTACTCCAAATTTACCCCAATTTACCCCCCAACCTTTCGACGCAACAAGATGAAAATATAATCTAGTTCTAGATCTCATTAAAGTGCATATGTGTACCAAATTTCAAGTCAATATCTCAAACGGTTCCAGAGTAAACGTGCGCACAAAAAAAGTTACAGACAGACAGAAATTTTTTTCGCTCAAACTTGAAATCTCGACGTTTCATGACATTCTAAGCCTATTTGAACAATAAAAATTTTTAAAAATTTTTTTGTCGTTACTATACTTCCACTGGATGTGGAAGTAAAATATAGGCGGGAAATTCAAATATTAACAGATTTGTTCCTTGCGATATGTGACATTGCAATGCAATATTGTCGCGTGGACATTAGGGCCATTGCATCGATGTTACAGCAAACTAAATATTGATTCCTATAATATGTCACAGTTTCCAAGATAAGATTATTTATATTAAAATGCTTTATAGATTTCTTTTTTGTTCACTAATATATTTTTTCCCAAAATGGCTTGAGACTTTAGAGACATGTAACGTTAAATTGGGTTCCGATCTTATAGTTGTATATGCGGTTGTAAATTTAAAAATGAGTGAGGCTACGTTTGTTTTTTTTAAATGTTTTAGTTGATACCTGAGGAAAAGGGTATTTATATTTGCTTCTTTTCTTTTGTTGATAGCAAAGTGGATAGAGAAGGTAACTTGTTTGTGTATCGTTGGTTAAATAAAAATACTCTGGAAACCTTCTTGTTACCTATGGGTTTTATTTCATAGAATCATTATAATTTAGGTTCATGGATTTGTCATGTCTGGAGGGTTATAATAGTTTTTATTTTATGTATTTTTCCTTTGGTTGCTGGCAGGAGGTATTTTGGCTGCCTAACCTAAAACGATAAACAAAACACAAGTTAGTAATAGCTACCAGGGAGAGTTTATATTGTATGACTTACTGTTGAATTGAGCTAATCCTATTATTTTTCCTTGCTATTTTCTCAGGAATTCGGTTCCAACAAAGTGTGTAAACATCTTTGGGAATGTCTGTAAGTGTAGGCAAATATACACATTTCAGGGCGTATAGTCTGGAAAAAGAATTTAGTTACACTTCTATTAGTTACAACAAAACCACACTCTCTTACCTGTAGTTAACAAGTTCTTATTTATTTATTTAAAAGAATAAGCCTGGTAGACCTTTTTATTATTCCTTTTTGTCAGCTGTCATATTTCAGTTTGAGGAAAAGTGTTACCAACATTGGTTATGGAGGAAAAATTAGGGCATTTAAATTATTAATCCTAGTTTTATTTATTTTTATTGTAAATATGGTTCGATCATGGGCTTTATGCTTATTAGTCTCTATTTTAAGAATTGCTTTAATCATTCTATGGTTAGGACTATTTTCTGTGTATTTATAAATTAATACGCGAAAAGGAATTATGGGTAGGTTCCTAATGAAATGGCAAGCTGTGATTGGTGCTCGAGAACATGTGGTTGACCGGAAAAGAAAACGTGGGTTTCTGTTCACTGGTTAGCGCGTCGTTCCGCCATTCAGTCGAGATTTTTCCTGACTTGTTTTTTTTTTAAAAAAAACATCCCGATATTTACTTTTGGGGATCATGCTGGAAAGTCTTAAAGTTTAGAAGGGCCTGATTGTTTGTTAAGCTGTTTGAAGCCGATTATGGTTATTGTGGAACTTCTAAATAGGTAGGAAACGAAGCTAATGGATCCTTGTTTTTTTGTGTGAGCCCATTTCGGTTTTGTTGGGTAAGAGCATTTTTGCGATTTTCTTAGAATATCAAATTCTAAACATTTTATCCTTTTAAATAGGCAAGACATTGTATATGGTTAATTAATCTATTGGAGAGTTAAGTCTTTACTTTCAAGTTTGGGAGATAGATTTTTCTTGTTATGGAAGTTTTGTTGGAGGCCACGTGCCGAATTTTGGATTTGAATTTGCTGTTATGGTTACGAATTTACGAGTTTGTGGTTGTGAGGACGCTACTAGGACAGACTTTAAGTACGTAGACTGCAGTCACGCATCAGGTTACAGTTACATGACGAGAATTCACCTGGAGAGCCTGGAGTTTCTGGTATCATTATTCATCACCTTTAAGGACTTTTGAGGTCGATGACTTATTTTTAATTTGCATTACAGTGATGTCCAGAATAAAGGACCCCCTGTTACGTTTCAATTTTTTTGTTCATGTAATTTTTTATACCGATGGCCAGTTTGAGTGCCTAAATATTTGATATGTTACTCATGTAGTATACTTATTGTTTTTTTACAATTAATGTGAGTAACTGCGCAGTTATATACGTATATTGAATTGTCTTGTACATGCACATATCTTAGGATACTAGAAAGATGTTGGATGATAGTAACGTCCGTACAGTATACTGAATTTATTTAAATTAGAAGCGATTTAACATCAGGTAATAATTTTTTGTACGAATTTTTTTAGAGTAAATCAGAGATAGTCACCTCATGACTGAACCTTTCACCATTTTGTAATAAGTTTTTTTCTATTTGGATATACTTGTCCTATTTTCTGTAATAAAAAATTTTATCTTAAAATTGACTCTACTGTTTATTGATTATGTTGTCAAAGGAGACTTCAAGTACTAGAATAAACACGGAGTTTGGTAATTTTAAATCGGTGTGTCGAACAGGAGCTTAAGGTTGGTGAAATTTTATTGGAAATTACCTGGCGCTCAAACTTTTTTGGCAAAATATAAAATCGTTAAAAATAAACGAATCTCACCACTGAAGTCTCTTGCTGGAGCTAGCTAACCTTGAGTTAAATGAGCATTTTAGTACTTTTAGTTTTTTTTTAAGGCTTAATTTCATTTGAACACGTAACAACAATAATTTGGCGCCCAACGTGGAGCCATTTTTGATTTAATTTTTGCCATTCATGATTTTGTTGTAAATCAACAAGGTAATTTTGCAAGCTATCTGTTACATAATATTTTGATTTGTTATAGAAAATATTTTACAAATTTTTATGTTAATGTCGTATTTAAACGTTCAGTATATAGATGTTTAGTAGTAGCCATGACCATAGACCGTAAATTCATGAAATTCTGTTCTGTGTCGAGTATTGTCGTTAAATTTATTCGCTGAATATTTTTTTTACAGCTTGAACCTATTTCTTTGGGTTACTATTGGGTATAATTTTTGGCATTTCTAACAGTTTTCTTTCTTAGCTGATATTGACACGTTTTGCTTATTATACAGGGTTCTGGTGTCGCGGTAATTTTTTTACAATGGCTTCAAAAATAGATTCGGGTAGATTGAATAAGGACGAACTAATTTACGAATTGAAGATTAGAGGATTGGAAGATGTTGGAACGGTAGAACAAATGCGTGCAACGTTAAGAAGACTTTTACGTTTGGAACGTTCTGGAGATTCATTGACTTACCCTACATATGATTTAGATTGTAAAGAAGAGATTACGATAGCTGATACTAAAATAAGCGAAATCGAAAGTCTGATCAAGGACTTAAGCACTGGAGAAGATAGTGGACCTTATAAGAAAATAGAAGCGAAGATCGGTCATATTTTAATGAGAGTGGATCGTATTAAGACAACGGATGATGGTACGAAGAAGCAACGAAGTCAATTATTAACTAGGATTTTACAACTTAAGTCGACTTTAGCACAACGAGTTAAACGGGTTACCTTGGAAGAAAATATTTTGGACGCCAGCATGTTAAGTTTACACATGGGAGGTTCTTCTTCGGAAGACAGTGATGCTGATGTTTTTACTAGAAATAAACCGCTAGGGTCAAGCTCTACACAACTTCCTGTCACTTCCTGTCAAGCCTAAAGAGATGTCGGTATTAGCTTTTATTGAACGAATAGAAGAATTAAGTATTGCTAGACATGTTTCTAGTCAAACTCTTTTTGAATCGGCAGCGGATTTATTTACTGGTCATGCGTTGGTTTGGTTTAGGGCAAATCATTCCAAATTTTCTAACTGGAATAGTTTGTGCAAAGGTTTAAAGGCACAGTTTCTGGAAATAGATCATGATGAAAAATTATTTCAGCAAATCAAAGCAGAGGGAGGAAGAATCCATTGGAATTTACTTTGCTTATATGAGAAACGCTTTTGCCAGGTTATCTGTCACAGTTCCTGAGCTAACGCAGTTGAAGATCTTACGGGACAACATTAAGCCTTTCTTTCAAATTGCTATTGCCCGGGATGAGCCAAAGTCACTTATGGAATTGGAAGAGATGTGTGTGAAACTGGAACGGAGATGTTCTTCGATTGATACTTTTTCGTCTACTCCTGTGAAAAAATGGGCCGTGGAACCTGACTTAATGTATATTGCTTCGGAACCTTCGACTAGTTCACGTACTTCTGACCATAGTGTGACGATTTCTCGACAACCGTCAAGAAATGCTACTCTTACTTGTTGGAATTGCCAAGCAAAAGGACATAGTTCACGTCAGTGTCGACAACCAAGAAGAAAATATTGTTTTAAATGTGGAGCACCCAACGTTACGAAATATGATTGCCCAAAGTGTAAAAAACCAGTTTCGGGAAACGCGAGTACGAGCCATTAAGAGGTCGATTAGTAGAGGACTCGTGTGCGACCATTTCGAGTGTTTCAGTTGAAGAAAATTTTTCTCAACAGAAAATTATTCTAGATTATATTTTAAGCCATGCAGAGAATGATCAAAGGCCGTATTTGGAAGTATCAATTTTAGGAAAAAAAATGCTAGGATTGTTGGATAGTGGTGCAACCAGAACCGTGGTCGGAAAAAAGGGTTGGAAAATATTACAAGACCTAAATTTAAAACTTAATATGGAAGATTCTCCTCACTGTACGTTAGCAAACGGAAGTAAATGTCAAAGTAATGGGTCAATTTTAGTACCGATGACACTTATGGATAAAGTGAAGCTTATTAATGTCTTAATATTGCCAGATTTAGACCATGTTCTTATACTTGGAAATGATTTCTGGAGAAAAATGGAAATAATACCGGATCTAAGGAGAGACGTATGGAAATTTTCGGATACGGAAGAAATATTTGAGTTGAACACTATAGAGGCTGATCTGTCCACCGAACAGAGACAAGTCTTCGAAGAATTTATCGAACAGAAATTTAATTTGATGGGAAATTCTGTTGGATGTACTCATTTAGTTGAGCATGAAATTATTGTGGATTCCCCACCGATTAAGCAGCGGTATTATCCTGTTTCACCTGTTGTACAGCGACAGATTAATGAAGAGTTGGAGAAATTATTGGAGTCGGATATTGTTGAGCCGTCTACTAGTGCGTGGTCTTCCCCCATCATATTAGTATCGAAAAAAGAAGGAGGTTATAGATTCTGTGTGGACTTTCGGAAGTTGAATCAAGTTTCGAAGAAAGATGCATATCCTTTACCATATGTATCAACCATTTTGGACCGATTAAAGGGAGCTCGTTATCTTAGTAGCCTAGATATTAAATCAGCGTATTATCAGATACCTTTAAAACCTAACAGTCGAGAATATACTGCATTTACAGTACCGGGGAAAGGATTATATCATTTTAAAAGACTATGTTTTGGATTAACCAATGCACCCGCTTGTTGGCAACGTTTGATTGATAGAGTTTTAGGGGCGGATTTAGAAGAAAATGTTTTTGTCTACTTGGATGACATAATTATAATATCGCCATCTTTTGAGAAACATATGGAAATTTTAGAAAAAGTGTTTTCAAGATTAATAGCGGCTGGATTGACTTTAAATCGAGAAAAATGCAAATTTTTTAGATCTGAGTTAAAATATTTGGGATATGTCATAGATAATAAGGAAGGATTGCGAGTGGATCCGGACAAGGTACAAGCCATTTTGAATATACCTACCCCAACTTGTGTGCGAGATGTTAGAAGTTTTCTTGGTATGGCATCATGGTACCGGAGGTTCATTGAAAATTTCTCTTCGATCATTGCACCTTTAACTTATTTGTTAAGGAAAAGACAAAAATTTGAATGGACTTTCGCTTGTGAAGAATCTTTTAGAAAGTTGAAAGAGTGTTTAGTTTCGGCACCTATATTGACTACCCCAGATTTTACAAAACCTTTTAACGTTAAAACGGATGCTAGTGGATATGGAATCGGAGCTGTTTTGACGCAGATTATTGATGGTCAAGAACGGGTAATTTGTTACTTAAGTCGGTCTTTGACGAGGCAAGAAAAGGCCTACAGTACGACGGAAAGGGAACTTTTAGCCGTGCTTCACGCATTAGAGAAGCTACGACCGTATCTAGAAGGAGCTACGTTCACTGTGGAAACGGATCACCATAGATTGGTATGGTTGGATAACATCAAAAACCCCCATGGTAGATTATGTAGATGGGCTGTGAAATTACAGCAGTATGATTTCAGGGTGATTCATCGAAAAGGTAAAGATCACGTGGTACCTGATGTACTTTCAAGAGCTGTTCCAAATATAGATTATATCACGGATGAAAATTTGACTTTGAATACTTTTGGGTATGAATTTAAGGACATTACGGATCGATGGTATCTAAAGATGATAGCAAATGTTAATAAGAACCCTTTGTCTTATCCGAAATGGAGAGTGCAAGAGAAATATCTTTTTAAATATGTACATTGTAAAGTTCCTGACCTTTCGGAACAATCTGAGTACTGGAAATTGGTAGTACCTAAAGACAACCATCAAGATATTCTCAGAGAAGTACATGATAGTCCTACTTCGTCACATCCAGGAATTTTCAAGACATTCGAGAAATTATGTTATCGTTTTTATTGGCCGAAAATGAAATCTGATGTTACCACCTATATAAACCGCTGTCGAGTGTGTGCCCAACATAAGGCTGTTCAGAGGAGACCCGCAGGTCTTATGGGGACCCGTCCACAAGTAACAAAACCTTTCGAATTACTTAGTTGTGATCTTATAGGACCATTACCTAGAGGAAGTCGGGGATATACTCATATCCTAGTAGTCTGTGACTATTTTTCCAAGTTTGTTTTAACTTTTCCGTTACGTTCGGCGACTGCTGCTATGATTTGTAGGCATTTGGAGGAAAACGTATTTTTATTATTTGGAGTTTGTAAACATCTTATCACCGATAATGGAGCACAATTTACGAGTAAGGAGTTTCGGAAATTATGTGACAATTACAATGTGAATATTCTGTACAATGCTGTATATCACCCGCAGAATAATCCAACGGAAAGGGTAAACCGAGTCGTAAAAACGATGTTATCGTGTTACATTCAGGAAAATAACGAAAATGATGTATATTTACCTTTTGTTACCTGTGCTATACGAACCCAGATGCATGAAGTAACTGGATATACCCCATATTATGTAAATTTTGGACGAGAATATATAGGCAATGGAAAGTTTCACAAGGACACCAATATTAATCATCAGTCAGAACTAGAGATTGATAGGGCTGAAGAAAGAATAGTAAGAGACAGTGGATTTTCGAAAATTTTTGAAGATATTAAAATAAGATTGCGGAAAGCCTATACAAAATCAAGTCAAAGATATAATCTACGGAGAAGGAAAGTAAAGTATAAAGTTGGAGACATGGTGTGGAGAAAGAATCATGTTTTGTCAAGTAAGGTTGACTATTTTAATGCAAAACTTGCTCCCAAATATGTCGGTCCGTGTAAAGTTAGAAAAGTATTAGGAACTTGTAGTTATGAGATTGAAGGTGAAAACGGAAAATTAGTTGGTGTGTATCATGTGAATGATCTTAAACCTGCTAATGAATTAGGTTAATTCTTTTGGGTCGTTTTCTAGTTAAGTACCTAGAATAAGTTAGATTAGGATTATTATGGTATAGTTTAGCTTTTTTTTGAGTATGTTATTATTGCCTGAAGAAAGCCTTGAGACGAGCTATTCTTCACTGTGCATTTCAAGTCTTTAGTTTCGTGTGTATAATAGTCTTGAGGTGAACTATTATAATACGTTTTAAGCCTCGTATTAGTTGCAAGTGTGATAGTTTTAGGGCGGACTATTACCGGGCATTTTAAGCTCTATTTTATTTTTTTTCTGTTTCGTGTATCTTCAAAAAAAATTCTTGCAGAATTTTTTCTAAGGGAGAAAAAGGGGGATTTGTAACGTTAAATTGGGTTCCGATCTTATAATTGTATATGCGGTTGTAAATTTAAAAATGAGTGAGGCTACGTTTGTTTTTTTTAAATGTTTTAGTTGATACCTGAGGAAAAGGGTATTTATATTTGCTTCTTTTCTTTTGTTGATAGCAAAGTGGATAGAGAAGGTAACTTGTTTGTGTATCGTTGGTTAAATAAAAATACTCTGGAAACCTTCTTGTTACCTATGGGTTTTATTTCATAGAATCATTATAATTTAGGTTCATGAATTTGTCATGTCTGGAGGGTTATAATAGTTTTTATTTTATGTATTTTTCCTTTGGTTGCTGGCAGGAGGTATTTTGGCTGCCTAACCTAAAACGATAAACAAAACACAAGTTAGTAATAGCTACCAGGGAGAGTTTATATTGTATGACTTACTGTTGAATTGAGCTAATCCTATTATTTTTCCTTGCTATTTTCTCAAGAATTCGGTTCCAACAAAGTGTGTAAACATCTTTGGGAATGTCTGTAAGTGTAGGCAAATATACACATTTCAGGGCGTATAGTCTGGAAAAAGGATTTAGTTACACTTCTATTAGTTACAACAAAACCACACTCTCTTACCTGTAGTTAACAAGTTCTTATTTACTTATTTAAAAGAATAAGCCTGGTAGACCTTTTTATTATTCCTTTTTGTCAGCTGTCATATTCCAGTTTGAGGAAAAGTGTTACCAACATTGGTTATGGAGGAAAAATTATGGCATTTAAATTATTAATCCTAGTTTTATTTATTTTTATTGTAAATATGGTTCGATCATGGGCTTTATGCTTATTAGTCTCTATTTTAAGAATTGCTTTAATCATTCTATGGTTAGGACTATTTTCTGTGTATTTATAAATTAATACGCGAAAAGGAATTATGGGTAGGTTCCTAATGAAATGGCAAGCTGTGATTGGTGCTCGAGAACATGTGGTTGACCGGAAAAGAAAACGTGGGTTTCTGTTCACTGGTTAGCGCGTCGTTCCGCCATTCAGTCGAGATTTTTCCTGACTTGTTTTTTTTTTTTAAAAAACATCCCGATATTCACTTTTGGGGATCATGCTGGAAAGTCCTAAAGTTTAGAAGGGCCTGATTGTTTGTTAAGCTGTTTGAAGCCGATTATGGTTATTGTGGAACTTCTAAATAGGTAGGAAACAAAGCTAATGGATCCTTGTTTTTTTGTGTGAGCCCATTCCGGTTTTGTTGGGTAAGAGCATTTTTGCGATTTTCTTAGAATATCAAATTCTAAACATTTTATCCTTTTAAATAGGCAAGACATTGTATATGGTTAATTAATCTCTTGGAGAGTTAAGTCTTTACTTTCAAGTTTGGGAGATAGATTTTTCTTGTTATGGAAGTTTTGTTGGAGGCCACGTGCCGAATTTTGGATTTGAATTTGCTGTTATGGTTACGAATTTACGAGTTTGTGGTTGTGAGGACGCTACTAGGACAGACTTTAAGTACGTAGACTGCAGTCACGCATCAGGTTACAGTTACATGACGAGAATTCACCTGGAGAGCCTGGAGTTTCTGGTATCATTATTCATCACCTTTAAGGACTTTTGAGGTCGGTGACTTATTTTTAATTTGCATTACAGTGATGTCCAGAATAAAAGACCCCCTGTTACGTTTCAATTTTTTTGTTCATGTAATTTTTTATACCGATGGCCAGTTTGAGTGCCTAAATATTTGATATGTTACTCATGTAGTATACTTATTGTTTTTTTACAATTAATGTGAGTAACTGCGCAGTTATATACGTATATTGAATTGTCTTGTACATGCACATATCTTAGGATACTAGAAAGATGTTGGATGATAGTAACGTCCGTACAGTATACTGAATTTATTTAAATTAGAAGCGATTTAACATCAGGTAAGAATTTTTTGTACGAATTTTTTTAGAGTAAATCAGAGATAGTCACCTCATGACTGAACCTTTCACCATTTTGGATATGCTTTTAGATATACTTTTGGATATATTTTTCTATTTGGATATACTTGTCCTATTTTCTGTAATAAAAAATTTTATCTTAAAATTGACTCTACTGTTTATTGATTATGTTGTCAAAGGAGACTCAAGTATTAGAATAAACACGGAGTTTGGTAATTTTAAATCGGTGTGTCGAACAGGAGCTTAAGGTTGGTGAAATTTTATTGGAAATTACCTGGCGCTCAAACTTTTTTGGCAAAATATAAAATCGTTAAAAATAAACGAATCTCACCACTGAAGTCTCTTGCTGGAGCTAGCTAACCTTGAGTTAAATGAGCATTTTAGTACTTTTAGTTTTTTTTTAAGGCTTAATTTCATTTGAACACGTAACAGACACCCATTATTGGTCCAAATAAGGACAATTTGTATTGGTCCAAATAATGTCCACCATGGACCATCATTGAACGTCCAACACTGGAGGGCATTTGTACAGAAAATGTATATTAGTTTAATTGGTCCAAATAATGTCCATCATGGATCACCGTTTAAGGTCCAACATTGGACTTCCATAAGTTATCCAAAGTTGTGACATTTGGGCGTCCCTGGGACGTCTATAGGACGTCCAACTGTACAAAAAATGGATGTCCATAGGACGTCCCGAATGTCCCGTGGGGACGTTCATTGGACATCCATAGGATATCCATGTGCTATTAGGGTATATATCATTAACGATGGTATCTAAGTACGATGTTGCGCTGAAGCTTTCTCGATAAAAAGGAGGGTTTTTGTGAAGAATAAGTTAAAATTTCATTATGGTGCAGGTTATAAGTCAACCTGATTTAACTAGGTGTGTCAAAGTGTAACTTCGAGATACATTTAATGTTCAAGAAATTCACCACAAAATTCAGTAAAAATGTGATCTCATTCGGCTTATAATTATTTTTTTATATATGTATTTAATAGGTACCCACTAAACATTTTCTTTTCCGGAAATGTTTCTGAAATGCATGTACTGAAACATGAAACGTTTCTAGAAGCACGACAGAAACGTTCTAGACTCATTGCAAAAACTCAAGATGTCCTACCTAAGAAACGTTTCAATGAAACATTTCAAAAGACACGTGCCCGACACATCTATGAATATTTACAAAAATGTTTCCGACATCTCAAAAAATGCATATAATGAAAAATATGAAACGTTCCTGGAACTGTTACAAAAACGTTTCAGATATATTGTAGATACTAGAGATGTCCTACCCAAGAAACGTTTCAAAGAAACATTTCCTTCAGGAAAGGTCGCTATAAACCAGAGATGTGCTGAGAAAACTTTCCATATTTAATAAAAGTGTGTAAAAGTCATGTAAATAATATAATTGTATGCACTCAATTAGTATCAAAATGAAGCTTGCATCATCATGAATCAGATTTCACCATAAAATAGGCTATCAATATACCCCATGGAAAGTTAGAAGGAAAACTTCCTGAAACTTTCGGAGTTTTCAAAATGGAAAGTTTCCAGGAAGTTTTCCTTCTAACTTTCCATTGGGTATATTGATAAGCTATTTTATGCTGAAATCTGATTCGTGGTGATGCAAGCTTCATTTTGATACCAAATAAGTGCATACAGTTATATTATTTACATGCCTTTTACAGACTCTTATCAAATATGGAGTATCCTCGGCACATCTCTGCTATAAACATTATGAGACATAAAATTTCAATATCACCTAGTTAACTGAACTTTATTACCTAATGTCGAAATTGAAGCCGGTGTAAAAATAAACAAATAATGAATTGAAATATATTTTTAGGCGACTTCAATAACAATATTAAGGTTCAGTTAACTGGGCGACCGTAAAATATTATTTCATAATTTTTAGCGACCTTTTTGGAAGGGGGTTCAATTTTCTTTTAAACTTCCTAGTGTCTTCATCTTTACTTATCTTCACTGGTCTGTCAGTCCCATCAATCTTTCCTTGGCATTTAGATGTCTACAAATAAATAAAATTACCCAGCAAATATAAAAAAAACATGTATTAGAAACACTTAAATATTTGTAAACTGTAAATATCTAAAAAAAAACATAGTATATAAATATAAAAATATATAACAAAAGTATATCTTATTCCTCCATAAAATAAAATATCAGCTTCATAAAATCAAGTTGGTAGTTGTCCTCAAAAGTGGTTAACCATTGGGTATATTATCTTGTCTTCTATTTGATGAACCGCTACTGGGCCTGATATGAACCACGCCGATACTAAGTTTCGAATGTTTTATTCATGCCCAGCAAACAAAAATTATTGATATTATATAACCTGGTAGTAATGGGTTACATTAACAGCATTTATTAATGTTATGTTATTATTATGACATTTGTTATGAAATAATAACAGAATCATGTTACAATATGTTGTTATGCTTTAGTAATATAATAATATTGTAACATTTAAAGTTCAGCCAATATAACAAAGTTATATAACAATGCATAGTTTAATAATATTTCTGTTACATAAAAACTCTTATAAAAAATATATAACTTAAATAATAAAAATTGTATAACTGTTATGTTGCAGTTTGGTAAATTTATATTTAAAAGCGTTTGTGGTAGGGCAGCAGACACGGGAGCTCGGGAATTCGGCAGAGGCCATTTTGTTTTTGTTCGTGTTTTCACTAAGCAAAAAGAAGCTCAACATTCCAGGATTGTGGTGTAGTTGTTTTGTGCTCTTTGATTTAAATTTAGTTAATATTGGTGATCGGTGTACATTGAAGATAAGCAGGTATACAAAATATATTATAATTTTTATGTCTACCAAATACAAATAAAACATTTTCAATTCTAACCTCAAATCAAAATATGGAAAGAAAAGACATTATTTAACAAAGAGGTGTAAGAATCAAATGATTGTTGAAAGATTAAAAAAAGTAAAGACATTTAGTCATTTATATCCTGGCATGACTCATCAGTATGTAGAAATTCAATTTAAAATGTAGATAATTAATGTCAGTCATAATTTTTCACTGATGATTTTTAAAAAGAATAATTGCCATTAAAAGCCGTTTTTCTCTAAAGTATTCATATTCATTTTCAATGTTCTTATATACCCGTATAACCACGCTAGTAGAAGTGTGGCCACTTTCTTAATGAGTTTTTAATTACCTTGTTAACCTTGAAAAGTGAAAGTTGATTTGAAAAAGTGAAAGTTGATTTAACTTAATGACCCTTGAAAAGTGAAAGTTGATTAGATCATTGGCTTTGGAAATACCCTGTGGACCTGGGAAAGGCCCAACGGTCTGTGCCGAGCGATTAAGATCCGTTTTCTTAATATAAAAAACATGCAATCTTGAGCAACTAGTATTCAGTGTTCAACAAGTCTTCAAGAAAACGTAGTAAATACGTATTTAAACGGTGGTGCGTTTTTGAGTATCCAGTATTCGATAAGTTTTTTCAAGAAACGTGATAAATATGTATTCAAATACCTACAGTAAGAAGAGTTGCGGTGTACAGGGTGCTAGAAAAAGTAAACCATATTTAAGATCGACCGATTGTGATTATAGAAGAGTCCATTCAAGTCAATAACCAACCGAAACGAGTGCTGCAGCTCTAGATGACGGGTAACCTTGAAAAGTGAAAGTTGATTAGGTGATAAAGTTAATTAGTTCACTAACGCTAATGAGGTAATTAAGTCGTTAACCTAATCGTCTTTAATTACCATTGGAAAACCCCCAGCAGATTTTTGGAATTCCCCGCTGCTTTTGGAAAGTGTAGTGACGGAACAAATTGGTGAAATTTTTTGGGTGATTAAAACTCGATTAAGAGTTGTGAAAGTACAGTGACGTAACAAATTGGTGTAATTTTGATTGATTTCTACACATTCTAACTCATATATAAACAACATATTTTTATATTTTCTATAGTTACTCTCTGCGTTTGTTAAAATCTAGTTAATAATATATAATGTATAGAACGTACGAAGACCCGACAGATTTAAAAAGTGCAATAGAGGTGCTAGAAGAAAAATTTCGAGATTCGAGGTGGGATGCTGACCATGAGAGCATTTACGGTGGCGGTTGGTTTGATAATTCATATCTACAGCAGCTCAAAGAACAATATGACATAGCCCTAAGTAATGAATATCTGAATGATAAAATCAGCATAAATGAATTTTGCAGAGATATAATTGCACAAAGCTTGACAGCATATTTGTTCGAGATTAGGAGATTTTACCGCTTGATATTGTTGAAAAATATCATCTATTTAAACGAGAGATTGACTCAGAAGAAGAAGAACCAGTATGTGATAATGGTGATCATTAACCCTAAATATATTGAAGACTACAGTGGAAAGAGAATAATCGGTTCTAGAATGTTTATATAATTATTTATAATTTATGTCAATACATTTTTTAGTAAAAACACTGGCTTATTCTTATATATCGTGTTAACACCCTGTATTTTAGTTTCAGAAACATAAACAAGCTTTGAAATCTCAAAAAAAATATAACCAACATATTTGTGGTAACAGGAAAAAAATGTACTAAAAAAATACTCCAGCTTATACCACACATGCCCAAGATATTTTTTAAATATAGCTGTCATGCTGTAGCAATAACAGAAAAAATATTTTTTAAACATACTAATCATTTTATAGTAGTTCACTACTCATGTGCGAGATATTTTTTAAATATAACTGCCGTGCAACGATAACAAAAAAAATGTAATTTTTCTTAAAATATAACCGGCAGGTCGTTAATAAATAGTTAATGAGTTTCTATGAAAATAACAGCAAACTGCATTTCATTGGGACAATTTGTTCTTTTTAGATCCAGACTAGTTTATTTAGGTCATCTTTGATATTTACTTAATTTTTAAAACAGCTAATGTGAAAAAAAATAAAGCTATGAATTTAAATGAAAAAAAAATCTTCACTCATTCAACTGAAAAAACTCTAAAGTCTCAAATTTCTGGTGTGTAGACTAGTGGATCAACATTTATTACCAAAGTTGAACTGCGCGAAAACGAGGCGGTTGGACTAGACGCGCCAACCTAGCCTAACATATTTAGCAGCAGAACAGGTTAACAAAGAACAACGAAGGATAAAATGAAAGGAACTGCATCTGCACGTGATGTTACGCGAAGTTCCGCCTCGTTTTCGCGCGGTTCAACTTTGGTAATAAATGTTGATCTCCTAGTCTACACACCAGAAATTTGAGACTTTAGAGTTTTTTCAGTTGAATGAGTGAAGATTTTTTTTTTTCATTTAAATTCATAGCTTTATTTTTTTTCACATTAGCTGTTTTAAAAATTAAGTAAATATCAAAGATGACCTAAATAAACTAGTCTGGATCTAAAAAGAACAAATTGTCCCAATGAAATGCAGTTTGCTGTTATTTTCATAGAAACCCATTAACTATTTTTTGTTGAGATCAATAAGACCGAGTGAAAAAATTATTTTTTACAACCAGTTGTGTGGTAATATTTATTAAAAATTAAGCTATTTAATACATTAAGGTACAGTTTTGGCAGTTTGTTTTAAAAATGTATGAAATATATTTACGTAATATATTTTTTTGTAACATAATACAAAATCATATTTAGATGACCTAAATAAAAAAAGGTATGAAATATATTTACGTAATATTTTTTTGCAGAAATTTGAGACTTAAGAATTTTTTTCATTTTGAATGAGTGAGTGAATTCATAATTTTATTTTTTTTAAAATTATGTAAATATCAAAGATGACCTAAATAAGCTAGTCTGGATCTAAACAATAACGTGCCCCAGTGACAAGCAGCTTGGTGTTATTTTATATAAAAAGCAATTTTTATTTTTCTCATATTAACTGTTTTTAAATATCGTGTAAATATCAAAGGTGATCTAAATAAGCTCGAAGGTGTCGATGAGGCACTAATTAGCTCACGGGAGAAATTTAGAGCTGAGAAGAATGTTTTTTATGACAGGGTCCCTCAGTGTTATGCTAGAACTGTATCTAGCATATATGTGAATAAGTTGAAGAAGAATAAAAACATTGCCCGTAAGATTTCACGTCTATTTCTTTTATTGAAATGTTTAATAACCTTCATATTCAAAGATTTTTTTCAATAATGATAATTTCAGCTAGCGCAATTTCCGTCCGACAGCCTTATAAATTCCAGTAAATAATGTATGGTTAGTTTTTTCCCCGATCGTTAGTAGTCAAACAGTCCCAAATTCAGCCATTATCACTAATTACGTCTGTTGTTATTTTGCTGCAGTTTGCTAAAATTACACATACACATATTTTAAATGAATTAACCTATTATAAAAATCTTGTCTCTCCACAGAAATAGATTTTTGCTATTGCTATAACTTCAGGTCTATTTAAAACACGACCACAAGTAATTTAAATATAACAAACAAAAGATATTTTTAAAATTCTGAGATTAAGAAAAATTCTGCCACTTTTAGCATATATTTATTATTTTCTTACACACAAATGAATGAAAATCGATTACAAAAAAAGCTCGAACCGTACTCTTTGTCGTTTATTTAATGTTTTCTAACCTTGTTTAGTTATGATACAAACAAAAAAAATTACTTCGCTCTAAAAACAATGCATGGAATAAGCAACGTGTATTGAAAAAACAGGTCTATCTGCAAATCATAAGTGCTTTTTTTAATGCTTTTAACCTGTCTCTGTATTTTTCTCGAAAACAGGTTCATAAAACACCAAAAATTTGTTGGTGTGCAATGAAATCTTTCCAAGTAAAAAATATGTTGTTTGTAGGGTCTTGTTTAAAAAACTGTTTTGCTTCTTTTTATTTTCTCGTTGACAAAAATTTATCTACCTAAAGACATAAAATAAAAAATAATTTCCAAAATTTTGTTGGAAACGAAACAGAAAACGGGGAACAATTATTTTATGCATTCCGAAAGAACACAACAATTTGTGATCAATACTGCATATTATTTTTATTAGCTTTAAGTAAAAAGTGGTATTAATGATTTGTAAAAACTATTTACTTATTGTGTTGCGAATAAAATGACATCATCTCTAAAAAATCTGTTTAAGAACTATTTCCAATAAGTAAAATTAAGAATTTTTTTTCCTGCGTTTATTTATTTTCATAAAATACTTTCCAAAACTTTGTTGGAAACGAAACAGAAAACGGGAAACAATTATTTTTATGTATTGCAAAAGAACACAAAAATTTGTGATGAATACTGCATATTATTTTTATTAGCTTTAAGTAAAAAAAAATTGTATTAATGAATTTGTAAAAACTATTTACTTGTGTTGCGAATAAAATGGCATCATCTCTAACAAATTCTGTTTAAGAACTATTTCCAATAAGTAAAATTAAAAAACAATTTTTTTTCCAGCGTTTATTTTCATCATCACATACAATTTATTTCCTAACTCTCGACCTATCTAAGTACTAATATTTTCATTATTATTAAAATAAATACACATTCATAGTTTTTCAAAAACAAAGAATGAAAAAACTTATTGGATATTTAATTTTTTAAAACAAGCTTCCCTGTATCGTGTCATGATAGAAAGAAAAAACGGAAATAACTTGAAAACATGTTTTTTAAAAAACCTTCCAGTGTGAAATCACTTAACTTGGTGTAGATTTTTAAAATAAGAGGAAACATTTCTGTCTGTGTTATATCAAATCAGACCTGTTGAAATATTTTACACTCGGTGATGTAGTATTGTTTATTGAAATAAAGTTATTTAATACATTAAGGTGTAATTCTGGTAGTTTGTTTTTCATTATTTTTACTGTTAGTCAACTTTTACTTTTTATGTTTCTTTATTTTTGCAAAAGCCATGATTTTTATTATTCATTAAAAAAAAACTTGCATAAATATCATTCATAGGTTTTTCAAAAACAAAAAAACGAAAAAACTTATTGTATATTTTATTTTTTAAAATAAGCTTGTATCGTATTATGATAAGGTAATTTTTGTTGTTTTTGTATCACGACCAACCAAGATTAGAAAACCTTTAATTAGAAAGCCTAATACTGTTTTGGTTAGCTGTGTGTATAAGACAAATAATGTTTACATAGTCTGGTTTAGTATATTTTAAGGTATAATTTTTATAATATTTCTATGTTTTCCAGCACTTTAAAATGCCGGTTATATTTTAAGAAAAATTACATTTTTTTTGTTATCGTTACACGGCAGTTATTTCTCGTTTAAATAGATGATATTTTTCAACAATATCAAGCGGTAAAAATCTCTATCTATCTATCTATACTCGTAATATATGGCTGTGGCTGCAAAGCCATCCGCACAACACCAATGTATCAGAACAGGAAGTCCATAAGGTCGGCAAATATTAACAATAATGATAACTATGAAACTACTTACATTCTGTTAACTAAATTAAACAATTTCTTATACATAATTATATACACATGCATTTGAATAAACATGAAACAATTTTTTTCTTTCGTTTTTTTTCTTTTGTTTTCATTTTCTTTTTCTTATCTATTTGTCTTTTTTTTCTTTTTTTTTTCTTTCTTTTTTCTGTTTCCTTTTTTTTTCTTTTTTATCTGTAGATTTTTTTTGATTTTTTTTGTTTTTTGTTTGTTTTTTTTTGTTTTTTTTTTTGTATTAGGGATTTTAACGAGGACCAAAAAATCTGCCAAGGGGCCCGTCATGGCTTCTACATCACAACACTGGACCACGGAAAGTAAAAGGATTTTAAACATAGGATAAGAACAGAGGAGACTTAAATTTATAATATTACAGTTGTGTGTTTCTTACATTATATTTTTATTTTATTTTTTTCGATGTATTCAAATAGAATTAAATATATTTCTAAATTATTTGACCTTAATATATCGACTAAATTAAATGGCTGTGGTATATGGTTGTTACTTATTTTTTTCATAAATTCGTGTACCGAGTCCTGCCTTAAATTACAATTTAAAATAATGTGTTCAGCATCGCATTCGCAGTTTTCATTTTGTGCCAAGTTAATCCGGTATTTGTGGGTGGGAAATAGTCCATGATTTATACGCAGTCTAGTCAGTGTGGAGACAAGTTTTTTATTGACAGGTATAGCCGCGAACCAAGGTTTATTGTTTGGACTAGGGTTGATGTATTTATAGTATCTTCCTTTTCCACTGTTTAAATACTCTTCTCTCCATTTTACTAGCTGCCGATTTTTAATTGTAGTCATTAGGTCTTCAGGGGTAATAAGGTAATCCTTAATTTCTCCATTATGTGATGCTTCTTTTGCAGCATTGTCCACCATCTCATTATTTTTTATACTACAATGGCTTTTCACCCATACCAAAACTATTACTTTTCCTTCTTCATATAACGTGTGTATTAATTTGATGATGTTCAGGATTATGTAGTTTATTTTCGAATTTCCTTGTATGTTGTTAAATGTGTCCAAAGCGCTTTTGCTGTCGGTAAAAATTGTATATCTGCTCTCATTCAGCTCTTGTATATGTTTCATTGCTTCTAGGATTGCAACGAGCTCAGAATTATATATACAGAATTCAGGTGGAAGTTTTATATGCTTTGCTATGTTTTGTTGGGGATCAAAAATTGCACATCCAGTATCTTCTAAATTTTTTGAGCCATCAGTAAAAATTTGATATGAATTAGGCCAAAGTTGCGATACGTCAAAATTAAACATATTATTACGTAATTTTTCGGGAAATTTGCTGTAATCTCTTAAATATGCGATATTTATTTCTTGTTTGATTTGGGATATATTAATTTCATACGTCAAATTTGTTTGTGTGATGTATAGTTGGTTTTCATAATGTAATATATCTTCATAGCAGTTTATGTATATAAGTGACTTTTTCTGTATCCAATATCGATGTGTTAAATCTTGAATATATAGATAGTGTACTTTTTGTATTAGAGGGCTATTTTTGGAATATGTCCTGATAATAAATCTAGAACAGAGAATTTTTCTCCTATAGCTAAGTGGTAGGATATTACATTCTGCTAACAAGGCATCTATTGGCGTGCTTCTTAGTGCTCCCAGGCATAATCTTAAGCACTTGTTTTGGATGACATTTAATTTATTTAAAAATGTATTTGATGCTTGAGAGTAAAACATAGATCCGTAATCGATAATGGATCTAATATAACTCTTATATATCAGCAATAAAATAGAGGGATCTGCACTCCACTTGACGTGTGATACGGCTCTAATTATGTTTATGGCTTTTTCTGATTTTTTTACTACGTATTTTATGTGTTCATGCCATAGTAATTTTTTGTCTATTATCAGACCCAGAAACTTTATGCTGTCCTTTACCTCGAATTGTGCACTATTTAATGTGATTGAATTTGGAAGTAATTGTCTTTTCCTAGTGAAAATACATATTTGAGTTTTTTGTATAGAAATTGTTAAGCCATGTCTGTCCGTCCATTTATTTAATTGCGAGAATGATTTTTTTATATTTGCTACACCCTGCTCTAACTCGCAGTTATCGCTATATATACATATATCATCTGCATATTGTAGTAACTTAATATTATTGTTCGTGATAATTGTTTCTATATCATATGTATAAATAATATATAGCAGGGGACTTAATATTCCACCCTGAGGTAATCCAATGTTAGTGTTTTGTGGACCAATGAGATTATTATTTACTCTGATAAATATTTTCCGATCTTCATATAAAGCTATTATATTTTTAGCAAATAACATGGGGATACCTATTTTAATCATTTTAGAGTAAAGTATTTTTAGATTAATGTTGTCATATGCTCCTTCAATATCTACGAACATGGCTACCATGGATTTTTGGTTAGTGAATGATATATTTATATCCGTGATTATGTGAGCAAGACTGTCCGTGGTTGAATGTCCCTTGCGAAATCCAAACTGAGAACTTGGTATTTTTCCCCTGATTTCCAAAAATATTTCTAACCTACTTTTAATTAACCTTTCATAGGTTTTTAAAAGGCACGATGCTAGTGCAATTGCTCGGTATGAACTTGGTGTATTGGGCGTTTTATTAGGTTTTAGGACTGGGATTACAATATATGTTTTCCATTCCGTCGGTGCTTCACCGGAAGTCCATATATTATTATAGATATTAAGGAGTAAATTTTTCCCAGATACGTGTAAATTTGCCAGCATGGAATAATGTATGGAGTCTATGCCAGGTGCTGAGTTATTGTTGGTTTTTAAGCAATTTTCTAATTCGTATAGGTCAAATTTCTTTAATAGTTCAGGGCAGTTTAAGTTATCTGCGTTATATATAATATTTTCTTTCGGCATTGACGGAGTAAGTCTATTTAAGTATTCATAAATCCAGGCATCCTCGGTCAAAAGAATATGATTGTTATGAAAAGAGTTTTTTATTTTTTTAATTTGTGTCCATATTTCTCGTATTGGTGTATTTTTGTTTAATTTTTGACAATATTCTTTCCAGGCAGTTCGTTTACTTTTCAGAATAATTTTTTTTGTAATTGCCTTCATTTTCTGATAATTTAAAAAATTTTCTACTGAAAAATTCTGTTTGTATTTTTTTAATGCCTCCTTTTGACGGAGGATGGCCTGGCTACATTCATCATTCCACCAGTTTTTTTGGTATTTTTTATTGAAAAATTTTTTCTTGTATGGGATTGATGATTCGCAACAATTTTTTAAATGAGTGTAAAATTGGTCGTAATTAATGTCATTTGAATTTAGTAAATCTGTGGCAAACTCGTCCACCAGACAAGAAAACAAATCCCAATCTGCTTTACAAAGGTTAAATTTTTTATTAGGGTTATATGCATTCACTGCATTATCAAAATTATAATGAACTATGTTTATAGCGTAATGATCCGACCCTATAGTATCCTCAATTATATTCCAGGTGTACTCTGGAGCAATATCCGCAGAGCATATAGTTAAGTCTATTGCCGATACATTAGCGCTGTGTGGACGACGAACAAATGTCTCGCCACCTGTGTTTAGTAATGTTAGACCACAGTCTTCTATTGCCTGGAGTAGATTTTCTCCCTGTTGGTCGGTCCGACTACAACCCCACGCCAAATGGTGAGCGTTGTAGTCACCACCAACAATGAATGGCTTTTTCAGACTTGTTAAAAATTTCAACCAGTCTCTTAATGAAATATTTGATTGTGGTTTTACATAAACAGAATATACATGAATATGTTTGTTTTGTTTTTGAAATATTTTCAGAGCCACAACCATTATACCACCAATATTATGATAATCATTCAGAGGTACATAACTAATATTATTTTTAAGGAGGATGGCTACTCCGCCACCTCGTTGGTCTTGCCTATCAGTACGAACTATGTTATATCCATGAAAATTCAAATTTTGAGAAGGTTTTAGCCATGTTTCTGATATTAAGGCTAAGTTAACATCGTTTTCAAACAGGAAGACTTCTAAATTACCTTTATTAGATATAAGAGAACGTGCATTCCATTGTAATATATTAAGCATTGTTAGTAAGTATTGAGACTATAGTTCCTCTTATATCTTGAATCGTTTCCTGACTATTTTTATTTAATGAAATATCTTTTACTAAGTTACTTATATATTGGGATATTAGTAGAACAGCGCTATCTACGCTTATTAAATTGTGATATTGGGGGGCGGTTGTATAGGACGTAGTTGGTTTTTGTATATTTGGTCTTGAAATAATATCTTTATGTGCCTGGGCTAATGGATTTCCGCCTTCGATTCTTTTACGTTTTGGGGGACTTTGTGTTACATTTGGTACATGTGAAATAGATTGTGAGGGCTGTGCTGCTTGAGAATATGGTATATTATTTGTAGTTATTGCGGAATAACTGTTATTATATTTATTCTTGGCATCTCTGAAACTGATGTTCTCTGTACTCATTATAGTTTTTATTGTTTTTTGTTTTTTAAATTCAGGGCAGTTTTTAAAATCTGTAGCTAAGTGTTCCCCCGTGCATAGAATACATTGCGGTTTTTGGGTTTCGCATATATGGTCTTTTTCTCCTTTTCCACATTTTTTACACCTTTCTGTTCCCTTACACTGAGTACTCAAGTGGCCATACCTCAGGCACTTAAGACACTGTACTATTTTTGGAATATAAGGTTCCACTTCTAGTGAAACCTTATGTAAAGCAACCCTTGTTGGTAACATTTGGCCGTTAAAAGTTAAAATAACCGTTCCTGTAGGAACGTACGTGATACTGTCATTTTCTGTTTTTCTTCGGTTAATTCTTCGAACCTCTAGAAGCTCAAAGTATTCCCCGAAAATTGGTTTAGTGTTTTTTAAAATTTCTTCATCGCTTATTTCACTGTCTATAAATTTTATGACTCCTTGCCTGCGGGTAAGATATGAAGGGACGTATGCCTCATATTTATTATTTTTTAATAAAGTGTTATTAACCAATTTATTGGCACAAACATAATTATTAAATTCAACCTTTATTCTGTTCCTCCCTATACTAGTAATATTTACAATATTTTCAAATGCATCTGGTATATAGCTTTTTATAGTTTTAGCTATGGTAATTGGATGCGCTTTGCCTATATTACCCGTACTATTTTGAACGTAAACAATAAAGGGACTTATCATACCTATCGTATAAAACAACCTTGCGACTTTTATTTATATTTATTTCTTGTTCACTGTTTTTTTGTTGTGTTAGGTCAACTATTTGTGCTGTTTGATTTAAACTAAAATTAAATTTCTTACTTACATTTTCCAGTTTCTTATTTGTTACCTGATCGATGCCAATATTCAAAGTCCTATTACCGTTAGCAGTTTTTTGTATATTATCCGTTTCCATTGTTTCATATTTTCCTCTGTCGGGAGGATCCTTTCCATTTCCACTCATTCTGTTGATTAACTTATTCACTATATTTCGCGCTCTCGATCGATACGTTCACTCTTAATCGAACCTAGGCCGAGAGGGTAAAAATCTCCTAATCTCGAACAAATATGCTGTCAAGCTTTGTGCAATTATATCTCTGCAAAATTCATTTATGCTGATTTTATCATTCAGATATTCATTACTTAGGGCTATGTCATATTGTTCTTTGAGCTGCTGTAGATATGAATTATCAAACCAACCGCCACCGTAAATGCTCTCATGGTCAGCATCCCACCTCGAATCTCGAAATTTTTCTTCTAGCACCTCTATTGCACTTTTTAAATCTGTCGGGTCTTCGTACGTTCTATACATTATATATTATTAACTAGATTTTAACAAACGCAGACAGTAACTATAGAAAATATAAAAATATGTTGTTTATATATGAGTTAGAATGTGTAGAAATCAGTCAAAATTACACCAATTTGTTACGTCACTGTACTTTCACAACTCTTAATCGAGTTTTAATCACCCAAAAAATTCCACCAATTTGTTCCGTCACTACACTTTCCAAAAGCAGCGGGGAATTCCAAAAATCCGCTGGGGTTTTTCCAATGGTAATTAAAGACGATTAGGTTAACGACTTAATTACCTCATTAGCGTTAATGACCTAATTAACTTTATCACCTAATCAACTTTCACTTTTCAAGGTTACCCGTCATCTAGAGCTGCAGCACTCGTTTCGGTTGGTTATTGACTTGAATGGACTCTTCTATAATTACAATCGGCCGATCTTAAATATGGTTTACTTTTTCTAGCACCCTGTACACCACAACTCTTCTTACTGTAGGTATTTGAATACATATTTATCACGTTTCTTGAAAAAACTTATCAAATATTGGATACTCAAGAACGCACCACCATTTAAATACGTATTTACTACGTTTTCTTGAAGACTTGTTGAACACTGAATACTAGTTGCTCAAGATTGCATGTTTTTTTATATTAAGAAAACGGATCTTAATCGAGTTTTAATCACCCAAAAAATTCTACCAATTTGTTGCGTCACTGTACTTTCACAGCGCTCGGCACAGACCGTTGGGCCTTTCCCAGGTCCACGGGGTATTTCCAAAGTCAATGACCTAATCAACTTTCACTTTCCAAGGGTCATTAAGTTAAATCAACTTTCACTTTTTCAAATCAACTTTCACTTTTCAAGGTTAACAAGGTAATTAAAAACTCATTAAGAAAGTGGCCACACTTCTACTCACGCTGTACCGTTTATATAGAGAATCTATAGTCGTATCTTTACTTCGATATAGGTTATCTTTACCATATGGATACAGCAATGTTACGGTATACGTATCGATCTAATACAGTACGCTAACACCTGGATACCGATTCAATAAAGTTTGGTTATCGATAAAGGCACGTTTGCGTTTCGTTGGAATAAATTTCATGTAAAGATTTATTCTATGATTCTGTAAATAACGAGTACTAATACTGCATAGGCCCGGTAAAGAATAAATCTTTATTTTTCATTAAAAAAAAATAGATGAAAATAAGCACTTTTTTAATCACCCAACCACCACGCCGCGTTTCAATTCCTTCGCTATCATGCTCCAATTAATATTAGTATTCCATAAATTAATTATTTATAGTGATAGTTAAACAATTTTACTTACCTTGTTTAGGTCTCGAACCCTCGTCTGCTATGTACGTATCTCGTTATCCTAGCGCCTTAACTGACTGCGCCACCAGGGTGTCTAGCAAATTTAATGGTAAAAGTTATAGTAATGGATATCGGGATTTTATATTATTAAATGATGGTGCCTAATAATTGAGTTTATTATAGGAAACTGAGATAGACACATATTAGATGAATATTTATGGTAGCATAGTTTTTAAGAAACAATATTAGGTATACAGGTGCATTTTATCTTACGTAAATACAATTTCCAAATTTATTAGTGAAGCAGAACCTTAAAATACCTGTAGTTATTGTTATTGTTTTTAAACTTTAATTAATTTTTCTTTGCATATTGGTTAAATTTCTATACAAACAAGTTTGACTCATCCTATCTATATTCTTTCATTCTTGACTGGTGTGACACAAATCTGATAAATAAAAATAACATAACCTTCAAAAATGCCACAGCGTCAAAGAAAACACTATCGCAAAACAATGATCAAGATGTGATAATGGAGAAAAGCAGACGTCACAAAAGACGAAAGAATACTACCAAGATAAACCAGCATACATTCATCAGTGTAGCTACTACTACCACATCCATTAATGGTATAATATCACCGTTGTCCAGAGAGATTAACGTAGAATATCATATTCATATATACAACAGTGTTCCACAAGCGACAATTCTTCATAAGACTCAAATGTTACCGGTACCGGCAACGCATCGTCCGGAGCACGTTGCTGTAAAGAATATGTAGAGATGCGTGAATTACAAAATCTTTTAATATGTAAAGATAGACCTTATAATCTGTAAATAATTCTTTCGCCGGATCTATATCGATGTTCTGTACAGTAATCTGTCACGATGCTGTATAGATATTGCGTGTAGAAACTATATAGATAGGTTAAATGTAGGATACAGGAATTACATCTAATGTATAAAGGTAAACCTGTAAATACAACAGTAAAAGGTAAGATATAGACGCGATAAAGATTATATCTGTATAGCTTGAGTACCTAAAAATGTATAGGTTCGTTAAATATATCATAGGTACAGATTAAAATGTATAGCATCTTGACGAATCTGTATCGAAAGAAAAGCCTGTATCGCCTGGTTATACGGGTAATATTATAGCTAAAGTTTTCTGAACTAAAGTATATTTGATAATATTGTATTTTGAAAAATATACTTTATTATTGTATTGATTCCAGAAAGACTGGAGAGAAGTAATCCTTGAGATAATATTCACAGGAGATTAATTTATTTACTAATGAATGTACCACGAAATGCTCAGGAAATTTAAAGCGTTGACCTGGAGGTTATCGCTGCAAAGAAAGGTGAGGAACTTTAACCAATAGCTATATGAATATTTTATTTATATTGCTATCATTGTTTCAGAAGTTTTCGTTGCAAGTTTTTCATATGTGATGCAACACGAAATAGAACAGGTAGCATCAGAGTGGTTTCGCTTAGCAAAACAGGCAAGAGGGAAAAGAACCACAAGGCATCTTGTGAGTGCAGAGGAATAACAGCGTTTGGTAGAGACATCTAGAGGCTGTAGCTGTAGGTTTCTGGAAAGCCAGTGGGGGCATCTATTTGACTGGAAATTTGTTATACAGGTTTTTGTATAAGTGTTCTTAGAAACGACAAAGAATAGAACTTACCAATTAAATAAAAAACTCTAAATAAACCTTTGTTAGAAACTAAGTAATTTCCAAGACACATTAAGCAGATCAATGAAAAATAATCTCAATTTAATTGTTTTTTTTTAATATTGTTCAGTTTTGCATAGAAGTAATAGAACTATTGCAAAATTTACAATTTTGTCCTACGTGAGTAATTATATTTCCATAATATTTACATATAGCAAATCTGAGAACATTGTATCTCTATTAAGTTTCGAAAAAATTTTGTCATAATAGTCCAGTGGAATTAGAAAATATGCATATTGTAATTCGTTTCAGGATGCCACGTGGATTAAACGATGGTTTTATTGATTACGAACATGACCCTGAATTTGATCCACTTTTTGACCGCCGGAACATTGTTTATTTAACGATTTATTGTTGAAAAATTCTAAAAAATCGACTTTTTTAAAGATAACTCAAAGACCTTTAACGATAGGTTTTTCAATTTGTAGATACTATTAGAACTTTGGAAACCGGTTAATATAAGAGGTGTTTCATTTAAAACAATTGGAAATTTGTTTAAATAATTGCAAAAAACTGCGAAAATTTTTGCAATTTTCAAATATTTTTCATTCTTTAACAAAAGCACTTTAGTGCTTGAAACTTTAACAAAATATGTATTTTATTACCCCAAAGTTACCCCTAAAATTTCATCAAAAAATTTTGATTAGTTTAAGAGATATTCAATTTGTTTATTAAAAACATAAATAATGTAAAGTGCAAATTCACCCAGTTCCCGTTATCGTAGAGGGTTGATCCGGACATCATTTTTTTCGTTGAGACTTAAACTTTATGTTTTCATTAATGGTAAATCAAATTTGCATTATTTTCAACTTCAAAATGGCGTTTGAAGAAGTGTCACATTTTTAAATCAGCGTCAGAATAGGAGTGAGAAGCATGAGTCATATCTGTAACACGTTCATAAAATGATCAAGACGAGTTCAAATCCGTCAACCAAAAATTTACCGTTTCTCCGATTTTGACTTTTTTTTTTAATCTGGGGTAGCGTGATGAAATAATATCTGTCATGTCGATTTTTTCCTAATTAAACAATAATTTGTTATAAACAATTATTTTTTGTTAAAACAATTTTTACGAATTTATTTTAAAAAAAACATCTCGGCTTCTAGTAAGGCTAGTAATTTTTTTTAAAAATGTGTGAAAAGAACCCAGCAACAAAGATATGAGAACGATATTGCAAAATCTTCATTTGTTTAAATGTTATTAGCAAAAACCTAACCTCAAAATGTGACACTTCTTCAAACGCCATTTTGAAGTTGAAAATAATGCAAATTTGATTTACCATTAATGAAAACATAAAGTTTAAGTCTCAACGAAAAAAATGATGCCCGGATCAACCCTCTACGATAACGGGAACTTGGTGAATTTGCACTTTACATTATTTATGTTTTTAATAAACAAATTGAATATCTCTTAAACTAATTAAAATTTTTTGATGAAATTTTAGGGGTAACTTTGGGGTAACAAAGGACATACTTTGTCAAAGTTTCAAGTACTAAAGTGCTTTTGTTAAAAAATGAAAAATATTTGTAAATTGCGAAAATTTTCGCGGTTTTTTGCAATTATTTAAACAAATTTTCAAGCGTTTTAAACGAAACACCTCTCAAATTAACCGTTTTCCAAAGTTCTAACAGTATCTACAAATTGAAAAACCTATCTTTAAAGGTCTTTGAGTTATCTTTAAAAAGTCGATTTTTTTGAATTTTTCAACAATAAATCGTTAAATAAACAATGTTCCGGCGGTCAAAAAGTGGACCAAATTGGGTGTCATGTTCGTAATCAATAAAACTATCGTTTAATCCACGTGGCATCCTGAAACAAATTACAATAAATTTCAGACTTTTTTTTACTAATTCTACTGGTCTATAAATAGAAAAACTAATATTATGCCACTACAGATAGCATATTTTGTGTTATTTAGATTGGATGAATATTTAAAAATTTCATTTTGTATATTTTACACGGTATATCTAAATTCATGTCATTAATTTCAAGATGTGATTTTGTGTCCAAAGATATTTTAAAAAAGCTTATATAGACAAGTTTGAAATGCTTCCAAAGGAAGCTGCGGCCAGGGACGTCCGGTGAAACGTTCATCAATCGTGTCTCAGTACTGAAGCATGGGACCTAAATAATAGTTTAAGGCATGACTATGAAAACCAAATTAAGGAGTTTTTCAGACATATTTGCAATTTAAATTTGGAACAAAAAATGAAAAAATGAGCTGCCTCACATAACCTATCTTTGTGTGAAAATTCTGCTAAAATGATTTAAAAATCTTTTTTTCAGAATAAGGGCAAATCTGCAGATTTAAAAGTTTGTTGAGAAATTTGAATTTTTTATTTATAAAGTTTCAATAAGGTGTAATTTCTAAGACGAGATGTGAAATTCTTTGATGAATTTTTGCTCTTATTCTGAAAATTAATATTTTATAGTAGCTGCCCAGCAAACAAAGAATGTATCCGTAATGTTATGCAATGTTAAATGGAAGTAACATTTTTAATGTTCTCTTGCAATATGATATTTATATTACAACAACGTAACTGAGAAATGTTACATTTCGAAATATTAAATAAATATTTAAATAATATTGGTTACATTAAATAACATTTAATAGTATGACAAAATACTTTCTGACAACGTTGATGTTATATTAAAGTAATAATATCTTGTTTAGTGGGTGTTTCTTGAAAGTCTTGTTTGAATCCCATACTTCAGTACTGAGATATGGCTAACTTAATTACACGAATTTAGATACACTGAATATTATTTAGTAAATTGTTTATGTATGAAGTGAAGTGTTTAATAAATCCTTTCCACCATTGTGTAGCAGATGATTTTTATTTTATTTATTTTTTTGTAATTTTTTTAACATGTAAATGTCTTCCAAATATAGATTTATAACTATCACTGCTTTTTTAATAATTATTTTTAAATTCATTTCGTGGTAAATGGGATGTTTGACATGTTCAAAAACACATTTTTTTAGTGGTAAGCTAGTTTTGCAAAGTTCATTTCGATAAGTTAAAATCAAATATAGAAGCATGCTACTATACCATGTGTCAACCGGAATGTTTTATTCACCATTGTAAATAAATTTAAATTGTTAATTTGAAATAACATGAAAAACCGCTGCCCAAGGAATCACTACTTCCACATCCAAATTTTCTATCCAAGTCACTCACAACGAAAAAATTTTGTATGTGGAAATAATTGCTTATGGAACTTTAATAATATAATATTTGAAATCCTCTACCCCAAAAACCTATAAAACGATACCCCACATCGGTAGTGGGGTGGGGGTGGTGATAGGGGGTGGTAGTGGGGGTGGATGAAGTAAAAAAATATTTTGAGGTTTCTGGTTCTTGTACATGCACAAAATCACAATTTTTTTTTCATCCCCTTTAATAATGGGGTGGGGGTGGTAATGGGGGTGGCTAATGCCAAAAATGTTTTTGAGACCTTAGCTTCTCTTTAATATACTAAATACCAATTTTCTGGGCTCTTACCTGCTTAATTTACCTATTTACCACAAATTTACCCCAATATACCCCCAACCCTTCGATGGAACAAGATGAAAATATAATCTAGTTCCAGATCACGTTAAAATACATACGTGTACCAAATTTCAAGTCAATATCTTAAACGGTTCCAGAGTAAACGTGCGCACAAAAAAAAGTTACAGACCGACAGACAGAAATTTTTTTTTCGCTCAAACTTAAACTTTCGACGTTTCATGACATTCTAAGCCTATCTGAACAATAAAATTTTTTAAAAATTTTTTTGTCGTTAGGTACTATACTGCCACTGGATGTGGAAGTAAAATTATGTGTGTGTGTTTATGGAGTTGAAGTAATATCCAGATATGCCAAAAATCACGTACAAATGTGTTTGCAGTATTTTAAATTAAATTTTTGAATTTAAAACTGGGTATATAGAGTGTCGCACTAGAGTGTAGCAAACACCCTTAATTATAACTTTTTCTCCGATTTTAAACAAATTTTTTGCTCGCATTAGAACAAATTAGGATCTACTTAGGGCTAAAAGAACATTCGTCCCCTACAAATAAATGCAAAGGCAACATCGAATGAGTAGTGTCTAGAGTTCCTTTTAAATCCCCCCACCTTAAGTATAGCAAAAAAGAAAGGTCGACTCTGATTGGCTGTCGCTAAAATGTCTATAACTCTAGAACGAAACGAGATATTTCAGTTTTCTAAAATATTTTATTGATATATTTTGCTTTTCTTTATATCTATGAATATAGTAAAAGGGAAGGTCTACTCTGATTGGCTGTCACTTAAATGTCTATAACTTGAGAACGAAAACAGATATTTTATTTTTTTTTAAATATTTTATTGATATATTTCTGCTCCTCTTCATATGTATGAATATAGTAAAAAGGAAGGTCTACTCTAATTGGCTGTGACTTAAATGCCTATAACTTGAGAACGAAAAGAGATATTTCAATTCTTTTATTGTTATATTTTTGCTTGTGTTTAGAAGGGAAACTGCGACCCCCACTCTACTCACTCTGCTGATATACAAAAAAGAAAGGTTGTCTCTGATTGGCTGACATAAGAGTTCCTATAACTTTTAAACCGGAAGAGATATCTGAACTTTTTAAAAAGATTTCTCCTCAAGGTCATCATTAGTCAACCTGACAATAACCAAAAAAGAAAGATGAGCCCTCTGATTGGTCGATTGTCGATTGTTTCAATTCGCTATTCATTCCACCTTGTATATTATTATTATATATTTTTTTATTTGACTTTTTATCTATATTAACAATATTTTATTACATTGCATATTGAATATAACAAGAGTATATAGAATGTTCGTAAATTATATTTTTAAAGGTTTACTTAACAACTTTAAGTTTCCTTAAAACTTCAGATTTGTCTTATACGAGGTAAATAAATAAAACACAGGTAACATTTCAAGTATGTTTATTTCACATTTCCAATTCAAATTTTATATATTTTAATTAATGAAATATCTTTGTAAGTGTCTTTCTCGTGAAACAATACAATTTGCATGCTGAACTTTCTGCATTTAATGTAACATTATAACGCTCCCTTTTCTACCAATAATTTCCAATAGTCTTTCACCTGATTCTTCAGTAAACTTCAAGATATAATGTCTACACTACTAATTGATGAAAAATAATCTGGGAGAATAGTTTTCAATTTTAAAAATTTGAAAAATTTTAAAAATTAACAACTTGAAAACGAGACTGTACTTGAATCTGACAGTAATTACCCTTCATTTCTATGATTGAACCTTGTAATAATTTATGAAATGCATGATAAAGTAAATAAAGCAAGTCCATGCTTGCAGCTTATTATTATTAAATTTTAAGAATAATCCGGAAAAGGTATTTGAATTTTCAGATTTCAGAAAATTGGTCTTCTATTCTCCATTCTCCTTTCCTTGAGAATATACTATGCAGAATACAGAATACAATACAAGAATCAGTAACAAGAGATTGTAAATATAATTTGATTCTTTCGTTCGACTTCGTATAACCTACCCAATATAATTAAAAATATTGCATATATTTGCATAGAAATAAATATTTTTACTTATAACAGAGTTTACTCAAGTGTGCGCGATCATTTCCTTCAACCTTGTATAATAAGTTGAATCAATTCTGAAACGATTAAAAGAAAATATTGAATACAAATTTTCACTAATAGTACGAGATATTTACGAAATTTAATAGTCATTTCTTTCTTAGATCGACCTGTCTATTTGTATAAAATGAAAACTGTATATTCATTTTTAATTATGCATTCTGCAATTGCATTTTTACGTCTAGATAAGTTGATTTTTTACTCATTAACTTTTCTTGTTACGCAACTAGCTCCTATAAAAATGTCTACTTGACTTTGTTTTACCAGTACCATATGTATTAGATAATAATATAAGTACAGAACATCTAATAAAACGATAAAGAGTTAATATATGATTATTTTCACAATTTTAATAGTTGAATATCTTACTAATATCCATAGGTGAATCTTTTACATAAAAAAATATTAATTCAAACATAAAAGCCCTGATTATTTAGATTTTCCTTCATTATGAGTTATTATAGATTAATATGTTTTGAGAAAAGTTATATATTTTATATTAATTTTGTTGACATCTTTAATTTTGTAATTAGTTAATTAAAATTTCCAAGAAAACCTAGTACGCAATATTAACACTTCTTTTTTGCGAATACTTCTCAAGTTTCTGTAAATTATCGAATAAGATTTAAACAATTCCCCAAGTCTTTTTCGTAGGTGAATTTGCTTTCTGCGTCTCCTCAAGCTCTGGATGCTTCATTGAATTTGAGAATGAGTAATTAGTAATATCATTACCCACTCACATAAAACGGTACTCGGCACTCTTGACGTTCTTCCTTAAGGCCAGATGACATTTCTAAAAAAGAAAACAGAAATATTTAATTGTTAATGTGTATTAAACAAAATCAATCTTTCAATTATGTATACAAAAAATATTTTTCTTCTTTTGTAGAGTAATGCGTTACATGCACCAATTGGAAAATTGAATAAATTTCTATCTAATATTACTTACTATGCACCGAACGTTCTAATATATTTGACGAAAATTAATCAAAGAAAAAGTATACGAAACTATTTTAATTGGAATATTATATAGAACTATTGGAAAATTTTATGAAGAATCAGTTGGGTATATAAGGTATTTAGAAATCACTCAAGAATTATTTGCTGATGGATGTATTAGTTATAAATTCGAG
This sequence comes from Rutpela maculata, assembly GCA_936432065.2. Taxonomy (NCBI): domain Eukaryota; kingdom Metazoa; phylum Arthropoda; class Insecta; order Coleoptera; family Cerambycidae; genus Rutpela; species Rutpela maculata. The sequence goes on along the minus strand of OW386286.2, from coordinate 134,940,274 downwards.
TTAATTCCAAGTTTTATTATTTTGATTTCATTTAATCACTGATAAAAATTATGGTTTGGGCTCTGGGAATGAATAAAAAAAATATTTTTGAGGATGCATATTTGGATATTTGAAGAATATAAATAAGCCTATTATGAGAACTTGAAATGTAAGACAAATTAACTGGGGAAGCGCAGACATCTGTGATGTACTTGCTTTCATCGAGCGTATAAACTGAAGAAAAATAAATAACAGAAAAACGTGTATGAAATTAACTGATTTTGAATATTATACGGGGATATTGAAAATTATTATGAGGTGTCAGCTGGACATGTGCGAAATTTTGAAGAACCCAAAAAGTATGTTTTAGAAGAAATTTATAAATATATGAAGTTTTAAGTCGATAGGTTTAATTCTGTACTATTAAATAAAACTATGGCACTGCCCCCATTAAGTTTCTACTCTAAACTACTCGATATAGTATGCACCTACAGGAAAAAAAATCGTTAAAATAATACATTAAATGGAAATAAAGATTAATATTGCAACATATTAAACAGAAATAGAAAAAGGAATCATCCCTATGAACGTAACAGCTGGCACATTAAAAGGACTAATAAATAGGAAAATACCATTAAACACCCAATATATTACGATTCAAGAATATCTTCAAAACTGGAACATTTTTAATAAATATGTTTGATTTAACGCTAAAACATATTATTTATCTTTCAACTTTTACATAAATTTATTTAAATAAAGACGAATTCCTCTGTTTCTCTTATTTTAAAGTTATGTAAAATTGAAATGAGGAAAATTTTGCCAAGCAAAATTATAATAACCAGAACTTAATATGACTATTAGAAGCTATAATATACTATAAAGGGAACTATCCGAATTTATTGACATTTAACTAAACACCTTTTAAATGGAAATGATTATATTAAGCAAATTAACTCATTTAGTTGTTCTTGTATTTATCACTAACTTAGTTGTCATTGCTGTTTTAATAAAATTATATAAGAATAAAAAAAAATAAAACTTCTTTTTGATATTTATGCATAATTCCCACCACATTAGGTCTAGCAATATGTATGATGGATGATAATAAATATTGGGCATTAACATTATAATAATATATGCTAGATGTCATTTAATCTTTCATGTTGTTGAACCCTGTGCAATCTGTTGATACACAATGTGTAACGAATGAAAAAAATAAGGCCATATTTGACTGAAATATTTTTTAATTGTAATTTTATTTCAGACCCCGTATACTATTATTGAAATATATCTCTTCAAATATTTCATATAATTCGAAAGTGGTTAGAGATCCTTTTTAAATTCGTGAAAATTAATGTTTATTTTTCATTTAATAATAATAAATTATTGTAACTGCATTCCTGCTTTAAATTATGCGTACCTCATTTTACATGTTATGGACATACTGACCTTTTAATATCAATTTTCCTTCGCTTGTCCTCCTCAATAATTACACCCTGTAGTATCGTTAGATCCATCCCATCCGGTACATGTTTAACTTAAGAAATCCTGCGTCAGCACATCTCGACTGTATGTTTCCCACTTCGTTCTTCGTTATTAGTACCCGTTCGGTAAACAAGTGTGTGTGAACAAGTGAATTAAAAAATTTTAAAATGTCGAAAAGAGCAAGAGAAGAATCATCAACAACTAAGGGAAAAAAGAAAGGAAGATATGTAGAGATTCTAGGAGAACTAGAACGTTTACGACAAAAGATTTTAAGGGAAAATCCAGAAGATGAAATATCTAATAATTATTCTCGCTTGACGCTAGTTGTACACCTGCCTAATAATTATTCTCGTTTGACAATTATATATTTCGTAACCTGCGTTACGAATATCACATTTAGAGATATCAATAGCCTGCGCTATATGTCTCTATATGGAGTAATATACCTGTCTAATAATTATTCTCGTTTGACAATTAAAAAATATATTTCGTAACCTGCGTTATGAATATAACGTCTCTCTTTTTCTCTTATGAATAAACAAAAAGACGAGTACGCAAGTAGACTTCCTTGTGGTTTATTTATGAGACAATAGATAAGACTGATGTAACCTGCGTTACAGATCACTTGAGATAACAAACAGTTCAACAACTGTATGGGCAATTCTCCGGCCGAATAAAATAAAATAAATAAAAAGTCTGGCCGAATAGAATAAAATAAAATAAACATCAAGCCGAACTCTAGCCTCTCTATATGCTCATATGTTTAGTCATTAAAACTTATACAAACTTTATGTTTATATAATCGGCACGCAGCTAGATGAACTTATACAATTTTCATGTTTATATTATCAACATATAACTAGTTAAAATATTAAAGTTCTCAATACACCAGTCAGACGATAAACAAAAATTTACCCAATAAAATAGCACAGGTCCGTACTCTATTTTTCTGAAAATTAAATTTGGAAATCTCGACCGAAAAACAATTTTCAGATGTATCAGATAGAGAATCCCCAGAAGAACCAGAACTAGCAAACCCGGAATATGAAGGTGATACATCAGAAGCTACCAAAGAATACGTTGCTTTGCTGGGGGCAGATCCAACTGCCAACGTAAATCCTCCCGAAGACATTCACGGGGAGTTGGTAGTGAGATGGTCAAACTATTTCAGTAAGGGGCTAACTAAAGAACAGAGGACTGATATTATGGAAAAGTATCCTCTTCCGGAAAATTGTTCTTCTCTGAAGCCTCCTGCACTAAATGTGGAGGTCAATGCCTGCCTAAATGAAAAAACCATTAGACAGGATAAGTTTCTCACCACTATTCAAGAGCAGCTTGTCTGCTTTAGCTAGGCCAATGAATAAGCTGATCGAAAGCCCACAAAATGAAGACACAAAGGACACGATCGCTGCTCTAGCTGATGCATCACAGCTACTGTATAATGTACATCATGCTCTATCCGTGTCAAGAAAATTGCATTTGTCTCCTTTCCTCAATCAACAATGCAGAAAGATGATGGAAAGTCGAGAAATTGAAGAATTTCTACTGGGTAAAAATTTTTTTTGAAGATGTAAAAACAAATCAGGCGGTCTTAAAAGCAAAAAATGAATTGAAGGCTCCTACACAAAAGCCAATGCCCAAATCATCACCAACGCGACCCGTCCCTGGTACCAGCAGAGGTTATTTAAACTACCGGCGCCCAGTGACCTTCGTACGGAAAAGAGAGTCCAGCTACCAAAGCCACAACCAGTCGAAGAACCTGCAGCAAAGGAAACCCAGGACCAACTTTACTCGTTAAGCCAGGTAGGCAAATACGCAGGACGCTTACACCTGTACATTAACGAATGGCAAAAAAATAACCCAGAATTCTGTAATTTTAGACTGGATTAGGGGGATCAAAATTCCATTTGTTCGCCAACCAGATCAAACCACATTTCCAAAAAATATTGTGCCAGAGTCTCAACAAAGTTTATATGACATATTTATTAAGAACCTTTTACATATAGGTGGAATATCTGTGTGTCAATACGAAAGAGGAGAATTTTTGTCATCATATTTTTTAGCCAAAAAACCTAATGGAAATTATAGATTTATAGTAAATCTAAAGAAATTAAACGAATTTATAACCCCACCACATTTTCAGCTTGAACAGTCACTAAGTTGCTTACCCCAAAATCCTATTTAGCAACTATGGACTTAAAAGACGCTTATTTTCTATTACCAATCCAAAAAGACGATCGAAAGTATTTAAGATTTGTTTTTCAAAATCAAATATATCAGTTCAACTGTTTACCATTCGGACTAAATATAGCCCCTTATTTATTCACCAAACTCCTCAAACCAGTCATTAAATATCTGAGAGCGAGAGGTATTTTATCAGTAATTTATTTAGATCATATTTTACTAGTAGGTAGGACAAAGGAAGAATGTTTCTATTCCTTACAGCAAACTAGTTTACTGCTAATTCAACTAGGTTTCCTTATAAACGAAGAAAAGAGCGTTTTAACTCCCTCCCAAGATATTCGGTTCTTATAGAAAAAGACAATATTCGTAGGCAGTTATGTGTTTTAAAATCAAAATCACATTGTAAAATTCGCTTATTTGCAAAGGCTATTGGCAAATTAGTCGCTGCAAGCCCGGTGGTGCAGTACAGTGGGGTACATATTAAAGACTTCGAAAAAGGGAAAGGGAAAAAATACAACATATAAATTACCTAGAACTATTAGCAGCTTGGAATTGCCTTAAAGTTTTCTGTAAAAATTACAGTACATGTTCCATTTTGCTTAGAATAGATAATAGAACTGCAATAGCCTGTATAAACAAAAAGGGGAGCGTGCAACACACCAGGTTGGGCAGGATAACGAAACAAATATGGCAATGGTGTGAAGAAAAACAAATTCATATATTTGCATCTTATATTCCCACAAAAGAAAACACGGTAGCCGATAAACAATCTAGAATAACAGCGATTGAAACCGAGTATGAGCTAAATGAAAAAGTTTTTAAATTTATTACTGAGAGACTAGGTCAACCAACAATAGATCTTTTTGCGTCCAGAATCAATAAAAAATGTGAGCGATTTGTCTCTTGGAAACCAGATCCAGATTCGTCTTATGTAGATGCATTTACATTGAACTGGAAATCAGAATATTTTTATGCTTTCCCCCCATTCTCAGTTCTTTCACGTGTGCTGGAAAAGATACAAAGTGATGGGGCTAACGGTATACTAATAGTGCCACTCTGGCCTTCACAACCTTGGTATCCCCTTTATAAAAAATTGTTAACATCTGAACCGTTATATTTTGAACCAGACGAAAATCTTTTATTACCTCCTTTCAGGTTACCGCACCCCCTACACAAGAGCCTTACATTAATGGCAGGGAGGCTCTCCGGACGGCAATGTTAAGGCGAAACATCCCTGCTAGGGCGTTACCGGTAATGTTAGCCTCACTGTCGGACGGAACCTGGAAACAATGTGAGGGTTGTTATAAACGTTGGTAGAAATTCTGTAAAGAAAAGGGGGAAGACCCATACAGTTACAAGTTAAACGTTCTTTTAGAATATCTCACAAACCTACAAGAGTCCAATTTATCGTACTCCACGATTAACATGCATAAAGCAGCTCTTAATTTACTCAACCCAGTGACTAGTGGGGATGAGATAATAATTAAAAGATTTCTCAAGGGTGCTTACAATTTGAAACCGGCAACACCCAAGTATCAGACCACTTGGGACCCACATATTCTGGTTTTTCTTAAGAAACTACATCCGCTTGAAAGTTTGACTTTAGAAAAATTGAGTCACAAGCTAATCACTCTGTTGGCTCTAACAACTGCCCACAGAGTACAAACCTTTTCAAAAATTAAAATAGAAAATATAATCATAGACAGGAAAGGGGTGCAAAATCAAAATTCCAGATAGAATTAAAACATCGGGTGTTCAGAAAATTCAACCCTTTCTGGTTTTCCCAAATTTTCAAGAAATGCCAGAACTTTATGTAGCCTCCACCAATATCCATTACTTACATAGAACAAAAGAAATAAGAAAACCAGACCACACATATCTTTTCCTCGCCCACAAAAAACCAATACATCGAGCTACAGCTCAAACATTAAGTCGATGGATTAAGACGGTCTTAAAAAATAGTGGAATTGACACAGAAATATTTTCCAGTCACTTCACAAGACACGCAGCAACGTCATCAGCTATTCGGTTAGGAGTAAATATAGACACAATAAAAAACACAGCGGGATGGACTAAATCATCCCAAGTATTTAGTAAATTTTTATAATAGACCTCTAGCTAAAAATGATGGTGAATTTGCTAGGAGTGTGTTAAGTTTAGGTACTATAAGTGGTTAGTAAAAAATATATTGCAATATGAATAGTGTATCCAAAATGTTCTTATAATTTTAAGGTCGTATAAGAGGTATTTATGTTTACCGTTAATGATATGTTTATTATAATAAACAAATTATCAGATCACTGTCTCTTTAAACATCTACAGGGTGTAATTATTGAGGAGGACAAGCGAAGGAAAATTAATAGATTGATCGACTTACCTGTAAGGAAGGTCAATCGGAATTTTTCGAGCTTGTCCTCCGAAAATAATTACACATCCCACCCCTCCCCTAAACCCTACTGCGACCTGAGGGCTACAAACAACGAAGTGGGAAACATACAGGCGAGATGTGCTGACGCAGGATTTCTTAAGTTAAACATGTACCGGATGGGTATGGATCTAACGATACTACAGGGTGTAATTATTTTCGGAGGACAAGCTCGAAAAATTCCGATTGACCTTCCTTACAGGTAAGTCGATCAATCTATTAATTAACTTTTGCTGTAGTATTTTTTTAAATAATAAATAATGTGATTGAAACTAGAGTACAATAAATAACAGTTGAGTTTTCAATATTTTCTTTTGATTTGTTTATAAATTATTGTGTTATTAAGACGCGATGATTATTGCTTTTATTTTGTTATATTATTGTTGAATGAATAAAGCACAATAGGGAGTAATAGATATGGATAAAATGTATGTATTTTTATCAGTGGAATAACAATTGTTAGCTAGCTTTGCCTTCGACTAGTGACAAATTTGGATATAATACTAATAAAATTTTTTATTTTGGTGTCTATCGAAATATGGCATTTCACATTCCCCTTCGATTGTATTTACTGTATTTTTGGCTTGTCTAACGATGACCTCACTTCCCCCCGTACACGAATCTTCTATACAAGGCTAGTTTACATTAACTGATCTATTTCTTCCTTATATTAATGTTAACAAAAATAAGAAATTATGCTAGTTTTTCAGTTTCATGTTCTATAAATATATTCAACCTCGTCTAACAATGACAATAAAAATCTGTATGAATAAAAAATATCTATACGAGATTACCTAAATATTGGGTAGGTAGTCAAATGTAGATAGAAGATTTAATTAATAGATAATCATACATAAAGAATACAAAATGCGTAAAGTGCAGAGATATTTTGCAATTTGCAGAAGAGTTAACAGAACACGGTTTTACAAATAACGAAAATGATAATATGGTCTTAAATATGGAAACATAAAGTGTTCATAAATTTATTATATTAATATTAAATTGTAAGTACTAAGAATCTGAAAAAGATTTATAAATTTGAAAATTATACGAGGAATAACCATACCCACGTTTTAATTACATGCTAATTCATCAGATATTTTTCATTCCATATTCTGTTGCAAATTAATTCCATTCGCAACTACTTTATATTACATGTTAAGAGGTAGGTTCGGGATTTATGCATTTTAAGTTTGCAAGTGATAAGTGAATCTGCCAATTAAATATTAGAAATTTCACGATGATATTGTTCCAAAAAATTGCATCATATATTAAAATGAATAACTAGTGCAATATTAAACCGAAACTTGTCTTATAAAGTTAGCATGAAAATTTTTTTCACTTGTGAAGGTGATATAAGAACGGTTAAATTCTGAAATTCATTAATAAGTGCGTGTCAGCTTTTTTAATAAATACATTTAATAGATAGGAAAATGCACAATTTAAAGAAGTAGGTACACTATAGGTATACAAATAATTTTCCATTTGTATTGATTTGTTCCTAGAATAAAAACTTTTTCAAGTTTCATGAATTATAATAACCCACTATACTACGCTCTCTTGAATTTGGAATGTATCATTTCCTAATATAACAAAGAACCTTTTGAACCTTTCATGAAATAGGGAAACGTACATGAATGATAATAAAATACAAGGTATAACAATTCGTCAACTTAAAAAATGGTGCTAGTAGGAATTGCGAAATATCCGATTTAAAATAAAACGTGTCATGTCATACGTTACCTCACCTTCATTTATATTTATTAATACGAAATCTGAATAATATTTAGGCAATATATGATTTGCAAATACCATACCATCGTATTTAAAATAAAACACGGTCGCAGGTTAGTATGTATGAATATATTTCTCAACTAAAACCTATCGAAAGCAATAAAAAAAATTATGTACTCACCCATTACTGAAAATTTTCATGGTTCTAATCCATTTTCTTCAAAATCTGAATCGTGTTGTTTCTCTGTCTCAGAAATCATCATATGCTGATCTAAAAATAAACACATTAATTGGAATTGGAATCGGGTTAAAATTTTCTAATCATTTACAATTAAATCAATACATGTACATTAAATTACTATTTTGATTTCTATAAAGTTTACATCTGAGCGCACATTTGAATAAAATACGTCTTTTTTTATTTGAATTTGGTTCGAATTCATTTCTTTGGGATATATGGACATAAGTCCACAATTGAACCAGAGAAGTATTTCATTTTTAAATAACATTGTATACATTTATAATGATGCTAATTAAATAATATGACAGCAATGTGGAGACGACACTGAATTATATTAATTATAGTTTATATCAATGAGGATAAATATGTTGCTGTGTGGGTGGGTTTAAGTCTATATTATTCCCTACCTATCTATATTTTTATATATTTTTAAATATTACTGGAAAAGCTATATTTTTATATATGGTTATATTATGCTTCTATTGGCATTGGCATTGGTAAATAAAATATTCATATAGCTATTGGTTAAAGTTCCTCACCTTTCTTTGCAGCGATAACCTCCAGGTCAACGCTTTAAATTTCCTGAGCATTTCGTAGTACATTCCCAGATAGCATTTTTACATTCAGAGCATGTGCTCGGAACGTACTTTATGTACCCATGGAACTAAGAATGAATATTCATTTTGTATTCCATGTAGAAAATCTGAATGTCAGAGAGACGTACAGATGACCGCCTCTCGATATACGAGTAAGATTCCTACAACGTACCCATAGACCAAAACGGAACTTGATATGAACCAGAAACGTATATTGATATACTGATAGATACATGAGGTATATAGGAAGAAGGTCCATCCTACATTCGCAATGTACACTGCATGTTCACGGTATATGAGTACTACCTTCGTAGGAATTAAACCGTAGGTGCCTGGTATGTTACACATGAATCATAAATCTATGATGCATGTATATTGTAGGAATGAACATTATGTATCAGTGGCAGTTATAAGTACTTCACTCATACCATGTATTTTCTTCAAAGTTTAATTATTATAATAATTTATTACTTATTGTAATCATTGATGAGTCGCTGCTTCATTCCGAATATGTTCAGTATGACGCAGCGACTCATCTATGATTATAGCAAATAATAAATTATTATAATAATTAAACTCAAGAGAATACATGATATGAGTGAAGTATGTAGTACTTGCATATAATAAATCCAATATCTAATTTTAAAGTTTAATTGTTACAGTCAATTATTAGGTACTTATTCTAATTTTCCACATTTCACATTCCTTGTGAAGAATATTATGTAAGTAAATGTGGAATATATGCACAGAAAATTTGTTTTTACCATTAGTTTTCAACTAAAGTCAAATGTTTTATTCATCAAATTTTATTGAATGAAGCACACAAATGCTAAATAAACTTAAGTAAAACTTACAAGGGTCCAAGAATATATGTAAAAAAATTGTTTTACGTTAATAAGATCTGTTAAAAACCATTTTAAAATACATCAAACATTTATCACTCTAAAACTTCAGCTTAAAAATCATATTTAACGTGTTATTTATGAAAAAATCTAATGATCATATTACATTACCTTAAAGTTTTATCTATTTCAAATCGTGTTTTAAATTGCCAAGAACAAAACATGATTTTATTTTATTAATTACTTTACATTGTTGTAACAATTCAGTATGCATCTTAAATTATAAAATAGGAAGAGGTATAAATAAAACAGTTGTGTTACTTTAAATATATTTTTATTTTTTGTTACAAAAATGAATTGCAATAATAAAAAACAATTGTGACAAAAATTTCAATTGAGATTTTTTTTAACAAAAAAATTTTCTTTGCAACTTATGAACTGTCATATTTTACTATAACGAATTTTTTGCCAGTAAGTAAAAAATAGTAAAAATTGGAGGGCTTACATTTTCAAAACCAGTGTCCAGGTGTTGCCGATGGTGATACTTGTAATTGCGAAAGTCCACTTTTCATTCTCAACACATCATCTGTGACTGATCCTATTGGCTGAATACTTTCTTTTGGCTTTTCCAATTTTTAAGAGAAGGTCCTTCCTTCCTGTCTAGAGGAGGAGATGCATGTGCTAGTCCAACTACAAAAGAAAATACATTGTATTATATTTGAATAGGTACTTATTTCTCTTTAAAAACTGGCCATGATAAAGTTGAAAAATATAAAAACATCTTACAAAGATCTTACAGAAAAAATAAAACTGATCAAACATAAATTAAACAAATTGATATTATCATAAAGGACACGGCAGGCACAAAATAAATGGAAAAGAAGGTACAGTCAAATGGGCTGAAAATGTAGTATGTTGTACTTCATAATATCCTGATCAAAAGTTTTCATGGTCACAATATCTGAAAATCGCCAGTTTTTGAGATATGAAAGGTCAAAGATCAGGAATATCGGTACCCGCTGCCATAGTTGAGAGTATCATATTATGACGAGGATTTGTTTAAAGTTGTTGTTCTAATGTGTTTGCACATATGAACCAAAGAGTTCTGACTAAAGGAGACAAGCCGTTGATTTGCTGGACGGCGCGAGCATCCTTGTCTTTGTCGCACACCTCGTACCCTCTCCTTTGCTCTCCACTCTGTTTTACAAAGCAACACAGCCCCCCATGTACTGTGCGACAAAGAGAGAACGAACTGTGTGAGAAGGATGAGAATGCTCACACCGTTTGCGCGCTGTCCACTGCTTATACATTACACTTATGCAACTTGTATCCTCTATTTATAGAACTCTTTCATAGGAACACACTTTCACTCTTTCACGCACGCCCCCCACTACACACACACACATACACACGCACACTCTCACTTTAAAGTAAGCCTAGGACCTTAAAAAAATCACTCTCATCCATGAAACCTGCGGCATTTCCGGTCTTATGAATATGAATAACAACAACTCGTCACATAATACTCTCAACTATGACATTAGTGGGTACCGTCTTCCTGATCTTTGATCTTTCAAACTGGCCATTTTCAGACATTCTGCATTTTCAGCCCATTTGACTGTGCCCTCTTTTTCATTTGTTTTGTGCGGTGTCCTTTACCTACAAAACATAGATATTTTTTTGGAATTCGGAAATATTTATGCTTGTGATTATAAATGTACCTGAAGTTTCGAACGTTCACTTGAATGAATTTTAGATGAAAAAAAAAGTTAATAAAAACCACACATCGATTTAGGCATAAACACTTCATTGTCACATTTGCTGACAATAAATATCCACAATACTTAAGTTTTTGCACCTAAATCGAAGTAAGGCTTTTATTAATTTTTCTTTTTCATATGAAATTCGTTCAAGTGAACATTCGAAATTTTAGTTACTTGATTTTAAATGCCTACCAGAATTATTAAAAGAACAACATCTTCTTTCAACTTCTAGTAAGGACAAAATTTCTTGGGAAGTCGACAGCTTCCAATATGTTCTTCGATATCATTATGTTCATCTGACGGGAGGAATAACGTGCTTTTTGTACATAGTCCTTTGATTTGTTTTTGTTCAATCTGTACATCAGATGTGATCTCTGCCCTTTTCATTTAATTGCAGCTCTTCTATAATCCTCTGAAATAGGTATAAAGCAAATTACTACAAATAAATACCTATCACAACTCGTATGTTGTAATTAAATCCAATGGTTGTGATTTAAATAAACAAAAGCTCCTTAATATTGAAATAGATCGAACCTACCTTCTTGAAAATAAGATTTAAACACCCCGTAAAGTGTCCACGTTTCTGGGGGGTTTTCTCCTGTTTTTCAATGATCAGTCAAATTGTTTCCGTTTGAATGGTGACCACCAAGCTTCCTTTTCGTGGACCGAGACCATTACAAAGACCACCTCAGTTTTTTTTCCAAAAATCGATACCTACAAACGCCGTAATTATTATAACTAATATAGGTGGTATGCCTAGTATAGTATGTACAAAGGGGTACACATTAAACTTTAGTGTCTAAATATAAAATATCTGCAAATGGCATCAAAACTATGTGGTAGTTATATTGTATACAATTGTAAAGTACTTACTGCAATGCAATTAATGTATACTTGGAATAATTATAATAAATCACGGGAAAACAAAAAACAAAACACAAATCGAAATCGACATTTGACAGCAAAAGCGTGACGTATACTAATAGCAGCACGGTGAGCATGCGCACTAACCTAATGACCGTGGCGCGCATTTAAAAAATTCTACAAGGGGATTGTAATGAGATGGAAAACGAAAATCTAAATATAAAAGATAAAATGTAATTAAATAACCATTCTGAGTCTGAACTATCTGCTTAAGAAATGCCGATAGTTACCGAGATAGTTACTAATTAATTGAACACAGTACATAAATTAAAAAAGGGTTATTATTCATTATTATTTAATATTTCATTCATTGTTATTTAATATTTCATATTCATTATTTTTTAATATTCGATCACAAATCTAAAGTCTGGATTCAAAATTTAAAACATATTTCATATATACAATAATATTGACGAACGATTTAAAATTTATAAAACGTCATACACCGCACAGGGGATGATTATAAATGTACTTAAACCAAATCTATATAGATAGAGAAATATCATAATTATTTTTGTAGGTAGGTAGGTAGATAGATACTATAAAACTAACATTGCTGTCTCATCAGTTGTGATGCAGGTTTATTTTTATTAGTTCAAAAATCGAACCAATCAGCGTTCGCGTTAAAAGTGCTGAACTTTTGATGATATTACTGCCTGCGCGGCGCTCGAGCGATGCAAATATTTCTGCAAAAAATATACCTGTATTATACAGATAAAATCATTGACGAATGTTTATACGATGTACATGAACGCATATACGAAGAACGTTCCCTGATACGTGTACACAATATATGCGACTGTGAACATAAACTTTTCTATATATACCATTTATATCGTATGTATAATCATATTGTATATGTGAAAATATTATTTATATGGGAATGTTGAGGGAACATACATGGCAAGTACAGAATGCAATTAGAACATTGGGAATGCAAAATGTACATTCGTGGAATAATAAATGCTATCTGGGTTCATTAGTAAATAAATTAATCTCCTGTGAATATTATCTCAAGGATTGCTTCTCTCCACTCTTTCTGGAATCAATATAATAATAATGTATATTTTTCAAAATACAATACCATCAAATATACTTTAGTTCAGAAAACTTTAGCTATAATATTATATAAGAACATTGAAAATGAATATCAATACTTTAGAGAAAAACTGCTTTTAATGGTAATTATTCTTTTTAAAAATATCGTATTGTTTCAAAATTTCTTTTTGATACTTATATTATTGGTTAAAACAGTTTTTCAACTCATTTTGACAGTCATTAGTATAGAGTATATCACAATTTCCTTCAATAATAATCAGTGAAAAATTATGACTCTGACATTAATTATCTACATTTTCAATTGAATTTCTACATACTGATGAGTCATGCCAGGATATAAATGACTAAATGACTTTACTTTTTTTAATCTTTCAACAATCATTTGATTCTTATATCTCTTTGTTAAATAATGTCTTTTCTTTCCATATTTTGATTTGAGGTTAGAATTGAAAAAGTTTTATTTGTATTTGATAGGCATAAAAATTATAATATATTTTGTATACCTGCTTATCTTCAATGCACACTGATCACCAATATTAACTAAATTTAAATCAAAGAGCACAGAACAACTACACAACAATGCTGGAATGTTGAGCTTCTTTTTGCTTAGTGAAAACACGAACAAAAACGGCCTCTGCCTAATTCCCGAGCCCGTGTCTGCTGCCCTACCACAAACGCTTTTAAATATAAATTTACCAAACTGCAACATAACAGTTATACAATTTTTATTATTTAAGTTATATATTTTTTATAAGAGTTTTTATGTAACAGAAATATTATTAAACTATACATTGTTATATAACTTTGTTATATTTGTTGAACTTTAAATGTTACAATATTATTATATTACTAAAGCACAACAACATATTGTAACATGATTATGTTATTATTTTATAACAAATGTCATAATAATAACATATAACATTAATAAATACTGTTAATGTAACCCATTACTACCAGGTTATATAATATCAACAATTTTTGTTTGCTGGGACTTCTCTGGTTCAATTGTGGACTTATGTCCATATATCCCAAAGAAATGAATTCGAACCAAATTCAAATAAAAAAAGACGTATTTTATTCAAATGTGCGCTCAGATGTAAACTTTATAGAAATCAAAATAGTAATTTAATGTACATGTATTGATTTAATTGTAAATGATTAGAAAATTTAAACCCGATTCCAATTCCAATTAATGTGTTTATTTTTAGATCAGCATATGATGATTTCTGAGACAGAGAAACAACACGATTCAGATTTTGAAGAAAATGGATTAGAACCATGAAAATTTTCAGTAATGGGTGAGTACATAATTTTTTTTATTGCTTTCGATAGGTTTTAGTTGAGAAATATATTCATACATACTAACCTGCGACCGTGTTTTATTTTAAATACGATGGTATGGTATTTGCAAATCATATATTGCCTAAATATTATTCAGATTTCGTATTAATAAATATAAATGAAGGTGAGGTAACGTATGACATGACACGTTTTATTTTAAATCGGATATTTCGCAATTCCTACTAGCACCATTTTTTAAGTTGACGAATTGTTATACCTTGTATTTTATTATCATTCATGTACGTTTCCCTATTTCATGAAAGGTTCAAAAGGTTCTTTGTTATATTAGGAAATGATACATTCCAAATTCAAGAGAGCGTAGTATAGTGGGTTATTATAATTCATGAAACTTGAAAAAGTTTTTATTCTAGGAACAAATCAATACAAATGGAAAATTATTTGTATACCTATAGTGTACCTACTTCTTTAAATTGTGCATTTTCCTATCTATTAAATGTATTTATTAAAAAAGCTGACACGCACTTATTAATGAATTTCAGAATTTAACCGTTCTTATATCACCTTCACAAGTGAAAAAAATTTTCATGCTAACTTTATAAGACAAGTTTCGGTTTAATATTGCACTAGTTATTCATTTTAATATATGATGCAATTTTTTGGAACAATATCATCGTGAAATTTCTAATATTTAATTGGCAGATTCACTTATCACTTGCAAACTTAAAATGCATAAATCCCGAACCTACCTCTTAACATGTAATATAAAGTAGTTGCGAATGGAATTAATTTGCAACAGAAAATGGAATGAAAAATATCTGATGAATTAGCATGTAATTAAAACGTGGGTATGGTTATTCCTCGTATAATTTTCAAATTTATAAATCTTTTTCAGA
Organism: Rutpela maculata; assembly: GCA_936432065.2. Taxonomy (NCBI): domain Eukaryota; kingdom Metazoa; phylum Arthropoda; class Insecta; order Coleoptera; family Cerambycidae; genus Rutpela; species Rutpela maculata. The sequence continues at coordinate 134,924,841 of OW386286.2, read as the reverse complement.
TTCTTAGTACTTACAATTTAATATTAATATAATAAATTTATGAACACTTTATGTTTCCATATTTAAGACCATATTATCATTTTGGTTATTTGTAAAACCGTGTTCTGTTAACTTTTCTGCAAATTACAAAATATCTCTGCACTTTACGCATTTTGTATTCTTTATGTATGATTATCTATTAATTAAATCTTCTATCTACATTTGACTACCTACCCAATATTTAGGTAATCTCGTATAGATATTTTTTATTCATGCAGATTTTTATTGTCATTGTCTATTAATTTGAGCAACTGCAATTTTCATATTACTTTACCTAGTTTACCTTCAGCATTAGAATGATAATAAATAAGTCTAGTTGTCTCTAAAATATGCGGTATTATTTTTAATTATTGAAATGATTGAGAAATATTTTTATGCTCGTTCTGTTAGTCAAGTTTCAGTTTAAAATTGCACTAATTACATATCTTTATCATATGATGCAATTTTTTCGAAGGATTTCATCATAGACGAGGTTGAATATATTTATAGAACATGAAACTGAAAAACTAGCATAATTTGTTATTTTTGTTAACATTAATATAAGGAAGAAATAGATCAGTTAATGTAAACTAGTCTTGTACAGAAGATTCGTGTACGGGGGGAAGTGAGGTCATCGTTAGACAAGCCAAAAATACAGTAAATACAATCGAAGGGGAATGTGAAATGCCATATTTCGATAGACACCAAAATGAAAATTTTTATTAGTATTATATCCAAATTTGTCACTAGTCGAAGGCAAAGCTAGCTAACAATTGTTATTCCACTGATAAAAATACATACATTTTATCCATATCTATTACTCCCTATTGTGCTTTATTCATTAAACAATAATATAACGAAATAAAAGCAATAATCATCTCGTCTTAATAACACAATAATTTATAAACAAATCAAAAGAAAATATTGAAAACTCAACTGTTATTTATTGTACTCTAGTTTCATTCACATTATTTATTATTTAAAAAAATACTACAGCAAAAGTTAATTGATATTAAAAGTATGTCCATAACATGTAAAATGAGGTACGCATAATTTAAAGCAGGAATGCAGTTACAATAATTTATTATTATTAAATGAAAAATAAACATTAATTTTCACGAATTTAAAAAGGATCTCTAACCACTTTCGAATTATATGAAATATTTGAAGAGATTATATTTCAATAATAGTATACGGGGTCTGAAATAAAATTACAATTAAAAAATATTTCAGTCAAATATGGCCTTATTTTTTTCATTCGTTACACATTGTGTATCAACAGATTGCACAGGGTTCAACAACATGAAAAATTATTACAATGTTAATGCCCAATATTTATTATCATCCATCATACATATTGCTAGACCTAATGTGGTGGGAATTATGCATAAATATCAAAAAGAAGTTTTATTTTTTTTTATTCTTATATAATTTTATTAAAACAGCAATGACAACTAAGTTAGTGATGAACAAGAACAACTAAATGAGTTAATTTGCTTAATATAATCATTTCCATTTAAAAGGTGTTTAGTTAAATGTCAATAAATTCGGATAGTTCCTTCCTCCAGACATAAGCACGAAAGTGTATTTGCAATTAATAGAAATTTCTCATGTACAGCGGATATTTTGATTTTTTTATTGCATATCAATTTTATATTGTATTTGGTTTTACACATCATGCTTTATTAAATTGAAGTAAAAATTTCTAAACAATTCCTGGATATTATATCTTCAATGTTTAAAGTAGGTTAAATATACATCTGGATTAGCATCTAACTTATTTATTCGTTAAAAATAACAGTAAATGGTTTATAGTATATTATAGCTTCTAATAGTCATATTAAGTTCTGGTTATTATAATTTTGCTTGGCAAAATTTTCCTCATTTCAATTTCACATAACTTTAAAATAAGAGAAACAGAGGAATTCGTCTTTTTTAAAATAAATTTATGTAAAAGTTGAAAGATAAATAATATGTTTTAGCGTTAAATCAAACATATTTGTTAAAAATGTTCCAGTTTTGAAGATATTCTTGAATCGTAATATATTGGGTGTTTAATGGTATTTTCCTATTTATTAGTCCTTTTAATGTGCCAGCTGTTACGTTCATAGGGATGATTCCTTTTTCTATTTCTGTTTAATATGTTGCAATATTAATCTTTATTTCCATTTAATGTATTATTTTAACGATTTTTTTTCCTGTAGGTGCATACTATATCGAGTAGTTTAGAGTAGAAACTTAATGGGGGCAGTGCCATAGTTTTATTTAATAGTACAGAATTAAACCTATCGACTTAAAACTTCATATATTTATAAATTTCTTCTAAAACATACTTTTTGGATTATTCAAAATTTCGCACATGTCCAGCTGACATCTCATAATAATTTTCAATATCCCCGTATAATATTCGAAATCAGTTAATTTCATACACGTTTTTCTGTTATTTATTTTTCTTCAGTTTATAAGCTCGATGAAAGCAAGTACATCACAGATGTCTGCGCTTCCCCAGTTAATTTGTCTTATATTTCAAGTTTTCATAATAGGCTTATTTATATTCTTCAAATATCCAAATATGCATCCTCAAAAATATTTTTTTTATTCATTCCCAGAGCCCAAACCATAATTTTTATCAGTGATTAAATGAAATCAAAATAATAAAACTTGGAATTAACTCGAATTTATAACTAATACATCCATCAGCAAATAATTCTTGAGTGATTTCTAAATACCTTATATACCCAACTGATTCTTCATAAAATTTTCCAATAGTTCTATATAATATTCCAATTAAAATAGTTTCGTATACTTTTTCTTTGATTAATTTTCGTCAAATTTATATTAGAACGTTCGGTGCATAGTAAGTAATATTAGATAGAAATTTATTCAATTTTCCAATTGGTGCATGTAACGCATTACTCTACAAAAGAAGAAAAATATTTTTTGTATACATAATTGAAAGATTGATTTTGTTTAATACACATTAACAATTAAATATTTCTGTTTTCTTTTTTAGAAATGTCATCTGACCTTAAAGAAGAACGTCAAGAGTGCCGAGTACCGTTTTATGTGAGTGGGTAATGATATTACTTATTACTCATTCTCAAATTCCATGAAGCATCCAGAGCTTGAGGAGACGCAGAAAGCAAATTCACCTACGAAAAAGACTTGGGGAATTGTTTAAATCTTATTCGATAATTTACAGAAACTTGAGAAGTATTCGCAGTATTCGTGTTAATATTGCGTACTAGGTTTTCTTGGAAATTTTAATTAACTAATTACAAAATTAAAGATGTCAACAAAATTAATATAAAATATATAACTTTTCTCAAAACATATATTGAAGGAAAATCTAAATAATAAAATCAGGGCTTTTATGTTTGAATTAATATTTTTTGATGTAAAAGATTCACCTATGGATATTAGTAAAATATTCAACTATTAAAATTGTGAAAATAATCATATATTAACTCTTTATCGTTTTATTAGATGTTCTGTACTTATATTATTATCTAATACATATGGTACTGGTAAAACAAAGTAAAGTAGACATTTTTATAGGAGCTAGTTGCGTAACAAGGAAAGTTAATGAGTAAAAAATCAACTTATCTAGACGTAAAAATGCAATTGCAGAATGCATAATGAAAAATGAAAATACAGTTTCCATTTTATACAAATAGACAGGTCGATCTAAGAGAGAAATGACTATTAAATTTCGTAAATATCGTACTATTAGTGAAAATTTATATTCAATATTTTCTTTTAATCGTTTCAGAATTGATTCAACTTATTATACAAGGTTGAAGGAAATGATCGCGCACACTTGAGTAAACTCTGTTATAAGTAAAAAATATTTATTTCTATGCAAATATATGCAATATTTTTAATTATATTGGGTAGGTTATACGAAGTCGAACGAAAGAATCAAATTATATTTACAATCTCTTGTTACTGATTCTTGTATTGTATTCTGTATTCTGCATAGTATATTCTCAAGGAAAGGAGAATGGAGAATAGAAGACCAATTTTCTGAAATCTGAAAATTCAAATACCTTTTCGGGATTATTCTTAAAATTTAATAATAATAAGCTGCAAGCATGGACTTGCTTTATTTACTTTATCATGCATTTCATAAATTATTACAAGGTTCAATCATAGGAATGAAGGGTAATTACTGTCAGATTCAAGTGCAGTCTCGTTTTCAAGTTGTTAATTTTTAAAATTTTTCAAATTTTTAAAATTGAAAACTATTCTCCCAGATCATTTTTCATCAATTAGTAGTGTAGACATTATATCTTGAAGTTTACTGAAGAATCAGGTGAAAGACTATTGGAAATTATTGGTAGAAAAGGGAGCGTTATAATGTTACATTAAATGCAGAAAGTTCAGCATGTTTCAAATTGTATTGTTTCACGAGAAAGACACTTACAAAAATATTTCATTAATTAAAATATATAAAATATGAATTGGAAATGTGAAATAAACATACTTGAAATGTTACCTGTGTTTTATTTATTTACCTCGTATAAGACAAATCTGAAGTTTTAAGGAAACTTAAAGTTGTTAAGTAAACCTTTAAAAATATAATTTACGAACATTCTATATACTCTTGTTATATTCAATATGCAATGTAATAAAATATTGTTAATATAGATAAAAAGTCAAATAAAAAAATATATAATAATAATATACAAGGTGGAATGAATAGCGAATTGAAACAATCGACAATCGACCAATCAGAGGGCTCATCTTTCTTTTTTGGTTATTGTCAGGTTGACTAATGATGACCTTGAGGAGAAATCTTTTTAAAAAGTTCAGATATCTCTTCCGGTTAGGTCAGCCAATCAGAGACAACCTTTCTTTTCTGTATATCAGGAAAGTGAGTAGAGTGGGGGGGCGCAGTTTCACTTTTAAACACTAGCAAAAATATAACAATAAAAGAATTGAAATATCTCTTTTCGTTCTCAAGTTATAGGCATTTAAGTGACAGCCAATTAGAGTGAACCTTCCTTTTTACTATATTCATACATATGAAGAGGAGCAGAAATATATCAATAAAATATTTTTAAAAAATTGAAATATCTGTTTTCGTTCTCAAGTTATAGACATTTAAGTGACAGCCAATCAGAGTAGACCTTTATAGCGTTATCGCTATAAATAAAATTAAAATCGAAGTTAATATACGTATATTTGTTTTTAATACATGTTCATATTTTATATGATTTTGGTATTTTTAAGTATATTGATATTATATTTTTATATCGAATGTTTTTTATTTTTCTTAGCGACTCCATGGAAACTTCTCCATTATGGATCGAGTTTTCCTTTTTGTTTCTTAGCGACTCCATGGAAACTTCTCGCTTTTGGAACTTCTCGATTTCCAGTGAGTGAGTAGCTATAGTCGCTATATACACCCCCTCGTTAAAAAAGAAAATAGTCAATCATTGCAAAACGTACTTTTTTAATCGGGGTAGGCAAAGTGTCACATCTGTCAACTAATACAAAAGCCGGTTTAACCCTATCAATATTGACAGTTATGACTTTGGCTCCTTTCTTAAAGGTAAATAACTTATCTGAACGAGATAAAACTTTAAACGGTCCTTCATATAAAGGAGCAAATGAACGTTTTAAACGTTCAATGCGAACGAAAATAAAATCGCAAGAGGCAAGATTTGAACTAACAAAAGTTTTGTAATTGCCATGCGAAGTTGGAGGAACAAATTTTAAATTATTAAAATAAATGCGTAATTTGTCAATGAAATAAGGAATATCTGGTAAATTATACGATTCAACGAAAAATTCGCCAGGTAAACGAAGGGTTTGACCATATATGAGTTCAGCAGGTGAACATTGCAGATCTTCCTTGGGAGTTGTCCTAAATGCTAATAAAATGATGGGTAATTCATCTGTCCAATGTGATGTATTGGCTCTAGCTAACAAGGAAGTTTTAAGTGAGCGATGAAATCTTTCAATTAAAGAGTTGCCTTCTGGGTGATATGGAGTTGTACGTATTCTATGAAAACCTAAAAACTTTGCAAATTCATTAAATAATCTTGACTCGAATTGTACTCCTTGATCAGTCGTTACTGACAAAGGAACACCGAATCGACAAACAAAGTTTTGAAATAAAGTACGCGCAACTGTTTCTGCTGTGATGTCGCGAAGAGGGTACGCTTCCGGCCACCTAGTGAATCGTTCAATCACCGTAAGAATGTAAGAGTTACCTTTGGATAGAGGTAATGGTCCTACCAAATCTATGTGGATGTGGTCGAATCTGATTTTCGGAATGGTGAAGTTCCCGAGAGCACTTCGCGTATGTCGACTGACTTTGACAGCTTGACAGTTAATGCACGATTTTGACCATAAATTGCAATCTGTGTTCATTTTCGGCCAAAAATAGTTATTCGAAATCAACAGTCTAGTGGCTTTAATACCAGGATGAGATAAGTTGTGAAAAATATCGAATATCGTTCGTCTGTAAACAAGTGGGACAAAAGGTCTGACTTTTGCACGAGAAATATCACACCAAATAAAATCATTTGAATCTGGAATTTGTATCTTTTTTAAAATGAAACTGGTTTTAGTTAGTGATGATTTTTCTGACAATAAATAGTTGAGATTTGAATCTTTCTCCTGAGCTTCACTAAGCAACTTTAGGTCAAAGTTAACATTGAGGAAGAGAGAATTTTTAAGTTGAAGTGGTAAAATATCTTGTTTTAAGGAAGAAGTGTCGTAAATACGTGACAAGCTGTCAGCTATTACATTATGTTTTCCTTTAACATGTATTTTACAAGAAAATTGAGCTATGTATTCTAAATGACGTATTTGACGAGGAGATCTTTCTGCTTTTGTGAATAAAGCGTTGATTAAAGGTTTGTGATCCGTAAAACAATTAAACTTTCGACCTTCAAGTATAAACTTAAAATGTTTAATTGCAGTATATAATGCTAAAAGTTCTTTGTCAAAAACCGAATAATTGGTTTGTGCTGTGGTTAATTTACGGGAAAAGAATGCTAAAGGAGCAAGAAATCCCTTATTATCTTTTTGCTCTAAAACTGCACCCATGGCAAGGTTAGAACAATCGACTGAGAGAGATAAGATAGTATCGTCATTATTGCAAGGATGAGCTAAAACTACTGCATTACTTATTGCGTCTTTGGCTTTCGAAAATCCGTCTAAACATTGATCAGGCCAACTATTAATCTTTGTAATTTTATCATGAGATAAACTGTTACAAAGAGAATATAGGGGAAGTAATATTTCAGCAAAATGAGGTATGAAACGATGATAAAAATTCACCATACCTATGAAACGTTGTAGTTGTTTGAGGGTTGTCGGTAAAGGGAAATTATTAATGACGTCGACTCTCTCAGTTGATGGTAAAATACCTGATGAAGAGATGTGATGACCTAAAAAGGTTAAATTGTCAACTCCTAAGATACATTTAGATGGTTTAATGTTAATTCCGTATGTGTCTAATCTCTTGAAAACCTTTTCCAAATGTTCCAAATGTTGTACATCTGATTGACTTGCGATTAATATATCATCCAAATAGACGAAAACGAAAGGTAAATTGACAAGTACTTCATTCATAAAACGTTGGAAAGTTTGACCGGCATTGCGTAGACCAAAAGGCATGCGGGAAAATTCAAACAGTCCGAATGGAGTTGTTATAGCTGTCTTATAAACGTCATTTTCAGCGACAGGTATCTGATGGTACGCTCGCACTAAATCAACCTTGGAGAAAATAGTGCAGTCGTGCAACTGAGAGCTAAAGTCGTGGATATGAGGTAATGGATATCTGTCTGGAATGGTAATCGTATTTAGTTGTCGATAATCTCCACAAGGTCTCCAGTCATTCTTCTCTTTTTTCGCCACTAGATGGAGTGGAGAGGAAACTTGAGAAGATGATGGTTTGCAGATACCTAATTCTACCATGTTATTAAATTCTGTTTGAGCTATTTTAAATTTAAGATTGTCTAATCTACGAGGTCGTGAAAAAGGTAAATGACCTTCAGTAACTATATGATGTACAATAGAATGTTTAATAGGTAAATTGTAATCTGGGGAACTAATTAAATTAGGAAATTGTAAAAGTAATTTGTTATATTTATCTGTCAAAGGAAATAATTTAAGTGAATCTAATCTATAATTGTCTAAAGGACTATTTTTAATAAAACAATTAACTGACAAATTAGTCTTGTTGTCAATTATTCGAGCTCCTTTAAGATCGACAACTAAACCAAAATGAGACAAGAAATCTGCTCCGACTATCGGTATGTCAATGTCTGCTATATTGAAAACGAAAGGAAATAATCTACGTAAGTTTAGATTGACTTTTAACAATTTCTTACCGTATGTAAAAATGGTTGAATCGTTAGCCGCGGTTAATATCGTATCGAAATTCTTTTTTAAATCTGTGAAAGCATTGCGTGGCACCACAGATAAATCGGCACCAGTGTCAATTAGGAAGTTCAGGTTGTTAGATCTATCGTAAATAAAAAGTCGACGACGTTTGCTGTTAGAAGTGTCAAAATCAGACGTCATAAAATTATCAAACTTCAGTCATCTTTGAGAATTATCAGATTTTTTACAATTCTTACTGAATTTACACCATTCACCTCCACAACGATAGGCATTGGCACCATAAAGTTGATGGTAGTAACAAATAGTATTGTCTGTACGATCAAATTTATTGGAAACATTATTACGGCTGGGTGAACGATTGCGATTAGTGGTACGAGTTTGTGAATTGCTTCTACTTTTGCAATTGTTGCAGCATGAAGTAGAAGGTTGAGGCTCGAAGGATTGATTGGAAAGTCTGGATTCTAAAGAGTTTAATCGAGAATTAAAAATTTCTTGTTTTTGTAATACTTGATTAATTGAATCATGGAAAGTGATTGAAAATTTTTTGATAGTGGTAGTTAAATCTGATAACGGGGTTGACTCAGAGTCAAGAGGATTTTTGGAGTACGATGCAACCATTGAATTTTGACAGGACTCCCAGATCCGATCCGCAATATCTAGAATCTCTTTTGTGTCTGTTTTCCCTGAAGCTGTAATGGTAATATATACTGTTTGAGGCAAACGTCTTTTCCATAGCTTTATCAATAAATCTTGACTAACCATACTGAATCCTCCAACCATATTCAGCATGGATCTATAGAAATCTGAAGGTTTCAGATCGCCCATTTGGGAACCTGATAACAGATCATTCAGACGTTTTTCCTCACTCGATGATAAACGTGAAATTAAAACTTTTTTTTAAATTTATATAGAGATCCGTTTCCGGGGATTAGATATTGTATCGTATATATTATCTATCACATCTAATGGCAAATTAGCTATAACCTGATCATACTTTTCCTTGTCATTGACAATTTTTGCAACAGAAAACTGTGATTCGATCTGGGTAAACCAAATTTCTGGTTTTGATTTCCAGAATGGGGGTAATTTGACAGAGGTGACATAATGGGTCTGAGGAAAATCCTCGTCTGAAGGTTGTCTTTGCATAACTGATCGATTGTGATTGATTGATTACTCTCTTAGATAAAAAAGGGAATGTACTTTAACTCACTCACCGACAGATGACAGTACTTGTAATGTACAACTTCAGTTGATTGAATTAGGAAATTACCATAAATTATAGGAACGTCTATTCAAATTTGGAACCTCTATTCAAAATTCATCGGGAAAATTCTTCTCTTCATAAAGTGGTCAATTTATAACGGTAGTTGATATATTGAATCTCTTCTTGTATATATTTATCACATTGGACATAAAATTTTCACTTCTGGCATATATTTATGACGTTGGACATAAAATTTTCACTTCTGGCATATATTTATTACGTTGGACATAAAATGATCACGTCGGGGTCACCAAATTTATAGCGTTATCGCTATAAATAAAATTAAAATCGAAGTTAATATACGTATATTTGTTTTTAATACATGTTCATATTTTATATGATTTTGGTATTTTTAAGTATATTGATATTATATTTTTATATCGAATGTTTTTTATTTTTCTTAGCGACTCCATGGAAACTTCTCCATTATGGATCGAGTTTTCCTTTTTGTTTCTTAGCGACTCCATGGAAACTTCTCGCTTTTGGAACTTCTCGATTTCCAGTGAGTGAGTCGCTATAGTCGCTATAACCTTCCCTTTTACTATATTCATAGATATAAAGAGAAGCAAAATATATCAATAAAATATTTTAGAAAACTGAAATATCTCGTTTCGTTCTAGAGTTATAGATATTTTAGCGACAGCCAATCAGAGTCGACCATTCTTTTTTACTATACTTAAGGTGGGGGGATTTAAAAGGAACTCTCGACACTACTCGAATGTTTTTTTGCCATAAGTGGATCTTGATTTGTTTTCTATTTGAGTAAAACTTTGTTCAAATCGGGATTAAAGAAATTATAAGGGTGTTACACTTTTAAGTGCAACACACTGTATATTTGGTAACGGAAGTACGTACAGTTATATAACATTTTGATTAAAATCATTATATAACATTCACAGAAAATTGTTATATTTGTTATATAATAATTACATTATAAAAGTATAAATATTATAATGATGAAACATAACTGTTATATAACTAGTTATATTAATGGTATATATTGTCTCAGTTAGTCTGAGTGGGAAATAGCAACATTAGCGTTATACCATTATTTTGTACGTGTTACATAACTCGTTACATTTAAAGTTAGTAGGGTTATATAACAAAAATGTTTTAAATATATAACGATGTTTGCTGGGTGCTGGTACTAAGCCTTCGCCAGGGGCAGAAAAAGTCATAAAAACAATCACAAATTGAATGTATAGAACGCAAATGAATATTTTTTAACCTTCTTCTCGTCCATTACTGAAAAAACAATGTATCTTTCAAAAACCACAGCACTTTAAGTATTAATAATAATTAACTGACCCGACACCCTCACTATTTTTTTTTATTTTTGATGCACACAGTGTCCTTCCAGGCATAAAGATAAAACTTACTTAACTGCAACAATAGCAAAATGCAAATGGCGTTGATGTTGGTGGCGGCTAGTTTCTCAAACGCTCTGTACATTTGTCCATGTTAGAATCGTCATCGGTCGTATGTTTTCGTTTCTCATTTTAATAAATGGATTTCTACAATTTGACGTTTTAATTGATGTATTCTGTGCAATAATCTACCAATACTGGTATGTTGACATCTCGATTTGGAGTTGAAATTTCCAGTAATTATAATTACTAATTAGTTGCTACAAAACAAATAGGCAGAATCGTATCGATCGTAAACGATTGTATACTATCCCTTCGTGTTTTTCGATAAATGTAATTCCACAACTTGCCGCATGGAGATGATCATGTAGTTTTTATGGTTTGCAGAGTTTACAAATATCAGTATTTCAGATCTTTATATAGGTATATTATTATATTATCCACATTATTCGTTGACGTCTAGTTTTCGAGTAATTACTTATTAATAACCAAGCAAGTATATTATTAAAAATCGCGGGGAATGGACATATTGTTACCGATGTTATTTGAATTCATGATTTTATATTTTTTTTTACCGACGACGGAACAATATATATGAAATATTTCTGCAAAATAACAAATATTATGAATTTCTGAAACGTGTCAGAAATATAACAGATATGTTTCTAGGAAATGTTTCATTTCTTCCAGATTACAATTTTTTCCAAACGTTTCATAAATATTTCGTGTTTAGTGGGAAGTATATACTTCTCCATTTGATTTTTCTATAGTGATATAATATACCTACATAAAAATAACAATAGGTGCTGCCCGACAAAATGCCTTTTGTTAATAAAGATTAAATTGCCTATTTTGTTATACTTATACCCGACCAAGAATAGAATTACATTCTTTATTATAACATTCCTAACCTCTCTTTTCCACGTTTCTATAAAAACAACTCATGCAACTCTTGGCACTTCTAGTTAAATATGACAAAATATTAAAGCACAATCAGCTCTTCAAAACTGTAGGTAATCAAAAAAGCACATCACAAAAATTACAAAACTAATAAACTTCGTCACGGCAACTATCATAACTATAACCATATGCAGGTTCAAATTATTATTATTTGTAGATCCATAGATGTTCCTGGTATCCACCTACTAAACAATGCATTATTACTTTAATAGAACCTCAATATTACAAAGTTGCATGTAATGTTATGTAAAACAGATCATGAACAGTGTCGTAATGTTACTACAAAGCAATTTGTCATACTATTAAATGTTACTCTGTTACATTTTTAAAAAGGTAACATTGTGAAAATATTACTTAATGTTCATAACACATTGACGTAATAATTTATCAATATAACTTGTCACATTACATACTTATTTAACATGTTACATTACATACTTATTTATATCTCACTATGAATATCATTGCTGCAATGTATGCTTAATATTCAAAACTAGTAAGGCAATGTAGTATCAAGTTAAATGTAAATATTAAGGCAACATTAATTTAGTTCTGAATTAATATTGCCCCAAAGTAACAACCTTGGTTGAATAATATAGTTGTCCCAGTGCTAGTTAGTATTAGAGGATTACGGACAGAAATATTGTGTCAAATTATGTGTTTCTACTCATAGGAAATTGTAAGATGTACTGTACAAATTTATGAGTGGGGGACACATTATTCGACAGGCACCTGTCCATAATCCTTCAGCACTAACTTGCATCAGTTGAGGCATCTATAGTATTTAATAAATAATCACCTAAACCTAAAATAAAAAGAAAACATTTAATCAAAAATATATTTTGTTAAAGATATACATAAAAATATACAATGTATAAAAATAAATAAAAATAAAAATGCAAATTCTCAACAATAAAAAAAAAATAGTGTTATAAAAAAATCCATATTATTCATTGCCTCTCTCGCTGTTCCTTTGTTTGGCGAAACGCAGCCATTCAGCTACCACATCTTCGAATCGTTTTGCTGTGGTGGCTGCGAAGGTAATTTTGACAGCCTCTGTTAAAAAATGGAATATATTAATATCTGATCGAGAATACAGTACAGAAGTATCGTAGTTACTGGCATAACATTGTTAATCATTATGTTTATTATGGTACAAAAACACGAGACCATAGGTCGAGTGTCTTTCAATTATCGAGTTATATTATCAAAATGACAAGCAAGTGCAAATAAAAATGTATGCTATTCAAAATAGAAACCTCGCATGGTGTTTGGTAATTTGTTAGTTTTTATATCCATTAGCAGAGAAAAACATTGGCTGACGTGTACATTGCTGATTTTCAGAAATATTCTCAATTTACTTCAAAAAATGTCAAAGTAAGACAGTCCAATCAGTCGGGAATTTTGCCCTGCAAAATGTGGAGTAGTAATGATTTTGATATATGTTGTTTAAGTCGAGGCCATGATAAAAAACACAAGTTTTCAACCTTAAGGGTGGGGAGGCGGCGCGAACCGCCATCTTGAATTAACGGTGCAAAAAATTGTTTTTTTCAAAATAATTCAGCAACGCTCAATCCTACGAGAAAAATGTTGAAGACAAAGTTGAAGAGGACAAAATTTCCTACATTTTTTGTATATACATTTTTACTGTAAGTCTAATGTTTAAAGAGATACAGCGTCAGACAAATGGATTTAAGAAAAAAAAATTTTATTATATAATGCATGTTTACAACATAACATATTTTATATTATTATAATAAAGATATATTATAATAATACTTGTATTGAAACTAAAAATAATATTAAATTGACGGGATAGTATTAGTGGCTTATATCATTTCTCGAAAATAGGAAACAAAAGTTATTAAATTTAATGACAGGTATTCAGAAGAATTGGCAATAAAACATGGAATACCCCAAGAGTCGGTACTTGCTCTTATACTCTTTTTATAATTTTTAGATAATCCAACATTTTTTAAAGAAATTTCAAATTATAAAATTTTATGTCTCGACTATTGGCTACAAAATTTTAAATCCCTTAAAAAATCCTTACACATGTTTCATCCTTACACAATTGCTTAGAAACATTCAATATACCAAAAATGTAAGTAATTATTATCAAATCAAAAACACTGCTCACTAAGCCTGTACGTATTAAAGGCAGGACCGTCCACGCAACAATGGAGTTTGAGCATTTTTTGAAAAAAAAAATCGTTAAACATTTTCCCACTGCTGTATTTCGTTACGTATTAGACTTACAATAAAAATGTATATACAAAAAATGTAGGAAATTTTGTCCTATTCAACTTTGTCTTGAACATTCTTCTCGTAGGATCGAGCGTTGCCAAATTATTTTGAAAAAAACATGTTTCTTTTCACTTTTCAATTATTAATAAGAAACGTCAGCCAATAAGAAATCAGCATTGTAGATTTCAGTCCTTTTTTTTATGTTCTTTACAAACAAACAAAGCTTCCTGCAAAGTGGCTGAAATAATAAAATAATATAGAAGCGTTTTTTTTTCGCATTTTTGAAAATTCACCCCCTTTAAACGCAGCAGTACACAGGTGACTGAAGTTTGTTGTATTGTTTCTTACCGCTTTGCGAAACTTTTGATAAATGGCACAGTGTCAATAAAATCACTTAATTTTTAGTATATCATAAATTAATAAAAAAAAATTAAATTACAAGAAAACGCAGACACAGATTTCAGCCGACTGCATTTATATCAATGTCATATTGACAGGCAACGTTTAAAACGAGTGACTGATACAATAAAATCATATAGGAGCGTTTGTTTTGAATTTCTAATTACCTCTTAATTAAAAAATCAGCAACGGCTGTAATGACTGAAATGTTTTTTCCGGCTTGTTATTATGACGTCTTTACACTTTTCAACTTCAATCACAAAATAAAATCATATAAAAAATTCTGCCACCAGCTCCCTAGCTATTACTTTGGCCGAGCAGCCAACTTAAAACAGGGCAAATTGATTTACTTATCGGTGGCCTAATATCAAATTTTTATTTTTTTTATCTCCGTGATTAGGACCACATATGCAACGGATCTGGGGTTAAGCCCCTCCTCCGGTGAGTAAAGCAAAAAATAACTGACCTAAAATAAGTAAATTGAAACAAGAATAATATTTTAATAGGTTATTTCCTTTGCATACCAAGTGTAGCACTGAACTACACTGAATTACCCAAAGTCGTTTCTTTGCAAGGATATGGTGTAACATGCACTACATTTTACCATTCCTTCGCCCAGTATAAGGTCCACTGGTCAGCACTGGTATAGCTCATCTCCACCAGGGTCTCTATTCTTGACGGCAGTAGGATAGAAGAATCGAGAGAAAGTGGGCGTGTCTCTATTGAAATTCACAAAACGGTATTCTTGAACTTATTTCTCTATCATCGCTTCTATCAAAAACTGATCCCTGATGCTTCTCTTGGTTATTTTCAGGGAACAGTCGGGGAATTCCGCCATTTTCTGCTTTTCTAACCTAGAAAAGTGAATGTTGTCAAAAACTGAATGTTTTATTTCACTTTTGATTAATATTCTTGTGATTTTGGACTTAATATAAAGATGAATCTGCCTGAAGTAATATATTGGTACGAAATAATCCACAACGTGAACGATTCTCAAAAACTCCTAGAGGTTGAGAGAGATTCTTCCACAGAGATCAGTTTTTATTATCAAATGAAAAATGTATGACATTGTTCTGTCTGACTGAGCCCGTTTGCCAGGATTGAATAGAGATCTTAAGAGATGTAAAGCAGTCGGTCCCGTGTCTATTAAATATTAGGCAAGTAAAAGATCCCTTACGAGAAAAGGTTCGGCAAAATTTCTAGGTTGGGGGTAGCCCGTCTCCTGGCATCGGTGATAGGCCCTGGTAGTGGAAATAGACCGACATTAAATAAATAGAAATCTTCCCTGTCTGTACAAACTATGTACAAAATATATTTTAAGTAATAATAGGAAGCATTTTTTTTGTTTATTTAAAAATACCAGATCAACAAATTAATGTTACACATGGTTGTGTGTGGTAAGACAGTACATAACAATTGAAAATAAAATAAAGAACAGAAACAAAATATTTGGTTTAACATAACAATAGAAGTATATTGATATTAATATCAATCGGAATCGCTACTGGAAGTAAGATATCTTGTGGTAGTCTTTTTCTTAACCTATTATTACGAGTCTTTTCATTTCGGTTTAAATGTCTGGCACTTGCACAGTTGTTTATAGTTTTGAAAAATGTCTGCACATGATTTCATAAAGTCTTCAATTTGTGGCACGTCAAGCTCTCGTTTTTTATAAGCCAAAGGGCATTTATAGCAGATCTCAACACTTTATTTTGAAATGTTTGTACCTTTTTAATATTAGTTTTGCTAGCAGTTCCCCTTATCACACAGCCGTAAGTTACCGATGCACAGTGGACCAGAATTCGAAAAAGCTGGCCAAAAGTCGAAAAATGGAGTAATGGTTTTGAACATTTTCACTTGGGGGTTTTTGAGGTCGCTGATTACGAATTTGGTCATAGTTTTTTCAAGAACAAAATGACGGCTCCAATATGGCGACAAACGTTTAAGAAAAGTTAGTCATTTCAATTGAAAATTGGTATTCGGGGGTTTCCGAGGTCGCTGATTACGAATTTGATAATAGTTTCTCCAAGAACAAAATGGCGACTCCAATATGGCGACAAACGTTTGAGAAAAGTAAGGCATTTTAATTGGAAATTGGTATTCGGGGATTTTCGAGGCCGCTGAATACGAATTTGGTCATAGTTTTTCAAAAGCAAAATGGCGGCACCAATATGGCGACAAACATTTGAGAAAAGTCAATCATTTTAATTGAAAATTGGTATTCGGGCGTTTTCGAGGTCGCTGATTACGAATTTCAATTCAAGTTTAAAAAATTAAATTAACTAATTAATTCAATTTTACATACTTTGAGGCATTTTATAAATTCAAACCAAAAAATAAATAATTTTTGAATAATTATTTTTGACATAACAAAATTAATTTTTTTAATTAATTTTTTTCAAAAATTGTTTATAACACATAAATATTATAAATTGTTACGTTTAAATGGAATTTTTATGCTAAAACAACACTATAAACCAAAGTTAACGCGTATTTGTATTTTGCACCGTATCAGAAAAACGATCACAAAAACAATAGTGGCTCCTAGAGGCAGCAAATTTTTACATTTTTTTGCATTTTTAAATTAAAATGGTAATTCGAAGCAGTTACCGAGCGAGGGCCCGTCGTCGCGTCGTACGTATATTTTCAATTTAAGACCTCGTACTTGACCAAATTATTACTCATTACTTCCAAACCGGGATGAACCGGGTTCTAAATTTTGTACCATAATTTGAAAAAACTATAAGAAATCTACCAGTAAAAGAATCATGCTTGGAACACGTTGCGCTTTTTTGTAGCTCAAACAAAAGGTAGGTACCCATTAATTTTTTTTCTTTATCTTTGTAGAACCCCGTTTAACACAATTTTATGACCGAATGTTTCACATTTCACAAGCAGTAAATGTATGCAAAATAAAATACTTACTTTATAGATTATCTTCCTAAAATTTTACTATGTTTTTGTTAAAATTACACAAATTACAGGAATATTGAATAGTACGGTCGAATGTGGCAAGCAACTATTCACAACTGTACGCTAACAGAACGTTGTGTTTCTTAGGGTGTATCAGGTAAAACTGAGCAACAATACGGTTGAAATTTGCGGTACGTAATGAACTGAACATTTCTGACTACAAAAATATTACTTTGAATACAATTAAACCTCTTTCGAATTTTGGAATTTTGGACAGCTTTTTCGGATTCTGGCCCACTGTGCGATGGTCTTAAGATCGATTTATATATTAATGTCGGGCACTTAACTCTGAGCTTCGATTTTCTATTAATAATGGGATATAGCATTGATAACCTTCGTAACCATCATTAAGTTTTTTATTGATGTGGTAACTCCATGTTAGTCGTTTATCTAAGTATACTCCTAGATATTTAATTGCACTGTCTGCAGGATTCCATATTATTCCCAGACGGCACACTATATTCACTGAATATGAAAATTACATGCCAGTTTTCTATAGAATATCCGCAATTAATTGAATATGCCTGATATATTCCAGATATATCCGGGATATTCGTTAACAAATATCAATATTGTACGCATATGATTTACCAATATCCTGAGGATATATGGTTTACATATCTCAAGATTATATTTATTTCATTTAAATTGTGAAGAATATTCTTTATAAACATATGGAATATCTGAATTATAACCTACAAAAAATAGATACCTAAATAAAATCTGCGAAAATGTAAAAGGTCTTTATTATGTCGCTTTTTTTCTAATAGTTTTGGTGAGAAGGTATTATTATATTGAAGTTATTTTATGCCAAAATATATAGGTATGATAGGTAAAATTGCTTATAGTCTCGTTGGATCGCTAGACAAGTTTGTTATGTAATTCTAAAATGTTATTTTTGCTTTAAATCTTATGTTAGTTCTAATTTCTAATGGCATTCGCCTTTATAAATGAATTTTGTCATCAGCCGCGGTAGGGTATTCGGTATACCGCCAAGCCAAGGATAACGTAAACAGCGTTAAAGCAAAACAAGCTTTGCTACAAGAAGGTAAATTCTGTCGCTATTTGTTACGTCACAGATGATTGTCAATTTTCATTTATATTTCTGTTAATACCATATTGTCTTTTATTATACACAAAACCCGTAATAAAGTAATATTAATATAATATACAAATACACCGCAGTCGTATACATGATATTTGTATGTAAAATCGAGGTATTTACAAAGTTTGCTGCACCTTCCTATAATAAAACCTTGGTGGGATCACATGATTACATACACGGCTGGCTTACTGCGCACCCTGCTGCGCACTCGCAGTACGAACTTGATTTCTGAAGTGAGGTCGCCATTGTTATTTGTTATACATAGCGTTTATGAGAGCTGTAAACTGTTTTGTGTATTTTTAACCTTTTTTGTGATTATAGTTTTATGTTTTTATGCTAGTACCTTATCTGGTGGTAGTCATTTTTAGAAGAAAGTGTGTTTAACGGTAAGTACGTCTATTTATTTTACATAGTACCTAACATAAATAAGTTATTGAAAGCGTAATAAATTCATTTTCAATCGTCTCTTTGAAGGGGTAGTTTAGGGGTTGAAAGTGTTGTTTTTTTTAAATATTTTCCTACCTTGTAAACATTGGTTAAAAAGTATGTTTTTTAAGGACTTCGTAATATCTATCAATAATATACATATGTCGTGTTTAATATATCTTGCCAATAAAGACAGAAAAGTCTCAAATTTTATAGACGACCCACGGGGGTATATTTTCGATCACCGCACATATTCAGCCTCAGCCAGGTGGTAACTCGGAGGTGGAAGGAGTAAATTTTTTTGTTTAAAATTTTTCAAAATAAATCGTATTTTTCAACGAGCCTTTTTACATGACCCTATAATAGGGTTTCAACAATTTTTATTAAACTGATTTTTCGAATTTATAGGCTATGTAAATAACAAAAATCGAGAAATTTGACTCGGGGATCTAGGCCATAACTTGCTTAAAAAAAATAGAAAGAACCAGGTGGGCATTTTTAGACATAATATTAAATATTAGTTGTTTCATCTTTTGTGGATCGATATGTAGGTACATATTTTCAGTTCTCTGTTATTTATAAACAATAGTGATATTTATTTCATGTATCAAAATTCATATATACGTCATGTCATACTATTGTCACTTTGACGTTGGATAAAGTTTACAACTTGACATATGAATAAGACCTAACTTTTAATTACCACATTAAGCAGTGTGTTCCTACAAATATCAGGCAACTTTTGCTTTCGTTGGCATACCTAACCAACAGATGCTAATTAGTCTAAAAAAGATCTATAATTACATTTTTGTGTTGAATTACACTTGTGTTGTCTAGGTACCTAAAGGTTAGGATATAACAGCATGGTCTCTTAGACATGACATACCAAAATTTTAATACTTAGTTATTATGAAGTTGAAGTTATTTTATGTGAAATTCACTGATAAATCAATACAATGATTTTAAAGATTCTAAGTCAAATAAGTATACTTATGAAGGTTTCACCAACGAACCTTCCCTCTGAAACTGGTTATAATTACAGACAAGAAAGTCACATGGCGACGAGGTGAACGAATAAGTTTGTCTTGAATATTAACAATATCAAATTAATGAAAATAAATATCACTATTTTTTATCCTGGTATTATTTTTTAAATATTGTTTATTATTTTTAGGAAAAAGGACACTGGAAAAGAAAATAATATGGAATAAGATTCTAAAATTTTTTTATAATTATGAAATATCTGAATAATATGTGTTAAAAAAAATTAACGGTTTTCATTACATCCCCGTTTCCCTTGAAATGTGAAGCTTTGGAACTTTTTATTAACATATTGATGGAAATCTAATCAGAATTATAATTCAGTAAAAAGTTAGATGCCACGATAAATACCTAATCGTATTCTATGTACCTGGAAACTCTGCCTTAGTACCTTTAAAATTGAAAGATTTATAGAATAGTTTTAGGCTACACACCTTGTATATGTGGATATCTATATGTTGAGTGATCCTAAAATGCTCGCACCTTTTTTTTAAAACAGTTCTTCACTAGAAAAAAGAACAGACACTTTTTGTTTTTCCAAATTCTGATTCATATTTAAACTACTACCACTAAAGTAGTAGTGTCTAAGAAATATTTGGCAAATTTTTTTCAAAAAATCTAAGTAATTTCCTTCAATAACATTTAACATGTACATTGCCTTTTTAAGTTAGTAACCACTAGGTACCAGTATTAGGAAAAACAAAATGTGCTATTTTTGGTGAGAAACTTTTTCATAAATGTAAGACAATTACAGAAGGTAGGTAATTTCATATTGAAATTAAAACGTGTGAAAGTTGTGATTTGTTTAATATCTGAATGTTATTTTCTAATCAGGACAGAAAGAAAACTATAAAAAATAATTTTAGTGGCCCATTTAAAAGCGGGGCACCTCTCTAGAATGTTTATTTATTGTGCGATTTAAATTAAATTTTACTAAAGTATAGAACAAATTAGGATCTACTTATGGCCAGAAAAACATTTGCCCCCTACAAATGCAAAGCCACCTGCGGTACCAAAATATGCGGAAAAAGTAAAAAAATCATATCAGGCATTTTATTATCGGAAATTTTTTTTAATGGAACTTGTTCAAATTGTCCAAAAACTTAATCAAAATTAAAAAATTCAAATTTTAAAAATAATTATTAAAAAAAAAAGAACTGCAAATCAAAATTTCAATATTTTTTTATGCTGATTGAATTTTGGACTTACAGTTTTTGGACAATTTCGAACAAGTTTCATTAACAAAATTTTCCGATAAAAAAATGCCTAATCTGATTTTTTTATTTTCTCTGCATGTTTCGGTACCGTGTAGATGACTTTGCATTTGTAGGAGACGAATGTTTTTCTGGTTCGTAATTAGATCCTAATTTATTCTATACTTGAGTAAAATTTGATTCAAATCGCACAATAAATAAACATTTTAGAGAGATGCCTCGCTTTTAAATGGGTCACTCTGTATATCTGTGAGATATCTTATTTGGATATAAATATATATCTATCGGATATTGCGTTTGAATATAAATAGTATATCTATCGGATATTCTATTTGGATATAAATAATATATCTTTGTCTTATCTTATGCATATTCTGCGTGGGAAAAAAAGATATCCCAGGGATGTGAAAGAAGGTGTCTTTCAATGGTCCCAGGCATATGCTCTGGATATATTTGCGTGGATATGGCATATTCCTGCTAAAATGCAATATTCGGAATAAATATTCTCAGCATATTTCAGAGATATGTTTGTGTTGTCTGGGTTTCCTCGTCGTTGATGATATTATTGGGGTTTTGTGGTCTTCTTAGGGTATGCATTATTTTTCAAATAATAATACCTACTGCTTTGGGCTCAACTCTGTTCTTAAGAATACATATTGGTACCCCGGCACATATTATGACAAACATTCTCATCTCTTTTCAAAATATAATAATTATATTGCCGCTTATTTTTTATTACACCGAATCTTTCAAAACACTGCTTCATTTTCAGGTTCTAGCAGCTCTGCGTGTCTTTGAATATGATTGTTAATATTGTTTTGTTATTGTTATGAACTATGGTTATGCAGATAACCGATGTCGATTGTGAGAAATTGCTGGTTTATGATTGATGAATTAGTTTGGCAACGCTGCGGTTTATTCCCTAATATTTTGTTCCCTCCTTTCTGTTCAAGAATACAGTTTAATGCTTGCAATAGAATGGCAGTAGAACAAATCCGGGGAACGCTCCCCGGGGAGCATTCTATTCTATCACGGTCAAGAATAGAGGCCTGGAGTCCTATTCTCCAGCTTAAGAGAAGTGAACATTCATACAGGGGAAGGGAATAATCACATCACCTATCCTTTCTCTTGATTGCTAAGTTCCGTATTCTTGAATGCAGGAGCGGTGGTCGCACATGGGCCTACGTTGCCATATTTAAGTAGAGTATTTGATCTACTTTTATAACGATCAGCTCTATTCTAGTAAAACATCGAAGTTAACTTCGTTTTTTAGTTGGGCTGGACCTGATGGGCTGTCTTTATTTTCAGGTTATGTTATACTCTATCTACAAGGAGGTTGAATATTTATATTCTACCTCTATGTCTATTTATGGGCACAGAGTACAGTAACTACACAGAGGCGAAAGCCTTGGCACCTTTGAGTTTTGATGGCTCAATTTCTGTGACCTTGTGTACCAATGGGGAACATTTGTATTTATTATTTCCGCCAGGGTGCAGCAGTCTTACTCGGTTGTTTCACAAAACATGCCTTTCTAGGTATGTGTTCGCGCTGTTGAGGTTATGTCGTATACGAACAATATCTCTTTGAAGAAACAAAAAT
Organism: Rutpela maculata; assembly: GCA_936432065.2. Classification (NCBI taxonomy): domain Eukaryota; kingdom Metazoa; phylum Arthropoda; class Insecta; order Coleoptera; family Cerambycidae; genus Rutpela; species Rutpela maculata. The sequence continues at coordinate 134,901,863 of OW386286.2, read as the reverse complement.
AATTAGAAAAACGTATAAAATGACTACATATTGCTGTGTACCAAAGTGTTCCAACACAGGTTATATTATATGACAAGTTCAGAATGATTTAACCGAGTACGCATAATGTATAATCTGTAGGATATATTAGGAACTGGCTTGGATTGTTCCCCATTGCGTCTTGACTGAGAGAAATTTGTTGTTAATTACTTTCACATCCAGTGGAAATATAGTAACGGCAAAAAAACTTTTAAAAATTTTTATTGTTCAAATAGGCTTAGAATGTCATGAAACGTCAAGATTTTAAGTTTGAGCGAAAAAAAAAATTCTGTCTGTCTGTCGGTCTGTAACTTTTTTTTGTGCGCACGTTTACTCTGGAACCGTTTAAGATATTGACTTGAAATTTGGTACATGTATGTATTTTAACGTGATCTGGAACTAGATTATATTTTCATCTTGTTCCATCGAAGGGTTGGGGGTAAATTGGGGTAAATTTGGGGTAAATAGGCAAATTAAGCAGGTAAGAGTCCAGAAAATTGGTATATTAAAGAGAAGCTAAGGTCTCAAAAAAATGTTTGGCATTAGCCACCCCCACCCCATTATTAAAGGGGATGAAAAAAAATTGTGATTTAGTGTGTGTGTACAAGAACCAGAAACCTCAAAATATTTTTTTACTTCATCCATCCCCACTACCACCCCCTAGCACCACCCCCTAGCACCACCCCCAACCCACTACCGATGTGGGGTATCGTTTTATAGATTTTTGGGGTAGAGGATTTCAAATATTATATTATTAAAGTTCCATAAGCAATTATTTCCACATACAAAATTTTTTCGTTGTGAGTGACTTGGATAGAAAATCTGGATGTGGAAGTAGTGATTCCTTGGGCAGCGGTTTTATTTCTGTTTTGCAGGTTACATATTTCTAACCTGCGTATTATTTATTTTATTGTGACAAACTATTTAAAACTGTATAACCGTTACATTGAAGATTATGGTCGAAAGTACGGGAACCAGGCAGAAATTTTAATAATAGATACTTGTAAATTTTAAGAAATACATATTTATGACATCACGTGCAGATCAGCATTATTTAAAGATACACTGAAAAAACAGTGTATTTCGAGTTGGATTGAAAAATATTACCATTTGAATTGTTTATAATCGGCACCTAATTTCAATTGAGTTGGGCACTACAGGTTTTATTTATGAGAATTTTAATTCTCGGTTAATGTTTTCAACCTCCCAAAATGAGTGGAAATAAAATTTATAAATCTAAACTTAACACGACAAACGTCAACAGTGTCAACATAAAAGTGAGAGGTTGATTGATATACCATTTAAAAAATGGCGATGAGTATACAAATTTGGATTTGGCGGGAAGGCTTGCTTTCGCCTGTATATATTAGTTACTGTACTCTGTGGTTTGGGTTATACGACTATACATTTATTATATTTACTGCACAACGCGCATGCTTCTCTCGATATGAACAGCGTTCTACTACTCTCAACCAAGAGAAGCGCGTTGTCTGTTGCTAAGTTCCGTATTCTTGAACAGCGAGTACTTGAATGCAGCAGCGGTGGTCGTGTTATGGGCCTACGTTGCCAAATTTAAGTAGGGTGTTTGATCTACTTTTACGTGGATCTAGCTAGATTCTAAACGAACCTCTAACCTGGTTTTTGAGCTGGGCTGTGGCTGTGTCAATTCTCAGTTCTCTACTCTTTAGTTTTGTTAATTTTCTTTTTCCTGCTGTATTAGAACATTTAGAAAATGGAAAAGAAGGAAAAGGCAATACTTGTTAATGGAGAATCTCGAATTGCGTACTGCATGAGCGTTTTAGTGGAGCATTTACCTTTAAAAAAGCATTTTCTTGTTTAAATGTTATACTTAAGAAATATATTTCTTTTTCTATTTTCTTTTTCTATCACACATGCAGTTACAATGGGCGTGTAAACATGTGGCACTCTGTGTCGAAACACTTAAATCTGTTTTTTAAAACACCATTGCATCTTTCAATAATACTTCTGACACTGTTTTATCTATTATTCATTCTTTATTCGGATCCTCTTTTATAAAAATTGTCTTTGCGGCGGAATATCTTCCTCAATTTCAACTAAACCATCAAATATATGATTGACAATTAATGCGTCTTTCTAAATCCATTTTTTTAATATTCTACCAAAAATTACAAAATCTTTCTATTTTCAGGTTATACGTTTATTATATATTTACTGCACAACGCGCATGCTTCTCTCAATATGAACGGCATTCCACTACTCTCAACCAAGAGAAGCGCGTTCTCCTGACTTTTAGGCGAAGTGATCGTTCTCTTAATCTCAAGAATAACACAAAAACACATTTCAAGAGAACCACGCCCACAGTTCTCCCGAAATGACCATTCTCTCGACTGGAGGGCGTGGGCGTGAGCCACTGTGGGCGTGGTTCTCTTGAAATGTGTTTTTGTGTTATTCTTGAGATTAAGAGAACGATCACTTCGCCTAAAATGTCAGGACAACTCGCTTCTCTTGGTTGAGAGTAGTAGAATGCCGTTCATATCGAGAGAAGCATGCGCGTTGTGCAGTAAATATAATAAACGTATACTTAACCAGAAAATAGAAAGATTTTGTAACTTTTGGTAGAATATTAAAAAAATGGATTTAGAAAGACTCATTAATTGTCAGTCATATATTTGATGGTTTAGTTGAAATTGATGAAGATATTCTTCAGCCGCAAAGACAATTTTTAAGAAAAAATCGGCAGCTGCTGGAAGCGGCTGGAACCTCCCCACCCAGTGAACCCTTGAAGCCAAAAAGAGCACTAAACAATATGAACGATCTCATTTAATTATATTTGTTAAGTTGAAATATTTTTTCATATTAAATCAGAAAAAAACGTCTTGCGTTCGGTGGGATTTGGACCTAAGAACTTGAGTGTTAAATTTATAGTCTGCACAACATTAATGTTTTATTCAATGTTTTAATACAAATATTATGCTTCATCGGATCCTAGCCCGGGGCCAGCCAGACAACCACGGTGAACACCGTCGTGGCGAGTGTGAGGCTGGACGGGGTAGGTCCGGTTTGGCTTGGAGAAAAATAGAAAAGTCTGTCTGTCTTCTGTAGGCAGGCTTAAAAACTAGGTTAAAATTATAATGTGTCCACATGGACCTAAAATTAATATAAAAATAAACAATACTATAAAAACGTTCGAAGGCAAGAGCACTTAATAATTTTAATTATTGATACGGGAAATAACTGAACGAAGAAACCTGTTCGTTGGTAATGGGATGGATGGCAGGGATGGCCATCTTTGGAAAAAACCATTTAACTCTTGGTGGACAGCTTCCCTGCCAGATGTAGCCAGGGTAGTGTTCATGGTGGATCGTTTAAGTTTGAGTTGGTATATTTAGTTTTATCTTTTGGCCTCGACCGATTTTTCACTAAATCGGTCGGGGAAGTGATAGCTGTCAAATTTTTGGTTCCAATGTTTCTCTGGGGAATTTGGTTTTTGAAAAATATTTCGGTTGGTACCAATGTCTTAAATTGTTTTTAGGTTATGTAGTACTATTTTTAGGTTATGTTGCCGGAAGAATTTCCGGTGGTATGCCGGAAGTAGCGGAAATAGTTTTTAAAATATAATGTTACTGACACTTTTAAAGTTTTATTGGAAAAAACTCACCGAAAGTATTCCGGTGGGGTTGCTTACACTTCTAGGGCTTGTAAGCGGTTCAGGATGGCCTCTCACACCATCCGTGGGCTTTATAAACGTCGAAAAAACTTGTAATCTCACGATGCACTTGACACGTCAAAAATACTCAGCATACAGTCTGCACGCTTTAACACACTAGCAGAGAACTTATACCACAGAAGGACCCGTAGTATTTTTTGGGAATTTTCCTTTCAGTCCATTTAATAAAATCTGGCATTTTTCTGAAAATTTGACATTTTTCCGAAAATTTGACATTTTCCTGAATTTTTGACATTTGTCTGAAAAGTGACATTTCTCCGAAAATTTGACATTTTCTCGAAAATTTAACATTTTTCTGAAGTGACATTACTCCGAAAATTTGCTAATTTTCAAACATTTGACATTTTTCTGAAAGGTGACATTTCTTCGAAAATGTGACGTTTTTTCGAAAATTTGACATTTTTCTGAAAAGTGACATTTTTCCGAAAATTTGACATTTTCCTGAATTTTTGACATTTTTCTGAAAAGTGACATTTCTCCGAAAATTTGACATTTTCTCGAAAATTTGACATTTTTCTGAAGTGACATTACTCCGAAAATTTGCTAATTTTCCATTTGACATTTTTCTGAAAGGTGACATTTCTTCGAAAATGTGACGTTTTTTCGAAAATTTTACATTTTCCTGAATTTTTGACATTTTTCTGAAAAGTGACATTTCTCCGAAAGTTTGACATTTGTTCGAAAATTTGACATTTTTCTGAATTGACATTTTCCTGAATTTTTGACAATTTTCTGAAAAGTGACATTTCTCCGAAAATTTGACATTTTTCTGAAAGGTGACATTTTTCCGAAAATTTGAGATATTTCTGAAAAGTGACATTTCCCTGAAAATTTAACATTTTTTCGAAAATTTGACATTTTTCTGAAAAATGACATTTCTCCGAAAATTTGACGTTTTCCTGAAAATTTGACATTTTTTAAAAATTTGACATTTTTCTGAAAAGTGACATTTCTCCAAAAATTTGATATTTCTTGGAAATTAAAAAAAAAATTTGGTGACTCGTCTTGTAGAAATATTTTTTTGATATAATCATCAGTTGCCTGGTATAAGAATTTTATGTTTTTATGACGTCATCAGAACGTAGGTGTATTTTTAATTCACTCGTATTCCATCCATCTACAATATTTCCACCTACGTTTCAAACTTTTATTGGTTGTTTCCAATAGTTAAGTCGATCTGCACCAGTTTCTAAGAATTTTTCTTATTTGTGATGTCATGTGGACGTAGGTGAATTATTAACTCACTTGTATTCCGTCCGTCCACAATATTTCCACCCACATTTCAAATTTTAATTGGATGTTTCCAATCGTTAAGTCAATATCTGTACCAGTTCGCCTGTTGTAAGAATTTGTCTTATTTGTGACGTCATGTAGATGTAGGTGTATTATTAATTCACTTTTATTCCGTCCATTTACAATATTTCCATTTCAAATTTCAATTCAATAACTCCAACCGTTAAGTCGATATCTGTACCAGTTCGTCTGTTGTAATAATTTTTCATTTTTGTGACGTCATGTGACGTAGATGTATTATTAATTCACTCGTAATCCGTCCGTCTACAATATTTATACCTACGTTTCAAATTTCAGTTCGATATCTTCAACCCTTCCCGAATTATCAGCCAAAATCACTAAACACCTCTGTCATTATTAGAATATCACCCTGTACATTGCACGGCTTTGAGGACAAAAAACTATAAATTTCACTTCGGAGATTTTAAAAATCAGTATCAAATATAATTTGGGCATATGGGAAAATCGAAATTTTGTGTTGAAACGTATATAGCAGCGAAACCATTAATCCTACAGACATTTTTTGACAAAGCAAATTCATCATCATTTTATTGTCTTTTTAATAGATCCCTACTATTTTTTTGCCAAAATCAATATTGATCTAGATATTCGCAAGAGAAGAGAAGAAAACACGTTTCCTTGGAAAATGTAAATTTCCACTTGTTTCGTTCCTAACGTCCTTATTTTTTGTCTTATGTCAAAAAATAAAAAATAATTTTTTGTAGCATTAAATTCTCTACACATTCGTTAGGGCGAAGTATGTTGGCCTAGGGACGCCGTTTAAGAGTTATGGAGGTTTAAAGAGAAAAAATTCGAGATTTTAGACGAATTTCAAAAAAGTCTCCACTTTGGCCGATCGTATCTCGGTAATTTTTGGAGCAGCATAAAAATCCAAAAAAGACTTTTAGGTAATTCAATTCTCTACAATTTAGTTAGGTCGAAGTTTTTTGCCGTAGGAGTCGCCGTTTAGAAGTTACGAACGATTTAATGAAAAAAGTGCATGACACCGTCATCTTGAAAGGGCCACCGGACCCAAACGAAAAGTCCCATTAAAATTTCGAGTACGGCAAAACGTTCCTGACATTATGTAGTTTTCCTTAGCTAGTTTTTATTTTTGAGCTATCTCTCACAGTTTCCGAGTTACAGATGAAAAACCGTTTTCAGAGTTGCGGCATCCGAGGGTAAATTTTGGTCGAAAACACGACATCTAAATTTACTCGTATTTTAAAAAATACGATACCGCGACGGCCGTACTATGTAGCGATGGAAAGAGAAAGACTTGTAGTTGATACGCATCGTAAATTGCATGTCGAAATTCGAAAATTCAGCTCGGCACAAACGAATCAAAAGTGACATTTTTGCAATTTTTCGTTTGACGTTTCTCGATCGCGAATTTGTGTTAGAAGAGTGTCCATCTTCCATCTCGTTCCCCCGAAAAAAAAAGATAGACAATCTTTGCACGTTAATAACTAATTAACCGTAAATAATTAGTCGTTCGGAATGTCGCGCTGAGATGTAGAATTTCACTCTCGTCAGATCAGTACAGTCCCGATTCCGTCAATAGTCTCTAAAAAAAGCCTTTGCGGCTGCAAATTTGCAAAGAGTCAGGGGTACAGCCCTGTATTATTTTGTGGTATACGTTCTCTGACACGTCTATCGAACGTTAGGTTAGACTATAAAATTTATCTTACACAAGAAGCGTGTTTTTTAATTTTTTTCACGGAAACCAAATCGAAAAAGTGCAAGTGTGATATATCGTTGAAATCGGAATTTTTACTGCTTTTCAATGATTCAATTACAAATTGTAAGTAATCATAAAATAAACAACTTGTTGTGCCAAAACGGCACTAAACGTAATCCGATCTCAACCAAAACCTTTTCAGATCTTCTGGAGCACTAAAGAAACCCTCATGCAAAGTTTCATCCAAATCCGTTTAGTAGCTTCGCCGCTATCGTGCTAACATACATACACACACACACACACACACACATACACACACACATACACACACACAGACATTTTTCAAAAACAACTTTTTTGGGTTCCTGGGACCTCAAAACGTAAAGATCTGATGTTATCTCAATTTTCGATTTTGGACTAATTGTAGTAACATCCCACAATTTTATTGTGGGGAGGTTAAAAGGATCCGAATAAAGAATGAACAATAGATAAAACAGTGTCAGAAGTATTATTGAAAGATGCAATGGTGTTTTAAAAAACAGATTTAAGTGTTTCGACACAGAGTGCTACATGTTTACACGGCAATTGTAACTGCATGTGTGATAATTACATGTGTTTTGATAATAATGTACCAGGGCCTCCTGATGATGACATTGATTTTAATTTTTGTATGAAAACACCATCGAAGAGAATAATGAAATATTGGCAGCAGTAAATCCTGATTTAATAGCAGGAAGACGATTGCAGAGAGAAATTATTAAAGTTAATTTTAGTAACTGTCCTGTATCTGATTCTGTTTTCTTAGAACAGTAATTTCTTCTACTCCAACCGCGGTTGATTTATTTCCTTACAAAAATATTACTTTTCTAATTATAAGTATTACCACTACATATTTAACACTATTTTTTTCCTTTATATTTGTATATTTGTGTTATGAAATGTTTTAAATGTTCAATATATTATTAAAAAGTATTTTATATCTTAGTGTTTATTTGAATAACATAAGTATCCATTTATCCTGTAATATTTATATTATTTTCTTAAGTAGAACCCTGTATTTACTCTAGCATTTGAGAATACATATTATAAACTTGCCATTTTTGCTACAGAAGCTCTTTTATACAATCAAAACAAATATATTTCTTAAGTGTAACATTTAAACAAGAAAATGCTTTTTTAAAGGTAAATGCTCCACTAAAACGCTCATGCAGTACGCAATTCGAGATTCTCCATTAAAAAGTATTGCCTTTTTCTTCTTTTCCATTTCCTAAATGTTCTAATACAGCAGGAAAAAGAAAATTAACAAAATTAAAGAGTAGAGAACTGAGAATTGACACAGCCACAGCCCAGCTCAAAAACTAGGTTAGAGCGTAGCCTACGTAAATGATTTCATCAGGCCTACGCATTCAATTCTAATGGCGGCCGTCGGAGTCCTAGCATTACGGTACATACTTAAACTCTTAACACTTTCTTGAATGGTCCTATCAAAATTATATGAACGAATACAACAAAAAATGTAAACGTATGCTTAAAAACGATTTACTTTATATAATTAATAATAAAATATATTATAAAAACACAAATAGTTTTCTAAAAATAAATAAATAAACAATTTGTAAATGATTAATAATCAGTATTGTACTATTAAATAAGGTATCTATAAAACTAAAATACACACTTGAAAAAAACAAAATAAACACTTTTAATAATAGTTAAAAACAAAACAAAAAATAATTATTTCTTTAACCTCTCTCTAACAGCAATAAATTTATAATGCCTCTCTAATAATAAATCACTACAGTTATTGTTATAAATATTAAATGATCGGTACATACGCAAGTATGTACAACATATGTATTTTAAATTTAATTCCTATCACAGAGATTGCAACTTATCAACTTTTCTTTTTACTTCCACATCCAATGGAATTACCTATAGTAACGACAAAAAATTTTTGAAAATTTTTATTGTTCAAATAGACTTAGAATGTCATGAAGCGTCGAGATTTTAAATTTGAAAATTCTGTCTGTCTGTCGGTCTGTAACTTTTTTGTGCGCACGTTTACTCTGGAACCGTTTAAGATATTGACTTGAAATTTGGTACACGTATGTACTTTAACGGGATCTGGAACTAGATTATATTTTCATCTCATTCCATCGAAGGGTTGGGGGGTAAAATGAAGTAAATGGGGGCGGGTAAATAGATAAATCAAACAGGTAAGAGTCCATAAAATTGGTATTAAACAAAAGTTTTTAAAATGTTTTTTTGTCTTTACTAGACTTCCACTGGATGTGGAAGTGGAATTGCTTACTAAAGTAATTAACGCAGATTACTGAATGCTGATTCGAGATAAAATGTTTTCGGTCATGCTGTGAGACTATTCTTTTGCCAGGTTCTTGTCCGACGGAAAACGAAACACAGTAGTATATCGTTGTTTATTGTAATTTGATTTGCACTGGCACACAATACCGACGGGGCATTCTTACCTGTGTTTGACATTCATTAATTAAGGGCGCTTTCATAACGTTCACAGCATAAAGATACAGTAATAAATCAAGATCTAATTTCAATAACTATTATGATTATTAGTATTAGGAGGCTGAATCATTTATTTATAGTATTTCTCTCGATCTATTTGCATTATTACTGTGTTAGACACATTAAATATTTAAGTAACTCACTTTTCATTCGACTCCAATACAAACTGAAACCCAATTAGTTGGCACTAATCCATACTCAACTTAATACTAAACAAATCATACGAAGAAATAAAATATTAATCTTGCAAAAACGCGCGAAATCCACCTGCAGCCTCAGTAGCTTTGTAATATCAAAGGACTCCTTTCGTGACGTCACAGGCAGACTCGAGTGCAATGCGGAGGCCTGATGAAATCATTTACGTAGGCCACGGTTAGAGGCAGTGTTGCGAGCAGGTCTTGTTTTTTCGTACTAGATGTCGTTATAAATTCGTAATAGATTTCAACTTTTCGTAATCACATACCTAGAGGAGAGTAGGGAACGCCACAGGCGAAATTTTTTTGAAGGTCATCGTGATTTTTTAGAGTATTTTCATGTAACGTATACTTATTACATCGAAATTAATAAATTGAATATATTTAATGTTTCTATAGTGGCTCCACCTGTCATTGAATGGCGAAAATTTTTATTACAATATGTCAAATAGAGGCTTTCTTCTTCTTCTTGTATAAAATTACCGTTAACAAGTCATGACTTTTAAGAGTCTAGCGATTTCGTTTCACACTCAACACCGACTACCAGTTCTGCTGGTAGCATTCATCGGTATAAATATATAACGACATGACGAAAAAAAAAGTAATAGATGTTCGTTGCGGCGTAATAGCGTAATAGGGAGCGTTTAATAGTAATAGATCTATTACAAAAGTAATAGTGCTCGCAACACTGGTTAGAGGTTCGTTTAGAATCTAGCTAGATCCACGTAAAAGTAGATCAAATACTCTACTTAAATTTGGCAACCTAGGTCCATAACACGACCACCGCTGCTGCATTCAAGTACTCGCTGTTCAAGAATACGGAACTTAGCAACAGAGAACGCGCTTCTCTTGGTTGAGAGTAGTAGAACGCTGTTCATATCGAGAGAAGCATGCGCGTTGTGCAGTAAATATAATAAATGTATAGTCGTATCAAGGTTGGTATACTTTAAGGTGGCCTAATAACTCACAATCCCCACCAAAAAATGGCATTAGCCAATGAACAGCTGGTGTGAAATCACACCAGATGCAGGGCCTTATTCAAAATATTGTAAGAATTTGTGTAATGTTAATTAAGCAAAGAACTCGTAACTGGAACGGGCTCGCAATGATCCGCTTTTGAGGTCGGTGGTAATTATCCTCGCATTTTGAGTCACTGTTCTGCATACTGGTAATGAGGATAAGTTGTAGACTGTAACAATACAGATCATAGTAACTTCAGACTATATTTCGGGCCAGTACGGACAGTTCTTCTAGACTGAGATAACTGCGCCGCTAACGCGCGTTCGTAGAACAAAGATAGTCTGACTTTTCACCCCCGCACTGATTTCTTCGCCTAAAAGCTGTATATTAAGGAACCTCATAGTCTACAAATCTTGTAGTCGTATAACCCAAACCACAGAATACAGTAACTATATAGAGGCGAAAGCAAGCCTTTTCGCCAAATCCAAATTTGTATACTCTGCCATTTTTTAAATGATATATCAATCAACCTCTCACTTTTATCATAAGTTCTCTGCTTTTATGTTGACACTGTTGACGTTTATCGTGTTAAGTTTAGATTTATAAATTTTATTTCCACTCATTTTGGGAGGTTGAAAACGTTCACCGAGAATTAAAATTCTCATAAATAAAACCTGTACTGCCCAACTCAATTGAAATTAGGTGCCGATTATAAACAATTCAAATGGTAATATTTTTCAATCCAACTCGAAATATACTGTTTTTTCAGTGTATCTTTAAATAATGCTGATCTGCACGTGACGTCATAAATATGTATTTCTTAAAATTTACAAGTAGCTATTATTAACATTTCTGCCTGGTTCCCGTACTTTCGACCATAATCTTCAATGTAACGGTTATAAAGTTTTAAATAGTTTGTCACAATAAAATAAATAATACGCAGGTTAGAAATCTAACCTGCAAAACAGAAATAAATTAACAACAAATTTCTCTCAGTCAAGACGCAATGGGGAACAATCCAAGCCAATTCCTAATATATACTACAGATTACACTATGCGTACTCGGTTAAATCATTCTGAATTTGTCATATATAATATAACCTGTGTTGGAACACTTTCGTACACAGCAACATGTAGTCATTTTATACGTTTTTCTAATTATTGTTGTTTCTTCAAAGAGATATGCGACATAACCTCAACAGCGCGAACAACCCACATACCTAGAAAGGCACGTATTGTGAAATAACCGAGTAAGACTGCTGCACTCTGGCGGAAATAATAAAAACAAATGTTCCCCATTGGTACACAAGGTCACAGAACTCAAAGGTGCCAAGGCTTTTGCCTCTGTGTAGTTACTGTACTCTACAGAATATAAATATTCAACCTCCTTGTAGATAGAGTATAACATAACCTGAAAATAAAGACAGCCCATCAGGTTCAGCCCAACTAAAAAACGAAGTTAACTTCGATGTTCTATTAGAATAGAGCTGATCGACATAAAAGTAGATCAAATACTCTACTTAAATATGGCAACGTAGGCCCATGAGCGACCACCGGTCCTGCATTCAAGAATACGGAACTTAGCAATCAAGAGAAAGGATAGGTGATGTGATTATTCCCTTCCCCTGTATGAATGTTCACTTCTCTTAAGCTGGAGAATAGGGCTCCTGGGTCTCTATTCTTGACGGCAGTAGAATAGAACAATCGAGAGAAAGTGGGCGTGTCTCTATTGAAATTCACAAAACCGTATTCTTGAACTTATTTCTATCGTCGCTTCTATCAAAAACTGATCCCCGATGCTTCTCTTGGTTATTTTCAGGGAACAGTCGGGGAATGCCGCCATTTTCTGTTTTTCTAACCTAGAAAAGTGAATGTTGTCAAAAACTAAATGTTTTATTTCACTTTTGATTAATATTCTTGTGATTTTGGACTTAATATAAAGATGAATCTGCCGGAAGTAATATATTGGGACGAAATAATCCACAACGTGAACGATTCTCAAGAACTCCTAGAGATTGAGAGAGAGATTCTTCCTCAGAGATCAGTTTTTATTATCAAATGAAAAATTTATGACATTGTTCTGTCTGACTAAGCCCGTTTGCCAGGATTTAATAGAGATCTTAGAGATATAAAGCAGTCGGTCCCTTGTCTATTAAATGTTAGGCAAGTAAAAGATCCCTACTCTTCTTACGAGAAGAGGTTCGACAAAATTTCCAGGATGGGGGTCTCCTGGCATAGGTGATAGGCCCTGGTAGCGGAAATAGGCCGACATTAAATAAATAAAAATCTTCCCTGTCTGTACAAACTATGTACAAAATATATTTTAAGTAATAATAGGTAGCATTTTTTTTTTTGTTTATTTAAAAATACCAGATCAACAAATTAATGTTATACATGGTAGTGTGTAGTAAGACAATAGATAACAATTGAAAATAAAATAAAGAACAGAAACAAAATATTTGGTTTAACATAACAATAGAAGAATATTGATATTAATATCAATCGGAATCGCTACTAGAAGTAAGATATTTTGTGGTAGTATTTTTCTTAACCTATTATTACGAGTCTTTTCATTTAGGTTTAAATTTCTGGCACTTGCATAGTTGTTTATAGTTTTGAAAAATGTCTTAGCACATGATTTCATAAAGTTTTCAATTTGTGGCATGTCAAGCTTTCGATGGATTTGACTGTTTCTTATAAGCCAATACGCATTTATAGCAGATCCCAACACTTTATTTTGAAATGTTTGTACCTTTTTAATATTAGTTTTGCTAGCAGTTCACCTTATCACACAGCTGTAAGTTACCGATGGTCTTAAGATTGATTTATATATTAATGTTGTGCGCTTAACTCTGAGCTTCGATTTTCTATTAATAATGGGATATAGCACTGATAACCTTGCGTAACCATCATTAAGTTTTTTATTGATGTGGTAACTCCATGTTAGTCTTTTATCTAAGTATACTCTAAGATATTTAATTGCACTGTCTGCAGGATTCCATATTATTTCCTCGTCGTTGATGATAATATTATTGGGGTTTTGTGGTCTTAGGGTAAGCATTATTTTTCAAATAATAATACCTACTTTGGGCTCAACTCTGTTCTTAACAATACATATTGGTACCCCGGCACATATTATGACATTCTCATCTCTTTTCAAAAATATAATAATTATATTGCCGCTTATTTTTTATTACACCGAATCTTTCAAAACACTGCTTCATTTTCAGGTTCTAGCAGCTCTGCGTGTCTTTGAATATGATTGTTAATATTTTTGTTATTGTTATGAACTATGGTTATGCAGATAACCGATGTCGATTGTCAGAAATGACAGAAATTGCTCGTCTATGATTGGTGAATAAGTTTGGCAACGCTGCGGTTCATTCCCTAATATTTTGTTCCCTCCTTTCTGTTCAAGAATACAGTTTAATGATTGTAATAGAATGGCAGTAGAACAAATCCGGGGAACGCTCCCCGGGGATCGTTCTATTCTATCACGGTCAAGAATAGAGGCCCTGGTCGAAGGCAGGTGTGAATTGCACTGGACATGCGCAATAGAAATATTTGAATTAAAGGGTAGTTTCTGGACTTTTAGGTGAATTATTTGTTGTGTGGGAAAATTGAGGAAATTCAGTTTAAAATTGCAGCTTGGAAGATGACCCACAAGTAATTAATCTTTTAAGAATTGGTAACTATAAAAAATACCATATAGGAATGTATTATTTACCTAATCTAACAATTTTTCTTAGATGATCAATTCACTGAGGAATTCTTCCAGAAAGCTTTCGAAAAAAATAAATTAGAAAAATTTCAATTTCAATTACACTTGTCCAACCCATTGCTTTTATCACACTCATATACAGTATACACTTAATTTTCAGCTGACTTTGCGTGTAGTCCCACTAAACAATGCATTATTACTTTAATAGAACCTCAATATTACAAAGTTACATGTAATGTTATGTAAAACAGATCATGAACAGTGTCGTAATGTTGCTACAAAGTAATTTGTCATACTATTAAATGTTACTCTGTTACATTGTTAAAAAGGTAACATTGTGAAAATATTACTTAATGTTCATAACATATTGACGTAATAATTTATCAATATAACTTGCCACATTACATACTTATTTAACGTGTTACATTACATACTTATTTATATCTCACCATGAATATCATTGCTGCAATGTATGCTTAATATTCGAATCAAGCACGGATATAGAAATTTCAATAATTTTTTTCTCGTCTGTGGCGCATGGGACCCATACGAAATATGGGAAATAACATCTCGAGAAGCACTTCTCTAACGACCCCTAAAAAATTTTGAAAAAGCAGTTTGCGAAATTTTTTTTCAAAATTCGGTTACCCCCCCAGGTCTAGACACTCCTGTTTAAAATAATTTTTTTTTGTTATATGAATTTTACTTTTCACAAAAATACATCAATACGTTTCATTACTAACTGAGATACAACGAATTGAAATTTTGTGATTTGTTAAATTGTAAATCACAAAATTTCAATTCGTTGTATTTCAGTTAGTAATGAAAATATTTTCATAAATTTCAAAACATATTGTTGTATTTTTATGAAAAGTAAAATGCATATGACAAAAAAAAATTAAACAGGAGTCCCTAGACCTCGCCCCCCCCCCCCCCGGTAACCGAATTTTGAAAAAAAAATCCACAAACTGCTTTTTCAAAATTTTTTAGGGGTCATTACAGAAGTGCTTCTCGATATGTTATTTCCCATATTTCGTATGGGTCCCATGCGCCACAGACGAGAAAAAAATTATTGAAATTTCTAGATCCGCACTTGATTCGAATACTAGTAAGGCAATGTAGTATCAAGATAAATGTAAATATTAAGGTAACATTAATTTAGTTCTGAATTAATATTGCCCCAAAGTAACAATAACCTTGGTTGAATACTATAGTTGTCCCAGTGCCAGTTAGTATTAGAGGATTACGGACAGAAATATTGTGTCAAATTATGTGTTTCTACTCATAGGAAATTGTAAGATGTACTGTACAAATTAGTGGGGGACACAATATTCGACAGGCACCTGTCCATAATCCTTCAGCACTAACTTGCATCAGTTGAGGCATCTATAGTATTTAATAAATAATCACCTAAACTTAAAATAAAAAGAAAACATTTAATTAAAAATATATTTTGTTAAAAATATACATAAAAATATACAATGTATAAAAATAAATAAAAACAAAAATACAAATTCCCAACAACAAAAAAACTAGTGTTATAAAAAAAATCCATATTATTCTGAAGAGGTTTGTATCTAGGCCTTGTATATCTTTCCCCTTTTTGATAAAAAAAGGAAAAACAACAATTCCAGCTTTTACGTGATCGTCTATTTTTAGTTAGGACCCAAATTTACGTTGTGATAGTAATTTTATTGAACAGATTCTTTTTAAAGTTTGATATTACTTGTTTCTGTTTACTGATTTAATTTATTGACCTTCACTCTAGAAACATTAATTTAATAATTCTCTTTATTTTTGGTACCTTTTTTATTTATTTGTATTTTACTTATTAAAGATTTCACTGCGATTACAATTTGTTTTGGAATCGGTTTATTTGTCTAAAGAATTATAATTTTATTTAATTGAAAAAGTACATATTGAAAGAAAATTCCGAAAGTGTTTTAATACATTTATTTAAAGACAATCGCCATATTCATTGATTACACATTTGTTGGGCAACTGCCACATTTTACATGAAAATAATACCAAAATAAGTTGGGACAATAGTCACAATAATTTACTATAAGTTTAAATTAAGTATTCGTTGGGGCAACAGCCACATAGAAAAATAATGGAAAGTATTCTTTGTGAAGAATCATCACTATTACTTCCATAGAATAGTCAGGTCAGCTATGCAAACAATAAAATAAATTGTTTACAATGACAATAGTCATTACTCGTGAAATATTTATAGTTGGAGTCGGACATACATAAAATCTGACACAAAACTCGGGAAATCTCCCAGTAGTGATATTGTGATAAAAAGACAATCAACAAAATCCTGTTTAACTGTCACGTCAACTGACGTAGGTTTATTTCGGTGTTTCGAAGATTCGTTGCATGGCTAGTTACAATTGTACTTGGCCGAGATCAATGGATCTCAAATTTAACACCTGATGTATTTCTAGATGAGATGACAACCAACAAAATCTTGTGATTGTCTTTCGAAAATATTCGAAAATATAATTGATAACAAAGAGCTGTGTTCAGATCTTATCATATGTAAATAACAGATATGTTCCAGTTATAACCACAGAGATGACAATTAAGAACTCTGTAAAGCAGAATCCTGCAAAAGTAAATAATTGCCAAGTCTAAAGCTACAACATCACGGATGTGCAAATAGCGTTTGTATAGCTAAGCTGAATATTGCCCGGACTATAACAACAATCGTTGTAATCATATTTTAAAATCCAAAAGAAAACTTCCCATTTATTAATCAAATAAAATAGTAAGTTAATTCTGAATATAATTAGCTATACGGTGAAATAAACCAATATAGTATAATTCTAAATAAATTAGCTAATCAAAAAGTACCACAGCATTGTCGCAATCGCGAAGCCGAAAATATAAAGTCGTTTACTTTACTGATATTTAAATAAATATTATTTGATACATTGTTATACTACCAGTATTTCTTCTCCCACAGTATCCAGACTAAGTCCGGGTGTATTCGAGAAAAATAGGTCTATGAAGACGCCGAAGCGTGCTCCTAGACTAAGTTTCTATTTTGTAGCGCTCAACAGAAAAATAGGTCTATAAAGACTAAGTTTCTTGTTGGATGCAAAATGTTTGACAGTTAGGACCAGGTTAAGCATAAGTAGATGGTTCTAAATAGTTGCTTGGTTTGATCTAACTGACCAAGAGACCAATTTGTGGTCCCTATTTATACGAAATTTCCTCAGCGTTGTTTAAGAGAACATATCTATTTGATATGAAAGAGTAAGTGAGTTAGGTAATATCTCCGCGTATGCTGATATGGCCCGTTCTTTGTTCTCGTTACCCTGATGTAAACATGGCTAGTCCATTACTTTAATATGTTTATTTTAACACCATAAAATCTGTGAGTTTCGAGGCACGAAACTGCGTTTAAAAGAAATATTCGAAACGATTTCTATACAGGAATAAAATTATTTTAAATATTATGGAACTGTAATTAGCATATTTAATAGAACTAAGGTTTTATAGCAAAAAATTATAAAGCGAAATGGTTTCTAATTTTTATGCGGCAATTTAGTTTTATTTAATATCCAAAAATAAGTAAAATTTAATTAATAACTTAGGGAATTCTTTCACAAATAGACGACCTAGATACGGGGCGTCTCAATTCATTGCCTCTCTCGCTGTTTCCTTTGTTTGGCGAAGCGCTGCCATTCAGCTACCACATCTTCGAATTGTTTTGCTGTGGTGGCTGCGAAGGTAATTTTGACAGCCTCTGTTAAAAAATGGAATATATTAATATCTGATCGAGAATACAGTATAGAAGTATCATAGTTACTGACAATACATAGTTAATCATTATCTTTATTATGGTACAAAAACATGAGACCATAGGTCGAGTGTCTTTCAGTTATCGAGTTATATTATCAAAATGGCAACCAAGCTTAAGTGCAAATAAAAATGTAGGCTATTCAAAATAGAAACCTCGAATGGTGTTTGGTAATTTGTTAGTTTTTATATCCATTAGCAGAGAAAAACATTGGCTGACGTGTACGTTGCTGATTTTCAGAAATATTCTCAATTTACTCCAAAAAATGTCAAAGTAAGACAATCAGTCGGGAATTTTGCCCTGCAAAATGTGGAGTATTAATGATTTTGACATATGTTGTTTAAGTCGAGGCCATGATAAAAAACACAAGTTTTCAACCTTGAAATTAAAGGTGCAAAAAATTGTTTTTCAAAATAATTCGGCAACGCTCAATCCTACGAGAAAAATGCTGAAGACAAAGTTGAAGAGGACAAAATTTCCTACATTTTTTGTATATACATTTTTATTGTAAGTCTAATGTTTAAAGAGATACAGCGTCAGACAAATGGGTTTAAGAAAAATTTTTTTTTATTATATAATGCATGTTCACAACATAACAAATTTTATATTATTATAATAAAGATATATTATAATAATACTTGTATTGAAACTAAAAAAAATATTAAATTGACGGAATAGTATTACAGTGGCTTACATCATTTCTCGAAAATAGGAAACAAAAGTTATTAAATTTAATGACAGGTATTCAGAAGAATTGGCAATAAAAATGGAATACCTCAAGAGTCGGCACTTGCTCTTATACTCTTTTTATAATTTCTAGATAATCCAACATTTTTTAAAGAAATTTCAAATTATAAAATTTTATGTCCTGACTATTGGCTACAAAATTTTAAATCCCTTACAAAATCCTTACACACATTTAATCCTTACAATTGCTTAGAAACATTCAATATACCAAAAGTGTAAGTAATTATTATCAAATCAAAAACACTGCTCTCTAAGCCTGTACGTATTAAAGGCAGGTCCGTCCGCGCAACAAAGGAGTTCGAGCATTTTTTGAAAAAAAAAAAATCAAACATTTTTCCACCGCTGTATCTTCTTACGTATTAGACTTACAATAAAAATGTATATACAAAAAATGTAGGAAATTTTGTCCTATTCAACTTTGTCTTGAACATTCTTCTCGTAGGATCGAGCGTTGCCGAATTATTTTGAAAAAACATGTTTCACTTTTCAATTATTAATAAGAAACGTCAGCCAATGAGAAATCAGCATTGTAGATTTCAGTCATTATTTTTTTTATGTTCTTTACAAACAAACAAAGCTTCCTGCAAAGTGGCTGAAATAATAAAATAATATAGAAGCGTTTTTTTTTCGCATTTTTGAAAATTCACCCTCTTTAAACTCAGCAGTACGGGTAACTGAAGTTTGTTTTATTGTTTCTTACCGCTTTGCGAAACTTTTGATATATGGTACAGCGCCAATAAAATCACTTAATTTTTAGTATATCATAAATTAATAAAAAAAATTAAATTACAAGAAAACGCAGACACATAGATTTCAGACGACTGCATTTATATCAATGTCATATTGACACTGACAGGCAACATTTAAAACAAATTACTGACACAATAAAATTATATAGGAGCGTTTGTTTTTTTTGCACTTTTAAATAACTGTTAATTAAAAAATCAGCAATGCCGTAATGACTGAAATGGTTTTTCCGGCTTGTTATTATGAGTTCTTTACACTTTTCGACTTCAGTCACATGATAAAATCATATAAAAAATTCTGCCACCAACTCCCTAGCTATTACGTTGGTCGAGCAGCCAACTTAAAACAGGGACAATTGATCGGTGGCCTAATATCAAATTTTTATTTTCTTTTATCCCCGTGATTAGGACCACATATGCAACGGATCTGGGGATAAACCCCTAGCCTCCGACGAGTAAAGCAATAAATAACTGACCTAAAATAAGCAGGTTGAAACAAGAATAATATTTTAATGTTATATGTTTATCAATAAAATGCAATTAGTGTGCTTCGACAAATAAAAGGCGAGTTTATAAAAAAAAGTCCCAGTCCTAACTTAGCCTGTTTTAGTCTTAATTTTTCCCTAAAATATATCTGATGTTTTAAGACGGGTTTATAAAAACTGGCCTTTGTCTTAAGTTGATCGTAAAATAGATACGCGAACTTTTCATGCCAATTGGAATTGATTTCTGATCTATTCAGTGGTATTAGCCCCTAGGAAAAATTAATCTAAAAATTTTAGGTTAAGTTAGGACAAGACAGGATTGCGACTTTTATAAACGGCATAAACGGCAACCTGTACATTTAACTTTTTAGGGAAAAAATTAAGACTAAGATAGGCTAAGTTAGGACTGGGACTTTTTTTATAAACTCGCCTTAACACAGGGTAAGGTAACTAAATAAATAAAATTTAAAGTTTATTTTTATTTTGTTGCTAAAAGTTTCCACGAATTTCTACATTACTGTAATTATCTACTCACCTTATTCTCGCTTTATCATTTCTGAAATTAAAGGCATTAAGGCGCAACACACTTACTCACAAAATATCGAAGGTTTTAAGGTTATGTAGAAACGACGCGTTCTGTGAATAGGCGAGTTTTCATAGAAGTTCATGGTAGTTACATAGAATAAACGTTGCAAATAATGTTAATGTATGATCAAATGCATATTATTCATAATGTATGAGATTCATTCGTAACACATTTACAGTTATATATGTGAAATATTTTCGTGTAATATTACAAGTTACATTCTTGTAATATAATATGCTTATTTTAATGGCAATATTAAAGATACATTGATTATAATATGTGACATACATTTGTTAAATATAATTTTTTATATTACGGAAATATTTTCGAGCTAATATTAACTAAATGTTTCTTCAATATTTTGCAATTTAACATTTCTCAGCTATACCAAAGTTAGGTTATTTTAATATAAATATCATATTGCAAGAAAACATTTAATATGTTACTTCAGTTTAATATTGCGTAATATTACGGATATATGTTTTGTTTAGTGGGGTGTAAAACACCACGGTCATTAAACCCTACGGTTGTCTCAATCAGCAGTTTGAAGGCGAGAGAGACGCGGGGGGCGGGAAATCGAACGAAAGAGACAGACATATCTGATTTCCGTGCAAAAGACAGAGACAAAGATGCTTGTAGTGTCTACAGGTGACGTAGGCTGTAGACCCTACTGGAGTCTCTGTCTCTGTCTTCTACACGGAAATCAGATATGTCTGTCTCTTTCATTCGATTTCCCGCCCCCCGCGTCTCTCTCGTCCTAAAGCTGCTGATTGATGTAACCGTATCGTTTATTGACCGTGGTAAAACACTACACTCAAAAACAAAGGAAAAGACCTAAGTCCTATATTGTTATATGCATGATGTAAAGGAAATAATGTTTATCAATAAAATTAGTGTGCTTCGACAAATAACACAGTTATAAAAAATATCGCAAATTTAAGGTAACTAAATAAGATCTAAAGTTTATTTTTATTTTGTTTCTAAAAGTTTCCACGAATTTCTACGTTACTGTAATTATCTACTTACTTACCTTTTTTCTCGCTTTTATCACCCATTTCTGAGATTAAGGCACGACACACTTACTCACGAGATATTGAAGGTTTTAAGGTTATGTTCATACTATTTTAGACGGGAAACGACGCGTCCTGTCAATGGGCGAGTTGTCACAGAAGTTCATGGTAGTTACATAGAATAAACGTTGCAGATAATGTTAATGTATGATCAAATGCATATTATTCATAATGTATGAGATTAATTCGTAACACATTTACAGTTATATATGTGAAATATTTTCGTGTAATATTACATGTTACGTTCTTGTAATATAATATGCTTATTTTACTGGTAATATTAAAGATACTTTGACGATAATATGTGACATACATTTGCTAAATATATTTTTTTATATTACGGAAATATTTTCGAGTTAATATTAACTAAATGTTTGGTCAATATTTTGCAATTTAACATTTCTCAGCTATACCAAAGTTAGATATTTTAATATAAATATCATATTGCAAGAAAACATTAAATGTTACTTCAGTTTAACATTGCGTAATATTACGGATATATATTTTGTTTAGTGGGCACTTGCGGAATATTCTACTGAATACATTCCAGAATATTTTAATGGAAATATTCTTGGAGGATTTCTTACGGTCGAATCCAGGAATATTCATTTGGGAGATATATATTCCCAGATTATTCAGGATTCATTTGAATATATACACTCTTCTGAGAAGATTTAGAGAATATCCCATGGCATATTGGTGCTATCTGGGATCGTCTTTTAGGTTTTTCATTTTCCATTATTTCGATTTCTATTTTTAAGTAAAAGATAGTTATTTTAATTTCGCACCCAAATCGCAAAAAACAATAATCATAACCTCTTCAATTGACATCATTAGCTAATAGCCAATTAAATGATAAAGGAATTATTTGATATTCTACCAATTAGGTGTCTGCATAATGGCGCATAATTTAAAAAATATGATGACGCTCTGGTTTATCTTGCCACTGTTTGTTTACAGATGGCAACACTGGTGGCCGCATCCAGCATATGGTTAATTACAGATATTTTGATACATTAGTTACTTTAACAGTTTACTTATTTCAACGCAGTTTCCACATCTTAATACTTTTGTACCTAATAATTTTACTTACTTTTTAAATGTATTTTTAAATGTTATTGTATTTATTGTAATAATTTTCCGTTAAATTAATAAATGATCAATTTCTAGTTTCGAAATGACTTATTTAATTTTAAAGCCATCATTAGACTATAAAAGTTCTTTGACAAAGATCTTTTATAAAAGATATTTTATGAGTAATTTGATAGATTTTTATCTCATAAAATATCTTTTATAAAAGATATTGGTCAAAGAGCTTTTATAGTCTAATGGTGGCTTAAGCGATTTGTTTAAAAATCGTTTGAAATTCCCGCCTGTACCAACCCCGCATATATAAAAAAGGCGGGAATACAGCGCTACCCGCGACGTAAGTTTTGCTATTTAAAAAATCCCTGAGAGTCGCCTATCTATATCATATAATATTCTTTAATCTATGAAGTCAAGAGTCCGATGTGATGATAAGATGTCCAGTAAACGACGATACAATCACACGATAAATTTAAACTTTCGTCCACTTAGTGACACAAATGTTAGTCAAAAAGGAACAAGACCAACTAGTGATCCCATGTCGATTAAAGAAGTATTTATTTTGATGGTTCTATACGTTTGCAAAAAATCATTATTTTTTGATACTAACCTAAAAATTGGAATATATTTGGGAAGTCTTTTTTTAGTCTCTTTAATAGCTGATGTAATAACTATACCAAGAATATATTTGTCAAGGTCAGATAATATTTTTAACAAAATATTTGTAAAATTCGCATGGGGTTGGAATTTAATTTTATTAGTGCCATTTGTACTTTTCACATCTTTGGTTTACTGCTGTGGCCAGAAGCAAAGAATTATAAAACATCATATGCTTAGGATCGCAATAGCAACGTTCTTCTGGTGGTTTTGGACAAGTGTATTTAATTATGTTGAGGCATCTTACGGAAAATGTGGAAACTTAAACTATTACACAAAAAGGACATGTTTGCAAGCAGGACATTTATGGAATGGTTTTGATCTTTCAGGTCATTCATTTATTTTAATATATGGTAATTTATTTATAATAGAGGAGACCCGTTGTATTTTAAACTGGGATAGTATACGAGAATATATACGTTTAGAAGAACATAATAGGATTACCAAAAAACCAACACGTAGTTCAAATCCCCTGTGTCATATAAATGATGTAGAATTAAAAACTTTAAAATTTTATTATGGAAAATATACTCCTTATATAAGAGGTTTATTTGTAATAATAGCGGTATTTCAAATTATGTGGGATATTATGTTGGTGTGCACAATGCTCTATCATCATATGATGATAGAGAAATTTTTGGGTGGAGTTTCGGCCGTATTTACGTGGTTTCTTACATATCGTGTGTGGTTTGTGCATCCAACTCTATCACCAAAGCTCCCAGGAGAAGGAATATTTAAATACATTAAAAATATATCTAAGCAACAGATACCTACTTTGAGAAGACAACCTGGAAATATGAATGATACTCCGTTATTTATGGGAAGGCCAATTATTGTTCCTAATCAAGATGAAAATTTGCCAGGAGTACAACACTAGTTAGTAATAATTACTTATTATACTGATTCTGTAAATGCATTGTTACCAGAATTAAGCCAAGATAAAAGCTAACTTCATTAAATGTAATATGATTTTAAACTTTATTATAAATTTGTAATATAACATGTCCATTTAAGCATTGAATACTAAGAATGTTACATATATGATCCAAACGTACAAATTGCTGACGCAAATTGCATACGAGTCACTTTCATTTTCACGTGCTTTTCTCTTAGTCTTACGTCACACCCTTGCCGCTGTACTTTGAGTTTGGTGTGTTTGAAATCTTCCCGCTAAGCAAAGTTTACTGCGACATCATGATATCTGAGGGAGGGGGGGGTCACAGGAATCAGCATGTATATTTGGATCATGGCTACAAAGAAATCATAATGGGTTCATTTAGTGATATTTGATTTACAATTTATTTTTGTATTTAACCTTTTTAGTATATAGTGAAAAAATTAGGCTGCTAGCGTTAATATTACTTGTAATATTTGATTTCCAATTCGTAACATATTTGAAACGGACTGCGCGTATGACGTCAAAGCACTCACTCGACTGGCTTTATGAGTTATGTGGTTATAGCACGTCTATTGCGCTTGTCGTATGAAACTATGTGGGAGCAGGCAAGTCGTCGCCCGCTGCTGGAGTGTTTTGACATCATGCACACTGCATTTTCGCGCACTCTATTTTCATTATTTATTTTGAGAGAACAGTTGAAAAAAAAATGCTAAATGAGCCCATTAAATCAAAGTTGGTATATATTATTATGAGGCATGTAAATGCAAAACTCTCTTTATGGTTGACACTTGTGAGGTAATGAGGTAAGAGGTAATAGTATTTGTCTCGGTATTTGTACTATAAGGGATCATACTGCCAATCATGATATTAGTCATGAAGATTATCAAACAAGATGTTAATCACACACATGTACCGTAATGATTAGTTACGATTCGAATTGCAAACCAAATTTTATCTGCTAGTGTAAATTAATGAAAAAGTTAAAAATAAATTATTTGGTATTGAACTAGAAACTTTCAAAGCTAAAACACCAGTTGGGTATTTTTTAACTGTTTGCTTAGTAATGAATTCCATTATGATGCTGGGCAGTGGCGGATCTAGAAATTTCAATAAATTTTTTCTCGTCTGTGGCGCATGGGACCCATACGAAATATGGGAAATAGCATTTAGAGAAGCACTCCTCTAACGACCCCTAAAAAATTTTGAAAAAGCAGTTTGCGAAAAAAATATTCAAAATTCGGGTGCCCCTCCCTGGTCTAGGGACTCCCGTTTAAAATTATTCTTTTTTGTAACATACATTTTACTTTTCATAAAAATGCAACAATAGGTTTTGGAGTTTATGAAAATATTTTGAAAATTTTTTCGCAAACTGCTTTTTCAAAATTTTTTAGGAGTCATTATAGGAGTGCTTCTCTAGTGCTCCACAGACGAGAAAAAAATTATTGAAATTTCTAGATCCGCCTCTGATGCTGGGCACCATAGTGGATTTATTATGGTAAAGCCTGAAAATGTCATTTTGATATTTAAATTGACGTTCCTAATGTTGTCATTATGATACGCTAGCAGATAAACAGTTTTGTATTTTCTCCTTTGAGGGAAAAGAAATGTAATTTTACCAGCATATGGCAAAACCTACTTAAAGTTTTTTGTAAAGTCACAATACGCCCTTAAGGAATTTTGTTTCATTGTACTTTAACATTTACAAAAGGAGAGTTTTGCATCTTGATTAAAACATTGAGTTTTGTAAATTTGTCATGGCCATTATTCGAATTTTGCACTTTTTGATTCATCAAAAATGCATGCACCAAGCATTGTGATGCTACAAAATGTAGTCACTGAGTATCGCAATGCTTTAAAATGCATCCTTCACTTTTTGTAATGTACTAAGATACATCAAGTCATAAACAAGGTGCTCCATTTATTTTTTTTGCATTTTAATAAATCCAAATATCTCTCTTAAGGTGGCGGTTTCCTAATTTGGGTGTATTTTGAGGGAGTATGAAGTTAGTTAATATCGTAAAATTATTTGAAACGGATAAAATAAACATATCATTGAATAGATAATGTTTCATTTATTATTTTTTAACATTTATACCATTTATAACATTTTATTCTCATTTTTGGTAAATAAAAATACCGAAAAAACTAATTGTATAAGGTGTAATGTTATTAGATGTTTTTCACAATATAAGATAATAAGCAAAATTTATATTGCTACATATTCTCATGGACAAAAAAATTTTGAATATGTGTTGGAAGTATTTTTTTTTTGTATATTTAATATTATAGAAAACATGACTCTACATGACTTTACAAATACATCACAGCTGTATAATTCAGCATAAAAATATGGCTTTAACATGTTATAAAGAAGATCAGGAGCATTTAAAAAAAATAATTTTCAATATATGTAGTGTCCCAATTTGCTTGAAACCACCCTCATAAAAGTTTATTTTAGGTCTGATTTGGATTGTGTTTTTTTTAAACGTAGACCTCTAAAGAGTGCATTCTTGCAGTACATTACATTTTGTGAAAAAAAAAAAAAAAATTCGGCCTACTGCGGTCTTTTTTTGGGGCGGAAAATGAAAAAATCTTATAGGTAAGCGATTTTTTTATTTCAGAGGACCCCGCCAAATCCTTATGGAAATTGAGTTTCTGCGAATTTGGCTGAAACTTTATGAAAAGGTAGTTTAGAGAGTGCTGATCAAAAGTTCTCTAAAATCTCGTCTGCGATCTCCACGGGACAGGGAAGGTCAACAGATACGTCCAGCTGCTGACTTTCCCTGTCCCGTGGAGGTCGCAGGCTAGATTTTAGAGGGTTTGGCCCATGAGAAATTTTGATCATCACCCTCTAAACTACCTTTTAACAAAGTTTCAGCCAAATTCGCTGAAACCCAATTTCAATAAGGATTTTGCAGTCTTTTGAGGGCGCCACTGGATTCGGCAACCTCTCAAATGGGTTTGTACCAAATTTCGTGAAAAAGTTCTTATTTTTGGATTTTTTTTGAGACACCAGTGTGTTCCATTTTGCTTGGAACCACCCCCATAAAAAATTTATTTTAGGTCCGATTTAGATAGGATTTTTTTAAACGTAGAAATTAATATAAAAATTAAAATGAATTATATAAAAGCTCACCATACTCTATCTTTTTTCGGAGTGGAAAATGAAGAAATCTTATTAGTGATTTTTTATTTCAAATCTGAATACTCCGCTGGATTTTCAAAACCCTCAAATGGGTTTGTACCAAATTTCGCAAAAAAATACCTATTTTTGGATTTTCCCCTAAAAAATAAGAATTCTGAAATTACCAATGAATATCCACTGTTGCGTGGATTTTGTATTTAAAAGAATGTCTTGACTCAAACAATTGACAAAGGAATGTTTATTTGTCAATTTGTGTAGGTTTTACTTTTTTATTTTCTGATTGTAATAATAAAATTACCGCGCAAAGGTTGAGTTTCTAGATATTATTAAAATTGCTGATAATGCGAGATCATCGAGAGAATCAGCTCGATAATTTAATAGAGGATATCCAAATCGTCTGCCGATTAATATCAGCACCTTTAGAGAAATTAATGGGGGAATTTAAAATTTAAATAAATAAACCTACACAAACTGACAAATAAACATTCCTTTGCCAGTTGTTTGGGTCACAAGCCACTCTTTTAAATACACAATCCAGTGCAACAGTGGATTTTCATTGGAAATTTCAGAATTCTCATTTCTTATGGGAAAAATCCAAAAATTGATTTTTTTTTCACGAAAGAGTCGCCGGTTAAGTATGTGGAATTGGGCCCAGTGGCTTATTGGGCTATTCATTCACATAAATGTTGCTTATGACTAGGAATGCTCAGTAAAATATATATTAAACCTCCATCCCCTATATTACCAGAGTTATGGGGGAACTTTAAAATTAATTTTTTTGACACCTACCAAATAAATCTATACTATTTAGCACTAACATAATTATCGTGTGTAAACTTCAAGGTCAGATTGGTGGAAGATGCTTAAAAATCATCGGCATGCGGTAAAATTTATGGTAAAATAAAAATTACTTTCTTACAAAAATTATTAAATAATACTCGAAATTATATTAAACTACTTTTATTTTTAACAGCATTGAAAAAATTTATTAGGAAAACAAACAAATTTTTTTAAAAATATTCAAACACGTCTCCATCGTCCTCCACGCACTTTTGAAGGCGAGTGTAAAGCTCTTTGTAACTGTTGTCTTTCAACAGATCAGTGTTATTATCTTAGCGCCTACTGTATATAATTTGTTTCAATCGATCTCACAAATAAAAATTCATATTTGTTAAATCGGGGGACTTCGGAGGCCATTGATTTGGACCAAATATTATTCAAACACCGTGCTCCACGCGCTTTTGAAGGTGAGTGTAAAACTCTTTGTAACTTGTCTTTCAACAGATCAGTGTTATCTTAACGCCTACTGTACATCCAATTTGTTTCAATCGACCTCACAAATAAAAATCCATATTTGTTCAATCGGGAGACTTCCGAGGCCATGGATTTGGACCAATGCATGGGTCATTAAACCACCTTGTTGAAAATAAAATGAATTGAGGTTATCCAACGGTAAATTTTCTAATTCATCACTGAAAAAAGTTTGCAGCATATTCAAATAACTATTGCTGTCACAAGTATATTAAAAAAATATGGCTCTTTAATTCCATGGTAAGAGATGCGCACCAAACATTTACTTTTTTAAAGTATTGTCGCCTACATTGTATTCTAAAATTGGGATTAACATCACTCCAATATCGACTATGGTGCGAAGATACAATCCCATTAGTCGAGAAGGTGGATTCATCTGTAAAAATAATTTTTTTATAGTCCAATTAAATAAGTCGGCAAATCAAAATTTTGAGGTAAATACTTGAATTTTTGATATAACTTACTTTGATGTATTAGAACACGATTAATGAAAGAAATTTTTTTCTGAAACCCCGGGAAGGGTTGAAAAAAAAAGTGTTTTTTCAAAATTACTCAAAATGTGTTAAAGCTAGTAAAAAAAGTTTCAAACAAAAATTGTAAAGCATGAAATTTTATATAAAAATGATCTCTAGACTTTTTTTGGTATTACTAAAATTAACGGAGTTAGGCTGGTTAGAAATTAAGGGCTGATATGTACAACTTTAGAAAATCATAGCGTGCAGAAAAGTTAATGAATTTAAATTTTTTTTTTTTCTATTTACTCAGAAAAATATAAACATTCGTTTCAGAGAAATGTTTTTTTTTTAAATTGTTAATAAAAAAGTTATAAAAATTTTAATTTTTTTATTTTCAATTAAAACCACTTTGAACGGTGAAACGAACTTTTTTTTATACCATTCTGTTCATTATTTAATATATTGAATATTTACTTTTGAAATTTTTTTTTACTCTTCATTTTCAAGAAGGTATGAATTTATTTACTTGCTTAGTTTTTTTCCAAACGTAAGACACTGCTCTTGTGACGTCACGATAACTGAAAAGAAATAAAGAATGCATACGACGAAGATAAAATTGTTTCGTAGCTGCTGCGTTGCCTACAAGACGCGCATGCGTCACATCTATAGGGCATCTGCACGTGACGTCACAGCTAACCTCAAAAATATGTGTTTCTTAAGATTTAAGAGTATTACGCAGCTATTATTAAAATTTCTGCCTGGTTCCCGTATTTTCAACTAAAATCTAGTTCAGTGTAATGTTTATGAAGTTCTAAACACTTTGTACTAATAAAATAGGCCTCTTTTTGTAGGTTGGAAATCTACCCTGTAATTAGCAGTCTATTTCTATTAATCAAGAATATTGAAAAATTATTTATGTGAATTTTTAAATATTTGCTTGGAGCCAGTACCGGCTCCAAGCTAAAAATGCGTACACAAACATTAAAACCGCTGCCCAAGGAATCACTACTTCCACATCCACATTTTTTATCCAAGTCACTCACAACGAAAAAATTTTGTATGTGAAAATAATTGTTTATGGAACTTTAATAATATAATATTTGAAATCCTCTACCCCAAAAACCCATAAAATGATACCCCACATCGGTAGCCGGGTGGGGGGTGGTAGTGGGGGTGGATGAAGTAAAAAACGTTTTGAGGTGTCTGGTTCTTGTACACACACTAAATCACATTTTTTTTCATCCCCTTTAATAATGGGGTGGGGGTGGTAATGGGGGGTGGCTAATGCCAAAATTTTTTTGAGACCTTAGCTCCTCTTGTATATACTAAATACCAATTTTATGGACTCTTACCTGCTTGATTTATCTATTTTCCCCAAATTTACCCCAATTTACCCCCCAACCCTTCGACGGAACAAGATGAAAATATAATCTAGTTCTAGATCTCATTAAAGTACTGCTGTGTACCAAATTTCAAGTCAATGTCTCAAACGGTTCCAGAGTAAACGTGCGCACAAGAAAAGTTACAGACAGACCGACAGACCGACAGACAGAAAATTTTTTTTCGCTCAAACTTAAAATCTCGACGTTTCGTGACATTCTAAGTCTATTTGAACAATAAAAATTTTTTAAAACTTTTTTGTCGTTTCTATACTTTCACTGGATGTGGAAAAAACCGCTGCCCAAGGCATCACTACTTCCACATCCAAATTTTGTATCCAAGTCACTCACAACGAAAAAAATTTGTATGTGGAAATAATTGTTTATGGAACTTTAATAATATATTTGAAATCCTCTACCCCAAAAACCCATAAAACGATACCCCACATCGGTAGCGGGGTGGGGGTGGTGATGGGGGGGTAGTGGGGGTGGTGATGTGGGGGTGGATGAAGTAAAAAAATATTTTGAGGTTTCTGGTTCTTGTACACACACTAAATCACATTTTTTTTGCATCCCCTTTAATAATGGCTGGGGGTGGTAATGGAGGTGGCTAATGCCAAAACTTTTTTTGGGACCTTAGCTTCTCTTGTATATACTAAATACCAATTTTATGGACTCTTACCTGCTTGATTTACCTATTTTACCCCAATTTACCCCCCAACCCTTCGACGGAACAAGATGAAAATATAATCTAGTTCTAGATCTCGTTAAAATACATATGTGTACCAAATTTCAAGTCAATATCTCAAACGGTTCCAGAGTAAACGTGCGCACAAAAAAAGTTACAGACAGACAGACCGACAGACAAATTTTTTTTTTTGTTCAAACTTAAAATCTCGACGTTTCGTGACATTCTAAGCCTATTTGAACAATAAAAATTTTTTTGTCGTTACTATACGTCCACTGGATGTGGAAGTAAAAATGAGAATGAACTTGAAAAACTTAAAATTTAAGGTTATGTTAGGTACATGATGCAGATGTAGACTAGTTTACAAGTTCATGGCCGTGTTAATGCTTGATAAAGCTCGTAAAAATATTAGTGAGGGCTCATTGAATTCGGAATGACGTCTAGAAAAAGTGTAAAAGTTTCACACCCGCACATAAACAGTTGCAAAAGTTATAAACAAATGAAGATTGAAAATATAACGAGTTTCGTCTTTTGCAAATAGCTCGAAAACTATTAATATTTAAGAAAATTGAAAAAACGATTCTTAAAGAGGAATGAATTTCCAATAAAAAAGCCGAACTCCCGAAACTCCGTCTCTCAGCGCTCTGCGCGGCGAACACTAAACCGTTACGGTGCTCTGAAATTGGCCGTAATAAGTAAAAATATTTTTTTATGTTATTAAATATTAATTTAAAAATTTTTAAAAATTATGGTATTATTTAGACACTTAACGGAACAATATCCCGTTGAAAAAAAATTGTTTCACCGATTTTTCATAAAATGTATTGTTAATTAACAAATTTTTTTACGTTTATATTTCAAGTCGGATAATTGTTAAACAAAAGCCACTAAAACGATTTCGCTTCATGGAGACCTTATAAATTTTTTTTTGCCATTTTATTATAAAATATTGTGATTAAAAATTTAAAAAATTTCTTAAATTTTTTTTTAATTGTTTATAATAATGTTTTTCTTTTTTTATTATTTAAATAAATTATTAAGAAAAAAATGTATTCTTAAAATTTATTATTTGCAATTCTCTACAAGACGAAAAACAGAAAAATTTTTGTTGTTAATTTATTTGTTTATTTAATAAACAATTTGTTATTAACAATCGCCGAATGTTTTTAGATAGAAAAAAAAAACAAAAACAACCGTATACATAAACATGTAAAAAGAAAAATAAATTTAACATGTTTATGTATACGGTTGTTTTTGTTATTTTTTTTTTCTATCTAAAAAGAATATAAACACATTCGGCGATTGTTAATAACAAATTGTTTATTAAATAAACAAATAAATTAACAACAAAATTTTTTTTTCTTTTTTCCATCTTGTAGAGAACTGCTAATAATGAAGTTTAAGAATAAATTTTTTTCTTAATAATTTGTTTAAATAATGAAACAATGGAACAAAATATTATAAACAATTAAAAAAAAATTTTAAAGAAAATTTTTTAATTTTTAATCACAATATTTTTAGGCTATTGTCTATGTCCAAAAAAAGAGGGTTGAAAGGAACTAAAACC
Organism: Rutpela maculata; assembly: GCA_936432065.2. NCBI lineage: Eukaryota > Metazoa > Arthropoda > Insecta > Coleoptera > Cerambycidae > Rutpela > Rutpela maculata. The sequence continues at coordinate 134,869,118 of OW386286.2, read as the reverse complement.
ATTGGCGCAACTAGAGAATTTTTCTGGGGGTGGCGGGCCCCTTGTGTCTGAAATGCAAAGTTCAGTGGCGGCTCGTGCATAATATTCTTAGGTGTTCTGTAGATATATATGTGTACATGGGGCGGTTAGTGATAGTACCGCAGGCGAAAATTTTTTGCCAATTCAAGGTCATTTAATGACCTTGACAAAAGAAGTCATCGTGCTCTGGCAACGCTGGCCAAAAGGCGAGCCGAGCCGGCCGCTTTTGGTGTATAGTAACATTTTGAAACTAATGTTACATTGAACGTTCGATGCTCGGAGCCACCCCCCTGGAATTAAAACAATTTATACATAATTATTATAATAATTATGGTCAGAATTTTTGGTAGTTCTGCTCTGCAGCTCTGCAGCACTTATGAAGAAACCGCCTCTGAATTCTTATACACTCACTCCGGTATGAACGATAGAACGAAAGAGATACAGCAGTCAAGTCAGCCAGCAGACAGGCGCAGAGACTCGAGACTCGCACGCAGACGCGCAAAGTTTAAAAACAAAACAGCTGAGCTGGCACTCACCGACGTTAGCGTTGTAATCGACGGGCGAAAATGTTTGACCTCACTTTTATAAAAATGGTATAGAAGTCGGGGATGGATTATGGATTTCGAATAATTTAGTGATACATTAGTCGATGAATTTAATTTTTTTTTTGCTAATTTTTGTTCTTTCCTCTGGGGTGGGCCGTGGCTAGTTTTGGGTGGGCCTGGCCCACCCTGCCCCCCCCCCTAGTTGCGCCTATGACTAAAACGTTAAAGGGTTTTTATTGTTTCTTATGTTCAATTGACCCCAAAATATGAGAAAACCGCTGAGTGCTACCATTTAAATGGGTGCGTTTTTGAGATCGAAGTAAAAAGGTCCACTTTTCACATTTTTGAGTTTTACTGGAAAACTATGCATTTTTCTTATAAACACGTCAATAAAAAAGTTGAAGAGAATTAAATTTCAAATCGAAATGGTACCTTCAGAAGTCAATTTTTTTTACAAAAATACGCCCAGAAAACAAAACAAAAAAAAAACGGAAAAATGCATTTTTTTAATTAATTTTTTTCGGGTACATTTAGGCATAGATATTCTGCATAAAAAAAGCTGACGTTTTACCCGTTAATAATCATTTTAACGGTAAAACGCCAGCTTTTTTTATGCAGCAATGTCTATGCCTAAATGTAGGTACCCGAAAAAAGTTACAGGCTAAAATTTAAAAAAATAAAAAATTGCATTTTTTCGTTTTTTTTTGCTTTGTTTTCTGGGTGTATTTTTGTAAAAAAAAAAATTGACTTCTGAAGGTGCCATTTCGATTGGAAATTTAATTCTCAATAACTTTTCTATTGTTGACGTGATTATGGAAAAATGCATAGTTTTCGAGCAAAACTCAAAACAACATAGGCTCATTTTATGAAAAATCGGTGAAACAATTTTTTCCAATGGGATATTGTTCCTTTAAGTGTCTAAATAATACCATAATTTTTTAAAATTTTTAAATTAATATTTAATAACATAAAAAATATTTTTACTTATTACGGCCGGTTTCAGAGCATCGTAATGGCTTTAGTGTTCGCTGCGAAGAGCTCCATTTTCAACATTAAATTTAAATTATTAATAATAGACATAGAGTTTCGGGAGTTCGGACTCTTTTATTTGAAATTCATTCCTCTAAAAATCTTCCTTTAAATTTTTTTAAATGTTAATAGTTTTCGAGTAATCTGTAAAACGAAACTCGTTATTTTTTCAATCTTCATTTGTTTATAACTTTTGCAATTGTTTATATGCGGGTTTGAAACTTTTGCACATTTTTCTAGGTGTCATTCACTCATATTTTCACGAGCTTTATTAAGCATTAACACGGCTTTGAACTTGTGAACTAGTCTATATATCTCAATGCAGCGGTGGTGTATGTTTTGATGAACAAATGCTCCTAAAAATTGTTAACAAATTTGTTTTTAATAATTCTTATTTTAACTATTCATAAGATTAATTTAATATAGAATGGATCATACATTTTGTTTTAAGAATGAATTATTTTCTTCTAATTGTTAAAATGGTTCAATTATTTATTATTTAATTTATCCAATTTTATTTTTTAAACTGTTTATTTTTATTTAGATTAGGAATAGAATAATATCAATGATCTATTTTAATAGAAATGTATCGATCATTTTTTTTAAATGTCATTTTTTTTTTCATTCAAAATTGAAATTAATGATCCAAAAAAAAAATTTGTTGATTAATATATTTCTGTGTACACAATTTTTAAAATATGTATACAATTATAATAATTTTTATAATAATTTCTTATGGCCTTAAAAAATAATAAATTAAAATAATTGAAATTTTGTAATTTAAAAAAATAAGTAATGTAAATATTTGTAATTGTCAATTTTTTTGAAATTAAGAAGAAAAATTATTTCAATTGTTAATGTGGAAAAAAAATAATTTTCACTATTGCAAATATTCATTTTTGCAAATAATTTTTTACTTCTACATTACGGATTAGTTTATTAATTTAATCGAAAATGCATAAAAATACCATTTTTTGCAACCTTGGGTAAAATACGCGAATTTCGACTAATTTAAAACGATGTTTCAAACAATTATTTCCAATACTCCAATAATTCGTCTGCAAAATTTTCTCGCAAAAAAAATTATATTGTGTACTTTATTTTTAATTTATATCAATAATGTCAAACAAATAATTCTAAATTTAGTAGAAATCAGCAAGTATTGACAGTAATAATAATTTCTTTCATTGCAATTCAAAGATTAATTTAAAAAATATTTAGATCACAAAAACAAAATTCCACGTGTCTAATACCTATAACCAAAATGTACATAAAACGAAGCGTGTATAAGTATGTAGATTTCGCAAAACAATCTTATTATACTTGACCACAATTAAAAATTTTGTTAACAATTTGTAGGAGCATTTATTCACCAAATCATTCACAACCGCTGCATTGAGATATCGGGCCTCTGCATCATGTAACCAACATAACTTTAAATTTTAAGTATGTAGATTTCGCAAAACAATCTTATTATACTTGACCACAATTAAAAATTTTGTTAACAATTTGTAGGAGCATTTATTCACCAAATCATTCACAACCGCTGCATTGAGATATCGGGCCTCTGCATCATGTAACCAACATAACCTTAAATTTTAAGTTTTTCAAGTTTATTCTCATTTTTAATGTTTGTATACGCATTTTTAGCTTGGAGCCGGGTATTGGCTCTAAGCAAATATTTAAAAATTCGCGTAAATAATTTTTCAATATTGTTGATTAATAGAAATAGACTGCTAATTACAGGTTAGATTTCCAACCTACAAAAAGAGTCCTATTTTATTGGGACAAAGTATTTAGAACTTCATAAACATTACACTGAACTAGATTTTAGTTGAAAATACGGGAACCAGGTAGAAATTTTAATAATAGTTGCGTAATACTCTTAAATCTTAAGAAACACATATTTTTGAGGTTAGTTGTGACATCACGCGCGAATGCCCTTACTGCCGTCATAAGGTGAAAAGCCGCATCTAGATATTTGTCATAAATGAGATTCTAATGATATATGAGCACCCAAGAGTTCTGCAGTTAAAAATATTATTAAAAAATTATAAAGTACAAAAACATACGTGGATAAAAAGCAGCTACATGATTTTCTTAATTAATATTTACTAGTTGGGAAAAAAACAAACACCTTTGTTACTTTCCTCGCCAACCGACAATTTACAGATGGGCTATTCTCCTTATGACTTATGACGGCAGTATAGATGTGACGTATACGCGTCTTGTAGGCAAGGCAGCAGCTACGAAACCATTTTATCTTTGTCGTACGCATTCTTTATTTCTTTTCAGTTATCGTGACATCACAAGAGCAGTGTCTTACGTTTGGAAAAAAATTAAACAGGTAAATAAATTCATACCTGCTCGAAAATGATGGGTAAAAAAAAATTTCGAAAGCAAATGTTCAATATATTAAATGATGAACAGAATGGTGTAAAAAAAAAAAATTCGTTTCACCGTTCAAAGTGATTTTAATTGAAAATAAAAAAATTAAAATTTTTATAACTTTTTTATTAACAATTTAAAAAAAAATCCATTTCTCTGAAACGAATGTTTATATTTTTCTGAGTAAATAGAAAAAAAAAATTTATATTCATTAACTTTTCGGCACGCTATGATTTTTTAAAGTTGTACATATCATCCCTTAATTTCTAACCAGCCTAACTCCGTTAATTTTAGTAATACCAAAAAATGTCTAAAGATCATTTTTATATAAAATTTCATGCTTTATAATTTTTGTTTGAAACTTTTTTTACTAGCTTTTACACATTTTGAGTAATTTTGAAAAAACACTTTATTATATTTTTTTCCACCCCTTCCCGGGGGTTCAGAAAAAAATTTCTTTCATTAATCGTATTCTAATACATCAGAGTAACTTATATCAAAAATTCAAGTATTTACCTCAAAATTTTGATTTGTCGACTTATTTAATTGGACTATTATGAAAATTTCTATTCATGCTTCCAATCTACAAACAAAAATAAAGACGTTTTGCTTCGTCGCCTGTCTCTAAGGTGTGGTTGGAAATCGGTTTGTACCTAAGGATATATCTAATTGTTTAAAAAATTTTTGAATCTGAGATCTCTTAACCACTTCCAAATATTCCGATCGTTTTCTTAATAACAGTCTGGGATGTTTCTCTACTGACTGTAATACTAACAAAGTACTGGCATCATCTTCATCGTATTTTTTTTAGGTCTTGGTATTTTCAACGATCTAGTTCTTAAAAATTCCTGTACTAATTTGTGCAACACGCACGCCTGGGTATTTTAAATTAAAATGTTCAATTACTTTCTGATAGACTCACCAATTCCATAACATTGTATTATATAAATATACTAAGCTGACCCAGCAAATGTTGTTTTGCCATATAAATTATAAATTTTTGTCCAAAAAATAAAAATAAAATTTCTGGATAGGGCCACCCTTATCACCTAGAGGTATAAAAAATAGCCTACGACCTATTCTCAGACCTACCAAATATACACCAAAAATTTCATAAAAATCGGTCAAGCCGGTTCGGTTCGATAACAAACACTGTGACACGAGATTTTTATATATTAGATTAATAGCTGCTAAGTTAGCATTTTTACAATAGTTATTATAGAGTGAGATCCCAGAGCCGCCAGACCTACGTCATTTTAGCAAAGCTAATATTTTGACAACAAGTAGTGTAATATCTAGTTAAGAACGTACGCGTATTTGCTAGTTTGAAAGCGGGGCCCTTTTGCAGAAAACAGGTATAAAAGGTACATAAAAATTTTACTCAGTACGTTAAATTATGATAGCAACTACATGGTGTTAGCATCAACCTCCGAAACTTAAGGTCCGAGGTTCGATCCCTGAGCGTTCTCAGTTTTTTTTTCAAATATACGAACTAAGAAAAAAAGTTATGGCCAAAAATAATAAATATTTCCCTATCGGTTGTCTCTTTCTTGGTAATCGCCACTTTAAGTTAATATTTGTTGAAAAAAAAAAAAGCTGAGAACGCTCAGGATCGAACCTCGGACCTTAAGATTCGGAGGTTGACGCTTACACCACGTCGTTAGTGTGTCACGTGGAAAATAAACCAGCTATCATACTTTAACGTACTGAGTAAAATTTGTATGTACCTTTTGTACCCTGTTTTCTGCAAAAGGGCCCCGCTTTCAAACTAGCAAATACGCATACGTTCTTAATTAGATATTACACTGTTTGTTGTCAGAATATTAGCTTTGCTAAAATGACGTAGGTCTGGCAGTTCTGAGATCTTGGACTATTAACAATGAAGTAGAAAATGATGTTGTACAGTAAAATGACAAATCGAAGATAAATAAATAAATATCACTGTCAACTACAAGCCAACTTCTCAGTTATACAGTTTTTCTTTTAATTTTCAAAATAGTAAAATTATGCCGATTTATAAACAAACTGGAATTCTGAAATACATTTTTCTAATAAAGGAGGGGGTACACTTTCTATAGAAGAACGGCCCAATTAAGAGCAAAAGTTAGAAGCAATTTAGTTTTGCGATATTTTGTGAATTTTACTTTCTAATACAATAATAACATAATAAAAAAGTGCTACTATCCTTCGCCGTATATAAAAATCATAAAAATATATTGAGAAATGAGCGAAAATCGCACATTTTTTAATCATATTTTATGATTTTTATATACGGCGAAGGATAGTAGCACTTTTTTTATTATGTTATTATTGTATTCGAAAGTAAAATTCACAAAACTAAATTGCTTCTAGCTTTTGCTCATAATTGGGCCGTTCTTCTATAGAAAGTGTACCCCCTCCTTTTTTAAATGCTGTCAAAAGTAAAAGTAGTTTTATACTCTTTTTAATAATTTTTGTAAGAAGAAAATTATTTTTATTTTACCGCAAGTTTTACTGCATGATACCACTTGATACTTTCGATACCTTATTGCTAATAGGACATAATCCACAAAAGTAATATTTTACAGGAGGTTTAAAAAACTAATTACTAACTTGATAATGTACTACATATAAAAATTGTATAACGAACTTAATATTATTTGAACAATACTAAATCATATTTTTGTGGCTTGGTTCTAAAAAGGCCAAAGTCAAAAATTAACAATTTGAGGATACGAGGTTTAAAGTTTTTATGGAAAATTATATTATTATTATCATTTGTGTAAGTTATTATTATGATAAAACGGCCAAAGTCTACTTTGGGCTTTTTAGAAACGTCTATGTTACAGTTGGCCCTTTTATCTGTTTTACAAATTTTTTTTTACAAATGTACATTTTTCCTAGCAACTTAAAATTCTCAGTCATTTATGAGAATTTGACATTGGCCTTTTTTTCAAGGTACAATCTGAACGAATGTAGTTCGTTGGTGTTAATAAGTCATTTTAAAGAAAAAGTGACATTGACCCTTTTAGAACCAAGCCACAGATTTATATTGTAAAAATCTGTATTTTGAAATATTTCATGTTTTACAAAAATTTTTTTACAAATTTACATTTTCCCTAGCAACTTGAAATTCTCAGTCATTTATGAGAGTTTGACCTTGGCCTTTTTTCAAGGTACAATCTGAACAAATGTAGTTCGTTTGTGTCAATAAGTCATTTTAAAGAAAAAGTGACATTGGCCCTTTTAGAACCAAGCCACAGATTTATATTGTAAAAATCTGTATTTTGAAATATTTGCATAGTAATAGGTTGGTTATGACTTATTGCCACTTCAGTAGTATGTTGGATATGACTTGAAGAATTAAATATGTAATACTGATAAATCGTATCCAACATACTTCAAGGTGCATTCAAAAATTTTTTGTAACAATTGAAGGTACATGAGTAGGATGATAGTGGTTGTAAAGATTTTAACTATTGCCAATAGGAAAAATATCAAATATAAAACTAGTTTAAATAACTTTATTGAACTAAAGTATACATTCAAAATATATTTGACAAAATAAAAGTAACAAGAGAAATTAGTCTCATTTATTTACCAGAAACGAATGAATTAACAAAAATAAAATATCTATTATTAGTAGACATCGACAAGGATCTCATATAATTATCAAGTTTTTCTGAAAGGTCATATCACCTGTGTAAGATCCCTTGTATGTTGTCAGTTTTTTTTACATCCTTTATCTTTCTGTTTGGGTTTGAATGACTTGGCTTATCATATAGTCTTTACTTCAGTATTGTTTTTATTTGATTTTTTTTTTCTTATTTTGAGTGTTTTAATTTGCTTCAGACTCGTTTTCTTTATAAGTAACATTGCTAATTGTTGGTTTATTACTTCCTGTATTTTTATGGTCATAGTAGGAGATGTAATCATAAAAATAGTGAATATCTTTACGTAACATTTTTTCTAATCTCCTGAAGATGATTCCACTTCTTAGATATTTTTAGTCTCTCTGTATAGAGAGACTAAAGAGAGACTGTAGGAACATAATTAATGTCAATCACTTTTTGCCTGATCGGTATATTTTACTTTATACATAATTGTACCATCTGGTTAATATTTTAGACATTTAAGATCGGTTACCTTCGGTTGGTTTTTCTTTTTTCCAGGTATAATAGTCTTATGTCTCATGCAATCTTCATCATCGTAATTTCTAAAGTAACTGCAGTGGCGGATCCAGGGGGGGCGCCCCCCCCCCCCCCTCAATAACCGAGAAACCTAGAAATCCCAACTCGCAATTGCAAATTGGTATATATAAATAAATTCTAGGACAGTATATATGCATTAAGAAACGTGCCAATTAATTGATTTTCTAAAATATATGCATTAGGAAATGTACCAATTGATTTTTTAAAATATATTAAAGGTGCCCCCCCCCCTTGGCATAATCCTGGATCCGCCACTGAGTAACTGTGATCCATATACTGCATCCTTCGGTTTAGAAGTTGTTCTAGCGTCTTTAACTATGTCAATATAATCTGTGGGCAGATAAATATTACTTCCTTTCAAGCTTCTTTCAATGAGACTATGGGAAGTCACACCCCATTTGAGTGTGACCCTTCTCAGGATATTTTCGTTCAATAACTACGTCATATTTAGTAGAAAGACAGGATAAAGCATTTGATAGGAATACATTCTTGTTCTGGTATCCACAACTATCTGAAAATAGGACAATGGGCCTTTTATCAATTTCCAGTTGATCGTCTTGCTAAAGAAACTACCTTATCAAACGAACACTCAAACTTTAAGATATGTTTATCAGACTGTATAATTTCATCCATAAAACATGCAATAATTGGTCAAATTCGTATAAAAACTATCGTTTAGATAACCCTACGAGCCAGTACACCCAAGTTATGGACTATATCCCCAAATCATCATGGTTTAAGGGCATTAGCATCCCTAGAAAATTTATTACCACAGTTTGTAGAATAAGGTTCGGCCACGCTTGCTACCCAAAACATCTAAGTAGAATTAGAGTACTTAACTCAGACATTTGTAGTACATGCGGCACCACGGGCGATCTGGATCATATTTTCTTTAATTGTCAAAATCATCAAATGGATACTAATGTTATGTTAAAAAACTTAGTTGATATTAATGTTCCTCTTCCAACAAATGCTATTCATCTATTGGCCCTTAAAAACATGCAAATATACAACTTGTTAGTTAATTTTTTGAACACTATTAAACTGTTGCTTTTATTAGGTTAGCTTGGTATTCCTTAATTGTCTTTCCTGTGGTCTACCTGTGTAATGTTATATTATATTTATATTATGTTATATTTTAAAAAAAATGCCCTGGACGAGATAGAGTGTCCTTGTGATATATCCTTGTGTCTTTTCTACTGTCGTTTTAGGTTAATTTAGGGAATTAATTAGGCAACAAATATATATATATTATGTAATTGGCTAATGGAGAAAATCCAATGCCACCAAAAAAAAAAATCAATTCCAGGGTAGCTTCAATATGCTTAACTATGCAAGTGGCAAAAACAAACGCACAAAATTCACCCTTTTATTCACTCCAAATGTAATTCCTGCTTTCATATGTGTAAGTATTTAACCCTTTAAGTATATAGTGAAAAAATTAGGCCGCTAGCATTAACTTTCCAATTCGTAACATATTTGAAACATCCGACGGCACAGATGATATAACAGCACTCGCTTGACTGGTTTTATGAGTTATGCGATTATAGCTCGTCTGTTGTGCTAGCCGTATGAAACTATATGGAAGCAGACGAGCGGCCGACTGCTGGAGTGGTTTGACATCACACTGCGTTTTCGCGCGCTCTATTTTCATTATTTATTTTGAGGGAGCAGTTGAAAAGGAATCTAATAACTAACTAACCAGAAAGTGTACTTTCGAAATATGAATTGAAAAAATGCTAAATGAGCCCACTGTATACAGTAAAGTTGTGCACCTGTAATTGAGTTTTATAGTACAGGACATTGGCCTGCAATTGAGGACAGAGTTTCATTGCCTGTACAACCATAGTAAATGCATGAATAAGCTTTTCTTGGCCCCGACTTTAGCGGATCCTTTTGATTTTCTGGCTAAAGTCTTTGGAAGTGATGTCCTCTTCGTAAGTAACTTCATCAACCTGTTTCGTTTTATAAGAACAGCAAAGGTCGCACTGATCTTTTCGGGGTTTGAATAAAGCCAAATTCAGTTCATCAAGTACCTTACAAAATGGGTAAATTGTCAGAGGTTTCAAATTATCCCCTAAACATTTCTGTTCATAAACATTAAATATGTCTACTTTAGACTTAAAATCTTCCTCTAAATATAGTTTAGCGGTTCTTTTACGACAGTAGTGACTTTCCATTTTTGGAACATCATTTAGGAAATTTACTAAATGTTTCTTCTGTAGATTTAAATTTTCGACATGTCTAGAATTCCTTTTTTTCAATAGTTTCTGCTTGTTTCTATCTTCCTCGTTATTTGTCATTCCATATTTCTTTCCATCATTTACCCAGTTATGTACCCACTCCACTCTTTTATTCTTAGAGTAGCTAAAAAAGTTGTTTTATAAACTTGATATCTTCCAGTTTCTTTGTTTTTAGAAAATACTGATAGAAGCCTATTCACCTTGAGGGTGATTTTGTATACAGGGTGTTTCACGAGGAAACGGACATGCTTTAATGCCAGATAGAACACACCGTGAGTAATCATAATCATCCATAGAAAAAGCTAGTTGGGCCTTCCTTGCTGAAATACAGGGTGTTTTATGTATTTTTGCCAAAATTTCTTTTGGTTGTTACTTTGTAAAGGAATGGAATAATAAGTTCATATTTGGTACATATAATATACTAGTGATCCTGAATAAGTACTTATACCACACACACAAAAAATCCAGATCAGGACTTGAAAAAAAATGTTTCTGTTGTTCTTCAAGAAAACAATACTCTGTATATGTTTTTTTTAAATTTCAATCTTAAATTCGAAAAGTACATAAAAAACTAAACAGATGACTTCATTAATTTTTTTGCCATACCCTTGACGTCTTCATAATAAATTCCACTAAATAATGCAATATGAGACTTTAGGAAATATCGATGAATGATACGCGCAAAAAATGCTTCCTCTACTAAATTAGACATTTACTTTTTTGTCAGCAATAATTATTATTTATGTTTTAATTACCAATTTTTATGGATGGGGTAAAATTAATAAAAAAAATAAATGTTGGAGGACACCGAATCAAGAACCTATTTCATGCCTCTCATTTATTAAATGACTAGTAATACAGCAACATAACATACCTATTAACAACAACAATAACTGTAATAACAAAGTTGCATATTAATAATGCACATAGAAACAGAATAACAACAAAATATCAACAGAATTGTGCCAAAAACAAAAATTCAGATATTGTTATAAAACATATTTACAAATTAGAATTATAATTAAATTATCTGTTCAAAATGTCCTCTTCAGCTTCAGTACATTTTCTAGTGTGCTTCACGAGATGGCCAATTGATCTTATCACTTCTGGACTGTCTGTCTCTAATTTTTTTGTGGTATTCAACAATCCTTTCAATTTAATTGCTCCATGCAGTCAGTGTCCATTTTGTAGACGTCACCGTTTAAATGACCTCATAAAAAATCATCTACATGGTTGAAATCCGAAGACCTTTTCGGTCATACATGAGGACCTTCGTGGCCAATCCATCTGTTTGGATAAGTATCATTTAAATGGTTTCTAATTTGGTTGGACAAATGTGGTGAGGCTCCATCATGTTGAAAGAACATACCTCAGATATTTACATTTCCTAAAAGATTCGGTAATGTATGTTGTAAAAACCTTAATTTGAGATTATTATCTAAACTAATTGGCAAAAAGAATGATCAGATCAGACCACAAATTTTACTTTAAGCAATGGCCTTAAACGTAAAATCAGTTAGTTTTAGATTATGAGGTCACTAAAGACTGGACTGCGTAGATCAATTAATTCAAAGTATTGTTGAATGCCGCAACGAAATTAGAAATAGTCCAGATGTGATAAGAAGATCAATTGGTCATCTCGTGAACCGCACTAGAAATGTACTGAAACTGAGGAGGCTATTTTGAACATACACATATAATTCTAATTTGTAAATATGTTTTATGACAATATCTGCATTTTTTGTTTTTGGTACAATTATTCTGTTGATATTTTGTTGTTATTTTGTTATTACAGTTATTATGTGCATTATTGATATACAATTTTGTTATTACAGTTATTATTGTTGGCAATAGGTATGTTGTGTTGCTGTATTACCACTCTTTAATAAATGAGAGGAATGAAATAGTTTCTTGATTCGGTGTCCTCTAATATTTATGTTCACCTCCTCCATAAAAAATGTAATTAGAACAAAATAATTATTGCTAAAAAAAAAGTTAATGCCCAATTTAATAGTGGAAGCATTTTTTGTGCATGACATTCATCGATATTTTCTAAAGTCTCATATTCCATTATTTATTGGAATTTATTTCGAAGACGGCAGAGGTGTGGCAAAAAAAATAATGAAGCCATTTTGTTCAATTTTTTATGTATTTTTCGAATTTAATATTAAAATTGAAAAAAAACATATACAGGGTATTATTTTCTTGAAGAACAACAAAAACATTTTTTTCTCAAGTCCGGATCTGGATTTTTTATGTGCATGATACAAGTACTTATTCAGGATCACTAGTAACAAGTAACAACCAAAAGAAATTTGGACCAAAATACATAAAACACCCTGTATTTCAACGAGGGCCCAACTAGCTTTTTCTATGGTTGATTATGATTACCCCCGGTGTCCTCTATCTGTCATTAAAGCATGTCCGTTTCCTCGTGAAACACCCTGTATATAATCTCTCTTCTTTTCTTCATAGGACATCATGTGTAAAACGAAAAGTTTCCTTTGCTCCCATGTCATGGTCCAAAATTTATCAAAAATTTCTTGTCGTTCAGTATGACCAAATGAATCACAATATCTTTTAGAGGCTTTCTTGCAGAAGTTGGATGTGCACTCATTTCCCATAGTTCTTTTATTTCTAAGGGTTTCATGAATTACCACATCCTCCTTAGATCGTGTGTATCCAATGTATGCTCAGGGGCATAACTAGCCACTTTTTTGGGGGGTTATTTTTCAAATTTACCAACTTCATAAGACTTAAAAAGCCAACTCTGTAAATAATTAAATAATAATTCCTCCAAAAAAAATTTGATGAGCAGGGGGGAGAAATTCTAAAAGAATTTTTCAATAAAAGTTACCACTTTGTATCTCGAAATTTTCTTTTACCCAACTTTTTCCAAGTTCCGATGAAAGAAAAGTTGATGGGCGGGGGGTGGATTCTAAAAAAAATGTTTCAATAAAAATTGCCAAACTTGCGTCACAGTTTTGCCAAGTCTGACAAACTCCCCCTTCGCTACGCCCCTGTGTATGCTTGTCCTAGCATTCTATTTTTCTTCTTCTTTTTTTCCACAAATTTGGTTCTGAACTATGACTTTTCTTCTTTTTTCATTTCACCATTAGGATTTTTATTTTATTTTCTTGTTCGTTTTCGTCATTGTCAATTGCAAGTCTTTTCATCATTCTTTTTGTCTTCATTAACCGCTCCATTATTTTCCAGAAATTCAGATATTTCTGTTTCGCAAAAATTTTCGGTCTCAGTCCTATTATTTTCTAGCTCATATTCTTCAGTTTGGTTCATTTTTTGATAAACAATTGTGCAGACTTTATTAGTTCCGCAACACTTGCTAGAGTATTGATTAATTACTTCCATGTCCAGTGGAAGTATAGTAACGACAAAAAAATTTTTATTGTCCAAATAGGCTTAAAATGTCATGAAACGTCGAGATTTTAAGTTTGAGCGAAAAAAAAAATTTCTGTCTGTCTGTAACTTTTTTTTTTTGTGCGCACGTTTACTCTGGAACCGTTTAAGATATTGACTTGAAATTTGGTACACATATGTACTTTAACGAGATCTAGAACTAGATTATATTTTCATCTTGTTCCGTCGAAGGTTTGGGGGGTAAATTGGGGTAAATTTGGGGTAAATGGGTAAATCAAGCAGGTAAGAGTCCATGAAATTGGTAATTAGTATATACAAGAGAAGCTAAGGTCTCAAAAAATTTTTGGCATTAGCCACCCCCATTACCACCCCCACCTCCTTATTAAAGGGGATGAAAAAAAATTGTGATTTATTGTATGTACAGGAACCAGAAACCTCAAAATATTTTTTTACTTTATCCACCCCCCACTACCACCCCCGCCCCACTACCAATGTGGGGTATCGTTTTATGGGTTTTTGGGGTAGAGGATTTCAAATATTATGTTATTAAAGTTCCATAAACAATTATTTTCACATACAAAGTTTTTTCATTGTGAGTGACTTGGATAGAGAATCTGGATGTGGAAGTAGTGATTCCTTGGGCAGCGGTTTTTTTTATTTGAGTTGTAATTTGATAATATTTGTAAATCATCTTCATTATTAGGTAAAATATTTACATCTGCTTGTAATAAATCCCTACCAACTATATTATCGGATATATCCAATATATCGATATTTTCTTCTTGAGTGTTAATTCTATATTATTATTATCTCTATTGAACAAATCCTCATTTTGATTATGAATCCTGATCTCTTGTAATACCTTCATCCACCTGTCCACCTTATTATCAGATATTCCCCAAATCTGAATATTATTGTTTGCTCTATAGTGGAAGTAAGGAGTCGAGATTTTTCCCTAAAAAGTGCAAAATTGTGCTGAAGTTATGAAATCTATTTCCCCTCCCCCCCGTTTTCGAGGGTGCTGAACACGAATAACGGTGAAAAAAGTTTTTAGTCATGCGGACCCTCTGGAACGACCAAAAACCACCTCTTCTTGCTTATTTCTCGTATAACAGCTTGGCATAGACTATGTTTGCAGGGATTCTTTATTTTTTCATGGGGATATAACAGATGGTGAAAGGTGATCTCAGGTAGTAGACCACAACCGCCCCTAGGGGTGGAATCTACCCTGTCAGGAGGTGTAAAATTGCTTCTTTTTTTTTGTTAAAGACGTTTACTCCCCGTTTTCGAGACATTGATCAAGAAAAAATGGTTATACGCTGGTTCGACCCTTCCTTCACCCTTAAATTGTCGGAAACCACCCCTTTCATGATAATAATAATAATAATAATAATAATAATAATAATAGGTAGTGACTTGGCAGATATTAGGGACTTGTACTATCATTTTATTTGTTTTTGCTGCCTTTACTGTTTTCTAGGTAAATCATGTGTCCTCAAGGTAGTCAGAGGATGAAGACGATTAACCAAGCATAGAAACAGATGAATCCGATAATAGTTATGATAGTGCTGTAAACTTCCTAAATTTTATAAGTATATATTTCCGATTATGAATCGGAAACGGACAATGTGTGTGATGGAGGCACTAGCATTGAATGTGATGTTCATTTCGAGAAATATGAATAATATAACTCTCTTTGTAAGCGCCCTAGGTCATATTAATGTCTTGTGAAAAATATTATATTGTACTAAAAATCGTATCCTGTATATATAATTTATTAAAAACAGAAATGTTTAACAAAGTTATTACCTTCCTTATATCCCGCTTTAAGGGACATGAATTTCAAATCCTTGCGAGGATAGGTTCATTTTTGATGAGGATTAAAATGTACAAATGGTGACTTTGAAACCACTCCCACTCAATATACAAATTAGAAAATTTTAAAAAAGACACCCCCTGGGGGAGGGGGTGAGACCAACATAATACACTCTTACCATTGTCCTTGATTTTACACCCCCTGACAGGGTAGATTTCACTCCCAAAGGCGGTTGCGGTCTACTACCTAACATCACACCTTTCACCATCTGTTACACCCCATGAAAAAATAAAGAATCCCTGCAAAAATAGTCGATGCCAAGCTGTTAGATGAGAAATGAGCAAGAAGGGGTGGTTTTTGGCCTTTTCAGGGGGTGCGCATTACTAAAAACTTTTTTCACCCTGTTATTCGTGTTCAGCACCCTCGAAAACGGGGGGGGGGGGGGATAGATTTCGTAACTTTAGCACAATTTTGCATACTTTCCGACTCCTTACTTCCACTACTAGGGTCATGGGATTGTGCTTAACATTTTTTAGTGCAAATTTTACCAAATTTGCTCCTCTACCCGACATCCTATAAAAAAAATTTTTTAAACCAAATTTTTGAGAAAAAAACGTATTTGATTAACGTTACTTAATATGCCTTAAACCACAATGGTTCGAATATTCTAATATGTCATATCTAAAAAGAGATTTATAATGACTAACCATAATTTCTTCAAATTAATTCAAAATATGATTACAAATATTATTAAAAACAATAACAAGACATTACAAGTATTTACGTGTATTTTTTTACAATTATTTACATAAATCACAGGTATAAATCCAAAAACAAACGGAGTTGCAACATAACCTCACAGGTGTTTTACGAAGCATGGAGAAACTGTGGGACTACAAAGAACAGCCGACTTATTTACGACATATTAGAATAGGTACTCTAATAAATGTGCTAGGATTTAAATAATTAGCTTACTACATATATCAAAGTATGGGAGATCACCTAAAGAATACATATACACTGTGTGTAGTGGCGGGCTAGGTATAGGGAGTAAGAATTACAACATCGCGTGTGCCAACTGGCTGAAATGAAATAACTGAGAGCTGAGATCTTCGCGGACAGACGAGTTTGCTCTGCTGTGTTGTTATATCTCTCGCGCTACGTGAATGTACATGCCTAATGGGCAATTACACGCACTGTATACTAAAAACTCAATTTCCGAAATTTTGTGGGATACGATGACCTCTAGTAACAATAAGGTATCGTATATGAAATTTTTTTTTTTTAAAAGTCGAATTAAGTAGATTTATCCACAAATTGAAATTCTGGCATAAATTTTAATTCTAAACAACTTTTCTTAGTGACAGTTTTTCATATTTTTAAAAATTGAATGTAGTTTACTCTTACATAATTTTCAGATTTTTTTTATTTTCTGAACACCTTGTACATGACATGTTAACTTACTCCATGGCAATCATATTTTTAACAAAAGCAAAACTTTTTGTGAAGAATAAATTTTCTGCATAAAATGAGAAATAAAAAGTTTATCCTCTTAGCCACTCTAACTGTGGACATACTGTAGACAGGTGGGTCACCATGACCTTAATAATAATAATAATAATAATAAGTAAGTGTTGATATGATTGGATGTTTTTGAAAAGTCTGCATGTGACAAAATAATTGAATACTGTCTAAACCGTAAGTTTTTGATATAGAATGTGCTACATAAAACAGCAATGGAATTTATAAATGTAAAAATAGAATAGAATCTAAAAATGTAAAAATATAAACAGTGTTCCATATAAAATAATGAAGTTGGTTGCCTCTTACGGTATAACCAGAAGTGGCCGAAAAATAAAAATATTTTAGTTGAATAGAGCATCATTGGAAAACCTATATATGTAAAATTTTCCTAGCTGTACTAGCTCTTAACTCTTTCGGAAATATGGATAATTGAAGGTTGTCATAACACCTTGTATATAATATTATATCGACTAAATTGCCATCACATCTATATGAAAAAATTACAGGGAGAAATCTATATATATAAAGGAAAGTGTAACATTTGTTTGTTTTTACATATGTTTATTTGTCTGGGTAGGTACTTCCCGATGAGCTAGGAACTTGAAATTTGGCATGGAAATAGAGAGCACCTTTCCGACCCACAGAAAATTTCAATATTTGCAAAATTTAAAATGGTGACTCCAATATGGCGGCCGATCTATAAATATGTATATATAGGTGGCGATACCCACATTAAAATGAAAACGCTGCCACAATGATAAAGATATGAAAAAAATTATAGAGAAGACAAGAGAATGAAATTTTCCACAAAAAAGTCAAACTTTGTTTCTATAGTTTTTTTCATAGCACTTACCATTTTGACACCATCTTCATTTTAATGTGGGTATTACCTTCTATGTAAATATAGAAATATCAATTATCTGTCACATTGGAGATGCTATTTTTAATTTTACAAGTTTTGGAATGTTCTGGAGGTTGTGAACGTACTCCCTACCTTCATGCCTAATTTCAAGTTCCTACCTCATCAGGAAGTACTCAAACAATTTACTGTACCAATAAAGATAAAAACATAGTTAGAAGGCTATATAGCGGATATATTAATACGTCGCACGATTTGTTTGGGCGCTTCCGGACATGCTACGAACTTGAAATTTTGTAAGTCGTGGGACTAACCACTAACCTCAAACCCTCAAGAAAATTAATAGAATTGGAAAATTCAAAATGGTCGCCCCAATATAGCGGCCTAAAGTTGAGTCAACTTTTTTTGGAGCTTCTAAACTTGGACAGTTTAAAGATAGCCATGGTTTGGTTTTTGTTTAATAAAAATTGGATGGGGGGGGAACTATGATGATGTACTTGATTCTTTTAAAATGTGTTCTATTACTATGTTTAAAAACAAATCAAAAGCTGATGTACCTGAACAACCAAAAAAGTGCACTTAGTAGTAATTAATAATAAATTTTTTCTATTAGTGATATTCATATATTTGTATTTTATTGACTGGTTGATTGTTTTGTGTACCTGTATATATTAAAGTTCTCCAATATGGACTGAAAATTAAAAACAACTTCTCAGCTGATCTCCGCCTTTTTTATTTTCTGTTGTAACAAAATGGTGTATATTCTGTGTTTATGTCTTCATTTCATTGTTATGTATTTAATGTCACAAATAAAGTCTGTTTGAATTTATTTTGAATTATTCAATTATTTTCTCACGTATCACCAGTGGCGGATTTATACTTCTGCCGCCTAGGGGCTATCGGAAACTTGCCGCCCTCCCACCCCCTTCCCACTCTCTCCTCCTTGCCTCAGCAGTAAAAAATGATATTCCCTCTACACCTCACCTCTCCTTTTAAAGGGTCAATTCCCTCCTCGATCACTCCCTTTTATGCTTTCTCCCCAAAGGTTTGTCAATAGCACAAAGCACAAAATCATTAATACTAGCAACATTGGTTTTGGATAGATTAAAAACCAGATCGATTGTTCATTTTATCATATGAGAACGAGAACAAAATAAACTTTGGTATGCATTTAAAATGTTATTCATTTAGACATGGGCCTAGGCCAGATAGGCTTATCAGCAAGCAACAAAACAACTCCTACTAATTTAAGTTCTATAACAGATATTGAGGAAATTCTATGTACAGGGTGGTCATGCGAATGTTAGAACCTCATTTAATATATATTTGGAGTTACGTAAAAAAGTACAAAAATAAAAGTTATAGAAAATCGGGAAGTACTCAAACAATTTACTGTACCAATAAAGATAAAAACATAGTTAGAAGGCTATATAGCGGATATATTAATACGTCGCACGATTTGTTTGGGCGCTTCCGGACATGCTACGAACTTGAAATTTTGTAAGTCGTGGGACTAACCACTAACCTCAAACCCTCAAGAAAATTAATAGAATTGGAAAATTCAAAATGGTCGCCCCAATATAGCGGCCTAAAGTTGAGTCAACTTTTTTTGGAGCTTCTAAACTTGGACAGTTTAAAGATAGCCATGGTTTGGTTTTTGTTTAATAAAAATTGGATGGGGGGGGAACTATGATGATGTACTTGATTCTTTTAAAATGTGTTCTATTACTATGTTTAAAAACAAATCAAAAGCTGATGTACCTGAACAACCAAAAAAGTGCACTTAGTAGTAATTAATAATAAATTTTTTCTATTAGTGATATTCATATATTTGTATTTTATTGACTGGTTGATTGTTTTGTGTACCTGTATATATTAAAGTTCTCCAATATGGACTGAAAATTAAAAACAACTTCTCAGCTGATCTCCGCCTTTTTTATTTTCTGTTGTAACAAAATGGTGTATATTCTGTGTTTATGTCTTCATTTCATTGTTATGTATTTAATGTCACAAATAAAGTCTGTTTGAATTTATTTTGAATTATTCAATTATTTTCTCACGTATCACCAGTGGCGGATTTATACTTCTGCCGCCTAGGGGCTATCGGAAACTTGCCGCCCTCCCACCCCCTTCCCACTCTCTCCTCCTTGCCTCAGCAGTAAAAAATGATATTCCCTCTACACCTCACCTCTCCTTTTAAAGGGTCAATTCCCTCCTCGATCACTCCCTTTTATGCTTTCTCCCCAAAGGTTTGTCAATAGCACAAAGCACAAAATCATTAATACTAGCAACATTGGTTTTGGATAGATTAAAAACCAGATCGATTGTTCATTTTATCATATGAGAACGAGAACAAAATAAACTTTGGTATGCATTTAAAATGTTATTCATTTAGACATGGGCCTAGGCCAGATAGGCTTATCAGCAAGCAACAAAACAACTCCTACTAATTTAAGTTCTATAACAGATATTGAGGAAATTCTATGTACAGGGTGGTCATGCGAATGTTAGAACCTCATTTAATATATATTTGGAGTTACGTAAAAAAGTACAAAAATAAAAGTTATAGAAAATCGCATCTTTTCCAAAAACTATTTCAGACTAGTAATTGAAAGTAGCATTTCGGAGATATGAACTTTATTTTGTTTTTTTTTAATGGAACACTCCATATATATATTTACACCATTTGAAAGGCCGTAAAAAAAGCTTTTTAATTATATATAATACATTGCATTTATCTTGTCTAATTTACTATATATTTACAATTTATCAAATTAAATGTAAATTAAAATAAACAATATGTTAGTTCTGTCAAAATACTTGTTAGTATCTAATTTCACTTTATTTTAAATAAAATGGAGAATTTCAATAATTGATATACAGGGTGTTTCAGTTAACATTCCCTCAGCCGATATTTCTGAAACTAAGAAATATATTTCTATTCTGTAAACGGTAATAGATTTCTATGGTTAATGCCTTCTTCAGGAAGTATAATTTATTATTATAACATTATCACCAGAGATGGCGCTGCAGTTTAAAAATATTTTTCGATCAAGGAAGGTTTGAAACATATGCCATTCGATTAAGAATTAAATTTTAAACAAAATTGTTCTTATTCTAAAAAGTCAGATCTGCAGTAGTTTTTGAGGTATTTTAATTTTATTGTCTAATTTTTAAGTGTTATATATTTTTTTAATTGCTGTAACTTTTTTAATCTTGATTTTTTTATTTCGGATGCATGATACTAAGAAATAGAGATACGCTCTCACGCATACCTCCCCTTACTGCAGTTCCCGCTGTTACGTCACGTAAAAGTCAACTAGTTCAGCGGTCAATTTTTAGTTTAGATTTAAACTAAAATTACCTTAACAGAAGTGTTTAGAAGCTTATCCTTCGATAAAATAAAAAATTACGACTCTTTTGGTTGTTCGAGACAAAAGATAGAGCCAAAAATGTGAGAAAATTATAAAATAATAGATACAATTATTTTTTTCTTTAACTCGCTCAAGATAAAAAACGGGACAACGAATTAATCTCAAATTTTTACCGTGTGATGAATCCATATTTGTTAACAAAATGTGTTAATATGGAGGTCAGGTTTTAATAAGTGTAGAAAATATGATTTTTTTTCTAAGGCTATGTCGATAAACTGTGAAAATTTACAGGTGGGAATACAACAAACGAGAAACTTTTTTGTCTTTCGAAATAGATACCAAGTATATCGAGGGCATATGAAGACAAAGGATGGAGCTAACTTTTTTATTTGAAACTTTTTTTTTCTAGAATTAACAGTTTCCGAGAAAATTGCAATTAAGTATACGGAACCCCCTCGCGAACGATACATCGCAGATTGCGATGTGAGAACTAATGTACGTTAGTGTTGTTTAATGAAATCGAATTCAGATTTTCGTGAGATGTTTCAGCAAATCAATGGAGGTTATTAAATATTTGTAATAATTACCATGAGAGAACACATTGATATATCCCACGCTATTGGATTAAGTCATACTGCGAAAACGCTATTTTGCAGATGCAAAATGTTTTTCATAATAAAAACATTAAAGAATCCGGCAATTTATCTGGAAATAACAGAATAAATATTTCTCATTCTTGACTGTTTGTTTATTTTCCTGAATAACGTTAGATAAATGCACTGTTTCATAATTAAACTATGTTATTTACTACTACTATTTATTGTGTTTAATTAAATGAATTAAAATTTAATATTAAATAAAAACAAAATAAATAGCTTACACGTTGAAAAATCATCAGTACAAAAGATCATACGTGCTTATTTTGGAGGTTTTTTCACAAACATTTAAATCCACAACGGCCTTATGCGAAATGAAAAGTGCTGACAAAAGCAGTCATAGATTTCTATGATATTAAAAAGTAAAATTGCCTCCAATTAGCTTTCTAGGACTTATATTACGGTTTTCGATGTATTTTTAGGTAGATGGTCGCTGGCGCGGGCTCGATTTGAAGTTGACTAGAGAGTGACGCTATGCGCACAGCAGGTCGAAAGCTGGTAGTCGTACCGAGCGTATCTTATATTTCATAGTATCATGTTTCGGATGTAGGTTCTTAGTAATTTTTTTGTCTGCTATAAGAGAATTATTTACTAGTGGGAAATTTTTTTTGATAGCACTTTCGATTTTACCGGAAATTACTTTAAATTGAGAAATTTATATGGAAAAACAACAAACAAGGTAATTTTATTTTTGAACATTACATCTTGACAACAATATTTAAAATAGATGCTGGAAATTACTTCCGTCTGCTTGAATACACATATCAACGCGATGTGACAATTCCTCGTTACATGTCCTTAATAATGTATGTCTGTTAATTGCTCCACCGGATTTTGTTGTATAAATCTGCCGTATCTTCTATTGGGTCTTGATATATTTTACGTTTCAAATATCCCCACAAGAAAAAGTCGAGGGGGGTCAAGTCCAGAGAACGTGCGGCCATCTAACCGGTCCTGATGGGCCAATCCAGGGCCTTGGAAACGTGGCATTCAAATAACTTACAACAATATAGAGTTGTGGGGTGGGGCGCCATCTTGCTGGAACCAAATTACAGCTCTGTTGTGGGGAACATTTTGTAAAAGTTTTGGTAATTCATTTTCTAAAAATCTTAAATAATGCACAGGTTAAATTTTCATGGTATAGAAACGGACCTATAATATAACCATTTAAGAAACCACACCATACATTTATGGTGAACACAGTTTGGTTTCTTGTTCGAATCATCCATCTTGGGTTGTTTTCTGACCAATATCCACAGTTATGTTTTGTAATTGTGCCGTTACTGTAAAACTTACTTTTGTCACTCCACAGTACATTTTTAAAGTAATTACAATTTCCTTCATAAAGATCAAAAAACTCAACAAGAAAGGTTTAGTGACGATCATAGTCCGTAGGCAGTAAATGATGTAATAAGTGTGGATTATATGGAAAGTACTTATTTTCTTTTATGATTCTTTGGCAAAACGATAGTGATACATTGGTGGAAGCTCTTATTTGTCGTAATGATGAGTGGGGATCATTGTTAATGGTTTGTAAAACTAAAGCAGTATTCTCCTGGGTTCTTGCTGTTCGTATTCTTTCACGTTCCAACTTTTTAAAACTACCATATTGTAATAAGTTGTTATACAAATTGAAAAAAGTCTTGCGATCGAGTTGTGGTCTGTATCAATTGTAATTGATACATACGTTTGGCTGCTTCTGCATTTTTATTGCATTTTCCATAAATTAATAACATATTAACTTTGTCAACATTGGTGTGGGCCATATTTTGGACAAATATTACAAACGTATTTTTAAAATGACACACGCAAATGAAAATTATACTTCTGACAGTTGATAAATAAACAATTGCAAATTATTCAATTATCTTAATTTAAATTTCTCAATTTAAAGTAATTTCCGGTAAAATCGGAAATGCTATTAAAAAAATTTCCCACCAGTAAATAATTCTCTTATAGCAGGCAAAAAAGTTACTAAGAACCTACATCCAAAAATCAAGATTAAAAAAGTTACAGCAATTAAAAAAAAATACAACACTTCAAAGTTAGACAATAAAATTAAAATAAGTCAAAAACTACTGCAGATCTGACTAATAAGTTTTATTTAATAAAACCTTACAGGCATAAAACATGTCAAAAGAAGAAAAAGATAGTAAATATATAAAAAACACATTAAAAAAAAACCTTAAATATAACAAACATTAAAATAGTAACATACAAATACATTAAAATTCAAAATCGGAAAAATAGTCGTTCACTGCATAATAACATTTTCTAATTAAAATTCGTTTAAACTCTTTTTTAAATCTATATAAAGATAACATTTTCAGACTGTCTGGCAAATGATTGTATACTTTTATGACTGAGGTAGTTACACCTTTTTTGAATCTGAGTCAGATTTGTACTGTACGGCACTAGCATGTCTCTATGGCGTGTTTCATATGAATGTGTTTGTTTGTATTGCTCAAAGAATAGGTAGTTTTTTTATAAAAGACTGTACACTCAAGGATGTAGAGAGACGTCAAAGTAAGTATATTGTTATTTTTAAAATATGGCTTACAAGAATCTGTCCTTTTTAGGTTAAATATGTTACGTATACACTTTTTCTGCAAAACTTGTATTCTGTTTATTTCCACAGAGTTTCCCCAAAAAATTATTCCATATTTTATTGTTGAATGGAAATAGGACTGATATACACATAAGCACATATTTATACTGATGTTGTTACGTAGGGTACGAAGTTGATAGCACAATGAACTTAGTTTTGGGGCTGGCTCTTCAATATGTTTCTTCCAAGTTAATCTTAAGTCCAGATGCAAGCCAAGGAATTTTACTGACTTTGCATCTTTTAGTACCATTTCACTGACTTCTACATTGATTTCCTCTTCCACATCATATGATATGATATGATTGCATTATCTCAGTTTTTTCCAGATTCAAGGTGAGTAAATTCTGATCATACCCAGTCCTTTAATATGTTGACAGAGTCTAATATTTTGGTCTTCAGCTCCTCAGTGGTTTTTGCAGATAGGATAGCAGAGTTGTTATCGGCAAATGCTATTACCGTTTCTGGGAGAATATCAGGTAAGTCATTCACATAAATTACGAACAACAACGGCCCCAACACTGTGGTATTCCCCGATGTACAGATTTCCATTCAGAACTAACATTTTGACCATTTAGATCAACTGCTTCAATTTTTTGAAGCCTGTCAGTTAAATATGATTTTATAATATTGTAGGCTACGCCTCTAATACCAAGTTTTTCTAATTTGGCCATTAATCTACTATGATCTATTGCGTCAAATGCTTTTGACAAATCTAAAAATATACCTTCCGTTTTATTTCTTTCGTTAATTGATTTTAAAATTTTATCTATTGCCTGAAAGACAGCTCGTTCTGTTGATCATTCTTTTAAATAAGCATTTTGATTTAATTAGAATACATTGTTTTTATGGAGAAATGTTATTAGCCTTTTCGCTAATAATTTTTCAAATATTTTTGAGATGTTATTTAAGATTGAAATTGGTCTATAGTTTTTTTATTTCGTTTTTTACTCCTTTTTTTATATATAGGCCTTACAACAGATCGCTTAAGTCTTTCAGGGAATACATGGTTGCTTAACATTAAATTGGGTACGTGCATTAGAGGCGCAGCGATGTATGTTTTTAGAGATTTTAGCAGTTTTATTGGTATAGCATCTTCTCCCACAGAATTACTGTTTTTTAGATTGTTTATTATTTCTATGATTTCAGACTCGCTCGTTTCCGACAAAAATATGGAACCCGTTAATGTCTTGATGTCTACATGAACATTAGTTTTATTTGTTTTACATATGTTTATATAATAGTCATTAATTCTATTCAAGGTCTCTAGGTTGGTTTCCTGTTCATTTCTAGGTTCATTTGTATTAAAATGTTTGTTTTTGTTTGCAGATTTTTTTATAATATTATCATTTTTCATAATTTTAGCTTTTTTTATGACTTTTTTTTAGAATATTGGCATATTTGTAGTAATATTCTCTCGTAACAAATCCTTCCTTATATTGACTGTACAAAAATGTTTTGTGCTCACATGAAATTCTAAGGTTATCCAAGGGTTTTTATTGCATTTTGTATTAAGTAGTCTTTCTGGAAAGTATTTGTCCTGTAAATACTGTAAGATATTTAATAAATTATTATATGCTTTATTGACATCGCGACATTTGTAGATTTCATACCATTGATAATTTTTTACCTCATTTATACAGTTTCTAATATTTTCATCGGAAAAGAACCGTTTTTTATATTTGAATTCTGCACGTGTGTTTCTTCCACAGTCACACTCTACTGCTATGGTTTGGGCTAGATGATCTGATAGAGAATTCGAAATATTTGTTGCATGCAATAAGTTTACTTTGTTGTTTATTATTATATTATCAATGAGGAATTTTCACATGTTGGGTCAATTATCGTAATGTTTAAGTTAAAAATGTTCATTAAGTCTTTAAATTTATTTGTACTTGGGTTTATATCTAAAATATTAATGTTAAAATCTCCACAAATGAAAATTTTGTATTTATGTTTACTAACTAAAAAATCTAAAATATTCCATTATATTTAAAAAATTTTCTATATCACCTGATGGAGATCTGTACACCGAGAGAACAATCATACCTAGCTCTTTCACCAGAACCGCTGAGCATTCACAATCTAATTTGGAACTTCTCATAATGACGTTTAAAGTTGAATCTTTTAAAGCCAACTCTGCGAGGCCAGAATTTGAGATCGTAGAATGTATTTTTGTGTTTAAAGTCTGCAGCCACCATAAATTCCTTAAATTTGCTACCCTCTAATGTTTTTAATTCCTTCACGATGAACTCCCCTTCAGTACTGGTTTTCACTTTCAAATAACTTGCTATATCTTTTTCAGTGACGTCCTTTTTCACCTTGTTTAGAAACATCCACACTTTAGGAATTTCTCCTCTAAAATTTCCTGCATCCCCTTCATCTTCTCCTTTTTGATGAATATTAACTTTCCTTTTTCGATTTACTTCTTTCTACTGCTCATTTGGCCTTTCAATTTCGCTTACCACAATATTTTCCTTCTCTATACCAGTTTCATTATGTTGGTCAACATTATTATCATGTTTATCTTTTTGGAATAAGAACAGTTTTGTTTAAAATTTAATTCTTAATTGAATGGCATATGTTTCAAACCTTCCTTGATTGAAAAATATTTTTAAACTGCAGCGCCATGTCATCTCTGGTGATAATGTTATAATAGTAAATTGTACTTCCTGAAGAAGGCACTAACCATAGAAATCTATTACCATTTACAGAATAAAAATATATTTCTTAGTTTCCGAAATATCGACTGTGGGAATGTTAACTGAAACACACTATATATATATATATATATATATATATATATATATTTTTCGGACTACCACGACCGAGACCATGATTTAATGTAAGAAAATGTAAAACCTAATAACTACTATGGTTTTTAAGAAAAACACTGTCTAGTACATCTTTAAAAAGATTTTTCTATGGCCTTTCAAATGGTGTAAAAATATATGGGGTATTCCATTTAAAAAGACCAAAGTAAAGCTCATATCTCCGAAATTCGACTTTTAATTGTTTTTCTGAAATGATTTTTGGAAAATACATGTGATTTCTCATAACTTTTATTTTTGAACTTTTTTACGTAACTCCAAAAATAACGAAGTTAAATGAAGTTCTAACGTTCCGCGACCACCTTGACTACAATAAGTATAGTTAAAATAAAAAACACGTTCTCAAATAAATTAAAAATGTTCTGATAGTACATACTAATAATAATTTTTTGTTTTTATGTGCCTTTGGTATTTTTCAAAAAATTTGCCGCCCTGCCTAAGTAGAGATTATTTCCCAAATGTGCAAAAGATATTCTAAAATCTGTGCCCGTTTCGCCTATTGCGCCTTTAACCTTTTAACTGCTCTAAATGTATATATACGCAAATCAAGTAACTGCTCCATACGTATACAAACGCAGTACGTTTTAACTTGTTTAAAGTAATACTAAGGTCTTGTATTTTGTCAATATTATATTTTTAGCATCAAATATGTCGATTGGCAGCCATATTTTGTAAAAAAAATATTTTATTATATTTTATATGTTGACTGCTCCGGACGTATAAATACGCCGAGAGTTCCCCACCTGTGCCATATTTTTGGTTTATTAGCGCAAAGATGGACGGCGTAGTTGACAAATCGAAGTAGTATGCATTCAGCAATTATTCTGTTCTTACGAGGCTGTCTGTAGTGTTATTTAGTTGTGTATTTTCGTTATGGCGCGTTATAGTAAAACTGTTTTTTACACCGACCAAGAACTGGAGGACATTTTAGCAAACAGTGACGATGAATCGTTTGCAGATGTGCCTGATGAGTCAGATGAAGATGCCGAAGATGAAATTGCCACACCAGAACCTTCGTATGTGTCAGATACTTCTGACTATTCGGACAGTGAGGATTCCGTTGACGACATTCCACTCAATATTAGAAAAAGGCTTAGAGGTAACCCAAAGAAAAATACTAATGATTTCGTTTGAGGTGAACAAGATCTGAAGCCCGATATACACCAATTTGATTCCAGCCATTCGGGTTGTTCTCCGGCAAGTGGCCTAGGCGCAAACAGCTCTGAATTATATTGTTTTCAAAAATTTTTCGGTGAAGACATTGTTCAGTATATTGCCAAGCAAAGTAACTTATACTTTGTGTTTTTATCTTCTCAAGGTATTCCTCCCAAGTCTAGGTTGCATCGATTTTATAATACAAATTATAAAGAAATCTGCTTTATTGCAATAAACTTACTTATGGCACAAGTAAAGAAACACTCCATTAACGCCTATTGGACAAAAAACACTAAGGTAGCTACACCCATATTTCACCAAATTATGCCCAGAGATTGATTTTTTCTTCTGCTAAGGACGCTACATTTTGTTGACAATACAGAGAAGGCACCCGAAGACGATAAATTATGGAAGATCCGAAATATTGTGGATCATTTAAAAAAACAAATGAAAGAAACCTTCTACCCTTTTCAAAACCTCTGTATCGACGAAAGATTAGTCCTATTCAAGGGTAGCATTTTTTTTAAACAATATATACCATCAAAAAGGCATAGATTTGGAATCAAATTCTTTATTTTATGCGACTGTGAAACGGGCTATATATTAGCTTTCATAATTTATACCGGAAAGTATACAAACCTGGACGAAATAGATAATAAGCTTCTCAAAAAGGTGGGAATATCTGGTAATGTTGTTTTAACATTAATGAAACCTTATCTTGGGACTGGTCATTCTTTGTTTATAGACAACTAGTATGTAAGCCCTAAACTTTATAAGAATTTACACGAGCAAAAAACCAATGCATGTGGGACTGTAAAAAAGAATCGGAAAGGAATGCCAACTCTTGAAAAAGTTTTGGATCGTGGAGAGACGCAATACAAATCTACAACGAAACTTTTAGCTTGGAAGTGGAAAGATAAACGTGAAGTAACCATGCTAACTAACTACAATGCATGATAGCGAAGTTGTCGGTACTGGAAAAATTGACAAACAGACTGGTAACGAAAAGAAGAAACCTCTGTGTATTCTGGACTATAACGTGGATCGTTCCGATATGATGCTTAGCAGTACCGAATGTGTAGGGCGCTCAGTAAAGTGGTACAAAAAAGTATTTTTCCACTTATTAGATATTTCCATTTTAAACGCCCATGCTTTATATCTCACTGCAGCGGGTAAGAAAATAAGCCTGGAAGCATTTCAACTGAAGGTTGTAGACCAAATCCTGGAAAAATACCATACACCTATAGACGTCTATCGAACAGGAAGAGAAATTGTGAAGAAGATAATCCCCTACGTTTGACAGCTCGACATTTCCCTTCTCAAGTCCCACCGAGTGAGAAAAAAAAGGTTGCCCAAAAGCGGTGTGTTGTTTGTGCTAAATCAAATCAAATATGTTTTATTGTCTAAAAAATACAAAAGATTTTTATTGACAAAGCCAGTCCTTAATCTATGTATAAAAACAAAACATCCTAGTATAAAATACAAACATAATGACACAAAAACCTTTATTTTTGTATAAAACAGGGACTTTGTCTAAAGAAACAAACAATAAAATCAAATATATAAAGTCAATCAAATGTGTCCTGAAAGAATTCATCGACTGAATAGTAATCTTTACTAAGTAACAATTTCTTTAATTCTTTTCTAAATTTAATTTCGTTGATAATTTGCCTCAAATTTATAAGAAGATGATTGAATATTTTTTTGCTGTTATATAAGATAGAATTCTTTGTCTGAGCTGATGATGGAATGGGGAGAAGGATGTTATGAGTACGACGTGTGTAGTGAACTGGTTTAGCGTTTATCTCATGTCTAAATTTTTTATGCAGTTTCAAAAATAAAAATACATGTAAGTGTCATAATTCCATGTTTCAAAAACAGATGTTTACACGGGTCCCTTACATTAGCCTTACTCATATATTTTATAGCCCTTTTTTGCAGAACAAAGATTTTATTAAATAAATATTGTGAACAACAACCCCAGAAACAAATGCCATAACGCAAATGAGAATCTCTAAGTGCGAAATATGCATTTCTGGCTGAGTCTAATTTTAATTCATTTAATACTACCGTAGACCGGGGCTATTTTAGAAATGTGAGGTTATTTTGGAATTTGTGGGTTTTAGCAAAGTCTGGCAACCAAGTCCTATACTTGAGCGCCGAACAGTCACGTGCGCCTATCACGGTAAAGACTTAACACGGACCTTCTTAATCTGTTGTTTTGATCGACGGCACCGGCTTGTTTTGTGTCGAGATCTGTAGGTGAAATACTATATAAAAATTCACGGGAAAAGTAATAGTGTCAAACTTTTAGTTCTGGAGACCATCGTATATACATTACGGTAGGTAAGGATGTGTCAACTAATTGCTACATGCACTGATATCATTCTCTGAAAACGGTGGTTATAAATTAACTGCAAAATTTTCTACAGCTATATTTCGAGAGCGGGGTAATTTTAGACATCTTTGTCTAAAATAACCCCGCTGTCCAAAGTAACCCGGAAAAAGGCCATTTTTCAAATTTATTCATGATGATTTATCGCATTATAATTTTAACTCATTAGGTACCTATTAATTAGTTTAGTTTTGTTTTATATCGGTTACAAAATAAACTGCAGAATTAAAGCTTTATTTTGTATATTGTAAGAATGCAAGAATGTTATTTTGTTACCTAGGCATAAAGTTTGTTTTGTTCTTGTTTTAAAATAAATAGATAAATAATAATAAACAAGATACATCGTTACATTTTGCTGTTTTACTTTTTTAATGTGCCTGTAAAATGATATTTTCAAAGGTCGATTTTTAAAAACAAAAAAAATTGTCTAAACGTGCAGGGGTAAAATCGATACATAGCTAAATTACTATGATTCCAAAATAACCCCGACCTATGGGTTATTTTGGACACGATTTTAAAAAAATATATAAGCTATACTTTAATGAAGGGGCCTATATATTCTTACGTAAAGTATAGCTTATATATAGGCCCATCTAAAACTTATTATAAATTATTCAATTTTGGATTAACTTTTGTGTTGTATTAGAAAGACTGTCAAAAATGTCTAGAATAGCCCCGCTCTACGGTACTCTAATTGCATAACAATTCGCAGCTAATTTTTTACTTAATATTGAGACATGGCTTTCGAATTTTAATTTGTTATCAACATGCAAACCCAGAAATCTACTTTCAGTTTGATTTTTAACAATTTGGTCTTCCAAGTATACCTCATTTAGGTTGCACTTAAATGTAATAATATTAGTTTTAGGCACATTAAAGGATAACAAATTAGCATCGTACCACTCTTTAATCATTTCTAAATCAGTGCTTACAATCTCATGGAGTTCATCAATGAATTTGTCATGCCAGAGTATCATGGTGTCGTCAGCAAAAAAAGTGAAATTTTCTTTAATTTTAACAGATACCAGATCATTGAAATATATTAGAAATAGTAGTGGTCCAAGGACGGAACCTTGTGGCACACCAGTATTCACTTCCATTTGTTTTGAAACATTACCATTAAAAATAACTTTTTGATTATGCCTAGATAAATATGACTGGAACCAATCCAGCGTTTTACCTCTAAACCCGTATGTTTCTAGTTTCCTCAACAGTATTCCGTGGTTCACGCAATCAAATGCCTTAGTCAAATCACAGAACACTGCAGCGGCTACCTCTCCATCATTAAGCTGAAGATATAGTTTCTCTAAAAAAGCAAATATAGCATCATTTGTGTTTCTTGCAGCATGAAAACCAAACTGTTCTGCACAAAGTATCTTATTTCGATGCAAGAAATCTAAAATTCGTTTCTTGACCAATTTTTCTACTATTTTTGCTAACGTAGGGAGCAGTGATACTGGCCTATAATTAGAGGGCGATTCACGATCTCCACTTTTAAATAAAGGAACAACATTTGCAATTTTTAAACACGATGGAAAAGTTCCTGTTTCAAAAGATGTATTAATAGCCTCCACTAAGATCTGCAAAACATTTTCTGGAAGTTTTAGAAAAATTTTTAATGAGATACAATCCCAACCACTAGTATTCTTGTTCTTAACATCATTGAGTATTTCTCTAATTTCTTGAGTATCAGTAGGTGACAGAAAAAAAGATTCAAGTACAAAAATATTTTTTAAGTACTTTAGGGGATCATGCTTTGGGGTAATTTTATTGCGTAATTCTTTTGCTACAGAACAATGAAAATTGTTCATTTCATCAGCGTACAGAGTACTATTCGCAGTGGTATTATTATTTTCCCCCCTAAGATCATTCACAATTTTCCAAGTTTCTTTTTGCTTGTTAGATGACTGTGAAATTCTATCCCTATAATAGAGATTTTTGGCAGCTAAAATAGTCTTCCTGTAAACTTTTCGGTACCTATTAAAATAAGCAATAAACTGAAAATTATCTACTGTATATTTTCTGATTAAATGCAGGCAACGCATGTTATTATATGAGACTTTCAGACCCCTTGTAAACCAAGGTTTTTTATTATTTTTTTGTCTAATGGTTCCGATTGGAAATGCCGTATTAAATAGATGTGTGAGTTCTGTGTGAAATAATTCTAAAGAATTATCAGAACTGCTAACCTTACTCCAGTCTGCTTCCGAACATAACTTTGAGAACTTATCATAATTGGCCTTAGTGAAAAGCCTGCCCTGTCGCTTTTTCGCTTTGGGGTTCTTTATATCTAGCGATACTTTACATAGAACAGCCTCATGATCAGACAGGCCTGCATCTATACTTGAACATACTACCGCATCCTTGTCAATATTAGTACATATACAGTGTGTCCACGGATGGACTTAACTATACTTATAAAAATGATTATTTTCAATTTTTCGAAAAAAACTTATTCTTCATAATTTCTTTTGCTTGTTATATAAATACGATTCACATTGAGAAAATTAGATTTTGTTTTACAGGGCGTGCAAAAATTACAAAAATTTGGATTTTCAAAATAAAAAATTTTAAAATCAAACTTTTTGAGGCATTGGGATTAAGTAGCTTAAAAGCAGTAATCATAAAGCCAAATATTTTTTTTTCATGGGAGTTATTGTTACTAAGTTATTTGATATTAAAAATAGAGGGAACAAATTTTTTTTAAATTAAATGTGAGAAAATAATTAATAAAGTATTTATTTAACTTAATTATTTATACAGTAATGTCCTTACTCAACATGAAACCCTCCTACGTCAACACATTTCTCCATCCTTTTTCGAAATTCGTTATAAACATTGTGAAGAATATCTGGTGTCACTGTAGCAATGGCATCAGTGATTCTGTTTTTTAAAATCTCAATATTAGCTTGCATGTCAGTTGCATACACTTTTGGCTTATGATACCCCCACAGAAGATAATCCATTGCAGTGGGGTCCGGAGATCGCGCTGGCCAGTTTATCTGTCCATGGCGCTCAATCCATTTTCGGGGAAATGTTCATTTAGCCAATCGGTGACAATCATTGCACTATGCGCTGGGCAGCCGTCCTGTTGGAATATCATATTTCTTCTAAATTCCAAACTTACTTCATCCATTTGTGGCAAAAAGTATTCACTAAGAATTTCTAAATAATAATTTGCATTAAGCCTTCCTTCCAAGAAAAATGGACAAATTACTTTATTGAACGTTAACGCACACCATACGTTAAGTTTCTTAAATTTTTGGCTGTTTGTATGACCCCTGAAAAGTGGATTTTCTTTTGCCCAAAAGCGGCAATTTTGACTGGAGATTATCCCATTTATTGTATATGAAGATTCGTCACTGAATATTATACGATGGTGAAAATTACGGCTTTCCATTAGCGTTCACCCATTAGTAAAGAGAATTCAAATCGATATGAATCATCACCTTCTAGAAGTTTATGGTTAAAGGTTGGTTTGAATGCGTGAAATTTATTTGCGGACAGAATATTGTGTACGTGACTCTTAGATACACCACCCCCGACTCGCTCTTGCTCTCAAAGGAAGTCGGGGATTATTGCGAACTGATTCTAACACTAAAATTGTTGTAGCATTATTTTCATCATGTCATTTTTTTGTTTTTTTCACATCTTTAACGTCACCATAAACATCTAATTTACGAACCATATTTCTTAAAGCATTTACAGAAACTTGTACACCTGGAAACTTCCTGTGGAAAACTTCTATCGCGTATTTATAGGACACTTCTCCAATACCATAACACTTGATCAAGTAAATGCGCTGCTCTAGGGTCAACATTTTTCTAAAGATATTAATTGACAAATGTTAACAAATAACAATGTTACATTATTTCACAGCGGCAATCTTGATTGATAATCACAAAATGAGATAGCGGTCCACTTCTACTAAAAGTTAATTCAATGAAGTAGGACCTGAGTTGAAAAACTATGAAACAACATTTACACCCAAACTTATTAATAATAGTTACAAACAACGTTTTATTACAAGTAATACATAGTCGTTAAAACATATTAATCGATAACAAGATATGGGGAAAAATCGATTTAATTTTTAATATCAAATAACTTAGTAACAATAACTCCCATGAAAAAAAATTATTTGACTTTGCGATTACTGCTTTTAAGCTCCTTTATCCCATGGCCTCAAAAAGTTTGATTTTAAAATTTTTTATTTTGAAAATCCAAATTTTTATAATTTTTGCGCGCCCTGTACAACAAAATCAAATTTTCTCAACGTGAATCGTATTTATATAACAAGCAAAAGAAATTATGAAGAATAAGTTTTTTTCGAAAAATTGAAAATAACCATTTTTATAAGTATAGTTAAGTCCATCTGTGGACACACTGTATAATCCAAGATAGTGGCAGAATGAGGAGTAATACGTGTTGCTCCCTCAACATGCATATCTAGATTAAAAGAAGACAATAAATTCGTTAACATTTCAGTACCCACCGAAGAGCTGTCCGAAAAATTTATGTTAGTCTCCCGTCATTATTAATATGGCATTTTGTGGAAGCTGGTTTAAAAGTGACTCTAACCTGTAAAGAAAAGTAGTTACATCACTACTTGGAGGTATATAGATGCCTAAAAGTGGATATAGGAAAGACACGCGTTATATGTGTAGCGAATGCAATGCGCCACTGTGCATAATTAATTGTTTCGAACGATACCATAGGGTAAAAAACTACTAATGTAGTTGTGATTCGAAAGTCCATTTTTTAGTTAGATTTATTGCAGTTTTTTTATGTACATTCTTTTGCTTCTTTGTAGTTACTTTTATTTAGTTATAACAATTTTATTTTGTTATTTTGTTTGTTAATTTTTTTTAATTCTGTCAAATAAGAGTAATACTTTATTTTATTATACAAAATATAGTATGTAAACGAACAACCACTTATTGTTTTATTCTACCTTTGCCAAAAGTAAACAAATCCGGCCCTGAACATATTCGTAAAATCGGCTTGTTTTACAGTTAACTGCTCCGGACGTATATATACACTATGGACCTTTGCTGCTCCAGACGTATACAAACGCAGCGCTTAAATTTTGCCGCACACGGGAGAGCCCGCACACGGAAGGCTTAGCAGTTAAAAGGTTAATCAGGGAAAGTCCTGTATATGTATTATTGTATAAAAAAATAATCTTTTTTTTGCTAAAAATAATTTTACAAGCATCATGAATTATATGGTATCATTGAATCTTTCATTCATTTATTTCCATTGATCACACGAATTTTTCCAGAAAATAAAAAAAATTGACATTCCAAGGTCATTTGCTGAAAGAATCAGTTCTACAAAAAAAATGTATAAGATCTTTTTTAGGCAGAATTTTAAGAGGTACATTTTTCATAGTAACATTTTGATATCTCTAAGCGTTCTTAAGTTACAACCAAAAAACCGTTTTGGAGCATCTCCCCAAAGTGACTTTTTTTTCAAAGCAGTCTGCAGGTTTTAATACTTAATAGTCGGTGCCCGCGTACATAAATGCAATTTATACATATCCTCGTATAACTTCTTGTACGGCATAATTGCGCCTAGTCTATCACTTTTTCCCTCTGCGAAAATTTTTGTAAACGCGGCGGCGTTCCTCCTCGGCATGAAAAAGACGATTTCCACGCGTCGGACTCCAAAATCGGCAAATATATTTTGTCGGACAATTTGAGAATTGGATTCTACATATATATATTATATATATTTCTACAAACTGTTCAACAAAAATTTTGGAACGTTAAGGGTGTCTACCACCCTAAACATAACATAACATAACTTTAAAACATTTATTGATAACCAACTGATTTTTTCAAGATTGCTTAATAAAAATATGTAGAATCCAATTTTCGAATTGTCGGACAAAATATATTTGCCGATTTTCCAATCCGACGTGTGGAAATCGTTTTTTTTTTTTCAAAAAAGTGATAGACTAGGCGCAATTATGCCGTACAAGAAGTTATACGAGGATATGTATAAATTGCATTTATGTACTAGGGCACCTAGACTATAAGCAATCGGAAAGTTTTTTTTTAAATCTTCGTTTTTTAATTGCCTATCGATCTCAAGCCAGATTTTCGATTTTTGTCCCTGATTTTTCAAAAATTTCCAAAGAAGTTTGAATTTTCATTAAAAATTTTGAAAAATCGAACAAAAACCGAAAATCTGGCTTGACAAATCGATAGGCAATTATAAAACGAAGATTCCAAAAAAAAAAAACTTTCCAATTGATTAATACTAAGGGAGCCCACCCTAAATGTCCGTGCACCCCCCCGAGCCTGTTTGTAATTATTTTCTATTAAGCCATGATGAGCTCATGTTACTGTAAGGCCTGAGGTTACTAAAATTAGAGTATCCTTGAGGACAATGTTTTTCTTAAAATAAAATATCAAATTCAATATAAAACGTAATACTACGGGAGCCCACCCTAACTGTCCTTGCTCCCCCCCGATCCTTGGGGACAATGTTTTTCATAAAGATTAAAGCCTAAGGAACAATTTAAGGCATGTCCCCAAAAAAAAACTGGCTGTACTAAATGGCGTCCGTTTAAAAAAAAATTGCAAAATATTGTTTTAGTCATTTAACACAAAAACTAAAAAAGATGGAGAAAAACTATCTGCACAAAAAACAAAGTGCATAAAATTTTCTACAATTTTGCTCCTATACAATATTTTGATATGAGTTACCATTTTCCAGATACTATTGTTACCGTTTTTGAGATAAATGTCTGCAAATTATAATATTATTATTATTATTATTAATTTTTTTCAGTTTATTTTATCTTTTGTTATATTAATAATATAAAATTATATTATACGCCTTACAATAATTGTCACAGTTATTTCCTCTAAGTTATTTACCAATATATGAATTTCCATGTTTTCTTAATTTTGGATTCATTTATCTGGGAAATGGTAACTCCTATCAAAATATTGCATAGGAACAAAATTGTAGAAAATTTTATGCACGTTGTTTTTTGTAAAAAAGTTTTAGTCCACTTTTTTAGTTTTTGTGTTAAATGACAAAAACAACATTGGCAACAGTTATTTTTTTAACATATGGCTTCATTTTGAAAGTACAGCCAGTTTTTTTTTTTAGGACATGCCTTAAATTGTTCCTTAGAGTTTAATCTTTATGAAAAACATTGTCGGAACGTTTTTTTAAAGCTTAATTTTTTTAATTGTCTATCAGTCTGTCAAGCGAGATTTTTGATTTTTCTCCCTGATTTTTCAAAAACGAAGATCAAAAAAGAAAAAATTTTCCCACTGCTTAGGTATTAAAAAAAAAATCACTTTGGAGCCACACTGTGCCGCGGAAAATCTAAAGTATTATTCGGGACGTCAAAATCTCCATAAATTTTCAAAAATCAGTTATTTTCGCTAACTTTCCTTATATGACTGGCCTACAGTAAAAATCAGTTTTTCTCAAAAACAATAACCAATATAAATCGGTATCAATCAAAGGACTTTCTTCTTAGAAAATTGCAAGTTATGTCAAATTCCAAAAACGTATCTATGTCAAATAGCGGAAAAAAAGCATTAAGGATATGCTGGCTTCCTAGACAGGATACGATGACATACTATTAACAGTATGTTATACACAGGTATAAGTACTCCAAATTTTATTGCAACAAATACAGTAGTTTGGAAATTATGGGCAGAAAACATTAAAGATTTAACCTTTAAGGGCAAATAGCTCCGAAGGGGGGGGGGGGAGGTCCCAGGATAAAAATATAACACTAAATGTTCCAAATATACTGTCCCATTCTGGAGCAGCCTGTATTTAATAATAGTATTGCACCCATTTCAAGGTGGCCGGCATGTTAAGGCCAGAATGCCTTACATATTTAATTACTGTAATAGTATTTACCTTACCTAGATTTTGTAAAAAAATATATATCAGGTGTCTTAGGATTACACGTTTACAGGCCATATCTCCATTATTTGAAGAGATAAAACCTTTAAAAGGCATGAAAGGCCCGGCTAATAACACCGCTAGAACCTTGTTGCCTCTGCAACCCCGGAGAAGCCACCACCAACTTTTTTTTTCAAATACCACCCTGTACAGCTATAACCTGAAATCGCATCCCCATGTCAGAGTGATATACCATACTTGGTATGTTACAGTTGTTTAATAGTACAAATAAGACGTGTTGCAAAACCATCACAAAAAATGAATATGTATTTAATAAATTAAGAGACTATCTCGGAAATTATGCTAAAAAATGTTCTACCTGGGCACCTCCGGCCTCCACACAAACTTCCAAGCGTCGTAGCAACTCTCGTATGCAGGTTGCTCTAAGCGTAGCTGGTGGTACTTTGCTGCAAGCCTCATGATTCCGATCGATAAGATTTTCCAAACATATCAGGTATGGTATATCACTGTGCTCAGAATGACATGGGGATGCTCTTGCTATATTATTTTTAAAAAGTGGGGGGTAGTTGCAAGGGGCAACATGGATCCAGGGATGTTATCAGATGGAGTCTTTCATGCCTTTTGCAAGTTTTTTTAATTCGTACTTTTATCTCTTCAAATAAAGGAGCCTGTTAACGGAATTCTGGGACACCCGGTATATGTTAGCAAATGCAATTTTAGAGTAGAATATCGAGATGAAGATATTATACAAAAAGTTCAATATACAATAATTTTGTTGTTTCAATTTGGTTCATATTAGTCCACTCAAATTAGGGAAAAAAACGCCGTTTTAGAGAAAAATTCTGAACAGCAGTTTCTCTGCATAGGAAGTAAGTATTCAACTTTGGTAATTCTGCATTTTAGCGGGGCATCGGAATTTTTGTGAAATTTTTTCAGGATACACTAATTTGGGGTCGTAGAACACGAATCTGAAGTCAGTTTTCCGTGCAAATGCATAGTTTTTCCAAAAAAAAATTTTTGAAATTTTCCACCACAACACTCACTCTCCGTCACTGTAAACAGTAAAAACTCTCCATTTCGGCAAATGTTCATGTCATGTTCACCATGTAAAGTGTTTCTTAGAACAAACACACCAAAAAATTGCTTTTCCATAAAAAGTAAATTATTATTTACCAAAATTCTGGAAACCAGAAAGTGAAAAATAATCAAACTGTCAAACTAATGCGCATGCGTATCCTCACTTTAAAGCTGTGTCTAAGATATCTGCAAAATCCGCAGGCGATTGTTGTCTGATTTTGAAATGGTATTTGCATTTTTGCGGACGAACGATGATGTCATGCACGGTAATATTTTTGGGATATGCTAATTAATTTAATTCCCTACAAATATTTGACTAAATATATATAATTTAAATATGCACGCTTTTATGATCATCTCAGCCAATATCAAAAACGTGTTCAGTTAACAATATCTTTTTTATGTGACATGCAGTAGATACTATTAGAAGTATAAGTACCTAATGAAATATTGCGCAAATAACAAATAGTCCTACAATCTTACGGGAACGTGGAGCGAGGTCAAAATTTTTCAAGGTCAAGGTCAAGGTCGCCTAAAATATTCCTTGCCCTTCTCGGAAAAAAATTTTTGCGCGCGCAAAAATTTTTTTCCGAGAAGGGCAAGGAATATTTTAGGCGACCTTGACCTTGACCTTGAAAAATTTTGACCTCGCTCCACGTTCCCGTAAGATTGTAGGACTATTTGTTATTTGCGCAATATTTCATTAGGTACTTATACTTCTAATAGTATCTACTGCATGTCACATAAAAAAGATATTGTTAACTGAACACGTTTTTGATATTGGCTGAGATGATCATAAAAGCGTGCATATTTAAATTATATATATTTAGTCAAATATTTGTAGGGAATTAAATTAATTAGCATATCCCAAAAATATTACCGTGCATGACATCATCGTTCGTCCGCAAAAATGCAAATACCATTTCAAAATCAGACAACAATCGCCTGCGGATTTTGCAGATATCTTAGACACAGCTTTAAAGTGAGGATACGCATGCGCATTAGTTTGACAGTTTGATTATTTTTCACTTTCTGGTTTCCAGAATTTTGGTAAATAATAATTTACTTTTTATGGAAAAGCAATTTTTTGGTGTGTTTGTTCTAAGAAACACTTTACATGGTGAACATGACATGAACATTTGCCGAAATGGAGAGTTTTTACTGTTTACAGTGACGGAGAGTGAGTGTTGTGGTGGAAAATTTCAAAAATTTTTTTTTGGAAAAACTATGCATTTGCACGGAAAACTGACTTCAGATTCGTGTTCTACGACCCCAAATTAGTGTATCCTGAAAAAATTTCACAAAAATTCCGATGCCCCGCTAAAATGCAGAATTACCTAAACTTTTAGAACAAGCACAGTAGAGGAATATACAGTATACCCACTCTATTTTTTCATTATGGACTTCAGTGGACCTTAGTTTGATTTTTTATGTCTAGTCCAGGACGAGTGAGTGTAGTCCACGCGCATGTAGGGGAACGCGCGAATTTTAAAATCGAGCAACTAGAGGTGCTAGGTCTGTGGTGAAATGTCACTATGGCTTGTCAAATTTGTTGGTTATGTTGTAAATAATCAGAATACAAAATGCAAATAATTTGAATATTTTAAACAACAAACATTCTCATGTTGCTACATAACGTACACTATAAAGGCAAGAATCAAACAATATTAATGAAATTCGTAGGGCTCTAAAAATTGTGTTGGAAACTGAGCTTATACCAGGTATGTTATTAAATTTATTCTTAAATAATTTAAGAACTTGTAAGTAGTTTTATTATTAATGGATAAATAAATAAACCACTTTTTATCATTAATTATTTTTTATTTATTTGCTTTTATCATGATTAGAGAATAAATAAAAAAGTGTGTTAAGTTGTGATTTGCATAATACCTAAATAATATTCTCTAAATAAACCACTATTTTGACATAAAAAATCGTATCTTAATATTTTT
This sequence comes from Rutpela maculata, assembly GCA_936432065.2. Lineage (NCBI taxonomy): Eukaryota > Metazoa > Arthropoda > Insecta > Coleoptera > Cerambycidae > Rutpela > Rutpela maculata. Next base: position 134,827,178 of record OW386286.2, on the reverse strand, counting down.
TTTTGTTACAGAAGTTTAAATCATATCATAACGTCGAAGGCTAAATTCTTACTTAAAGAATAATGGAAGCAATAAGAAATGTGGACCAGGTATGTGTATTGTACAAAAATATCTGGTAATGGGAGTATTTTATATATTAAGATTTACATTTAAATTGACCAAAAAAATATTGATGTTTTGCCCTTTCTATAATATATAAGATAAATCGCAGCTCAACAAAATTCATCACGTTTTTAAAAATTATTTATCCCTGGTCTTTATTTTGAATAGTATCTCATGGACTTATGCCATCATTTGGTAGATATTAGGAGTAGCATAAAATCATCTTTGGTAAAGAGTCAACCGCTGGAATTTTTTTTATGGTATCTCATTCTCCAGGTAATTTCGGTGCTTCATAGTCTAATTGGTCTAGTGTTTTTTTATATTTTCTTCCTATTTTTTTTGAGTATTAAGCATAAAACATATACATACATATATACACAACTCTCAAGTCCAAAGCCATTACCCATCGACATTGCAAGCATCGGAACTGGGAATCAAACCCAGTACACGATAAACCGTGTGGCCAAGTGTGCTCTTCTCCTATGCGCTTTGGCCCACTGCACTACAATACCGATATTTCATATCTGTACTACAAGATATTCATGGTCTAATTTATGTGGACATGTTTCCTCTTAAGTACTTAATTGACGATGTCTGTACACCATATTGCATAGGGATAAACCTTTCGCTTTGGGTGCTTCATTTCAAAATTAAGTTGAGGGTAATTTGCAACATTCACAAAAATTCATTGTTAAACTCTAAATAATCCTTCGTGTATTTTGTCAAATTCAAAACAGATCTATTTTTAGTTAGTTATGTAACATTATAATTATATAATTGTTCATTTTTCTTACTACTGTTGGAATATATTACAGATTTATCAGCACGCTGTGACATTTTGGGTTCATGATGAATGGAATCGGAGGACATGAAGAAAATTTGTATGAAGACGAGAGCATAGGCAAAGTGCGAAAGGTGGAAAGGCAACTATATTTCAGATCACAAAAATAAATCTCGAATAATTTATTAGGGAAAAATATGCCTATAGAAGAAATTGCAATGTTGAATTAAATGGTACAGTACATAGGAAAATTGTGAACAATTTAAGTAATATTTCAATTGAGAAGGATTCTTTATGCTTCTCAACTAAGATAATAGAAGCAATTAACATATCTTTAAATCATGCTGTTTTGACAAAAAATTCCTCAGAAAATAAATATTCAGAAACGAACATACTGCCTGCAATCGAAGAGAAAGATGAGACATATCTATGATTTTAAATACATGTTTTGTACTGATAGTAATAACAAAATAATGTTATAGGTATCTTTTGAAAAAAAAAAAATTTAAGTAAATTTACTGTTGTATTAGTTTCTAATTGTAACTTCTTACAGTAATGATACCTTGTGTTACTTTCCTAATATTCCTTAATCACACAAATTTGTTTAATGGTAGGTTATACATAAAACATTGTAGATTTATAGCTAGTTAATTAAAATTAAATAAGAATTTGCTTTTTAAACAAACAAACATAAATGTATAATGTTTTAGACTTAGTTATTTTTTATTTATTTAATAATTTGCACGGAAAAAATTATGTATTTTGAGATTTAAGTAAATTTATGCTGGTATGTTATTTTATTAATTATCTGTTAACAAAATAATTTTATAAAATAAAGTAAGTAAAATCTGAGTGTTTTTTTTTTAAGAGTAGGACCTAAAAAATTTGTTAAGAGAACATCTTTTAAATAAGTAAATAAATTTTTATTCAAAATGTTTGTATTTCCTCCCCCGTTATGAAATGTCAAATTTTAAATGCATTTTTGACGTTATGAAACGTCACATTTTTCATAATTGTCAGTTTCCAATTTCATTACTGAACTAATGATGTAATGAATTTTTACGTATTGATTTCTGTCATTTCCTTTCTATTTTAAAGTGCGATTAGATAAAATTTTGTACTTAACACGTTATGAAAAATTAATTTTCATAACTGGTTACATAATAGTTATTTACGTAACCAGTTATAAAGAGACTAATTTTATTTGACGAATGTAATATTTGCCAAAACAAGCGAGCGAAGAGAGCGAGTTTTGCAAATTACATGAGCCAAATAAAATTACTTTTGCATAACGTTACAAAATTTTATCTAATCCCGCTTTAAAATAGGAAAAAAAAAAATCATTACATCACTAGTTATGTAATGAAACTGGAAACTGACAGTTATGAAAAATGTGACATTTCGTAACATCAAAAATGCGTTTAAAATTTGGTATTTCATAGCGGGGTTAGATAAATAACTATTGAAAACTATAATCACATATAAATTTCCAATAAATATATTATAAACATTATTTAATAACAGATTAATTCTACATTTGCTAATGATTAACAAAATAAGTAAGAAAAATATAATAGATGGATATATAATAATATAATACAGTGAGAAACCATCAATAAATATAAACATAAAGTATATAAAGTATTATGAAACTTAACAATCAGGAGTTTGTATTTTTTTTCAATTAAATATTACGACTATTTTATTAAAATTAAGAATATAACACATTTTAAAAATACTTCTATTTATATTTACCTACATACGTGACAAATGCAATAAAAAAGACGAGAGTATAAATTGCAAGTGATGATAAAGCAAGTTGGTACCTATTACTACTAAAGTAAAACAACACTTGATGGCTTATATCTTCTAAACGAGACGTTGAGGTTATTAGACGATGGTCATCCTTACTTTGTATGGATTATTCTGTAAAATAAAACATTATTTTTAATAAAAATATGTTCCTAAGTAGGTAACTAACAAATAGAAAATAAGAATACAAAGCGAAATGATTTTTTATCTAAAAATTATTGTAGTTCACCTTTTTTATTTATATTTATATTTATATTGCAAATTTTGAACAAATGAATTCTCTAAAAATTGAAAATTATAACAACTATATTTTACAAACTGAATAATGATTTTTTTCTATTTTTTACTACATACTTATGAAATAAATAATCGTGCTCATCAAAAACATCAAATCATATTTTTATATTTATTTAATAGGTATACTCACCAAGACGAAACAATGAGGGTAATGCATCATTTTTATATAAATCGTCTTGCATACTCGTTTTTGAAATGCACACTGCATACCCAAATTGTTGAACACAGCATTTTTCTGAACTGTATTTATTATCTTCAGATTTATCTACGAATTGTTTCAAGTAACCTGGCAAATATTAAATTATATTAATAAAATTATAAGTACATATATGTAACACAGTTTATCCAACAAACAACTACTGCTTTCAAATGTGTCAAAGTATCTACATCAAACCATGCACTTCACGACATGATCATTGAATATGATCGATGAATTTAAATTACATATATAAAATTTTCTGTTCAAAGTAAAAAACTTTTTCTTTTAATACTAAAAAGTGTGGCTACAAAATGATATGAAAAACATTTGCTTTTCTATTTACCTACAGGTCTTTAAATAGCAAAACGTGTAGCTGTTATTATTTGGCTCTTATTAACTAAATTAGAAGAAATCTATATAAAAATTATCAATGCTGACACGAGTACTGGGCACAATTATTGAAAAAGTGTCCATTCAATACAAAATTCGATAAAGAACACGAAAAAAATTATTATTGGTGACTTTAACTTACCTTGGTTCAACTTTATGAAAACGGGAAAAAATTAAACGATCACTCTAGCACAGGTACTGCTTGAACAACCAGGGAGCAAAATGATATTTTCTATCAGTATCAGTGTTAGTTTTTACAACTGTTTCTAACTATTTGCATTCAAAATAAAATAATAACCTAATTTTGCGTTTAGGTTAGAAACACGGTATCAACAAACCACCGTTGCTACTGAGTGTAGTCCACGCGTCGATAGCGTGAGTGGGGGGTCTTGGACAAAAATGAGGGGAAGTGACCCAACTGTATATTTTTAAACTGTGGAACAAGGTTTTGCTAATGCGCAGAAAAAAAAGACATGATTTTTGAGATATATACATATATATACGTTTTTTCGTGTTTTTTCTTTTTCATGGACGTATATATCTCGAAAAGTACGAGTTTTTAAACGAACATAGGTAAACGCATTCCAAATACGATTTCCTACAAAAAAGATGCTATAGACTTTTCTGATTATCCCTTTGGCTTTTCCAGAAAAGCGAATTGAAAAATATATGTATGATTTTTCGTGTTTTTTTTATTTTGAATGCAAATATCTCAAAAAGTACGCGTTTTTATGGCTAAACGAACATAAGCAAACGTGTTCAGAATGAGATTTCCTACGAAAAAGTCCTATACATTTTTCTGATTATCCCATCCTGAAAAATATATATTGTTACAAATATACCCCTTGATGGTAGGCAACACTAAATACATCTATGAAACACCGGCAGACATGCTTTGAACATTGGAGAAAAGGATAGAAACTTCTAGATAACGCTCGCGTCGTTTCTAGAAAGTTCCGGAAGCAATCGATAGAGGATATAAAAGGCTGTATTCTCTCTCGGCGGGAAGTTGAAGTTTTGAATTGACAAGTGAGGTTAAAACTACAAAGTGAATACAAAGTAATAAACATTGTTAAAGGTTATATTTAGTCGGTAGAAGTGTATTTAAGTTAACAATTGTATTGTGAAGTATCTAGTAAAAGTTATTTAATAAAGTGTGTTAGTGGTTATCTCTTGTTATAATTTTTGGAACCCACGGATTTTGCAAGGGCGGTTTCTTGGCAGTGGAAACACGTCAAAAATTGGTGTCAGGAAGCGGAATTTTATGACAAGAGGAGCTCTGAAGTGTTCGAGAAGTATTCTGAAGGGTTAGTGCTAACACGGAGGACTAATTTACTGGACATTGTTCGAGGGTTATTTTCGAACAGAAAAATAGTGTCAAGTGCATTTTTGAGACATTATAGAACATTTTATTTGGACATTAGTAGAGATTATTAAATTCTCTCAATTGCATAGTGACAAAAGACTCTAGATAAGACTTTTTCGTGCTGCTTCGAGATTTCTCCAGAAAGTTCCATTGAAAATATTGACTAATATCCGAATTTTCTTAACACTATTGTGCAAATAAATTTGGTTAACTTTATTGTATGTCCAGAACAACAAGAAGTATGGCAGGAGAGAAACAAATGAAGGACCTACTTGCGGAATTTAAGAAGATGATGGACCAGCAGCGCCAAGAGGATGAAGAAAGAAGATGTCAGGAGAAAGAAAAGCGGCGTCAAAAAGAAAGAGACGAATTGAAGAAAATATGGAAGACCTGGAAATAAGACGCCAAGAAGAACAAGAAAGAAGACATCGAGAAGAGAAAGGACAACAAGAAAGAGGACGTCAAGAGGAGAAAGAAGAACAAGAAAGACGACGTGAAGAAGGAAAAGCCGAACTGAGAAAAATGATGGAGGACCTGAAAATACGACAGCAAGAGGAGAAAGAAGAACAAGAAAGATGACGTCAAGAGGAAAAAGAAGGGCAAAAGAAATGCCAAGAAGAATTAAGGAAAATTCTGAACAACCAAATAAAAATACAACAGGACGCTATCTATTATTTCCGCCAATGAAGTACTAAAGAGTGAAATCAAGGAGGATATAGGTGAAGTCAAGACAGAAGTCAGTCAAGTAAAAGGGGAAGTAAATGACATCAGGGAAAAAATGAGCGAGGTCGAAGTAGAAGTAGAACGTCTTAAACGACAGTTGGGAGACAAAGGGGGGCAGCTAGTAGCATCATCAGGTCCTCGATTTAAACCTCCCTCCTTTGACGGCCAAAGGTCAAGGACGACCTATAAAAGACAATTCGAGGCAGCTGCGTCTGCGAATAACTGGGATGATGAGGAAAAGGCTATGGCATTAGTTCTAGCGCTAAGGGGCCAAGCCTCAGAGTTACTTCAGACCATCCCGGTGGAGAAACAAAGGGACTTCAAAGTCTTGGAAGGTGCATTAGACTTGAGATATGGCGACCAACACCAAGTATACCAGGCTCAGCTAAAATCACGGACACAAAAGGCTGGGGAAAGTTTGCAAGAATTTGAAGCTGCAATAGAGACTGGCACACCTGGCGTATCCGAGTGCACCTAGAGAATTTCAGGAACAGTTAGCCGTGGGGGCTTTTTTAGATGGCATAAGGGACGAAGAGGTGAGGCGAGTTCTGAGGCTGACGAGACACCAAAGTAGTAGCGAAGCTTTGGTGCGTGCACTTCAAGTAGAAGCTGCTTATAGGGATACTCTAAGTGCGAGCCATGACTCTCGAAGAATGGCAACCAGAAACGAACCAGAACCCTATGTTGACTGAGATGCAGAAAATGTTCACCAAATCATTCGACAAATTGGATGGCCTCAGAAAGCAGGAAAAACAACAAAATAAAGGAAAGCCGAGTGAAGGTATTAAATGTTACTACTGCGGCAAGGTAGGATATATGAAACGAGACTGTTGACACTAGAACCCGGAGAATCGAGTAAATGCTGCGAATCTTGAAGAGAATCAGGAAAACAGTACCAGGGGGGCTATGCTAGCTAGGGAATGCAGTGCCCCCAGAGAAATAAAGATTTCCTGGCTTCGAAGAATTACAAGCAGTCTGTTGTTGCAAGGATATGTGAACGGAAGAAAATATTCATTTACCATCGACACAGGTACTACGTTATCAATCAAACTTCCAGCACGTGAATGTTGGGTAACAAACTACTTTTAAATCAGGAAAAAACAGTTTTCATAAAATTTTCAATAAATCATGCAGCAAATGATCAAAGTACTCTAATAAAATGTAACGGTAGAAGTTTAGAACAAAAATTATCACATACATTTCTGGGAGTTGAAATCGATAATACTCTAACCTGGAATCATCACATAGACAATGTTTGTAATAAAATCTCCAAATTATGTTTTACCTTGAGGCATTTAAAGACAATAATTTTATATTAAAAAATTTCTATTTCGCTTAGATACACTAGAAAATTTCATACTGTTTGATATGTTAGGGCTCAGAATCCGCAACCCAGAGAGTGTTCATAATGCAGAAGCGTGTAGTAAGAATTCTTGCCAATGTCAATAGCAGAACAACATGTAGACCTTTATTTAAGCATTATAGCATACTTCCACTTCCATGCATATATATTTATCAAATATTAATACATACACAGAAAAACATCAATAACTATAAGAGACTGGGTGATAACCACCAATATGACCCAAGGAATGTAAATATACTTGAAACTCCAGGACACAGAACATCTAAATTTGAGAAGTGCCCAAAATAGGGATCATATACTATAAATTATCTGATGAATATAAAAATCTGTCCGTCAATAAATTCAAACAAACAATAAAGAAACTGCTATTGACTCACTGCTTCTATAGTGAGGAAGAGTTTTTACTGCATGATTTTGCATGAAAACATCCATATATATGCATCTTTTAAATACTTTTAATTTATAAATTTTAATGTGTCGACGTATATTGTGATTATGAATGTATTACCATGATTTGTTGTGAACTTTTTAAATATTTTTTTTAGTAATGTATTGTTTTTAAAATCGTTTTTTATAATTCTGAGATGCACCTTCAATTTCAATTCAATTCAAAAAATATTTATTCATGTTAGGGGACATGTACGCACCTCGGCTGGGGGCCCGGTCTAGAGCCGATCACCCCACCACGGCGTGGTAGGTCTCCTGTTCTTAAGATAAATTAAAACTTAAACCTAACAATTTATTTAACGAATAATCAGAAAACATATATTTTAAAATAATTAGAACTACTTAAAGCTAAAATAGAATGAGTTGGGATTTTTAGCACCCGCGCACTGTCGCACACGCGCACTAAATTTTAACGAAGATATGGTTGTTGTTATACGGGAAAAACTCAATAAAAAAACCCGTTCGAGCTAATCACGAGATTCATCCAGCGGTCTGCCTGCCTCTGGAAAGGTGGGGTGGGAGGAGGTTGTGATTTTAGAAAGTTTGGATTTACTAGAGGTTATTGGTCAAAAGGGGATTTGGAAGAAGAACAAAAAGCCACAAAAGAACAAAAATTGACAAAAATAACAAAAACGAGATTAATAGAGGGAGAGTAAAAGGTGGTGAAAGGGAAATTGTGGTGTAGGAAAGATTTGGCTAGGGAGGTTGCCGAAAGATAGGCCTGGTATGATAGGGGGTGTTTTATATTGAAAAGTATGGCATTATGCTGTCTGATTCATGTAATGTCTCGGGTTAGCGGACTGTCGCCCAATTTGAATTGGTAGAATTTTTGCGATGTATTTTGCACGAAGTCCGCTAGTGGGTTTATGTCGAGGCAACGTGCATAGAGATCTCTGAGGGAGGTGTATGCACCTTCAGTGCATCATATACTGTGACATATCCTATAACTGAATAAGTTCCTCGGATGAATAAATTTCCAGTCAACCAAATCTAGTAACTATTATACCGTGCGTGTAATTGCCCATTAGGCATGTACATTCACGTAGCGCAAGAGATTTGACAACACAGCCGTAAATTCGTCCGCCGGGCGGAGCATCCCAGCTTTCAGTTATTTCATTTCAGCCAGCTGGCACACGCGATGCAATTCTTACTCCCTATGCCTAGCGCGCGGCTACACGCACAATATAATCATTAGATAATATACGTTCCTCAGTAAGTAACAGTTATGTCCAAAGTAGAGTCCTCGTAGAGTACCAGTTCTGACCAATGTCAGCACTAAAAACTATTACTGTTATATATTATTTTTGTAACTTTGTTACATTACTGTTACTAAATATTTATAAAACAAGTGCATAACTTTTATAAATTAGTTTAATAACGTATATGTAAATACCGAGTAAGTTTGGGTTCTTTAATAAGTAACAGTTGTCTCAGGTATGGTAATTCCCTACAAACACAAAAGGTCGGCCCTCCAGTGGGCCATCATAGGGCCAGAAGTTTCATTTCTGGCCCAGTGATGGGCCGATCTTTTGTGTTTGTTGGGTTATAAGATACCGGTACTCATTTATTTATGGAACTCCTTCATTCCAGTGACTCATTATTTATGATAAATAGAGATGCCAACGCACAGTGGGGAAATTCTGGATTTTACTGTTCAAAAATCTCTAGAGACCTTAATATTCATCGGATCGGGATAATTTTTTTTTTTTTTTAATTAAAGGTAATTAAATTCCCTACACATCTGTCGAGGCAAATTTTTAAATATATATTTTTTTAATATCTTTTGTGTTAATTTTATCTTTTTGACAGCTGTTAGCTGTCAAATTATGTATTTCACAGTTTGATTTTACTACTATATACTACGGGAGCCCACTCAGTGTCCATGCACCCCCCCAATCCTTTAGGACAATGTTTTTCATAAAGATTAAAGCCTAAGGAACAATTTAAGACATGTCCTAAATGGCGTCCGTTTAAAAAAAAAATTTGCAAATATGGTTTTTGTCATTTAACACAAAAACTAAAAAAGATGGAGAAAAAATTTCTGCACAAAAAACAAAGTGCATAAAATTTTCTACAATTTTGTTCCCGTACAATATTTGCATAGGAGTTACCATTTTCCAGATAAATGATTCATCTCTTAAAATAAAATATAAAGTTCAATATAAAACGTAACACTATGGAAGCCCACCCTAACTGTCCGTGCACCCCCCCGATCCTTGGAGACAATGTTTTTCATAAAGATTAAAGCCTAAGGAACAATTTATAAGACATATCCTAAAAAAAACTGGCTGTACTTTCAAAATGGCGTCCGTTTAAAAAAAAATGAAAATATTGTTTTTGTCATTTAACACAAAAACTAAAAAAGATGGAGAAAAACTTTGTACACAAAAAACAAAGTGCATAAAATTTTCTACAATTTTGTTCCTATACAATATTTGGAGTTTTCCAGATACCACTGTTACCGTTTTCGAGATAAATGTTGAAACACCCCTTACCCCCGTCTTAAATTTATCTCTCTCTTTTGAGTGAGACAGAAAAATACACAAAGTTGTCCATTTATGTGATCGTCTAGATTTTTAAAAGTAGGACCCAAATTCACGTTGTGATTTTATTTTTGTTTAACCATAGATTCTTTTTATAAAGTTTGATATTACTTGTTTCTATTTACTGATCAAATTTATTTATAGTAATTTTGACAACACTCATTTATTAGTTGATTTTACTTTGGTACCTTTTTATTTGACTGTACTTTATTTAATAATGATTTCACTCTAATTACAAGTTGCATTTGTAATTGATTTATTTTGTCTAAAGAATTATATTTTTATTTAATCTCACTTATTACTGAAAGAGTAGAAAATTGAAGGAAAACACAGAAAACGTTTTAATACGTTTATTTTAGACAATTGTCATATTCATATGTATCATTGTATTACATAATTGTTTACATAAAAAGACGGAAAGTATTCGTTGGGACAATCGTCACATTAATTCGTAGAATAACCAGGTCAGCTACGTAAACAATAAAATAAATTGTTTTCAATGACAATTGTCATCATCCTGAAAGCTTTATAATTGACGTCGACATATGTAAAATTTAACACAGCTCGGGAAATTTCCCAGTCATGATATGATGGTAAAAGCAATCAACAAAATCTTATCAAATTGCCACAACTGTCGTAGATTTGGTTTCGATGTTTCGAAGCGTAGTATATTGTTGTTGTGGCTAGTTACAATTGCACTTGGCTGAGATCAATTGATCCCATTTCGTTGCATCGTTGTTTTTTTGTATATAGATGAAATGACAACCAACAAGATCTTATGCTTGCCTTTCGAAAATCTTCGAAAATAAAACTGATAACAAAGAGCTGTGTTCAAACCTTATCATATGTAAATGATAAACTTGGTGAGGTATAATTACAGAGATGGCAATCAAGAATCCTTAACTGCAAATGCTGAAGAATAATAAAGTGCAAAATCTGCAATAACCATTCGCGACTGTACTAAATATTATTTACTTGGCTGATCGGAGTATTATCATATTAAACAACAATCGTTGTAATAACATTTTAAACCCAAAGAAAACTTTCCATTAACTGACTAAAAAAATAGTTGCAAATCACAATCGTGAGTTAATTAATTTGAATATTGAAAATGAATACTAATTTTTTAAATAAGTAAACTATAATCAAGGTACCACAGTGGAACATAAAGTCGAGTTAAATATAACTTCGCAGATATATAGAGCCGTAATTTCATGAGATAGAATTTCATTTAACGTTATCATTTTATAAGGTGAATTTGGAAAAGTAATCTCATTTTATTATTAAAGTTAAGACAAAAATTGACAACGGAGAATTAATAGTTAAATAAAGTTTATACTTAGGTTCTGATACAAAGCTAGGTTGGTGGAGTCCTCTCCCCCAGGTACTATAATAATCTCGTGTGCGTTCATATTTTTGAAACATGAACTTCACCGGTGAAGACGTTGATCTTGAAGTCAAAAACGCTAGAAAACTTGTCAACTATAACAGCGAATACTCTATCGTTCAGTGCACAATTTATGTGCTACGAAGCCACAAATGGTGGTCGCTGGCTGAACTTAAACAAAATATCCGTCGGAACAGCTGGATATTTGCAAAGCGTTCACGGCCCACAAGTAATAGTTGTGTATCTCAGTGTTCTAAAAGAACTACGATAAAATCGCTGACTGAGACACGGGACGTGTATACTCTTTGAGGTCGGTCAAATAATGACAATTTTATTCAATGAAACCGGAACTTTTATAGGCGATATGATAAAGAAACAAATCTACGTGATACGCGAGAGTGAGTGGAATAGCTAGCAGTTGGTTCCGCGTGGTTTCTCATGAAGGCATCTAGTACTTGAAAACCCTTTGCTTATCTAAATTACGCTCTAATAAGAAAATTTCGACCTTAACTATATCATGGATATGGTTCTTTATTGATTATGTTGTTGACTTTACTTATTTACGTAACGAATTCCACAGGAGAAACACTGCATGTGAAACTTGGATTTCATCGTCGTTTTAAACTTAGTAAAATACTGTACAAAATATTATAATCAAATAATATTTCTGTATTCGGAGGAATTATGAATGAAATCTGTTTAATTATTATCGTAAAATATTTAATTTTGATTTGAATTGTTTTAAAATTCTGAAATACGTAAATTCTATTAAAATTTTAGGAAATTAATTTGTAAACACATGACCTAGATATGGGGTATTTCAATGTCTGCAAATTATATTATTATTATTATTAATTTTTTTCAGTTTATTTTATTTTATTTTTATGTTAATAATATAAAGTTATATTATAAGCCTTACAATAATTGTCATAGTTATTTCCTCTCAGTGATTTACCGATATATGAATTTCCATGTTTTCTTAATTTTGGACTCATTTATCTGGAAAATGGTAACTCCTATCAAAATATTATATAGGTACAAAATTGTAGAAAATTTTATGCACGTTGTTTGTAACGGTTTGTTGTCGGGTAGCTGGTTCGGAGATTGATCAGGGTCCAGATTAGTTAATAAGACGCCCAATAAAAATATAAATAATTTATTTACTTTTCCAAACAGGTAATGTGTGGCAGTGTTACATAACATACAGGTACAGGTTATAGGTCCGTATCTTTTACGGTTCTTAGGACAACATAATCTATTATCTGAGAGAGTGTAACGATTGCGATGCGACGTTTGTTGTTGCTACGGGAGTGGCATCGGGCGTCGGGTGAATATCGTCGACTCAAGAAGTTTCCCAGTTCAACACGCTGTAGGAGGTCTCCAGGTCAGGCTCATTCGCTCTGGTTTTGGCGGCGAAACGGCGCCGGGGAATGACTGACGACTCGACAGCTCAACACGCTGTAGGATTCCCAGGGTCAGATTGCATTCATTCCGTTGTGTTTGCGCCGGGAGATGTACAAAACTGTAATATGTCCAGCTCAGCACGCTGTAGACAGATTGTCAGAGTTGTTCACACTCTGCCTTAGTTGATTTGGGGCTGGGCTTTTATATCCGAGAATCCTCGCTTACTGGTGACGTAGAACTGCATATAGTTTAGTGTCGTGTGCAAATCCGCGCCTCTAGACGGGAGCTGGTAGATTTGCGTGCCATGTGCACATTGGTGTTGTGTGTAAATCCGGAATCTTAGTAATGGAGCAGGAATTTAAAGAATGCTTCATTACACTCCCCTCTTTCTTTACAAAAAAAAATTTTCAAAATTCTATCAGAGAAAATTTTTACTAACTTAACATCAAAATGCAGCAATGAGAAAACAAGTTATTAAACATCTTCAAACAATATAAAGAAAGAATGGTCAATTCTTTCGTATACGCCTGGTATATATATATATATAGATATAGACGGTATATTGTGTAGCCCGATATATCGACAGGTCGTTCATAAGCCCGCCATTTCCCGAGTGTATAAATTAACAAATTTATTAAATATGGCGATTGCTATGAATCTTTTCTAATAGGAAGCCACTAGGGGTAGCTAATTATTATTTTTCTTTCAATTATATAAACATGGCATATTTCAGAGCCCGGATATATTTATTGATCCTTTCAAAGCCCGCTGTATATAAGAATATAGCTAGCGTTCGTTCTCCGTCCCAGCGATGTTGCCAATGTAATCGGGCCTCAGTAGGTTATATTTTTATAATATATATTTCTTTGATGCATGCATCGTCACGAAGCACAATATAATAGGAGTACTTGCTATACTGCGCCACTACCATTACCGTTTACAGTAGAGACGCTAATGGAGGGCCAGTTATTAAAGGAAATATATTCATTCTTTGAACGCCAAAATAATATAACAGTTACGTTTTTTATTATTCATTGTTACGAATTTGAAGATATATTAGAAGAACCTAATAAAATATTAGGTTATTTTTTTATGCAAATAGACATTAATTATTAATAACTGATAATGTAATTACTCCGTGGTAGGCCTATAATAAGTATTTAAATATTTTGAATTTGTCCTCATTTTTTGTTTTCCACTTTTAAAGTATTACTTTATTAACAGTAGAATAAAAATATGCAAAGGGGTAGAAATTAAATTACGTTTATTTACCTAACATAGATATATAAAACGAATTGTTTTAATAGTACAGTAACATCAGGTATAATAGTAAAAGGATCCCTTGATGCAATTTTTCTTTTGAAAATGTACTTATTTTGAGACAGCAAGTGACCTTTGTGTTTCCGAGTATATGGATCAAATATGAGCAAAAAATAATTGCCATCAAATAATAACAAAGCATGAAGTTCTCTTTGAAGTATTTATAAGTTTTTATTTAATTTTATTTCACTGTCACTATAATACTTATAGGCTTAATTTTGAAAAAGTTATTACAATGACCTTTACTACGTACCAGCTGTCCCAAGTTAACATCAATTGAAAGTTGCATTATATGAAATAAGATTTCAGATTCAGTTTGTCCCACTGTGCAAAGAAAGATCTTTAAAAATTAAAAAATATATATTTTTTTAAATTGCGCAGAACCCTTAAAGTGTACAGATAAACGTATAGGGACAAAAAAGTGTCTTCTTTACAAGAGCTTTCAAACAAAAAAAAAAAAGAAAATAGAAATCGAACCATTAGGAGCTGAGATAAAAAAACATTCATTGTGGCTAATGGCAGCCATCTTTAATGGTCGCCATTTTGGTGTTGCACGGATTTTAAAGTGGCTCCCTATCTGGAAAATTACCTTTTGGCATCAACTATGACCACAGAAAGTGGCACATCCCAATCAAAAAGTGCAGATGTTTGGCTTATATAGCCATGTACCCGACGTACTATAAAGCACAAAGTTCCGTTTTAAGTATGGCAAGCAAAAATTTAATATTTTCTTTTATTGATTATATGTTATATGTTTGCACTAATAAAAATAATTATTATTATTATAGTACAGTACCTAGAGGTAAAAATATGCAAAACTTCGGAATAATGTCATATTGAATGGATTTCGTTCATTTTGGAAGTATAAGCTTCACAGAAAAGTTTCTATATTGTGCGGGGGCTTGCTAATTTATATGGGGTAGATGCCACCCCTTCTCTGAACCCCCGGGAAGGGGGTTCAGAAAAAATAAAGGGTTTTTTCAAAATTAATCAAAATGTGTAAAAACTAGTAAAAAATTGTAAAGCATGAAATTCTATATAAAAATGATCTCTAGACTTTTTTTGGTAATACTAAAATTAACGGAGTGTGGCTGGTTAGAAATTAAGGGATGATATGTACAACTTTAAAAAATCATAGCGTGCTGAAAAGTTAATTTAAAAATTTTTTTCTTCTATTTACTCAGAAAAATATAAACATTCGTTTCAGAGAAATGGATTTTTTTTTAAATTGTTAATAAAAAAGTTATAAAAATTTCCATTTTTTTATTTTCAATTAAAACCACTTTGAAGGGTGAAACGAATTTTTTTTACACCATTCTGTTCATCGTTTAATATATTGAACATTTGCTTTTGAAATTTTTTTTTACCCATCATTTTCTAGCAGGTATGAATTTATTTACCTGTTTAATTTTTTTCCAAACGTGAGACACTGCTCTTGTGACGTCACGATAACTGAAAAGAAATAAAGAATGCGTACGACAAAGATAAAATGGTTTCGTAGCTGCTGCGTTTCCTACAAGACGCGTATACGTCACATCTATACCCTGATCTATACTGCCGTCATAAGTCATAAGGAGAATAGCCCATCTGCAAATTGTCGGTTGGCGAGGAAAGTAACAAAGGCGTTTGTTTTTTTCCCAACTAGTAAATATTAATTAAGGAAATCATGTAGCTGCTTTTTATCCACTTATGTTTTTGTACTTTATAATTTTTTAATAATATTTTTAACTGCAGAACTCTTGGGTGCTCATATATTAGTAGGATCTCATTTATGACAAATATCTAGATGCGGCTTTTCACCTTAAGACGGCAGTAACAGCATCCGCGCGTGACGTCACAACTAACCTCAAAAATATGTGTTTCTTAAGATTTAAGAGTATTACGCAACTGTTATTAAAATTTCTGCCTGGTTCCCATATTTTCAACTAAAATCTAGTTCAGGGTAATGTTTATGAAGTTCTAAATACTTTGTCCCAATAAAATAGGACTCTTTTTGTAGGTTGGAAATCTAACCTGTAATTAGCAGTCTATTTCTATTAATCAACAATATTGAAAAATTATTTACGCGAATTTTTAAATATTTGCTTAGAGCCAGTACCGGCTCCAAGCTAAAAATGCGTATACAAACATTAAAAATGAGAATAAACTTAAAAAACTTAAAATTTAAGGTTATGTTGGTTACATGATGCAGATGCCCGATATCTCAATGCAGCGGTTGTGAATGTTTTGGTGAAGAAATGCTCCTACAAATTGTTAACAAAATTTTTAATTGTGGTCAAGTATAATAAGAGTGTTTTGCGAAATCTACATACTTATACATGCTTCGTTTTATGTACATTTTGGTTATAGGTATTAGACACGTGGAATTTTGTTTACGTGATCTAAATATTTTTTAAATTAATCTTGAATTGTAATGAAAGAAATTATTATTACTGTTAATACTTGCTGATTTCTACTAAATTTAGAATTATTTGTTTGACATTATTGATATAAATTAAAAATAAAGTACACAATATAATTTTTTTTTGCGAGAAAATTTTACAGACGAATTATTGGAGCATTGGAAATAATTGTTTGAAACATCGTTTTAAATTAGTCGAAATTCGCGTATTTTAACCAAGGTTGCAAAAAATGGTTTTTTTGATGCATTTTAGATTAAATTAATAAACTAATTCGTAATGTAGAAGTAAAAATTAATTGCAAAAATGAATATTTGCTATAATGAAAATTATTTTTTTTCCACATTAACAACTGAAATAATTTTCCTTCTTAATTTCAAAAAAATTGACAATTACAAATATTTACATTACTTATTTTTTTAAATTACAAAATTTCAACTATTTTAATTTATTATTTTTTAAGACCATAAGAAATTATTATAAAAATTATTATAATTGTATATATATTTTAAAAATTGTGTATACAGAAATATATTAATCAACAAATTTTTTTTTTGGATCATTAATTTCAATTTTGAATGAGAACAAAATGACATTTAAAAAAAAATGATCGATACATTTCCATTAAAATAGATCATTGATATTATTCTATTCCTAATCTAAATAATAATAAAATTGGATAAATTAAATAATAATAATTGAACCATTTTTTGGATGGATGGATAATAACAATTAGAAGAAAATAATTCATTCTTAAAACAAAATGTATGATCCATTCTATATTAAATTAATCTTATAAAAACTTAAAATAAGAATTATTAAAAACAAATTTGTTAACAATTTTTAGGAGCATTTGTTCACCAAAACATACACCACCGCTGCATTGGGATATATAAACTAGTTCACAAGTTCAAAGCCGTGTTAATGCTCAATAAAGCTCGTGAAAATATGAGTGAGGGCTCGTTGGATTCGGAATGACACCTAGAAAAATGTGCAAAAGTTTCAAACCCGCATATAAACAATTGCAAAAGTTATAAACAAATGAAGATTGGAAAAATAACGAGTTTCGTTTTTTGCAAATAACTCGAAAACTATTAATTTTTAAGAAAATTTAAAGGAACATTTTTAAAGAGGAATGAATTCGAAATAAAAAAGTAAGATGACTAATTGTAAATAAATGATTGAAATATTTTCAATATATTTTTTTCTTTAAAATGCTAAGAATCCTATTATGTAATTCAATACTTCGTCAGTATTAGCTAGAAGAGTAGTTGTTTTGATTGGTTCTCCAATAATGAGTGTTTTAAAGTATTTACCTAACTAGTATATTAGCGTGCCCAGATTAGGGCAACAATATACAGAAAGTAGGTATTTTCATAATAAATAAAAAAGTGTGTAAGTTGTGATTTGCATAATACCTAAATAATATTCTCTAAACAAGATAAAAGCAAATAAATAAAAAATAATTAATTGTAAAAAATAAATCAAGAATAGGCTTGTAAATAATGAATGAATGTTTCTATACTCTACTGATGAGAACTAACGAGTTCGAAAAAACTTGTACAACTTTTCTAGAGTTGAAATAGAATGTAAGGTTCAATAATTGTTGTGAATTACTGAATTTTAATAAATAATTTAAGTAGTTTAAATATTTTTTCTTTAAAATGCCAGGAATCCT
This sequence comes from Rutpela maculata, assembly GCA_936432065.2. Taxonomy (NCBI): domain Eukaryota; kingdom Metazoa; phylum Arthropoda; class Insecta; order Coleoptera; family Cerambycidae; genus Rutpela; species Rutpela maculata. Next base: position 134,808,964 of record OW386286.2, on the reverse strand, counting down.
ATCATGTAATTCAATACTTCGTCAGTATTAGCTAGAAGAGTAGTTGTTTTGATTGGTTTTCCAATAATGAGTGTTTTAAAGTGTTTTCCTAAGTAGTATATTAGCGTGACCCGATTAAGGTACCAATATACAGAAAGTAAATAATTTCATATTAAATAAAAAAGTGTGATGACTAATTGTAAATAAATGATTGAAATATTTTCAATATATTTTTTTCTTTAAAATGCTAAGAATCCTATCGTGTAATTCAATACTTCGTCAGTATTAGCTAGAAGAGTAGTTGTTTTGATTGGTTCTCCAATAATGAGTGTTTTAAAGTATTTACCTAACTAGTATATTAGCGTGCCCAGATTAGGGCAACAATATACAGAAAGTAGGTATTTTCATAATAGATAAAAAAGTGTGTAAGTTGTGATTTGCATAATACCTAAATAATATTCTCTAAACATGATAAAAGCAAATAAATAAAAAATAATTAATTGTAAAAAATAAATCAAGAATAGGCTTGTAAATAATGAATGAATGTTTCTATACTCTACTGATGAGAACTAACGAGTTTGAAAAAACTTGTACAACTTTTCTAGAGTTGAAATAGAATGTAAGGTTCAATAATTGTTGTGAATTACTGAATTTTAATAAATAATTTAAGTAGTTTAAATATTTTTTCTTTAAAATGCCAGGAATCCTATCATGTAATTCAATACTTCGTCAGTATTAGCTAGAAGAGTAGTTGTTTTGATTGGTTTTCCAATAATGAGTGTTTTAAAGTGTTTTCCTAAGTAGTATATTAGCGTGACCCGATTAAGGTACCAATATACAGAAAGTAAATAATTTCATATTAAATAAAAAAGTGTGATGACTAATTGTAAATAAATGATTGAAATATTTTCAATATATTTTTTTCTTTAAAATGCTAAGAATCCTATCATGTAATTCAATACTTCGTCAGTATTAGCTAGAAGAGTAGTTGTTTTGATTGGTTCTCCAATAATGAGTGTTTTAAAGTATTTACCTAACTAGTATATTAGCGTGCCCAGATTAGGGCAACAATATACAGAAAGTAGGTATTTTCATAATAAATAAAAAAGTGTGTAAGTTGTTAATTGCATAATACCTAAATAATATTCTCTAAACATGATAAAAGCAAATAAATAAAAAATAATTAATTTTAAAAAAGTAAGAACTCCCGAAACTCTACGTCTATTAATGTTGAAAATGGAGCTCTGCGCGGCGAACACTAAGCCGTTATGATGCTCTGAAACCGGCCGTAATAAGTCAAAATATTTTTTATGTTATTAAATATTAATTTAAAAATTTTAAAAAATTATGGTATTATTTAGACGTTGGAAAAAAATTGTTTCACCGATTTTTCATAAAATGGGCCTATTGTTGTTTTGAGTTTTGCTCGAAAACTATGCATTTTTCCTATAAACACGTCAATAGAAAAGTTCTTGAGAATTAAATTTCCAATCGAAATGGCACCTTCAGAAGTCAATTTTTTTTTTACAAAAATACGCCCAGAAAACAAAACAAAAAAACGAAAAAATGCAATTTTTTATTTTTTTAAATTCTAGCCTGTAACTTTTTTCGGCTACATTTAGGCATAGACATTGCTGCATAAAAAAAGCTGGCGTTTTACCGTTAAAATGATTATTAACGGTAAAACGTCAGCTTTTTTTTATGCAGAATACACAGCCCCACAAAAAAAAAAATAAAAGTTCAAAGTAACGAACCAGACCCATGCATCCTTATGTATTTTCGGTCGCTGAATCCGAATCCGGGGTTAAAAAAAATCTTACACCCCCAAAAGGAAGATTAAGCTACCAGAATAGTTGTTACTTCTTAATCAATCGAATTATACAAATTAAGGTTATACAGCAGCGTACATACAATAGATATGAAACACACCCCCAGGGAGGGGCGAAAACTAGCCCCCATATATAAAAAAATCGATCCAAAACAACAATGACCGCTGAAAAATCTCGAAATATCTAAGTTTTGTTAAAGTGTTAAGAAACTACATCAGGTCCAACGTAATCTTCATAAACTGCCCCTATGGGGTTGATAACAACCACCAAGTTCAAAGGACACGAGAAAAACAAGAAAAAACGTAAAATCCAACAGGATTTCTATTTTCATGGATGCTATAATAATTGGCTGAAATTGCGTAGTACTCTAAAATAGAACCAAAAACTTACGTACCATCAACATCCTACACTGTCAACCCTCAGAGGGTGTGAAAACCCTGTAAGATTTAACTATAAAAATTCGAAACACCTGCGATGTGTGGAAGAGAGAAGAAACTAGACTATGTTCGACGACGTGCTTGAAAACCAGCCCCATGGGGTTGCGAGATACTACCGCTATATCTGTAGGATACTGGAAAAACAGAGAGAAACTAACTGGATTTACATTTTCACCGATGCTATGATTGGCAAAAATCGTGTTGTACACTAAGAGTTTGAAACTCATGTCCTATAAATGTTATTAAGTAACACCCCCAGAAAGGATGTAAACTACCGTAATTCAAGATGTAACGAAAAAGCTATACTGTTGCTTATTCGTTTCATTTCCATAGTTTTTTTTATAGGGGTGGCGTCTCTCAACCCCGTGGGGGTGGTGCTTTGAACTTTTTTTTTGTGGGGCTGTGATATCTATGCCTAAATGTACCCGAAAAAAAGTTACAGGCTTAAATTAAAAAAAAAATGCATTTTTCCGTTTCTTTTTGTTTTGTTTTCTGGGCGTATTTTTGTAAAAAAAAATTGACTTCTGAAGGTACCATTTCGATTGGAAATTTAGTTCTCTACAACTTTTCTATTGACGTGTTTATAGGAAAAATGCATAGTTTTCCAGTAAAACTCAAAAATGTGAAAAGTGGACCTTTTTCCTTCGATCTCAAAAACGCACCTCTTTAAATGGTAGCACTCAGCGGTTTTCTCATATTTTGGGGTCAATTGAACATAAGAAACAATAAAAATCCTTTAACGTTTTAGTTCCTTTCAACCCCCTTTTTTTGGACATAGACAATAGCCTAAAAATATTGTGATTAAAAATTAAAAACATCGCAATGTCGTAATCCCATAAAGTATAGTTGACATAAGTTCTCCACAAAGCGAAATAATTTTAGTGGCTTTTGTTTAACAATTATCCGACTTGAAATATAAACGTAAACTCTAAAAAAATTGGTTAATTAACAATAGGCTCATTTTATGAAAAATCGGTGAAACAATTTTTTTTCAACGAGACATTGTTCCGTTGTCTCTAAATAATACCATAATTTTTAAAAAATTTTAAATTAATATTTAATAACATAAAAAATATTTTTACTTATTACGGCCGATTTCAGAGCCTCGTAACGGCTTAGTGTTCGCCGCGCAGAGCGCTGAGAGATAGAGTTTCGGGAGTTCGACTTTTTTATTGGAAATTCATTCCTCTTTAAGAATCGTTCTTTCAATTTTCTTAAATATTAATAGTTTTCGAGTTATTTGCAAAAGACGAAACTCGTTATATTTTCAATCTTCATTTGTTTATAACTTTTGCAACTGTTTATGTGCGGGTGTGAAACTTTTACACTTTTTCTAGACGTCATTCCGAATTCAATGAGCCCTCACTAATATTTTTACGAGCTTTATGAAGCACTAACACGGCCTTGAACTTGTAAACTAGTCTGCATCTGCATCATGTACCTAACATAACCTTAAATTTTAAGTTCTTCAAGTTTATTCTCATTTCTAATGTTTGTGTACGCATTTTTAGCTTGAAGCCGGTACCTGCTCCAAGCAAATATTTAAAAATTCACGTAAATAATTTTTCAATATTCTTGATTAATAGAAATAGACTGCTATTTAGATTACCAACCTACAGAAAGAGACCTATTTTATTAGGACAAAGTGTGTAGAACTTCATAAACATTACACTGAACTAGATTTTAGTTGAAAATACGGGAACCAGGCAGAAATTTTAATAATAGCTGCGTAATACTCTTAAATCTTAAGAAACACATATTTTTGAGATTAGCTGTGACGTCACTTGCAGATGCCCTATAGATGTGACGCATGCGCGTCTTGTAGGCAACGCAGCAGCTACGAAACAATTTTATCTTTGTCGTATGCATTCTTTATTTCTTTTCAGTTATCATGACGTCACAAGAGCAGTGTCTTACGTTTGGAAAAAAACTAAGCAAGTAAATAAATTTATACCTTCTTGAAAATGAAGGGTAAAAAAAAATTTTAAAAGCAAATGTTCAATATATTAAATAATGAAAGAATGGTATAAAAGAAAATTCATTTCACCGTTCAAAGTGGTTTTAATTGAAAATAAAAAAATTAAAATTTTTATAACTTTTTTATTAACAATTTAAAAAAAATCCATTTCTCTGAAACGAACGTTTATATTTTTCTGAGTAAACAGAAAATTTTTTTTTTTAAATTTTTTAGCTTTTCAGCACGCTATGATTTTTTAAAGTTGTACATATCATCCCTTAATTTCTAACCAGCCTAACTCCGTTAATTCTAGTAATACCAAAAAAAGTCTAGAGATCATTTTTATATAAAATTTCATGCTTTACAATTTTTGTTTGAAACTTTTTTTTACTAGCCTTTACACATTTTGAGTAATTTTGAAAAAACACTTTATTGTATTTCTTTTCACCCCTTCCCGGGGGTTCAGAAAAAAATTTCTTTCTTTAATCGTGTTCTAATACATCAAAGTAAGTTATATCAAAAATTCAAGTATTTACCTCAAAATTCTGATTTGCCGACTTATTTAATTGGACTACACTGTTTCTCATTAATATACGGCATGACGTAGATGTCAAATTTTTTGGTTTGTATACAGCACTTGCTTTAGAAAAAAATACAGTTTAAACATAAATGTATTTTCGATAAAACGATATTTTGTTTTCCTTTTCCAAATAGGTATCTCAATAAATATTAGTTTTATTGAAAAAATAAAGCTCATAAACTGATGAATTTAGCTTGTTTATTTATTTACATAGATTTAATAATTTCGGAGATATGAAAGTTTACAAATGGCGTCCGAACGTTTATAAGTCGTAAAATGCAGTTTAAATGTTAAATATCTCAGAAATTGAGACACCTACGTCACGCATACTAGAAATGAAATTAAAGACAATTAATTGCTCTTTCAAATTATTTTTTACTCGTTCCTGTAGCATAAGAAGTAAAGAAGTTATGATGTAAAAATGAGCGTATTATATTTTTTTATATAAAAAGGACGCCATTTTGTTACTCTAATTAGCCAGTAATTTAAAGAAATTATCTCAAATGCAGTTTTTCGTTAGGATGTAGCATTACCTAGATGTTCAAATTTTTTTGCTCATTTAAAGCACTTGCTTTAGAAAAAAATGCATTTTAAACTAAAGGTAATTTCGAAATTTGGATACCAAATATAAACTTAAATATCTCCGAAATTATTAATCCTACATCAATAAACAAAAAATATAATTATTTCCCAGTTTGTACTTTCTGTAATTGGTCTGTAACATTTTTTCGATAAAGTAATACTTTTCGAGATACTTGACGAAAGCCGTTTGGAAATACCTTTTTTTTAAGCTAAAATCGCAATTTTGAAGTCGGTATAACTTAAAAACTATCAATTTATGTGAAAATTTGCATAGAACCTTTTCTTCTTAAAGTTTGATTCTATGCCTAGAAACTTTTCTGTCAAGCATTTACTATTATACCTCTAAAAATGAACTAAATCCGTTCAATATGACATTATTCCGAAGTTAAAACCTCTAGTTACTGTACTATTAGTGCAAGCATATAAAATAATTGTGCCCGACATTAATTAGTCTTCGCAGGTCATACTCTTAAAAAGGAATTTGTGTGATATTCTTTTCTTTTCTTTCTATTCGGGTTCAAAAGTTACTAACAATAATTGCAACAAAATATGCTTTTTCGTCAATGAAAATTAAGCAGGATAGGGCAAAACAATATACGTAACTTTTCGGTAGAGCATAAAATTCTCTCGTATAATGGTTATAATAAAAAACGGTACATTTGATAGTTAAATTATCGTTATTAAAGGTAATATAATATTTATATTTTATTTTATATAATTGTTTATTATTATATAAAAATTTTGTTTAATAGTTTTCTCAATCTAATGTAATACTGCGTACAGTCATAATATGTTTTCTTAATGTATATGGGGAAGCTAGTTAAGGCTGACCTCTTCCTTTTGTGTGTAAACTCTTTTTTTCTTACATTCTTCTACCTACATTCAACTTAAATCTGGTGACAGTTACTTCCTTGCACAGAGCAATAAAACAATTAAAGCGTCTCAAATGCCAAAAGAACTGTTGCCAATGGTATACAAAAGCTACACAACGCCTGTTTAAAGCAAGATATATTACAGTATTTAGCCATAAATCTAACTAAAAAACTATTAGTCCTAAATTACTATGACGAAAATAAAATGTATAAATGAAGTATAAAGAATTATTTTAGAATTTGTTAAAATTAAATAATCAAAACATTAGAATACATTACAACAAATTAACTGAGCAGTTGGAAATTTAAAATAAAATGAAAGTCATTGTTTATAAGAAATGCTTTAGTACAGAAAAAATAATTTTCAATTCCGTAAAAATACATGGCGAAAACTGCAGTCCTAGAGGTAATGACGTATACTTCACGAAAAGAATTATTTGTAGATGGTACAAATTTTTTTCTTTATTTTTTGAATAGACACGTGATATTTTTAACTTCAATATTTTATAAACAACTCGAAAAATAAAGCAATAAAAGATATAGTTTCACTCACTTTCGTTACAGATTTATGCATTATTACACTATATTTCTTAAATTATACAGAGACAGTAATTTTTAATGGTTTTTATTTCCTTGCTAGTTAACAAATTATCAGAAAGTTTTTTTGTTTATTTTTTTTTTATTCAATGCTTAGATTTAGTTCAGGACTTCTTATTGCACTTGTTGCCACACCAAAACCAAAAACTAAAACTAAAACTATATAAAACTAAAATAATAAAATCGCGGCAGAAAGAATTCCTTAATCACCTTTTTTGATGCTGTCATAAAGTTGTTTAGGGCAAACGCTCTGCTCTTTTCCCACTAATATTTCCACTAGTGTTTTCTAACTGTAATTAAAATATACTTTTTTTTATCTAAATATGTAGGTATATTATTTGCCTACATATAATAAAACAAGAATAGCAGTAGGCTATGTTTTGACTCTAACATGTGTTAAATAAAATGGACATTTCGGACAGAACGCTTTGGTTATACAGACAAAATTAATGTTTTGAATCTAGTTTTTGTCAATTTCCACGGCATACTTTTCTCGATTTTTAAATTATTATTCACAAAAGAATTTTCATGTTTATGTATACGGTTGTTTTTGTTATTTTCTTCTATCTAAAATAAATATAAACACATTCGGCGATTGTTAATAACAAATTGTTTATTAAATAAACAAATAAATTCACAACAAAAAAAAATTATTTTTTCCATCTTTTGGATAATTGCAAATAATAAATTTAGGAATAAAATTTTTTCTTAATAACATGTTTAAATAATGAAAAAAGACAAAAGTGGTTATAAACAATTAAAAACAATTTTTAAGAATTTTTTTTAATCATAATATTCTATAAAATTTGCTTAAACAAATAGCAATAAAAATTTTAAGTTTATGTAATCTTATAGTATTTTTGAATATAAAAACAGTAAGAGTAATTAAAATTAATAAAAAATTTTCCAACGGGATATTGCTCCTTTAAGTGTTTAAATAATAACATAATTTTTATGAATTTTAAAATTAATATTTAATAATAAAAAATATTTTTACTTGTTCCGGACGGTTTCAGAGCATCGTAACGCCTTAGTGTTCGCTGCGCGGAGCTGCGGAACTCCGGAGCTCCGCTGTGCGGAGCTTCAACATTAAATTAAAATTATTAATAATCTCGTTAATAATAGATGTAGAGTTTCGGGAGTCGGGACTTTTTTATTGGGAATTTCTTCCTCTTTAAGAATCTTTCTTTCTTTAAAATTTTTAATAGTTTTCGAGTTATTTGCAAAAAGCGGAACTCGTTATTTTTTCAATTTTATTTAGTTTATAACTTTTGCAATTGTTTATGTGCGGGTTTGAAACTTTTGCACATTTTTCTAGACGTCATTCCGAATCCAATGCAATCAAGGTAGGTGCATGACGTCAGATGCACCATGCAGGGAGACCGACTACAAATATAAATTCAAATAACCATTATAAAAATATATGTGTTCATTAATAAAAAAAACCGCTGCCTAAAAAATCACTACTTCCACTTCTAGATTTTCCTGCCCAAGCCTTTTATAGCAAAAAAATGTCGATAATATATTTGCAATCCACTGTGTAAAAATAATTGTTCATGGAACTTTAATAATGTAATATTTGAAATGGTCTATCCCAAAAACCCATAAAATGATGTGCAACATGGTAGTGGAGGTAGTAGAGGGGGAAGCTGTTGGCTAAAAATTTAGAGGCTCTTGTACACATAAATCACAATTTTATTTTTTTATTCCCTTTAATAATGTGGTGGAGGTGGTGGTGAGTGCCAAAAAAGTATTCAGGCCTTTTGTTCCTTTATACACACTAAATCACAATTTTATCTTTTTATTCCCTTCCATAATCACCTTCAATAATTTGAGAAAAAAATTTTTTTTACGATTACTATACTTCAAATCCACTACGTGGATGTGTAAGTAATAAGTATTCCGCAGTTATGACGTTGTTCTCTTTTGCACGTCCAAATAGAATAAAACGATTCAAGTTAGCCCATCAAAATTGTGCTTTTTTAGAGACCATGTAGGCTTAACAGGGAACCAAGACAGATCACGTCATGCAGTTAGGTGCACCATACAGTAAAGGGAACCTGACTTACAAAACCGCTGCGTAAAGAATCACTATTTCAACATCCAAGTCTCTTACAAAGAAAAAAGGTTGATACTGTATTTGCAGTCCATTATGTGGAAATAGCATAATAGAACTTTAATAATATTTGCAATCGTCTACCACAAAAGCCCATAAAACAATGTGCCATATCGACAGTGGGGATGGTAGTGGGGAGTATAGCTGATGCAAAAAAAAATTAGGCCTTTGGTACTTATACACACACAAAATCACAATTTTATTTTTTTTCGTCCTTCAATAATGAGGTAGGGATGGTAATGGGGGTGATAGTGGAAGTGGCTGATGTCAAAAAAAATTTGAGTAGGTACGTGGCTTCTCGTACATACACTAAATCCCAATTTTATAAACTCTCACTTGCTTGCTTTGCCTATTTATCCCCCCATCCCAACTTCAACGGAATAAGATCTAAACAAATCTATTTCCAGATCTCGTTATAATACACAGGTGTCCCAAATTTTGAGTTAACATCATAAACGGTTCCAGAGTAATCGTGCGCACAAAAAAAAAAAATTACAGACAGATTTCTTTTTTGCTCGAACTTAAAATATCGACCTTTCGTGGCATTCTAAGCCTGTTTAAAAAACATTTTTTTTACCTTTATTATACGTTCACTCCACTATGTGGATGTGGAAGTAGTACCAGCTTATAGTGATTATGGACAATGCCTATCTATTCTTATGATATGTAAAACATCATTCTGCATAATAATAATTATTGTTTAATGACCGATATTTCTCCATGAAAATTTTAGTACCAAAATTATAATAATTAAGTATAGTATTATTGAATACTGAATGCAAAAAAACACAATCCTAATTTAGGGACATTTATTTGAATTTCTGTATTACACTTCAAAACACATTTTAAGACGTTTAAGATGCTAACAACTATTCTTCTTTCATAACACTGTACCATGTATTTCATAATTCTTAGTAGGCATATGAATTTTTGAATTTAGAAAAATTGTTCGAATATGATACAATACTTGTGAGGTTAAAAAATTGATTCAAATAAAGAGCTTTCATTCATCGATTGTGACTTCATGAAGAAAGTATTTAAGAGGAAATAAGAATCGAACCTTATCGAGCCATTGCAACGATGCCAAATATCGGGCTATATAACGTGCGATAGATGTCAGCTGTATAAGAGTCTTGGATATACAGGAACAGCGCCGCCTGACTCAGTAGTGCTGAACTAAAAGTGTATCTCGGAACATAAAAATATGACTTTTTGAAGCCCACCCCAAAATTTTGTAGGAAGGAAGCTAACGTGATTTGTGGCCATTTAGTGATGATATACACAGGGGTACGTTGATGAGCCCGACCCCGGGCTGCACAACGTCAAATCGGGCTGCACTACAACCGCTCAGTGTATGAAACGGGCCTGTATATGACCATGCATATCTCTATATATATATATATATATATATATATATATATATATATATATATATATATATATTATATATATATATATATATATATATATATATATATATATATATATATATATATATATATATATATATATATATATATATATATATATATATATATATATATATATATATATATATATGTGCATATGTAGAGAAAAACAAATTTTTAAATAACATAAACAGTATGCAAAACATCTTAGAACTATGGTACAGGTAAAATAATAAAGTAAGTGAACTCTATAATAAAGAAATTAATAAAAGTCTATGCAAACTGGTATAAAAACAAATATAGTTTTTTTTGTAGCTTTTTCGCGCACTCGCTTGCCGTACACATTATTATTCTCGCGCACTTTCGGACGTCTGGGGCAGGGGGCTGATGGCGGACAGGCCGATGATGCCCGGAATCCTAGCTGCGACCACAGTATAGGAATATACAGTATCCCCACTCTATTTTTTCATTATGGACTTCAGTGGACCTTGGTTTCGTTTTTTATGTCTAGTCCAGGACGAGTGAGTGTAGTCCACGCGCATGTAGGGGAACGCGCCAATTTTAAAATCGAGCAACTAGAGGTGCTAGACCCGTGGTGAAATGTCACTGTGGCTTGTCAAATTTGTTGGTTATGTTGTAAATAATCAGAATACAAAATGCAAATAATTTGAATATTTAAAACAATAAATATTCTCATGGTGCTACATAATATATACTATAAAGGCAAGAATCAAACAATATTAATGAAATTCGTAGGACTCTAAAAATTGTATTGGAAACTGAGCTTATACCAGGTATGTTATTAAATTTATTCTTAAATAATTTGAGAACTTGTAGTTTTATTATTATACGATAAATAAATAAACCACTATTTTGACATCAAAAATCGAATCTTAATATATTTTTTGTTACAATAAAAGTTTAAATCATGGTATCATAAATTCTTATTTGAAGAGTATTGAAAGTAATCAGAAATGTGGTTGAGGTATGTGTAATTGTACCAAAATATTTGGTAATAGGAGTATTTTATATATTAATATATAAATTGACCAAAAAAAATTGATGTCTTGCCCTTTCTATAATAATATACGATAAATCGCAGCTCAACAAAATTCATCACATTTTTAAAAATTATTAATCTCTACTATACTTAAATCAGGAGTAGTATAAAATCAGCTTTGGTAAACAGTCAACCGCTGGAATTTTTCTTATGGTATCTCATTCTCCAGGTACTTTCGGTGCTTCATAGTCTAATTTGTCTAGTGTTTTTTTATATTCTCTTCCTATTTTTTTGAATATTAAGCATAAAACATATACATACATATATACACAACTCTCAAGGCCAAAGCCTAGGTCATCCATTATCCACCGGCATTGCAAGCATCAGAACTGGGATCAAACCCAATACACTATAAACCGTGTGGCCAAGTGAGCTCTTATCGTACGGGCTTTGGCCCGCTGCACTACTGTATCGATATTTTATCAAATCTGTACTACAAGAGATTCATGGTCTAATTTATGTGGACATGTTTCCCGTTAAGTATTTAATTGACGATATCTAGGTACACCATATTGCATAGGGATCAACCCTCTCGCTTTGGGTGCTTCATTTCAAAATTAACAATTAGTTGAGGGTAATTTGCAACATTCACAAAAATCCATTATTGAACTCTGAATAATTTTTTGTGTATTTTGTCAAGTTCAAAACAGATCTATTTTTAGTTAGTTATGTAACATTATAATTGTATAATCGTTCATTTTTCCTTATTACTGTTGGAATATATTACAGATTTATCAGCAACTGGGACATTTTGGGTTCATTATGAATGGAATCGGAGGACACGAAAAAAATTTTTATGAAGAATGAGAGCATAGGCAAAGTGCGAAAGGTGGAAGGGCAAATATATTTCAATCCCAAAAATAACGATAAACATTTTAAGTTACAGATTTTTTAACCTTCTGATAATAAGTTATGAATAAAAATAAATCTAGAATAATTTATTAGGGAAAATATATAAGAAATTACACATTAAATCGCATAGTCGCCAGTTACTTGAAATATAAGTTTTTGAATAGTTTACCTAAAGGACCCCGCACATTTCTTATGCAAATTGGCGTACAGTCAAATTGGCTGATTTTTTAATATATTGTAGATATCGACTTTCTGATGAAAAGCTCTCATGGGCCCAACTCGATCCTATGACTAGTTTACGAGATACAACTATAAATTCTTGTAAAATTCTGTATGTTGTCGAACTTTTAATTCATTTATAGGTCAAAGAGGTCAAAGAAGCAATTTCCGAAAGTTTTTTGATCAGGAAGACATACTTTATGTAAAAAATGTTTTTGCCAATTTGACTAAATATCATTTTCACTTGTTATTTTTATACAGATTTCCGGCGCTTTCATCAACATTCTTCAAACTTTAATTTTTTCTACGCTATTTTTATTAAAACAACAAATGTTTTTAGTGTAAAATATTATAAAGGGCTATTAGAACGAATCACAATATAAAATGTATGAAAAAAATTATGAATTCGAAATTATTTAAATTGTACAAAAGGTCATTCTTGTACATTTCTTGAGCAGTATCTCGGAAACTCGACATAGTATCGAGTATCGAGATCCTTTGATCAGAAAGTCGAAATCTAAAATATATTAAAAATTCAGCCAATTTGACTGGACGCCAATCTACATAAGAATTGTGCTGGGTCCTTTGTTCGAAAGCTACATAACAATACATAATTTACTTATAAAAAATGTTCGGACCCCCCGAATGAAAATCCTGACTACGTCACTGACATATATATGATTTTAAATACATTTTGTACTTATAGTAATAACAAAATAATGGTATGTAAATTTAGAAAATTTACTGTTGTATTAGTTTCTTATTGTAATTTCTTACAGTACTGGTACTTTGTTACTTTTCTAATATATTTTAATGACACAAATTTCTTTAATGGTGGGTTATACAGTAGACATAGATCTATAGCTAGTTAATTAAAATTAAATAAGTATTTACTTTCTAAACAAACATAAATGTATAAAGTTTTAGACTTAGTTTTTTATTTATTTAATACTTAATTTGCACGGAAAAAATATATGTATTTTGAGATTTATGTAAATTTATGCTGGTATGTTATTTTATTAATTATCTGTTAACAAAATAATTTATAAAATAAAGTAAGTAAAATCTAAGTGTTTTTTTTTAAGTGGGACCTAAAAAGCACCTCTTAAATAAGTAAATAAATTTTTATTCAAAATATTTATATTTCTTCCCCCGTTATGAAATGTCAAATTTTAAATGCATTTTTGACGTTATGAAACGTCACATTTTTTATAATTGTCAGTTTCCAGTTGCATTACTGAACTAATGATGTAATGAATTTTTACGTAATTGATTTCTGTCATTTCCTTTCTATTTTAAAGCGGGATTGGATAAAATTTTGTACTTAACACATTATGAAAAAGTAATTTTCATAACTGGTTACAAAATAGTTATTTACGTAATCGGTTATAAAAAGGTTAATTTTATTTGACGAATGTAATATTTGCCAAAACGAGCGAGCAAAGAGAGCGAGTTTTGCAAATTACATGAGCCAAATAAGATTACATAAAGTGTTAAGTACAAAATTTTATCTAACAATCCCGCTTTAAAATGAGAAAAAAATGGCAGAAATTAGTTACGTAAAAATTCATTACATCACTAGTTATGTAATGAAACTGGAAACTGATAGTTATGAAAAATGTGACATTTCGTAACGTCAAAAATGCATTTAAAATTTGATATTTCATAGCGGGGTTAGATAAATAACTATTGAAAACTATAATTACATATAAATTTCCAATAAACATGTTATAAACATTATTTAATAACAGATTAATTCTATATTTGCTAATGATTAACAAATAAGTAAGAAAAATATAATAGATGGATATATAGTGTCAGAAAATGTTTCATTTGGGTCGGCAATGAGAGCAAGCGAGAGCGAAGCAACTAGGCTATTCTTTTTTATCGTATAACACATCCTACTTGTGCCACCTGCTTTCCCCACCACATGTGCGTGGGCAGCTCTGTCTGCGGGAAATGTAAAGAATTATTTGACTCGTTTTGAAAGTAAAACGGGTTAAATAATTTCAGTTATTAAAGCACGTAATAATATTATCTATACTGAACAGAGCCAACTATATGCTTTCTTTGAATAAATGGTACTGAAATTTTTAATAGCAATGATGTACGTGTTTTCTTGATAGCGCGTCATTATTTGCTCCCTCTACTAGAGCACTGGTACACGCCTTTATTGTAGGCGGTCTCTCAAGCCACCCAAATCCAAAATCTTCCGATACTGTACATATAATACAGTGAGAAACCATCAATAAATATAAACATAAAGTATATAAAGTATTATGTAACTTAACAATCAGGAGTTTGTATTTTTTTTTCAATTAAATATTAAGATTATTTTATTAAAATTAAGAATATAACACATTTTAAAAATATTTATATTTATATTTACATACATACGCGACAAATGCAATAAAAGACGAGAGTATAAATTGCAAGTGATGATAAAGCAAGTTGGTACTTATTACTAAAGTAAAACAACACTTGATGGCTTATATCTTCTAAACGAGACGTTGAGGTAATTAGATGATGGTCATCCTAAATTTGTATGGATTATTCTGTAAAATAAAACATTATTTTTAATAAAAATATGTTCCCAGGTAGATAACTAACAAATATAAAATAAGAACACAAAGCGAAATGATTGTTTAACAAAATTATTGTAGTTCACTTTTTTTATTTACATTTATATTGCAAATTTTGAACAAATTACTTCTCTAAAAAACGAAAATATTTTACAACCTGAATAATGAATTTTTTCTATTTTTTACTACATACTTATGAAACAAATAATCGTGCTCAACAAAAACATCAAATTATATTTTTATATTTATTTAATATACTCACCAAGACAAAACAATATGAGGGTAATGCATCATTTTTATATGAATCATCTTGCATACTCGTTTTTGAAATGCACACTGCATACCCAATATGATGTAACATGGTGCAATATATTGAGATATCTTGAAATGGGATAAAGGGGAAGTAATATTTGAAGTATGGTGCAATGTGATGCAATATTGCGTAATATTATGCAAGATGATGTAATATGGTGCAATATTTTGAAATACCTTGAAATGGGACAATGGTGATGTAATATTTGAAATATGGTGCAATATTTTGAAATATCTTGAAATAGGATAAAGATGGTGTAATATTTGAAGTATGGTGCAATGTGATGCAACATTGCGTAATATTATGCAATACGATGTAACATGCTGCAATATATTGAAATTTCTTGAAATGGGATAAAGGGGATGTAATATTTGAAGTATGGTGCAACGTGATGCAATATTGCGTAATATTACGCAACATGATGTAACATGGTGCAATATTTTGAAATACCTTGAAATAGGACAATGGTGATGTAATATTTGAAATATGGTGTAATGTGATGCAATATTGCGTAATATTATGCAAGATGATGTAACATGGTGCAATATTTTGAAATATCTTGAAATAGGATAATGGTGATGTAATATTTGAAGTATGGTGCAATGTGATGCAACATTGCGTAATATTATGCAAGATGATGTAACATGGTGCAATATTTTGAAATGTCTTGAAATGGGATAATGGTGATGTAATATTTGAAGTATCGTGCAATGTGATGCAATATTGCGTAATATTATGCAATACGATGTAACATGGTGTAATATTTTGAAATATCTTGAAATAGGATAATGGTGATGTAATATTTGAAGTATGTTGCAATGTGATGCAATATTGCGTAATATTATGTAAGATGATGTAACATGATGCAATACTTTGAAATATCTTGAAATAGGATAATGGTGATGTAATATTTGAAGTGTGGTGCAATGTGATGCAATATTGCGTCATATTATGCAAGATGATGTAACGTGGTGCAAAATTTTGAAATATCTTGAAATAGGATAATGGTGGTGTAATATTTAATGTATGGTGTAATGTGATGCAATATTGCGTAATATTATGCAATACGATGTAACATGGTGTAATATCTTGAAATAGGATGATGGTGATGTAATTTTTGAAATATGGTGCAATGTGATGCAATATTGTGTAATATTATGCAATACGATGTAGCAGGGTGTAATATTTTGAAATATCTTGAAATATGATAATGGTGATGTAAAATATGAAGTATGGTGCAATGTGATGCAATATTGCATAATATTATGCAAGATGATGTAACATGGTGCAATATTTTGAAATATCTTGAAATATGACACAAGGTGAAGGCGGAAGGATGACACTCCTCTCAATGGGTGATGGTGGGATAGATTTTCATGTATTCCTTTAATACACTTTTAATATGATACACATCCATACACAGACAGATAAAGTATTTGGAACAGTGGTAAAATATGTACTGCCCAACCTATGACATTTCCGATTACCCCTTCCATGGTGATGAGGAGGGAAGGGGGTTCAGAATTATGGTGGGGATGTGAGGTGGGAGGTTTGAATTATGGTGGAATAGATTTTCATGTATTCCTTTAATACACTATTACATCTGATACACATCCATACAGACGGACATAATGATAAAGTAGTAAAATATGTACTGCCTAACTTATGACATTTCCGATAAGGTGATGAGGTGGAGAGGGGATTCTGAATGGCGGTAGGGATGGGAGGTGGGGGTTTTAATTATGGTGGGGGGGGTTATGAGAAAGTGGAAGGGGGATTGAAAAGTGGAGGGGGTGGGGCGTGGCTTAGAGAAAAGTGGAGGGGGGTTCTGAAATAATGGAGGGGATTGGGTGGGGCTTGGGAAAAAATGGAGGGGGGTTATGGAAGAGTGGAGGGGATGGGGCGTGGCTTATGAAAAATGGAGGGGGGTTCTGAGAAATTGGTGGGGGGATTGGGAGAAAAGTAGAGGGGGGGATCGAAAAGTGGTGGGGAGATTGGGCGGGGCTTGGGAAAAAATGGAGGGGGTTCTGAAAGAGTGGAGGGGATTGGGCGGGGCTTGGGGAAAAATGGAGGGGGGTTCTGAGAAATTGGTGGGGGGTTCTGGAAAAGTGGAGGGGGGTACTAAAAAGTGGTGGGGGGTGTCACAGAACTGTCATTTCTTTACTACTGTCGAACTCAGCATTTTTCTGAACTGTATTTATTATCTTGAGATTTATCTACGAATTGTTTCCACAAGTAACCTGGCAAATATTAACCCTCTAGTGCATACAACTGCCTAAAGGCGGACTTTACCTGAGCGGTAATTACGGTCACGGATAAAATTTTGAACCTCACTGCATAACTCCACACTTATAGGAGAATATCATTCTATACAGTGGTCAAGATCTCGCTACTGTGGTATGAATAGTTTAGCAGCAACAGTCAGTTGAATTCAGAATTTCGTTGCGAACGGAGGTAAAATTGTTTGGTGAGAGTGCATCCTTTTCAAAAAATTAAAATAAATATTTGTGAAAGTCGTAGCGAGCTGGAAAAATTATCGGTGAGTACCTTTTATCCTATATTTTATGTTATTTGTGTTTGTTGGAGTGAAATTTTTTTTTGTGACACCAAAATCTCACAGAATATACTACCTGCCTGTAGGCGGACCTGTGCAATGCAGTGTAAAATCTGTTACTTCAATTTAGTTAGTTGACAGCTTCATTTCTTTTGTGTTTTCAATGCAATTTCAATAAAAACGATTGAAATTTTTCTTTACAATAATAATAATAATAATAGAATAATAATTTACTCATATTTTTTTTTAGTCATGGCACATCAGCGAAAATATTTGAAATTGTCGGAAATGCCAGATGAGGAAATCAGGGAAGTAATGGAATCGATTCCTACTGATGACGAAGGCACCAGTGATGAGGAGGAAGGTGATGTTGATAGCGATAGTGACAGCGTCCACCCTAATGATGTAAGTGCCGAAGATGAATTGGCCATCGACGTGTATTTGGAAGGAATGAGAAGTGCAACATCTCCTGAAGTTGTTGCAGAAGCAATGATGGCAAGTGTCAATCTCAGCACTTTGAGCGAGTCACTTTATGCTACATCAGCTAATTCATCGTCAAAAGATGAATCAGCTGTTTTGTTAGAGACTCAAGTTGCCGAACCACTGCCTGCACAAACTGTTATGCCTTCTACATCTGCTCAAACTGATGAAAGTGCTACGCCACTGGCCACTAGAACTTCCAGACGTAAGAAGCGTCCCCGGTCGCCAGAACTAGCAGAAGAGGAAGGTCGTCCAAATGTTTCCGAACCACTGCCTGCTCAACCTGTTATGCCTTCTACACCTGCTCAAATTGATGAAAGTGTTTCGCCACTGGCTACTCGAACTTCCAGACGTCGGAAGCATCCCCGGTCGCCAGAACTAACAGAAGAGGAGGGTGGTCCAAATGTTCCCACCACAGGAACATTCACCGGTGACGTCATGAATATGAAGAACGATGCCGAAGAATTCAAATCAATCACTTGAAGAAAGAAAAATCTATTACACGTAAATGAATTAGTGTTTCGTGGAGAAAAAGAATTGCCAGCAAGTTTGAAAGAACTGATAACTCCGTATGACTGCTTCCACTATTTCATGAATGACGAACTGTTCCAGCACCTTAGTGAGCAAGCGAATTTGTATGCACGTCAACAGAATATTCAAACGAAATTCAATGTTAGTCCCATCGAACTTCGGAAATTTGTGGGTATCATGATTTATATGTCGGTTTATCGCTACCCAAATGTACGATCATATTGGGGAAGGCATGCATTTGAAGTGATTCGTCAGACAATGCCAGTCCTGAGATTTGAGGCAATTCGCCGTTACCTGCATTACAATGATAATTCGGCAGCAGTAGAGAAAGGTAGACCAGGATATGATCGTCTGTATAAAGTTCGGCCGCTCATAAAACATTTCAACGAGCGGTTCTTATCAGTGCCCATGCTTCCTCGGCTTTGCGTTGACGAGCAAATGTGTGCAACGAAAATGACAGGGACCATTCTTCGTCAATATATGCCGCAGAAGCCTCATAAGTGGGGCTTCAAATTTTTTACTCTTTGCGACTCCACTGGCTTTTCGTATGCCTTTGAAGTTTATTCTGGTGCTGGCGATAACAAAATTCCCGAAGGTGCTCCAGATCTTGGAGCTTCGTCAAACGTCGTCCGTTTATCAAAACACATTCCAAATTTTGTGAACCATGTCATCTACTTTGACAATTTTTACACGTCTCTGGGCCTACTTGCATACCTTCGGAGTCGAGGAATCTACGCCTTGGGTACTGTCCGTACAAAACGTGTGCCAAATTGCAAAACTTTCAAGCGATGCAGTTCTGAGTGCAAAGAAGACGAAACGTGGTTATTCTGAGGAGTACGTTGGCAACGCATATGGTATTGATATTTCCTCAGTTCTGTGGCACGATACTAAAACCGTGCGGCTCTTGTCAACCTACGTTGGCACAAACCCATTTACTTCCAAAAATACCAGCACACAACCGCAGAAAGCAATTAGGTGGGACAAAAAAGAGAAGAAGCACTATGAAGTTGATTGTCCGTATATAATCAAGGAATATAATAGGCACATGGGTGGTGTTGATTTGATGGCTGGATTGCTCGGGCGCTATCATATTCGTATGAAGACTAGAAAATGGTCTAACCGTATATTTTATCATCTCATTGATGTGGCAATGGTAAATGCTTACATACTTTACCATCGAATCCATCCCAAGAAAGATAAAGTCGAGCTCCCAATATTCCGAACAGAAGTGGCAGAATCGCTCTGCATGTACGGAATTGTGCCAGAGAAAAAAAGGGTTGGTCGACCATCATCATCGTCTCCAAGAGCCTCGCCAACACCAGCAAAAAGGACATATCTACCAACGGATGACGTCCGCTATGACCAAGTAGGCCATTGGTGCATCTTCCGGGATCGATCAGGCAAAAAACAGTGCAAATACCCAAAATGTGCCTCCGAAACACAAGCATTTTGCACCAAATGCAACCTCAGCCTATGTAATTCCCCAACAAAGACATGCTTCTATGACTTCCACAACAAGCCTAACAAGTGAAAACGTATTTGTGAATTTTTTGTGTTATTTAAATCTCTTTTTGTATATACTTTCATTCTACTTTTTTGCAATTTATGTTAGCTTTTGTATTGAATAAATGAAATGCACACCTTCTATTAAATCTATGTACGTACTGCACAGGTCCGCCTACAGGCGGACTTCCTTTTCTCACCTGCAGCAGGTGAATGAGACAAAAAAATTAATTTCTATCATCAGATTCCTGTTTCCCGTCCCAAAATTAACCCCCACTGAATTTATTAGTTCACAAAAAAATTCATGCATTAGAGGGTTAAATTATATTAATAAAATTATAAGTACATATAGGTAACACAGTTTATATCCAACAAACAACTACTGCTTTCAAATGTGTCAAAGTATTTAAATCAAACCATGCACTTGACGACATGATCATTGAATATGGTCGATGAATTTAAACTACATATATAAAATTTTCTGTTCAAGTAAAAAAACTTCTTTTAATACTAAAAAGTGAGGCTACAAAATGATATGAAAAACATTTGTTTTCCTATTTACCTACAGGTCTTTAAATAGCAAAACGTGTAGCTGTTATTATTTGGCTCTTATTAACTAAATTAAAAGAAATCAATGTTGACACGGGTACTGGGCACAATTATTGAAAAAGTATCCATTCAATACAAAATTCGACAAAGAACACGAAAAAATTATTATTGGTGAATTTAACTTACCTTGGTTCAACTTTAGGAAAACGGGAAAAAAAAATTAAACGATCATCCTAGCACAGGTACTGCTCGAACAACCAGGAGCAGAATGATATTTTCTATCAGTATCAGTATTGGTTTTTACAACTGTTTCTAACTATCTGCATTCAAAATAAAATAATAACCTTATTTTGCGTTTAGGTTAGAAACTCGGTGTCAACAAACCACCGTTGCTACTGAGTGTAGTCCACGCGTCGATAGCGTGAGTGGGGGGTCGTGGACAAAAATGAGGGGAAGTGATCCAACATCCAACTGTATATTTTTAAACTGTGCTGCGACGGTGCCGTCGTGGTTGCGGGGCCTGAATTTCCGCTTCCGTTGCGGAGTAGGGACCGGGAGGGCTGCATCGTCGGCCTGGAAAAATGCATGTAGGCAGGGGATAGACCTGTCTGGGGTCGGTGGCTGGGGCTGTCTCCGAATAGTTGGGCAAACTTATTCCTCATGGCGTGGAACAGCGGGGGAGGTGTGCCTGGGGTTGAGGACGGCGTCAGGGACCTCGTCAGAGATGGCAACTGGGTTGGCACGTCGCTGGCTGGGGGCGGCATCAGGGCTGGCACGTGAGGCGACATTGGGGACGGCATCGGGACTGGCTGTTCCAGGCCCTGGAATTTGGTCCTCATTGCCTGGGACAACTGGGCTTGTGTGTCTGGACCTGGGGGTGGTGGTGTATTTTCACCGTCTCTGCCTGAGGGGTGGTCTCGGGCTTCTGGCGTCGGGGGCAGCCCTGTCAAAAAAATCTCATCAATCCGTATTGAAAATTATCAAAAATTAATAAGTATCTATGAGAATCTATTTGGTCAATAAGTTTCTATAAGAGTTAGGTAAAGTTGCTGTTGAAATTGTTATCAGTTTATATCCGAATTGACCAGCAAAATGAGTCAAGCCATATCCATTTGTAAATCCAAACATTTACTTATACCACATCAATGAGAATTTATGAGCACAGTATCTAATGTAATTCGTGCGGCTTTTCGTGATTAAAAGACAAGTGTTTCTTTAAGAAACGAGCTGCATTAGGTTAGAACAGTTTTGATTTGCAATTGAAGATTACAAATTATAATGTTTGAATAGGGATTTATGAGATCAGTTTCTATGAGTATTAATGTTTTTTTTTCAGTAATATATTAAATGTGTTTTCATTTGTTTGAATGGGTGGTTTTCAACTGCAATTACAAATACAAGTTTAATCACTTCGAATGGGGTTATATGCGATCAATTTCTAAAAGTATTTATGCTGTTTTCCGAATATAATTGTGATGAAGTTTAATCAGTAACAAATTGTTCACTACTTGTTAGGATATGGTCGGAAATTCCAAGTACACATTTAGTATTCCTTCAAGAGGATTGGTGAGAGCAGTTTCTACGAGTATCTATTTGTTGTTCCTATAGTAAATTATATAAGTCTTTATCAGTACAGATTCGGATCTAATTTAAATACGAAAATTATATCAGAATAAAGCAACCAAATATTTTAAACAGTATCTATTTGTAAATCCAGACATTTACTTATACTATCTCAATGATAATTTATGAGAACAGTATCTAATGTAAAACGTGCGGCTTTCCGTGGTTAAATGGCAAGTGTTTCTATAAGAAACGAGTTGCATTAGGTTAGAACAGTTTTGATTTGCAATTGAAGATTACAAATTATAATGTTTGAATAGGGATTTATGAGATCAGTTTCTATGAGTATTAATGTTTTTTTTCAGTAATATATTAAATGTGTTTTCATATGTTTGAATGGGTAAAAAGAAAGGTCAGTTTTCAACTGCTATTAGAAATACAAGTTTAATCACTTCGAATGGGGGTTATATGCGATCAATTTCTAAAAGTATTTATGCTGTTTTCCGAATATAATTGTGATGAGGTTTAATCAGTAACAAATTGTTCACTACATGTTATGATATGGTCGGAAATTCCAAGTACACATTTAGTATTCCTTCAAGAGGATTGATGAGAGCAGTTTCTACGAGTATCTATTTGTTGTTCCTCTAGTAAATTATATAAGTCTTTATCAGTACAGATTCGGATCTAATTTAAATATGAAAATTATATCAGAATAAAGCAATCAAATATTTTAAACAGTATCTAATGTAAAACGTGCGGCTTTTCGTGGTTAAATGGCAAGTGTTTCTATAAGAAACGAGCTGCATTAGGTTAGAACAGTTTTGATTTGCAATTGAAGATTACAAATTATAATGTTTGAATAGGGATTTACGAGATCAGTTTCTATGAGTATTAATGTTTTTTTTCAGTAATATATTAAATGTGTTTTCATTTGTTTCAATGTGTAAAAAGGAAGGTCAGTTTTCAACTGTAATTACAAATACAAGTTTAATCACTTCGAATTGGGTTATATGCAATTAATTTCTAACAGTATTTATGCTGTATTCCGAATATAATTGTGATGAGGTTTGATCAGTAACAAATTGTTCACTACATGTTACGATATATGGTCGGAAATTCCAGGTACATATTTAGTATTTCTTCGAAAGGATTGAAGATAGCAGTTTCTACGCGTATGTATTTGTTGTTCCAATAGTAAATATAAGTCTTTATCAGTATGCATTCGGATCTACTTTAAATACAAAAATTATATCAGAATGAAACAACCAAATATTTTAAACAGTATCCACTTGCAAATCCAAACATTTAAAGATATATTTCAATGAGAACCAATCAGAACAGTATCTAATGTAACGCGTGCGGCTTTCCGTGGCTAAATTTTAAAAGTATTTTTAATAAATAAGCTTCAACGGATTTGAACAGTTTTAATTTGCAATCATCTTATTTTTAATAAATAAGCTTTAACGGATTTGAACAGTTTTAATTTGCAATTTCAGATGAATAGTTTTAATTGTTAAATAGGGATCTATGAGGTCAGTGTCTTTGTGTAATGTTTTTTTTTCAATAAAAACACATTTTATTGAAAAAAAAAACATTACACTGACCTCATAGATCCCTATTTAACAATTAAAACTATTCATCTGGAAATGCAAATGAAAACTGTTCGAATCCATTTAAGCTTATTTATTGCAAATAATTTTAAAATTTAGCCACGGAAAACCGCACACGTTACATTAGATACTGTTCTGGCGGATTCCCATTAAAATATTATCTTT
Organism: Rutpela maculata; assembly: GCA_936432065.2. NCBI lineage: Eukaryota > Metazoa > Arthropoda > Insecta > Coleoptera > Cerambycidae > Rutpela > Rutpela maculata. The sequence continues at coordinate 134,784,622 of OW386286.2, read as the reverse complement.
AAATGTTTGGATTTACAGGTGGGCACTGTTTAAAATATTTGGGGTTTCATTCTGATATAATTTTTGTATTTAAATTAGATCCGAATGCATACTGATAAAGACATATAATTTACTGTAGGAACAACAAATAAATACTCATAGAAACCGCTCTCATCAATCCTTGAAGGAATACTAAAAATGTACCTGGAATTTCCGACCATATCGTAACATGTAGTGAACAATTTGTTACTGATCAAACCTCGTCACAATTATATTCGGAAAACAGCATAAATACTGTTAGAAATTTATCGCATATAACCCGATTCGAAGTGATTAAACTTGTATTTGTAATTGCAGTTGAAAACTGACCTTCCTTTTTACCCATTCAAACAAATGAAAACACATTTAATATATTACTAAAAAAACATTAATACTCATAGAAACTGATCTCATAAATCCCTATTCAAACATAATTTATAATCTTCAATTGCAAATCAAAACTGTTCTAATGATTTACAAATAGATACTGTTTAATATATTTGGTTGCTTTATTCTGATATAATTTTCATATTTAAATTAGATCCGAGTCTGTACTGATAAAGACTTATATAATTTACTAGGGGAACAACAAATAGATACTCGTAGAAACTGCTCTCATCAATCATCTTAAAGGAATACTAAATGTGTACTTGAATTTCCGACCATATCATAACAAGTAGTGAACAATTTGTTACTGATTAAACCTCATCACAATTATATTCGGAAAACAGCATAAATACTTTTAGAAATTGATCGCATATAACCCCATTCGAAGTGATTAAACTTGTATTTGTAATTGCAGTTGAAAACTGACCTTTCTTTTTACCCATTCAAATAAATGAAAACACATTTAATATATTACTGAAAAAAAAAACATTAATACTCATAGAAACTGATTTCATAAATCCCTATTCAAACATTATAATTTGTAATCTTCAATTGTAAATCAAAACTGTTCTAACCTAATGCAGCTCGATTCTTATAGAAACACTTGCCATTTAACCACGGAAAGCCGCACGTTTTACATTAGATACTGTTCTCATAAATTCTCGTTGAGATAGTATAAGTAAATGTCTGGATTTACAAATAGATACTGTTTAATATATTTGGTGGTAGTATTTTGTGTTTACCACTATATTAGTATTTCTATTTGAAATATGTAATTTAAGCTGTACCTTTGTCGGCATGCATATCCAAATTAATACTAATAAAAAAGTAAAAATCGGCAGCTACTGGAAGCGGCTGGAACCTCCCCACCCGGTGAATCTTTGAAGCCGAAAAGAGCACTAAACAATATGAACGATCTCATTTAATTATATTTATTAAGTTGAAATATTTTTTTCGTATTAAATCAGAAAAAAAGTCTTGCGTTCGGTGGGATTTGGACCTAAGAACTTGAGTGTTAAATTTATAGTCTGCACAACATTAATATTTTATTCAATGTTTTTAATACAAATATATGCTTCATCGGATCCTAGCCCGGGGCCAGCCAGACAACCACGGTGAACACCGCCGTGGCGAGTGTGAAGCTGGACGGGGTAGGTCCGGTTTGGCTTGGAGAAAAATAGAAAAGTAGCTCCTGTCTTCTGTAGGTAGACTTAAAGACTAGGTTAAAATTATAATGTGTCCACATGGACCTAAAATTAATATAAAAATAAACACAATTCTATAAAAACGTTCGTAGGCAAGAGCACTTAATAATTTTGATTATAGATACGGGAAACAACTAAATGAAAAAACCTGTTCGTTGGTAATGGGATGGATGGCAGGGATGGCCATCTTTGGAAAAAACCATATAACTCTTGGTGGACAGCTTCCCTGCCAGATGTAGCCAGGGTAGTGTTCATGGTGGATCGTTTAAGTTTGAGTTGGTATATTTTGTTTTATCTTTTGGCCTCGACCAATTTTTCACTAAATCGGTCGGGGAAGTGATAGCTGTCAAATTTTTGGTTCCAATGTTTCTCTGGGGAATTTGGTTTTTGAAAAATGTTTAGGTTGGTACCAATGTCTTAAATTGTTTTTAGGTTATGTAGTACTATTTTTAGGTTATGTTGCCGGAAGAATTTCGTGCGGTATGCCGGAAGTAGCGGAAATAGTTTTTAGAATATGTCACTGTCACTTTTAAAGTTTTATTGGAAAAAACTCACCGAAAGCGTTCCGGTGGGGTTGCTTACACTTGTAGGGCTTGTAAGCGGTTCAGGATGGCCTCTCACACCATCCGTGGGCTTTATAAACGTCGAAAAAACTTGTAATCTCTCGATACACCTGACACGTCAAAAATACTCAGCATACAGTCTGCACGCTTTAACACACTAGCAGAGAACTTATACCACAAATGGACCCGTAGTATTTTTTGGGAATTTTCCTTTGAGTCCATTTAATAAAATTTGACATTTTTCTGAAAATTTGACATTTTTCTGAAAAGTGATATTTTTCCGAAAATTTGACATTTTTTGAAGTGACATTTCTCCGAAACTTTGACATTTTTTCGAAAATTTGACATTTTTCTGAAGTGACATTACTCCGAAAATTTGACAATTTTCAAACATTTGACATTTTTCTGAAAGGTGACATTTCTTCGAAAATTTGACGTTTTTTCGAAAATTTGACATTTTTCTGAAAAGCGACATTTTTTTGAAAATTTGACATTTTTCTGAAAAGTGACATTTCTCCGAAAATTTGACATTTTTCCGAAAATTTGACATTTTTCTGAAATGACTACTCCGAAAATTTGACAATTTTCAAACATTTGGCATTTTTCTGAAAGGTGACATTTCTTCGAAAATTTGACGTTTTTTCGAAAATTTGACATTTTTTCGAAAATTTGACATTTTTCTGAAAAGTGACATTTTTCTGAAAATTTGACATATTTCTGAAAAGTGACATTTCCCTGAAAATTTAACATTTTTTCGAAAATTTGACATTTTTCTGAAAAGTGATATTTCTGCGAAAATTTTACGTTTTCCTGAAAATTTGACATTTTTTAAAAATCTGACATTTTTCTGAAAAGTGACATTTCTCCGAAAATTTGATATTTCTTGGAAATTAAAAAAAAAAAAATTTCGTGACTCGTCTTGTAGAAATATTTTTTTGATATCATCATCAGTTCGCCTGTTATAAGAATTTTATCCTTTTACGACGTCATCAGAACGTAGGTGTATTTTTAATTTACTCGTATTCCATCCATCTACAATATTTCCATCTACGCCTACGTTTCAAACTTTAATTGGATGTTTCCAATAGTTAAGTCGATATCTGCACCAGTTTCTAAGATTTTTTCTTATTTGTGACGTAATGTGACGTAGGTGTATTATTAATTCACTCGTAATCCGTCCGTCTACAATAATTATACCTACGTTTCAAATTTCAGTTCGATATCTTCAACCGTTCCCGAGTTATCAGCCGAAATCACTGAACACCTCTGTCATTATTAGAATATCACCCTGTACATTGCACTGCTTTGAGGACAAAACAAGTGAAATTTTTGTTTTTTCATTTTTTTCACGGAAACCAAATCGAAAAAGTGCAAGTGTGATATATCATTGAAATCGGAATTTTTACTGCTTTTCAATGGTTCAATTACAAATTGTAAGTAATCATAAAATAAACAACTTGTGCTAAAACGGCACTAAACGTAATCCGATCTCAACCAAAACCTTTTCAGATCTTCTGGAGCACTAAAGAAACCCTCATGCAAAGTTTCATCCAAATCCGTTTAGTAGCTTCGCCGCTATCGTGCTAACATACATACACACACACACACACACACACACACACACACACACACACACACATACACACACACAGACATTTTTTAAAAACAACTTTTTTGGGTTCCTGGGACCTCAAAACGTAGAGATTTGATGTTATCTCAATTTTCGATTTTGGACTAATTGTAGTAACCTCCCACAATTTTATTGTGGGGAGGTTAAAATGGAAGTTTACAATAAAAATACATCTGTAAAATATACAATTGAAACTGTACATTTGTTGACATGTATATCCACATTAATACTAATAAAAAGACAATGTTGAAATTTACAATAAAAACATGTTGATAAATGGTGTGTTACATACGATAGATACTGGAGAAAGGACGGACTGGAACTCTTATGATATTACTTATAGAAAAGTTTAGAATCTCTTTAAAGTTGTATCTGTAATTCTATATGTTTACAGATATAAGGGCAAGAGTGCATTTGCAGACACTAAACTGTAGATTTGTTGATGTATATTTCATATAAGTACTCATGAAAGGGCAACATGATAATTCCAAATAGCTCATTCGGAATTACTGTTTCATAACCGATTTAAAACTTAATAAAACAGATAAAATCCTGTCTGTATAATACTAATATAACTTATAGGAACGATAAAACCGCATCCCTTTTTTTTACAAGTTTCTATGTGGAATTTTTGGCAGGGAGGGGTGACAGCAGGGCTGGTACTTGGACCTCTGACCTCATCCTAGCGAGTGGCGGGGTTTTGGGATTGACCGCCTTGGAAGGGCTATAATAAATATATGTTTTCGTACCCTGGTCCGGGCGGCGACATCGGGCGTGGTGGAGGCGTCGGCGTTGGATCGTCTGATTCCGGGTAGTAAGACGGAGGTGTCATCGTCCACACCTTTCAAATTGAGTGGTTTTGGTCTGACTGGACATTGGATGTGAGCGTGTGTTAATTTATCTGATTTTAGACATGCGCCGGCTTCAAATCTTTCACGTGAACGCGCTGTTTCTTGCGACCGGTGGGGGGTCTAATTTCAACGACAACTGGTGATATATATCGTGCTACGATGTATGGGCCGGCTTCAAATCTTTCACGTGAACGCGCTGTTTCTTGCGACCGGTGGGGGGTCTAATTTCAACGACAACTGGTGATATATATCGTGCTACGATGTATGGGCCCGAGAATTTAGGTGCTAGTTTTGCGCTGAAATTTTGTATTGCTGAGGACAAGGGATGCCCAGCAAACAAAACTTATTGATATTATATAACCTGGTAGTAATGGGTTACATTAACAGTATTTATTAATGTTATGTTAATATTATGACATTTGTTATAAAATAATAACATAATCGTGTTACAATATGTTGTTATGTTTTAGTAATATAATAATTTTGTAACATTTAAAGTTCAGCCAATATAACAAAGTTATATAACAATGTATGGTTTAATACTATTTTTGTTATATAAAAACTCTTATAATGAATATATAACTTAAATAAAACTTGTATAACTATTATGTTGAAGTTTGGTAAATTTATATTTAAAAACGTTTGTGGTAGGGCGGCAGACTCTGGCATTCGGCGGAGGCCATTTTGCTCGTGTTTTCACTAAGTTAAGCTCAACGTCCCAGGACCGTTGTGTAGAAACTACAGTTGTTTTGTGCTCTTCGAATTAAATGTAGTTAATATTGGTGATCAGTGTGCATTGAAGATAAGCAGGTATATAAAATATATTATAATTTTTATGTCTATCAAATACAAATATGACTTTTTCAATTCTAACCTCCAAATCAAAATATAGGAAGAAAAGATATTTAACAAAATAATTGTTGAAAAATTAAAAAAGGTAAAGTCACTTAGTCATTTATCCTGTCACGAATCATCAGTGTGTAGAAATTCAATTGAAAATGTAGATAATTAATGCCAATCATAATTTTCCTGAAAATGATATTTTATTGAACTGGAAATTATATTTTTACAATTAAAAGCAGTTTTTCTCTAAGGTATTCCATCCCTACTCTGTTAATAAACGACATTTTAAATTAGATACTTTTGAAGTAACTATCACCATTTTCATTTTCAATGTCTTATATAATATTATAACTGAAGTTTTCTGAACTAAACTACCTACTTATATTTGACGGTACTGTATTTTAAAAAATATACATTATTATTATACTGATTCCAGAAAGAGTGGAAAGAAGCAATTCTTGAGATAATATTCTCAGGATACTAATTTATTTACTAACGAATGTACTACGAAATGCTCAGGAAGGGCTATTGGAATAATTTAAAGCGTTGACCTGGAGGTTATCACGGCAAAGAAAGGTGAGGAACTTTAACCAATAACTATATGAATATCTTATTAATATTGCTATCATTGTTTCAGAAGTTTTTGTTGCAAGTTTTTCATATGTGATGCAACACATAATAGAGCAGGTAACATCAGAGTGGTTTCGCTTAGCAAAACAGAGGCATAAGATGGAAAAGAAACACAAGGCATCTTTTGAGTGCAGAGGAATAACAACATTTGACACTTAGAGTCTGTAGCTGTAGGTTTCTGGAAAGCCAGTGTGTGTGCGTCTAGTTTGACTGGAAATTTGTTATACAGGTTTTCTATTCTTAGAAACGACAAAGAATAGAACTTACCAATTTAATAAAAAAATCTAAATAAACCTTTTGTTAGAAACTAAGTAATTTCCAACACATATTAAGCAGATCAATGAAAAATAATCTCAATTTATTGTTTTTTTAATATTGTTCAGTTTTGTATAGAAGTAATTAGAACTATTGCAAGTTTTATCCATTTTTACACCACTGAACACAATTTACAATTTTGTTCTATGTGAGTACCTAATTATATTTCCATGATATTTACCTACATATAGCAAATTTAAAGTTTCGAAAAAAAATTACAAATATGTTTTTTTATTTAAATTTTGTGAATCTTGTGCCTAGTCGAAGTTTGTCGACACATTTATAAAATGTCCTACCGTCTGGACTGCTTTGTATTGACAATGCTATCTTGATCTTGATTTTTTTTTTGTCATAAATAGAATGTTATGCCACCACAGATATAGTCTGGTAAACTCTAAGGTGGCGCATGTAAGAGTCGGTAACACGACGTACGATTTGATATGCGATGCGCATAAAGCTATCGCAGTGACATAGAGATGAACTAGTTGTGTATGTCTTATTCTCTTAGTTTATATGATGAATTGACTTTTGGACGCGCCAGCTTAGTGTTTACTCGACTATAGCATATTTTGTGTTACAGAGATTGGATGAATATTTAAAAATTTCGTTTTGTATATTTTACACGGTATATCTAAATTCATGTCATTAATTTCGAGATGTAGTTTTGTGCCCAAAGATATTTTTAAAAAGTCTAATAGACAGGAATTTAAAATGCTTCCAAAAGAAGCTGCGGCCTGGGACGTCCGGATGAAATGTAGGTCAATCGTGTCAGTACTGATTTAAATTTGGGACAAATAATTAAAAAATGAGCTGCCTCACATAACCTATCTTTTTATGAAAATACTACCACTAAAATAATTTAAAAATCAATATTTTTTCCAGAACGAGGGCATATCTGCAGATTTAAAATTTTGTTGAGAAATTTGATTTTTTATTTATAAAATTTGGGTGTAATTTCGTAAAAAAATCAAACTTTTTTGACGAGAATGTTCGTTCGCTCTTATTCTGAAAATTAATATTTTATAGTCGCTATGTCTTGAGTCCCATACTTCAGTACTGAGATATGGTTAACTTAATTACACGAATTTAGATAAACTGTGAATATTATTTAGTGCATTATTTATGTATGAAGTGAATAATAAATCCATTCCACCATTGTGTAGCAGATGATTTTTATTTTATTTATTTTTTTATAGTTTTGTTAACATGTTAATTTCTTCCAAATATAGATTTATAACTCTCACTACTTTTTTAATAATTATTACTTTTGAATCCATTTCCTGGTAAATGGAATGATTGACATGTTCAAAAGTACATTTTTTTTAGCGGTAATCTAGTTTTGCAAAGTTCTTTTCGATAAGTTGTTAAAATCAAATATAGAAGCATGCTACTATGCCATGTGTCACCCGGAATGTTTTATTCACTATGTAAATAAATTTAAATGGTTAATTTGAAATAACATGAAAAATTATATGTGTGCGTTTATGGAATTGAAGTAATATTCAAATATGCCAAAAATCACGTAAGTACAAATGTGTTTGCAGTATTTCAAATTACCGATTTATGTATTTAAAATTGGGTATATAGAGTGTCACACTTAAGAGTGTAACAAACACCCTTATAACTTTTTTCCGATTTGAAACAAATTTTGCTCACAGAACAAATTAGGATCTACTTAGGGCTAAAAAAACATTCGCCACCCCTACAAATAAATGCAAAGATAACAGCGAATGTTTTTTTTTGTCATAAGTAGATCCTAATTTGTTCTGTATTTGAGTAAAACTTGGTTCAAATCGGGAGGAAAGAAGTTATAAGGGTGTGTTACACTGTTAAGTGCGACACACTGTATATTTGGTAACGGAAGTACGTACAGTTATATAACATTTTGATAAAATCATTATATAACATTCACAGAAAATTGTTACATTTGTTATATAATAATTACATTATAAAAGTATAAATATTATAATGATGAAATATAATAACTGTTATTATAACTAGTTATATTAATGTTATATAATGTCTCAGTTAGTCTGAGTGGGAAATAGCAACATTAGCGTTATACTATTATTTTGTATGTGTTACATAACTCGTTACATTTAAAGTTAGTAGGGTTATATAACAAAAATATTTTAGATATATAACGATGTTTGCTGGGTGTTCTCTTTTCATGATCTTGTCTCCTACACGTGGGGTCCATTCTCGGCGACGAAGGTTGTAGTGATGACTCTGTGTCTGGTATGCTTTAGCTAAATTTACTCGGACGAGTTCAAATATATCGGTCATTTTCTGCAATTTATCTATCTGGTTTCTCGGTGTATCCTCGGTTGCGAAGTTTTCATTATGATTTTCTATGTTTAGAGAACTGGGTAGTGTTAGTTCTCTGCCGAAATTAAGCATAGCTGGTGTGAATCCCATGGATTCGTGTCTGGACGAATTTATGGCTAATGTAAATTCCGGTAAAAATTGGTCCCATTTTCGGTGGCCATTCTCGGTGTATTGGGCAATCATAGTCTTTATTACTTTGTTTGTCCTCTCTACTGGGTTGCATTGTGATGAATACGGCGGCGTGGTACGGTGTGTAACTCCGTATTCGGACAACAGAGAAGTGAATTCATTGCTAGTAAACTGTCTCCCTTTATCGGTAATTATGTAGTTTGGACACCCAAATCGGGCAATTATTTTCTCCTTTAGTGCTTTGCCAATGGCGGCCGTTGTTGCCTTTCTTACCGGGTGGCATTCTACCCATTTGCTGAATCTATCTTGGAATACGATGAGGTTATTGTTGCCCCTGCTAGACCTCGGGAGTGGTCCGACAACGTCTATACTAACAGTATCCCAACATCCATTTATGTTCGGGAATTGCATTTTTCCTGCGGTTTGTTGTTGAGATGATTTGTATTTTTGACAGTTCGGGCAGTGTCTTACGTACTTGGCAATATCTCTATACATTCTAGGCCAGTAATATTTATCGGCGATACGGGTAATAGTTTTTGTTATTCCAAGGTGTCCTGCACATGGTGCATTATGATTTTCTATCAGGATTCGTTTTGCGTTGAGGTTGCGGAATACAAAGTTTCCAAGGGTTGGAAAATTCAGGGCCTGTAAAATTGTTACTGCTCCATACATGGCGGTACAGGTTTCCGTCTATACTGCAGTAATCTGGTTTTCTTTCGGGTTTATTTTGTACCAGTCTAACGGTATCTTTGTACCAAGCACAATTCTCTGTATTTTCGATCAAGAAAATACCTTCTTCTGAGTTATTTTTTTCCTCGGTCATGATTGGCTGGCGGGAGAGTGCGTCTGCTACTTTATTCAAAACTCCCTTTCTGTATTTTATTTCGAAGTCGTATTGTTGCAATTCCATTACCCATCGAGCCAGGCGTCCATTTGTGGGGTTTGTGGAATATAGTCATTTTAAGCTCTCGTGATCTGTTACAACGACGAAATGATATCCCTGTATGTAACTTATATGCTTCCGTATGGCAAACAAGATGGCGGCACATTCTAATTCTACGGCTGACATCTTCTTTTCAACGTCTCATAAAGAGCGACTTGCGTAAGCTATAATATGATCCTGATTATCGATTTTTTGTAAGAACGCCGAGCCAAGTCCTTGTGTCGACGCGTCTATCTGGAGGTAAAAAGTTTTCATAAAATCAGGGCAGTTGAGTACAGGGGCAGTTGTTAGTGCAGCTTTTAGTTTTATGAAAGCCTCTTCTTCAACTGGTGTCCATTTCCAGCGGATGTGTTTCCTCAACAGTTTATTTAGGGGTGCGGCAGTGTCCGAATACGATTTTATGAATCTTCTATACCAGGATGTCATGCCAAGGAAGCATCGTAACTGTTTAACGTTCTTTGGGGGCTGGATTGACACAATAATAATAATAATAATAGGTTTTATTAGCAATAGCTAATTACATTACAAAAATAATACATAATTTAACAAAAAGTTTTTAAATTTAACATTAATATAAATTACACATCTACATTATTATATATATAAGTATAACATTGTCTTTTAAAAATTTGCAGAGATTGACTTGTTTTAATTTCAGTGGGTAATCTATTATACATAATCATTCCATTATGATATAAATCATTCTGTCCGTAATTTGTCCTAACTGTGTGTATATATAGATCATTTCTACTTCTAGTCATATGTTGGTGAATATCTCTTATGTAAGTACATAATTCTAACAAATGAGCAGGTAATTGGCCATGCAGGATTTTATAGATAATGGCACTCACTTTTTCAGGGTCTGTCTTAATGCCTTGTTCACTCACCAGATGTCCTAAATATCCTATAGTTCTTTTCTGCAAAAGTTATATTTGTCTGGATTTAACTGTAGATTCGCATTTTTTAGATGCTCGAATATTTCTTGTACTTAAGTGTTGTAAATGTTCGTTAAACGTCTTGCTGACTATGACGATGTCATCTAGGTACGCAAATGCGTATGTCATATCAGGGGTTATAATCTGGTCCAGGAGTCTTTGAAATGTACTGGGAGCCGAATGGAGGCCAAAAGGTAAAACTTTAAATTGAAATAATCCTCTTCCGGGTACTGTAAATGCGGTTATCGGCTTACTTTCATCAGTCAAAGATATTTGCCAATAACTGGAGCGTAAATCCAGAGTAGATATGAAGCGGGCTTCCCGTAGTTTGTCTAAAATGGCGTTGATAAAGGGTAGTGGGTAAGCATATTTTATTGAAACTTCGTTTACTTTCCGGAAGTCTATGCAGAATCTATATTTGTTATCCTTTTTCTTTACCATAACCACTGGGGAGTTCCACGGGCTTTTAGACGGTTCTACTATACCTTCTTCCAACATCTTATCCAACTCTGTATTAACAATTTCCTGCATGGCCGGGTTTAAAGGTCGGTACCTTTGTTTAATCGGTGTGTCTTCCAGGAGTCTTATTTTGTGTTGTGTTAGCGGGGTAACACCTTGAACTGTGTCAAATTTTTGAAGTTCCGCTTGTAAGAAATTTGACAGGATCTGTTTTTCGTCTACTGAGGGTTGAATCAGGGAAAGCGCACAGTAGGCTAGAACCACCTTTAAATGAAATATGCATGCACTCTCTCAATTCCTACGGGAAATGGTTCTAGAAAATTCACTTTTAATTTTTTTTTTGAAAACTGATTTTTTGCATTGATAAGCTTGTTAAAATGTCAATCAAGAAAGTGAAATTGAACATTCCAATACAAATTTCAACTAAAGCAAATTTGGGGAAATAACATACAAGAAACCTTCATGCTCGACAACTCCAGACGTTTTGATAGTAATCGGATTATATAAACTTTCCAAGTAGTCAATTTAGACAAAATCATTAGATCTATTCCTATGTTATTTTGAATGACAGCGGTTTTTGTCTACCAATATATCCGTAACCAATGAATAACATTACTATTTGCGTAACTGGATTTACTATAGGGAAATCCGAGCGCCTCTATTAGCCATCTGAGTAGACTTTCCATTCGCTCAGTCGGATAACGGGTGAGTATGAGAACTATACCACCGCCGATGAAGACAACCCACAGAAGAGACATGACGATAACCCAACCACCCACCCACTACCCTGCCAAAAATTCCACATAGAAACTTATAAAAAAAAAGTGCTGCGGTTTTATCGTTCCTATAAGTTATATTAGTATTATACAGACAGGATTTTATCTGTTTTATTAAGTTTTAAATCGGTTATGAAACAGTAATTCCGAATGAGCTATTTGGAATTATCATGTTGCCCTTTCATGAGTACTTATATGAAATATACATCAACAAATCTACAGTTTAGTGTCTGCAAATGCACCCTTGCCCTTATATCTGTAAACATATGGAATTACAGATACAACTTTAAAGAGATTCTAAACTTTTCTATAAGTAATATCATAAGAGTTCCAGTCCGTCCTTTCTCCAGTATCTATCGTATGTAACACACCATTTATCAACATGTTTTTATTGTAAATTTCAACATTGTTTTTTATTAGTATTAATGTGGATATACATGTCTACAAATGTACAGTTTCAATTGTATATTTTACAGATGTATTTTTATTGTAAACTTCCATTTTGCTTTTTTATTAGTATTAATTTGGATATGCATGCCGACAAATGTACAGTTTAAATTGCATATTTCAAATAGAAATACTAATATTGTGGTAAACACAAAATTCTGCAAAGTCCTTTATTTCCTCGGGTGTTCTTGTTCTAGCCTAGAAGCAATGAATGAGTTAGCAGTGAAAGAGACTGCTTTGTTTTTAATTTAACAAACACACTTCAGTTCCTTAGGTCACATTAGATTAGATATGAATTAGCTACACGTATACAGCTCCCTCTACTGGAGCCTGGAGTAAAGTTGCTGCTGAAATTTCTATCAGTTTCTACCAGAATGGAGCAGCAAACATTTACTTATACCACATCAATGAGAATTTATGAGAACAGTATCTAAGGTAAAACGTGCCGCTTTCCGTGGTTAAATGGCAAGTGTTTCTATAAGAAGCGAGCTGCATTAGGTTGACTTGCAATTGAAGATTACTAATTATAATGTTCGAATAGGGATTTATGAGATCAGTTTCTATGAGTATTAATGTTTTTTTTTCAGTAATATATTAAATGTGTTTTCATTTGTTTGAATGGGTAAAAAGAAAGGTCAGTTTTCAACTGCAATTACAAATACAAGTTTAATCACTTTGAATGGGGTTATATGCGATTAATTTCTAAAAGTATTTATGCTGTTTTCCGAATATAATTGTGATGAGGTTTAATCAGTAACAAATTGTTCACTACTTGTTATGATATGGTCGGAAATTCCAAGTACACATTTAGTATTCCTTCAAAAGGATTGATGAGAGCAGTTTCTACGAGTATCTATTTGTTGTTCCTCTAGTAAATTATATAAGTCTTTACATTTACTTATACTATCTCAATGAGAATTTATGAGAACAGTATCTAATGTAAAACGTACGGCTTTCCATGGTTAAATGGCAAGTGTTTCTATAAGAAACGAGCTGCATTAGGTTAGAACAGTTTTGATTTGCAATTGAAGATTACAAATTATAATGTTTGAATAGGGATTTATGAGATCAGTTTCTATGAGTATTAATGTTTTTTTTTCAGTAATATATTAAATGTGTTTTCTTATGTTTGAATGGGTAAAAAGAAAGGTCAGTTTTCAACTGAAATTACAAATACAAATTTAATCACTTCGAAAGGGGTTATATGCGATCAATTTCTAACAGTATTTATGCTGTTTTCCGAATATAATTGTGATGAGGTTTGATCAGTAACAAACTGTTCACTACATGTTACGATATGGTCGGAAATTCCAGGTACATATTTAGTATTACTTAGAAAGGATTGATGATAGCAGTTTCTACGAGTATGTATTTGTTGTGCCAATAGTAAATTATATAAGTCTTTATCAGTACGCATTCGGATCTAATTTAAATATGAAAATTATATCAGAATAAAGCAACCAAATATTTTAAACAGTATCTATTTGTAAATCCAGACATTTACTTATACTATCTCAATGATAATTTATGAGGACAGTATCTAATGTAAAACGTGCTGCTTTCCGTGGTTAAACGGCAAGAGTTTCTATAAGAAACGAGCTGCACTAGGTTAGAACAGTTTTGATTTGCAATTGAAGATTACAAATTATAATGTTTGAATAGAGATTTATGAGATCAGTTTCTATGAGTATTAATGTTTTTTTTCAGTAATATATTAAATGTGTTTTCATTTGTTTGAATGGGTAAAAAGAAAGGTCAGTTTTCAACTGCAATTACAAATGCAAGTTTAACCACTTCGAATGGGGTTATATGCGATCAGTTTCTAACAGTATTTATGCTGTTTTCCGAATATAATTGTGATGAGGTTTGATCAGTAACAAATTGTTCACCACATGTTACGATATGGTCGGAAATTCCAGGTACATATTTAGTATTCCTTCGAAAGGATTGATGATAGCAGTTTCTATGAGTATGTGTTTGTTGTTCCAATAGAAAATTTGTCTTTATCAGTATGCATTCGGATCTACTTTAAATACAAAAATTATATCAGAATGACACAACCAAATATTTTAAACAGTATCCACTTGTAAATCCAAACATTTAAAGATATATTTTAATGAGAACCAATCAGAACAGTATCTAATGTAACGCGTGCGGCTTTCCGTGGCTAAATTTTAAAAGTATTTTTAATAAATAGCTTTAACGGATTTGAACAGTTTTAATTTGCAATTCCAGATGAATAGTTTTAATTGTTAAATAGGGATCTATGAGATCAGTGTCTTTGTGTAATGTTTTTTTTCCAATAAAAACACATTTTATTGAAAAAAAACATTACACTGACCTCATAGATCCCTAACAATTAAAACTATTCATCTGGAAATGCAAATGAAACTGTTTAAAGCTTATTTATTGCAAATAATTTCAAAATTTAGCCACGGAAAACCGCACACGTTACATTAGATACTGTTCTGATGGATTCTCATTGTAATATTATCTTTAAATGTTTGGATTTACAGGTGAACACTGTTTAAAATAATAATGATAAAGACATATAATTTACTGTAGGAACAACAAATAAATACTCGTAGAAACTGCTCTCATCAATCCTCTTGAAGGAATACTAAATATGTACCTGGAATTTTCGACCATATCGTAACATGTAGTGAACAATTTGTTACGGATCAAACTTCATCACAATTATATTCGGAAAACAGCATAAATACTATTAGAAATTGATCGCATATAACCCCATTCGAAGTGATTAAACTTGTATTTGTAATTGCAGTTGAAAATTGACCTTCCTTTGTACCCATTCAAACAAATGAAAACACATTTAATATATTACTGAAAAAAAAACATTAATACTCATAGAAACTGATCTCATAAATCCCTATTTAAACATTATAATTTGTAATCTTCAATTGCAAATCAAAACTGTTCTAACCTAATGCAGCTCGTTTCTTATAGAAACACTTGCCATTTAACCACGAAAAGCCGCACGTTTTACATAAATTCTCATTGAGATAGTATAAGTAAATGCCTGGATTTACAAATAGATACTGTTTAAAATATTTGGTTGCTTTATTCTGATATAATTTTCATATTTAAATTAGATCCGAATCTGTACTGATAAAGACTTATATAATTTACTATAGGAACAACAAATAGATACTCGTAGAAACTGCTCTCATCAATCCTCTTGAAGGAATACTAAATGTGTACTTGGAATTTCCGACCATATCATAACAAGTAGTTAACAATTTGTTACTGATTAAACCTCATCATAACTATATTCGGAAAACAGCATAAATACTTTTAGAAATTGATCGCATATAACCCCATTCGAAGCGATTAAACTTGTATTTGTAATTGCAGTTGAAAACTGACCTTTCTTTTTACCCATTCAAACAAATGAAAACACATTTAATATATTACTGAAAAAAAACATTAATACTCATAGAAACTGATCTCATAAATCCCTATTCAAACATTATAATTTGTAATCTTCAATTGCAAATCAAAACTGTTCTAACCTAATGCAGCTCGTTTCTTAAAGAAACACTTGTCTTTTAATCACGGAAAGCCGCACGAATTACATTAGATACTGTGCTCATAAATTCTCATTGATGTGGTATAAGTAAATGTTTGGATTAACAAATGGATATGGCTTGACTCATTTTGCTGGTCAATGCGGATATAAACTGATAACAATTTCAACAGCAACTTTACCTAACTCTTATAGAAACTTATTGACCATATAGGTTCTCATAGATACTTATTAATTTTTGATAATTTTCAATACGGATTGATGAGATTTTTTTGACAGGGTACCCTGCAGGTACCGTTTGAAATGCCATCCAGTACCCGTAGTCACCTAGCTCCGTGCAGATCGAAAGTGCTACCAAAGCACTTAGGTCTGCACTTCTTCGAGCTACATAGCTCATTCCTACCTAACCGATGATCCGGATGGCAGGATGTCAATTGACATTCTGCATACCGGCAGTCAATCCCAGCCAAAAGTACCCCAAAGTTTCCGAACAGATAGATGACTGATGACTACCCCGGGGGTGACAAGCTGGCGAAGAAAGATCATCAAGACAGAAGAGCGCCAGAAGATAAAGGCCTTAGCCAGCAAGGTCCAACAGGCCAGGACCCGGGGAGGTGGGCCGAAATCATCCACACCGCACACATTTGTGAGTGGAGTTAATGTAAAGTAAGCTCGTCCACCCCATATGAGGCCGGCCCAGGTCTACAGCGATGTACTAGGGTAAAGAGCAGTAGTCCTGCTCGACCTTAGATATCTGAGACCGTCATCACTGCCAAAGAATATTGGCGTCGCTCGGTCAGTTACTCTTTAAACTTCACTAGGCAAGCAATCCAAGACTCCAAGAGTGAAAATTTTCTATAACCATGATTAAAATCAAAGAAATCATGCAAAATGCAAATGCAATGCAAATCATGCAAGAACGCCCGATGAAAATAGATATTGTCTTTGTCTATTTTATAAACGTAAGAATCACGGATTGAAGAAGATAACTAATACTTAACTGATAGGTTGTTTGAAATATGTCTGGGTATTCAGAGGCTTCAAAAATGTAGTAGATTCTTGTTTTTATCAATGCAAAAAATTAGTTTTCACAAAAAAAAAATAAAAGTGACTTTTCTAGAAAACGGCCAAGGGAATGATTTCAGATTTTACGGGGACTGTCTTGGGACAGATAAAGGTGGTTCTAGCCCACTGTGAGCGGTATTTGTTCTTCTATTTTGTGTTTAAAATCTATCGAATTTCCCATTATTTGGCCCTTTTGTAAATTAAAATCGAGGACAACTTGACGTTTTATTAGGAAATCCATGCCCAAAATAATATCACAACTTAGATTTGGCAAGTAAAAGAAATTATCGGTTAATTTTAGTCCTGTTGTGTAGTAATTTAATTTGAACTCCCTGTTAGTTTGTGTTTCGGTTCCATCTGCCAGTTCAATATTTCGTTGGATACGATTTATTTCTAACAAATTTGATTTGCACTTTGTGCATACAGCGTCACCTATGTACGAGCGGGCGGACCCTGTGTTTATAATAGCTGTGAAATTGTAGTTTCCTATTTGTATTGGGATCTTTGGTCGTACTTCGTTTGTAGACGCGGGAGGAACTGTACTTACCGACTGGGTTGTCCGCGTGTCAACGCAGTCGTTCTTTCGTTTCCCTGGAGCCTATTATTGCAATGACAGTCGCGGGAGAATATGCCTAGTCGCCCACAGCGGGAACAAAACATCTTTGGTGGATTATTGTGTGATCGGGACTTCCACAGCGCCAGCAGCTTGTATTTTTATTATAGTTTTCGAGTACGGAGTGTCTGGGATTTATTGTTTGTGTATCCCTACTGTTTTGTACATTCCTGGGGGCGGCCTGTTCTCTAGAATAATTTTGGGTGGTTGGCATATTGTAGTTTTGTGCGTTATTTCTATAATTATATCTGTAATTTGGTGTCTGGTAACCTCTAGCTTGTGTGGTATTATAATCTAACTTCGGCGTGTCTGTTTGTAATATCTTTTTAGCGGTTCTTTCCTCCTGACAAACGGTTTCATGTTCTCCTGCCAGAGTTACAAGTTGATCAAGTGTCTGGAAATCGGTGCGTTTAATGTTTTTTCGGTACTCTGGTTTTAAATTTGAATATATTCGGTATAGTGTTTGTTCTGGGGTTACATTTTTAAGTCTACGTAGTAGCGTCTGGATTGCTACTACATAATCTTTTACATTTTCATTTTCTTTTTGTATTCGAAGTCTGGCTTCATCTTCCAGTTTTAAGTGGTAATCGGAGGGTGCGTAAAACTTTGTTAGTTTCGTGACAAATTGATTCCACGTAGTCCAGGATGTTTTGTTATATCTGTACCATAATAATGCATCACCTTGTAGTAGTTCGGGTAGGGCTCGTAGCATTTATTCCTGAGTAAAATTATAGCCAGTCTGTAGTTCTTCAATACATTCTAAAAACGAGAAAACGTCTTTTTTGCCGTCGAAATGAACGTTCCATTTGCGGATCTGTCAAAACTGCGCCCAGGGGCGTTTGTGCGACGTATAACATCTGATCAGGAGAACTAATTTGTGTTGGCGGGGGTCTTATTTGGGGAGTTGTTACTTTCTTGGGCGGCTCACTTTTAATACAGCTTTTTAGCCTGCTGCGAAGTTCCTCGACAGTTCCGGTTGTCGTTGCGCCGTACTTGGATAATTCTATCTGCAGCTCGTCTTTTTTTAATTTGTAGATCCACCCTACTGTGGTGTCCGCGACTTCTAGCCCATAAGCACCTTCTGTGTCTGACAGACCAATTTTAAATAAATCCTTTGACTTTAATTATGTAGAAGTATTTGTAATATTTATTTCTCTATAAATATACTTGGAATATCTTTATATCTCTCTCTTATTCGTGAACGTCTCTTTTTGGGCTGTCTGGAATAAACTAAAATCTCAAAATCTGCTCGGGTGCCAAATTATGTAACGGTTTGTTGTCGGGTAGCTGGTTCGGAGATTAATTAGGGTCCAGATTAGTTAATAAGACAGCCCAATAAAAATATAAATAATTTATTTACTTTTCCAAACAGGTAATGTGTGGCAGTGTTACATAACATACAGGTACAGGTTATAGGTCCGTATCTTTTACGGTTCTTAGGACAACATTTTCTATTATCTGAGAGAGTGTAACGATTACGATGCGACGTTTGTTGTTGCTACGGGAGTGGCATCGGGCGTCGGGTGAATATCGCCGACTCAAGAAGTTTCCCAGTTAAACACGCTGTAGGAGGTCTCCAGGTCAGGCCCATTCGCTCTGGTTTTGGCGGCGAAACGGCGCCGGGGAATGACTGACGACTCGACAGCTCAACACGCTGTAGGATTCCCAGGGTCAGATTGCATTCGTTCCGTCGTGTTTGTGCCGGGAGATGTACAAAACTGTAATATGTCCAGCTCAGCACGCTGTAGACAGATTGTCAGAGTTGTTCACACTCTGCCTTAGTTGATTTGGGGCCGGGCTTTTATATCCGAGAATCCTCGCTTACTGGTGACGTAGAACTGCGTATAGTTTAGTGTCGTGTGCAAATCCGCGCCTCTAGACGGGAGCTGGTAGATTTGCGTGCCGTGTGCACATTGGTGTCGTGTGTAAATCCGGAATCTTAGTAATGGAGCAGAAATTTAAAGAATGCTTCATTACATGTTTTTTGTGAAAAAAGTTTTTGTCCATCTTTTTTAGTTTTTGTGTTAAATGACAAAAACAACATTGGCAACAGTTTTTTTTTTAACATATGGCCATTGTGAAAGTACAGCCAGCTTTTTTTTAGGACGTCTTAAATTGTTCCTTAGGCTTTAATCTTTATGAAAAACATTGTCCCCAAGGATCGGGGGGTGCACGTACAGCTAGGGAGGGCTCCCCGACTAATATAGTTTATGTACGATGTGTAGACTAAGAAATTTAATTTTCATATGAATATAGCAATATTGGTTCATTATTTAAATTTTTAATATATTTTCTTTACAGTTAATTGGCAGTTTATTATGCCATTAATAAAAGTTGACCGAGTCATTTAAAAATCTGCCTCTACAGATGTGCAGGGAATTTAATTACCTTTAATTTAAAAAAAAATTATCCTGATCCGATGGATATTAAGGTCTCTAGAGATTTTTGAACAGTAAATTCCGGAATTTAACCACTGTGCAACGACCTGTATATGGGATTCAGCAGAGTTGTACAAATAAACTAATTTGGATTTCGAGTTAAAAACAATGTTTTATTGAACACAATGAACGTACAGATAAAAGGTTCAGACATTACACTTTTACTATTTTATACTAGCGCCAACTATTAGACATATTACGAGTTTCATATATTAAAGGTATCAAGGTAAACATTAAGTATGCAACCAGTAATGAACCTACAGAAATGTGTACATCAACACCTCCCTTCAATTCTGTAACACTGCAAAGGCATAAAAGGTAAGTATATTTAATACATGTAAATTCTAACATAATATTACTTATTTCTAGTAAATTTTTCAAATAAACAACAGTTTGTCAAAAATACACTTGCAGGTAGTTTTATTTTACAGAGGTAACATTTAAAAGATCTCTAAAACATTTAAATTTAGGACCGGGTAATTGTTTTGTTAAAACATCTGCTTGCTGCTTATCGGTCGGAATATAAAACAACTTAATTTTATTTTCAACCACACAGTCTCGTACAAAATGATGTTTAATGTCTATGTGTTTTGTACGTTTCGATTCTAAGGTTGAGGCCATTTTTATACAACTTTGATTGTCCTCAAAAATATTTATTGGATAAACATTCACTTTTGTAATTTCTGACAGCATTTGTGCTAAAAAAAGATTTTCTGCTGTGCAGGTTGACAGAGCAACATATTCAGATTCTGCACTGGACAAGGTGACAATATTTTGCTTTTTTGTTTTCCAATACACCACATTTTTATTCATTTTTGTTACAAAGCCTGTTATACTTTTGCGATCAGCAATGCTATTAGCGAAATCAGAGTCTACATAAGAAACTAAACGAATATTTGAATCGTCACTCTTTGTGAATTTTAAACCAAAATTTTGAGTTTGTTTCAAGTACCTTAAAACATTTTTTAAATGATTCCAATGTTCCTCTGAATATCCATTTTGAAATTGACTAAAATATGTGACACAAAAACTAAGGTCAGGTCTAGAACCTAACATTATGTACATTAAACAGCCTACGAGTTCACGATAGGGTAATTTATCACTTACAATTTCGGGTTGAACAGATAATTGCAATTTTGGTTGCATAGGCAAGTCAGAAAGTTTACAGTCATCCATATTAAATTTCTTTAAAACTTTTCTAATTAGTTCTTTCTGACAAATATACAGTTCATTATCAGTTCTGTTAATTTCCAAGCCTAAGAAAGTTATATTTTTGTTTTTAAAGTCTTTCATTTTAAAATCTTGTGATAGTTTATCTTTAATGTACTCTAAAATTTCTAAACTTTTTGAAAACAGAATTACATCATCAACATAAATTAAAAGAAATATATCATTATTAAAGTATAAACATGGATCTTTTTGTGAGCGTTTCAAGCCTAAATCAGTTAGTTTTCTATGAAAGAGTGAATTCCAACATTTAGGGGCTTGTTTCAAGCCATACAATGACTTAGTTAACTTACATATTAAATTAGGATCTTCTTCGAGGCCCTCTGGTTGATACATATACACTGGTGTATCCAACATACCATAGAGAAATGCAGAGCTTACATCAAGTTGTTGTACATTTAGATTATATTCGATGAACAATGATAACAACATTCTAATTGTAACCATTCTGGCTACTGGCGCATACACATCTTCGTCTAGTGAAAACTGTTTAAAGCCACGTGCGACGAGACGTGCCTTTTTAACAACTTTCCCGTCTAACACTTTTTCACGAAACACCCACTTCGAATCTATTATTTCTGTGTCTTCAGGTGGTAGCACTAGTTCCCAAGTTTGACTTTCCTGTAGCGACTTCAACTCTTCTTGGATTGCTGCTTTCCATTCATCATGATTGACTGCTTCAGTGAAATTTTGTGGTAAGTCTGAGATTAGGCTTCCTGCCGACAGGGCTGCCATCAAGTTTGCCTCAAATTCTGGTTCTAAATCAACTTCATAATCCTCTAAATGTTTGGGTAGCTGTCTAGTTCTCATACTTTTTCTTGTATTTGTAGTTTCGTCTATTCTGTTAACATTTTCACTTGAGTTTTGTTTCTTTTTCTCAGTTTTTTCATTTTCTTTTTCTTTTCTTTTTTCTTCTGTTTGAGTTTCATCTGTTTCTTCATTAATTTCTATGGGTATTTTCTTTTCATTGGTTTCATCAAATACAACGTTTCTTCCTAAAACGACATTTTTATTTTCTTCGTCCCACAGCCTGTAACCATTGTCTACATAACCTACCATAGTCAGTTTCTTACTATGTGAATCGAGCTTTGTTTGTCGATCTTCTTTAGGGATTAGATTATATGCAATTGAACCAAAAAGCATGATTTTTTTCATGTTGGGTTTTTGCTTGTACCAAATTTCTGCTGGAGTTGTGTTCTCTGGTAATGTTCTTGTTGGAGTGCGATTTGTGAGAAAAACAGCAGTTCTTGCTGCTTCACCCCAAAGAGACTTATCTAGTTTTGAGTCGAAAATTAGACATCTCGCCTTTTCCATAATTGTTCGATTGTATCTCTCAGCAACACCGTTTTGCTCTGGATTTCTAGCTATGGTGTACTGGCACTTTATTCCATTTTTCAAACAAAAACTTTTAAACTTTTCTGAGATGTACTCACCACCATTATCACATCGAATTCTTTCAATTTTTGTACCAAATTTTACCTCTACAAACTTTACATATTCTTGAAATTTGTCTATAACCTCACTTTTCTTTGTTATCAGATAGCATACAGCAAAATGGGAGAAATGGTCAATAAAACTTACGTAATATCGTTTTCCATCATACGTAGGAGGGTTTATTGGACCACACACATCAGTCGAGACTACTTCTAGAATGCGCTTGGCCTTCCTTTCTTCTGATATGCTCCTGAAGGGTAGTCTTGCTTGTTTTCCTTGTAGACATACGTCACATACACCTGATGCTGGAAACTGAGACGAATGACCCATTCTTCTGTGCAATAACATGTCCCCTGCTGTTGCATAAGCAGTATCGTTCAAGCTCTGTGACAATCTTAATGTGACAACATATAAGTTTTCCTGCAGTTGACCTTTTAATAAGACTTCACTGTTTTCCATGATTAGTGCTTCTTTGTTTCTGAATAAAACCTCGAACCCTTTCTCTTCAAGTTTTCTAACTGACAACAAGTTGTGAAGAAGCTTGTCACACATCCACACATTTTTCATAGATAATTCTCTACCATTTTCTAGTTTCAAATGTAGATTACCTTGTGTTGTGGCTTCTATTGTTTCTCCTCTTTTGGCAACACTTATCGCACGTGAGATTACCTCCTTATCTTTCAGAAAATTTCCTGTGGTTTTGTTTACAAGGTGGTTTGTAGCTCCGCTGTCAATAATAAATTTTACTTCTTTGTTTTGGTCAATACATGCTAGTGAGCTATCTTCTGCTGTCAAGAACGATATAGCATTTTCACTTTCAGCATTTTCTACCATATTTGCCTTCCCATTTTTCTTTTAACTGTTCGGACATTCATATTTCTTGTGACCTACAACACCACATCCATGGCACTTAAAAGGAAACTCACTTTTCTTGTTTTCAGTTTGACTTTTGTTCCATTTCTTATTCCACTTTTTCTTATAGCCCAAGAACGCTGCCTCAGTGTTGCTACTTTCTGCTTGAGCTTTTGCTTTTTCTTGCCTTGATTCTTCCATTAGCAACTTGTTTTTCACAAAATCTAGTGTTATTTTTGATTCATCTTGGCAGAACATGATATCAATAGCTGTTGTCACTGCTTGATACGTTTCTGGCATAGATGAAAGCAATTGCGACACCATTTCACTTTGTTCCATTTTTCCGCCTGCGCTTTTTAATACATACACTGTTTGTTCGAAATCTGTGAGAAAAACATTCAAAGATGTGCCCTCATTAAACCTTAAGCTTCTAAGTTTCTTCTGCAGTTGTACTTGTGTCGAAATTCCCTTTTTTTGGTACGTAGAGCTGAGAGCTTCCATTATTTCTTTTGCTGAGGACTTTGACTTTACCATTTCCAGCAACGTATCAGACAGGCACTGCACTATTATATTTCTTGCTTTTATGTCGGACTTTTTAAAGTTTGCAAGTTGGTCAGCATTCTCGGGTGGATCAGTTTCTAGAACTTCTAGGACTCCTGCTTGTTCCAATATTAATTTCACACGAAATTGCCAATTTGAAAATCCCGTGCCATCAAATGGTTTTACGTTCACTATTTGATTGTTTGAAATAGCGGCCATGTTTAAACTGAGCAAAAACTCGACGCACAGCGACTGGCAACCAGCACCAAAGTTTGTTTTCGATTTCTTCCTGTTTTTACAACTTCCCGTTCCCACCAAAACAGTTTAAAATGCACCTCGGCCCATAACCTATGGGATTCAGCAGAGTTGTACAAATAAACTAATTTGGATTTCGAGTTAAAAACAATGTTTTATTGAACACAATGAACGTACAGATAAAAGGTTCAGACATTACACTTTTACTATTTTATACTAGCGCCAACTATTAGACATATTACGAGTTTCATATATTAAAGGTATCAAGGTAAACATTAAGTATGCAACCAGTAATGAACCTACAGAAATGTGTACATCAACACTGTATACTTCAGAATTGTTACCGCCTGTTTACATAATGTATGGGAAGCAATTTACTTACTGTACTGCATCGGTGGCCAATGAAATTTAGGTTATCCCATACCTCTGTATTGAAACATGGGGCACAAGTCATACATTAAGGGCATGACTACCAAGACTAATTGAAGACGTCTTACGAAAAAGAAAAAAAAAATTCAATTGAAATTCACGAAAAAAAATTTCCTCACCTCAACTGTACCTATATATAGTTATTTTGTGAAAATTTTTGACACTCATCAAAAACTAGATTTTTCATTTACACTTTAAACTATAGAATTAAAAGCCAATCAAAGATAAAATTTCATCAAAAGGCGTCGTTTTGTAAAAAATCGAAATTTTCTTAATGAATTTGATATCAACGTTGACCAATGTTCTTCATTACTGAGGAAAATAATTTGAATATATACTCTTTTCAAAAATATTAGCAGGCCAAGAAAAAACATTTTTCATGAATTTCTATTTTTTTTATATACAAAAACTTCTTCAATTAGTCTTTTAGCAGTCATCAATCATGCCTAAAAGTACAACTTGGTTCCACGCATTAAATAAAAAGATAAATGGGTTAACCCAAATTTCACAAGCCCTCCCTAACTACTACCCATACACATACTTAATAGAAATAGAAATAGAAATAGAAAATTTATTGGTGCCAAGAAACAAGAGTTTTACACAAGTCAAAAAAACAAGGGGTTCATAAATACAATACAATACAATACATGCATATACAAACAAAATACAATATAAATATAAAATAATAATACAATGAGTTGTATATTCTCTCAAGGTATTAAAATTGCCAGTCTGAAAAATCATTATTATAAAAATCTTCCATAGAATAGAAACATTTGGATATAAGATATTTTTTTGTTACATATTTAAAACTTTTAGAAGGCAACAGTTTCACAGGGGATGGTAGCAGGTTAAATAACTTCGGACCAAAATATGATATTCCGGATCTAGTTTTATGTACTCTGTGGAAGTCTATGTAAATATTTGCTTTATGTCTTGTATCGTATGAGTGAATTTCTTCATGAGTTACGTAATTTGGTAGGTTATCTTTAACATATATCCCAAACAGCACGTCCAATTGTAATTACGTCTCTACAAGATATATACATGAGAAACAAAATATGTTAAGGTAGATCTAATTGTTAAACTAGTACTGACGTACACATATGAGATACACTTATGTTTATATTGACAGATTTATGTGATACAACGTTTAATAATTGTATACTGTATGCACTCAAGATTCTAAACATTTTTATATAACGTAAAGAAGAATCATTAGAATGTTGCAATTTGACGTCCGTAGAAGATGCCTACAAGGTTTAAGTCATATGTATGTGTGATGCTTTATATAATACTTGTGCCTACTGCATACACCACATAAAAGTGCGATATATATACATGATACAAATAACTATATATACACTTTTTAGTTGTGTCTTGTCGTGTCTACATTCGACTATTCGAGCATGGAACAGTGTGCGCGCGCAAAGCGTCAGCGTGAGCATACCAGCCATGTGTATCTCATGTGTCCTCTTTCCTCTATAAGAGTGGTCATAGCCACACACACAGCAGGCATTTTTGTTTTTTAACAATATCCAAAACAATTTATATTCGAAAGAGTTTGTAAAGATTCGGCAGTTTTAAAGATATCGAATTCTTTTAATAATAAAATTAGATTAAAATGCATTAAAAAGCAAAATCTAGTCGTTGCGTGTTCTACTATAAAGTCTTTAAGCAGGTATTCAAACAGAAGTCAGTGGTTGAGTGAGTTAAACATTAGGCGGCGGGGCAAGAGGTACGCGGTTCGATCCGTGCTCACTCTGTTTTTTTTTTTTTGTTAAAATAGTTGCGAAAAAACTTTCAGTTGTTTTTTTCAAGGTAATAATTGCTTATAAAACCGATGTACGAATATACTTCTTTTCAATTTTAGGTCTGTTTTAGACCATTAAATATTCTATTTATGTTGTAAATGATATATTATACCTGACCGTTTTTTCTCCAACACGTTTCCCAGGTTTGTATAAGTACTTCAACTTAAAACTTTAATTCTTAACTCAGGTGACACTGGTGACAGTTTAATTAAATTAAATAAGTTCTTAATAATTATAAATAAATAAAAATACTAGTAACTCGAAAAATTCAGGTTTGGGAACACGTAAAAAATAGAAAAAAAAAAGAGAACTTGAAAGATTTTCATATATTTTAAATAAGGCTAGAAATTCAATTTCACACATAATAAAGACTTCATACACATCATAAATACTGCTTTTAGCATCCGAAATAACAATCACCACGATAGCTCAGTTGGTAGAAGCGTCAGTACTGTAATACGGACAACAGAAACTTGTAGGTTCGATCCCTACCCACCGCAATTGGCAAAGGTAAGCAAAAATGAATTTAATAACTTAATAATAATAAACATTATAATTTACAGGCAACCCTTGTGAGAAGAAATTGGAGTGATGGTAAACAATATTAGATAGTTAATGTAAATAAAATATACGGATGGCTAACAAATAAATTCATAGGACAAAACGTATATGCATTAATTACTTTATTTTTATCAAGTAGACTTACTAACTAGTATGTAGTTTTATATGTTCCCATTGCTAAAAACCTGTGGGGGGATTACCAAATATAACCTGAAAAAATTAACGTCTAGCATAAGACGTCATTCGTCTGACACATTAGGAAGTCAATCACTGTGCATCCGATAACACACTGTGGATCAAATTATTTGTGTGTATGTAAATGGTATACTGTGGCTACATTGTGAGGCGGACGTTTAACCTTTGTGCATACGTGTTTGCCTACAATGTGTAAACGTAGCACATTTACATCGTAGAATTGTGTAACCTTGTGTCTGCATCTAGATACATCGTCACAATGCGAACACTTCGTAATCGTTATTTGGTGTGCTGTATGGGATGAGACACTGTAAGATATATAGTGATGGTACTGTGAGAATTTTCAGATCAATATAAGATTGTCTACAATCTTCTCTATACCCTAGCTTATTTATAATTCGTACTGCCTTCCTTTGTAATCCAAAAACGCGTTTCATGTTTGGAGCGTGACCCCAAGCATGAATTGCATATGATATTTTTGATTGTATAAGTGCATGGTAAGTTATTAAGAGTACTTGCTTATGGACACTATTAATGACATATTTCTAATTGCATAGATACAAGGAGTTAACTTATTACATAGTTTATCAATGTGAGAGTTCCATGAGAGCTTAGGGTCAATATGTACCCCAAGAAATTTTACAGACTCTGGATTATTATTTACTCCCATATTACCTAAACTAAAAAACATGATTTCAGTTTTAGTAGCATTTAAGCTTAATCGATTCGCGACAAACCAAGCAGAGACCCTTGATCGTGTCTGTTCCAATTGTAACTGCAGTTCATTGCGATTTTCATTTTTATTAATTGTTGTTGCATCATCCGCGAAGAGAATGAAGTCGGCTCTTGGGTCGGCAAGCACCAAGTCGTTGACGTATATGAGGAATAATACTGGTCCCAGCACCGACCCCTGTGGTACTCGATATTCTAGTGTCCTCATCTGAGAAAGATTATTACCAGTTTCTACTAGTTGCGTGCGACTTATTAGATATGACTGCATTAAGTTCACACTTGCATCAGAAAATTTATAAAAACTAAGTTTTTTTATAAGTATACTAGGACAAACACAGTCAAGAGCCTTGCTTAGATCGCAAAACAAAGCCCCTGCGCAACATCCTGTCTCATATCCAATGTTTATGCACTGAGAGAAAAATCTATTAGCCGTTATTAAAAATTTAATAACCCTTGCACAAAACTTCAATTAAATAGGGGACAGCAAAGTCATTTGCTATGGTTATTAAAGTCATCTTACTAAAATGCTTTAATAATCATTATTAAAGACCAATGACATTCCTATGCTGATGTTTGTATTACCACTAGTTGTGTATTTTTGTTATAGTTATTAAATACTTTATCTACCATTGCAAATTTAACAACTAGTCACTATTATTTCATATAATCAATTTAATAGGGCGTCTTATAAGCATTACAAGATGAACTTGCAGTTTGTATTAGATAGCTTCATTAATTTACATAAATCGTAGAATTACAGTAATTAAACTATTTAATTAATATAACTAAATCGCCTAATAATGTCGTGTCTGTTAATAATTATCAATATTAATATTTTTTATATTAGATAATTATTAGGTATAGGTAACGTACCTATACAATGCGTCCATAAAGGCATAGGTACGTTCATTTTTAGCCAAATGCATGACTTTCTTGAAAATTCCTGAAGCAGGTCGATTTTTTATTTTAAATTGAGGTATTTTCGAATGATATTTCAGTAAACAGGACAAAATTCGCATTGGAGTAATGACATTATCGACATTTTTTTATAATGGAATAACACCCTATATATTATTCATTTTTAGAATCTACATAAAAACAAATTCCAAAAGTGTATAACACTTAGCTCTTAAAAAAGGTTGGCAATAATTCATGTGCGTCCTGCATAAGCTTCCCTGTCAAAAAAATCTCATCAATCCGTATTGAAAATTATCAAAAATTAATAAGTATCTATGGGAACCTATATGGTCAATAAGTTTCTATAAGAATTAGGTAAAGTTGCTGTTGAAATTGTTATCAGTTTATATCCGCATTGACCAGCAAAATGAGTCAAGCCATATCCATTTGTTAATCCAAACATTTACTTATACCATATCAATGAGAATTTATGAGCACAGTATCTAATGTAATTCGTGCGGCTTTCCGTGATTAAAAGACAAGTGTTTCTTTAAGAAACGAGCTGCATTAGGTTAGAACAGTTTGGATTTGCAATTGAAGATTACAAATGATAATGTTTGAATAGGGATTTATGAGATCAGTTTCTATGAGTATTAATGTTTTTTTTCAGTTAAATATTAAATGTGTTTTCATTTGTTTGAATGGGTAAAAAGAAAGGTCAGTTTTTAACTGCAATTACAAATACAAGTTTAATCGCTTCGAATGGGATTATATGCGATCAATTTCTAAAAGTATTTATGCTGTTTTCCGAATATAGTTATGATGAGGTTTAATCAGTAACAAATTGTTAACTACTTGTTATGATATGGTCGGAAATTCCAAGTACACATTTAGTATTCCTTCAAGAGGATTGATGAGAGCAGTTTCTACGAGTATCTATTTGTTTTGTTCCTATAGTAAATTATATAAGTCTTTATCAGTACAGATTCGGATTTAATTTAAATATGAAAATTATATCAGAATAAAGCATCCAAATATTTTAAACAGTATCTATTTGTAAATCCAAACATTTACTTATACTATCTCAATGAGAATTTATGAGAACAGTATCTAATGTAAAACGTGCGGCTTTCCGTGGTTAAATGTCAAGAGTTTCTATAAGAAACGAGCTGCATTAGGTTAGAACAGTTTTGATTTGCAATTGAAGATTCAAAATTATAATGTTTGAATAGGGATTTATGAGATCAGTTTCTATGAGTATTAATGTTTTTTTTTCAGTAATATATTAAATGTGTTTTCATTTGTTTGAATAGGTAAAAGAAAGGTCAGTTTTCAACTGCAATTACAAATACAAGTTTAATCACTTCGAATGGGGTTAGATGAGATCAATTTCTCAAAATATTTATGCTGTTTTCCGGATATAATTGTGAAGAGGTTTAATCAGTAACAAATTGTTCACTACATGTTATGATATGGTCGGAAATTCCAAGTACACATTTGGTATTCCTTCAAGAGGATTGATGAGAGCAGTTTCTACGAGTATCTATTTGTTGTTCCTCTAGTAAATTATATAAGTCTTTATCAGTAAAGATTCGGATCTAATTTAAATATGAAAATTTATATCAGAATAAAGCAACCAAATATTTTAAACAGTATCTATTTGTAAATCCAGACATTTACTTATACTATCTCAATGAGAATTTATGAGAACAGTATCTAATGTAAAACGTGCGGCTTTTCGTGGTTAAATGGCAAGTGTTTCTATAAGAAACGAGCTGCATTAGGTTAGAACAGTTTTGATTTGCAATTGAAGATTACAAATTATAATGTTTAAATAGGGATTTATGAGATCAGTTTCTATGAGTATTAATGTTTTTTTTTCAGTAATATATTAAATGTGTTTTCGTTTGTTTGAATGGGTAAAAAGGAAGGCCAGTTTTGAACTGCAATTACAAATATAAGTTTAATCACTTCGAATGGGGTTATATGCGATCAATTTCTAACAGTATTTATGCTGTTTTCCGAATATAATTGTGATGAGGTTTGATCCGTAACAAATTGTTCACTACATGTTACGATATGGTCGGAAATTCCAGGTACATATTTAGTATTCCTTCAAGAGGATTAATGAGAGCAGTTTCTACGAGTATTTATTTGTTGTTCCTACAGTAAATTATATAAGTCTTTATCAGTATGCATTCGGATCTAATTTAAATACAAAAATCATATCAGAATGAAACCCCAAATATTTTAAACAGTGTCCACCTGTAAATCCAAGATAATATTATAATGAGAATCCATCACAACAGTATCTAATGTAACGTGTGCGGTTTTCCGTGGCTAAATTTTAAAATTATTTGCAATAAATAAGCTTTAACGGATTCGAACAGTTTTGCATTTCCAGATGAATAGTTTTAATTGTTAGGGATCTATGAGGTCAGTGTAATGTTTTTTTTTTTCAATAAAATGTGTTTTTATTGGAAAATAAACATTACACAAAGACACTGATCTCATAGATCCCTATTTAACAATTAAAACTATTCATCTGGAATTGCAAATTAAGACTGTTCAAATCCGTTAAAGCTATTTATTAAAAATACTTTTAAAATTTAGCCACGGAAAGCCGCACGCGTTACATTAGATACTGTTCTGATTGGTTCTCATTAAAATATATCTTTAAATGTTTGGATTTACAAGTGGATACTGTTTAAAATATTTGGTTGTGTCATTCTGATATAATTTTTGTATTTAAAGTAGATCCGAATGCATACTGATAAAGACAAATTTTCTATTGGAACAACAAATACATACTCATAGAAACTGCTATCATCAATCCTTTCGAAGGAATACTAAATATGTACCTGGAATTTCCGACCATATCGTAACATGTGGTGAACAATTTGTTACTGATCAAACCTCATCACAATTATATTCGGAAAACAGCATAAATACTGTTAGAAACTGATCGCATATAACCCCATTCGAAGTAATTAAACTTGTATTTGTAATTGCAGTTGAAAACTGACCTTTCTTTTTACCCATTCAAACAAATGAAAACACATTTAATATACTTATTACTGAAAAAAAACATTAATACTCATAGAAACTGATCTCATAAATCCCTATTCAAACATTATAATTTGTAATCTTCAATTGCAAATCAAAACTGCTCTAACCTAATGCAGCTCGTTTCTTATAGAAACTCTTGCCATTTAACCACGGAAAGCCGCATGTTTTACATTAGATACTGTTCTCATAAATTCTCATTGAGATAGTATAAGTAAATGTCTGGATTTACATATAGATACTATTTAAAATATTTAGTTGCTTTATTCTGATATAATTTTCATATTTAAATTAGATCCTAATGCATACTGATTAAGACTTATATAATTTACTATTGGCACAACAAATACATACTCGTAGAAATTGCTATCATCAATCCTTTCGAAGTAATACTAAATATGTACCTGGAATTTCCACACGTAACATGTAGTGAACAATTTGTTACTGATCAAACCTCATCACAATTATATTCGGAAAACAGCATAAATACTGTTAGAAATTGATCGCATATAATCCTATTCGAAGTGGTTAAACTTGTATTTGTAATTGAAGTTGAAAACTGACCTTTCTTTTTATCCATTCAAACAAATGAAAACCCATTTAATATATTACTGAAAAAAAAACATTAATACTCATAGAAACTGATCTCATAAATCCCTATTCAAACATTATAATTTGTAATCTTCAATTGCAAATCAAAACTGTTCTAACCAAATGCAGCTCGTTTCATATAGAAACTCTTGCCATTTAACCACGGAAAACCGCACGTTTTACATTAGATACTGTCCTCATAAATTCTCATTGAGGTAGTATAAGTAAATGTCTGGATTTACAAATAGATTCTGTTTAAAATATTTTGTTGCTTTATTCTGATATAATTTTCATATTTAAATTAGATCCGAATGCATACTGATAAAGACTTATATAATTTACTATTGGTACAACAAATACATACTCGTAGAAGCTGCTATCATCAATCCTTTTGAAGTAATACTAAATATGTACCTGGAATTTCCGACCATATCGTAAATGTAGTGAACAATTTGTTACTGATCAAATCTCATCACAATTATATTCGGAAAACAGTATAGATACTGTTAGAAATTGATCGCATATAACCCCATTCGAAGTGATTAAATTTGTATTTGTAATTTCAGTTGAAAACTGACCTTTCTTTTTACCCATTCAAACATATGAAAACACATTTAATATATTACTGAAAAAAAAACATTAATACTCATAAAAACTGATCTCATAAATCCCTATTCAAACATTATAATTTGTAATCTTCAATTGCAAATCAAAACTGTTCTAACCTAATGCAGCTCGTTTCTTATAGAAACACTTGCCATTTAACCACGGAAAGCCGTACGTTTTACATTAGATACTGTTCTCATAAATTCTCATTGAGATAGTATAAGTAAATGTAAAGACTTATATAATTTAGTAGAGGAACAACAAATAGATACTCGTAGAAACTGCTCTCATCAATCCTTTTGAAGGAATACTAAATGTGTACTTGGAATTTCCGACCATATCATAACAAGTAGTGAACAATTTGTTACTGATTAAACCTCATCACAATTATATTCGGAAAACAGCATAAATACTTTTAGAAATTAATCGCATATAACCCCATTCAAAGTGATTAAACTTGTATTTGTAATTGCAGTTGAAAACTGACCTTTCTTTTTACCCATTCAAACAAATGAAAACACATTTAATATATTACTGAAAAAAAAACATTAATACTCATAGAAACTGATCTCATAAATCCCCATTATAATTAGTAATCTTCAATTGCAAGTCTACCTAATGCAGCTCGTTTCTTATAGAAACACTTGCCATTTAACCACGGAAAGCCGCACGTTTTACCTTAGATACTGTTCTCATAAATTCTCATTGATGTGGTATAAATAAATGTTTGCTGCTCCATTCTGGTAGAAACTGATAGAAATTTCAGCAGCAACTTTACTCCAGGCTCCAGTAGAGGGAGCTGTATACGTGTAGCTAGTTCATATCTAATCTAATGTGACCTAAGGAACTGAAGTGTGTTTGTTAAATTAAAAACAAAGCAGTCTCTTTCACTGCTAACTCATTCATTGCTTATAGGCTAGAACAAGAACACCGAGGAAATAAGGACTTTGCAGAATTTTGTGTTTACCACAATATTAGTATTTCTATTTGAAATATGCAATTTAAACTGTATATTTGTCGGCATGCATATCCAAATTAATACTAATAAAAAAGCAAAATGGAAGTTTACAATAAAAATACATCTGTAAAATATACAATTGAAACTGTACATTTGTTGACATGTATATCCACATTAATACTAATAAAAAACAATGTTGAAATTTACAATAACAATCATGTTGATAAATGGTGTGTTACATACGATAGATACTGGAGAAAGGACGGACTGGAACTCTTATGATATTACTTATAGAAAAGTTTAGAATCTCTTTAAAGTTGTATTTGTAATTCCATATGTTTACAGATATAAGGGCAAGGGTGCATTTGCAGACATTAAACTGTAGATTTGTTGTATATTTCATATAAGTACTCATGAAAGGGCAACATGATAATTCCAAATAGCTCATTCGGAATTACTGTTTCATAACCGATTTAAAACTTAATAAAACAGATAAAATCCTGTCTGTATAATACTAATATAACTTATAGGAACGATAAAACCGCATCACTTTTTTTTTATAAGTTTCTATGTGGAATTTTTGGCAGGGTTTAAACACATAATTTAATGCAAAATCACAAGAATTACACATGAATTAATGCATTTTTGGGCAACCTTTATAAATTTAGGCGTTACGTGTGACACATTTTTGGAATTAGCTTTATATATATATATAAATTCTAAAAAGTGAATAATATATAGTGTTCCGTACAAAAAAATACCAATGACATCATCCCAGTAAACATTAATGTAACTTTACCTCTCTGAGAAGTAAAATTAAGAGAACATTTTTATATAAAATATTTTACATAATTTTACATAGCATATACGTAAAATAATATCATATTTAAGTCAACATATTAACTTAATTACTTATACACAAGTTTACATATTTGTTACATAATTTTACTTAAAAATGTTTACTTACTTACTGCATTTTACGACATGGAACGCCGCACGCCAGTTTGCTTAAAATCTAACGTTTGTGTTTATTGATCATTTTTGTGAAAAATTGTGGATGATGCCTTTTAATAACTTTGATGCAGAACTGTGAACCATAAAGCGTTGACTTTTTTAAATATTTTTTTATTTGGACGTTTTATTAGTGTAGAGGTTAGGTGCAAACATAAACATGCCCGAAAAATGGTGTCTTGTTTGCGAATTTGGTGTACATACATTGGAGGGCACAATTTTCCAGTGAATGACCCAAAAGTAAGTTTGTGTTGTACCGTTTTTATAAAGATATTTATTTAAATGAAACGTAATCTTTTTATAGGTTAGAATTATTTCTCGGGCATACAAGGTAACCAAACATTTTTTTTTAATATCAGAATCGGTTTCAACGTGTTAAAAAACAGGATTAGATGGTTCTTATCAAAAGCGCAGCTCTTTTTTTTGTTGTCTTGTGATTAATGATATTGCTTGTATCGTCATTAAAAAAATTAAGTTGATCATTATAAAACTACGAAGAAAACTAGAATTGTCTGAACCTTTTTGGTTAATTTTGTTGCAATAAATTAAGACAATTAAGATTTGCCATTATAAAAAAATATGCTTCTGGTAGAGTTAAATCATCTTGGCAAAGGACCCCGCACATTTTCTTATTTAAAATGGTTCTCGGTGAATGTAATACCTAATATAATACAATTTAATATTTATACAAAAAAAGCTTAAGAAACAGTAACAAGTTCGAAAATTGAATCGTTGATTGTTTACTTTTCAGTGGCGTTAACAATTTGTTTATATGACTGTTTAAGAAACTGTACTTTTATCATGGGATTCTCACAAGATTGATGCACTCGTCTACAGCTTATGCATGAAAAAAAGTACTCTTTTTACACTTGTTGCACAAATAAGTATTTTAAAATTATTTAAAACAATTTTTTGGCAATTATTTAACAAATGCATTTTTTCACGCTTCACGGCTCCCAATTGGCGTAGAAAACCCCGTTTTTTTAAATTGTTTCTTTTTTTTGTGATCTTTTGAAGCATTCTAATAATTTTTAATTATGTTTAATTTTGAGAAAAAAAAATTCTTTATAAAAAATTTAAAATGATTTTAAATAGTTTTAAAAATTTATGTGTTAACACCACTGAAGAGTAGGAGAAAAGTCTACGTTAAAAAAAAATTGTTCTATGACTTGATGCACTTAAACAGCCAACGGTTCAATTTTCGAATTTGTTAACGTTTTTTTGGCGTTGTTATAAACATTTCCACTTGAAATTTGGTGTGATGATTTAATGGGCTTATTTAGCATATTTTTTTATTACATTTTGCAAAAAAATCTCTTAATTTTAGAGCGAAATTCAAAAAACCAGGATATTCTAAGATCTCTAGAGGCTTTAAAATTAATCAAGAATATAGGCACTGTGTGAAGTCATTCACTCCTAGTTGCATTTTCATTCCCCTTTTTTCAGCAGTTATATGCTGCATACTCTTATGTTGAAATACTCCAATAATCCCCAAATCACCATCTCTGACAAATTAGACAAATCTGATTTTAAATAGCTGGGTTTTAACAGTGTAAACTCAACCTCGAGACAGACTTTCGGATTGAATGACAGCACTTTGAGTACATCACGTTTAAAGCAGTATACTTCTGAAACTCATCGGATCAACTTCAAATTTTCAGTATTATAATTATTCAATGATTACTTTGCATAAACGTAATAAAAAGTGAATAATGAAATTTGACTAAATGACCCCATTTCATTGGAAACGTGTTTTCGTAAAGTTTTGTTAAAATATATACATTATTAATTAAGCTATCATAAATTGTTTAATAACTTAACAAATTGATCAAAATAGTTTGTATCTAGTTTTCTTCACAATTTAGTAAAGAATAATCTATTTTTCTTTATTGCGATACAAGCTATATAACCAGATTTACTACACTATACAGGGTGCGCCACTTAAAGCTCCCCGAACTTGTAACTTTTTTATTTTCTAAGCAATGACCATGTTGGGCACATCAAATTGTAGACATTTTTAAAGCCTTTAACCGTCCATACAGAGTGATTTTTTTTTTAAATTGTTAAGAAAGGAAACTTAATTTCTTTGGATATTTTTTTACCTCATCCTGTACATAGACTGTGTTAATGTTTTCTTATAAAGGCTTTAATTAGCTTCAATTTATGTTATTAAAATTGAAAAATTTGCAATTTTCTACTTGTACATTTTAATATGTTAGTTTTTAAAAATGATTTTTTTTGGTTTTTATTACTGTTTTGTTACGCTGAATATTGTTTGTGATATGTCTTTTAGAGATAAGGCATAAAATTATTATTTACATTCCTTTCAAAGTAATTAAAAAAAAAATCAGTTTGGAATCGGATAGTGTTTTTAATTCCTTTCTCTAAAACCAAAAAGAATTTCGAATATGATGTAATAATATAAATTGAAGCTAATTAAAACCTTTATAAGAAAACATTAACGCATTTCATGTACAGGGTGACGTGAAAAAATATTCAAGGAAATTAAGATTTATTTCTTAACAATTTTTTCAAAGAAATTTTTTTTAAATGCTTTAAAAATATCTACAATTTGATGTGCCCAGCATGGTCGTCCCTTAAAAAATAAGAAAATTACAAGCCTGGGGAGTTTTAAATGGTGCACCCCGTATATGACACCTAACCTTTTTAACCTAACCTTTTAACGGACTAATATTTCAATTTTTTCACAGATTGTGTAACTGATGTTCAAGTAGCAAATGTCAGAGTGACGAAGGCTGACCAAAGAACGGGTAAAACAGAAACGACCCGAGAAATGCTTAACACTTATTGTAGATACTTAGCTAACTTGAATATAGATTAGTTACAAAAAAGACACTTTTATTAATCTCTCCTAAATCAACAGTTGTTAATAAAATAAATTAAATGAAATTTGAGCTTTACTAGGAATGCAAGGTGAAGTAGGTAGGTGGGTATAAATCATTGGAGAAGAAAAAAATATCGTATAGCTGCTTTCTAAAGAGGACAACGCCTAATGTCTGGTTTACCTACTGGGATATGAAGATGGAATTAAAGCTCTTTACTTTGTTGATACTAATTAACTTAGTTTAAACTGTCATTCAATTCATGAATCTTTACTAAGCTAATATATGTTGACAAATCAGACAACATATCTTGCATTATATACTTTTTATCTCTTTTTGATGTAGCATGTATTTGTTTTATATACCTACTACCATAATGTTCAAAATAGCACCCTATAGTACTTTTTAAATATTGATACTAGAGAACTGGATTCTTGGAGTTAAATATATGAATATAAATTCCTCATAAATTGTCCAGAAAAATTGATATTCTTTAGGAAATAACTGGAGGAGACATCAACTATTATTTTTAAGTAAAATACCTCTGAACATTTTTAGACAGTTAGATAGTTTTATATTTTAAATATAACCATTTTTTACAAAAATATTTTCATTCAAAATATAAAACTACTCGGCTCTCTAAAAGTAAAACGTGGTGTCAACTTTGGTAATTTTCTAAAGAAATATATATTTCTGCATAACTTATAACTTCAAAAATTCAATTGTGTAGTATCAATATTTAAAAAGTGCTGGGATATGCTATTTTGATCATACGGTAGGTAGATAAAATAAATACATGCTACATCAAAAAGAAATAAAAAGTACATACATTAGTTACGTAGTGTAAGGTCACTATCAAGTGGTTGAATATACATATACGCTACGTCATAAAGAGATAAAATTAGTTACGTATGCTTTACATAGCAAATGGTTGAATATACATATACTCTACGTCATATGTTCCGTACTGTGAGGTCACAGTGCTACCTCTTCACTATGTAAAAATCATATGCACATGTTGCTGACATTTCGCGAGTATGCACATATGATTATGCGTCACATTTTACATATACGCTACGTCATATGTTCCGTACCGTGAGGTCACAGTGCTACCTCTTCACTATGTAAAAATCATATGCACATGTTGCTGACATTTCGCAGAGTATGCACATATGATTATGCGTCACATTTTACATAGCACGTTACTTCTGCGAAACTTAGTTTACGTAGCATTTACGTAAATGCTATATATTTATGTTTGCTGGGATTACTCTAATGAAATAAAAAATCGACTTATTTCAGAAATTTTAAAGAAAGTCTGGCTAAAAATGAATTTATGCCTTGATGGATGCACTGTATATACGTTACCTACTTAATAATTATCTAAAATTACCAACAAGAACAGACTGGAACATGGAAGAAATCTGAAATATATTATGCGCATACGCAATATGTGATGTCATCAATTCGGCAGGTATTAACCACAAATAGGTTTTCCAATTACTATAGCTAGTGAACTAATAACATTTATTAAGAATTATTTTATTAGCCTTCTTTAATAGTGACAGCTTAAACTTTAATAAATGTTATTAGGTGCCTAATAAAAGTTATTCAGTAACATAATAAAAATAGCAATTTGGTTTTATTGAAAAATATCGATTTATTCCAATAAGATACGTTTGTTACCGTAACTGGAGAACTGATAACCATAATAATACTGTTTTAGGAAAATTACTTTAATAGCTCTTAGTACTTTAAAATGCTGTGAGTATTAAAGTCGTAATAATGGTTACAATGTTTTTAATAACCTTTATTAAGAACTCTTTAGCAAGGTACTTTAATAGGTCGGTTTTTCTCAGTGTGACTTCCGCTAGTTTGTTGATAGCCATGGTGGTTGAGCGTGCATTACGAAAACCACACTGAGAAAAATCGGCTAGGTACTTTTTTTTGCTAACAATAATTTAATTGCCACAAATGTTTTTTTAATTCGGACAAGTCGATGTAATATTTCAGATAAATAAAGTGACATTTCTAAAAGCAGATACTTGTTCCTATTAACCTACTCTTCTACAAGAAATAAATAGGTAATAAATGTGTTTAATAATAATTGCCCCAATTAAACTGTGTTTAGGAGTAGTTAAATATGAAGCTACCACAGTAGAAGCAACTTTCCTAAAAATATATATTAGTAACAACTACTCTACTATTTGTGACAAAACAATTTTAATATTAATCCAAGTATTCAGGTACTTGGGACAATTAAATTTTTATTTCGTGCATCTTCGAGTCTCGTTCGGTATCGACTCGTGGGTGCATTCCTTCGACCATATATACATAGACTTATCATTTCTTTGTTCTACATGGACAACTGTTTGAATGCAGCATTAGGGGGGTTGGGGAAAGGAGGGTAGAATCCTTTCCATGGGCGTATCAGTTACTAGGGGATCAACTTTTGTAATTTATTGAAAAATCAATACACATTAAAAATCTACCAAATTATATCAAAATCGGATATTTATTAAAAAAAAACACTCTCCCAGAAATCACTGCTTCCACATCCAGATCTACTACCCAAGTCTCCCATAACGAAAAAATTTTGTATGTGGAAATAATTGTTTATAGAACTTTAATAACAAAATATTTGAAATCGTCTACCACACAAACCCAGAAAACGATATCCCACATCGGTTATTGGGTGGGGGTGGTAGTGGGGATGGATGAAGTAAAAAAAATATTTTGAGGCCTTTGGCTCTTGTGCACACACTACACAATAACTACACTACACTACACAATTTTTTTTCACCCCCTTTTTTATAATGAGGTAGGGGTAGTAATGAGGGTTGACAATGCCAAGAATTTTTTTGAGACATTAGCTTCTCTTCTATACACTAAATACTAATTTTGGACTCTTACCTGCTTGATTTACCTATTTACCCCAATTTAACCCCCAACTCTTCAATGGAATAAGATGAAAATGATTATATTTCCATCTTATATAGTTCCAGATCTCGTTAAAATACATACGTCTACCAAAT
Organism: Rutpela maculata; assembly: GCA_936432065.2. Lineage (NCBI taxonomy): Eukaryota > Metazoa > Arthropoda > Insecta > Coleoptera > Cerambycidae > Rutpela > Rutpela maculata. The sequence continues at coordinate 134,743,454 of OW386286.2, read as the reverse complement.
TTCAAGTCAATATTTTAAGTGGTTCCAGAGTAATCTTGCGCACAAAAAACTTATAGACAGACCAACAGACAGACAGAAATTTTTCTTTATGCTCAGACTTAAAATCTCGACGTTTCATTACATTCTAAGCCTATTTGTACAATAAATTTTTTTTTTAATTTTTGTCGTTACTATACGTCCACTGGATGTGGAAGTAATAAAAACGTGTATATAATTCATTGAAAAATGAATTTCATAATGAGAATTGTGAATTTTTTAAACTGTTAAATGGAACTAATAAATTTACCATTAGGCTTTTACAAAATTATAGATTATTTTACAGAAATATTTGTAATAAATGTTACCATTTATGCTTTTATAAAAAAAAAATATGCATGTTTGTTTCATTACCTACACTGGTTATCAATACCTTGAAAGGATGGAAGACTGGTGAAGAAAATAAATGTAAAAAATTTATATATTTCATGATAAAATACATAAACAATATAAACAATAAATGGAGTCTAAATAAGTTTTAGTAGAATACATAGATTTCATGAAATACCTAATCATTGTAAAAAATAAACAAGTCACGTTTAATGAATGGCCTCAAGTGATTTACTGTCCCTTTTCCACGCCTATGACTTCTGTTTACGTACTTCTGAAATGAGCGACCACATCCTTTACCCCAATATTTTTTGCATACAATGCATTTATTTACCATGATGAACACTAATAATTCTCAAACTAACTGAAAATTCTAATTAACAGTTCGAATATACAAGAAAAGAGCACAAATCAACAAGAATTAAATATAGCGACGACAATTAATATTTGACACTTTTGACAGTATGTGTCCAGTATTGCACAGTTGCCAACACTTAATAAAATTTGCAGATAAATAAAAAAAGTGCGTAAAAAAATATCTAATTCATAGATAAGGTTATCTAAATCATTACATTTTGAAGATTATAGGCTAGAACACATATGTGTTATTAGTAATAATTACATTAGGGTGGTTTTAAAAACGCAATATCCTATCCTAAGTATTGGGATATTTCCTTAATAACATGACTAATGGAGTGACATGGCAAACTTGCATTAAGTTCTACCCCTCCTTTCCCCACCGCTATTCATGCCATCATCATTATATGTAAGCTAGGTCTATATGTATATATGGTCGAAGGTGCATTCCATCATAGAGAACAGAGAATTCATCATTTGCTAAATGTGGTTTGGTATGTACAGGTGCTTTATTACAAGGACCAAACTGTTCATGCACTACTTACTTCTAAAGATATTTACTGCATTAGGTAAGTCTATAGTACTCTTGCAGCTTTATTTAAATATTATAGTAGTTTTAGTAGCTAAATTTTATAAATCATTTGAGGATTCATTTTCACCGGATAGATATATATCTAACTTAAAATTATATAAATCGTTTTTATATTGTTCATTATAATTAAATGTATCTGCGTTTTATTTATAATGAATTATTTTCATTTTAAATTAAAAGTTTAACAGTAATTTATATTTTATATTGGATAGTGTATATAGCTTATAATAATTTTTTTGAACTTTCAAACAATTCGGGGGAAGCCGCAAAACAAAATTCGAATCTTCATTTTATTTTTATAGCGATCGAATGAAAATGTAGAGCCTTAAATAATTTATAGTAAAACTACTAATAGTATTTAAATTATGTACAGGATCGTCGCGCGAACGTTAGAACCTCATTTAACTTTGTTATTTTTGGAGTTACATAAAAAAGTTAAAAAATAAGAGGTATATGGGAACATGTATTTTCCAAAAATCATTTCAGAAAAACAATTCAACGATGCATTTAGGAGATTTGAATTTTACTTTGGTTTTTTAGATGGAATACACCGTATATTTTTACACCATCTGAAAGGCCATAAAAAAAGCCTTTTAATGATTATAAAACATAGTATTTTTCTTAAAAACTATACTAGATATTAAATTTTATATTTTGTTACCATTAAGTCACGGCCGACTCTGATGTTAACTAGAGTCGGCCGTGATTAAGTCATGGTAGTCCAAAAAATATATATATCAATCATTGAAATAATCTTTACTATTTTTGTTTTTTAAATTGAATATTATGTCCCTAACTTCAATAAAAGTTATTTCACTGAAAATAAATTCATATATTATACAATACAATATTATACATTCATAATACATTTTCCCCAATTTACAATAATTTGTCAGTCTAAAAATTAATATTTTTGCCGGTTTTTGTAGCTTTTTGAATATGGTAATGGTAGAACAATAAAATGATTTTTTTTTATTTTTTCGGAGTATACTTGAGGTTCATTTTTTTTTACACCTTAAAAGCAAGCAATAATTACCATGATGGAAAAACTATATATTGTATGCTATTAGCACTTCTTAAAATTTCGTCTTAGATTTACAATAACATTTCTTATAACATTTTAATTTGAGAAATAATCTGTAGATTTCACAAATTATTTTATATAAATGCAAACACACAAAATAAAAATTCCTTAACACAACATATTGTTTTTCGAACTTTATCTCTGTCCCTATCAGATTTAAAAATAAACAAAATAACCTTGTGATTATATATTCTTTATTTAAAATGTTAAATTAAAATTCATCTGCAGGTATCAGAACATAAATAAAATGTATTCAAACATAAAATGTAACTATATACCTAAATATAGTATCTATCTATTTAATCAGCCAGCTTCTTGACATCTCTTGCGTATCGTTGTTTTCCTTGCCTGAACTATTCAGCACAGATTTCTTCAAAGTATTTGTCAAATATGGAGGCAGCCACACCTAAATACATATCTAGTATACATATTGCACCTTCAATATTATCAAATCAAATCAAATCAAATCAAATTTATTTACCAACAGTTATTACATTTCATTTACTTAACTTTAGTCTATCAAATTGTATAATTTAATACTATGGCATGTTTGTGGCACCTAGATGTGAAACCATCTGTATGTGCTCTATTACTTAAGTAACTATATTGCACAATATTTAGGTATAGTTATACAAGAGATAAGATAAGAAAAAAGAATAAAACATACACATTCGGAAAATGTTGGATTTGGGTGGCACGCATAGTTTCAACGGCCTGACAGACCCGCCTACAATAAAGGCGTGTACCAGTGCTCTAGTAGAGGGAGCAAATAATGACGCGCTATCAAGAAAACACGTACATACATCATTATTGCTATTAAAAATTTCAGTACCATTTATTCAAAGGAAGGATGTAGTTGGCTCTGTTCAGTATAGGTAATATTATTACGTGCTTTAATAACTGAAATTATTTAACCCGTTTTACTTTCAAAACGAGTCAAATAATTCTTTACATTGCAAGTGGAAGACGGAAACAAATTGAAATTCCGCAAGCAGAGTTGCCCACGCACATGTGGTGGGGAAAGCAGGTGGCATCAGAAGGATGTGTTATACGATAAAAAAGAATAGCCTAGTTGCTTCGCTCTCGCTTGCTCTCATTGCCGACCCAAATGAAAAATTTTCTGACTCTGTATATCTACTTATTATGATTGTATATGTACAGTATCGGAAGATTTTGGATTTGGGTGGCAGGGATAGTTTCAACGGCTTGAGAGACCGCCTACAATAAAGGCGTGTACCAGTGCTCTAGTAGAGGGAGCAAATAATGACGCGCTATTACGAAAACACGTACATCATTGCTATTAAAAATTTCAGTACCATTTATTCAAAGGAAGGATGTAGTTGGCTCTGTTCAGTATAGGTAATATTATTACGTGCTTTAATAATTAAAATTATTTAACTCGTTATACTTTCAAAACGAGTCAAAATTCTTTACATTTCCCGCAGACAGAGCTGCCCACGTACATGTGGTGGGGAAAGCAGGTGGCACGGGCAGGATGTGTTAAACGATAAAAAAGAATAGCCTAGTTGCTTCGCTCTCGTTTGCTCTCATTGCCGACCCAAATGAAACATTTTCTGACACTGTATACTAATTAATATTACTATTATAATTACTGAGTGTACAGTAGTTTTTGTAACATTCTTTTGTAGACTTAAATACTTCCCAGCTAGTCACCACAATACACCAAAAGTAGTTTTGGGGTCAGCAACAAATCACAAACTAGTCAGAACCAATATGCATCGTCTAACGTGGTCAGCTGACCATCAGATCTATTGTATATTTGCCCATATTGAAACAGCACTATTAGAAAAGACAAATCAAGTAACCTACTCACTCTACTTACTACTTACCGAGGGGTATCACGTGAAAACTGCGGGACGAAATATCGCCTCTCAGATCGTCTCAGATCACCTATACAGCATCGGAAGTCCTGGATTAAGTATTGCATAGTTTCAGCGACTTAACCGACCGCCCACAATAAAGGCGTCTACCAGTGCTCTAGAAGAGGGGCAAATAGTGACACGCGCATCAAGAAAATCATATGTACATTATTGACAATTTAAGTATCTGAACTTTTCAGCAGGCGTATAAACTGACATTTTGAGTAGCTACTAAATAAAAACAAATCAAACTTTGGCTTATTAGAAATGAAGGGTGCAAGACGGAAATAAATTGAAATTCCACAGACAGAGCTGCCCACACAAATCAGGCGGCACGAGTAGGATATGTTATACGATAAAAAAGAATAGCCTAGTTGCTTCACTCTCGCTTGCTCTTATTGCCGTACCTAATCAAACACTTGTCGATACTGTATATTACCTCGGATTGCCCCATGGATCACCTCGGTAAGGGACGAAAAATCACCCGTGACTTACCCCTCGCTTCTTACTCACTACTGGCTTTATGGAAAAAGCTTTTAAGACTAGAAGCAACTAGGCCATTCTTTTAAGGTTGATAGATTTCTCAATTAAAGTGATTGAAGTAAGCGATGAAAACTATAAAGTTTCAGCATATGCGGATGATGTTGTAGTTTATCTGAATAATACGAGTGACTTGAAAATATTTCTAAACATTATAAAAATATATGAAAAAGGCTCCGGTACACAATTAAATATAAATAAAACGGCAATACTACCCTTAGGAAACTGGTGCGAGCAAAACAGTTTAAATGAAGCGGATATCCCCTTCAGACACAAACACAATATAAAAGTATTAGGATTAATATTAAGGAATACAACGAACGAGATGCTAGAGGAAAACTGGAACACAACGCTAAAAAATTTGCAAATATTAATTTTTCAAGACTTATTAAGAAATCTAAATCTGATAAAAAGTGTGGTACATTAACACGTACAGTGAGTGTAATTGCGGACTGGGCATGTACGTCCACGTAGCGCGAGAGATATGACAACCCAGGTAACAGCAAACTCGCCCGACGGCGGCATAGATTAAAGAGTCGGCGCTAGACCACTAAAGCATTCCCATTCTCAGTTATTTCATTTCAGCCAACTAGCACACGCGATGTTGCAATTCTTCCTATGCCCAGCCTGCCACTACACACACTATATATGTTAAGCAAGGTATGGTATCTGGCACAAGTTTTACCATTACCAAATGTATAGTCAAAAAATGGTTCAAACCATAGGTAAATTTTTGTGGGCGGGTCAATTATACAGAATTGCAAGAAACCAGCTGTACCAGTAAAAAAAAAGGTGGACAAGGGCTCATAAATATAAAATAAAGCAAAGGCATTATTCATAAACACAATTTAAATCTTGGAGTGGAGCGGACGTAAAACTAAATTATAAATCGAAAATAAACTATATATTTGAAAATGTAACAAGAAACTGTGTAGATAAAATATTTGTTCCTGTTTATGAAACTATGAAACAACTAAGGATGAAAAAAAATGACAATATAACGACAAAAAATATCTATAAAATAATAATTGAAACAAAGAATCAACAACCCCATATTGAAAAAAAATATAACGCTGATTGGAAATATATCTGGAATACAAAACAAAAACAAAAACCAACGACATGGAAGTCAGCTGCTTACAAGGCTGTAAATGAAGTGTATGCCACTGAAGTAAAATTGCAAAAAAATAATCTTGCAGATAACCCTAAATGTAAAAATTGTAATGCACAAGTAGATAATTTATTACATAGAGTAAAGGAGTATGTGGGGGTAAAAGATATATGGGCTTGGGTAAGAAATAGTGTAAATAGTAGATTTCAGTTAGATATTGAAAAATGTACCGTAGAGCGGGGTTACTTTGCCGCGATTTTGAGACATTCTGTTTAATAACTTTTTTTTCTTCAAGCATAGAGGGTTGTCTCAAATATATGTAAAATTTTCATGTTTACTCTTTTGATTAACGGTATTCCCTTGGGTCAAAAATTTTTCATTCACCTATATTTTTTTACCTAAAGTTTGTGTAAAGTCATCATGAAAACAGGGTCACTTTACATCAGGCTCTAAATCAGTACAGAAGTAATGTGTACCGTCTGCATTGGTGTCTTTACACAAAATAAGTGTTTTTTAAAAGTTGTGGGTACTTACTTGGAATTTTTTTGAATTATTTTAACTATTAAAACATTGTTAAAATACATTTTAAACTATTTTAAACTTTATTAAAATATTGTAACCAAAAATGTTTCTATAACAAAAAAATTAAACTTCAATAACTAAAAATAAAAAGAATATTTTTAAAATAAAAACACAAAGACAGGTACCTACACTATATTAAGAGGTACAGAAACAGTACAAAATTCTTATGACTTAAGATGATACTTTTGTGTATCGATATTAAATGTGTAGAGTCCCCTTTTAATAAAAGGCTCATTCAAATATTGAAGAATATCATCTTCATTCTGAATTGATATATCATCTTCCTGGGGAAAAACAACAACAAGACTAACAAGACTGGTTGACCGCCAGGTTTTTTTGTGTGCTGTTTATTAACTTTATTCCATATTGTTTTTTTGGGGATATTGTACAACTCCTCTGCTTCTTGGTAAGTTACATGCCTTCTCTGCACCGCTTGCGTCATTATAGTTTCTATATTGCCTTGATACAAGTTTTTTCTTATAAATTCGACCCATATTTTGATCTACAAAAATAAAATACATGCCTAATCATTTTTTTCTCTTGTGTAAAGTCACTAAAGAATGGCAACAGTTTTAATCAATTCGTCATATCTCAGAAACACATGAGAGAAAAGCATGATATCGTGCAGACGTAATCCTTATACAATAAGTATCAAAATATCTTAGTAGTACTTACCGTTCAAATGCCTCGGTTCACCCCCTTAGCATTCACCACTTCCGCGAATGAGATTTTTAGAAATTTTATCTACAACTTAGTAACACTTAACTTGCAACCCACAAGACCTCCGTTTTGGTACTAACCTGTAGATTCAAGTATGTTGTTTGTTAGGCCAGCTCGGGCGTGCCGCGCCATTGGCTGATTTTCGACAAATCAAATTAAAGTTATAAAAAAGCAGGTACACGTAAAGTCACCCATAGCATGTAAAGTAACCCCGCTCTACGGTAATACGATACAGAAACTCATAAGTGTTAAAATACAAGACAAGAGCGAAGGAGAAATATATAAGTGGTTTATCTGTGGAATGCTGTATGGAAATTTAGGAAAAAAATGCAAAAACGTTGAGTACTTTAAAAATATATTAAGAAAAAGTAGAATGGCAATTGTTAAAAGTAATATCAATGTTAATAGAAAGATTTTTTATTTTTAAATAGATGGAAAGATATAAAAATTAATTTTATATAATTTGGATATCTCCAGGAAAATGTTACGTAGTTTCACTTTCGTGGATCGTGATTGGCGTAGCATCGGTATTGAGTTTAGTTATACTAATAGGTAAAATTCTTAGTTTGGTAAGGGTTATGTAATTGTGTAAATATTTTAGAAAAAATAAAGATTTTATAAAAAAAAAAGAATAGGATTTTGCAGTGAAAGGGAAATAAGTATGCGATTATTTTCGGTTTATTATAAATATTTAAAAAATCATAAATGGTATAATCTTTAAAATAGTTTCAGATACTTCCCATTGCTCTAAGGAATACAACCATATAGATAGACATAGATGACCAAACCGTTACTATTTCGTGTACAATCTGTTGTAAAAGTAGCAGATAGGGTCCCAGATAGCATTTATTATTCCACGAATGTACATTTTGCATTCCCAATGTTCTAATTGCATTCTATACTTGCCATGTATGTTCCCTCAACATTCCCATATAAATAATATTTTCACATATACAATATGATTATACATACGATATAAACGGAATATACAGAAAAGTTTATGTTCACAGTCGCATATACTGTGTACACGTATCAGGGAACGTTCTTCGTATATGTGTTCATGTACATCGTATAAACATTCGTCAATGATTTTATCTGTATAATACAGGTATATTTTTTGCAGAAATATTTGCATCGCTCGAGCGCCGCGCAGACAGTAATATCATCAAAAGTTCAGCACTTTTAACGCGAACGCTGATTGGTTCGATTTTTGAACTAATAAAAATAAACCTGCATCACAACTGATGAGACAGCAATGCTAGTTTTATAGTACCTATCTACCTACCTACCTACAAAAATAATTATGATATTTCTCTATCTATATAGATTTGGTTTAAGTACATTTATAATCATCCCCTGTGCGGTGTATGACGTATTATAAATTTTAAATCGTTCGTCAATATTATTGTATATATGAAATATGTTTTAAATTTTGAATCCAGACTTTAGATTTGTGATCGAATATTAAATAATAATGAATATGAAATATTAAATAATAATGAATGAAATATTAAATAATAATGAATAATAACCCTTTTTTAATTTATGTACTGTGTTCAATTAATTAGTAACTATCAGCATTTCTTAAGCAGGTAGTTCAGACTTAGAATGGTTATTTAATTACATTTTCCCTTTTATATATTTAGATTTCCGTCTTCCATGTCATTACAATCCCCTTGTAGAATTTTTTACGCTTCTGCTGTCAAATGCAAATGTCGATTTCTTCAATTTGTGTTTTGTTTTTTGTTTTTTGTTTTCCCGTGATTTATTATAATTATTCCAAGTATACACACTGAGAAAAATCGGCTAGGTACTTTTTTTTGCTAACAATAATTTAATTGCCACAAATGTTTTTTTAATTCGGACAAGTCGATGTAATATTTCAGATAAATAAAATGACATTTCTAAAAGCAGATACTTGTTCCTATTAACCTACTCTTCTACAAGAAATAAATAGGTAATAAATGTGTTTAATAATAATTGCCCCAATTAAACTGTGTTTAGGAGTAGTTAAATATGAAGCTACCACAGCAGAAGCAAGTTTCCTAAAAATATATATTAGTAACAACTACTCTACTATTTGTGACAAAACAACTTTAATATTAATCCAAGTACTCAGGTACTTGGGGCAATTAAATTTTTATTTCGTGCATCTTCGAGTCTCGTTCGGTATCGACTCGTGGGTGCATTCCATCATAGAGAACAGAGAATTCATCATTTGCTAAATGTGGTTTGGTATGTACAGGTGCTTTATTACAAGGACCAAACTGTTCATGCACTACTTACTTCTAAAGATATTTACTGCATTAGGTAAGTCTATAGTACACTTGCAGCTTTATTTAAATATTATAGTAGTTTTAGTAGCTAAATTTTATAAATCATTCGAGGATTCATTTTCACCGGATAGATATATATCTAACTTAAAACTATATAAATCGTTTTTATATTGTTCATTATAATTAAATGTATCTGCGTTTTATTTATAATGAATTATTTTCTATTTTAAATTAAAAGTTTAACAGTAATTTATACTTTTATATTGGATAGTGTATATAGGCTTATAATCATTTTTTTGAACTTTCAAACAATTCGGGGGAAGCCGCAAAACAAAATTCGAATCTTCATTTTATTTTTATAGCGATCGAATGAAGATGTAGAGCCTTAAATAATTTATAGTAAAACTACTAATAGTATTTAAATTATGTACAGGATGGTCGCGCGAACGTTAGAACCTCATTTAACTTTGTTATTTTTGGAGTTACATAAAAAAGTTAAAAAATAAGAGGTATATGGGAACATGTATTCTCCAAAAATCATTTCAGAAAAACAGTTCAACGATGCATTTCGGAGATTTGAATTTTACTTTGGTTTTTTAGATGGAACACACCGTATATTTTTACACCATCTGAAAGGCCATAAAAAAAGCCTTTTAATGATTATAAAACAGTATTTTTCTTAAAAACTATACTAGATATTAAATTTTATATTTTGTTACCATTAAGTCACGGCCGACTCTGTTAACTAGAGTCGGCCGTGATTAAGTCCTGGTAGTCCTAAAAATATATATATATCAATCATTGAAATTCCCCATTTTATTTAAAACATAGTGAAATTAGTTATCAACAAATATTTTGACATGACTACCCACTAAACAATGCATTATTACTTTAATAGAACCTCAATATTACAAAGTTACATGTAATGTTATGTAAAACAGATCATGAATAGTGTCGTAATGTTACTACAAAGTAATTTGTCATACTATTAAATGTTACTCTGTTACATTGTTAAAAAGGTAACATTGTGAAAATATTACTTAATGTTCATAACATATTGACGTAATAATTTATCAATATAACTTGTCACATTACATACTTATTTAACGTGTTACATTACATACTTATTTATATCTCACCATGAATATCATTGCTGCAACGTATGCTTAATATTCGAATCAAGCGCGGATCTAGAAATTTCAATAATTTTTTTCTCGTCTGTGGCGCATGGGACCCAGACGAAATATGGGAAATAACATCTCGAGAAGCACTTCTCTAATGACCCCTAAAAAATTTTGAAAAAGCAGTTTGCGAAACATTTTTTCAAAATTCGGTTACCCCCCAGGTCTAGGCACTCCTGTTTAAAATTTTTTTTTTTTTGTTATATGCCTTTTACTTTTCATAAAAATACAATTAGAAGCGGCTATAATACTATTGAATGAGGATAAATGCGTGTCGAATTGTTCCGTAGATGTTTGTACGTCCTCTGGCTGCCGATGTTAAAAGAAGAACTTAACAAACTCAACATTGTTTAAAATAAAGCTATTAACTAAATATATCAACAGTTCTGTGTAAGCAGTAAGTATCTATGGATACTGAAATATAACAAATATATTCTTAAAGCTGTGTATTTAATATGCACAGCCCACAAACATTATAAATATGCTTTGAGAAAGGAAACAGATTCGTTTTCCGAAACGTCAGCAAAATACGTCATTTTTATATTTTTGTTCTTATTCATTATTTGTCAAAAACCACCCTCTAACTGATCCGTTGACGTAAAAGTCACAGGCGTAGAGGTTATTTTCCAGTAAAATACTGGTTAATTGTATTATTTTGTAGATTTCAGACATTGTTTAGAAGAAAATACATGTGGCAGAGCATCCCAATAAGAATAGAAAAAAAAAAATACAACAATACGTTTTGAAGTTTATGAAAATATTTTCATTACTAACTGAGATACAAGTAATTGAAATTTTGTGATTTGTTAAATTGTAAATCACAAAATTTCAATTCGTTGTATTTCAGTTAGTAATGAAAATATTTTCATAAACTTCAAAACATATTGTTGTATTTTTATGAAAAGTAAAATGCATATGACAAAAAAAAAATTAAACTGGAGTCCCTAGACCTGGGGGGGTAACCGAATTTTGAAAAAAATTTTCGCAAACTGCTTTTTCAAAATTTTTTAGGGATCGTTACAGAAGTGCTTCTCGAGATGTTATTTCCCATATTTCGTATGGGTCCCATGCACCACAGACGAGAAAAAAAATTATTGAAATTTCTAGATCCGCACTTGATTCGAATACTAGTAAGGCAATGTAGTATCAAGATAAATGTAAATATTAAGGCAACATTAATTTAGTTCTGAATTAATATTGACCCAAAGTAACAACCTTGGTTGAATACTATAGTTGTCCCAGTGCCAGTTAGTATCAGAGGATTACGGACAGAAATATTGTGTCAAATGATGTGTTTTTACTCATAGGAGATTGTAAGATGTACTGTACAAATGAGTGGGGGACACATTATTCGACAGGCTGTCCATAATCCTTCAGCACTAACTTGCATCAGTTGAGGCATCTATAGTATTTAATAAATAATCAACTAAACCTAAAATAAAAAGAAATCATTTAATCAAAAATATATTTTGTTAAAAATATACATAAGAATATACAATGTATAAAAATAAATAAAAATAAAAATGCAAATTCTCAACAATAAGTGTTATAAAAAAAAATCCATATTATTCATTGCCTCTCTCGCTGTTTCCTTTGTTTGGCGAAACGCAGCCATTCAGCTACCACATCTTCGAATTGTTTTGCTGTGGTGGCTGAGAAGGTAATTTTGACAGCCCCTGTTAAAAAATGGAATATATTATCTGATCGAGAATACAGTATAGAGGTATCGTAGTTACTGACATAACATAGTTAATCATTATCTTTATTATGGTACAAAAACACGAGACCATAGGTCGAATGACTTTCAGTTATTGAGTTATATTATCAAAATGGCAACCAAGCTTAAGTGCAAATAAAAATGTATGCTATTCAAAATAGAAACCTCGAATGGTGTTTGGTAATTTGTTAGTTTTTATATCCATTAGCAGAGAAAAACATTGGCTGACGTGTACGTTGCTGATTTTCAGAAATATTCTCAATTTACTCCAAAAAAATGTCAAAGTAAGACAATCAGTCGGGAATTTTGCCCTGCAAAAGGTGAAGTAGTAATGATTTTGATATATGTTGTTTAAGTCGAGGCCATGATAAAAAACACAAGTTTTCAACCTTGGAAGTGGGGGAAAAATGTTGAAGACAAAGTTGAAGAGGACAAAATTTCCTACATTTTTATTGTAAGTCTAATTTTTAAAGAGATACAGCGTTAGACAAATGGATTTAAGAAGACAAATTTTTTTTATTATATAATGCATGTTTATAACAACATATTTTATAATATTTGTATTATTATAATAAAGATATATTATAATAATACTTGTATTGAAACTAAAAAAAAATATTAAATTGACGGGATAGTATTACAGTGGCTTACATCATTCCTCGAAAATAGGAAACAAGAGTTATTAATTATAATGATAGGTATTCAGAAAAATTGGCAGAGTCGATACTTGCTTTTATACTCTTTTTGTAATTTTTAGATAAGAATCCAACATTTTTTAAGGAAATTTCAAATTATAAAATTTTATGTCCCGACTATTGGCTACAAAATTTTAAATCCCTTACAAAATCCTTACACACATTTAATCCTTACACAATTGCTTAGAGACATTCAATATATCAAAAATGTAAGTAATTATTATCAAATCAAAAACACTGCTCTCTAAGCCTGTACGTATTAAAGGCAGGACCGTTCGCGCAACAATGAAGTTTTGAAAAAAAAAATCGTTAAACTTCATTTTCCCACCGCTGAATCTCGTTACGTATTAGACTTACAATAAAAATGTATATACAAAAAATGTATGCAATTTTGTCCTCTTCACCCAGCAAACAAAGAATGTAGCCGTAATATTATGCAATGTTAAGTGGAAGTAACATGTTTAATATTATCTTGCAATATTTATATTAACACAACGTAACTGAGAAATGTTAAATTTGGAAATATTAAACAAACATTTAAGTAACATTGGTTACATTAAATAACATTTAATAGTATGACAAAATACTTTCTAGCAACGTTGAAGTTACATTAAAAGTTATAATATCTTGTTTACTGGGCAACTTTGTCTGGAACATTCTTCTCGTAGGATCGAGCATTGCTAAATTATTTCGAAAAAACATTTTTTTTTTCACTTCTTAATTATTAATAAGAAACGTCAGCCAATGAGAAATCAGCATTGTAAATTTCAGCCACTGTTTTTTATGTGCTTTACAAACAAACAAAGCTTTCTGCAAAGTGGTTGAAACAATAAAATAATATAGAAGCGTTTTTTTTTTCGCATTTTTGAAAATTCACCTCCTTTAAATGCAGCAGTACACAGGTGACTGAAGTTTGTTTTATTGTTTCTTACCGCTTTGCGAAACTTTTGATATATGGTACAGCGACAATAAAATCACTTAATTTTTAGTATAACATAATTTAATTAAAAAAATTAAATTACAAAAAAAAAACGCAGGGACAATAGATTTCAGCCAACTGCATTTATATCAATGTCATATTGTCAGGCAACGTTTAAAACAACTGGCTGATACAATAAAATCATATAGGACCGTTTGTTTTTTTTGCACTTTTAAATAACTGTTACTGTTAATTAAAAAATCAGCAACGCCGTAATGACTGAAATGGGTTTTCCGGCTTGTTATTATGAGATCTTTACACTTTTTGACTTCAGTCACACGATAAAATCATATAAAAAATTCTGCCACCAGCTCCCTAGCTACTACGTTGGTCGAGCAGCCAACTTAAAACAGGGACAATTGATTTACTTATCGGTGGCCTAATATCAAATTTTTATTTTTTTTTATCCCCGTAATTAGTACCACATATGTAACGGATCTGGGGATAAACCTCTAGCCTCTGATGAGTAAAGCAGTAAATAACTGACATAAAATAAGCAGGTTGAAACAAGAATAATATTTTAATGTTATATATTTATCAATAAAATGCAATTAGTGTGCTTCGACAAATAACACAGGTGTAAAAATACCATAAATTTAAGGTAACTAAATAAAATTTATAGTTTATTTTTATTTTGTTGCTAAAAGTTTCCACGAATTTCTGTAATTATCTACTTACCTTATTCTCGCTTTTATCACCCATTTCTGAAATTAAGAGAATTAAGGCGCAACACACTTACTCACAAGATATCGAATGTTTTAAGGTTATGTTCATACTATTTTAGGCGTTCTGTGAATAGGCGAGTTTTCATAGAAGTTCATGGTAGTTACATAGAATAAACGTTGCAAATAATGTTAATGTATGATCAAATGCATATTATTCATAATGTATGAGATTCATTCGTAACACATTTTCAGTTATATATGTGAAATATTTTCGTGTAATATTACAAGTTACATTCTTGTAATATAATATGCTTATTTTAATCGCAATATTAAAGATACATTGATTATAATATGTGACATACATTTGTTAAATATAATTTTTTATATTACGGAAATATTTTCGAGCTAATATTAACTAAATGTTTCTTCAACATTTTGCAATTTAACATTTTTCAGCTATACTAAAGTTAGGTTATTTTAATATAAATATCATATTGCAAGAAAACATTAAATATGTTACTTCAGTTTAATATTGCGTAATATTACGGATATATATTTTGTTTAGTGGGTAACGTATTGTTTACTTTCAATTACATACTGTTGTTTTTCACCGGTAATTTATTGATAAATTGTAAAATGGTAAATTAGACAATTTGTTTCAAGATAAATACCATATTTTATATACTATTAAAAAGCTTTTTTATGGCATTTCAAATGGTGTAAAAATATATGGGGTGTTCCATTTAAAAATAAAAAACAAAAAGTAAAGTTCATATCAAGGAAATGCGACTTTCAATTGTTTTTATGAAATGGTTTTTGGAAAATACGTGTGATTTTCTATAACTTTTATTTTTGAACTTTTTTACGTAACTTCAAAAATAATGAAGTTAAATGAGGTTCTAATGTTCGCGCGGCCACCCTGTACTTGCCATAAATGTACTATTTACCTACCACAGTAAGTATATTTATCTGTAGTAGTATTTCAGGTTACTTCCTGCAATTAAACTGTTTAATAGGTACACAAAATAAAGTTACCTACAGTAATTAAAGGGAGTTTTTGTCACTAATAAACTATTTATTTACGATAGAAAACAAATTTCACCTGCCATGTTTTATTTGTGACAAATAAACAGGATCAACAACTCCATTTTGCCTAGTAGAATTAAAGTGTTCTCTTGTCCCAAATAGTACACAACTTTTTAACTGTTACAATTAAATTTTTATTTACCATTATTCAATTTTTCCCTCAGTGCATTAATTGCATTGCAGTAAGTATTTTACAATTGTGTACAATATAACTACCACATAGTTTTGTTGTCATTTGCAGATATTTTATATTTAGACACTAAAGTTTAATGTGTATCCCTTTGTACATATTATACTAAGCATACCACCTATATTAGTTATAATAATTACGGCGTTTGTAGGTATCGATTTTTGGGAAAAAAACCGAGGTGGTCTTTGTAATGGTCTCGGTCCACGAAAAGGAAGCTTGGTGGTCACCATTCAAACGGAAACAATTTGACTGATCATTGCAAAACAGATGAAACGTGGACACTTTACGGGGTGTTTAAATCTAATTTTCAAGAAGGTAGGTTCGATCTATTTCAATATTCAGGAGCTTTTGTTTATTTAAATCACAACCATTGGATTTGATTACAACATACGAGTTGTGATAGGTATTTATTTGTAGTAATTTGCTTTATATCTATTTCAGAGGATTATAGAAGAGCTGCAATTAATTGAAAAGGGCAGACATCACATCTGATGTACAGAGTGAACAAAAACAAATCAAAGGACTATGTACAAAAAGCACGTTATTCCTCCCGTCAGATGAACATAATGATATCGAAGAACATATTGGAAGCCGTCGACTTCCCAAGAAATTTTGTCCTTACTAGAAGTTGAAAGAAGATTATGTTGTTCTTTTAATAACTCTGGTAAGCATTTAAAGTACCTAAAATTTCGAATGTTCACTTGAACGAATTTCATATGAAAAAGAAAAATTAATAAAAGCCACACTTCGATTTAGGTGCAAAAACTTAAGTATTGTGGATATTTATTGTCAGCAAATGTGACAATGAAGTGTTTATGCCTAAATCGATGTGTGGTTTTTATTAACTTTTCTTTTTCATCTAAAATTCATTCAAGTGAACGTTCGAAACTTCAGGTACATTTAAAATCACAAGCATAAATATTTCCGAATTCCAAAAAAATATCTATGTTTTGTAGGTAAAGGACACCGCACAAAACAAATGAAAAAGAGGGCACAGTCAAATGGGCTGAAAATGCAGAATGTCTGAAAATGGCCAGTTTGAAAGGTCAAAGATCAGGAAGATCGGTACCCACTAATGTCATAATTGAGAGTATTATGTGACAATGAGTTGTTGTTATTCATATTCATAAGACCGGAAATGTCGCAGGTTTCATGAATGAGGGTGATTTTTTAAGGTCCTAGGCTTACTTTAAAGTGAGGGTGTGCGTGTGTGTGTGTGTGTGTGTGTGTGTGTGTGTGTGTGTGTGTGTGTGTGTGTGTATGTGGGGGGGGGTGGGGTTGGTTAGCGTGCGTGAGAGAGTGAAAGTGTGTTCCTATCAAAGAGTTCTATAAATAGAGGATACAAGCTGCATAAGCATAATGTATAAGCAGTGGACAGTGCGCAATCGGTGTGAGCATTCTCATCCTTCTCACACAGTTCGTTCTCTCTTTGTCGCACAGTACATGGGGGGCTGTGTTGCTTTGTAAAACAGAGTGGAGAGCAAAGGAGAGGGTACGAGGTCTGCGACAAAGACAAGGATGCTCGCGCCGTCCAGCAAATCAACGGCTTGTCTCCTTTAGTCAGAACTCTTTGGTTCATATGTGCAAACACATTAGAACAACAACGTTAAACAAATCCTCGTCATAATATGATACTCTCAACTATGACAGCGGGTACCGATATTCCTGATCTTTGACATTTCATATCTCAAAAACTGGCAATTTTCGGACATTATGCCCATAAAAACTTTTGATCAGGATATTATGAAGTACAACATACTACATTTTCAGCCCATTTAACTGTACCTTCTTTTCCATTTATTTTGTGCCTGCCGTGTCCTTTATGATAATATCAATTTGTTTAATTTATGTTTGATCAGTTTTATTTTTTCTGTAAGATCTTTGTAAGATGTTTTTATATTTTTCAACTTTATCATGGCCAGTTTTTAAAGAGAAGTAAGTACCTATTCAAATATAATACAATGTATTTTCTTTTGTAGTTGGACTAGCACGTATATCTCCTCCTCTAGACAGGAAGGAAATACCTTCTTCTAAAAATTGGAAAAGCCAAAAGAAAGTATTCAGCCAATAGGATCAGTCACAGATGATGTGTTGAGAATGAAAAGTGGACTTTGGCCATTACAAGATCACCATCGGCGACACCTGGACACTGGTTTTGAAAATGTAAGCCCTCCAATTTTTACTATTTTTTACTTACTGACAAAAAATTCGTTATAGTAAAATATGACAGTTCAAGTTGCAAAGAAAATTTTTTTGTTAAAAAAAATCTCAATTGAAATTTTTGTCACAATTGTTTTTTATTATTGCAATTCATTTTTGTAACAAAAAATAAAAATATATTTAAAGTAACACAACTGTTTTATTTATACCTTTTCCTATTTTATAATTTAAGATGCATACTTAATTGTTACAACAATGTAAAGTAATTAATAAAATAAAATCATGTTTTGTTCTTGGCAATTTAAAACACGATTTGAAATAGATAAAACTTTAAGGTAATGTAATATGATCATTAGATTTTTTCATAAATAACACGTTAAATATGATTTTTAAGTTGAAGTTTTAGAGTGATAAATGTTTGATCTATTTTAAAATGGTTTTTAACAGATCTTATTAACGTAAAACTATTTTTTTACATATATTCTTGGACCCTTGTAAAGTATTGTTATAGCAAATACAGTTTTATTTAAGTTTATTTAGCATTTGTGTGCTCCATTCAATAAAATTTGATGAATAAAACATTTGACTTATTTAGTTGAAAACTAATGGTAAAAACAAATTTTCTGTGCATATATTCCACACTTACTTACATAATATTCTTCACAAGGAATGTGAAATGTGGAAAATTAGAATAAGTACCTAATAATTGACTGTAACAATTAAACTTTAAAATTAGATATTGGATTTATTATATGCAAGTACTTCACTCATATCATGTATTCTCTTGAGTTTAATTATTATAATAATTTATTATTTGCTATAATCATAAATGAGTCGCTGCGTCATACTGAACATATTCGGAATGAAGCAGCGACTCATTAATGATTACAATAAGTAATAAATTATTATAATAATTAAACTTTGAAGAAAATACATTATATGAGTGAAGTACTTATAGCTGCCACTGATACATAATGTTCATTCCTACAATATACATGCATCATAGATTTATGATCCATGTGTAACATACCAGGCACCTACGGTTTAATTCCTACGAAGGTAGTACTCATATACCGTGAACATGCAGTGTACATTGTGAATGTAGGATGGACCTTCCTCCTATATACCTCATGTATCTATCAGTATATCAATATACGTTTCTGGTTCATATCAAGTTCCGTTTTGGTCTATGGGTACGTTGTAGGAATCTTACTCGTATATCGAGAGGCGGTCATCTGTACGTCTCTCTGACATTCAGATTTTCTACATGGAATACAAAATGAATATTCATTCTTAGTTCCATGGGTACATAAAGTACGTTCCAAGCACATGTTCTGAATGTAAAAATGCTATCTGGGGTTGTTCATGAAAAAATCAAAATAGTTATTGACCAATAGTTGCTACTATGCATTCAATAGCCAGCCAGCTACTTTGGGTGTACTGTACTCTGTAGTTACTTTATCACTACCACAGGTGAACACGGTTAATATGTCGCTTCACTTTAGCACACAACTGAGTGCGAGCACTGAACTCTACTATATAAATGGAAGGTCAATATCCATACCAATTTGTACGCCAAATTGAACCTCGCGCAAGTATGGCGACCATAAGGAGGAGCGCAATCGCACTATAAAATACGTCAGAGCCGGTCTTATTGTTACTGCAACTGTTTAAAACCCGGGACTTTGCCCCGATTCTTGCAACACAGTACCATACAAGATTGCACCATATTGTCTTAATTAACTTTGTTTATAACAGTTACAAAATATTACACAAAATAATCAATTTACACAAACGACAGAATAAACAAAGAATAAAATGGTGACACCGACTCTGGAAATTTCATCTAATCCAAGACTTACGCTACAGAATCTATGGAAAAGAAATAAAACACAGAATAGCGTCAGCCTGGCATCGGCGCGTAACTCCCGTAGACAGCCGTTTGGTTCAAGCACAGACATTAATTTCTCTACTGCGTCGACGCATGGCTTAGGGTTTTTGAATTCGTTACCACTTAATCTGTGCCGTAATTGCCGCATTTTGTTCACGCGCATATACCTATACTAGCCTTCCATTTATATAGTAGAGTTCAGTGAGTGCGAGTCAAATGTGCAGTAAGTATACTCATCTCAGTTGAATACATCACTTAGTTGTACAAAAAAAAAAAACATCTCAGTGAGTAAAACGTCTGCACAATAACCTAACCTATTAATCTTATTAGTGTGTACTGTACTCACAGTATCATAACATATATTTTGTGACCTTAATTATTATTTTTTCTTTCTGTTACACTGAAGTTGCTGTAAATTTATTATTATTTTTCCAATCTGGCGAATAAACAATTAAACATTAACCATTTGTAACTGAGTACAAAAGTGATTTTACTCCCAAGCTAGTACAGTTGATTAGAAGTGAGGATTAAAAAAAACTTTAAACTCACTTGCAAAAAAATTAAAGAAACATACCAACTGAGTAATGATACAAAATGTGAAAATAAACAGAACTTCGTGTAAAATGGAAGCGGCTACAGAGTAGTGATAATTACTGAATATCCAAAAATGTCCTAAGTTTCACGTGTCTAAGCGATAAATGTTGTCAAACATCAACTTAGTAACAAAATCACCATTGAAACAACACTAAATAACCGAATATTGCAATAGAGAATCAAATGACATGTAAAGGTAGTTTTAAAACTATCCCTGTGAAAAAAATCTCATCAATCCGTATTGAAAATTATCAAAAATTAATAAGTATCTATGAGAACCTATATGGTCAATAAGTTTCTATAAGAGTTAGGTAAAGTTGCTGTTGAAATTGTTATCAGTTTATGTCAGAATTGACCAGCAAAACGAGTCAAGCCATATCCATTTGTAAATCCAAACATTTACTTATACCACATCAATGGGAATTTATGAGCACAGTATCTAATGTAATTCGTGAGGTTTTCCATGATTAAAAGACAAGTGTTTCTTTAAGAAACGAGCTGCATTAGGTTAGAACAGTTTTGATTTGCAATTGAAGATTACAAATTACAATGTTTGAATAGGGATTTATGAGATCAGTTTCTATGAGTATTAATGTTTTTTTTTTCAGTAATATATTAAATGTGTTTTCATTTGTTTGAATGGGTAAAAAGAAAGGTCAGTTTTCAACTGCAATTACAAATACAAGTTTAATCGCTTCGAATAGGGTTATATGCGATCAATTTCTGAAAGTATTTATGCTGTTTTGCGAATATAATTGTGATGAGGTTTAATCAGTAACAAATTGTTCACTATTTGTTATGATATGGTCGGAAATTCCAAGTACACATTTAGTATTCCTTCAAGAGGATTGATGAGAGCAGTTTCTACGAGTATCTATTTGTTGTTCCTATAGTAAATTATATAAGTCTTTATCAGTACAGATTCGGATCTAATTTAAATATGAAAATTATATCAGAATAAAGCAACCAAATATTTTTAACAGTATCTATTTGTAAATCCAAACATTTACTTATACTATCTCAATGAGAATTTATGAGAACAGTATCTAATGTAAAACGTGCGGCTTTCCGTGGTTAAATGGCAAGAGTTTCTATAAGAAACGAGTTGCATTAGGTTAGAACAGTTTTGATTTGTAATTGAAGATTCAAAATTATAATGTTTGAATAGGGATTTATGAGATCAGTTTCTATGAGTATTAATGTGTTTTCTTCAGTAATATATTAAATGTGTTTTCATTTGTTTGAATGGGTAAAAAGAAAGGTCAGTTTTCAACTGCAATTACAAATACAAGTTTAATCACTTCGAATGGGGTTATATGCGATCAATTTCTAAAAGTATTTATGCTGTTTTCCGGATATAATTGTGATGAGGTTTAATCAGTAACAAATTGTTCACTACATGTTATGATATGGTCGGAAATTCCAAGTACACATTTGGTATTCCTTCAAGAGGATTGATGAGAGCAGTTTCTACGAGTATCTATTTGTTGTTCCTCTAGTAAATTATATAAGTCTTTATCAGTAAAGATTCGGATCTAATTTAAATATGAAAATTATATCAGAATAAAGCAACCAAATATTTTAAACAGTATCTATTTGTAAATCCAGACATTTACTTATACTATCTCAATGAGAATTTATGAGAACAGTATCTAATGTAAAACGTGCGGCTTTTCGTGGTTAAATGGCAAGTGTTTCTATAAGAAACGAGCTGCATTAGGTTAGAACAGTTTTGATTTGCAATTGAAGATTACAAATTATAATGTTTAAATAGGGATTTATGAGATCAGTTTCTATGAGTATTAATGTTTTTTTTTTTTCAGTAATATATTAAATGTGTTTTCATTTGTTTGAATGGGTAAAAAGGAAGGTCAGTTTTCAACTGCAATTACAAATACAAGTTTAATCACTTCGAATGGGGTTATATGCGATCAATTTCTAACAGTATTTATGCTGTTTTCCGAATATAATTGTGATGAGGTTTGATCCGTAACAAATTGTTCACTACATGTTACGATATGGTCGGAAATTCCAGGTACATATTTAGTATTCCTTCAAGAGGATTGATGAGAGCAGTTTCTACGAGTATTTATTTGTTGTTCCTACAGTAAATTATATAAGTCTTTATCAGTATGCATTCGGATCTAATTTAAATGCAAAAATCATATCAGAATGAAACCTCAAATATTTTAAACAGTGTCCACCTGTAAATCCAAACATTTAAAGATAATATTATAATGAGAATCCATCAGAACAGTATCTATAATGTGACGTGTGCGGTTTTCCGTAGCTAAATTTTAAAATTATTTGCAATAAATAAGCTTTAAGGGATTCGAACAGTTTTCATTTGCATTTCCAGATAAATAGTTTTAATTGTTAGGGATCTATGAGGTCAGTGTAATGTTTTTTTTTTTCAATAAAATGTGTTTTTATTAAAAAAAAACATTACACAAAGACACTGATCTCATAGATCCCTATTTAACAATTAAAACTATTCATCTGGAATTGCAAATTAAAACTGTTCAAATCCGTTAAAGCTATTTATTAAAAATACTTTTAAAATTTAGCCACGGAAAGCCGCACGCGTTACATTAGATACTGTTATGATTGGTTCTCATTAAAATATATCTTTAAATGTTTGGATTTACAAGTGGATACTGTTTAAAATATTTGGTTGTTTCATTCTGATATAATTTTTGTATTTAAAGTAGATCCGAATGCATACTGATAAAGATAAATTTTCTGTTGGAACAACAAATACATACTCATAGAAACTGCTATCATCAATCCTTTCGAAGGAATACTAAATATGTACCTGAAATTTCCGACCATATCGTAACATGTGGTAAACAATTTGTTACTGATCAAACCTCATCACAATTATATTCGAAATACTGATCGCATATAACTAACCCCATTCGAAGTGATTAAACTTGTACCTATTTGTAATTGCAGTTGAAAACTGACCTTTCTTTTTACCCATTCAAACAAATGAAAACACATTTAATATACTTATTACTGAAAAAAATAACATTAATACTCATAGAAACTCATCTCATAAATCCCTATTCAAACATCATAATTTGTAATCTTCAATTGCAAATCAAAACCCGGTCTTCGAAGCGTGTCGCCCGGGTTGGCTCCGGCGGGTTATATCGCCTGTAGTCCCCCCTCAAGAAACATGTAATTAGGTTTGTAACCTGTTTGTTTTTTCTTCTAAATAAATAAATAAATAAATAAATAAATAAAAACTGTTCTAACCTAATGCAGCTCGTTTCTTATAGAAACTCTTGCCATTTAACCACGGAAAGCCGCACGTTTTACATTAGATACTGTCCTCATAAATTCTCATTGAGATAGTATAAGTAAATGTCTGGATTTACAAATAGATACTGTTTAAAATATTTGGTTGCTTTATTCTGATATAATTTTCATATTTAAATTAGATCCGAATGGATACTGATAAAGACTTATATAATTTACTATTGGCACAACAAATACATACTCGTAGAAACTGCTATCATCAATCCTTTCGAAGTAATACGAAATATGTACCTGGAATTTCCACACGTAACATGTAGTGAACAATTTGTTACTGATCAAACCTCATCACAATTATATTCGGAAAACAGCATAAATACTGTTAGAAATTGATCGCATATAACCCCATTCGAAGTGATTAAATTTGTATTTGTAATTTCAGTTGCAAACTGACCTTTCTTTTTACCCATTCAAACATATGAAAACACATTTAATATATTACTGGAAAAAAAACATTAATACTCATAGAAACTGATCTCATAAATCCCTATTCAAACATTATAATTTGTAATCTTCAATTGCAAATCAAAACTGTTCTAACCTAATGCAGCTCGTTTCTTATAGAAACACTTGCCATTTAACCACGGAAAGCCGTACGTTTTACATTAGATACTGTTCTCATAAATTCTCATTGAGATAGTATAAGTAAATGTAAAGACTTATATAATTTACTAGAGGAACAACAAATAGATACTCGTAGAAACTGCTCTCATCAATCCTTTTGAAGGAATACTAAATGTGTACTTGGAATTTCCGACCATATCATAACAAGTAGTGAACAATTTGTTACTGATTAAACCTCATCACAATTATATTCGGAAAACAGCATAAATACTTTTGGAAATTAATCGCATATAACCCCATTCAAAGTGATTAAACTTGTATTTGTAATTGAAGTTGACAACTGACCTTTCTTTTTACCCATTCAAACAAATGAAAACACATTTAATATATTACTGAAAAAAAACATTAATACTCATAGAAACTGATCTCATAAATCCCTATTCAAACATTATAATTAGTAATCTTCAATTGCAAGTCAAAACTGTCCTAACCTAATGCAGCTCGTTTCTTATAGAAACACTTGCCATTTAACCACGGAAAGCCGCACGTTTTACCTTAGATACTATTCTCATAAATTCTCATTGATGTGGTATAAGTAAATGTTTGCTGCTCCATTCTGGTAGAAACTGATAGAAATTTCAGCAGCAGCTTTACTCCAGGCTCCAGTAGAGGGAGCTGTATACGTGTCGCTAATTCATATCTACTCTAATGTGACCTAAGGAACTGACGTGTGTTTGTTAAATTAAAAGTAAAGCAGTCTCTTTCACTGCCAACTCATTCATTGCTTCTAGGCTAGAACAAGAACACCCGAGGAAATAAGAACTTTGCAGTATTTTGTGTTTACCACAATATTAGTATTTCTATTTGAAATATGCAATTTAAACTGTACATTTGTCGGCATGCATATCCAAATTAATACTAATAAAAAGGCAAAATGGAAGTTTACAATAAAAATACATCTGTAAAATATACAATTGAAACTGTACATTTGTTGACATGTATATCCACATTAATACTAATAAAAAGACAATGTTGAAATTTACAATAAAAACATGTTGATAAATGGTGTGTTATATACGATAGATACTGGAGAAAGGACGAACTGGACTCTTATGATATTACTTATAGAGAAGTTTAGAATCTCTTTAAAGTTGTATCTGTAATTCCATATGTTTACAGATATAAGGGCAAGGGTGCATTTGCAGACACTAAACTGTAGATTTGTTGATGTATATTTCATATAAGTACTCATGAAAGGGCAACATGATAATTCCAAATAGCTCATTCGGAATTACTGTTTCATAACCGATTTAAAACTTAATAAAACAGATAAAATCCTGTCTGTATAATAATAATATAACTTATAGGAACGATAAAACCGCATCACTTTTTTTTTATAAGTTTCTATGTGGAATTTTTGGCAGGGATACGAGTGCTACATACTTATGACTTATCACGACAGTAACTGTTTTATTTGGTTTTATTACTATTACTGCAGCTCACGTGATACATTCCTCAACTTGCAGAACTCATTCCTTCATTGTTGACAGCCGCCAACTTGATTAACAGCGTCAGTAATTCGCCTCCGTCTTTGTCTATAACGCCGGCTCCACACATTGGAGCCAACGTTGGCACCAAGGTTGGCTTCAAGTTGGAGGTATTGTTTGGTTGAGCCACCATACATTGGAAATAATTGGGGCCAACCTCAGTTAGTCCCAAGCAGAGCCAACATCAAGATGTCGGACATAGAAACTGCTGTTTGTGCGATTGCCGTAATGATATGTGCATAGGTATAATATTTTGCTACAAAAAAGACAAAAATGGCCCTTCCAAAAATTCCAGCACCTTTTTATTATCCCATACCGTCTGAGAAATTTTTAAAAACCTTAAAATATCTTCACCGTACGAACAATAATTTCACACTGAATGAAAGCGGTATACCCGCGCCAATGTGTGGTCGACAACACGCACATTGGGGCCAATCCATTTGATGTGTTGTCGAAAAACCGACAGAAGACGGAAAACTTCCAACGTTGGCGCGAGTCATAAAAACATTGGCGCCAACGTTGCCTCCAACACTATTTTGTCGATCCACACATTGGACGAACGTTGTTGGCGCCCACGGTCAGTAAACTATACGGTTGCATCTAGAGATGGTACGAAGGAACCGAACCTGTTCTTTCGGAACAGGTCCGAGCTAACAGTTCCGCGGAACAGTTCTCAGATTTAGAAAATACTAGTTCCGACTCCGCTGGACTGTCATGCGTTTGAGCGGAGCACTGAGCACATGATAACGTTGTACCTTCGGACACGGAGCCGGAGTGGAGTGAGCAGATTAGACTTGCGGACTTTTTGGTATTGGTGGTAAGTGCATGGTAGTATTTGTGTGGGATGTATATAATAATAATAAATTCTATTTAATTAGTGTTAAGTGTTACAAAAATGTAGCTCTAGCATTTTTTAATTCGAGGAGTTTTAGGAATAGTTTGAAGCATTAGGTGCATATTTTGACTTATTTCCATGTAACAATGAAGAATGAAATGAATTGAAGAAATGGTAAAACTTAGAAATGAAATACTCACGGTTCTAAATCGCATTACAAAACAAATTAAAAGTATATTAATTTATGACACCCTCTACTCTTATTCAGAGTTCAAATACTAGTTCATATCGGTTTTGATATACAGGACGTATTTTGTATTGACCACTTTCTTTTCAAGAGCTTGGAGCTCTGGAGATTTCAAAATCAAAACTTTGAATGGAGTATATAATTGACATGTCAGTTTTCAACCTTCAACAACCAATCAGCATTCTTGTTTCAAAAAAATCAGGACTCTAAGCACTTGAAAAGAAAGCGATGTCATTATGGAGCATATGGAGCTGCGAGTGCGAAAGAACGGGCAATCACTAATGCCGGACTCGGAGCAGGTCGGAATCGGAACAGGTTTTTGGAACAGGTATACTTTTTTACCCGGAACAGTTCCGACCTGTTCCGAGAAAAATCCACTCAGTACCATCTCTAGTTGCATCATACAGCAGCTTTTAGACGAAGGAGCGCGCGGGAGGGGTAACCGAAAATGACGTAGCCTCTAGACTCAGCCAGGGCCGGCACTAGACATTTTGCTACTCACTCAATTAATAAACACTGATATAAACGAATAGTATACACTGGGAAGAAAACTAGTTCATTACACCAGACAGTGACAGTGCGATGTGCGACAAACAATATAAAAAATAACCACACTGTCGTTGTAGTATGCCAGACAAATTGAAAACACAACACGCGGCAACTAGTGCCGGCTCTGGATTTACCTAGACTTTGATCTTGATCAGAATAATTAAACAAATAAAGCGTGCAAGAGAGACATATATCCTATTCCCAAGCAAAAGAAAGAGACAAAGAGATCGGTGGCTACATGACGTAGGCGCTAGACCGAAGTTCCCCCCCGCGCGCTCCTTCGTCTAGAAGCTACTGGATGAGGTAACCGTTATAGTTTAATGACCGTGGTTGGCGCCAACGTTGGCTCCAATGTGTGAAGCCGGCGTAAGGCAAATCTAAATATTTGTTTATAGGCATTTTGAAAAAATCTCATGAGGAAAATCACACAACACAAATATTATTTTAGGTTAGGTAAACATCAACAGACCATGGAGGCATAGATTAAAGAATATTATATATGATATAGATAGGCAACTCTAAGGGATTTTTTAAACAGCAAAACTTACGTCGCGGGTGGCGCTGTATTCCCGCCTTTTTGATACAGGCGGGATTGACAGGCGGGAATTTTAAATGATTTTCAAACAAATTGCTTAGGCCATCATTAGACTACAAAAGTTCTTTGACAAAGATTTTTTATAAAAGATATTTTATGAGATGAAATATCTATCAAATTACTTATAAAATATCTTTTATAAAAGATCTTTGTCAAAGAACTTTTATAGTCTAACAGTGGCCTTAAAATTAAATAAGTCATTTCAAAACTAGAAATTGATCATTTATTAATTTAACGGAAAATCATTACAATAAATACAATAATATTTAAAAATACATTTAAAAAGTAACTAACGTAAGTAAAATTATTACAAAAGTATTCAGATGTTGAAACTGAGTTGAAATAAGTAAAATGTTAAAGTAACTAATGTACCAAAATACCTATAATACAATTAAATAATAGCGGGTTTATACGTGCATGGATTTAGTAGCGCCAGTAGATATTGGCACGCCAGTAAAAAAATATTGCACATATAAACAGTTACTGGCGAGCATGCATCAATGCATGCAAAGTCAAAGCCTGCTCGCCAGTAACTGTTTATACTTGTAATATTATTTACTGGCATGCCAATATTTACTGGCGTCACTAAATCCATGCACGTATAAACCCATTATAATATATATTTTCACGTCCTTCACTAATATTAAGTGGTGTGAATCAGTCTTTTTGGAATTTAGATTTTTCATTATCATATAGGTTACAAAAAACTGACATTGACTGTGAAATGTCCTAAGTAATGTATTTGAATAATGTTAATCCAGAAGAAAAACATACGTATTTGTGTTTTTTTTACTTTTTTCCACCATTCGATGGGAATGATTTCGATTTATAACAAATGTAAAAATTGACATGAAAAATTCACATATACGATGGGACTGCACATACCTGCAATTGTATTTATTATGTATGTAACCTAATATTTTGTACATGTCCGTCATTACAAGACTGAAAAACTTTTTCATCGGTAAGAACAACATTGGTCCAAAACTCCAACCAGCGATAGACACAATTTAAACAAAATATAATGCGGGCTTGCTTCTGTTCTTCTGTTAATATGGTCTTCTTGGCACTTGTACAGTTTTTTATTTTCGATTTTCCTACCCTTCGGCAAGCTGCTGATCTCGACACTAGAAAATGTGTCATGAACACAGCATCTCCTGATGTTTGAAACGGATTTTTCCTTAAATAGCCAAGGAGTGCTTCATCTTGAACGAGATTTGAACTTCTCGATAGGCCAGAACCGGCTTTTCTCTTTACGCTACCTTCCTCTTCCTACTTTTCTTCACACTCATAACAGTACTTTTATTCATAATAAGGCGAAAAATAGGTGTATGGGATTTCATTGCACAGAAGTGTACAACCCATCAGTCTTTCGTTTTTAGTCAATTTCTTGGGAGTCACGTTCTTTGCAAATCAATAATACTTATACATGTTGGAATTTTTCGAAGTCGCAACACGACGTAAACACATCACTTAAAACATATTACAGTTTTTAATATTCAACAGAACAGCGTCGCTTTTAGTCAATTTCATTGGAATCTCACATTATTTACAAATAAGCAAATGGACTGCTGCTCTATGGATTTAATAATTATTAGCTTAATGTCCAGAACACAAAGCACAGATGTAAACAATAATGGCGTGACAATTGACAGTAGTGACAGTCGGGCAAGATGCGATTTGCGCAGCCGTCGTGCGATTCAAGTACAAGTAGCGACAGAGCGACATAAGTTTCAACTAAACACGATGATTTTGAAATATAATAGGAGTGCGCAGGGCCTGCATGGAGTAGAATATAAAAAAGGAGTAGCCATAAAGCTTATATCCTACATTGAGAAACGGTCGCAGAAGGCGTGGCTTGTGATCATACTGTCATGAACGGCTCACCAGGTCCTGATTTAAAAAAAGTTTATACAGCATTTGAGGAGATATATGTTAGTTGACTTTACACATTGACACTACCATATATCAAACCAGTAGAGTAATGAATGAGATGACGGTTTCACATTTCAAGCAAATATAATATAATATAATCTAAAATAAATAGAAAATAGTTTCAACCTTCGACCATATATTATCTAGACTCGGCATGTGGGCAGGCCCTGCGCACTCCCACTATATTTCAAAACAGCGTGTTTAGTTTGAACTTCCGTCGATCTGTCGCTACTTATACTTGAATCACGGCGGCTGCGCAAATCTGAGGCATGTTTTTGCGCATAAGACGCTACAAACCGCGATAAGCGGAGCCATCCGAGCGAATAATCTGTGACGTCACGCTTAAAGCGGTATCGCGCGGTCTCACTAGGGCGCTAGAAAATGTGTAAGCGGAAAATAGTAGGGATCTGACATAAAAACGTTAGAGATGGTTAGAACTAAACTGTTAAAAAAAGCTAAAAAGACATTCATTTTTGCGGAGAAATATATGATGACGTAGCGCTTCAAGGCGCTTAAAGCATTGGGGTAAGACGCGAGATCGCAAAAATATGCCTTTGTCGCGCCATTATTGTTTACATGTCTTTGTGTTTTGGACATTAAACGAATAATTATTAAATCCATAGAGCAGGAGTCCATTTGCTTATTTGTAAATAATGTGAGTTTCCAATGAAACTGTCTAGAAACGCTGTTCTGTTAAATATTAAAAACTGTAATGGGTTATAAGTGTTGTGTTCACGTCGTGTTGCGACTTCGAAAAATTCCAACATGCATAGGTATTATTGATTTGCAAAGAACGTGACTAAAGAACTGACCAAGAAATTGACTAAAAACGAAAGACTGACGGGTTGTACACTTCTGTGCAATGAAATCCCGTACACCTATTTTTCGCCTTATTAAATCATTATTTATTTGTCAGTGTCATATTTTCGCAATGCCAAACTGAACATGAAAAAATTTTAATTCTCTCTAAAATTAAAGAGAGATGGTCTATCAGAGCAGTTGCTAACCATTATCAATTGAATAAAAGTACTGTTATGAGTGTGAAGAAAAGTGGGAAGAGGAAGGTAGCGTAAAGAGAAAAGACGGTTCAGGCCTATCGAGAAGTTCAAATCTCGTTTAAGATGAAGCACTCCTTGGCTATTTGAGGAAAAATCCGTTTCAAACAGCAGGAGACGCTGTGTTCATGACACATTTTCTAATGTCGAGGTCAGCAGCTAGCCAAAGGATAGGAAAATCGAAAATTAAAAACTGTACAAGTGCCAAGAAGACCATATTAACAGAAGAACAGAAGCAAGCCCGCATTATGTTTTGTTTAAATTGTGTCTATCGCCCGTTGGAGTTTTGGACCAATGTTGTGTTTACCGATGAAAAAGTTTTTCAGTCTTGTAATGACGGACATGTACAAAATATTAGGTTACATTATTTACATAATAAATACAATCGCAGCTATGTGCAGTCGCACTTTCTCTGTGAATTTTTCAACATCAGTTTTTACATTTGTTATAAATCTAAATCATTCCCATCGAATGGTGTAAAAAAGTAAAAAAAAACAAAAATACGTATGTTTTTCTTCTGGATTAACATTATTCAAATACATTACTTATGACGTTTCACAATCAATGTCAGTTTTTTGTAACCTATATGATAATGAAAAATCTAAATTCCAAAAAGACTGATTCACACCACTTAATGTTAGTAAAGGACGTGAAAATGTATATTATAGCGGGTTTATACGTGCATGGATTTAGTGACGCCAGTAGATATATTGGCAAGCTAGTAAAAAAATATTACACATATAAACAGTTACTGGCGAGCAAGCTTTTACCTTGCATGCATTGATGCATGCTCGCCAGTAACTGTTTATACGCGCAATATTTTTTTACTGGCGTGCCAATATCTACTGGCGCCACTAAATCCATGCACGCGCGTATAAACCCGCTATTATTTAATTGTATTACAGGTATTTTGGTACATTAGTTACTTTAACATTTTACTTATTTCAACGCAGTTTCAACATCTTAATACTTTTGTAGTAATTTTACTTACGTTAGTTAATTTTTAAATGTATTTTTAAATATTATTGTATTGTAATGATTTTCCGTTAAATTAATAAATGATCAATTTCTAGTTTTGAAATGACTTATTTAATTTTAAGGCCACTGTTAGACTATAAAAGTTCTTTGACAAAGATCTTTTATAAAAGATATTTTATGAGTAATTTGATAAATATTTCATCTCATAAAAAATCTTTGTTAAAGAACTTTTGTAGTCTAATGATGGCCTAAGCAATTTGTTTGAAAACCATTTAAAATTCCCGCCTATATAAAAAAGGCGGGAATACAGCGCCACTCTCGACGTAAGTTTTGCTGTTCAAAAAATCCTTGAGAGTTGCCTATCTATAACCACAAAAGACTAAACAATCAGAATGGAATCTTTCAGGGAGGGGGAAGGTTCGCGCATTTCTAAGCGCGCATCGAATCCCCATATGTTCCTGGAATAGAATACAGCGATGCCACATTTGGTAGATTGAGAACAACAAATAATCTGGTACTCAATACAGAGTTGCCAGATGTACAAAGAAATCTGACTTGTACAATAATTTAGTATTTACATACTTTGTAATTTGAAAATTGATTAAAAAAATCAACAAAATGACAAGTTCAGCATTATGTCAAACCAAGACAACTTTTAGACAATTCAGAAAGAGCGATTTTGCAAATTTGATTAAAGTTGAAGATTTGTGCAAAATTAAATTATAAACTCCTAATTGCGACCCTGACTACAACATTACAAAATACGCCCCTGATATCTATTCCAACATCTGGAGTTAAATTGTACAAAGGATATGCCGCCAGTTTCCATTCTGATTGTTTAGTCTTCTGTGCTATAACATATAATATTCTTTAATCTATGCATGTGGGCGTGTCGCATGTTACAAGATGTTTTTGCGGGGGGGTTTCAAGGTACCCTGAATTCTATTGGCTAATTCAAACGTCGCGGGTCGAATGTCGAAAATGCATTAAAACTTTGTTTACATCGCCATTGTTATTTGTGGCTATTTTTGTTTTATTTATGTGTTTCTTAGACTTCCATAACATCCAGACAATTTTTCTGTTTTCAAAATCGGTAAATAGTGTTTTATATACGATCCCGCGTTAGAGAAAGAATGGAATAAATCATTTTGTAGGCAAGTATTAGGTATCTTATTTGTAATTATTCCTCAGGCGTAGTCGTAGGGTTTCAGGTGCTCTCTAAAATAAAATAATATATAAGTAGATAATTATTAGACTTAAGTAATACATATTTTTTAATAAAGTTGAATTTGTCTATGAGGCATTTCAGATCTTAGACTAACTAATATTGACTAGTTACTCTTAGTTTTTCAATGCAAATAAAACTCAAATAGGTACTGCTTATTAAACCAGCTTCTGTATATTTGGTTTAAATTATATAGGTATTGCATGAGATCAAATATGAGTTAATAAACTGATAGTTTAAGTAGGTAGTACAATTTATTAAGTGTCATAATATATTACCTATATCTATTTTTAATGTTTTAGATTTCTAAAAGAATTGGATGCCCAAAAATAGTGACGGAAAATTGGACCAGTTATAGAGACCACAAGATGTATGCAAAACGTAGTTCAATAAAGTAAAGTACTTAGGAAAAGTACCATATTATCTATAGCAAGCACGTTAAATATTCAAAACACATTCTGTTGGGTAAGTATAATCTACACTACCGATGATATTTTAAAACGTATTGATCAACTGCATGCGACGTTCAATTTTGATTCTATTTCAATACAATACAATTACTTTTATGTGACTTTTATGAATGTATAGCATGAATAAATAATACAATGTTTGTACTTCTGCTCATATAACAGTTGTTGCTTTAAAAATTGGTACATTGCAAGATAATAAAGAATATTTCTGAATGACTTATTTTATAAAAAAAATAATCAGGATAATCTTAGTATGGAGTACGAAAAGAAACAAATTGAAATATCTCAAAAAAAAGGTGATACAGACAGTAAACATTTTTTTAAAAACAGCTGTTTTGAATTCAATTTAGGTTAACAATGTACATTTCCATGAAAATCTGAATGTCAGTTTATACATTCAAAATACTTGCTTTAATAGCGAGTTTATATGTGCATGGATTTAGTGGCACCAGTAGATGTTGGCACGCCAGTAAAAAAATATTGAACGTATAAACAGTTACTGGCGAGCAAGTCTTGACCTTGCATGCAATGATGCAAAAATGTTAGGAATTTCCAACTTTGTGGCCGCCAGTACCAAGTTGTACGCCACTATGAAGTAAAATTGACATAAACTTTGAGTTGTCTAGAGACACTATCCTGGCTAGTTACTTGTACTAGTAGCTGGTACTGTCGTGAGCAAAAAAAAATAGGACAACTATTTTTTCCTAATATAAATCTGTCTCTATTTGCACACTTGCAATGAATTTTGACAAATAACTGACAATGTCACAAAAATTAGTTAGATGTACAAAACTAGATTTTATACGATATAAGACTTGTCCCATTTTTTTTGCGCACAGCAGTACAAGTAACTATACTAATATAAATTCGTCTATAGAATATAAAAATGAGCATTAAGAAAACAACAAATAACAGTGGATTTCTGAGGAAATTACAAAATTTCTTGAATTATATGAAAAAGAGGCGTGTTTATGGGATGCGCATTTTAATTGTTATAAAAATAGAGAATCTCGAGTAATTGTTCATGAAAAAATAGCAACAACAATGGCGATTGATGGTTTTGACAGTGTGAATGTAAGGCTAAGATTCGTTCAATAAACGGTTTCTAAAAAATTCAGGATCTTCTATTGAAAGTTTTAACACTCTTTCTGATGCACCTAAGTTTTCTCTACTTGCAATCCATTTTCTTAACCAGATACGGTCTCTTTGCTTATCATTTAGTTTATTTTCCACGTTGCTAATCTGTTGAACAATCCCTCATAGAGCAATGCAGCACCCGGTACGAATTATTATTTTCTTTAATTTATTACTTGACATTTTGTCTCAATAACCACCTACACTCAGAAGTCAAAGAATAAGACTGACTAGATAAAATTTAAAATTGTGTGTAAACCTCTACTGGTGCGCAAGTTGGGCTGGCGTGGCAACTGGCGCCAGTAAATTCATGCATGTATAAACCTGGCATTAGGTACATTTTATGAAAAAGACAAATTATTCATATTATTTGTTAACAAACAATCATTTGTTAAAGCACCGTTTATTAATAATATTTGATTCAAATATATTTGCATTATTTTTTGGAAAGTCATCATCAAATGCAATAGGTAATTATTTTTTCTTTTATTTCTTTTCCGAGACTTTTGTATACTTATATTACATTAAAAATAATACTCTCTATGTTTTATTTCAGTACCCACCTTTACCACATTGCTTTGAGGATTGTTCATCAGATGATATACATACACAGAGTCTAAGAAGAAGAGCCAGATGAAGCTCAACATACAAGAAATTACTTTTAGAGCTTAGCGACACTAGAAAAATTAAAAAGTAAAAATTAACATCGTTAAAACAGGAGCTGACAGTCTTAACTCGCTAAGCTATAATAACGAATTATTACCGAACTAACCGCTAGTAATATTTTCTAATAATGCTAATATACTAGATATGCACTGACAGATTTTCCAAATTTATTAAGGTACCTATCACCAAAATATTCTAAATTAGTTTTAAAAACATATCGATTTCAGTAGAAATTAATTAAATAAAAAATTATTGTTTTAAAATAAGATTAAATAATATCATCAAATAATTTTCTCGGTTTGATCTAAATGCCACTAGACATTCAGTAAAGATAATGCAAGTGGCTGTAAAATATGTTGGGTGCATTTCTCAATATAGTATTATGAATTGGTCATTAGATTTTAAATTTTTTGCCTAATCATCAGCCAAGAGAATGTGTTATGTGAACAACGCAACTAATTACCATATCTATCGTAGTTTTAAGACTTTTGACCCCGCTAGAGAGTATAGTAGAAAATTGTTGTACTTCTCATTTTTCCAAATCGCCCCCCTTTGGCACAGAGTACATATACTTTTCATCACTTCGATGAGGATAGTGATGCGAATTTTAGAAACTAAAAATCATAATTGAAGTTATTCTCAGTCTTGTTGTCATATCTTTAATTTTTGGACAGTATTTATTTGACATTTGAGCGTTACTTAAGAGTACGCAAACCTTTTAGTCTTTTAATATATTGTATATAGTTTAATTAGTGAATATACCAATTTTTGTAGAGAATAAGTTTTTGTTAACCCAGCTGATATGGATATATGCAGCGATTAAGAATCGACCCATTTATTGTATTGAAGGTGTATTTGTTAATTAACATAGAATAAACGGCAATAAGTTATAATAACCTAGTATTATTAATTTAATGTATTTATATCTTCTAATAAAGAACACGACACTTTTTATATTTTTACTGTTTATTTAATTACTTATTTATAAATTGTTTGTTTTCAGCAACGTCTTTATTAAATTATGATCTACTTAAGATGTACTTATACTTAATAAAATATCGATACAAAATGTGTGTTTTAATTCTTACTTTTTTTTGTGAAAAAACATTTTGCCTATAAAACATTTACTTCATATGATGATCGACCACGATAACTCAGTCGGTGTACTACATAAAGTACACCGAATGAGCAAAGATAAACTAGTTGGTGTCTATATAGCCCTGGGTTCAAATGGCAGCTTGAGATGGCAAATTTTTTAATGCACATATGTACTTAACTTTATTAGAATTTATGTGATTTGTGTGAATTGTTTTATGTTATTTATGTCACACATTACCTACCAATACAAATTATGCAATACACACAAGAAAGGGAATACCATCAGTGACTATTTATTACTATTTGAAAAGAAATATGAAAATATATTTTTTCCCTCGTGAAAAACAGTAATTTCTAAACCTAAATAATGACTAATAATTGTATTACAATTTTTTGGCAACATCTCTGCTTTATACAATAACAGAAGTATTTTTTTTATTATCTAGAAAAGCTAAATTAATATCTCCATTTGCAATGTTCCAGTAGTAGAATATTGTTGTAAAAGTATGCTTATAAATTCGAAAAAAAAATTTTACTCGGGCTTAATTTTAAACGTCACAATGTTAATTAATTTAATATATTATCCAACATTCAGACCCTTTCGCGAATACACGCCACTGGCAAGGGTCCCGTACACAGAAAAATATCCCCCTTCAGCACCCGCGGCTGCCATAGTCAGCGCCGCCTTGGTATACATAACAAACTCTCTATACTTTGGCTAAGATACCGGGTCTAGGTAATATATGGTCGAAGGTTTCAACATATCTTTTGAGTACATAGGTAACCTATGAAAAGTGATTCCAAAACATTTCTTCTTATTACTTTGATTTGTAGTACAGCTACTTGGCGGACACGAAATGGAGAAAAACACTATTTTCTATCAAAAACATTTATTTTATAATAATATTAAACCAAAAGATACATGTCGCGTTTTGTTGACGTTTCGATCATACTAAAATGAGGAATGTGCTGCCATATTCTGCTTCTTATGGCGACTCCTTATTTATTTAACCTAACAGACAAACGACCGTTACGATTAGTAATTCTAGGTGCGCCATCTACACGAATGTATTGATTATTAAGAATTCATATATAAATTTATCATATGTAGGTACACCCAGTAAACATAGTAAGTCCGGCAAAACGCCGCACAGTGCTGCGAGTTATATACCAAGAGGGACAAAAATCATAAATTCTATTTTTATGCAGTAATAAATTATATTTTGTAAGGCATTTTTTAAATCTTGTCCTACTCTATCATTTCTTAGGTACTACGCCTTGATTATCTTAATTCAGTGCTTTATATACATTAATAAACATAAAATACATAAATAAAAATTAGCAACTTTTTATGGTTTAATTTTTATTCAAGTTAATTATGTTAATTTGCAAATAATAGTATTAATAATAATAATAATAATGATACGAAAGATGCCTATAGAGTCAACTTTCCGAATCAGAACAACCTTCATCGCTACTTATTCCTAGATTTAGATTTATGTCTATTTCGTATGACGATGAAGGCCTCTGGTTTTGTTTGAGATACGTCTGAACCCTCCATCCTTTCTAATAGCTTTCCTCGTTACAACCTTTCTTCTGGATCAAATCAAATCTTGATTCGAAGATACTCTCGAGCATTTACGAGTGTGAGTTAAGCGGTTTTTTCGTACCTCTGTGTGCCGTGCCTCCAATGCGTCCTCTGACAATTGCCCAATTGGTAAAGAAAATGAGCCAATTATCTCACATCCATGTATAAGGACCTTGTGAACAGTGCTAGGCATGTAATACCACTTATATAAACTTATATATAGAACTTTTGTGTCTTCTAACAGCTTTTTAAACTTAACGAGATCTATGTGGCTACCGCTTGCTAGCACCCTTAAGATGATGGAAAATTTTACAATTAACTCCCTGTTCACACCTGTTATCTCGGAACTGAGTTCAGGGTTGGAGAAGAAGCGCCTTGCTGTATTTCCGTCATTGCTTGAGCCATAACCTGGCTTCGGTTTGTCTACTATAAGGCCCATTTTTTATTTGAATTCAGCCTGTATTCTTTTTTTTATTATTTTTTACAATTTCTTTGTTAGCATTGCCTCGAACCTGCCAGGCTTTGATGGGAAGCCGGTAGCCTATGTGAAGGAGGCACTCGAAAAAACTTATCTAAGAGTGTAAAGTAGACAAACCGAAGCTATAATTTTCTTGATTAGGTGGATGATCTACTACATTTTTCGTATTAATCTCTTTCGAAGTTGCTCCACAGATTACACAATTCGATGTAGCATTGGTGTCCGATAAAATATTGCTTACACTGCCGTCCATCATTGTGAAAATCAAATCGTAGGTAACATGATATATTTGGCCACTTCCAAAATCAAATTGACTAATCTGAAGTTGACTGATTTTATGGTTCATATCCTTTTCCTCATTGCACACTAGATCTGGATTTTCTTTTGCAAACATGAATTTAATTGGCCTTCAATAATGGGTCGATGATGGACGTGGGTTTACCCAAAGATCCCTGCCAGTACATTTATGAGTTTTAGGGGCACCATAGCAATTAGAAACAAATATTCATCCGTAGATGATACATCTGTAAATTTTTGTTTATACTGGCTATGACCAGAACTGCCATCGAAGCCCCATTTACATACAAGTTTGAATTACTTGCCTTCTTCCACATTTGCCAATTTAATTATGCTGCGCGCTGTTATCTCTAGAAGCTCTTGTAGATTTACTTCCGCACAAGTTTCAGTTGCAATTATTAATGAGGGCAGTAGAGCATTTTTAAGTTTATTCAACATATAGAGGCTAGGAAAGCAGTCTTTGTTTACTTCATTTACAACAGATCTTAAAAGTTTAAATTTATCTTCGGACAAGTCTAAATCTAAATATAGAGCCAGTGCTTGATGGGGAGTTAGTGAAGATGTCTGATCTTGGGTTAAAGTACCCGCAGCTATCGTCTCAGAAAATTGCAACTCCTCAGAAGTCCTACTAGCTATGACCTCTACTACACGTCTTTTCTTAGTGTTGAACGATGCTTCCGCAAAAGGCTTACAGGGTCTTCCGCGGGGACGATGACTTGGTCCAGGCATGTCGTTGTTGGGTGGTACTGAAGCACATGTGAAATCCTTTGGCAACTTTATTTTTTGTTGAAGCCATGCCTTGTAGCGCAGACGGAATTTTTTTCGGTTTCGACTAACATCATCCAACTTTTTGTTGAATTTTAAGCAAAATATTCTACTGAGAGATGTTAGTTGCTTTCGTTGTTTATCAGAGCAGTCAGTAAGTTTTAAGTGCAAACACAATTTGTTGAAAACCATTATATTTCGTTTGCTCTTTTCGGTCGCAAAGCACACTTCTGCTAGGTCGAGGTTTTTAATAGAGTAACCTCCGGCTGAAAAAAGAAATCATAAGGACTAGGTCGCAAGCAGACGCTCACAAATTATATTGGAAATGAAAGTGCACTAATGTAGCAACAAGAAGAGATAAAAACTACGAGAGGATATTTGGAGATTTTTTTAAAAGCTTCTTTAAAGGCAATACATTTATTCGGCATAAAATTCGATTCACAGTTTGTATATGTCGTATATATCAATCAAAGCCTGAGATGATGTTAATTAAATATTATTTTAAACTACATACCTGGACCTGTAAACTCCATAGTACTTTGATAATAACAACTCAATATTTGGAACTGAACGAAACGTTTGTACACAAGCGATAAAATGTGACTAGTTGTTTCACGTTTCATCTCGCGCATTAATCACAAATTGGAAGGGGCATATTTAGAACATGCATGTTAAGTAAACAGTAATAATTGGTTTTCAAGAAGTAATGACTAATTTTCTTTACATTGACAGGATTAAAGTTCATTAAGTCGAAATATGATTGTTCTATTTTTGTCCACGGGGCACTGTGCGCCGGGCCAATACATTTATTGCAGGCAACTGTTATTTGTCGCATAATGATGCTGGCCCTGTATCTTATAGGTAACTATAGGGCGATGATAAATATGCTTTGATGGCCCAATAACGATAAAATGGCAGTTGACCGTTGATTATTTAAAAATGAATCTGTTCCCATTATGTTTTATATTGTCATAAAATAGACTATATGTAGGTAAATATTAAATTTTTTTTGTATTAATGTAGGAAAAAATATGAATTATACCAGCACCATCTATTGACAAGTCCAGCAAGTGACAAATTCACAATAATCACAATTAGTGTGAATGTGTCAACCTCCGATTAAAGAACTTATATCAGTTCTTTAATCGGAGGTGTCAACACAAGGACAAGGCTAATGGTTATTTTTTCGAGTTTTACTTGTTTGTTTATTGAATAGTCTTTATTGCCTTTATTGTTGTGAAGAGGTAAGTAATTGATGGTTTTATAAAATATATGTTATGTTCAGTTCATGGATAAATTATAATTGTGCCATGATTTGCTTGAAGATTATGTTTCCAATTTTTCAATTAATTTAATAAGTATTTTTCATTCATTCCATTTTTAGATCAAGCTTACAAATGTTGTGTTCCAAAGTGTGGTGGCAATTATGACAATATACCCAAAGTCTCGACTTTCTCTTTCCCGAAAGATGAGAATCTTCGACAGAAACTAACCCTGTCTGTCAAGCAAATATAAACATAAACACACCATAGATAGTGGACAACCCCCAAATCCAGAGCCAAGGCTGTCCGGAAGGTTACACATTTGGAAAAAGACATAAATCCATACCCACCGGTGTTGTCAATACTGAGGCTGGGTGTCGAAACCCAGAGCGCGATCAACATATCCGCCACTCAATACGCCTTAACCGATTGATCTACCGCTACAAAAGTTAGTAGAGTAATTCTGTTTTATTTTCAAAAAGAAATTAGATATAATTTTTTATTTATTTTTATTTTAAGGTGTCAGTTACACTTTCGACAGGATAAACTTTAAATTGAGATAAGCGTGTACACTGGAAGGGAAAAAACTCACGGCTCCATTAGTCACCCCCGTTTGATACAAGGTTTGCTATACTATATAATACTTAACTTCTTGTTATCTAATTTTCTTTCTATCAGGTGCTATACCTAGTCAATTTTCAAATTATGTTCAGTATCTTTTTACAATATCAAAAACAACCCCTGTGCCATTGAAAATTAATGACCATATCCCTATATTTTCTTGATATCGATTCCAAAAAGGAGGGTATAATATGCAAGAATATACAAATGTACACTTAATTTAGACCCTCTAAGTGTTGTTTTCAAGATGTTTTTTTTTTACTTTGGATTTTACAAGGGCCGCATCTACACTTTTTGCGTATTGTACATTAAAATAGCAATATGTGATATGCATATTAAACAATTCTTTCTCCCTTGTCTGCAATTTTGTGGCATAACAAATATTCTGAATCGCAGTGCTTTGAACCTGTAATATAGACTACCTATTAGGTTTAAGTGGACATGTTCACGTTTTCTTAAATTTTAAGGATTTAAATCCTTGATAATAAAAATATGGTTTGTTTTCTTAATATTTCATACTATTAGGCCAAAAAATAAATAAATCAGGAAATATTATGTAAGAAAACTCAACCATTTTAACTTTTTTTACAAAGAAAACTTAGAGAATATTATTTAGGTGTTAAACAAATCACAACTTACAGACTTTTTTATTAAATAAAAAAGTGTGTAAGTTGTGATTTGTTTAATACCTAAATAATATTCTCTAATCATGATAAAAGCAAATAAATAAAAAATATTTAGTTCTAAAGAAAACTTGTTTCAGCTGTAATACGAGGAAATTCAATCAGGAACCCCATAACAGGTTTGGTACGATCTTTTGCTAATCGAGAAGAGAAAGAAGATAATTAAAAGCAAAGGAGAACAGAAATAAGACCAGGAAAAGATATATACGTTGGAATATGAAATGTAATTTGTTATGTTCACAGAACTGCGTTTTGATGATTTTTAACGTATTGAATAAATTTTAATTTTTTCTTAGTAACTTGGACTCAGTTCTTAAGAAATAATGTGTCAGGACTTCACAGAAAGTACCAGTTTTCATTTTTTTAGAAGGGGCAAATCTAAAAACCACGATATGGGTATATTTATTTAATCAAACTTTCATTTAGACTTTTCCAAATATGTCAGTTGACAATTCTAATCAAGCAGTATGTGTTACGTGATGCACGTGGTTATTGACGTACATGGGTAATATGTAAAAGAAGTTTTGAATATAAACATGCATATGGCGGTAATTTAATTTTCAAACTAGCAAAAAAAATTTAAACGGTAAATTTTCTCTTAAAGGTAATAATTGGTCGTTACTTAAGGCCTAATTAAGTTGCAGGTATGTACAAGGTGTCAAATTTTGGAAGCATAAAGTAGACTTAATTGTAAGCCTAAAGAACACAAAAGTGGTAGTGTGATTTTTATTTGTTTCGAAGTTACAGGCTTATTAAATTTATGAAGAGTAAATAAAAAAAAACTTAGTCGTGTGGGAACAAATGACAAAAAAAATGAACAATTTTTTTTTCTTAGGTATTTATTCCCACATGCTTTTTTTTAATTTATTGGTCAAAAACTTTAGAGGCCTGTAAGTTCCAAACATAAAAATTGAGCTACCACTTTTTGTGTATTTTAGTCTTGCAATTAAGTCTAGGCCATATGATGGGCTACTGAAGTAAAGTCAAATTTAATTTAACGGCCCGTAGTAGAAGTGTCGACATTGTGATGTTCATGTGATGGCACAATGCCGGCCCAAAGACAGCAAGTGATGGCAAATACTCGGCAAATGATCTGTGCCCGGCTGCCGGCCGTAGTGACCTATATATGCCGGCCCAATGAAGTATACCTGCAACAGGCCATCAATTCATATGCCGGGTGTATGGCATAGGGCCAACAAAAACCCGTGTATAAATGTTTGCTGGGCAGTATTTTATAAAATATAAATTTTTTTACAAAAGGTATGTTTAACTTATGAAGATGTGATGTAACAGCAAGATTTGCAGGGCATCACATTTTTGGTAACAAATACAAATTTACCACATTTTACAGAACACTACCAAAACTTTGGTATGAGAACAGGGTACCTTAGCATTGAGGCGCCATTTTGTAAGATGGCTCCTAATATTAAGTAAAATGTCCTCGTAGCTAAACACTTGACTAAAAAATATCAAAATGCTCAAAAGATAAACTCTAGTACACAATGTAAGTCAGCTACGACATAAGAAAAATATAGAACACACGTGACTAATAATGAAGTTTAATCAGGCTACTTGGGCATAAAAACAGAAAAAGAACTAATCTAATTGGAGTGACCGAATATGTTACTAGGTAACATAAAGGCCTGCCTCAAATCAGATTAGGCCCAGGCTAGTCAGTGTTGTTAGAGGCAAGGGCGTGAATTAGGGTTAGGAACTGATCAATTATCTTAGCAAAACACAAATTTTGGTACACAAAAAACTCAAGAATCACTACTTCCACATCCAGATTTTTTATCCAAGTCACTCACAACGAAAACATTTTATATGTGGAAATAATTGTTTATGGAACTTTAATAATATAATATTTGAAATCAT
The DNA here is from genome assembly GCA_936432065.2 of Rutpela maculata. NCBI lineage: Eukaryota > Metazoa > Arthropoda > Insecta > Coleoptera > Cerambycidae > Rutpela > Rutpela maculata. Next base: position 134,699,000 of record OW386286.2, on the reverse strand, counting down.
CTACCCCAAAAACTCATAAAACGATACCCCACATCGGTAGCGGGGTGGAGGTGGTAGTGGGAGTGGATTAAGTAAAAAAATATTTTGAGGTTTCTGGTTCTTGTACACACACTAAATCACAATTTTATTTCATCCCCTTTAATAATGGGGTGGGGGTGGTAATTTTTTTTGAGACCTTAGCTCCTCTTGTATATACTAAATACCAGTTTTATGGACTCTCACCTGCTTGATTTATCTATTTACCCCAAATTTACCCCAATTTACCCCCCAACCCTTCGACGGAACAAGATGAAAATATAATCTAGTTCTAGATCTCGTTAAACTACATATGTGTACCAAATTTCAAGTCAATATCTCAAACGGTTCCAGAGTAAACGTGCGCACAAAAAAAGTTAGACAGACCGACAGACAGACAGAAATTTTTTTTCGCTCAAATTTAAAATCTCGACGTTTCGTGATATTTGAACAATAAAAATTTTTAAAAATTTTTTTGTCTTTACTATACTTCCCCTGGAGGTGGAAGTAATAAGTACTACACAACAAAATTGAAACAAGAAGTAATGATAGAATCGATTTAATATCGATTAAAGGACAATGTACAGATTTTCGATCAATAATCGAAATTAAAATGGTAAGAGATTTAAGTTAATGTTACAATATATACAGTGTAGGTTTTAGTAGGTAGTTCAAGCACAAAACGAGATCAATATGATAATAAATGCACGATAATGGTAAATTGTAACTCAATCTAACCTAGGGTTCGCGGTAATAAAATGTAACTACCCCACATCATACACAAAATTGTCTTGAGCTAGGTTGAATGCTTAACAGAGGTTATGAAACGATATTACCATAAAAATTGATTACCGTATAGTCACTGACAAGAGAATTTACGATATCGCACTTGCAGCTAGATACTGAGCAAACAAACACTACTATAAGAGTAACAATTTAGTAGGTGATTTAATTAAAACAGTCTGTTGCTTGATACCCAAAAAATTTTTAGCAATAACTAGCAAATATAAAAATTACGTAATAACCATAAATCTATAACAAGCAATGTAATGATCATAAATTTATCACTGACATAACACGTAACAACTAATAAAAATGTATAAGTGACAACATTAACTCACTCTACAATATAAACCACACGGCAGAATTATGAAATATAACAAAAATGTATACACAAGGTAAAATTGGTAATAACCAAGAGAATTTATAAGGTAAACCACACGGCAAAATTACAAAATGTAACAAAAATATATTTACACAAGGTAAAATTGGTAATAACCAAAAGTTACAAAAAAAAGGGGAAGTGGGCGCAAAAGGCGACAGATTCCACCCCTTGTTGGCTTTGTGTTGACGTCTAACACAAACCTTTAATCACGCGGTAAATTTAATGAAAGCTTTCACTACAACGTGATAATAAACACCCTGTATCTTAAAATACATAAAAATTAACACCAATAAGATTAACAGATGCATAGGGCACTCTAAAATTTGCTCTTTAATTTATGCCGTGATTTCGTAGCTCATAAGATTTCAATTAAATCTGGCCTCGGCCATTTTAATCTCGCAAATTGTTGGAGAGGTAATAAATTTGAAACACATAACTTTATAACATGAACTTAACTTTTAAACAGCTGGGTCAGTCAGGCGTTCGAAGAAATCCCTCGCTAACTGGAATCGGTCGTTTGAAAAATGGCACACCTCATGGCTTCCACGGACCCGTGACGAGAAAATGGCTGCAGTAAACTTTGGCTACTACGTTCGAAAAAGATTTTCTTCGTGATCCACCCATGTGAGTTTAAACAGCAAAATAACCATTAAGACGTAGTTCCCAATAAAATTATTAACAGAACGTCGTAACCCTGCCAAAAATTCCACATAGAAACTTATAAAAAAAAAGTGGTGCGGTTTTATCGTTCCTATAAGTTATATTAGTATTATACAGACAGGATTTTATCTGTTTTATTAAGTTTTAAATCGGTTATGAAACAGTAATTCCGAATGAGCTATTTGGAATTATCATGTTGCCCTCATGAGTACTTATATGAAATATACATCAACAAATCTACAGTTTAGTGTCTGCAAATGCACCCTTGCCCTTATATCTGTAAACATATGGAATTACAGATACAACTTTAAAGAGATTCTAAACTTTTCTATAAGTAATATCATAAGAGTTCCAGTCCGTCCTTTCTCCAGTATCTATCGTATGTAACACACCATTTATCAACATGTTTTTATTGTAAATTTCAACATTGTTTTTTATTAGTATTAATGTGGATATACATGTCAACAAATGTACAGTTTCAATTGTATATTTTACAGATGTATTTTTATTGTAAACTTCCATTTTGCTTTTTTATTAGTATTAATTTGGATATGCATGCCGACAAATGTACAGTTTAAATTGCATATTTCAAATAGAAATACTAATATTGTGGTAAACACAAAATTCTGCAAAGTCCTTATTTCCTCGGATGTTCTTGTTCTAGCCTAGAAGCAATTAATGAGTTAGCAGTGAAAGAGACTGCTTTGTTTTTAATTTAACAAACACACTTCAGTTCCTTAGGTCACATTAGATTAGATATGAATTAGCTACACGTATACAGCTCCCTCTACTGGAGCCTGGAGTAAAGTTGCTGCTGAAATTTCTATCAGTTTCTACCAGAATGGAGCAGCAAACATTTACTTATACCACATCAATGAGAATTTATGAGAACAGTATCTAAGGTAAAACGTGCGGCTTTCCGTGGTTAAATGGCAAGTGTTTCTATAAGAAACGAGCTGCATTAGGTTGACTTGCAATTGAAGATTACTAATTATAATGTTTGAATAGGGATTTATGAGATCAGTTTCTATGAGTATTAATGTTTTTTTTTTTCAGTAATATATTAAATGTGTTTTCATTTGTTTGAATGGGTAAAAAGAAAGGTCAGTTTTCAACTGCAATTACAAATACAAGTTTAATCACTTTGAATGGGGTTATATGCGATTAATTTCTAAAAGTATTTATGCTGTTTTCCGAATATAATTGTGATGAGGTTTAATCAGTAACAAATTGTTCACTACTTGTTATGATATGGTCGGAAATTCCAAGTACACATTTAGTATTCCTTCAAAAGGATTGATGAGAGCAGTTCCTACGAGTATCTATTTGTTGTTCCTCTAGTAAATTATATAAGTCTTTACATTTACTTATACTATCTCAATGAGAATTTATGAGAACAGTATCTAATGTAAAACGTACGGCTTTCCGTGGTTAAATGGCAAGTGTTTCTATAAGAAACGAGCTGCATTAGGTTAGAACAGTTTTGATTTGCAATTGAAGATTACAAATTATAATGTTTGAATAGGGATTTATGAGATCAGTTTCTATGAGTATTAATGTTTTTTTTTTCAGTAATATATTAAATGTGTTTTCATATGTTTGAATGGGTAAAAAGAAAGGTCAGTTTTCAACTGAAATTACAAATACAACTTTAATCACTTCGAATGGGGTTATATGCGATCAATTTCTAACAGTATTTATACTGTTTTCCGAATATAATTGTGATGAGGTTTGATCAGTAACAAATTGTTCATTACATGTTACGATATGGTCGGAAATTCCAGGTACATATTTACTATTACTTCGAAAGGATTGATGATAGCAGCTTCTACGAGTATGTATTTGTTGTACCAATAGTAAATTATATAAGTCTTTATCAGTATGCATTCGGATCTAATTTAAATATGAAAATTATATCAGAATAAAGCAACCAAATATTTTAAACAGTATCTATTTGTAAATCCAGACATTTACTTATACTATCTCAATGAGAATTTATGAGGACATCAGTATCTAATGTAAAACGTGCGGCTTTCCGTGGTTAAATGGCAAGAGTTTCTATATGAAACGAGCTGCATTTGGTTAGAACAGTTTTGATTTGCAATTGAAGATTACAAATTATAATGTTTGAATAGGGATTTATGAGATCAGTTTCTATGAGTATTAATGTTTTTTTTTTCAGTAATATATTAAATGGGTTTTCATTTGTTTGAATGGGTAAAAAGAAAGGTCAGTTTTCAACTGCAATTACAAATACAAGTTTAACCACTTCGAATGGGATTATATGCGATCAATTTCTAACAGTATTTATGCTGTTTTCCGAATATAATTGTGATGAGGTTTGATCAGTAACAAATTGTTCACTATATGTTACGTGTGGAAATTCCAGGTACATATTTAGTATTACTTCGAAAGGATTGATGATAGCAGTTTCTACGAGTATGTATTTGTTGTGCCAATAGTAAATTATATAAGTCTTAATCAGTATGCATTCGGATCTAATTTAAATATGAAAATTATATCAGAATAAAGCAACTAAATATTTTAAATAGTATCTATATGTAAATCCAGACATTTACTTATACTATCTCAATGAGAATTTATGAGAACAGTATCCAATGTAAAACGTGCTGCTTTCCGTGGTTAAATGGCAAGAGTTTCTATAAGAAACGAGCTGCATTAGGTTAGAACAGTTTTGATTTGCAATTGAAGATTACAAATTATAATGTTTGAATAGGGATTTATGAGATCAGTTTCTATGAGTATTAATGTTTTTTTTTCAGTAATAAGTATATTAAATGTGTTTTCATTTGTTTGAATGGGTAAAAAAGAAAGGTCAGTTTTCAACTGCAATTACAAATACAAGTTTAATCACTTCGAATGGGGTTATATGCGATCAGTTTCTAACAGTATTTATGCTGTTTTCCGAATATAATTGTGATGAGGTTTGATCAGTAACAAATTGTTCACCACATGTTACGATATGGTCGGAAATTCCAGGTACATATTTAGTATTCCTTCGAAAGGATTGATGATAGCAGTTTCTATGAGTATATATTGGTTGTTCCAATAGAAAATTTGTCTTTATCAGTATGCATTCGGATCTACTTTAAATACAAAAATTTGCAATTCCAGATGAATAGTTTTAATTGTTAAATAGGGATCTATGAGATCAGTGTCTTTGTGTAATGTTTATTTTCCAATAAAAACACATTTTATTGAAAAAAAAAACATTACACTGACCTCATAGATCCCTAACAATTAAAACTATTCATCTGGAAATGCAAAACTGTTCGAATCCGTTAAAGCTTATTTATTGCAAATAATTTTAAAATTTAGCCACGGAAAACCGCACACGTTACATTAGATACTGTTGTGATGGATTCTCATTATATTATCTTGGATTTACAGGTGGACACTGTTTAAAATATTTGGGGTTTCATTCTGATATGATTTTTGTATTTAAATTAGATCCGAATGCATACTGATAAAGACTTATATAATTTACTGTAGGAACAACAAATCGTAGAAACTGCTCTCATTAATCCTCTTGAAGGAATACTAAATATGTACCTGGAATTTCCGACCATATCGTAACATGTAGTGAACAATTTGTTATGGATCAAACCTCATCACAATTATATTCGGAAAACAGCATAAATACTGTTAGAAATTGATCGCATATAACCCCATTCGAAGTGACTAAACTTATATTTGCAATTGCAGTTCAAAACTGACCTTCCTTTTTACCCATTCAAACAAATGAAAACACATTTAATATATTACTGAAAAAAAACATTAACTCTTAGAAACTGATCTCATAAATCCCCATTTAAACATTATAATTTGTAATCTTCAATTGCAAATCAAAACTGTTCTAACCTAATGCAGCTCGTTTCTTATAGAAACACTTGCCATTTAACCACGAAAAGCCGCACGTTTTACATTAGATACTGTTCTCATAAATTCTCATTGCGATAGTATAAGTAAATGTCTGGATTTACAAATAGATACTGTTTAAAATATTTGGTTGCTTTATTCTGATATAAATTTTCATATTTAAATTAGATCCGAATCTTTACTGATAAAGACTTATATAATTTACTAGAGGAACAACAAATAGATACTCGTAGAAACTGCTCTCATCAATCCTCTTGAAGGAATACCAAATGTGTACTTGGAATTTCCGACCATATCATAACATGTAGTGAACAATTTTTTACTGATTAAACCTCTTCACAATTATATCCGGAAAACAGCATAAATACTTTTAGAAATTGATCGCATATAACCCCATTCGAAGTGATTAAACTTGTATTTGTAATTGCAGTTGAAAACTGACCTTTCTTTTTACCCATTCAAACAAATGAAAACACATTTAATATATTACTGAAAAAAAAACATTAATACTCATAGAAACTGATCTCATAAATCCCTATTCAAACATTATAATTTTGAATCTTCAATTGCAAATCAAAACTGTTCTAACCTAATGCAGCTCGTTTCTTATAGAAACTCTTGCCATTTAACCACGGAAAGCCGCACGTTTTACATTAGATACTGTTCTCATAAATTCTCATTGAGATAGTATAAGTAAATGTTTGGATTTACAAATAGATACTGTTTAAAATATTTGGTTGCTTTATTCTGATATAATTTTCATATTTAAATTAGATCCGAATCTGTACTGATAAAGACTTATATAATTTACTATAGGAACAACAAATAGATACTCGTAGAAACTGCTCTCATCAATCCTCTTGAAGGAATACTAAATGTGTACTTGGAATTTCCGACCATATCATAACAACTAGTTAACAATTTATTACTGATTAAACCTCATCATAACTATATTCGGAAAACAGCATAAATACTTTTAGAAATTGATCGCATATAATCCCATTCGAAGCGATTAAACTTGTATTTGTAATTGCAGTTGAAAACTGACCTTTCTTTTTACCCATTCAAACAAATGAAAACACATTTAATATATTACTGAAAAAAAACATTAATACTCATAGAAACTGATCTCATAAATCCCTATTCAAACATTATAATTTGTAATCTTCAATTGCAAATCCAAACAGTTCTAACCTAATGCAGCTCGTTTCTTAAAGAAACACTTGTCTTTTAATCACGGAAAGCCGCACGAATTACATTAGATACTGTGCTCATAAATTCTCATTGATATGGTATAAGTAAATGTTTGGATTAACAAATGGATATGGCTTGACTCATTTTGCTGGTCAATGCGGATATAAACTGATAACAATTTCAAAAGCAACTTTACCTAACTCTTATAGAAACTTATTGACCATATAGGTTCTCATAGATACTTATTAATTTTTGATAATTTTCAATACGGATTGATGAGATTTTTTTGACAGGGAACTGCCTCCAAGTAATGTGATTACACAATCGTCGAAACGAGTTTGGCCGTCTGGACTACTGAATAGGTGAAAGCAATGTGGACTTCATCGGACTCATTTCCAATTTATATGAACATATATCGAAATACGTAGAGTTAGTATTACTTAATGGCTGTACATAATGGCCGTACTTAATGCGTAATAATGCTTAATTCAGTAATTTAATGATGAAGTAATTTTAATTAATAATTGGTAATAATGATGGAATTTAATGATGGTGTGATTTACTGCTAATGTGATCTACTGATAATTTAATATACTGATAATGATCATGTTAATTTTATCACGTTAATTTGTCGTGTTAATTTTTTTTGTGTTAAGTTGTTCAATCTGAGAACCATCCCCTTTCCAATAAAGATATTGAACACATTTGTTTGATTTAACAGAACGCCATTAACTACCGGCTTTCGTGACCGCACAAATTAAAGAGAAAGTCGTCGTATTCAGTTTGTTTCACACCGCCGAAGGGGACGATTTTAGTGCCGCATCGGTCTCTCCGCAAACTACCTTGACCTTTTACTCTACTTTTACCAATCAGTTTACAGAAAACTGCTAAATAGTTCCATCTATATTATTGAACTTATTATACCTTGTAACGAATCCGCTAGGAGGCGTTACAAGTGAGATGAATACGGAAATGGTGATTTGGCGCTGATGTCAGAAATGTTCATCAATTTTATGAATTTCTGTTTTGTATGATTTATAAAACATTATTTTATAAATATTGCGTCAATACTACTTTACTTATAGCACTTATATGTAACAATGAAAATATATTACCATATATAAGTCCAATAAAGATATCATTTTTCAAAAAAATTTCTCCCAGCAAGCTGATCTTTTCAGGGGTGCATCTCCCGAGTATCCGACCAAAAAGTCACAGTCCCCACCCCTTGTAGGCTGTTGCAATAGGGGTGGTTTCTAATTTTTTTTTTGAAATTTTCTTTTTCCAACTTGTACATAATAATATTCTCTACAACTATGCCTAATAAAATTTTTTGGTAACTTTGATTTTTGACGGTCCAGCGCCCATTATATGGGAAAACATTCACCATATTTATTTATTATGGTTCAGGAAATATACAAACAAAAGGCTGAATAGCTGGTTTTTGCAGGGTTGATTGAGAACTGTCTCCTGAGTCTCCAACCAAAAAATCGCAGTCCATCCCCTTCGGGCTTTAGCGCAATAGAGGTAGTCACTTTATCTAAAAATATCCACTTGTAATTAATAAGTCACACTGCTTTTCTAGATTGTTTGTTTTTTCACATTTAAGCATATATAATAGGGATGTTCAAATGGAATTTTGAGTTACGACGGTTGAAACAAATGGGATGTAATGCCCAAGTAACTTTGTGTTTTCAGTGATGTGCTTTACATGTAAATGTTAATTGTCAATTGAACTCAATTCTGCACCACCTCTGATTTTTATTAAGTACGTGACCCAAAAAAAAAAACCGCCCCAAAATAATGAGACCACCCCTATTGCGCTAAACCCCGAAGGGGTTGGACTGCGATTTTTTTGGAGACTCAGGAGACAGTTCTCAATCAACCCTGCAAAAACCAGCTATTCAGCCTTTTGTTTGTATATTTCCTGAACCATAATAAATAAACATGGTGAATGTTTTCCCATATAATGGGCGCTGGACCGTCAAAAATCAAAGTTACCAAAAAATTTTATTAGGCAAAGTTGTAGAGAATATTATTATGTACAAGCTGGAAAAATAAAATTAAAAAAAAAATAAGAAACCACCTCTATTGCAACACCCTACAAGGAATGTGGACTGTGACTTTTTGGCTGGATACTCGGGAGACACCACTCCATCGACCCTGAAAAAATCAGCTTGCCGGGACTTATTTGTGAGCACCCCCTATAGAGAATGTCGACTTTTACTGTACTAATAATGACTGTGTTAAGAATAGCGGGCACAAATACGAAACTATCATAGTATTTTGTAATAAAACACAGTTCTTTCTTAAGTCTCATCTAGTTATGTAACTACTATAATTGGGTTATTCCCTGGGTTATTCCCTAATAGCACAGGACATCCAGTGGATGTCCGATTAAGATCCAGTTACTGTACAAATGTCCATGGACATTGGATGGACGTTCTGTGGATGCTCATTTTATGTACGTACAAGGACGTCCTCTATGGGGTATTGAATGGACATCCTAGGGACGTCCATTTAATGTACATGAATGTACAAATACTTTATGTTCCAGCTCGGACAACTAATGGATGTCCCGCTAAAGCTCATTTATTGTACAAACGTTCATGGTGAATAAATTAACGTCCCATAGTTGTCCCTTTTATGTACATAAAAGACATCTTCTATGTCCGAGGGACATCCATTTAATGTACATAAAAGAAAGCACATTTTATGTTGCTATTTGAACAACCAGTGAATGTCCCATTAAAGTCCATTTATTATACAAATATGCACAGGAGATAAATGGATGTCGCCTAATTGTCCATTTTATGTACGTATGTGTGTATGTTTTACTTGTTCCTACGTGGACGTGTACCGTAATGTCCATTATAGACTATTTTTTTCATTTGGAAGATGCTGGCAAATATAAATATTCCTTTAAATACCCACTGCGATGGACATTGAAACTTGCAAAAGTTTCCTACAATGTTGCATCTTATTTACTTTGTACTTTTAAATTGTTGCTTTGCTGGAAGGTTTCAGCAAACTTGAAAGAAATAAAAATACAGCTGAAGTTTTGTGTGGCAAAGTTAATTTTACAAAATATATTTGAAAGTTGTGGCTGCAACTTACGATAACTTGCTACGAATTGCCAAAAGTTATATTGCAAGTGAAATAATCAAAGTTAATTTTGCAAATAAAATGGAATTTGACTCTGCAAATCCAAAGCCCTGTCTATTTTAACTTTAACCATGTTGTGCGCACGCGCTTCTCTTTCGACTTTCTTTCATGGCATAGTAAAGGAGATATTTAGTTGAAGAAAAAAGTGCGAATTGAAGTGTAAAATATTTATATATAGCTACCGCCAAATTATCCACGTATGTCTTTATTTGCATGATGTATTTGTGGTGGATTTTTAAATATGAAAAATGAAAAAGTTAACAAAACGGTAAGTTATATATTATCGAGAAAAACTTCAAGTATGTTTTTTACCTGTAATTAACTACTAAATATTTCTCTAGTTAATCCCAGTATACCCGGACACCAAGTGCATGTCTTTTGCTTTTAAACATAGATCCCGCTCCCGCACAAAGTAACTTTAAGTCTTCAGGGAAAAAGGTGTTCTATTGCCTGTAGTTTTTTATGTGACCTATTTTGAAAATTTGAATTATTGTATAATATATTATTTCACTCATTCCAAAAAATTAAAATAGACTTTCAAACACAGTTTTACAATACTTAGTGCACAACGGAGTTAGTGTAATAACGGTAAAATTTTTTAGCCACAGCATGGTCGTCTCTTTAAAGTGTAATGAAGTATACGCCATATATCTCGTAATAGATTATACAATCATTACGGTCAACATTTCGCGTAACGGACTATACATCCTTTCTAGTTTAATCTCGTCATTTAATAATGTAACTGCGCGTGATTGAAATACCGAGTATGGGGATAATTTTACTAAGTGGGAGCCAGAACTTTTGTATAAAAAGCCAGTCGGAATCATTCACAAATCAGAGTTTAATTGACTTTCATACTTTAGCCAGCTGAGCTAGGGGAACGAAATAAATTTAACTTCTCATACGACGTCGCAGACGCTAACCAGATACCCGCTATTTTATAAATAGAGGATTATTCCGTTTGTGTCCGTCTCGCCGTCCACCGTCGATTCGAACCTGCATACACGACGATATAAAAGAGATACACATTACACTCACTCCGTTTCTCTCTTTCTTATTTGTATTTGATTATACAGGGTGTCCCGTAAATAATGGATAATCTTGAAAATGGTGATAGGCCTGGCCATAACCTATCAGAATATCACAACTTGACCTTATTGAAAACCCTACGATTTTCGAGATATGGGCACTTTTTTTAAATTTTGAAAATTTCTACTCTAGGATAGTATTTTGCATGCCACTGCCACGAGGTAAGGATTTTTTCATTCCGTTTTTTGGTGAGTATTCTAGAACAGTTGTGCTATCAAACGTGCATATGAGTTTTTCGATAACGACGATGGTATTCTAAAAAAAAAATGTATTTCTTAAATTTCGGTTCCACCACGATTCCGTCTGCTGACTTTGACCTTTGATGATGTAAAGGAAAGTGCCAAGCGAAACTTGCCACTTATCTTAAAAACTTGCCCATTTATTATTATATTCTAAAATGTTTAAGAAATTCTGATTCTTCGTGTTAGAAAAAAATATATAGCTGTTTGAATAGTGGAGGAGCTAAATTTATCAATGTAAAATTTTTAACAAGTAAGCCTTATTTTTAATTGCATGTGATGCTTGTCATTTTGTACATCTGATGTTACCGATTCAGACTTTGTTTGTCGATAATAACGAATTAGCATTTCTCTGGACTTATTGGAACTTGTTGAGAACAACAATGCCTCGTACACAGTATACACAACGTGAGTATGATAATATGCATACTATTTACGGCGAATGTCGAGGCAACGCCAGTGCATCCGCTGTGCGTTATCGATAATATATTCTAAAACGTTTAAAAATTCTGAGGTAAGAGGATGAAGAAATATGGAAACAAAATAAAGAGTAATTTCACCTGCATTTATTAAACATTATTAAAAAGAAATAGTCAAACAACTTATAATAAATGTTCGAATTGCTCTCCCTAGCCCCGATGCAGGCTCTACACCTTTTAATATAATGGAACAATTTTTCCTTCATGCATCCCCAGTAAAAAAAATCTAAAAATTTAGGTCTGGTAACCTGTGTGGCCACAGAATTGGAGCTAAGCGATTGATCCGTCTTCCTGGATATTTCAAATTTTGGTATGCTCTCACCTCTCTCCCATAATGTGCACGGCATCCGACGTTCTGTAACCAGCCTCAGGGATAAAGGAAAGTCTTCTAGTAATAATTGTCTAACGTTAATGTTGGTGGCAGTTCGAATGGGCCTACCACTTGAGCATTTAGGATGCCTATCCACAAATTTACTTTAAATTGGTATTGTGACCGATCTTCCCTCATCAAGTGGGAATTTTCAAACTGCCAACTATGCAGATTATGTAAATTTACAAAGCCATCTCTTCTGTACGATGATTCGTCAGACCACAAAATTTTATTTAAAAAATCTGGATCCTCTCGTATCATCTGCAGCATTCGCCGGCAAAATATCACTCTCAAGGGATAATCTCTGGGCAGTAGAGTTTACACACGTTGTACATGGAAAGGATGGAGTTGGTACCGTTTTAAAATCCTATTCATGGTTGTTTTAGATACGCCAGTGCGTCGTGATATGGTACGCACAGAAGTAGATGGATCGTCGTTAATTTCATCGAGCACTTCTTGGTCAAAATCTTGACGAGGTCTTCCTTCACTGGCACCACCAATACCACGAATAATCCTTCCCTCGCAGTACGCGTTATGGACTCTAATAAATACACGATAGTCAGGATGGCGTGCGTTCGTTTACCTTTCTCGATAACGCACAGCGGATGCACTGGCGTTGCCTCGACATTCGCGTATATAGTATGCATATTAGCATACTCACGTTGTGTATACTGTCTACTGTATACTGTATACTGTATACAGTATACGAGGCATTGTCGTTCTCAACAAGTTCCAATAAGTCCAGAGAAATACTAATTCGTTATTATCGACAAACAAAGTCTGAATTGGTAACACCAGACGTATAAAATGACATGCGTTATATGCAATTAAAAACAAGGCTTACTTAAGAATTTTAAATTGATAAATTTAGCTCCTAACAGCTATATCTTTTTTTCTAACAGGAAGAATCAGAATTTTTAAACATTTTAGAATACAATAATAAATGGGCAAGTTTTTAAGATAAGTGGCAAGTTTCGCTTGGCACTTTTCTTTATACCATCAAAGGTCAAAGTCAGCAGACCGAAATTTAAGAAATACATTTTTTTTTTGAATACCGTCGTCGTTATCTAAAAACTCCTATACACATTTGATAGCACGACTATTCTAGAATACTCACCAAAAAACAAAATGAAAAAATCCTTACCTTGTAGCAGTGGCATGCAAAATACTATCCTAGAGTAGAAATTTTCAAAATTTCAAAAAAGTGCCCATATCTCGAAAACCGTAGGGTTTTCAATAAGGTCAAGTTGTGATATTCTGATAGGTTATGACTTGACCTATCACCATTTTCAGGATTATCCATTATTTACGGGACACCTTGTATAATATAAAGTCGCAAAAGTTACGACAACCTGATGTTTGTACATATTTTGGAAAGTACGTTATTTGTTAATAAATGATTTTATTTGGATTTGGTTTCTGGTATAAATGATGAACCCTGGGAAAATCTCCAAACCTGCTACCCAAATGGAGAAAACATCATTACATTTCGGCGCCCGAGAAGATTCCGTTGCATTTTGACGTCCGACCAGCTCCCGTTACATTTTGATACCTGAACAATATTTATTGTTACATCACCTGATGGCTCCATTACATTTTGACGTCTGAGCAGTTTCCGTTACATTTTGACGTCTGAGCAGTTCCAGTTACATTTCGACACCAGAACAGAGTTATTGTTACATCACCTGATAGCCCCGTTATATTTTGACGTCCGGACACCTTTTTTTCTACACACCAAATTACAAATACTACACAAATAAATCAGAAAGAGAGAGAGTGCAAATTTAGTCAAATTTTTCTTCAAATCCGGACACACAACCAATCCCCCTGGTAAACCAGTTCCCTATAAAGCACAAAGATCAGTTCGTCTGAATCGGAAGGAGCATATGGACTCAAAGTCGCAGAGACCACAGCAGGATGGATCTACAAACTTAGAAAAAATGAACTGCAACAAGAACTCACAAAGATGGGTGAAAAAAATATCACCGGAACTGTCGAAGAACTACATTCAAAGCTTAAAAGTATTGTACGAGGAAATAGACCTCCTAGCAATCTCAGCCAAAAATTTTCTGCTCCACCAGAAAACATACCGTCAAACATAATACAACCATCACCTGATAGCGCCGTTCTCGACAAAGTACGAAAATGGAATGTTCATTTCAATGGAAAAAAGATGTCTCATTTTTGGAAAGAATTCAAGAACTACAAAGCGGCTATAACTTTTCAAACGAACAAATGCTACGGGCACTGCCTGAATTACTACAAGGCGATTGTTTGTTGTGGTATCGAAATAATAAAGCCTTCTGGACAACATGGGAAGATTTTCTTGCAAATTTTAAAACATTGTACTTGCCCCCAGAATATCTTTTCAATTTAGAAGAAAAAGTAAAATCTCGCACTCAAGGAGAAACCGAAAATGCGAGAGACTATGTCATAGCAATACAAACATTGCTAAGAAGATTAAATAATATACCGCCAGAACAACAGCTACACAGGATATATAAAACTCTACGGCCTGAGTACAGGAAATATATCCGCAGACGTGACTTTAACAGTCTCACAGAACTTTTAAACCTGGCAAACGATTATGAAATGGTTTGTAAACAAGAGATTGTTATCAGGAAACCTGTATACCCTTCACAGTCGTCCACACAACATCCGAGCTAACATTGGAAATGGGGGTATCAGAAATTCCAATAGAAACACACAATATGAACTACAAAACAACACTACGAGACAGCCCGGCTACGTAAACACAGCACAAATAAGATAACCACGCCCTAGTGAAGCTAGAAATTCCACACAACCCACTACTATAAATTATGACACGAAAACATTTTGTTGGTGTTGTGGAGGCGCTGGTCATACACGTTTTATTTGCTATAAAACTCCTCGTAAATTCTGTTCAAGATGTGGCCGCCATGACATATTGTCAAGGGATTGTAATTGTCAAAAGCAAAGTACGAATAGGAACAAGGAAAACGAGAGAGAAGCTGCGCAAGCCCTGGGTTACAGAAATTTTCGATCAAAACAAGTTACCTCGTACCTCACCCAGCCGGAGCAAGCGAAAATACAAATAACTAGTGGAGCCGAAAACCGTCCCAAGCTACAGCTAAAGATAGATAATCATAAATTCGAAGCCTTGATCGATACAGGGTCTGTACGTTCGTTCATAGGTGACGCTGTACGAACAATATGCAGAACAAATAATACGAAACAATTTCCATGTAAACGTATAATTAAACTTGCCAATGGAACAGAAGTTGAAATAAATAAAGAATTTGAAATAAACTACACAGCGGCCCAAATACAATGGACTGATAATTTCCTGTACTTGCCGAAATTATTCCCTGATATAATAGGAATGGACATCCTAATTAAAAGTGTCGCTTTCGTGTCCTGTAATTGGTTCTTTTGTACTGTTGGACAAATGTATTGAATAAATAAATAAATAAATAAATAAATAAATAAATAAAAGAAGTTTTACTTTAGATTTAGGGAGACAAGAAGTACGGATAATGGGAAATTTGGCTAATATGGATAACAAAAACAATGAAGATACACATTTGGCTTGTATTACCCAACCAACAGAAACTGAACAACAACAACTGTCAGAGTTCTTAATAATAATAAATAATAATAATAATCTTTATTAGTCCTTTACAAACAGAATTACCCAAATTTAACGAACTCAACGAACTTTTGCTAAACACCAGATACATCTAGAAAAAAACACTCCAATTAAACAAAGACATCTGCCTTTAAATCCTGCCATGCAAGAAATAGTTAATAAGGAGCTGGACCAAATGTTAAAAGATGGAGTAGTCGAACCTTCTACCAGCCCATGGAACAATCCCATTGTGATGGTTAAAAATAAAAATAACAAGATGTATTCAACATCAGCTACCTCCGAATTACCGACACCGATGGTTGGAATTACGGACGAAAATTATTCAAACTTATATATTTACTACTGCCCAACAGTGAACTCGCTAGATCATATAGATTAGAGACGGAAGATGAAGAGAGAACACCACCGAAAGCAAAATTAAATTGCATAAGATGAAAGGTTCACGTTCCTGAGATGATTTCACCTCTGCCTGCAACCCCAGAACGTGTACCGACAACACCACCTCTGACAGCAATCTCCCCTTCGCAAGCCCTGCGTGAAAAAATTAAACGTTTGTTTGGAGACACTCCAAGTCCAGAGAAGCCACCAACCCCCGGCAGAAACATCCCGTGCCTCGCAGCATTTTTTTGGAAGAAGACGATGAATCTCCATCACTTCCCGGCAAATGCTTCCCGTGCCCAGTCTCTCACGATCCGGCCTCACCAGCAACAATCCCTGTTGTCCCAACGTTTCCAACAGCAACATTCAAGGCACCAACCAACAGAAATCCCAAAAAGAAGTTCCGAATAAGAAACCCTGACAGCACCACATCCAGAATGTGCGATCCTGCAGTCTCGGGAATAGATATAAATGATGAACCCTGGGAAAATCTCCAAACCTGCTACCCAAATGGAGAAAACACCATTACAAAAGTCTGATGATCATTTCGAGGGATTTTCTATGAATTAGTTCCAGTATGCCAAAACCAGGCATATGAGAGGCAAACATTGATTTTTGATTAAAAAATAGAACATACCTAATTACCAAATGATATTTTTTATTATTAAATAAGTATTTCTAATAATTTAACAAAGTAGCCTTCTACCCAAGCAGCATTCAAAGTGATGGGAACTGGCATCTGAGGCATCAGAACTTTAATACAGTAGAAATGACATGACTGTTACTAAATTTGCGGCTTTAAGGTAATATTCACTTTGTGGTATGCATTTGTAGTAACAATTATGTAGATTCTACCAAATTCAGGCATTGTATAGTTATAACACTTTCAAGTAACTGCTGCAGAATCTGCAACGTCGCAGATACTACTCTGCATTACTTTGAAGCATCCTCAACTGCAAAGTGAAAATTGGTAGTAATGCCGACCGCACAGCATTACCAAAGGACCACTTCAAAGTGACGATAACTTCAAGTGTTCAATTTTAAGTCCCTGATACGTTGTTGGGAAATTTTCTGGAACTTCAATGTTGTCTAACTTATTAGTGACATCTTGAGTAAAAAAGAGGTTATTTCTACGAACACAGGGGCTTTGAAGTTATTTTTACTACTCCCTACTAATTGAAAATGACTACAAAGTTATATATACCTTAAAAACCTATTATAAAGTGATATCAACAAAATGGCGGCATCTGAAATGCTCAGTAAAAGCAAAATAAAGTTTATCGGCACTCATCCATGTTTTATAGAAAACTGAAGAAACAGTTAAACAGTAGGAGAAATAGTGATTCTTCAGAATATGATGCAAACATGAAAGATTATTTCGCCACAGCAAAACCATCATCTTTGGCAACAAGTGCAAAAGTGTTCCCATCAACACAACGAGAAGAGTAATCGAAAACTATAACAGTTGTTAGTGATTAATGATACTGATGTGTACTGCTCGAAAATTACAACTTGTCTTTAATGCAAAGATTGACCCATAGTTCAGTTAGTGATCCACTGAGCATATTAAATGAATTTGCCGATTAAAAACTCCAAATTTAATAAATATTGTGCCGATGGGGAACGGACAATGTCGATATAAGACATTATTTATGTACAATAAATTGAATTGAATGAAATTAAATGTAAACTGATCACTAAAATATGAAAATTCTTATGTTATTTTTCCCATTATTACACACCTTACGTTAATAAATATATTTATCCAACACTTTCATATAAAGTGATCTTTATTGATGAGATTTTGAAGGTATAAAGTGACCCATAAGTCACTAGTGAGATATAGTAGTAAGCTAAAGTGAGGTAAAGTGATTTAGTCACTAAAGAGTAATTTTAATATAAAATAAAGTCCAAGGAATTTATTTGTCTCCATTATATGGAAAATTAACAAAACAAAGAACCCATGCACTAACACTTATTTATTTATATTTATGTTAACATTTATTGTCATCATATTCGATTTTTCACAAAGAAAACTGCTCTTCTGTACACAATTTTTCTCTATACTAGTAACGACGTCTGTATCACCTAACTCGTGCTGCTCTCCCTGAATTTTTTTAACAAAAACAATCTTGTTGAGACTGAATCTTCCAAATAACCCTCCGCCACGGTGGATGATTTCCACACATCGTGACGTTTAAGGGTGGTAATGTCACCCCCAGTATTGGTCAAGAGTTGATGAGGAACGGTGCATGCTATGGCCAGTATACAAATCTGCATCTGGCAATTGCAAATAATCAGCTACAATTCTTGGAATTTTTGAGAGCTTATTTAATCCAACGCATTGGACAGTGCACTTTCCCTTTTGAAAATTTTCGAAAAATCTTTTGTGAGATACATTTTGCGGTCTTAAAGACACATATTTCCTAATCGAATCAAGTGGGTTTACCGAAAATCCTTCATTTAAAACTGTGAAACTTCTTGATTTATTCGTCTTGGTATCTGGTATCGATATTTATATATACCTATATATAGATATTATTCTTTATCTTTTATATCTTCGACGCTTTAAGAAGGTCAGTTCACCGCAACGGCAGGCACCGCAAACTCCCAATATCAATGCAACCTAAAAAACCCAAACATTTAAATAGGTACATAAAAGCAAGAACATCATAATAAAACACCTACCTCTGACATAAGATGCTCACCGTCAGGGGCATCCATCAAATATTGTCCGATATGTGCTCTTTCCAAATAATATCAGATAATAAAAAGTACTTGTAAAAGTATAATAATTGTTATTTTTAATCCACATATTCCCATCACACACGGTGACAGTGACACTTTAACAGTTATTACCGCGTTGCCAATACAAAAAAAAAAATTACCTATATCGATTCTGCCAATTCTACCAACATGAAAATAAGTTGGTAGCAATAGTTACTAAGATCTTATAGCGTCATTGGTCCCATTTGCTACATCTAGGTAAATATAACTACAGTGAAATTGTTGTAGTTCCCCTCACCACTTTTAAAGTAGCAACAACTATAACGTTGGTGGCATCTGCTACTTTATAGTAAATGTAACTTGTAGGGAAATAATTTTGGTTTTTGCAACCTCTAAGTTACTGCAATTAAAATCGGCATTTTTCTGTTGTTGAATGAAGACACAGATAAAAATATACACTGAGAAAAATCGGCTAGGTACTTTTTTTTTGCTAACAATAATTTAATTGCCACAAATGTTTTTTTAATTCGGACAAGTCGATGTAATATTTCAGATAAATAAAGTGACATTTCTAAAAGCAGATACTTGTTCCTATTAACCTACTCTTCTACAAGAAATAAATAGGTAATAAATGTGTTTAATAATAATTGCCCCAATTAAACTGTGTTTAGGAGTAGTTAAATATGAAGCTACCACAGTAGAAGCAACTTTCCTAAAAATATATATTAGTAACAACTACTCTACTATTTGTGACAAAACAACTTTAATATTAATCCAAGTATTCAGATACTTGGGCCAATTAAATTTTTATTTCGTGCATCTTCGAGTCTCGTTCGGTATCGACTCGTGGGTGCATTCCATCATAGAGAACAGAGAATTCATCATTTGCTAAATGTGGTTTGGTATGTACAGGTGCTTTATTACAAGGACCAAACTGTTCATGCACTACTTACTTCTAAAGAAATTTACTGCATTAGGTAAGTCTATAGTACACTTGCAGCTTTATTTAATTATTATAGTAGTTTTAGTAGCTAAATTTTATAAATCATTTGAGGATTCATTTTCACCGGATAGATATATATCTAACTTAAAATTTTATAAATCGTTTTTATATTGTTCATTATAATTAAATGTATCTGCGTTTTATTTATAATGAATTATTTTCATTTTAAATTAAAAGTTTAACAGTAATTTATATTTTATATTGGATAGTGTATATAGCTTATAATAATTTTTTTGAACTTTCAAACAATTCGGGGGAAGCCGCAAAACAAAATTCGAATCTTCATTTTATTTTTATAGCGATCGAATGAAAATGTAGAGCCTTAAATAATTTATAGTAAAACTACTAATAGTATTTAAATTATGTACAGGATCGTCGCGCGAACGTTAGAACCTCATTTAACTTTGTTATTTTTGGAGTTACATAAAAAAGTTAAAACATAAGAGGTATATGGGAACATGTATTTTCCAAAAATCATTTCAGAAAAACAATTCAACGATGCATTTAGGAGATTTGAATTTTACTTTGGTTTTTTAGATGGAATACACCGTATATTTTTACACCATCTGAAAGGCCATAAAAAAAGCCTTTTAATGATTATAAAACATAGTATTTTTCTTAAAAACTATACTAGATATTAAATTTTATATTTTGTTACCATTAAGTCACGGCCGACTCTGATGTTAACTAGAGTCGGCCGTGATTAAGTCATGGTAGTCCAAAAAATATATATATCAATCATTGAAATTCCCCATTTTATTTAAAACATAGTGAAATTAGTTACCAACAAATATTTTGACATGACTAACGTATTGTTTACTTTAAATTATATACTTTTGTTTTTCACCGGTAATTTATTGATAAATTGTAAAATGGTAAATTAGGCAATTTTTTCAAGATAAATACCATATTTTATATACTATTAAAAAGCTTTTTTATGGCATTTCAAATTGTGTAAAATATATGGGGTGTTCCATTTAAAAATAAAAAACAAAAAACAAAAAGTAAAGTTCATATCAAGGAAATGCGACTTTCAATTGTTTTTATGAAATGGTTTTTGGAAAATACGTGTGATTTTCTATAACTTTTATTTTTGAACTTTTTTACGTAACTTCAAAAATAATGAAGTTAAATGAGGTTCTAATGTTCGCGCGGCCACCCTGTACTTGCCATAAATGTACTATTTACCTACCACAGTAAGTATATTTACTTCCTGCAATTAAACTGTTTAATAGGTACACAAAATAAAGTTACCTACAGTAATTAAAAGGAGTTTTTGTCACTAATAAACTATTTATTTACGATAGAAAACAAATTTCACCTGCCATGTTTTATTTGTGACAAATAAACAGGATCAACAACTCCATTTTGCCTAGTACAATTAAAGTGTTCTCTTGTCCCAAATAGTACACAACTTTTTAACTGTTACAATTAAATTTTTATTTACCATTATTAAATTTTTCCCTCAGTGTAATTCAATAAAAAATTTCTTTTTATTATGGTCATTTGCAAATATGTTTTATAAACAGATTGCTTTATAATATTTAAAATTTAAAAAAAAACGTTTTCCATAAAGAATTTTGCAGTTTTGCTTGTACACATAATTTTTGCAAAAATTTTTTTTTCCGAAAAACCCATTTTCTCGAGGAGCGTCTTTTTTATCGAAGCATCATGATAACATTTTACAGAAAACAAGTGGTTGTTTTAATATCCACACCGAGGGTAAATGCAAAACATCATGATTTATAATGCTTATGCATGTTGTATATAATCACCTTAACTTGGACCTTGGACATATTATGTGCTCAAACTCAATAAGACATTAATTTGCTATTCGAATAACAGAGAGCCAAATATATAGTTTGCGCTTTCATTCCGGTCAGCTGAGAGCTGTTCCAAAAGTTAGTAATTTCTACTACTTGGTTACATCCCGTTTACGTAATAACCTAGTCCTCAACACGGTAACATAAGGTAAGGTAAGTAGTAATTACAAATAGAGAAAAAAATATAGTATAAAAAATATATAGTATAAAAATAATATCAAAAGTTTTGTTCAAAATCAACTAAAATTGGAATTGTAAAATATATACCTAATAGTAATAATTTACATATAGTGAACTTCGTAAATAAACAGGTAGAAATAACCCACAAAAGAAAATCTTGTGGTGGGTTTAACGGTAGAAGTACCGGAATAGTAACTTGCTACGTAATTACGTAATTATTATTCCCATTTTGGTGAATGCTTAGTAGAAGGATGGTTCCCATTACGTAACAATCCTTAGTTGCGGGAACCTTTAAAGTTCCACTAATGGTAACTACTACGTAGAAACTTCTAAAATTGCTGCTTGGGTATTTTATTATTATTTGATAAATACATATTTTTTAATACATAAAGCGTTCATATTTTATTTTATAAATTAGATATGCTACATTTACTATACTATACTTAATATCAATAGGTAAAAATTTAACTATACAATACTAGGAGTTTGCTATGAAACTGTTTTTTCAAAAAATTGTCGATAAGGTCTCCACTATAGGCCGATGGCCATTTTTCCATATATACAAATAAGAAACGATACCTATATAATACTTTGAAATAGAAAAGTGGACAGCCAATAGAACTATTAATGTCCTAAGTTCTTTCTGTTAAACACGTCGGAGACAGTAAAGAGTTTCTTCTATCTCATTATGAAGTGACATACATAATAATATAACTGTTTCGATCTGTACATATGGTAAAATAGTGATGGCACTAGTGAAGATCATTTCGCATATTTTTTTCAAAGATCATCTTATAGTAAACTTATAGAGAATTTACGAGGAAAAGTTTATACCTCGGTTTATACAGTGTCCGCCAAAAAGTCTGCACCATATGAGAAACTCTGTTGTTGTTGACTTTCTGAAAAATTTCACTTTTGATAAAAGTTAGTGAATATTCTCAAACGAAAAACTGAATGCAAAAATTTGTGTTAGTCCTGATGCCTATGTCGGAAAATTAATTTTTTGGAAATTGGCCCAAGAGTAAACTACCTTTATTTTTGAAGATATCGAAAAATGTTATTTCAAGAAGTTGCTTATATGACGAAGTTATAGCTAAATATCAAATTTGGCTGTTCTATTTTAAAAATAAAAAATTTCTCCTTTTTTATGCATAATTCCTGAACTATATATTTTGATATTTTTTTGTTTCAGATTAAGTAATGGGTTAAAATCATCTTTAAAGAAATTTTAAGAGTACTTTTTCACCAAATAGATATTTTGGAAAAAATCGCTGTATTTTGCAGAGTTGTTCTCTTTTCCAATTTTAACTTTTTCAGGAATTAATCATAAAAGAGTGGACAATTTTTATTTTTAAACTAGAAGAATCCAATGTACATTATAAATAACTTCTTAAAATAAAATTTTTTGATATCTTTAAAAATAACAGTGCTGTACTCTTGAGTTAATTTCAAAACATTTAATTTTCCAACTTAAGCACCAAGACTAACACAAATTTTTGCAGTCACTTTTTCACTTGAGAACATGCACCAACTTTTATTAAAAATCTTCAGAAAGTCAATAACAGCAGAGCTTCCCATACAGATTTTTTGGCACACACTGTATGAGTTATATTTATAACTCGAATATAAACTTCATTACAATATTTCAGTAAGTAAATTATTGAACATTACATGAAAATAAATGATTTGTTCCTTGCGATATGTGACATTGCAATGCAATATTGTCGCGTGGACATTAGGGCCAATGCATCGATGTTACATCAAACTAAATATTGATTCCTAGAATATCACAGTTTCCAAGGTAAGATTATTTATATTAAAATGCTTTATAGATTTCGTGTTTGTTCACTAATATATTTTTTTTCCAAAATGGCTTGAGATTTTAGAGACACCCATTTTTGGTCCAAATAAGGACAATTTTTATTAGTCCAAATAATGTCCATCATGGACCACCATTTAATGTCCAACATTGGACTTTCATAAATTATCCAAAGTTGTGACATTTGTGCGTCCCTGGGACGTCCATAGGACGTCCAACTGTACAAAAAATGAATGTCCATAGGACGTCCCGAATGTCCCGTGGGGACGTCCATTGGACATCCATAGGATATCCATGTGCTGTTAGGGTTATTATTATTATTATTTCGGCTTTCTCAGGGTTTTTCTGGAATTGTTGAGGCATTGGCGGAGAGTTAACTCAAGCCATGCTTCTTCTATTGTGCGTTAAGAAACTTCCTGACTATTGTGCATGTATTGATGATAACGGATTTTTGAAGACTTATGTATATATCTGGATGGAGCTATAGAGTGGCAATGCTTTGATGGAGTTTTTTTGGAATCACACCAGTTGCTGATATTATGATGGGTACTATTTGTACTTTGTTTTGGTTCCATATTTGTTTTATTTCTTCTGATAATGGTAGATATTTTTGAATTTTTTCTGTATATTTTTTTCTAGATTGGATGTGTTGAGTATTGCTATGTCAATTAGATATGTTATTTTGTCCTGTTTGTCTATTAGTGTTATATCGGGTCTATTATGGTTTATTGTTCGATCGGTTAGTATAGTTCTATTCCAGTGTAGTTTTACATTGCTGTTCTCTAAAACCGTTTCTGGATGGTATGAATACCATGGTTTGTCAGGTTGTGAGAGTTTATATTTGTGGATTAGCGCTAGGTGGATTTGTTTGCATGTCTGTGGGTGTATTCGTTGGGTGCAAGTGTGTCACAACCGCTGGTAATGTATTCTATTGTTTCCTGTGTTGTTGAGCAGCATCTACCACACGGTAGCCGCGCCGGCTAATTTATTACAACCATTCTCCACGACCTGTGGAGTTAGTGACTGTAAACACCTGAGTCATGTGCTCTAAACATCATTTAAAATAGTCGCCCCTAGTGACAGAACTGACGACATCATGTCTCCAGATCTATGGCCAAAAGGGATAACCATTAACCATTTTCTACCTCTTCGACGACGTCCGATAATAAGGAACGAACAAGCACGGCAGAACCCCAAACAACTGACATAAAATCAAATGAACGTTCCGTAAACTTTAAAGCTGACCAGGATCAGAATACTTCAATATTACATTTGAATATACAGTGTATTAGGAACAAAATACAGGAACTGGAGGTATTCCTCAAAGAAAACAAATATAAAATATTATGCCTAAATGAGCACTGGTTAACTAAGAACGAATTGGAAACAATAAGAATCTTGGATTACCGCGCTGTCTCTGACTTCTGTAGAACAGAGAGAAAGCATGGTGGCGTAAGTATATTCAGTAAGATTAATAATGCGGAGTGTTCGCAGATTAGAACGGATAACATATCAGTAGAGCTACAATGTGAAATATCAGGTATTGTTCTTGGAAATATGCAGATAATCACCTTATATAGATCATCTTTGGGTGACTTTAATGTTTTCTTAGAAAAAATAAGTGCATTGCTAGACAAACTTGACAGTACTATGCGAACTATTATAACAGGTGATTTTAACGTAAAATTTAATACAGGTGACCCAAAAGCTTTACAACTTTGTAACCTTTTGGACTCGTATGGACTGCATCAAACAATAAATCAAAATACCAGGCATAACTCATGCCTTGATAATATATTTACAAACCTTCCAACGAACATCTACTCTGCTAAAATTGTTGACACAAACCTGTCAGACCACCTAGGTATCTCTTTTCATTTTGACATGGCAAAGAAAAAAGCTAATAGTAACGCTAGAGTAAGCTATAGGCCAATCACGGATTATGGGCTACTTAAGCTCTACAACCAAATTGAAAATATTGACTGGGACTTTATCAATGACCCAAATGTAAATTGTGAGGAAAAACTAGATACATTTATAGATTTAATAATAGAAGCTGTTGAGGTAACCCTTCCTATGAAAACCAAGTCTGCTAGCACTTTCGGTTCGGAAAAAAAAGTTGAATGGTACAATGAAAACCTAAGACAAATGCGCGATACTTTAAACTTTTTAAAAGAAGTGAACAAATCAAATCCAGAAATAATAACAAAAAAAACAGTCACAAAATACAGGAATAGCTACCGTGCAGAGATAAATACCTCCAAACGCAGAGCACACGACGAATACATCAGGAACTCCAGCAATTCACAACGCGCCATGTGGGACATTATCAAGAGTAATAGTCAAACACCAAAAGCCCCCGGAGGCAGTGAATTAAGTGCCAACGACTTTAATAATTTTTTTATAAGCATAGCTGACGAGGTGATCAAAAGTGTCCCAAAAGTAAATAAAGACCCAATAGATTACATTAAAATAAATGAAAACTCAGTGTTTAAATTCAGAGATGTTACCTATAATGAAGTAAGAGCGAGCATTAGTAAGTTAAAAAATAGCAAGAGCAAAGATCATTACGGCATTTCAGTCAAAATTGTCAAAACTCTGGTAAACTTAATATGTATACCAATGACTAAACTAATAAATCTATGTATAAAAGCCAATATATTTCCAAATAGCTTAAAAATAACAAGAGTAGTTCCTATTTTCAAGAAGGGATCCTACGAAGACCCATCAAATTACAGACCGATCTCACTGGTACCTATTTTTTCTAAAATTTTTGAGTCTCTTTTAAAAACACAAATAGTGGAATTCTTTGAGAACAACAATTTATTTAGTCCATGTCAAAAGGGTTCCGAAACTGCAAATCGACATCAACAGCAATTAATAACCTCACTCAACTAATTAACGATGGGTTTGAAAATTATGTGTTCACATTTGCATCCTTTTACGATTTGACAAAAGCCTTTGACAGTATATCTCATGATACGCTCATAAGGAAATTATCTGCATATGGTTTTGATGAGAACAGCTTGAGTCTTGTTAAATCATACCTCACAGAAAGATGTCAGTACATGACATACAATAACACACATTCAAATAAAAACACCGTCCTACACGGAGTACTGCAGGGATCAGTGCTAGGTCCCGCTCTTTTCATAATTTATATTAACGATTTGCCCAACTGCGATCCCAGTGCAAATCTAATTTTATTCGCAGATGACACCACTGAGGTACAACAGGATTTATCGCTTGATCTTGTCAAGACTAAATCTTTGAACACACAATCAAATATAAAAACCTGGTATGCTGCTAACACACTAGGAATAAATGATAACAAGACGCAACATCTTACATTTAGCTTACGACCTACAAAAAACCACAACGAAGACACAAAAAACGAATCGGTAAAATTTTTAGGTGTCCACCTAGATCCTATGCTGACTTGGGAAAAACACGTGGATAACCTCTCAACAAAAATTTCGAGAAACATTTATTTAGTCAGGAACCTAGTGAATTCAGTCAGCCAAGAAGTTTTGATAATATAATAATGTTTATTGAAATAGGATAACCTAATATACATATATAGACTCATAAAACAGCTTAAAATCAAGATGTATAAAACAATAGACAAAAAAAAAACTAAGAAATTACAATACAATGGGTCGCGTGCGCATGACGTCACAATCTGAGACCTTAGGAAAAACAAACAGAAATTCTTTAACTGTCAAATGGCAACTGATTGAACTTTTTGTAATATTATGGTTTCTATGTATATTATACATACAAAATGACAAGTTTTTGGTTTATTATTAATTGTGGAAGTGTGACAATCCAAAACAATGCCAGTTTTGATAAAATAACCTCAATTTACAACCAGAAGAAGTTAGAGGTTAAAATACTGCAACTGATTTCAAACAATTAAAATGAATGATTTTACGAGAGTCTTCCAAGGATTTTTTTAGTGGTACGTTGTTGCATATTAATGTAAGAATTTGGTTTTTAACGTGGGTTTATGTTGTAGGAAAAACAGCCGTATTACAAGACCATTACGATACATCCAGTTTGGGCATCCTCTCTTAAAAAGGAATACAATTTAAAACCCATATGTGAAACTGAAAGTGCTTATAATAATAATAACTGTTGCTCACATAAGCAATAAACAATTCATGGTAAAGAAAATTAACATTTTATATTGGTTTGTCAGTATTTTTAATAATTATTTCTTCTTTAAATTTTAGTTGAGCGAAAGGTGTGTAAAGCTGTGCCAAAGGAGAGAAAAGTGCAATGGTAGAAATTGTTTCAAATAAAGTATACTCCAAGAGGAAGCAGGCTTCATAAAGATATTTGATAAAGTAGGTGCATAAATTAAGAAAGGAAATTCAAAGTACCTGCGGCCGTCGACGAGTGCATGCATGATGCAATGTGCCCTTTCAAAGTATATCGTGTGGTGTTTAAAAACTCAGTGTTGGACTATTGAACACTGAAAAAGTTGAAAATTAAAACTCTGAAGTGGTCTACGGTCAGTGAACACATAAGCAAAGTCTGACTCGGCTTTGTTAGTGTTGAATTTTATAGCTATAAAAGCCCTTCGAGTTAAATGTTACTTATTGCTTAGATAGATATTACTATAAAGTATATATATTATGTTATGTTAGGTACCTACATTACAATCATTTATTTTTTGTTACAATATTAACCTCTCTTATAACTTTCTTGTCGATTCTTCTTAAAAGTACTAATGGACCTTGGACAATAAATAACTTATTTAGTAAAGATATTTTGTTTTACTTTCAGTTACAAGTTCGACGTAACTGACAATTTCAATTTACTGCTAACAATTTATAGTAGTAGAAGTGATAAATGAAACATAATAAAAAGAGTATATTTAATAAAATGATAATGAACAAACGAATTACATAAAATTGTGAAAGATATTACATAACAATATATGAAAAATAAAATTTTTATAGAAATTACAATGGATTGTATAGGCGAGAAGAAATTATGCACGTCTTACTACATACTTCAAATAGTTTATAGCACATCAGTCTTCATTGCTTAGTTTATATGGTGTCTTTTTCACAAAATTTACGGCGGTTAATACCTTGATCATAGCCATGTTTACTGATAAAAAGGAAATACTTCCTCTCTCAAGTAGTGGACATGTTTTGTCTAAACTAGCAACACATTCACAGTAAGTACTAAGAAACCATATGAATCTGGAGTCAATGGCTTTTTTTCATGATGCCACGACTTAACCTGAAAAATGAATTTGTATGTTAGCAATTATTTCTAAAGCAACATTTAATTAGGCACGTGTATATGAAAAGAATGGTAAATCATTGATAACAATTCTTACCTTTGCAACAAGGTTTTATTCTGTAAATTTCTTGCAGAGTACTTCTTTCACATAACCATAAACAGCTTTAAGACATTTAAGTGCCTTGAACTCATCCTTCTCTCTATACACTTCTCTCAAAAACCAAGTAATTCGCAGTATTCCTATGTGTACTATTTGGAAATACATCAATATTTACACTAAAGCATTTTTTTCTCAAAATATAAGGATTTAATTCCATGACAGCAGTATACCTAACCTCTACATCATGAGACAATTAGGCAATCCAACGACCTGTCAAAATTATTTTTCAATATGGCGCTGAGGGCAAACATGGGGTTTATTTTAATTAACTCGCGGAAACGTAGCCAAGGCAACCTAAAAAAAACTCATTTAACGAATGAAAATAAAGGATTGCCGGATGTTTGCCCTCAACGCCATGTTAAAAGTCACGTGGTTTGGATTGCTTAATTCTGCAAAATACGAACTAACCGTCATCCTGTCGAACAAAATTGAGCATATAAAAGTAATAAGAATAGCTGCAGATGTTAAATAATCCAACATTAAACTTTTAAATGGCACAAACACAGTAAAATTCACTTTAAAGAAAAACATTCAATACGTGGATAATTCAATGACAGCTGTTTGCTAGGTTTATGTCATTAAGATATATAATAAAGAGAAGTGGCCCTAATACACTTCCCTGAGGAACTCCTGTGTTAATTTGCAGATAGTTCGATGTTACATTATTAACTTTTGTACACTGAAATCGATTACTTAGATATGATTTAATCCACTCTAGAACGGATCCCCCAATTCCATAATTCTTAAGTTTTTCAATTAGAATATTTCTATCTATTGTCTCAAATGCCCTCTTAAAATCTAAAAATACTGCAACTACATACTTGTTATTATCTATATCATTGTTCCAATTTGCAATTGTTAGCTGTAATGCAGTTTCACAGGAGTGTTTTGCCCTAAAACCAGATTGATTACCTATGATTATGTTATTGTTATTAAAATAAGCAACTAGTTGGTGGTATACAGCTAATTCCAATACCTTCTCCAGAGGGGGCAATGTGTTTATGGGTCGAAAATTGCAGGCATAATTTGAGTTTTCAATTTTCGCAACTGGGACAATAATGCTAGTTTTTAATTGTTCAGGAAATTGACCTTTAGACAAACTGGTATTGATAAAATGAAGGATAACGTGTCCAATAACTTGAAAAATTCTCTTTAAAACAGCATACTATGGTCACATACACTCAAATATAAGTTATGCCGTCCTCAGTTGGGGACACTCCGCTTACGCATCTAAAATATTTGGATTACAAAGGCGATGCATCAGAATTATAGATAAATTGAAATATCGAGACTGCTGTCGGCAAACTTTCAAAAAACTTAATATACTTACGCTACCATGCATTTTTATACTAGAATGCCTTATACATACAAAAAAAAATGAACACCTACTCAACAAACATAGTGATGTTCACAATTATGAAACAAGAAATAACAACAATGTCGTACCAAACTTTCACAGGCTGTCAAGAACCAGAGACGGTACCGGTTATTACAGCATCAAATTTTTTAATGTCTTGCCAGAGGCAATTAAACAATTAAATATAAACCAGTTCAAAACGAAGCTAAAAGCTTATTTGAAATTAAAAGCGTTTTACACCTTTGAGGAATACCTCCAAGATAACTTTGAGGATCTCATTTTTAGTCTGTAGTCTTCTTTTATTCAGTTTTTGTCCTTTGTCAAGTTTTATCTTTTTATTCTAGTTTTAACTTATGTTTGTATTAATTTTTAATCTTATGACCTATGTATACACTCAGTGTCTTAACATCAATAAACCATTATTATTATTATTATTATTATTAAGCAGACGAAGGGACCCCAAGATAACCGCCTTCTGCATCTGACCTGCCAACCATTCTGCCGAATTCTCACAGGCCGGTATGATCTTTAATTCTGAGAGCAGCGATTATTAGGACGACCATCTTGATCGAGTAGTCCGGGTACAGCACTTGGAGCTCATACCGGAGATCACGATATTTGGTCTGTTTTTCCCCCTCCTTCAAAGCGATGTTTGTCTCAGCAGGTGCCGAGAATTCGATTACAAACATCACTTTGTTCTGATAGTCGAGGAGGACTATGTCAGGCTTGTTGGCTTGAATTAGCCTGACCGTCGGGAACGAGTAGTTCCAATAAATTCGGCACCTCTCGTTCTCGACAAAGGACTCAATATCTCCGGGGATGTAAGGCAGCCCTGGTATTTGATCTACCCTATACGAGTGCCGTAGATGGTAGTATAGCACTCGTAAAGCCGCGTTATGGCGGTGGATGTAGGCCGAAATCGCGTATACTGGGCATGCTGAAAGCAAATGCATCAGCGATTCCGGCGCCTGACGGTAGGTCCTGCAGTTGGTATCAGCCATTACGCGACTTCGGTAGACCAAAGTGTTTATTACACCATCCTGGCAGGCCACAATGAATCCCTCGGTCTCCGACTTAAGCCCAGCTGATCTTAAAAAGGCGAATGTCAGCCTAGTCGATAAACCCAGTGTTTCTATGTTTTTATAGTATACACCGTGCAAGGGTTTATCGACATGCTGCCTAAACAGACTCTCCTGTTCGGCAGCTTTTATTTGGGCTTTCAGACGAGTTGGCTGAAGATCAGTGACTGACTCTGGGTCAGCACCGCGCCGGCCACCTCGTCTGACGTCGAATACGAGACCAAGTTCATCTGCGGCTCTTTTTGCTGCCTTAAACAATCCTGCGACCACCCCTGCTATTTCATGATCTCTCACTAATAGCAGGAGCGGGTCCGAGCTCCTGAGGATGTTACATGCCATACACAGTACTACTTTGCCATGCATACACTCCAGACCCAAGAGTCCTCGCCCCCCCGATGACGTGGGAGATAAACCCGAGGAATGGACGATCTAGGATGAATACTCCTATGGATGTTCATCATCTTGCGGGTATCTCTGTCTAGTTGGCGCAGCTCATCTACTGTCCATTTTACTACCCCGAGGGAGTAGAGCAGAACAGGAACGGCAAGCATGTTAGTGGCCTTATTCTTCCCCGAAAGTTCAGTAGACCAAATCTTTTGGAGTAGGCGTCTGTACTTGCCATGGAGAGATTCCTTGATTTGTTGCACATCCTGGATGTGATGTTGTTGCACACCCAGGTATGTGTAGGTCTCTCCGGCATCCAGATGTCTTAGGATGCTTCCGTCTGCGAGTTGCGCGTCCTCAGAGAATTCCCCGCATCGCCCTCTCTTGAGTTGGACGACCGCGCACTTGTCCAACCTGAACTCCTTACCAATGGCCCGCGTGTACTCCTCGACCACCCTTGGAGCATTTTGAAGTTCACGCACTCCGGAGGCATACAGTTTTAGGTCATCCATGTAGAATAAATGGGTGACCTTATGCCTCCGGTTGCTGGGTGGGTCACAGAGGTACCGGCGGGTTTGGCGGAGCGCAACAGACAACGGCAGCAGTGAGATGCAAAAGAGGAGGGGACTCAGAGAATCTCCCTGGAATACTCCTCTTCTGAATGCCACCTGCTCTGTCGTAACCCGCTGTGCACATGGTGAAGTGGGTCCTCCAGAGTGGCAGCAGTTGTTCTATGCATCTCACTAGTGGCTCTGCTACCGCAAGACATTTGAGCAAATGTATCAAAAGTTTATGTGATATTGTATCAAATGCCTTATGATAGTCAATCCAGGCCATCGATAGATTCCGCTTGTACTGCACAGAGTCCTGTGTTATACAGCGGTCTACCAGCAGGCTGTCCTTTCAATCTGCCATGCCCTTCTTGGAGCCACACTGCTCGTATATCAGCTGGAAGACTGGGTCAACCTGCCGTAGTGTCCGAGCATACAAGATACGTGTGAATAACTTGTAGCAGGAGTTCAGACAGGTGATTGGTCTATAATTCCTTGGGTCAGACAGGTCACCCTTTTTAGGAGTACGTCCCTCGACAAACCAGTCCGGAATCTGCTGCCCCTCGTTCAACCACTACTTGTTGAAAACTCGGGTCAGACCACCACCAGTTATTTATGCCGTCTGGCCCCGGAGCAGCGAAGTTCTTGGTGCCAACGAGAGCTTGTTGGACTTCCTCCGGAGCGATTGCCGGGCACACTTCTTCTGGCTCTTCAAAGGTTCTGTGGCAAAGAGCCTCGAAGTGTGCTATTGCCGGAGTGTCGCTCTTGAATGGACGTGTCGTTTCGTAGATTCCTTTCCAGAAGCTTTCGACATCGGCTACAGTTGGCGGGTTGTTGACAACTCGCTGTGGCTATTGAAATAGGCGGGATGGATTCGTACGGAACAGTGTATTTTGTTCCATACTTCGAACCCGCCTATTTAGCTTTTTCTTAATAGCCATAAGCGCTCGAATCCTATCTAAACAGTGCTGCTTAATAGTGAGCATCACACTATTAGAGTGTGGCGTTGGCGTCTGAGTCCGGCTGCTGTTCTCCGGTGTAAATGCCTTGCCAGTGGTTACGTATTCCACCACACTCTGGATTCGAGAAGCGTGTTGTCTTGCCAACTGTATTTTGCCTTCGATCTTTTGTGCACGCCGCTTAGCCTTTTCGATACCGCTTGAGGTATCGAAAGGGTTAGTATTCCTCTCGCGGGGCACGAGTTGGCTAGCACTACGAGTACGTTAGAATGCCATTCGAGCTTAAAAACACGCCCGCGACTTTTCAACGCGCTATGGATAATATTCTCAAGGGCTTACAAAATAACATGTCTCATATCTAGCAAGTCTTTCAGCGGTTACGCGAAACTAACTTTAAAATTCAGCTGGATAAGTCGGAATTTCTTAAAAGGGAAGTTGCTTTTCTAGGCCATATAGTAATGGCGCAGGGTGTCAAACCTAATCCTGAAAAAATTAAAGCTATTGTAAATTACCCGATTCCCAAAACCGTTAAGGAGATAAAAGGATTTTTAGGTCTTGTAAGTTATTACCGCAAATTCATAAAAAACTTTGCGAAGTTGACGAAACCTCTGAAACAGGGGTCAAAAATCGAACATACCGAATCTTTCCTAAAATGTTTTGACGAATGCAGGCATATCTTGACTAATGATCCAATACTACAGTACCCTGATTTCACGAAACCGTTCAATTTGACTACCGATTCGAGCAACTTTGCAATAAGTGCAATTTTACCACAGGGGCCAAACGGAAATGATAAACCAATAGCATACGCATCACGAACACTCAATAGTGCGGAGCAAAACTACTCCACAATAGAACGTGAAGCCCTTGCTTGTGTATACAGGACCAAGTACTTCAGGCCATACCTATACGGCCGAAAATTTAAAATACTTACCGATCACAAACCCCTGGAGTGGCTAATGAACCTCAAGGAGCCAAATTCTCGACTAATCAGGTGGAGATTAAAGCTCGAGGAATTTGACTACCAAATTCAATATAAAAAAGGCAAAGCCAACACAAATGCTGACGCCCTTTCGCGCGTAGAAATACACACGAAAGAAATGTCGGACTCTGATGATAATATATATCTAGCAAACCATATTGACGAAACCCCAAATATTAACGACATTGAAGACTCGGAAAATTATGACTATCCAGCGATACGCGAATTTCTAGAAAACCAGGCACCCGAAAATAGTAACGAACCGATCGCGGATGTAACAAATCAGGTACAAAATAATAATGCTCCTATTACAGAAAATCTAAACCAAGCATCGGATACAAACGAAGTAGAAATCCCCGAAAATGATAGCGAAAACCTGTCTAACGAGACCGCTCACACTAGCATAGAACACCCTGTACAAACGATTCTGATATCAGAAAAACCACTAAATCTTTATAATAACCAGGTAATAATCGAATTTCTGTTATATTCCGAAACCG
Source organism: Rutpela maculata (assembly GCA_936432065.2). Lineage (NCBI taxonomy): Eukaryota > Metazoa > Arthropoda > Insecta > Coleoptera > Cerambycidae > Rutpela > Rutpela maculata. Next base: position 134,663,932 of record OW386286.2, on the reverse strand, counting down.
AACTTTCTAAATGCGTAAAAATAAGAAATTTGTTCAATAACAAAAAAAGGATATTTGTAGAAATAGACAAATCCCAATTAAACATAGAAATAATACATTTTTTGAAAAACTATATAGACCCCAAACTAACGTACGCATTATTGTTCAAAACTGATGAATTTTATCCTGAAATCTGTATTATCGTAAAAGATACGTTCAAAAATTCAAGTTATAAAATAGTAAAATGCAACACTATTTTAGAAGACATTACTGATGAGCTCAGACAACAGGAAATTATCACTCATCACCGCGAGGGTAAAACTAATCATCGTGGCATACCCGAAACAGTACTTAGAATAAAACAAAACTATTATTGGCCCACATTGAATGCGGATGTAGAAGATAGGATAAATAACTGCGATATTTGTCAAACTAATAAGTATGATCGCAACCCGATCAAACAGCAATTTTCCATAACACCTACGGCTAAAAAACCATTTGAAGTAATATACATCGATAAATTTCAGGCCTCAAACCAAAAGTTTTAACCGTTGTAGATTCATTTTCAAAGTACGGCCAAGCTTACCCTTTAGAAACTCACAATGCGATAAACATAGTCAAAAACCTTCTAATTTTCATGACCCATCACGGCGCGCCGCTCAAAATAATTTCCGACAGCGGCACCGAATTTAAAAACAATCTCATGTTAGAATTTACTAAATTACATGACATTGATATTCACTATACAACACCTTTAAATTCGCAAAGCAAAGGTATAATCGAAAGATTCCATACTACAATTATAGAACATTTACGAATTCTAAAATCGAAACAACCCAACGAAAATTCGATAACAAATTTAATGCCCTACGCAATATTAATAATAATAATAATAATAATAATAATAATATTTATTGGTCCAGTAGATCATATTATAAATGATATAGGACAGGTCAAATTTAAACAATCATAAGATACATAGAGAGAGAAAAAAACAGATAAATACATTTATACATACATACATGAAAACAGATACGCTAACATACATATATTATATACTAGTAACGGTGGAGGCTATAACAACAGCTATCATTCCCTAATCAAACAAAAACCTGTTAACATTATCAACGGGCATCTAGATACAAAAGATCCATTTGATATCGATATAACAAACGCCTTATTAAATAATTACGCAGAAAATCACAAAGAAAAGACGAAACTAATTTACCAAAAAATTCATGAGGACTGCCATCAGCAGAAAGAAAAAACAATTTGCAAACGTAACGAATCTAGAGAAAAAGGGCTAAGCATTCAACCCCGAACAAAAATTTACAAAAAAGTCAATAGTAGGAATAAATTAGTGCCCCGATACACCCCTGAAACCGTGCTAAATCAAACCACCAAAATGATATCCACAAATAAATCAGCAGCTGTATCCAAACAAAGCATTAAACGCCCAAAACTAATTGGACAACCTTTGTTACAGAATACCTCTGATAACACTGGCGAAGCTTCAGGAAGTAAAGATAACTGACCTGTCAAAAAACCCAGGTATCCTTCCCTTCAAATTAGGCACAGCCAAAATAAAAACAAACATTCACACATTTTTACATTATCTCGATCTAGAACCTATTGAAAATGAAATAATTACATTAAAGAACCAATATGACCAAATTACGAAAGCAATTACTGACGGCCTAAGCCAACCCTATTTTATGGCACTACAAAATTTTAATGCAGTAATATGCTTTCAACTAAAAAATTGCCCAACAAAAGTTCACCTCGGTATACCCTATTGCAAGGCGAAAATGTGGTTTAATAAACGGGCTCGGTAGTATAACAAAAAGCATATCTGGCAACCTAGATCAAGAGGACGCCGATAAATTTAATCAAACAATTTACAGGAAAATCAAAATAATATAGCCAATAAATTAAATAAAGAAATTTCTCTTACTACAAAAATTATCGATAATTTCAATCATATAATAACTTTAATTCTACATAATCAAGATGTAATAGCAAATGGTATCGATTGCATTAGAAAAGATCTTAATAAATTTATATTCGAATTTAACGATTATCTGCAAGTAAAAAATATTTTAAATCAACTAAATTTAAGTCTAAATATTATAATTCAGTTACTAACAGACATAGAAAATGCCATAACTTTCGCAAAACTAAATACACTACATCATAGTATAGTCAAAACTGACGAGTTAAGATTTATCATAGATACCTTAAGAAATAATCACCCTGTACAACATTTATTATATGTAAATGAAATTGACATCCACAAATATTACGAAATAGTAGAAGTAAAGGCATATTATTCAGAAAAGAAAATAGTATTCGCACTAGAATTCCCGCTAATACACCCGGAGCACTTTTCATACTATCACCTTTATTCGATACCTACCCCAAACCACACAACCATAATTCCTTTCAATACCTGCCTGACTATGAGCGAAAACTTCTACCAATACCAATCGACGCCATGCAGGGAGATCGACGCCGAATATTATTGTCAAGAAAGCCTTCTTATTGACGGATGGAGACAAAACGATTGTATATTTCAACTATTACAACTCAGCCAAGAAGACAACACATGTACCCAAGTTCCAGTAAAAACCGTACATCCCATTGTCGAACAAATTACCGAAACTTACTACATAGGCATCTTCCCAAATGAAACAAAAATTCAAACCACCTGCAAGACAACAGATTTTACTATCCTACGGGCACCTATCTATTCAATCTACCCCCAAAATGTAATTTTAAAATATCAGAGTACACTTACTCAAACGAAAGGGAAACAATCAGCGGACAACCCTTATTGTTGCCAGAAATAAAAACGACGAAGGCAAGAATCAACATCACTAGGAAGCTGAAACTAGAAGATGTTCCTTTAGACCAACTTCACACACTGAAGAAAATTCAAGACGACATAGAACCCATCCAATTGAAGAAAGATGTCGAGACGACCCACTACTGGACCATACCTCTTTATGTTATTTTTGTTATATTTGTTTCAGTATTAACTATTCATCGACTTAGAAAACGTAAATCCAAGCAGCCTACTCAACAATACAATACAATACAATACAATACAATACAATACAATACAATACAAATTTATTGGTATTAATTATACAAAATATTTATACAAGTCATAAAATAACAGAATGAGTTTGTTAAGATAGGAATTAGTTTTTATAAAAATTTAACAATGGGTGAAACCTCTCATTTTTCTTCACCTTATGCTATTACATGTCTGAAAAATCATTGGCAAGATATTCCTGTATGGTGTAGAAGGATTTTGTCTGCAGATATGTTTTAATTTTAGATTTAAAAGCTGTTATGTTTAGATCTTTAATGGTATTGGGAAGACAGTTAAAGAATTTTATACAATAGTAGCCAGTGCCATTTCTGCTTCTCGTGAGACGTAGAAAATTTTGTGCAATTAGATTATTATTTCTCGTAGGATAATTATGTGTTTCACTGTGAGTCCTATACCTATCATGATTTTTTTTCATATAGAGAAGACATTCAAGAATATAGACACAAGGTTCAGTAAGAATATGAGTTTTTTTAAACTGTTCACGACAATCATCTTGGTATTTTAATCCTGTGATTATTCTTAAACACTTCCATTGTAGGTTAAAGATTTTTGAGGCATGAGGGGAATGTCCCCAATTAAGTATGGCATAAGTCATAGTTGAGTGGAAAAAACTGTGGTAGGCTGTTAGTAATACTCTTTGAGATAGTGAATTTGCTAGATTTCTGATAAGATATATTTTTTTTGAAAGATTTATAGAGGGAAATAACATGTTCTTCCCATGTCAATAGTGGGTCCAAGCAGACTCCTAAAAACTTCACAGAATCAGAAGTATTAGTGTTTACAAGATTTCTCAGTGCGAGAGTCAACGATTGAGTTTTATTTTCGTTTAGATTCAAGCAGTTAGCTAGAAACCACATTTTGATATTTGATTCTGTGGTAGGATTATTTTGATTTAGCGTATCTAGTGAATGGTGGTGTTCAAGAATTGTCGCATCATCAGCAAAAAGTATGAAACTTGCATTTAAGTCACTGTAAGATAAATCATTTATATAAATAAGAAAAAGGATCGGTCCGAGGACCGACCCTTGAGGGACTCCATGATTAATTTTTTCTTTTTGTGATCTTTCCAGGTTATAGTACACATACTGATATCTGTTTGAGAGATATGATTGTAAGAGCTCTAAACTATTTTTGTCAAAGTTGTAATATTTGAGTTTAAGAAGGAGGATATCATGTGACACACAATCAAATGCCTTTGTTAAGTCGTAAAACGTGGCTTTAGTGTAGTTTTTATTTTCAAATTGGTTCAAAACAATTTCGGTAAAGTTATTTATAGCAAGTGTTGTTGAGCGCTTGTTCCTGAAACCATATTGGCCACGGTGAAACAAGTCATTTGCCTCGAAGTGTTCAGTTATCTGATTTTTTAGAAGGACTTCAAAAATTTTCGCAAAAATAGGCACCAGCGATATTGGGCGGTAATTGGTTGGATCAGAATTTAAGCCTTTCTTGTAAATGGGAACAACTTTTGACAGTTTCAGCAGATCAGGAAAAGTATTCGTATTAATGCAATGGTTTATTAATTTTGTAAGAGGATAGACTATTTGGTTTACCACTGATTTTATTAGTTTGACATTGACTTCATATGCATCTTTACTTTTACTATTTTTTAGGTTTAAAATTGCTGTTCTCACCCTGTCAAAAAAATCTCATCAATCCGTATTGAAAATTATCAAAAATTAATAAGTATCTATGAGAACCTATATGGTCAATAAGTTTCTATAAGAGTTAGGTAAAGTTGCTGTTGAAATTGTTATCAGTTTATATCCGAATTGACCAGCAAAATGAGTCAAGCCATATGCATTTGTAAATCCAAACATTTACTTATACCACATCAATGAGAATTTATGAGCACAGTATCTAATGTAATTCGTGCGGCTTTCTGTGACTAAAAGACAAGTGTTTCTTTAAGAAACGAGCTGCATTAGGTTAGAACAGTTTTGATTTGCAATTGAAGATTACAAATTATAATGTTTGAATAGGGATTTATGAGATCAGTTTCTATGAGTATTAATGTTTTTTTTCAGTAATATATTAAATGTGTTTTCATTTGTTTGAATGGGTAAAAAGAAAGGTCAGTTTTCAATTGCAATTACAAATACAAGTTTAATCGCTTCGAAGGGGTTATATGCGATCGATTTTTAAAAGTATTTATGCTGTTTTCCGAATATAGTTATGATGAGGTTTAATCAGTAACTAATTGTTAACTACTTGTTATGATATGGTCGGAAATTCCAAGTACACATTTAGTATTCCCTCAAGAGGATTGATGAGAGCAGTTTCTACGAGTATCTATTTGTTGTTCCTATGGTAAATTATATAAGTCTTTATCAGTACAGATTCGGATCTAATTTAAATATGAAAATTATATCAGAATAAAGCAACCAAATATTTTAAACAGTATCTATTTGTAAATCCACACATTTACTTATACTATCTCAATGAGAATTTATGAGAACAGTATCTAATGTAAAACGTGCGGCTTTCTGTGGTTAAATGGCAAGAGTTTCTATAAGAAACGAGCTGCATTAGGTTAGAACAGTTTTGATTTGCAATTGAAGATTACAAATTATAATGTTTGAATAGGGATTTATGAGATCAGTTTATATGAGTATTAATGCTTTTTTTCAGTAATATATTAAATGTGTTTTCATTTGTTTGAATGGGTAAAAAGAAAGGTCAGTTTTCAACTGTAATTACAAATACAAGTTTAACCACTTCGAATGGGATTATATGCGATCAATTTCTAACAGTATTTATGCTGTTTTCCGAATATAATTGTGATGAGGTTTGATCAGTAACAAATTGTTCACTACATGTTGCGTGTGGAAATTCCAGGTACATATTTAGTATTACTTCGAAAGGATTGATAATAGCAGTTTCTACGAGTATGTATTTGTTGTGTCAATAGTAAATTATATAAGTCTTTATCAGTATGCATTCGGATCTAATTTAAATATGAAAATTATATCAGAATAAAGCAACTAAATATTTTAAACAGTATCTATTTGTAAATCCAGACATTTACCTATACCACATCGATGAGAATTTATGAGGACAGTATCTAATGTAAAACGTGCGGCTTTCCGTGGTTAAATGGCAAGAGTTTCTATAAGAAACGAGCTGCATTAGGTTAGAACAGTTTTGATTTGCAATTAAACATTACAAATTATAATGTTTGAATCAGTTTCTATGAGTATTAATGTTTTTTTTTCAGTAATATATTAAATGTGTTTTCATTTGTTTGAATGGGTAAAAAGAGTTTTCAACTGCAATTACAAATACAAGTTTAATCACTTCGAATGGGGTTATATGCGATCAATTTCTAAAAGTATTTATGCTGTTTTCCGGATATAATTGTGATGAGGTTTAATCAGTAACAAATTGTTCACTACATGTTATGATATGGTCGGAAATTCCAAGTACACATTTGGTATTCCTTCAAGAGGATTGATGAGAGCAGTTTCTACGAGTATCTATTTGTTGTTCCTCTAGTAAATTATATAAGTCTTTATCAGTAAAGATTCGGATCTAATTTAAATATGAAAATTATATCAGAATAAAGCAACCAAATATTTTAAACAGTATCTATTTGTAAATCCAGACATTTACTTATACTATCTCAATGAGAATTTATGAGAACAGTATCTAATGTAAAACGTGCGGCTTTTCGTGGTTAAAGGGCAAGTGTTTCTATAAGAAACGAGATGCATTAGGTTAGAACAGTTTTGATTTGCAATTGCGGATTACAAATTATAGTGTTTAAACAGGGATTTATGAGATCAGTTTCTATGAGTATTAATGTTTTTTTTCAGTAATATATTAAATGTGTTTGCATTTGTTTGAATGGGTAAAAAGGAAGGTCAGTTTTCAACTGCAATTACAAATACAAGTTTAATCACTTCGTATGGGGTTATATGCGATCAATTTCTAACAGTATTTATCTGTTTTCGAAAATAATTGTGATGAGGTTTAATCCGTAACAAATTGTTCACTACATGTTACGATATGGTCGGAAATTCCAGGTACATATTTAGTATTCCTTAAAGAGGATTGATGAGAGCAGTTTCTACGAGTATTTATTTGTTGTTCCTACAGTAAATTATATAAGTCTTTATCAGTATGCATTCGGATCTAATTTAAATACAAAAATCATATCAGAATGAAACCCCAAATATTTTAAACAGTGTCCACCTGTAAATCCAAACATTCAAAGATAATATTATAATGAGAATCCATCAGAACAGTATCTAATGTAACGTGTGCGGTTTTCCATGGCTAAATTTTAAAATTATTTGCAATAAATAAGCTTTAACGGATTCGAACAGTTTTCATTTGCATTTCCAGATGAACAGTTTTAATTGTTAGGGATCTATGAGGTCAGTGTAACGTTTTTTTTTTTCAATAAAATGTGTTTTTATTGGAAAAAAACATTACACAAAGACACTGATCTCATAGATCCCTATTTAACAATTAAAATTATTCATCTGGAATTGCAAATTAAATCTGTTCAAATCCGTTAAAGCTATTTATTAAAAATGCTTTTAAAATTTAGCCACGGAAAGCCGCACGCGTTACATTAGATACTGTTCTGATTGGTTCTCATTAAAATATATCTTAAAATGTTTGGATTTACAAGTGGATACTGTTTAAAATATTTGGTTGTGTCATTCTGATATAATTTTTGTATTTAAAGTAGATCCGATGCATACTGATAAAGACAAATTTTCTATTGGAACAACGAATACATACTCATAGAAACTGCTATCATCAATCATTTCGAAGGAATACTAAATATGTACCTGGAATTTCCAACCATATCGTAACATGTGGTGAACAATTTGTTACTGATCAAACCTCATCACAATTATATTCGGAAAACAGCATAAATACTGCTAGAAACTGATCGCATATAACCCCATTCGAAGTGATTAAACTTGTATTTGTAACTGCAGTTGAAAACTGACCTTTCTTTTTACCCATTCAAACAAATGAAAACACATTTAATATATTTATTACTGAAAAAAAAACATTAATACTCATAGAAACTGATCTCATAAATCCCTATTCAAACATTATAATTTGTAATGTTTAATTGCAAATCAAAACTGTTCTAACCTAATGCAGCTCGTTTCTTAGAGAAACTCTTGCCATTTAACCACGGAAAGCCGCACGTTTTACATTAGATACTGTCCTCATAAATTCTCATCGATGTGGTATAGGTAAATGTCTGGATTTACAAATAGATACTGTTTAAAATATTTAGTTGCTTTATTCTGATATAATTTTCATATTTAAATTAGATCCGAATGCATACTGATAAAGACTTATATAATTTACTATTGGCACAACAAATACATACTCGTAGAAACTGCTATTATCAATCCTTTCGAAGTAATACTAAATATGTACCTGGAATTTCCACACGTAACATGTAGTGAACAATTTGTTACTGATCAAACCTCATCACAATTATATTCGGAAAACAGCATAAATACTGTTAGAAATTGATCGCATATAATCCCATTCGAAGTGGTTAAACTTGTATTTGTAATTGCAGTTGAAAACTGACCTTTCTTTTTACCCATTCAAACAAATGAAAACACATTTAATATATTACTGAAAAAAAGCATTAATACTCATAGAAACTGATCTCATAAATCCCTATTCAAACATTATAATTTGTAATCTTCAATTGCAAATCAAAACTGTTCTAACCTAATGCAGCTCGTTTCTTATAGAAACTTTTGCCATTTAACCACAGAAAGCCGCACGTTTTACATTAGATACTGTCCTCATAAATTCTCATTGAGATAGTATAAGTAAATGTCTGGATTTACAAATAGATACTGCTTAAAATATTTGGTTGCTTTATTCTGATATAATTTTCATATTTAAATTAGATCCGAATCTGTACTGATAAAGACTTATATAATTTACTATTGGCACAACAAATACATACTCGTAGAAACTGCTATCATCAATCCTTTCGAAGTAATACTAAATATGTACCTGGAATTTCCGGCCATATCGTAACATGTAGTGAACAATTTGTTACTGATCAAACCTTATCACAATTATATTCGGAAAACAGCATAAATACTGTTAGAAATTGATCGCATATAACCCCATTCGAACTGATTAAATTTATATTTGTAATTTCAGTTGAAAACTGACCTTTCTTTTTACCCATTCAAACATATGAAAACACATTTAATATATTACTGAAAAAAAAACATTAATACTCATAGAAACTTATCCCATAAATCCCTATTCAAACATTATAATTTGTAATCTTCAATTGCAAATCAAAACTGTTCTAACCTAATGCAGCTCGTTTCTTATAGAAACACTTGCCATTTAACCACGGAAAGCCGTACGTTTTACATTAGATACTGTTCTCATAAATTCTCATTGAGATAGTATAAGTAAATGTAAAGACTTATATAATTTACTAGAGGAACAACAAATAGATACTCGTAGAAACTGCTCTCATCAATCCTTTTGAAGGAATACTAAATGTGTACTTGGAATTTCCGACCATATAACAAGTAGTGAACAATTTGTTACTGATTAAACCTCATCACAATTATATTCGGAAAACAGCATAAATACTTTTAGAAATTAATCGCATATAACCCCATTCAGAGTGATTAAACTTGTATTTGTAATTGCAGTTGAAAACTGACCTTTCTTTTTACCCATTCAAACAAATGAAAACACATTTAATATATTACTGAAAAAAAACATTAATACTCATAGAAACTGATCTCATAAATCCCTATTTAAACATTATAATTAGCAACCTTCAATTGCAAGTCAAAACTGTCCTAACCTAATGCAGCTCGTTTCTTATAGAAACACTTGCCATTTAACCACGGAAAGCCGCACGTTTTACCTTAGATACTGTTCTCATAAATTCTCATTGATGTGGTATAAGTAAATGTTTGCTGCTCCATTCTGGTAGAAACTGATAGAAATTTCAGCAGCAACTTTAACTCCAGGCTCCAGTAGAGGGAGCTGTATACGTGTCGCTAATTCATATCTAATCTAATGTGACCTAAGGAACTGACGTGTGTTTGTTAAATTAAAAGTAAAGCAGTCTCTTTCACTGCTAACTTATTCATTGCTTCTAGGCTAGAACAAGAACACCCGAGGAAATAAGGACTTTGCAGTATTTTGTGTTTACCACAATATTAGTATTTCTATTTGAAATATGCAATTTAAACTGTACATTTGTCGGCATGCATATCCAAATTAATACTAATAAAAAAGCAAAATGGAAGTTTACAATAAAAATACATCTGTAAAATATACAATTGAAACTGTACATTTGTTGACATGTATATCCACATTAATACTAATAAAAAGACAATGTTGAAATTTACAATAAAAACATGTTGATAAATGGTGTGTTACATACGATAGATACTGGAGAAAGGACGGACTGGAACTCTTATGATATTACTTATAGAAAAGTTTAGAATCTCTTTGAAGTTGTATCTGTAATTCCATATGTTTACAGATATAAGGGCAAGGGTGCATTTGCAGACACTAAACTGTAGATTTGTTAATGTATATTTCATATAAGTACTCATGAAAGGGCAACATGATAATTTCAAATAGCTCATTCGGAATTACTGTTTCATAACCGATTTAAAACTTAATAAAACAGATAAAATCCTGTCTGTATAATACTAATATAACTTATAGGAACGATAAAACCGCATCACTTTTTTTTATAAGTTTCTATGTGGAATTTTTGGCAGGGCACTTCATTAAACGATACTTCTCTAAATTTGAAAACCTTTTGTATATTAATATTTTTGAGGTATTGCTCGGGTTTGATGTCAGATTGAGGCAAGTTTTTTACGATGTTTTCTGCAATATTTATAAAAAATGAATTAAACGTAGTTGCATTAATTGTATCAGGGGTTGATGATGATAAGTTTCTATTGTTACTTTTTATTACTTGCCACAGGGCTGTTTGGGTGTTGTCTGCCTTTTTTATATAGTTATCATATGCCTGTTTTTTTGCTTTAGTTAGTTCTACTCGGTATTTGTTACGGTATTTTTTTAGGTAATCATTAGTAACAAGGAGTGGGTCATTTTTGTTTATGTCGGTAAGTAGGTTTAAGTTGTTTCGCATACCTTTAAGTTGGTCATTATACCAATTTACTTTTGGACCATTATCATTAGGAGTCATAATTTTCGACTTGAGTGGGAAGCAATTTTCAATAGTGTCTAGGAAGGTTTTATTAAATGTTTCAAATTTTGTTTCCGCATTCGTTAGGGGATTATTAATGAAATTCCAATCTGTATTGTCAATTTGGTTAAAAAATTGCTTAAGACCCGAGTCAGTTATAGGTCTGTAATTTGTTCTTTTCTTTTTGTTGGGTATTATGTCAGTGCTAAGTTGGAGTGCTAAGCCATCATGATCAGAGAAATTTATGCCTACGACTTTTATAGCTATGTGAGAGTCAATGTTAGTGAATATGTTATCTAAACAGTTATGATTTCTAGTATTCGCAAAGTTTGTTTGTTTTAAACCAAATGTTCTTAACAGGTTGCAAATAATTAAAGCTTGTGGATCTTTAGTGTTGAATTTTACATTGAAGTCACCGGTTAATATAATTTTCTTGTGCGTTGATATTTTATTTAAGGTTTTGGTTAGTTTCTCAATAAAGATGTCAAAATTTCCATTACTTGGTGACCCGTATACCGTGATTATTTGGTAGTTTTTATAAATGATTCCTGTAACTTCAAAGTGAAATTCTTCAGAAATATGACTAATATTTAGTGTTTGACAGTTTAAGTTAGATTTAGCTAGAATTCACACCCCTCCTCTTTCAAAATGCTGTCTACAATACTCAGAGGCGACAGAATATCCGGGTATGTTTATGCTGTATAATTCAATTTTTTTTAGCCAATGTTCGTTCAGTAATATAAAGTCATAGGACTTACTGCTCATTAAGAAAGCTTCTAGTTCAAGAATAGTTTTAGGTAGACCCTGTATATTAAGGTAAAGAAAATTGAGTTGGTGTTTACATTTGTTGTTTAGGTTTGATTCTACGTGAAACCTGTAGCTTGGTTCGGACTCTCTGGGAGGGTCCTTGGAGTTGACCTCGGATTGTCTAAAAATCGTTGTCCTCTTCGGAAGTTGAAACGATCGAATGCCACACCTCTGGGCCAGAAATTGTTTTGGTATACTATTTGTTGAATGGATGGGTCAACTCCCACTAAGAAGCATTTTCTGTTTGGTGTTGGGTTATATGCTTAACTGATATGGAGTTTATGTCGGACTCGGCTTTTTTGGATATATAGTGTTTAATGTCTTCTTCAATGTCTGAGTCTTTACATCTAGTTAGGAAGAGCCATATTTTTTTTGCTCTATTATGTCCTGGATTGCCGCTTTGAAAACCTGTGTTTGATTCATTATTATTTTCTGCTACACCTATTTGTGGTTTTCTCTTATATGTTCTATATGGTGGGTTAGATGATTTATGTTCTGGATGTCTGTTACTGTTGAGTAGTGGATAATTGTGTCTATGATCCAGATTTATTTCATTTATTTTATTAGTTTCCGCTGATATCATCAACTTTTGGTTATTTGGTAGTTTGGGTCTTATTTCTTGGTCAGCATTGTTTTGAACCCTTGCAGTGTTATAACTGGTTGGTTGTGCAGCTACAGTGCTGTAATTAAGTTGAGGGGGTTGGTTCTTTTCATTCAATGGTAGGTGGTTAGTGGTTATTGTGCCTGTTGTGTTATTTTCGTTAGATTCCTTGATTATTTTTAAGATCTGGATATTGCTGTCTTTGATAGTGGACACTTCATCTTTGAGTTTACTGATTTCAGTATGAATTAAATTTTTAACCATCTTTATCAAGTAGTCATTGTTTAAAACATTTTCGTTTTTTGATATATCAGCACCCTGATTGTTTTTGGAATTCATGCTATTGGATTTTTCAATCTGCTGCTGGAGTTCCTTACATTTCTGTTTAAGATGTTGGATCTCTTTTCTCAATTCATTGTTTTCTTTTATAACAGTATCATACTTGATTGTTTTTGGGTAACAATCTGGACAGTAAAAGCGTAATCTTCTTTTTTGTAGAGCGGTACATTTTTCTTCGGATGATGTTATTTCGGCACATCTTTTGCAATATTTTTGCATACATAGGTCGCATATTGATGGTTTCTGGTCTTTGGGTTCTTCTTTGCACTTTATACAGGTAAAAGACATGTTTTCATATTTTTTATTTTTGTATATACAAGCGGAAGCTAGCCCAGTCGAAAGTCAATCAAGGGACAACGAGGGCCAAGGAGTAAAAGTTTTATTTGTCCCAAATAAAACTTCTGTCTAGCAAGGGAGGTGTTATGTAAGCAACCCACTCTATGCCGGCTATGGCGGACACCCCCGACGGGACTCGACTCAAGCCTTCATGGTCACCGTGTAGAAGACGACAACCATTCTGACATGAAACCTTGTACCGGTCGGTCGTATCCAATATATTGTTTAAGTTAATCAATATTTTTGTATTGTGTTAAATAAAAAGTGTTCGATTATTTTTTAAAAAGACTTTGTCTATCTTGACAAACCTAAGTGACGTCTCATTGGAAAACTAGCCTCAAAATAATATCATAGAAACTATCTAGAGCAATATTCGGACAGTTATGTCTAAGCACATCATGCCAGTTTTCATTCCGCAGGTATTCGAGAAACCGAGAAACATTTTCTGTATTAAAATTCCTGCGGTATACATACTTTATTTCCTGTCTACTTTCTTTTTCTACTTTAATGGACAGTAATTGGGAAAAGTGGTCTGACAGGTGTAAGTCCACAACATTAGCTTTAAAATTCAATAACTTTGAAGATATAATAAAATTGTCCAGACAGGTGCTAGAGTTAGAGGTAACAGTTGGGGAATTAATAGTAATGTGTAGATCAAAACAAGAAAGCAGATCCTTGAAAAGTGATAAATTAGTACTATGATTTAAAAAATTTATATTAAAATCACCACCAATAATGATGAACTTGTATAATATAATTTATGTAATAGACCATTATAAAGATTTATGTATATCTATTTCTCAGAAATCACCCTTTATTATGACTGCGGGTTGTGAGTTTTGTTTCTAATGTAAAAACCTTCCATTTGGTATAGGTCACATCGCTGCTTTAAAAATATCGAGAACCCTTTGTTTTTGTATAATTCCAACGGACTATATGCTCAAATTTATCTGGATTTTTCCTTAAAAAAATAAAATATACTGAAATATATAAATTCTGGCTAAAGTTAGCAGGTTATTTTTCCGAAAATCTCCTCTACAACTGTCAATTAAATTCATCTCGAATATTATAGCTTTCTTTTGTATTTTACAGATTTGTTCAGAATAGGAAGAACCGAATAGAAATTTCCATAGTGTGCTGCTTTTATAGTGATGTAGTCTACATACTTCGCGCAGAATTTGTGGAAAACCTGGGGCATAGGTCACAACAAATATACTGGCTATACGTTATGGTCATAAGACCAATGGTAGCGTATGCCTCCATAGTTTAGTGGTCGAAAGGGCTACAACAAACGACCAAAGCCAAACTCTCTGGTCTACAGAGACAAGCATGTCTGGCAGTAACTGGTGCGATAAGTACCACACCGTCAGCAGCTCTGGAAATCCTCCTGGATTTACCCCCTCTCCACATCTACTTGGAGAGAGAGGCCAGGTGGGTAACATACAGACTTCAACAAGCGGTAAGTAATATGCCGCAGGCTAGCATCATGGAACGCAACAGGCTGTCAGATGACATAGAGTGTCATGGCATCCCGGGAATGCTTTCAGATGTGATGCCGCGACCAACTATGAACTGCCTTTTACCGTCCTTTTTCCTGGAAGAGACGAATGGGATCGGAACAAAACTGACCTACAAAGAGCAGACATCTGTTGGTTTACAGACGGCTCCAAAACCCCTGAGGGAGTTGGAGCTGGAGCATACAGTCGCAACCCAAGAATCACTTCGAGCCTGGGTAATTATGCGACTGTCTTTCAGGCAGAAGTTCATGCCATTGAACTGTGTACAAGGAGGCTTGACCAGATGCATCCTAGACACAGATCAATAAAAATCTTTTCAGACAGCCAAGCAGCTCTCAAAGCTCTTGGCTCACATCGCTGCAATTCTAAATTGGTCTGGAACTGCCAAAAGGCTCTAGCCCGATCGGGCAGATACAACAAATTAACTCTGGTCTGCATACCGAGCCATTCTGGCTTGGAGGGCAACGAAGTAGCCGACTCCTTAGCCAGGGAAGGTACGGTATCAAAATTTATCGGACCGGAGCCAGTGCTTGGCATATCGGCAAGCACTGCGAAAACAACCATCTTGGCCTGGACTGAGGGGAAAATCCTCCAGTACTGGCAAGACCTACCAGGATTAGTTCATTCAAAGGAGTTCATCACATACCCCTTGAAATCAAGAACTAAAAAACTATTAGAGTTAAATAGGTTGCACCTAAGAACTCTAGTTGGCCTATACACTGGGCACTGCAGACTTAACCACCACCTACACAGACTCGGAATAGCAGACAACGCTGAATGCCGACTGTGTCTGGGGGAGGATGAAACGGCAGCGCACATGTTATGTACCTGTCCTGCTGCAGAAAGAACTAGATTCTCACTTTTTGGCAAAGGGCAACTGCTGCCAGAGTATCTGGACAACCTCTCACCCAATAAGGTAGTCGACTTTATCGAAAAGCTGAACATATTGGGTGAAATATAATTAGGAGTGAGCCACAATAGACCAGATGGTCGCGGTGGAGGGTCTGTTACTAGCCCACTCACATATCAACCTAACCTAACCTAACCTCTACATACTTAGCCAAGACACGTAAGGCATAACAAACTGATGAAAGTTTGTTACATAGGTTATCAGCATGAGAGTTCTAGGTTAAATTGGAGTCAAAGTGAATTCCTAGGAACTTTGTAGAATTCGTTACACTTGTAGAAACCTTGATTAATAATACCTTATTTGGAATTGTTAGTCTGTTATGATTTGTTCTAAAAACCATGCACTGAGTTTTATTAGCGTTTAATACTAAATCATTATTAGCATACCAATTATCCAATTGATACAACTGTTTGTCACTTAGAGACACCGTTGTTTCAACAGTTTTCTCTCTTTAATTAAAACATTATTGTTATCAACATAACTTATCATCATATTGTCAGGATTAGTGATAGTATTTGGTAGGTCAAATATTATAAATAAAAGTGGTCCAAGGATACTGCCCTGAGGGACGCCCAGACTCGTAAACACACGGTCTGAGCTAACCTCTAACGCACTATTCCTGATAACCATACGCTGAGGCCGATTTGTTAAGTAAGATCAAAGCCATGATTCTGCGGTGCCCCTTACACCATATTGAGACATTTTATGTATCAGAAGTTCATGGTTGAGGCAATCAAAGGCCTTCGAGAGGTCTAGGAACAAGCCACAAGCTATTATGTCTCCATCCTCCAAAGCTCTAAGAATTGCCTCTGTGAGCTCAAACATTGCAGTTTTAACTGATTTGCCTTTCAAAAATTCATGCTGAAAATTACGAAATAGATTGCAAGAAATAAAAAAGCTAAGTATTCTATGGTAAAATATTTTTTAAAAAAAGTTTGAAAATGATGACAAGAGGCTGATGGGCCGATAATTTTCAAGTAAGTTGTGGTCCTCCTTCTTATATATTGGAATTATATTGCAGTGCTTTAAATTGCTAGGGTATTGTCCATGTTCGAGAGAAGTATTTATATTATTAACCAGAGGAGCTGCGAAAGCTGATATACATTTTTTTAACAGAAATAGTGGGATCTCATCATCCCCTGAACATTTCTTGCTTTTAAAATTTTTTGCTTGGCAAACAGTTCTTCTATAGTAACAGGTTTAAGATAAATTGACTTTGGATTCGTATTTGTGATTTATTTTTAAATTTATCCAATATGATATTGGCAAAATATAAATTGACTCACTGACTAGTTATTTTCAGTCGCCTTCAGGAAAAATTGCTTTCGACTTATCTGCGGTTCCCAAAAGATTGTTATACTTATTAATTTTAGCTTTTTTTAATGTGCTGTTATAGCATTTTTTTAGATTTTGATAATCTCTTTTACACTCATCAAAGTATTTCGATAACATACTGTATACATTTAATTTATCTCTTCCTGTACTTCTGGAGATGACCAATGTCGTTTTACTGATTTTTGATTTTATATAAAACTTTTTAATGGGGAAACGTATATTAAAGTAATGGATAAAGATACCTACTTATAAAATTATTCCATTTTGAATCTGTATTGGCTGCTGCGTAAACTTATTCCTAGGATTCTTGACTCAAAGCTTGGAAAAATGAATGCATGTTATTGTCATTATAATCTCTTTTATAAAAATAAGTATCGTTTGTTTTATTTATATTTAAATTTAAAGTGACGTACTGGGCGGTATGGTCTGAAATGTGAGAATCAATAACTTGGATAGAAAATGAAATTTGTTTGTTTACAAATACATTGTCGAGACGTGTGCTTGAGCTTTTTGTTATTTTTGTTTTTTCATTACTTCTTGGGATAATGTTATAACTCCTAAGTAAATTTAGAAAATCGTTCTTATTATTGCTGTTATTCAGCAGGTCGACATTGAAATCAACAGCTATTATTAATCGACAATCTTCTGTCCCAGTGAACACCCAGTCATTTAGAAAACGTTTATTTTACGAAAATTATACGAAATGATGGTTTAATTTTCGTAATCGTATATTTATTATACGTTTTCTGTAAACGTCTATAATATAAACGTTTTTATCATGTATATAATAAACCAGTGAAATATATATTTTTATTCATGTTATGCAAAATTCTTCTAGTTAATTTCAATACATGTCAACAGTTTTACAAATGTGAGTTAAATGAAGAAATCTTGTTAAAATTATATTTATTGTTTTGAACCAGTTTATAATGAACGTTTTTTAAATGTCTGTTTTATACGTATAATAATGGTATGATACATACCATATTTATACCAAAACTTCCCGACGCAGTGCGCCTTGGACAGCCAATCACGAAGCTGCATCTGCATCATGTGAGGTGGTAAGATATCGGGGCTATCAGACTGACCTTCGATAGAACGTTAGTTAGAACTTCGATTTCTTCTTAGATTTTGTGAAAAGTGGCAGTGTTGTGTTTATCACTGTGAGTGTGTGTGTTGAAGGTATTATTACCTGTTCCCTTCAAGGTAAGAATCACTATTATTTATAGTAGTTTAGGGTTAAGGTTTAAGAAATTATTCTAGTCAATCTGTCATCTGAACCGTGAATAATTCCTACAAGCACTTTTATGTTTGTATAACGTAGGAAGAAGATTGCTTAAACAAAGGTTTTAGCAGATATATAATATAATCTATAATATTGATAACTAATTACTACGTAGGAGCAACGGGGACATGTGTAATTACAAAATCTGCAGTGAAACACAAATTTTTACCGTACTAACGGCTGTAAATGGTAAAATATTAACAATAGAAAAAAATAGTTTGAATACAAGTTGTATCTCTTTATTTTCTACAGTATTGGTAATGTCTAATTTCAAAGTAGAACTAACATGAAAGGAAATAATTGAAAAAACATAATTTTTTCCTTATGGTGGATGTAGCGGCATGACATTTTTGTAGAAAACATTCCGCATTCCGCATGTTCTTTTATTCATCGGACGAGTCGTGCGCAGACATCCATCCGTCCCTTTTTTACAGCGTTAAAGAGACAGATATAGCAAAACATCTGATGAATAATCACAGGCCCACAAAAAAAAGTTGTCTGTGCCGGGGTACTGACCATACCTATCCCTTGTATTTTGATCCGCTGAACACGAATCTGACTTTAGTTTTTCCCCAGGACGTCAGTTTTTTTTTTTAAAGCAAAAAAGTGTTGGATCATAATATTTATATATTTATTTGCGTTAAAAGAAAAACCTGACGTACTGGGGAAAAACTAAGGTCAGATTCGTGTTGAGCGGCTCAAAATACAAGAGACAGATGTGGTCAATAGCCCCGCGCAGACCACTTTTTTTTTAAGGATTGTGCCACACTGAGTGTCGCACAGTGGCAACCAAAAATAAGTGGTCTGCACAGGGGTACTGACCACACTTATCCCTTGTATTTTGAGCCACTGAACACGGATCTGACCTTAGTTTTTCCCTAACACGTCCAGTTTTTTTTTTAACAGCAAAAAAGTCTGTTGAATCGTAATATTTATATGTTTATTTGCTGGTAAAAAAAACCTGACGTGCTGGGGAGAACTATGGTCAGATTCGTGTTGAGCGGCTCAAAATACAGGGGATAGGTATGGTCAGTACCCCGGCGCAGACACTTTTTTTTTGTGAGCCTGTGTAATCGATGAATAATAGAACTCGCGGATTAATTAAAAGACTGGCAATCCCCTGCATTATACAAACAAAAAATTCCTCGTAGAAATTATTTACGGGTACACCCTGTTTTTTTGCTCACAGAATATGTACTTTACATTCGGCGGTATGTGAAATGGCCAAAAACATATACTAGGTGCTCAAAAATATAGAAAATATAAAAGTAGTTGAAGAGATAACTATCCTTATCCTTATTTTTCGTGTTATTTGAAATGTTAAAATAAGCCTAGATACAAATTTTCACTCTTTTTTTTTTGAAAAATGTAAAAAGGTGAACTTAGTGCGTAATCGTTACATGTTATCTGATTTTTAATTAATTTAAAATGAAAAAAAATAATTTCACCAAGAAAAATTAACACTTTTTTAATATTTCCAGGAAGGCAGGTCAGGAGGTCAGTGAAATTGCAATTAAAGCAGCCGTGCAAGATTGGCTGAAACTAGCTAAATCTAGATATGTTAATAGCAATAAATGAGATTTTTTATTTCCTAATTTATTATTGTTTCGTTTAAAATAATGTTAAATTATTTACTTTACTTAATAAAGATTTTTTGCTTCTAGCTTATATTTTCTATTTTAACTATACTCAATTTCTGAAAGCAGATTCTGAAGATAATTCTGCTAAGAGACCAAAATGATAACTGAATAAGATTCGTTGGTATGTTTTCTTCAATTCTCTTGCTATAAAAGCATTAAAATTTTCTAATTAGTATTCAGTGCAATGCAATGGACATTCAATATTTTTATTTTCTAAAGTGATTTGTTTTTATTACGACAATCTCAAGTTTTAAACGTAAGTAAAATAACAAAATAAGACCTTAAAAGTTTGCTTAAGCTATATGATTTTCTTATTATTTTTGTTATGACTAATTGTTATTGGGTAATAAATATATACACTGTTGTCAGCCATTAGTATCTTAAGTAGCTGAAAATAAAATAAAAAATAATAGGAGAATTAATTTAGTGTAAAGAGGTTTTTATAAGTTAGGTTTCATATAGGTACGTGAAAGAATCGTCAATACGCATAGGTGAATTAATAAATAAGTAATACATTTGTAAGTCTTTTTGTATTCTATATTCACACAAACAATAAATGCATATGGAATATATTTCATATGCATTTATAAATTGTTTGCGTGACCGTAAATTCAAAACATAGACGTTTATTAATGGTGTGGCATATACCGGGTGACCCAGAAAGTACCTACTACCCCCCCACTTTTTTCTTCAGTTGTAAAAATAAAATTCTGAAATTTGGGAAATCAAATATAGGTATCAATGGCCACATTTTGACCATTCGGTGGTAAAAAAGTCACTTCCGGTATGGCCGGAAATTGCCACAACTTTCTTATTTTAAATAGCACCCAGTATATTTAAGTCACTTTTCTCATAAAGGTGTAACTTCTCTTTCCAATGCTTTTTTCAGATTTAAAATCGGATGAAAAATAACCTTGGAAATGGCATTTATTTGCTATTTCTAGTTGGCTTTGGAATTCGGGAACAAATTTAAAAAATATCGAAGTAGACTTTGAATTTGAAAAAAGGGTATTTTTCAACAAATTAAATGTAAAATTGGCCTATTTTGTTCAGTTGCTTGAATTTAGAAATGTTTTTCCCATTTCTCCATTTCATGGAAATTCAATTTGTTACAACTCCAATTTTTCAAATAGTACCCTGTATATTTTATTTTTTTATCAGATGGAGTGGTAAATTTGCTTTAGATTCCCGATTCCCGATTAGAAATTGAATATAAATTAAAATAAATATTAATCTTGATATGGACTCATAATTCGAAACGCTTCTACAGAAAGCTCAATATTTATTTGAATTTATATTCAATTTTTAATCGGGAAAAACCAGTCTATAGCAAATTTACCACTCCATCTGATAAAAAAATAAAACATACAGGGTACTATTTGAAAAATTGGAGTTATGACAAATTGAAATTCCATGAAATGGAAAAATGGGAAAAACATTTCTAAATCCAAGCAAATGAACAAAATATGCCAATTTTACGTTTAATTTGTTGAAAAGTACCCTTTTATTCAAATTCAAAGCCTACTTCGAAATTTTTTAAATTTGTTCCTGAATTCCAAAGTCAACTAGAAATAGCAAATAAATGCCATTTCCAAGGTTATTTCTTATCCGATTTTAAATATGAAAAACGCGTCGGAAAGAGAAATTACACCTTTATGAGAAAAGTGACTTAAATATACAGGGTGCTATTTAAAATAAGAAAGTTGTGGCAATTTCTGGCCATACCAGAAGTAATTTTTTTACCACCGAATTGATATCAATATTTGATTTTCCAAATTTCAGAATTTTATTTTTAAAACTGTAGAAAAAAGTGGAGGGTAGGTACTTTTTAGGTCACCCGGTATGTAAGATATACGTTTAATAGTGGGATAGCACATATGGAACATAAACATCTTCGATATACGTTTATTACTGCGGTACCATATATGATACATAAACATTTTAGATTTACGTTTATTAGTGGTGTGCCATACACGAAACATAGACGTCTTAGATATACGTTTAATAGTGGGGTGTCATATACGGAATATAGACGTCTTAGGTATGGTTTAATAGTGGGGTTTCATATGCAAAACTCAAGACGTCTCAGATATACGTTTATTGATGGTTTGTCATATACGAAATATAAACGTTGATTGGGCGGACATTTTGAAGTATATTCAACGGCTCGATAAACTTCCATTATACGGGTGGTATATAATTAAAAATTGCTTAAAATCGCCATTAGTTGGCCTGTACACAGAGACAATTATACATCTGGAGTCATTAGACATAAATTCGGCAGCTGCATATTCACAAATAATTTTTGATGTACTGTATATTGCAGTTTTGCCATGCTGCTTCTCATTTCTACAAAAGCTAGAAATTAGTTTATAACCATATATAGACATAGAACTGATTTGATTTTTACTCAGCCAATGTTCGGTAACACACAAGAGTTTTGCTGGATAGTCTTTCAAGAGTATCTCAATTTCATCCGCCCAACTGTTGAGACACCTTACATTTTGGTGAAGTACACTAAGACATATCAGAGCTAGTTTTAGATACCTTTGTTTTTCTAGTTTTTAGCTTTGGGCTAAGGTTGGGGCTATTGTCTGAGATAAAAAAGTTTTCCTTAAATAAATACTCCCTTAATGAGACACCTTCAGTCCAATATTCTACATTGAAAACTTTCTGATTTATTTATTTATTTATTCTTTATTATCCAACAGTAAAAAACCATTTACAGGATAAAACACTTTAAAGTAAGATCATAAATAACATAAGACATAATTTTACATAAACTAACAAACAAGACATATCAGAAAAAAAATTAGGATTTGCAGTGAGATCTTATAAATAGAACATCATTATCTAGGAATATTATTGCAATATAGTTCTTCCGTGGGAAGACATACAAAAAGCCGAATTATTGCCTTGATTATTTAGTTTATTTACTATGATTTTATCACAGTGGTTTGCTTTCTTTAGATCGCTTAAATATTCTTTTATATCATCTTCTGTTACGTCTTTACCAGTTTACCTACGTAAATCCACTTTCTGCGTATTGCTCCCGTTATTTTACTAGATTTCCCCTCGTTTTTCCTGCAGCAAATTTAGTTTCTGGAAAAAAATTTTCTATTGGTTTTTTGTGTTTATAGATCACCTCAGTAAGATCTTTCTGCATATTATTTTGATTATTTTTTGATGCAACTTCAGCGTATGATGTCGTTGGTAGATCTCTCTCTAAATTAATTATGTTATGCATAATGTTTTCCCGTACCTTTTCCAACAGAGCAGTATTATTATTTGTTTGGTTTCCAGTATGTTTATTTGTTTCTTCTTGGTTTGATAAAAAGTTCTTATCTGTTTTTGTTTCTACTTCAGTTTCTACTTCTTGATATTTAATTATATTTCTTAATTCGGTAATAACAGTATTTTTTTCTGCTAGTATTTGTTTTAAATAGTTAACTTCTATCATAGCTCTTGTTATTTGAATGTTGGGGTTTTGAAATTCTGTTTCTTCTCCACATTTAACCTCTTCTTCATATGCATGCTGACAAAACGTCATTTTTTTTCATTGATGATTGCTTTAAACAGCTGGGATGGAAGTATTCATAACATTTAATACATTTAACTTTTGTTTTTACTGGTTTTTTACAATACAATACAATACAATACAATACAACTTTATTCAGCTTTTTGTACAAGAAAAATGTCACAGCCTTGTCAGTACAATAATTAGCATATATCGATAAAATTCTTAAAATAATATAATAATATAAGTCTTAAACACAATTGCATAAAATCACAAATTAAAAATTAAAACATTGACCATTGACCATGGCAGGTTAATCAGGTGAGTTAAAAAATTCATCTACACTATAATAAGCCTTATCACAGAAATAGGCCAAAGTTGCTGCTTGGAAAGAAGCTATCGATTCTATGGTTTTTAACCTATTTGGCAATGTATTATATAACCGCACTGCGGTGGACAAAGGACTTTTTCTAAACAATTCTAGCCTAGCTCTTGTAGTTGTTATTACTGGGTTCCTTATACAGTAATGTGTTGCTCCCTCATTTGAATTAAACTTTTTTAAATTAAGTTTTACATACATTATAGCATGATACATATATATACATGGAACAGTTAATATTTTGTATTCCCTGAAATACTGTTTACACGAAACATTCCTTTTCAGCTTAAACAAAATTCTAATACAGCTTTTCTGTCTAGTTAATAATGGTTTTAATTGCCCTGAACATCCCCAAACCAAAATTGAATATTTAAAATGTGAGTACATCATTGAATAGTAATAAGTTCGACATATTTCAAAATCGCAGTTATAAGAAAGGTGCCTTAATATATATTCCTGTTTACTTATTTTATTACAGATATTGGTAATATGTGTACTCCAATTTAAGTTTTCAGTTATTGTTATACCTAAACATTTAATGCTGTTAGCCTCTGCTAACTGTTTATCTTCTATGTAAATAGATAGGTTCGAATTTAAACAGTTTCTTGTTTTAAAATATAAATACTGAGTTTTACTTTCATTTATTCGCAGAGCATTAGATTGACACCATCTGTTAACTACATTAATTTCATTATTTACTATCTCTTCAAGATTGTCTTCAGTATTGGAGGTAACAATTAGGCTGGTATCATCAGCATACATGACTGTTTCTGTATTAGTATTCAGTTGGTACACTAGGTCGTTGTTGTATATTGTGAAAAGAATAGGGCCCAGCACCGAGCCCTGTGGTACGCCTCTTGTTAAGTTACTACTAGTAGATCTGCCTCTACCCCGTTCAGTACTAACTTCTACAACCTGTGCCCGATTTTCAAGGTAGGAGTTGATCCATTCTCCCGCCAGTCCTCGTATACCATAAGAATTTAATTTTTTAATCAGGAGCTTGTGATCGACGAGATCAAAAGCTTTGCTCAAATCACAGAATAATCCCACAACCTTTAATTTTTCATCTATGGAAGACAGTATATTTTCTACTAGAGATACGAGAGCTGTTTCAGTGGATCTTCCCTGGCGAAAACCATGTTGATTCTCTAGAATTATTTTGTACTTATTTAAAAAGGATATTAGTCGCTTAGCAAAAATTTTTTCAATTATTTTTGAAATTATCGGGAGAATAGAAACAGGTCTATAGTTCTGACAGTCATCTTTACTACCTTTCTTGAAAATGGGACGCACTTTTGCAACCTTTAAGGAATCTGGAAAGATTCCTGTCATAAAGCTTAAGTTGATAATGTGTGTGATGGGAGATGCAATTTCAGGGGCAATTAGTTTTATTATCTCACTGGGAAAATCATCTATACCACATGAGCTGGTGTTTTTTAAAGCCATAATGGTGTTATATACTTCTGTTTCATTTGTTAGCTCCAAGTACATGGTGTTAATATTTATGTGTTCTTTCATTGTGCAGTTTAATTCTATATCCACATTGGGTGTGTTTACAAAATGGTTGTTAAAATTCTGCGCTATGTCTATAGGATTAGAGTATATCACTCCATTTCTATTTATATTTTTAATGCTTACATTTGGTTTTTTAATATTTGTTTCTTGATGAATAATATTCCATATACCTTTTGCTTTATTGTCAACAGTATTTAAATACGTTTTATAATGCAATTGTTTTGCTTTTCTTACTAATTTTTTGTATATTTTCCTGTATGTAATATAGTAACGTTTAAATTCATCTGTTAATAAGATTTTGCTTAAGTGATAAAGTTCCCTTAATCTTTTTTTGAATCTGTTATTATTTTTATCTTTATTCCTACCATTATAATATTTCATGGGAAAACAAATGTCTATGTAGTACTTTAACACATTTTTAAAATTCTCTAAACATTCATTCACAGATTTGGTTTCATATATGTCATTCCAGTTTGCAGTCGATATTAACTGACAAAAAAGCTGCTTTGAACTTTTAGAATATACTCTTTTTAATTCAGTGAATTCTTTACTTTTATTAATGTTCTCATTGTGTGCAATTTGGTTTGTTAACGTAAATTCTATGTACTGGGCCTTATGATCAGATAAAAATGTATCGATTACACCAGAACTGTAAAATTCTTTTCCTACATTAATAACAATATTATCTATAAGTGTTGATGAATTTGCAGTCACTCTTGT
Source organism: Rutpela maculata (assembly GCA_936432065.2). Lineage (NCBI taxonomy): Eukaryota > Metazoa > Arthropoda > Insecta > Coleoptera > Cerambycidae > Rutpela > Rutpela maculata. Next base: position 134,637,731 of record OW386286.2, on the reverse strand, counting down.
GAAGTCTTCAATAGTGAGGTTCAGCCCATAAGAGAAGAACATTTGCTTAATTCTTTGTGTATTAGCAGAATCAACAGAGAAGTTAATATTGAAGTCTCCACAGAGTACTACTACATCTTTTTTTGATTTTTTATTCATTAGTAAATTGAGAGCATCTTGTAATTTATCCAGGAAAATGCTAATATTTGAGTTTGGTATTCTGTACACAACAGCTACAGTCACATTTTCTTCATTCTTACTCCATTTTACTGCAGTACACTCAAACACACCTTCGATACACAGATTCTGAATACCGTCAATAGGAGTAACATCCAGGTTGTTCATACTGAAAATGCACACACCTCCATGGGAGCTTTCTTTCCTGCAGAAGTAATTTTGAAGTTTATAATTCTCCAGATTGGCTAATACAATTTCATTTTCGCATAATTTATGCTCAGATATACATAAAAATTGTGATTTTTCTTCCTGAAGTACGATATTTAATTCTTCACATTTATTTCTAATCGATCGAATGTTCAGATGAATTATTTTCATCCTGTTTCTGTTGTCGACCTCGAAAAAACTTAAGCCTGTCTATAATCACTTTATCGCTCCAGTTATCTGGATTCATTAACATATTGCAATATTTCATGTCAATTCCAATTTTATAGCATATACTTCCATAATAAGTATTTAATTGTTCACATATAAAATCTTTATGGCCTACAATATCATTCACGTGTCCCATTAAATCCTCCTTGGTTAAATTTTTGTCCAGGTTTCCAATAAAAATCCATGCCTTTTTCTCCACAGGATTCGCAGTAACTTTCGAATTTTTTATATTTTTTCCTGTTCCAATTACTCTATAGCTGCTAATTCTATTTTTATTTTCCATTTTTCTGTCTGAATAAAGATTATGTTCTCTACTTTTCCCTGTTGTACTATTTGCTCTACTTTTATAAGTAACTGTTTGAAATCCATCACTGTTTTTTGTTTCTGTCACATTGGTAGTGTTGATCTTACTTGTGTTTGTGCGTGATGATTCTGACTGCACATCACTGGTAGAGTGTTGTGTTTTTGTTCTCATCTCATTATGTTTATGTTTTGCTGCTGCCATCTCTTGATGTTTAGAATTAACTATTTCCTTTGAGGCCACCTGTCGGTTGGTATCAGTAACTGTATTAATTCCAATTGACATTCTTTCTATTAGTAATCTATTATTTTCTTTTAAAATATTATTCTTATCTGTTATTTCTTCTACTAATTTTTTCAGGTATTCATTTTCAAGTCTGGTTTTTTGTAGTTCACTTTTTATATGTAATTTATTATCTTCAGTATTTATATCACAACAAAGTACTTTGCCATCCCCCAATAATTTTAATTTATTTGCATTCCTTTCACAACAACTGTTGTGGAAAACTGAGTAACAATTCACACATACCATTACTGCACATTTTTTGGCACAGCACTTAAATTTTACTTCATTATTTTCTCCATTTTTTGGAGCACTAATATTATCAACCTCATCACCTGCCGCCATCTTGATAAAATACAATAATTACACAATATTTTATCACTTTTGTCCTGATGTGGACAACACTCTTCATTTGGCGCCATTTTCTTTACAATGGAGGCCATTCTTGGACTCACTCCGTTGCATGTTGAAATGGAGCTTGAAGCTAGGAAAGCAGCAAATAGACTGTTCAATAATGGAATGTGGAACATGACTGGCCAAGGGCTAGGGCACACAAAGGCTCTGGCTCTACCGGCAAGGAACCAGGTCATCGCTCAATCAGTTGATGACCTGTGTCTTCCCGTCTACTCCCACAATTCCATATACCATCGTGTACCCCAGTCCAGAGGCCTGGGAATGCGATAAAACGCATCTCCTGAGTCCTGGTGATCTGCAATGGTACACAGACGGATCCAAGACTCAGGAGCGAACGGGCGCAGGCATACATGGATACAAACCAATGGCTCGTATATCGGTGCCACTTGGTACTGTATTCCAAGCAGAAGTATATGCCATACTACTGTGCATGAGCGAAAATCTCAGCAGAGGTTTTGCAGACAAACATATTTAATATGCAGCGACAGCCAGGCGGCTCTGAGGTCCCTTGCATCAAATATGGTGACCTCTAGGCTGGTGCTGAACTTTCGAAATATTTTGACCGGGCTCTATGAACGCAACCCGGTTAAACTCATATAGGTGCCTGGGCACAGTGGTGTGGAGGGCAACTATAGATAGGATATGCTAATTTGTTCTGTACATCTATAAAAACATTAAAAATCCATGATAAATGAATATATATTCAGTTCTTGGTTATACAAATAAACATTTTTAACATTGTATATATAAAATATTGGTACTTCAAAATATATTCTCGTTATTATAATATTTTTGTTTCTTCCATTTTACTTGGTTACGCTGCTAGACCTCCAGTGCGGGCGAGTCGCACATATCTTTTACTAGAGTAAACGAGTCGCTACACATACCCCTTCCGTTAAAAGAACAATCAATCAATCAAAGTATCAATGGCAAAACGTACCTTCTTAACAGGTTTTACAGTGACATCGCATTTGTCTGACAGTAAATTTGCTGGTTTAATTCTATCAATATTTACTGTGACAGTTTTAGTTCCTTTAACAAAAGTAAGGGACAACACTTTAAACGGTCCATCATACAGCGGAGTAACAGATTTCTTAAAACGTTCTTTCTGAACGAAAACAAAATTACAAGTCAAGATGTCTGAATTGACGAATGATTTGTAATTAACATGGTGAAAAGGTGGAATGAACGTTAAATTATTAAAAGAAGTACGTAATTTAGTAATAAAACAAGGAATATCCGTACAAGTATATGATTTAATAAAAAATTCACCTGGTAGTCTTAAAGTTTGACCAAAAACGAGTTCTGCGGAGGAACATTGCAAATCGTCTTTAGGGATTGTCCTGAGAGCTAACAGTATGATGGGAAGTTCATCTATCCAATGTGGTGTAGAAGCTTTAGCTCTCAGAGCAGTTTTAAGACTTCTGTTAAATCTTTCTATCATTCCGTTGCTACTGGGATGATATGATGTGGTTCGTATTCTATGAAATCTCAAAAATTTTGAAAATTCATTAAAGAGTTTAGATTCGAATTGAACTCTCTGATCCGTTGTCACTGTGACAGGCACACCGAATCGGCAAACATAATTCTGAAATAACGTACGCGCTACAGTTTCTGCAGTAATATCCTTAAGTGGATAAGCTTCGGGCCATCTAGTAAAACGTTCGATCACAGTAAGAATATAAGAACAACCTTTAGAAGGAGGTAATGGTCCTATTAAATCTATATGTATGTGGTCGAAGCGTCCTTTAGGTATATTGAAGTTAGCAATCGGGCTCCTTGTATGTCTTGTCACTTTATTAGTTTGACAGCTAATACAAGTTTTTGCCCAGAGATTACAATCTGAAGTCATTTTGGGCCAAAAATAATTTTTAGAAACTAATGTTCTAGTTGCTTTGATACCAGGGTGAGATAAACCATGAAATATATCAAAAATTGTCCGTCTATAAACGATAGGAACATAAGGACGAAGTTTATGGCGGGAACCGTCACACCAAAACTTGTCAGAATATGAAATTTTAATTTTCTTTAAAATGAAGGTACTCTTTGTGTTTGATGAAGTATCTGATAATAAAAATTTAAGGTCAGAATCATCTTTTTGAGCTCCGCTCAATAAATTTAAGTCAAAGTTAATATCAACTAGGTTAGACTTTTGGGTTACAATTGAGGAAATGCATTGTTGTAAAGAAGACGTATTATGCTCACGTGATAAGGTGACTGCAACAATGTAATTTTTTGATATGTCTGATTTCGCATGCAAATTGAGCAATGTATTCTAGATGTCTAATTTGCCTGGAAGATCTTTCAGTTTTAGTGAATAATGCTTTGATCAAAGGTTTATGGTCAGTAAAGCAAATAAATGTGCGACCTTCTAGTAAAAATCTGAAATATTTAATCGCTGTAAATAAAGAAAGAAGTTTCTTGTCAATGGAACTGTATTTTGTCTGTGCCAAAGTAAGTTTTCGTGAGAAGAAGGCTAATGGAGCAAGTACACCTTCGTCATCTCGCTGTTCAAGAACTGCCCCCATAGAGACATTTGAACAATCAACTGTCAGCGATAAAAACGAGCTAAAAAGGTTGCACCAGCTATAGCAGCTTTGGTTTTGGAAAAACTGTCAAGACAGTCGGTAGGCCAATCATTTATTATTTTAACTTTATCATGCAGTAATCTAGTACAAAGTGCGTGTAAAGGAATTAAGATTTCAGCGAAAGAAGGTATGAAACGATGACAAAAGTTAACCATACCTATGAAACGCCAAAGTTGTTTAACTGTAGTAGGCAAAGGAAAATTATTTATGACATCAATACGTTTAGAAGAAGGTAAAATACCGGCTGAAGAAATATTGTATCCTAAAAATGTCAAATGACTGACACCTAATATGCATTATGACGGTTTAATATTTATGCCGTACAATTCTAACCTCTGAAAAACAAGTTTCAAGTGTTCTAAATGTTCCGAACTAGATTTACTTGCAATCAGAATATCATCTAAATAGACGAAAATGAAGGGTAAATCTACTAAAACTTCGTTCATGAAACGTTGGAAAGTTTGACCGGCGTTACGTAAGCCAAAAGGCATATGCTCAAATTCAAACAAACTGAACGGCGTAGTAATCGCTGTTTTAAAAACGTCACTTTTTGCGACAGGTATTTGGTGATAAGCACGTACCAAATCTATTTTTGAAAAAATAACACAATTATACAACTGCGAGTTAAAGTCGTGGAGGGGGGGCAACGGGTATCTGTCAGGAACAGTAATTGAATTTAGACGACGATAGTCTCCACAAGGTCTCCAGTCGTTGCTCTCTTTTTTTTTCCACCATGTGTAATGGTGAGGATACGGAAGAAGAAGCAATGCAGATGCCTAATTCTACCATAGTGTTGAATTCATTCTGAGCTATCTTGAATTTAATGTTATCCAACCTACGTGGGCGTGAGAAAGGTAAATGACCTTCTGTAACAATATGATGCTCTACGGAATGTTTAACAGGCAAATTGTAATTTGGGGAGCTAATTAAACTAGGGAATTTTAAAAGTAATGCAGTGAATTCATTTGATATGCTAAATAACTTAGGAGAATGTAACAAACCATTGTTAGAAAATAAATATGTTGACAAACTAGTCATATTGTCGATTAAACATTTATTTTTCAAATCAACAATTAAACCAAAATGAGTTAAAAAGTCTGCTCTGATAATGGCGACATTAATATCTGCTATATTAAAAACGAAAGGAAATAACCTACGTAAGTTTAAATCAATTTTCAAAAATTTCTTTCCGAAGGTATTTATAATTGAACCATTAGCAGTCAGTACAATATCGGGGTTCTTTTTAGTATCTGTTAACTGATTTCGAGGTACTATCGATAAATCAGCGCCTGTGTCAATGAGAAATTCTAAGTTATTAGCATTATCAAATATAAAAAGACGACGTTTACTATCTGAAATATTAACATCAGTTGTCAAAATATTATTGACTTTTAGTCATCTTTGATTGTCGGCTTTGACATCTTTGGCGAAAGTGCACCAATCTCCGAGACATTTAAATGCTTTACGACCATAAAGTTGATGGTAATAGCAAACTTTAGCATTAGAAAGATTATATCTAACACGGGTACCACTTCGACTATTAGAATGGGGCCTTGAGCCATTGCGATTTCGGGAGTCGAGGCGACTTTTACAACTATCGCAATAAGTGCCGGAAACTGTAGGAGTAGCGGAAGTTATTGCAGAAACTTTAGACTCTATAGCATGCAATTGAGATGTAAAAATTTCTTGTTTGTGTAATACCTGATTCAACGTGTCTTGAAAAGTTGCAATCAAATTTGACGTAGAAACTGTGGGATTAACGTTACAAATTGAATTAGAGGTAAGGGAATTCATAAAATGTTGACACAACTCCCATATTCGATCAGCAATGTCGATTCATTCCTTAATCTCAGTCTTTCCTGATGCGGTAATTGCAATGAAGATGGTTTTAGGTAATCGCCGCTTCCATAACTTGACTAGGAGCTCCTGGCTCACCACATGGGATCCTCCGACAATTGACAGCATCGACCAGTAAAAATCAGACGGTTTGAGGTCCCCCATCTGGGAACCAGAGAGCAAGTCCTCTAATCGCTTTTCTTTGCTTGAGGTCAAACGAAAAATTAGAATAGTTTTTAAATTCTCATACAAATCTCTCTCGGGTTGATTAGTCATAAACCGTTGTAATAATTTCCGGGGGTAAACTGGCAATGACATAATCGTACTTTTTCCGATCATTAACGATCCTGTGAATAGAAAATTGAGACTCTATTTGAGTGAACCATATTTCCGGTTTATTAACCCAAAAAGGAGGAAGTTTAATAGTATAGGAATTCGCAGCATAATTACTGTTCGGTATCACTGTATCTGACGTGACTGGTTGATCGTCTAACAAAATATTCTCCGTAGGAGGTGCCATTTAAAAGTGATAATAATGAATGATAAAAATGATTGATTCGATTGATCAATTGTTCTCTGAACGAAATAAATATGGAAACACAACTCACTTACTTAATAAAAAATCAATGATGTGATAAATTCCATAAAATTCAATCAATCCAAAAAAAGATGCACCATAAATTCAAAAAAGGTTTCGGAATAGGTTTTGTTCGGATAATCAATTTACAAGCTATGCTTTGGGATTACTAATTTATAAATACTACATCGGGATCATCAATTAAAAATTCTGTGTCGGGAAAACCATAACTTCACGTCGAAAACGAATATTTTGGAAGAATTGCAACTCACGTCCAAGACATATATATATTATTAAGAATAGTGTCTTCTGCTGGGGTATCCAATTTATAATAAAGCGTTATAAGCTTTTGTCCAGGTCACCAATTTATAGTCCCAGGAGGTATACGTGAAAATTTTTGGGGTCACCAATTTATAGATGGGATATGCTAATTCTTTCTGTACATCTATACTAATATTAAAAATCCATGATAAATGAATATATATTCAGTTCTTGGTTGTATATATAAAATATTGGTACTTCAAAATATATTCTCTTGTTATTATAATATTTTTGTTTCTTCCATTTTACTTGGTTACGCTGCTAGACCTCCAGTGTGGGCGAGTCGCACATATCTTTTACTAGAATAAACGAGTCGCTACAGCAACGATGAAGCAGATCATCTGGCGGGAGAGGAAGCGAAAACCCCCTTCCCTGGCCCTGAGCCAGCCTTCGGTCTGCCGAGGGGTCTGATTCATTCAGAACTGCGAGACTGGGCTGCAGCACAGTTTAACAACTATTGAGTTCAGGCCCCCGGAATGAGGCAGCCGAGGCTCCACATAAAGGGGCCCTCGCCTGCCTTTACCGTAAAGTGGTTGCTTGGGGTTGATAGAGAAAACATGAGATGGATGGTGGGCCTTATAACAGGACACTGTCCTCTGAACAAACACCTACATACAATGAGGTTGAGAGATGATCCTATTTGTCGGATCTGTGGAGTGGAGGATGAAACCATCACTCATATCCTATGCAGCTGAGCTTCACTAGGAGTGTCAAGGCATAGGCACCTCGAGAGGCAATTCCTGCATCTAGAGGAACTACAGGATCTCCCTTGGAACAGGCTGCTGGCTTTTGTGGAAAGCACTGGTCTCTTCTAAGGGATCCTACACGTCGCGAATTTACAATGAGCCGACAGGCCTGAGTACTGTGGGATCTCAATATCCGCTCACATTATTAATAATAATAATAATTTAGTACTATTTAAAAACCAAGACTTTTGATCTTTCTAAGACATACTTTGTCGAAAATAATTTAGACCTCCCTATAATTGAAATCTATCATTCATTTTTGCAGAAAAGGACTTAAAAATAATAATTTGTCAAAATATTGTTAAAACCCCTGATGAAAACCAAGTCCCGATAATCCTAGATCAACATCATAGTGGTAAAAATAATCTACACCGTGAAATAAATGGAATAAATGAAACTATTCGAAAAATTAGAGAAAAATGCACTTGGCAAGGTTTAACTAAAGATGTTAAAAACTGTGACACTTGTTAAAAAAAGTAAAGTCTGTCAAAAAAATTTAAGCAGTCCGCTAGTAATAACCGAAACACCAAAGACACCATTTGAGTGAATTAACATTGACCTATTCGAGTTATCCACACACAATTATGCTTTAACGATCTGTGAGGAATGAACCAAATTTACACAAGCTTATGCAGTTCCTGATAAATCCACTAAATCTGTAGTAAATATCAACACTATGGTACTCCTCTTTGAATACATTGCTACTAAGGAGGAGAATCAATTATTTCGAGAATTATGTACTTTATATAATATAAAATTGACCCTTTTAAGGGTAGGACATCCGCAACCGAATGGCTCAATCGAATTATTTCACACAACGTTAGCAGAAATGATAAGAAAACCGAAAACCCGAATGAACACCCATTTACTAGTTTACCCTATGCTGTAATTGTTATAACTCTGTAAATAAAACGATGGATTTACGCCATACGAATTAATTTTTGGACATACATCTGTCCGACCACTGGAAACCTTATATAACCAAAATACGTCAGAAATCTAAACAATCATATCTCTCATTACTATAAAATTGCTAGAGACCAGCGGCGGCTGGTGAAATTTCAATATTTTTTTTCTCGTTTGTGGCGCATGGGACCCATACGAAATTTGGGAAATAACATCTAGAGAAGCACTCTCTAATGACCCCTAAAAAATTTTGAAAAAGCAGCTTGCGAAAAAATTTTTGAAAATTCGTTAGCCTCCCCTGGGTCTAGGGACTCCTGTTTATTTTTATTTTTTTTTTGTCATATGCATTTGATTTTTCATAAAAATACAACAACAGATTTTGGAGTTTATGAAAATATTTTCATTACTAACTGAGATACAACGAATTGAAATATTGTAATTTGTTAAATTGTAAATGACAAAATTTCAGTTCATTGTATTTCAGTTAGTAATGAAAATATTTTCACAAACTTCAAAATCTATTGTTGTATTTTTATGAAAAGTCAAATGCATATGACAAAAAAAATAAAAATAAACAGGAGTCCCTAGACCCAGGGGAGGCTAACGAATTTTCAAATTTTTTTTCGCAAACTGCTTTTTCAAAAATGTTTAGGGGTCATTAGAGAAGTGCTTCTCTAGATGTTATTTCCCAAATTTCGTATAGGTCCCATGTGCCATAGACGAGAAAAAAAATATTGAAATTTCACCAGCCGCCACTGCTAGAGACCGAACGGAAACTCAAAAGCAAAAAGCCAAAATTAGATTCAATCAAAATGTCCCTGAAAATCGTACTAAATATAACGGAAATAGAAATAGAAATAGAATTTATTGGTGTTTTTGATTAAAGAATCATTACACAAGTCAAGAGATACAAAATTTAAACAAATACTATAAGATACAAACATCAACACACATTGCAGACAAACATTGTACAAAATTGAGTAGAAATTTACAGATCGTAATTTTTTAACTCATCCAAGCTGTAGAATGCTTTAGAGGTAAGAAATTTTTTTACCTTTATTTTAAATTGATTTAATGGTAGTTGTCTAATATAATGAGGTAATTTATTATAGAAAAGAGGCCCATAGTAATCAGTAGCAAGTCTTGATTTTTTTAATCTAAGATATTCAATAAATAAATTGTTTTTATTTCGGGTATTGTGGGTATGAATATTGAATATATTTACATATTTATGAATGTTTATTTTGACATATATCAAACAATGAAAAATGTATAAGCTCAGAACCGTTAAGAAACCAAGCCTAATAAAATGATTTTTTACATCTTCTCTATAATTTAAAGTGAGTAGGATTCTGACGGCTTTTCTTTGCATATTAAAAATTCTCGCAGTGAGTGGAATGACCCCATATGAGTATTCCCTAGCTAATAATAGAGTTAAAGAGGGCATGATAGGCCATTATAGTTATTTCTTTTGAAGTTGTTTGAGCTAAATTTTTTAGAAGAAAAAGGTTATTAGCTAATTTACTACAAGTGTAATCTATAATAATAATAATAATAATAATAATACGCAGGCTGTCGGTATGGAGTTCGGGCTGGACAAATGTGCACTGGTCCATCTCAAGAGAGGACGATGCGGAGACTACGGAGAGGACGCGCAGCTCGTGGACGGAAGCATCTTACATCATCTAGATGCCGGAGAGTTGTACACTTACTTGGGTGTCGAGCAACGCTCCACCCAAGAAGTGAGTGTAGTGAAAAACGCTCTCCGCGGCAAGTATCAGCACCGACTCCGACAGATCTGGTCTTCAGAGCTGTCGGGGAAGAACAAGGTGTCTGCTACTAACATGCTTGCCGTTCCGATCCTTCTCTACTCCTTTGGAGTAGTGAAATGGACTCAAGAAGAGTTGCGTCAACTCGACGTAGGAACCCGCAAGAAGATGCATCTCAATAGGAGTTTGCATCCTAAATCGTCCGTTCCGCGGCTATACCTCCCACGACATCGGGGAGGCCGTGGACTCTTGAGTTTGGAGAGTCTCCATAATAGGATGGCTCTGGATGGAGCCTGTAAGGTCATCAGGAGTTCGGATCCCCTCCTCTGCATGGTCCGGGACCATGAAAGTGCAGGAATAGGAGCCTTTTTGTTTAAGGCAGCACAAAGAGCAGCCGATGAACTTGGTCTCTCCTTCGACGTCGAGCGGGTAAATCCCGACTCTGTCACCGAGTTGGAACCTGCTCGACGAAAAGCCCAAATTAAAACTGCAGAACACAACATCTTTCTGCAGCTTCACACGGATAAGCCAATGCATGGAGTTTTCTATAAAAATATAGAGAACCTTGGCTTATCCGAAAGGCTGACCTTTGCCTTCTTAAGGTCAGCCGGGCTGAAGTCTGAGACCGAGGGATTCATAATGGCTTGCCAGGATGGTGTATTTAATACCCTCGTCTATCGTAGTCGTGTCATGGGTATAGAGGTCCCTGATGTCAGCTGCAGGGCCTGCCGCAGGGCGCCAGAGACTTTAATGCACCTGTTGTCGGCTTGTCCGACATATGCAGTCTCGGCCTATATCCAGAGGCACGACGGAGCATTACGAGTGCTTTATTATCACCTAAGGCACTCGTATGGGATAGACGAGACACCAGTGCTGCCTTACGCTCCGGGGGATATTGAGTCCGTTGTGGGAAATGAGAAGTGTCTAATTTATTGGAACTACTCTTTTCCCACCGTCAGGCAAATACAAGCCAACAAGCCTGACGTAGTACTCCTCGACCATCAACTCAAGACAATGTTTGTCGTGGAGTTCTCGGCTCCCGCGGAGAACAACATTGTCTTGAAGGAGGAGGAAAAACGGACAAAATATCGAGATCTGCTCTTCGAACTCCGCAGACTGTATCCAGACCATACTGTTAAGATAGTGGTACTGATTATAGGAGCCCTCGGTGGAACGAGACACACACTGCTTTCAGAACTTAAGACCATACCGGCATGCCGAAATTCGGCAGAGGTCTTAGCCGGCAGAATGCAGAAGGCCGTCATCCTCGGTTCATTACGTCTGCTCAGGGCACACGATTCCCGGACCCAGTAGTCACTTACCCCACGGGTGTGGGGAGTGGCTGCCGGTACTACCAGCTCCCCTCTGTGAGGGTCGGAGCCACAGAGAAGGGTGACTGGTTTTTAACAAAAAAAAAAACAAAAAAAAAAAAAAAAAAATAATAATAATAATAATAATATTTATTGGTCTTCAGAAAATACAAATTTTATAGACACGTCAAAAAGTAGAAGTAATGTTATGTATAATACATGAGATACATATTAGTGTATATATTTATAGCTATAAGTCTTATGAAAATACAAGTTCCATAGACATGTCAAACAATGTAAAGTTATACAAACTAAAATGTTAAAACTAATAAAATCAGTCTACATGACATCACATTTAAAATACATATTAAAAACAAATAATATTAGATTAAAAACAAAATAATATTAAAACAGTTAAATAGAAAAGACATTAATGCGAAATTTACGGGGTAATTCATTTTCCAGAAACGTTTCTATCAAAATCAATATGGAAGAATTCATTCAAGCTATATAATGGATTTCTGTTTAATAAATCTTTTATTTTACTTTGAAATCCTTTCACTGGCAACCTACGAAATTCCACTGGCAGGGAGTTGTGAAATTTGATACCCATATTTAATATTCTTTTTAATCTATGTAATGGTGGGACTAGATTTGTTTTATTACGAGTGTCATAATCATGAACATCAGCATGCATACAGTATTCATTCAAATTTTTATGAACATCTAATAGGTATTGATATATTACTGCTGAGAACACAGTCATTATTTTCAGAGACGCGAATATTGACCTGCAACTATCATCATATTTGGCTCCTACTATACTTCTTACAGCCGATTTCTGTATTACCAGTACTTTTTCTATATGAGTGTGGGATGCATTGCCCCAAGTAATTAAGCCATAAGTCATGACTGAATGAAAGAGTGAATGATACGCAGTTAGAGCTGCATTTTGATTGATAGTCTTTTTTATTCTTCTGATCGCATATACGATCTTACTTAATTTGTCCCGAAGTTTATCAATATGTTCAGTCCAGATTAGATTAGCATCAACTTGTTCCCCTAAAAATTTTACACTTTGCTCCGTTTGATAAGTCTTTTTTGACTCGAAAGTTATTGATAAAGTTTTACTTTCATTTAACAAGAGTTGATTGGGTGTAAACCAGGATTTAGCTTTTTGTAATATTATTGTTAGAATATGTTGTGGATCTTCATCCTTGCTTAGCTTTCTACTTAATGTTGCATCATCAGCAAACATTGTAGTTTCAATATTTAGAGAGCTGATCGCATATGGTAAATCGTTTATGTATATAAGAAAAAGCAATGGCCCCAGTACGGAGCCCTGGGGCACGCCTCTAACAATTCGCAATTTATCACTACGAATATGGCAACTATCTACAACCTGATATCTATTCTCTAAGAATGAACGCAAAATATCTAGACATACGCCCCTTATCCCATAGAAATGTAATTTATTAACAAGAATTTGACGATTGACGCAATCAAAAGCGGCAGTTAGGTCAGTAAAAACTCCAATGTATTTTTCTTGATTTTCGAATGCATCCTTAATATGTTTTGTGAGATTACAAATAGCGTCTGATGTCGATAAATTTTTTCTAAAGCCAAATTGTTGAACACATAAAATATTATTTAATTCTAGATAATTTATTAATTGCTCGTGAATTGCCATCTCCAAAAGTTTGGAGAATATTGGCAAGATAGATATTTGACGAAAATTATTTGTATCAGAAGCGTCACCTTTTTTGTGAACTGGGAGAATTCTAGCAATTTTTAATTCATTGGGAAAATATCCCTCGGTTAAACAGGAATTTAAAACATCAGTTAAAGGTTCTATTAGATAATTTGCGCATTTTTTTACTACGTAGGTGTTTACCTCATTTATATCTTCAGTTTTTTTATTTCTCATTTTGTTTATCATTATTCTTACATCATCCGGACAATAGGCCTGATAAAGATGGAGGTATCATTGTTGCAATGTTTATCCATAAAATCTATGACACTTACTCCTGACGGAGAAAGATTTTCAAGTTTGTCATTCATATTGTTGACAAAAAAATTGTTTAACTGATTTACTGTTATATTTTCGGGATAAGTGGGATTATTTTTCTTACGACCTGCCTCAATGTTTATAATATTCCAAACTGTTTTACTATAATTGTCCGTGTTATTTAGCATTTTTTGATAATGATTTTGTTTGGCTACTTCTAGTTTTTTATTGTAATCTTTTTTATAATCATTGTAAATTTTTTTATTTTGCTCAGTGGGATTATGTTTTAGGAACTCGTACATGAACATTAAGTTATTTTTTGCAGTAGTTATTTCAGGTGTTATCCAATTTGCTTTATGTGTTTTAACTGTTTGTTCTATGACTAGTGGAAAACATATGTTGTAGTAGTGCATAAATGAGTTTTCAAATAATCCATATTTAGCCCCCGACGTTTGAGCCATATATACATCATACCAATTTTCACGTTTTAGGTATTCACTGAAAAAATTTATATTGTTTTCACTAAAGGATCTAGCCATTTTAGGTTTATTATTAGTTAAATTTGTAAGATTATTCCCAGTATCAACCATCAGCCCAATATGGTCAGATAAGCCTAGTGGTAATGTTACTACATTTTCAAAATCAAAATTACTGAAAATATTGTCTAGGCAGTTTCCACTCCTATGAGTAGGTTCTTTTATTAAGTGATGTAAACCATATGACTGAAAAAATTCAATGACCTTTTGCGTGTTTAAATCCTTGATAATATTAAAATGTACATTAAAATCACCTACAAGAAGTACAGTAGTATCATTATAAAAGGTTTCAATATATTTCAAAATAATATCCATTTTCAGTAAGAACTGGTCAATGGTTTTATTATCCGGCGATCTATATACATTTATTACGATTAATTTTTGAACTTTTACATAACATGCTGATATTTCACATATTTGATCTTCCGACAATTTTGTTAAGTTAACGAGTTCACTAGCCATCACATCATTCTGAACATAAATACAAGTACCACCATTCTTTTTTGTTATCCTACAATAATGACTAGCAATTTTAAAGTTATTTATGTTATAATATTCTAACTCACTGTTATTCATCCAGTGCTCGGTAAAACAAACTATTTTTATTTTGGGATTTAATAACAGGAAATGTTCTATTTCCAGTATTTTATTTCTCAAGCATTGAACATTTTGATAATAGACAGAAACGTTTCTGGAAGCATTTTGGCTTAATTTTTTTACATTTTTTGTAACGGAAGGTATGCTTAATTTATCATTCTCCTGTAGATCTACTGCTCTAAAAAGATTTGTCTCGTCTCTTAAAATGTCTGTGCCAGACATGTGATCGGTCTCTAAATTTATATATTTAATGTCATCATTTTTGGCGGGGTCTGTATGGCCTACGAAAAAGATATTTTGATATTTCTATACCATTCGGCCATGTGTTTGCATCCAGTAGCTGTGGTTGTAAGTCGACGTCTGTTCCTACTTTGAATGAATTATACTCATCACTATAGACAATCTGTTCACAAGTAAAAGTTTTGTGAGAGAATTTTTCTGTTAAATACTTGATTACATCATCAGCTGTGTAATATTTATTGTATATTGTGACAAATAGCCAAGTCTTTCTCGAAACCGCAACATTAACTGAGTCACTGCTTGTTCCAACTTTTTCATTATTATTTCGTGATATGGGTTTATTTGGGCGATGTTTATCAAGGTTAATTATCTCGTTCATTTTGTTTTGTGTAGTTGCTTGCAGAATAGTTGCTGACACCTCTTTTTTGTTAAATTGATGGTTATTTGCAACCAGTTGTCTTTTTTCGTTCTTTTGTTTATTGGAGAAAGCGTCTTTTGTTGTGACAGATGATACTTGCAGGTTAGAAGCCCACGCGGCATTTTAAAATTGGATCTAGCATAATTCCTAGAAATTTTACTTTCTTTGGGTTATTTATTTCTTGTTGCCATAAGGTAAATATCATTTTTTCAGTCTTGTCTTCATTTAGTTTTAAGGAATTTGCTATAAACCACTGAGAGGCTAGGTTTTGAGAGATTTCCATATTGTGTGTAAGAATTTCATAATTTCTATTGACATCTATTATAGTTGTGTCATCAGCAAATAACACACAGTTACTACCCCAGCCCAGCTGACGGTAGATCATTAATATAAATTAAGAACAGGATTGGACCGAGTAGTGAACCCTGTGGTACACCGTGATCAATCTCATCAAGTTTAGAATATTCGTTTTTAAAAAAGTTTTTTGGTATCGGTCAGTGAGGTAACTATTTATTAGACAGATACTATCGTGTAGAAAGCCATAATATGTCAGCTTGTCAATTAACGTCTTATGAGAGACACAGTCAAAGGCCTTGCTCAAGTCACAAAATGCTGCTTCAACAAATTCCCCTGATTCAAAGCCTTCGACTATGGCTCCCACCAAGTCATTCAAAGCATAGGTAGTCGATTTGCCTTGTTGGAAACCAAATTGGTGGGGATTTATTAAATTACTTTGAGTAAAAAAATCAGTCATTTGATTTTTTAGTAAATATTCGAAATATTTAGATACTATTCTGCCGTGCTAAAATCCCCGTATCTACAAAAATATCCGAAATCGGGTTTTTAATGGTTTTGGTATAATAACATTTTATTCTATCTATTTACTAAAGCAAAAAGCTGTATCTACATTAGTTATATTAAAAAACATTACACATTTTGTCGTATCTTCACAAGATTTCTGGCTTTCCTAACTACAAATGTGGTATCTGCATGCTACTAGTTGAAAACGCAGCAACTACATGTGAGAAAGTGCATTTGCCGCATTTGTTTCTAGTATGCTGTAGTTCCTGCCTTTTCGATTAGGAAACGTTGCTAATTGTGCGCTTTATTTCTAGTTAGTTGTTCTATGTTCTTCAAAGTGTTTACATGTCGTATCAGTTATTGGTGATTAAAATTAAAGGTAAATTAACATTATGGAATGTTCTTGTTATCATGTCTTATTTTCCTGGGAATGCTAAGTTAGAATTATGCCCCATCTGCGTTTTAACTCAATATAATGTAGATACCGCATTGTGCTTTAGCATGTACAAATATATTTTTAACAATAAAAGCAGTATCTGATTTTTTGGTATAAACTTTTAACTTTTTTTTAAATTTAACATATCTAGTTGATTTTTTACGTCATTTTACATTGAAAATCATCTTGATTATATAACCTATGTTGTAATTTACCAAAAACTATAAAAAAAACTTTGATGCTAAATTTCTCGATTCTTTGTCACAAGTAGATACGGCGTTTGATTTTAGCACGGCAGTATTAATGTCTTAACTTATTAATGTCTTGGGCTGAACCTTTTTTAAACACTGGTATAACCTTAACAATTTTAAAGCAACTTGGATATACTCCATTTTACTTCCACATCCAGTGGAAGTATAGTAATGACAAAAAATTTTTTTAAAATTTTTATTGTTCAAATAGGCTTAAAATGTCATGAAACGTCGAGATTTTAAGTTTGAGCGAAAAAAAAATTTCTGTCTGTCTGTAACTTTTTTTTGTGTGCACGTGTACTCTGGAACCGTTTAAAATATTGGCTTGAAATTTGGTACACATATGTACTTTAATGAGATCTGGAACTAGATTATATTTTCATGTTGTTCCGACGAAGGGTTGGGGGGTAAATTGGGGTAAATTTGGGGTAAATCAAGCAGGTAAGAGTCGATAAAATTGGTATTTAGTATATACAAGAGAAGCTAGGGTCTCAAAAAAATTTTTGGCATTAGCCACCCCCATTACCATTATTAAAGGGGATGAAAAAAAATGTGATTTAGTGTAAGTACAAGAACCAGAAACCTCAAAATATTTTTTTACTTCATCCACCCCCACTACCACCCCCCTATCACCACCCCCACCCCACTACCAATGTGGGGTATCGTTTTATAGGTTTTTAGGGTAGAGGATTTCAAATATTATATTATTAAAGTTCCATAAACAATTATTTCCACATACAAAGTTTTTTTCGTTGTGAGTGACTTGGGTAGAGAATCTGGATGTGGAAGTAGTGATTCCTTGGGCAGCGGTTTTTTACACAGAGATTAAAAAGTTTAACTAAAGGAGCAATTAGAATATTTTTAAGAAATTTAATAATTTTTATGTTCAGGTCATAACAGTCTTTACTATTTTTTGGCTTGACATTTTCTATAGCTTTATTTACATCCTCAACGCTTACTGGTCTAAAATTAAATGTCAAATTATTTACCATGATATTTGAATTTCTCAAGTATTCTACAGATGATGTGGTAGGATCAGGTAGATATTGTATATTATCTGGAGCAATATTGGTGAAAAACTTGTTAAAGTTGTCCGCATTTAAATTAACTTCATCTTGTAGTGATAATTTTTTATTTGTCTGTTGTCATTTACAATATCCCACATAAACTTTAAGGATTTCCGGAATTTAATACATAATCATTATTTGCTTTTCTTTTTGATTCATTTATTTCATCACGATATTTTTTACGATAAGCTTTAATTTGCATTAGTAAGTTTGGGGCGTGATATATTTTATACAAGTCAATAAGTAAAAATGTAATTTTTCTCTCAGTTGTCATTGAACCAACATATATTCTTGTTACGATACATTACTTACTTTTTTAGCTAAGGGGAAGGATTGATCCATAGAGTTCACTAAGATATTCATAAATTTGCTACATTTATCCTCACAGTTTCCTTCCATATCAATAAAATCCCAATTTTGATTTTCTCGTTGTTGATACATAATATTTAACCCCTTTTGCGTTATTGGCCTACAGTAGTTTATAGTATCCTGAACATGTACTTCACCAATCTCTAAGCTGATCTCTAAAGCTTTATGATCTGATAATTTTGGTTCAAAAACATTAGTACGATAATTAATTATACCTATAAAATTTACAAAACTATTGTCAAAGCAATTTTCTAACCTAGTAGCTTCAAAAATAGTTTGTTCAAAACCAAAGGATGTTAAGATATTTATAAATATGTTTGTATTCAGGTCGTTTGTATTAAATTTAAAATTAAAGTCGCCATTTACAATCACTAATCTACTTGTATTGAATAATACTTGTAATATTTGATACATAATGTCAAAAAAAAAATTCAGGATCGCCATTGGGAGATCTGTAGATAGTTACAATAATACAGTTTATCGATAAAATTTCAATAGCAGAAATTTCGCAATTTATTTCTGATGAATATTTAGTGATGTCACATCTCTCTGCATTCTAATTCATTTTTGCAGAATATTATGCTTCCTCCATGAATGTGAGTTTTTCTTGAAAACGCCGAAGTCATCTTATAATTTTCAATTTTAATACTGGCAATTTCATCATCATTTAGAAAATGTTCGCAGAAACAAAGGACATGGTAACTCTTCTTGTCACTTTTTAAAAAGCATTCAATTTCGCCACATTTATTTTTTAAAGATTGCACATTTAAGACAAGTGTATTTAACTTATTTGTTGAGTTTGAATTTAACGTAATGCTTTTCACCTCTTCATTAACCATTGTTATATCAATATTTTCTGTAAACGTTTTTGTATTTCCCTTCTTTATTTGCTATGCTTGTTTTGTCTTCTTTCCTTCCAAATTTATAATCCTCTGATAGCATGGGCAGCTTGAATCAGTTACTGGGTGATTCGTATGTAGAGATTTTCTAAATTTCTTATTTGTTTCTGTACAATTTATACACTTTAAAGAATTTGAGGTACAATCAGTTGTTTTATGGGGACCCGCACAGTTGAAACAGGTTAAATCCATTTCAGATTTAGCCACCGTATGACCATATCTGGCACACTTGAAGCACCTTACTACTGTGAAGTACTCAGGAGCTACGCATCTTCTCCAGCCTATGTTTAGCCTTTCTAAGTGACAAATTTTATTTTTTAAGTTTGTGTCGATGGTGAGGACTATATTTCCTTTGTTTATTTTCTCCTTTTGTTTATATTTTGAGTGAACGGCAAGAATTGAGTCATTTGTCGCACCTAATTCCACCACTTCCACTTCCATCAATAAACTCTTCTTCTACTCCTCGTATTATTATTTTAGTGTTTTTCTATTTCCCATCAGCAACACTATATTTGGTAACTAGTTCTTATTCTACCGTTTTTCTTATTTTCTCTTTAGAATTAATATTATTGCAATTGAAAATGACTGCTCCCTCTTTTCCTTCTTTTATGTTTTCCACTGCGATGGCCATGCTTTTAGGATCAATATTCCTTTTTAAGTCGCTCTTAGTTGTAATGCTCTGTTGTTTTTCTTTTGGTTTAACCACCAGAACTTCACTAATGTCGGAGACAAAGTTTACGTAAAAGAATCACAGATGAAAAGTAAGCTGCAAAACAAATTTAACGGACGCTTCGAAACTACCAAAATCTTTGAAAATTCAGCAGTCTTACTTAACCCAGAAACTAAGCAAACTAGTAATGTCAATTTTGTCAGAATGAAACCTTATTTTGAAAGTTAACCTTGTTTTCAAGTTATTCCTGCTGTTCGGATCAGCAACACTAGTGGTTTGCCAATATAAAATCACGCCTATAAACAACAAAAAAATGCATCAAATAAAACTAAGGCAGTGTGGTCAATGGTTAAACAAAAAACAGAAGCAAATGACGGTAATAGCAGGTTTTGTATAAGAGATATACCTAATGGACACACTGAGAAAAATCGGCTAGGTACTTTTTTTGCTAACAATAATTTAATTGCAACAAATGTTTTTTTAATTCGGACAAGTCGATGTAATATTTCTGATAAAATGACATTTCTAAAAGCAGATACTTGTTCCTATTAACCTACTCTTCTACAAGAAATAAATAGGTAATAAATGTGTTTAGTAATAATTGACCCAATTAAACTGTGTTTAGGAGTAGTTAAATATGAAGCTCCCACAGCAGAAGCAAGTTTCCTAAAAATATATATTAGTAACAACCACTCTACTATTTGTCACAAAACAACTTTAATAATAATCTAAGTACTCGGGTTCTTGGGCAATTAAATTTTTATTTCCTGCATCTTCGAGTCTCGTTCGGTATCGACTCGTGTGTGCATTCCATCGGAGAGAATAGAGAATTCGTCATTTGCTAAATGTGGTTAGGTATGTACATGTACAGGTGCTTTATTACAAGGACCAAACTGTTCATGCACTACTTACTTCTAAAGATATTTACTGCATTAGGTAAGTCTATAGTACACTTGCAGATTTATTTAAATATTATAGTAGTTTTAGTAGCTAAATTTTATAAATCATTCGAGGATTCATTTTCACCGGATAGATATATCTAACTTAAAACTATAAATCGTTTTTATATTGTTCATTATAATTAAATGTATCTGCGTTTTATTTATAATGAATTATTTTTCATTTTAAATTAAAAGTTTAACAGTAATTTATACTTTTATATTGGATAGTGTATGTAAGGTGTAGTCCATAAAATGAAGATTCGATTTTTTGTGGAACACCCACCAGAATTGTTCGAAAATCCAAAAAATGATCTTCTACATTTGAGCAAAATCGATTTAATCATTTTTTTGAACTTTCAAACAATTCGGGGGAAGCCGCAAAACAAAAATTTGAATCTTCATTTTATTTTTATAGCGATCGAATGAAAATGTAGAGCCTTAAATAATTTATAGTAAAACTACTAATAGTATTTAAATTATATACAGGGTGGTCGCGCGAACGTTAGAACCTCATTTAACTTTGTTATTTTTGGAGTTACATAAAAAAGTTAAAAAACAAGAAAGGAACATGTATTTTCCAAAAATCATTTCAGAAAAACAATTGAACGATGCATTTCGGAAATTTGAACTTTACTTTGTTTTTTTAGATGGAACACACCGTATATTTTTACACCATCTGAAAGCCCATAAAAAATCTTTTTAATGATATATAAAACAGTATTTTTCTTAAAAACTATACTGCCCTCCTAAGCCAAAAAGACGTATCTCAAGGTTTCACTGTTTTGAGATATAAGGCATGTTTTGAATTTATCGAAATCGCGTCAATATTTTCAAATATTTACTAATATTTTTTTTTTGTAGTTGTACTAATGTAGAGGTTAATAGTGGTGTAGTTATGAATTTATATTAATTAGGTTACTAGTTTTTTTTACAATGAGATACGTCTAATTGGCTAAATCGCTTAGGTTTTCTCATATTTTTTTAGATACGTCAAACTTTGTTAGCACTTTAAAAATACTTAACGATTGAAATACGTTTATTTCACTATGGAAATATATAGAAAATAGCTCCAGCTATCCTAAGGTATAAAAATATGCATTTCGGCCAAAACTTGAGATACGTCTTTTTGGCTTAGGACGGCAGTATACTAGATATTAAATTTTATATTTTGTTACCATTGAGTCATGGTAGTCCGAAAAATATATATATCAATCATTGAAATTCCCCATTTTATTTAAAACATAGTGAAATTAGTTACCAACAAATATTTTGACATGACTAATGTATTGTTTACTTTAAATTACATACTTTTGTTTTTCACTGCTAATTTGATAAATTGTAAAATGGTAAATTAGACATTTGTTTTACGATAAATGCTATATTTGATATATTATTAAAAAGCTTTTTTATGGCATTTCAAATGGTGTAAAAATATACGTTTCATTAAAAAAAAAAAAACAAAGTAAAGTTCATATCAAGAATATGCGACTTTCAATTGTTTTTATGAAACGGTTTTTGGAAAATACGTGCAATTTTCTATAACTTTTATTTTTGAACTTTTTACGTAACTCCAAAAATAATGAAGTTAAATGAGGTTCTAATGTTCGCACGGCCACCCTCTATACTTGCTGTAAATGTACTATTTACCTACCACAGTAAGTATATTTATCTGTAGTAGTATTTCAGGTTACTTCCTGCAATTAAACTGTTTAATAGGTACACAAAATAAAGTTACCCACAGTAATTAAAAAATGATTTCCAACAAGTTCTTGATTCAATAATGACAATTAAACTGCTAAATAAGCTTAGGTAAAGTAACTAACTACAGTAAATAAAAGGAGTTTTTGTCACTAATAAACTATTTATTTACAATAGAAAACAACTTTCACCTCCCATGTTTTATTTGTGACAAGTAAACAGGATCAACAACTCCATTTTGCCTAGTACAATTAAAGTGTTCTCTTGTCCCAAATAGTACACAACTTTTTAATTGTTACAATTAAATTTTTATTTACCATTATTAAATTTTTCCCTCAGTGCAGTAAAAGGTGCAATGCAGAGGAAACTCTCCAGTACTTAAATGAACACTTTATAAACATCTGTAAAACTTTCAAATTTAATCAAAATTGTGACCGAGAATTTATTACCACTTCCTGCGAGAACAGTCTGATTTTTGGTCCTACAGATGAAAAAGAGGTATATGAGGCTATACTTGATCTTAAAAATACCAAATCTGTAGGACTTGATGATATATCTGTTAAATTATTAAAATATTGCTGTTATAGCAGAACCTCCTTCAATTAACCATTAACTTGAGCTTTGAGATTGGAATATTTCCAGATGACCTGAAGGATGCCTTTATATAACCTGTCCTAAAAAGCGACAAACAAAATGACCTAGAAAACTTAAGACCAATTGCTTTTCTATCAAATATTTTAAAAATAATAGAAAAAAATATTTATAAAAGGATAATGAATTATCTAGAAAAATATGAAATTCTCTGTGAAGCTCAAAATGGTTATATAAAGGGAAGATCCACTATTAGGACCGTCTTTCAGTTCATTAAGGATGTTATTGATGCATTGAACTCTGGAAAACAAATAGTAGGTATCTTTTTAGACTTGTCAAAAGCATTTGACAGTTCGCTTAATTACAAGATTGGAAAAGTATGGTTTTCGTGGCACCAATCATATGCTAATTAAATCCTAACTCATAAACAGAAGGCAGTGTATGCATGAACGAATGTACTGGAAAAAACATAACATCAAACTGGGAGTATGTGAAGAGGGGGTTCCTCATCCCATCTTGGGGCCTCTACTCTTTTTATTATACATTAATAACCTTCCAGAAAATATCAATCAAAAAGTAGTCATGTTTGCTGACGATAACACTCTATCAAAGAAACGACCAGACAAAATCTCGAACAATCTATAACAAATACAGTGAATGTTGTGCAATCTTACTACGATCAACTGATGAAAGCATATGTTTGATTGCTTATCATGCATATGTGAACTCTAAAATAAGATATGACGCTGTTTGTATTTTCATCCTTCAAAAAAGATGCATAAGAAGTATATAAATCTTAAGCAAACTGACTCACGCAAATCCATATTTGCTGAAAAAAATTTACTTCCTCTTCCATCATTGTATACAGGGTGATTCTTTTAAGGCGGCCATTAGAATATTTTCCACTTGCAGATGAGATAGCCATTTGAGATTTGGTACCCTACCATAGTCGATCATTGCGAGTCCGAAAATAATAATTTCAAAATGGTGGCACTTCCGGAAATACCGGAAGTGCTTATTTTAAAAAGAACACCCTATATATTTTCGACTTTTCGAAATGATTATAAAATTCTGAGTCAAAACATTAGAACACCCTATACCTAAACCGAGCAGTTTCGGAGATATTTGACATTTTATAAAAAATTTGACAGATGCAACGGTTTTCAAGAACCGTTATAACTGTCTTCATGTAGGAGATCCTTATTTGCTCTTTGGTATGTAGAAAGAACACAAGATGAGCTACTTTCTACAAAAAAAATTGATTCTAAGATAGTATAGCAAGTATTTTATTTTTTTCGTTACATTTTGTCCAATTCGAACCTCAAAAACTTTTTTGTTTCAAATGGAACACCCTGTATTTATTTACATCAAATTGTATTAAATTATATTCCCCTTTTTCTAGTACATACACTGTAGGGGTTAAAGTTTTTAGTAAAAATTACCATCAACTTACCCATGATTAGAAACAATCATTAATGTCAGTCATTCTCTTTTGTTAAAATGTCAGCACGTTTAAATTACTCAAAAAAACTTTTAGATTTATTTATTATTTATGGAGAATGTGATAAAGTAATAATAGCAAGAACATGTAACACATTTGCTAATCGATACCTACTTTATTGTTTCAATTGTTTCATAGTTTCTTCTACGTTTTTTTTGATAAATTATAATTTTCAACAAAAAACTTGCGAATAATTCAAAAAGTACATGTGTTAGATATAGGACATGCTGATATAAGTCCACCTCAAATTTAATTCTGCATCGATTGCCATAATAAAATTTGGCACGTGCCATTTGACAGAGCCAAATATTCTAAATTTATCCAATATGCGTTTTACAGTGTATGGTGGATGGTTTCTGTTCTTGTGGGTATCAAGTAGCAAATGTGTTACATGTTCTTGGTATTACTTTATCACATTCTCTATAAATAATAAACAAACCTAAGTCTTCGTGGGTGTAATTTAAATGTGCTGGCGTTTTTTAACATAAAATAATGACTGACATTAATGATTGTTTCTAATCATGGGTAAGTTGATGGCAATTTTTATCAAAAATTTTTGGACATTTAAGAAAATCATCAATATTTCGAAAAGTTGTAACTTTAACCCCAATGCTTATACTAGAAAAAAGGGAATTTAATTTAACATAATTTTATTTAAAAAAATACAGGATGTTCCATTTGAAATAAAAAGTTTTTGAAGTTTGAATTTGACAAAATGTAACGTAAAAAATAAAACACTTGGTATACTATTTTGGAATCTATTTTTTGTTGTAGAAAGTAGCTCATCTTGTGTTCTTTCTACGTACCAAAGAGCAGATAAGGATCTCCTACCTGAAGAAAGTTATAACGGTTCTTGCAAACCGTTGCACCTATCAAATTTTTTATAAAATGTCAAATATCTCCGAAACTGCTCGGTTTAGGTATAGGGTATGCTCCATGTTTTGACTCAGAATTTTATGATAATTTTGAAAAGTCGAAAATATATAGGGTGTTCCATTTAAAATAAGCAAGTTGGTATCGACTTCCGGTATTTCCGGAAGTGCTGCCATTTTGAAATTATTATTTTCGGACCCGCAATGGTCGACTATGGTAGGGTACCAAATCTCAAATGTCTATCTCATCTGCAAGTGGGAAATATTCTAATGGCCGCCTTAAAAGAATCACCCTGTATACTTGAAAATGCTTGCTTCGTGAAGGAAAATTATGAATTTTTCGTCGAGCATGAAATGGGGCATATATGTAATACACGTCATAAAAATATGTTAAAACCCATCAAAACTCGCTTTACTTTTATCCAAAATTACCAAATTCCTTAAAAATGCTGCGTAAAATGCATTTGAAAAAAAAGTTAAAAGTTCTACTATTAACAAAAACATATTATTCTGTAAATGAATATTTATCCGATAATTTAGTTTAACTCTAATTCACTTTTGCTTAAATTTTATTGTGTTTATATGTGTTGTTTGTTCTCACTATTGTATTGTGTTAATTTATACTATATATTTGTTATATATTTTTTCTGTGTTGACTAATTAATTTTTGTATTTACAAACTATGTATACACTATTTTTCTTTGTATTTAACTCGTTCTATACCGCCAGGTAATTACAGAACAAAGATATTTACTTACTTACTTACATCATAGAAATATACTACCACGAAAAAACTGACATAATAGTAACCAGCGACAAATGGACATTACTGGTTCAGAAAAATATTTCCTCACTAAAGACAACCTTTGACAAAAACGAAAAAATGTTAGAGCTTATCCTAAACACCCTGATCAGAAGACGATCACTTTCAGGAGTGAAGTTAAAACAGATCTAAACCTCTAACACAAATATCTAAAACTATAAAATCAAAATTTAATGAAATCTTTTTGGATACAAAACAATATAAGCGGGGAATACTCAAAGGTATGGGCACAATCTTTAAATCAATTACCGGAAATTTAGATGCCAGAGATGGTCAATACTATTCTTATTGCATCAATAAATTAAATAATGATGAACATCAATTGGAGAATTTAATTAAAAATCAAATTTCAGTCACTACATCCGTTATCAAAACATTCAATTCAATCATCACTACAACATACTTAATTTCTTCCTTACAGGGAATTTCACAAAATTTGCTTACAAATAACCTACCACTTTCAATAGAACTATAAAAAGTTGCTCAATACTTGGATATTATGGAAATCCAAGCTTTTCAAACCGATTCAAGTTTAATCTTTGTTTTAAAAGTACCTTTAGTAGACCCGCAAACTTACACAGTCTATCAATTATATCCTATTCCTATTTTGGATACTAGAACTGGTTTACACCACATATTTTCAGTATCACAAAAATTTATCGCGAGAGATGATGATTCCTTAATGTTCTTATCCATCCCAGATCTAGATGAGACATGGGAACCAAATTATGCTCCAACCTGTTCGCCTACCCGATAGATAACAATGCCATATGTGAAGCAAGACTCTTCAAAAACCTCATGAACCTACTCCAAAATTGTCGAACCTCATTCATAATCAGTGAAGGATATAACGTACAAAAACTTCAAGAAAAGTCTGGCTAGTCATTAATGCAGAACCGTTACATGTTACTGTTAATTGCCCGAAGAGAAATTCAAAAACAGAAATCATCATGAAAAATTCCATTATAAAATTACAACTCAGCTATTACGCCTTAGTTGGTATTACCAAAATCCAAGCCAGTTCCAATGAAGCGTTAGATGTTAACCAAGTCGAAATTCCGTACGCAGTGACCTTCCAGCTACCAAATTTAAAACAATTGAAATTAAATAATTTGAACACGAAATTGCGAAACACAAATTAGACCAGTATTCCAGGATTTAGATTTAGAAGATTAATGAACCCTATAAAAGACATCTCCTGGTTCACGTACTTCACCATAACCTTAATAGTTTGCCTTATCCTCCTCTACCCATTCTGCAAATGCAGAAAAAGAAGCCGAAAGTTAGTCATTGTTCATGCATCACACGGTTCACCTCCATAATAATAATAATAATTATTATTATTAGTATTATTTATGTTAAAATCATAAAAATGTACACGTAAAAAAGAGGGTTTTTACAAAATTCTAGTAAAAGCACACATAATATCACAAGTATAAATATGTATATAATTTAAAAAAACAGGTAACAGTTACTAATATAAAATAGAATAATATATCACATTTCTATATTTGTAATTTCACATTCAATTTCTTCTAATGAGAAGAATGCATTTTTTATTAAAAAAAAAAGTCTTTAATTGTAGATCTGAATTTTATTGGAGGCAAAATTTTCATACTACTGGGTAATATGTTATATATATTAATACCGCAATATATAATACCAGTTTGTCCCCGAGTAATTCTTGTAAATTCAGGACATATACTATCTCTGTGTCTGGTCTCCTACTGATGCAAGTCAGCATGGGTATTAAAATCATTCAAATGATTGTGTAGATATAAAATACATTCTAATGCATATGTGCAAGGCAAGGCAAGTATGTTAAGAGATTTAAACAGATGTTTAGTATCGTCGTGGTAACCCACACCACCCACAATCCTGACATCTCCTTTGAAGACTAAAAAGTCAGTGCTTACCAGCAAAGTGCCCTCAAGCAAGGATGGCATAAGACATTCGAGATGCCCAGAAGAACTCAAAAGTTGCACCAGTATTCTACTTCTGAGGAGAAGACCCAGTATCCAAAGAGAAGAAGAAACTGAAGAAGTTGAAATTTTACATTTTTACCATTTTTTTGATTTCACGATTTAATTCTCATGTTCAATATTAATTTACGTTTTATATTTTAATACTTTTATACACTATTCACATTTCATATTTTACAAAAGTTGCTGCATAATCACTAACTTTTTTAATAAGGGGAAAGTTGTTATATTGCTCGCCGAACTATTTTAGCAAGTAAGAATCAGTCGTGGCAACAATACGTATCTTCAGTTTCTGAAGTATGGCAGAAAGTAAGAGCTACAAGCGGCAAAAAATTCCCGCAAATATCACCAGTCTTAGACATTAATGGCCAAATAACAACAGATGTTAAGGAAGCAGCTGAAGCACTAGCAAATCACTTCAGAGAAGTAGCACTGTTAATTATGATGAAAATTTCTTAAATTATAAAAATGTTAGTGAAGTGCCACTGGATTTCAGTGAACATGAAATATCTTCTTATAATGAACCATTCCGAATAAAAGAACTGGAAAATGTTCTGGAAGAAGCAAGAAATTCAGCTCCTGGCGATGATTCTATTCCATATGAAATGATACTACAGCTACCCATAATATATAGAGTTGCTCTTTCGCATATTTAATAAAATATAGATGGATGGTACTTACCCTGATCGATGGAAACAGGCAATTATTATACCCCTATTAAAAGAGGGCAAAGATCCAAAACTACCAAGCAGTTATCGTCCACTTTCACTTACCTGTTGTTTAGGCAAAATTATGGAAAAAATGGTTACCAATCGATTGTGATGGTATTTAGAAAAAAATAATTTATTATGGGAATCACAAATGGGATTTCGCAAGCACAGATCATCCATAGATAACTTGGTTCATTTAGAAACTATAATTCAGAACAGTTTCGAAGAGAGAAGTCATACGGTAGTGGTGTTTTTCGAAGGCTTTTGATATGGTGTGGAGATTTAATATTATCAAAACTCTGAATAAATGGGGACTATGTGGCAATCTATCTCAGTTCGTCCAAAGTTTTTTGGAAAACAGGAGTTTCAAAATCAGAACAGCTGGCACCACATCAGAATTTCGATTGTTAGAAAATGGCATACCTCAAGGATCAGCGTTGAGCATTATGTTATTTGCAATTGCCATAAATGACTTACTAAGCAATCTGAACCCTTCTGTAGGCAGAATGTTATAATGTTGACCACTTACCTATTTATTACACTGCGAAAAACATAGAGGATTTAGAACATAATCTTCAAACAGCCATTAACACCTTGTGCGATTCAACCAGCAGAAATGGATTTTGTTTCTCTCCTACGGAAACACACTTTTGTAGGCTAAGACGAGAACATCGTCAATCAGAACTCACTCTGTATGGCCAAGCACTAGAATGCAAATCGCAATCCAAGTTTCTAGGAGTAATTCTCGACCAAAAGCTTTACTGGGATCCCTATATACAAGATACTACAAGGAAATGCAAAAAAACATCTAAATTACTAAAATGTTTAGCAAACCTTCGATGGGGAGCTGACAGAGAAATGTTGCTGAGAGCTGAGATTATATTATCTAACACTAATACTATCAAAAATTGATTATGTCTGTATTGTACATTTCTATGTAATAAAATCCCGTACCCTTGGAAAATCAAGTAATCCAGTTTTTACTAATATTAAGTGATGTGAATCAGTCTTTTTGGAATTTAGATTTTTTATTATCATATAGGTTATAAAAAAAGTGACATTGATTGTGAAATGTCATAAGTAAGGTATCCCTATAAACCTGTCCATTAAATCTACCATTACCCATGATACGCCACGCTACACCAGGGCCATACAAGCTTATCCATGCCTAAACATTAACAGGAAATCGCCCGGACCTGTTCCGCAGAGACACGTAGTGTTCGTGAAACCTGGTATTTGCAGGACGGTACACCCGAATATGTTCGTCATTACAAGACTGAAAAACTTTTTCATCGGTAAACACAACATTGTTCCAAAACTCCAACGGGCGATAGACATAATTTAAACAAAACAGAATGCGGGTTTGCTTATGTTCTTCTATTAATATGGTCTTCTTGGCACTTACACAGTTTTTTAATCGCAATTTTCCTATCCTTCGGATAGCTGTTGACCTCGATGCTGGAAAATTTGTCATGGACACAGCATCTACTACTGTTTGAAATGGATTTTCCCTCAAATAGCCAAGGAGCGCTTTATCTTGAGCGAGATTTGAACTTCTCGGTCGACCTGAACCGTCTTTTCTCTTTATGATACCTTCCTCCTCCCACCTTTTCTTCACACTCATAACGATACTTTTATTTAAGTGATAATGGTTAGCAACTGTTCTGACAGACCATCCCTCTTCAATTTTAGAGAGAATTAGAATTTTTTCATGTTCAGTTAATTACTGTATTTCGAAAATATGACACTGACACTAACAAATAAATAAAGAATGATTTAATATAGCGAAAAATAGGTGTACGGGATTTTATTGCGCAGAAGTGTATATGGATCTGCTCGCAAGTCTGGATTAAAAATATTAAACAGTATACATTGCACTGGATTAAGGCTGGCTTTAGGTGCTTTTTGCACTAGCCCATTTTCTTCCCTATGCTATGAATCAGGAATTCCTCCACTATAATATCGTCGGCAGCAGTTTTTGGCTTTATATGGAGCAACCATATGGGCACAACCAACCCACCCAAATTACAACATTATTTTTAACGAAGACTGACGACTTCCTTATGAAACCAGACCAACAATTACAAGACCAGTGGGGGGGTTAGGCTAAATGAAATGGAAGTACTAGAAGAAAAGTAAAAAAAGATGCCTAATAAAATTTCCCTGAAAATTTACCTCATTTTCACCCCCTTAGTCTGCACGTCTATGGAATAAATTAAATAGGTATATGCGCTTTTAGTTACCTTCAAGAGGTGTATACCTTAACCAAGTTTAAAATAAATCGATTTATTAATAACTGAGCTACGTAGGTGTTACCGTGAAAAGTGGGACACACTGTATATACAGGGATCACCCCTCAACTTGTCATTACGTCATATTCGAAATTCTTTTTGGTATTAGAGAAAAAAATTAAAAACTCTCTTTCCAAACTGATTTTTTTTAAAATAACTTTGAAAAGAATATAAATAATAATTTTATACTTTATCTGTAAAAGACATATTACAAACAATATTCAATGTAACAAAACAGCAACAAGAAACAAAAGAAATAAATATTTTTAAAAACAAACTTATATTAAAATGTACTAAATAGGAAATAGCAAAATTTTTATTTTTTAAATTTTTTATTTTAATAACATAAATTGTAGCTAATTAAAACCTTTATAAGAAAACATTAACACAGTTCATGGACAGGGTGAGGTAAAAAAATATTCAAAGAAATTAAGTTTCCTTTCTAAACAATTTTTCCAAAATTTTTTTGTTAAATCACTCTGTATGCATGTTTAAAGGCTTTAAACATGTCTACCATTTGATGTGCCCAACATGGTCATCGCTTCAAAAATAAAAAAGTTATAAGTCTGGGGAGTTTTAGGTGGCGCACCCTGTATATATAATTTTCATTTCAAAAGGCAACATTGACTCTTCCTAATTTAATGAAAGTTTTTAAAAACCCTTCAATGTAAATCGCGATTTAACATAGATACGCTCACACATAATCTAGTACCAAGTTTTTGACGTCATAAATACCTAACTTCAAAACTCCGCTTATTTATAATGTAATCTATATGTAATATAGAAGCGCCCCGTGTTAATATCGTAATAATAAATTGGTTTATGAGAAATGTACCTTCCTTTTACTTTTAATCTATAATATGCATATGCATTAATTCAACATCAACTTCGAAAATATAAAACTCACTATCAAGAAATAGGCATTTTATAATTTGATAAAATACAACAAATTTATAGGCAACAATTGCCAGTAACAATTATTAAATTAAAATTATGTAAATGATAAGTGTAAAATTGAAATATAAAATATGTATTTAGAAAAAAAGCACATTCTAATATTTTAAATTAATATTTTTTTTAAATTTCTTATTAACTGCTCTGATTTTTTAGAAGATTCCTTAGGCTTCATTTTAGTAGAAACATTGCTGTTTTATTTCATCCCAATGAGGGAGGAGGGGGCGGTGGTTGAGAAGGTTTATTTAAATTTCGGGATGACATCTGTAAAAAAGTATTTGTATCTTTTTCTAAATCTATAACACCTCCATCAGATCTGGCACGCACATGGTTATATTTTGGGTTACCATAATTTTTTTCATGCAAATTTAATTGTTCATTAGATTTTGTTTTATTAGTATCATCAAATTTTATCAAAACTGTCGTTGAAGAAGTACTCTCATTTGTTGTGGGACTATTAACATTTTTGTAATTTAGGTTACACAATTCAGTTTCTTTTATTCTGGAATCATTTTCAGTATGAGGTCTTACAAAATTTTCTATTTCTGTTATTTTATTCCTTAGAGGGATTACTTCCTTTTTTGATTGTATATTAATAATACTTGGTTGTAATTTATCCGCGACATTATAGACAGAACAGTGTGTTTTTTTGAATATTGAATCTGCATCTGTAGATGGTTTCTTTGATAAGGACAATGGTCTAGCAGGAATTTCAGGTTTAGCTATACGGTTGGTTAATTCCTTCTTTCTTGCATATTCTTCAAAGGAGTCTGATATGTTTTGTGATTTAACTGTTGGGGCTGTTTTTTCATCCATTTCAGTATTAAGTTTTTCTTTCAAAACTTGTTTAGCATTCAGTGTAACTGGTTTGCTTATTTGATGTGATACACCTAATTTCTGGTTATATACAGAATGCTCATTTGCAAGAAAATCCGACTCCATGTTTTTAACGTGTTTATTTTCTAATAGCATTTTTGTCGTGTGATGTTGATCTTTGGAACATTCATTTTTTTGGTGCAATTGATTTATAGTATGTGTACAATTAAAATCACTTTCTTCTGAACAAGTTCTTCCTCTAAATGAGTCGTCTATATTTATAACTACGTTATCTCTTAAATTTTCCAGATTTTTGGATTTTGTTGTATTATAATTTTCTGTTGAGTAGTTAGGTGTCATTATTTTCTCACTTGTGATATCCTGATCAGATTTATTTAGATTATTTGGTGGAACTGGAGCTGATTTCTTCTTACGCATGTTTGGTCTTGGACTCTCTGCTATTATATCCATATGATCATTATTTATTTTACTATAATTTAAAAATTCCTCATCATGAAATAGTTTCGATAGAGTCACATATGTGCTAACATCATCTGGAAAAAGTACATCAACCTCTTTAATAAAGAGTTCAATCAGCATATTTATCAAAACACAATTTCCAATATTCACACTCTCTTTTTCATTTTTGATCCATAGTAAATTAGGAGACAAAACAATAGCTACATTTGATGAAGACATTTTATTTTCATGGTGTTGTGTTAATTTAGATAAGAACTGAAATAAATAGCATAGGTTATCTTTATTTTCTTGGGGCAGTTTCTCTATTATTTTTTTAACAATTTCTAATCTGTAATTTTCAGGACTCTGCATTGCATCTATCCACTCTTTATGCAGATGAAAAGTGAGAAGGGGTTCAGGTAATTCCCTTAAGTATAATTTTAGAATACTTGCTAATACATGTGCGTCTCGATATTCAGGTATCAAAAAGGATAAGCATCCCGAGTCTATAGCTGACTTTAACCTTTTTACTTTGGATGAACTTGCTGCAACTCGAAATAAACCTTCCTCTAACATTCCATATTCATAAAGTGAAGTTATACATATTTCTAATGGATATGCAATTCTTTTGCCTGTTATTCGAAGATGTTCCTTCAGTGACGTTCCAAATACTCTTCTGACAGAACTATCACCTAAAACAAAATTGTATATGAAAACCAGAAGTGCCCAGAAAATATAATGCAAATGACATTTTGACGAAAATTAAGATGTTGGTTAATTCCTATAACCTTTTTCATATCAAAAGCTAGTTTTATCATCTTTTCTTCAAAATGATGCAAGTTAAAGAGATAAAAGATTTACATATTCTACACAGAAGACCATTTTCTGAAGATATTATCATCAAAACTTCATTAGAAAGGCTATTTCAAAATTTTTTTAATCTCTTACTAAATTTTTGTATACTCAACTGTATTCGATTAAAGAAATTAAATACATACACAAAAGTTTTTATATATAATATAACTAAGGAAAGAGATATATCTGACAATGTTCTGCAGTCATACAATAGTGGAGTAAAATTAAAATTTGTATTGTTTTACAATAGCAATTTTTTTGCTGAAACTTGTCGGAAACAGAAGGAGTATAGCAAAAAGTTTTGGATTAAATCTTTGTAAGTCATTTGTTTAAAAAAAAGAACGTTGAAAATTGTGTTTTCTCACAGTTTTTCTTAAATATTTCTGGTTGTATAGCTCGTACCCTAATTAATAAAAAAAAAAAGAGATTGTTTATAATAAAATTCCACAGAAAACTAGATTTATCTGAACCTTTTTGGTTAATTTGTTAAGTTGCAATAAATAAGAATAATACAGTCTTTAACTGGCAGTGATAGAGTGAACACCTGTTGATATTTACTCCTAGTACTTCACAGTTAAAAGTGATAATTTAATCCAAAATGACTTCAGAAAGTGATGGTAGCTACAGTGAAATGGAAATAGATGACATAGGACAATGGAAAAAAGTGAAACACAAAAGAAAATCAGGGGAAAGTGCATCAGGGAATATAAATAAAAAGAACAAAATAACACAAAAAGACATCAATGAAATAATCGGAACAACTTCTTATAACACAAAAAACTCAAAGACAAATACATCCACAAAAAACCCACCAAACAAACACACAACAATGCCAGTACACAAAAACCATTCAGTGTATGAACTAACAAATAAGAAATATAAATACTTATTTTACATCACCCCATTGCAGGATATGACTAGAAGGGACATGTCTGAGCTATGGGAAAAAATGCATCCTCAATCGGACGAAACTATAATACAAACCAAAAAAGGATTCCTCATAAAAACAAACAGGGAAAAGAAAATCGCAACCGAAACTTTAAATAAACTAATATCTGATAAAAAACCGCTGCCCAAGGAATCACTACTTCCACATCCGGATTTTCTATCCAAGTCACACAACGAAAAAAATTTTTATCTGGAAATAATTGTTTATGGAACTTTAATAATATAATATTTGAAATCCTCTACCCCAAAAACCCATAAAACGATACCCCACATCGGTAATGGGGTGGGGGTGGTGACAGGGGGTGGGAGTGGGGGGGTGAATAAAGTAAAAAAATATTTTGAGGTTTCTGGTTCTTGTACACATACTAAATCACATTTTTTTTTCATCCCCTTTATTAATGGGGTGGGGGTGGTAATGGGGGTGGCCAATGCCAAAATTTTTTTTGAGACCTTACCTTCTCTTGTATATACTATATACCAATGTTATGGACTCTTACCTGCTTGATTTACCTATTTTCCCCAAATTTACCCCAATTTACCCCCCAACCCTTCGACGGAACAAGATGAAAATATAATCTAGTTCTAGATCTCGTTAAAGTACAAATGTGTACCAAATTTCAAGTCAATATCTCAAACGGTTCCAGAATAAACGTGCGCACAAAAAAAGTTACAGACCGACAGACAGACAGAAATTTTTTTTTCGCTCAAACTTGAAATCTCGACGTTTCATGACATTCTAAGCCTATTTGAACAATAAAAATTTTTAAAAATTTTTTTGTCGTTACTATACTTCCACTGGATGTGGAAGTAAAAATTAAAAATTATCAAAAAACCTCAGAATCACACACCCTAGTCAGAACAGGACAACAACGTCAAGCTCATACTCGGTTTTAATAGGATCAGTTGAACATGAAATTTCGGACCTAGAAATAAGCGAACACCTTAATGGAATTAGTATACGACATCGATATTGCAAAAGAATAATCACAAAAGCAAATAACAAACCCACACTCATGATTGGGATAATAACGAACTGCCTAAAAGCTAGCGAACAATTACTAAATGAGGGAATATTCTACCAACACAAGCACTACCCTATCTTTCCGAGCCTTCCGCCAGCACCAATTCCGCAACCATGTGCTAAATGTTTACAATTCACGCACACTAAAGAACAATGTAAAACTCCGCCAAAATGCACGAAATGTAACGGACCTCACCACTTCTCCACATGTAATTCCACACTACCAATGAAATGCACAGGGTGTGGATCAGAAGGCCATGCCCATGGTTACTCAAATTCCCAAAAAGACCGACTCAACCAATACAGGGGCTCCCAAATGCACAGATAAAATCATTCAACAAGCAAAGCCACGAAATCGACAATAAAATAACAAAAAACTCCAAAATACATTCACCAGTTACAGTACATGACATGATAATCAACACATATATATAACAAAACTAAAAGAAAAGAACAGAGATAGGGAAGAACTATTAAGGAAGCTTAGGAAGAGATTCACAACACTATACAACATTGACACAGTGGCAACATTCTCTGGTTAACATTGTATATATCAACTAGACGAACCCCTAACCATATCACCAACAGAACCTATACCTGGAAAAACCAATGTTCAAGTTCACATCAATGCTTAGGACATTATACGCCAATGTAAACAGCTATACTCCTAAAAAACAGTTAATTAACAACACAATGGAAAAAAAAATAATATCAATTGCTCACTTTTCGTGGAGACCAAAACCAAAGAAAACAGCAATACTCGATACCAAAAGTGGGATGTGCTACAATGCAACAGTAACATCGTAAATAATAACACAAGAGGGGGAAACCTAATACAAGTAAATCCCCTTTTGAAAATGAGAAAAGAAAATCCTCAGAGGGTAAATAATCCACTCAACGAAACCACACACATTTCAATACCATTCCAAGGAGACAGATTGCATATAATTCTGATATATGTACACCCAACATCTAACATTGAAGAAACTATCTTCAAAAAAGCAGCACAATAGTAAGGGGACTGCAATATAAATAGAACAAAAAACAAGCAAATACAAACATTCATAAATACATTTAGGAAGGCAGACACCCCCCGACATTTCTCAATGGAGAATAACCCGGACTCGACACCAGATATAATACTCTACACCGAAAATATTCATAACAATATATATAAAATAGAAACTCTCCCAGACATAGGGTCCGACTACCTGGCGATAGAGATTAACATAGAGTTAGACGAAACAACAGAAGAGGAAGTGGAAGAAAAAAATAATTAACCTACATAAGTGCAACACGGATGAAGTCAACAATACAATGGAAAATTATGTGGAAGAACAACAACACCTTCCAATTGACGAACACGCAATAACCAGATTCAACGAAAAACTAACGGCGATGATAACACGTAACTCACCCAGATATTACTCATATGAACTACGACCATTCATCATCAGATTAATAAAACATAAAAGGAAGATGTATAGAGAATACCTAACAAATAAAGATGTACAATATAAAAGACATATTAACGATTACAACAAAAATATTCAAAGGCTAATTAAAGAGTATAAATAAGGAACATCAATGGTTAACAGTATGTAATGAAATTAATCAACAACAAAGCAGAAATTACTGGCAACAAATAAAAAAAAAATTATCCAGATATAAACAGTCGACATTCATAGCCACGCTAGAAGAAAATAATACACTTTATAATAGGAAACCCAGAAAAAACAGATCTGTTTGCCGAACACTAAGAAAATGTATACACAATTAAAAATGATAACCAATTCGACAAACCGCATCACGACGATTTCATTTCTGAAGAATTACCAAGCCAAAACATTTCAATAAGCGAGGAAACCTATTATGACATACTGAATAAAGGTAAAAGCACAGCCCCCGGAAAAGACAGCATATCTAAAAATATCATCCGTAAACTTGGACACAAAGTACCCCTATACATAATAAAATTATATGAATATTGTCTGAACAACCTATACTTCTCTAAGGAATGGAAACATGGTATTGTTATCACCATCCCCAAACTCAACACCAACCCACACAGAACAAATAACTATCGTCTTATCACACTACTTCCAGTACCAGCAAAAAACTTGGAACATATTATTAAAAGACTTATTTCAGATGCGATCGGACACAACATACCCAACTATCAATTTGGATTCCGGGAAAAATCATCCACCACCCACCCGCTGACGATAATCACTTTAAATATCCAAACAACAAAGCAAACAAAGCTCGAAGGTCAGCATAGTGTGGCAATATTTTTGGATATAAATAAAGCATTCGACAGTGTTTGGCACATGGGCCTACTGTACAAGCTAGCATACCTGAACTGTCCGAGATACTTAGTACACATAAGCACATATTATAAAAGAGAGAACGTTACAAATTAAAATAGACACATGCTACTCTAAAACATTCAAAATGCAACAAGGACTACCACAAGGCTCACCGCTATCGCCACTACTAAACAACACCTACTGTTTTGATATTTACAAAAAAAGACCTAGTGCACTTCAACCCTAATCCATATATATACAGGGAGATCGAGAAAGACTGAACGGGCCGCTCCCTAAAGATTGTTTTTGTGCCGCCTACATACTGCATACATATGTACTATTTTCTGGTACTTTCAACATTTTCACGTTGGCGACAGTAATCTTAAATATAGTCAATTATAGTATTTACACAAAATGCGAGTTTCTTTATTAACTTGCCACACAAGTGACAGTGAACTGATTGCGTTGAAAAATACTGATTTATTAGTCAGAAAGGGAGATAAATGATAAATCAAACACAAGCCAATAATAATAACATTCACGAAAATGACAGACATCAGATTGGTAACAGTGACTAGCAACATAGGAAATTAGTTTTAATAATGTACGTAGAATAGAAATCAATTTTGATAATTTTAGTGACTTTTCCGAGTGACGTCACACGTTCAGTCTTTCTCGATCTCTCGGTACTACAATATGCTGACGATACAGTACTAATTAGTCATAACTGCACTATGAAAAAGACTGTGGATGAATTACAAAGATTAATGGACACGACGATGATATGGTTCAACAAATGGAGATTGAAACTAAACCCGACAAAATCCCAATACATAATCTTCAACCATGCCCCCAACAACAACTCCCCAAAAGTAATCATCAACAATCACTCTCTCTCATCTAATACAACAGTCAAATATTTAGGTGTAAGCCTTGACCACAAGTTGAATTTTAATAATCACACCAAAATCATAAAAAAGAGGCAAACACTTCCGTAATATGACCTATAAAAACAAAGATATCAGTATGAAGACAGCAGTACATATCTACATATCTACAAATCCATATGTAGGCCACTACTAGAATACAGCCATCCCCTTTACCTTAGTGCAGAAAACCCAGCACTGAAAAATATTAATGTAGCGGAGACATTAACACTCAGAACGATCACCAAATGCCAACACCCTAACAACCCACTTCATAACTCGCCTAATGACCTACTGTACCAAATCACCGGAATTTAGATATCAGTATGAAGACAGCAGTACATATCTACATATCTACAAATCCATATGTAGGCCACTACTAGAATACAGCCATCCCCTTTACCTTAATGCAGAAAACCCAGCACTGAAAAATATTAATGTAGCGGAGACATTAACACTCAGAACGATCACCAAATGCCGACACCCTAACAACCCACTTCTTAACCCGCCTAATGACCTCCTGTACCAAATCACCGGAACTTAACCAATTTCACAAAGACTCCCAAAACTGTCAACCAAACTTGCCAAAAATTAAGAGAATACAGATAAAATACAACTCTTATGCAAAACAAGAAACCATCAGACACCAAAACACCAGAAATATCCAGAACGAACACTATGGGAAGACATTAACGACTTAAGAGAACTAGTCCAATTAAATAAGTCGACAAATCAAAATTTTGAGGTAAATACTTGAATTTTTGATATAAGTTACTTTGATGTATTAGAATACGATTAATGAAAGAAATTTTTTTTTGAACCCCCGGGAAGGGGTGAAAAAAAATATAATAAAGTGTCTTTTCAAAATTACTCAAAATGTGTAAAAGCTAGTAAAAAAAGGTTCAAATAAAAATTGTAAAGCATGTAATTCTACATAAAAATGATCACTTGACTTTTTTTGATATTATTAAAATTAACAGAGTTAGGGTGGTTAGAAGTTAAGAGATGATATGTAACCTTTAAAAAATCATAGCGTGCTGAAAAGTTAATTAATTTAATTTATTTTTTCTGTTTACTCAGAAAAATATAAACTTTCGTTTCAGAGAAATGATTTTTTTTTTAAAATTGTTAATAAAAAAAATTTTAATTTTTTTATTTTCAATTAAAACCACTTTGAACAGTGAAATGAATTTTTTTATGTACCATTCTGTTCATCATTTAATATATTGAACATTTGCTTTTGAAATTTTTTTTTAACCATCATTTTGAAGCAGGTATGAATTTATTTACCTGTTCAATTTTTTTCCAAACGTAA
Source organism: Rutpela maculata (assembly GCA_936432065.2). NCBI lineage: Eukaryota > Metazoa > Arthropoda > Insecta > Coleoptera > Cerambycidae > Rutpela > Rutpela maculata. Next base: position 134,596,786 of record OW386286.2, on the reverse strand, counting down.
GACACTGCTCTTGTGACGTCACGATAACTGAAAAGAAATAAAGAATGCATACGACAAAGATAAAATTGTTTCGTAGCTGCTGCGTTGCCTACAAGACGCTCATACGTCACATCTATAGGGCATCTGCACGTGACTTCACAGAAATACGTGTTTCTTAAGATTTAAGAGTATTATACAGCTATTATTAAAATCTGTGCCTGGTTCCCGTATTTTCAACTAAAAGCTAGTTCAGTGTAATGTTTATGAAGTTCTAAATACTTTGTCCTAATAAAATAGGACTTTTTTGTAGGTTGGAAATCTAACCTGTAATTAGCAGTCTATTTCTATTAATCAACAACAGAAGAGAATCATTAGACTCATATTTAACCTAAAACCTAGGGATTCGTGCAAACCATATTTTAAAGAATTTTCACTGCTTACTGTTCCATGTATATTTATATTAAAAACTATTATGTATGTCAAAAAGAATATACATCAGTTTGAAAGAATTAACGACATGCATGATTATTCTACACGTAATGGCACTCTACTTAAGATTTACAACCATAAAACATCTTTATTCGAAAAGAGCCCAAACCATATAGGCATTAAATTATTTAATAAATTACCGAAAGAAATTCGTGGTAAACAAAGTTACACCGCATTTAAATCGGCGGTAAAAAATATATTATTAAGTAAGTGCTATTACAGTGTAAAGGAATATTTTGACGATAATTTTTAAAATATAATTTGTGCTTGTATTCTGTGATATATTATTATATGTGTAAGCCTAAATGTGTTATGCATATATTAAGTAATGACACAGTATAAAGAAATACCTTGACAACTTAATTTATGTGCTCGCATACTGCGTCTTATAGTTACAAGTTTGTGAATATATGTGTAGGTCAGAATGTGTTATATATACTAAGTATTATATATTGCAGTTATACATATTTATGTTTGACTTGTCTTATCTATGTAAATAGTGCACAAGACCAATAAAGATGATTATGATTATGATTATGAAAAATTATTTACGTGAATTTTTAAATATTTGCTTGGAGCCAGACTAAAAATGCGTATACAAACATTAAAAATGAGAATAGACTTGAAAAACTTAAAATTTAAGGTTATGTTGGGTACATGATGCAGATGCCCTATTAGACTAGTTCACAAGGTCAAGGCCGTGTTAATGCTTGAAAAAGCTCGTAAAAATATGAGTTGGATTCGGAATGACGTCTAGAAAAATGTGCAAAAGTTTCAAACGCACACATAAACACTTGAAGATTGAAAAAATAACGAGTTTCGTTTTTTGCAAATAACTCGAAAACTATTAATATTTAAGAAAATTTAAAGAAAGATTTTTAAATAGGAATGAATTTCCAATAAAAAAGCCGAACTCCCGAAACTCTCTCTCTATTAATAATTTTAATTTAATGTTGAAACACTAAGCCGTTACGATGCTCTGAAACCGGCCGTAATAAGTAAAAATATTTTTTTATGTTATTAAATATTAATTTAAAATTTTTTAAAAATTATGGTATTATTTAGACACTTAATGGAACAATATCCCATTGAAAAAAAAATTGTTTCACCGATTTTTCATAAAATGAGCCTATTGTTAATTAACAATTTTTTTTAGAGTTTGCGTTTATATTTCAAGTCGGATAATTGCTAAACAAAAACCACTAAAATTATTTCGCTTCATGGAGACCTTATGTCAACTATACTTTATGGGATTATGACATTGCGATGTTTTTATATACTCTATTAGTTATTAATTATTTAACCTAACAAAAAACTAAAAAATTTTAAAAAAGGGTGAAATTTTTTTTTTATTAATTTTAATTATTATTACTGTTTTTATATTCAAAAGTACTGTAAGATTACATAAACTTTAAATTTTTATTGCTATTTGTTTAAGCACATTTTATAAACAACTAAATAAATTACGTATTTAAAAAAAAATTGCCATTTTATTTGTTATAAAAACAACCGTACAACCATAGATAAACATGTAAAAAAAATTAAATTTAAAGTTCTATAACAAAAATTAAATTCTTTTTTTGACATGTTTATGTATACGGTTGTTTTTGTTATTTTTTTTTTCTGTCTAAAAAGAATATAAACACATTAGGCGATTGTTAATAACAAATTGTTTATTAAAGAAACAAATAAATTAACAACAAAAATGTTTTCTTTTTTCCATCTTGTAGAGAATTGCAAATAATGAAGTTTAAGAACAATTTTTTTTCTTAATAATTTGTTTAAATAATGAAAAAAGGGAAAAAATATTATAAACAATTAAAAAAAATTTTTTTTAAATTTTTAATCACAATATTTTTTGGATACTGTCTATGTTCAAAAAAAGAGGGTTGAAAGGAACTAAAACGTTAAAGGTTAAACGTTAAAGGGTTTTTATTGTTTCTTATGTTCAATTGACACCAAAATATGAGAAAACCGCTGAGTGCTACCATTTAAAGAGGTGCGTTTTTGAGATCGATGTAAAAAGGTACCCTTTTCACATTTTTGAGTTTTGCTCGAAAACTATGCATTTTTCCTATAAACACGTCAATAGAAAAGTTGTAGAGAATTAAATTTTCCAAATGGCGTCTTCAGAAGTCAATTTTTTTTTTTACAAACATACGCCCAGAAAACAAAACAAAAAAGAAACGAAAAAATGCAATTTTTTATTTTTTTTTATTTTAGCCTGTAACTTTTTTTGGGTACATTTAGGCATAGACATTCTGCATAAAAAAGCTGGCGTTTTACCTGTTAAAATGAGATTTTGTAAAAATTTTTACAATTAATAGTGACTGAGATATAACGTTTCAAAATTTGCAACATTTAACTTTTTTTGGTAATTTTTCCTTTTTTTTTTCAAATTTCCTTTAACTTTTTTCTGAGTGAATTTAGGTATAGACATTATTATATTAAAGTGAAAGCTGACTTTATGCTCGTTGAAATGGTGGCTGGTAAAAGTCTCTACGACAAATAGAAACTTAGATCGAAGATTGTTACTTATATTAACTTTTTTCTAATTTTTACGTTCTTTTTTAAATTTCGGCCTATACCTAATGTCTATACCTAAATTCACTCAGAAAAAAGTTACATGACGAAATTTGAAAAAGAATAGTAAAAATTAGCAAAAAAAAAGTTAAAAGTTGCAAACTTTGAAACGCTATATCTCGGTCACTATTAATCGTAAAATTTTTTACAAAATCTCATTTTAATGCGTAAAACGCCAGCTTTTTTTTATGCAGCAATGTCTATGCCTAAATGTACCCGAAAAAAGTTACAGGCTAAAATAAAAAAAAATAAAAAATTGCATTTTTCGTTTTTTTTTTTGTTTTGTTTTCTGGGCGTATTTTGACTTCTGAGGGTGCCATTTCGATTGGAAATTTAATTCTCTACAACTTTTCTATTGGCGTGTTTATAGGAAAAATGCATAGTTTTCGAGCAAAACTCAAAAACGTGAAAAGTGGACCTTTTTACTTCGATCTCAGAAACGCACCCCGATCTCAAAAACGCACCTTTAAACGGTAGCACTCCGCGGTTTTCTCATATTTTGGGATCAATTGATCATAAGAAACAATAAAAACCCTTCAACGTTTTAGTTCCTTTCTACAGTACATAGACAATGGACTATTTATAACAAATAAACTGGCAATTTTTTTTTTTTCAAAAATACGTAATTTATCTATTTGTTTATAAAATTTTTTTAAACAAATAGCAATAAAAAATTAAAGTTTATGTAATCTTACATTACGGATATAAAAACAGTAATAATAAATAAAATTAATAAAACAAATTTTTTGTCCTCTCTTTTCATTTTTAGTTTTTTATTAGGTTAAATAATTAATAGAGTTAAAAACAATTAAAGACATCACAATATCATAATCTTATAAAAGGTCTCCACAAAGCGAAATAATTTTAGTGGCTTTTGTTTAACAATTATCCAACTTGAAATATAAATGAAAACTCTAAAAAAATTTGTTAATTAACAATAGGCTCATTTTATGAAAAATCGGTGAAACATTTTTTTTCCAACGGATATTGTTCCTTTAAGTGTCTAAATAATACCATATATTTTTTAAATTTTTAAATTAATATTTAATAACATAAAAAATATTTTTACTTATTACGGCCGGTTTCAGAGCATCGTAACGGCTTAGTGTTCGCCACGCAGAGCTCTATTTTCAACATTAAATTAAAATTATTGATAATAGGGGAGTTGGGACTTTTTTATTAGAAATTCATTCCTCTTTAAGAATCTTCCTTTAAATTTCCTTAAATATTAATAGTTTTTGAGTTATTTGCAAAAAACGAAACTCGTTATTTTTTCAATCTTCATTTGTTTATAACTTTTGCAATTGTTTATATGCGGGTTTGAAACTTTTGCACATTTTTCTAGATGTCATTCCTAATCCAATGAGCGCTCACTCATATTTTCACGAGCTTCATCAAGCAGTAACACGGCTTTGAACTTGTGAACTAGTCTATATATCTCAATGCAGCGGTGGTGTATGTTTCGGTGAACAAATGCTCCTACAAATTAACAAATTTTTTTTTAATAATTCTTATTTTAACTTTTCATAAGATTAATCTAATATAGAATGGATCATACATTTTGTTTTAAGAATGAATTATTTTCTTCTAATTGTTATTATCCATTAAAAAATGGTTCAATTATTTATTATTTGATTTATTCAATTTTATTTTTTAAACTGCTTATTTTTTTTTTATTAGGAATAGAATAATATCAATGATCTATTTTAATGGAAATGTATCGCTCATTTTTTTTTAAATGTCATTTTTTTTTTCATTTAAAATTGAAATTAATGATACAAAAAAAATGTGTTTATTAATATATTTCTGTTTACACAATTTTTAAAATATATATAAATTGTAATAATTTTTATAATAATTTCTTATGGTCCTAAAAAATAATAAATTAAAATAATTGACATTTTGTAATTTTAAAAAATAAATAATATATGAAGTAAAATTATTTCAATTGTTAATATTGAAAACAAAAAATTATTTTCACTATTGTAAATATTCATTTTTGCAAAATATTTTTACTTCTACATTACGGATTAGTTTATTAATTTAATCGAAAATGCACAAAAGAAACATTTTTTGCAACCTTGGTTAAAATACGCGAATTTCGACTATTTTAAACGATGCTTCAAACAATTATTTTCAATACTCCAATAATTCGTCTTCAAACTTTTCTCGCAAAAAAAAATTATATTGTGTATCTTAATTTTAATTTATATCAATAATATCAAACAAACAATATGAAATTTAGTAGAAATCAGCAAGTATTGACAGTAATAATAATTTCTTTCATTACAATTCAAAAATTAATTTTAAAAATATATAGATCACGTAAACAAAATTCCACGTGTCTAATACCTATAACCAAAATGTACATAAAACGAAGCATATATAAGTATGTAGATTTCGCAAAACATGGAGAAAAAAAATTCTTATCAATATTTACTTTTTCCGATTAACGACAATTGTTGGCTAATCAATATTTAAACGGAACACACTTATTATACTTGTCCACAATTAAAAATTTTGTCAACAATTTGTAGGAGCATTTATTCACCAAAACATTCACAACCGCAGCATTGAGATATAGGGCATCTGCATCATGTAACCAACATACCTTAAATTTTAAGTTTTTTAAGTTTATTCTCATTTTTGTTTGTATACACATTTTTAGCTTGGAGCCGTACTGGCTCCAAGCAAATATACAAAAATTCAAGTAAATAATTTTTCAATATTGTTGATTAATAGAAATAGACTGCTAATTGCAAGTTAAATTTCCAACCTACAAAAAGAGTCCTATTTTATTGGGACAAAGTATTTAGAACTTCATAAACATTACACTGAACTAGATTTTAGTTGAAAATATGGGAACCAGGCAGAAATTTTAATAATAGTTGCGTAATACTCTTAAATCTTAAGAAACACATATTTTTGAGGTTAGTTGTGACGTCATGCGCGGATGCCCTTACTGCTGTCATAAGGTGAAAAGCCGCATCTAGATATTTGTCATAAATGAGATTCTAATAATGTATGAGCACCCGAGAGTTCTACAGTAAAATATTATTAAAAAATTCTAAAGTATAAAAACATAAGTGCATCATAAAAAGCCGCAGCTACAGCGATTTTCTTAATTAACATTTACTAGTTGGGAAAAATACAAACGCCTTCGTTACTTTCCTCGCCAACCGACAATTTACAGATGGACTATTCTCCTTATGACGGCAGCATGAGCGTCTTGTAGGCAACGCAGCAGCTACAAAACAATTTTATCTCTGTCGTACGCATTCTTTATTTCTTTTCAGTCATCGTGACGTCACAAGAGCAGTGTCTTACGTTTGGAAAAAAATTAAACAGGTAAATAAATTCATACCTGCTTGAAAATGATGGGTAAAAAAAGATTCAAAAGCAAATGTTCAATATATTAAATGATGAACAGAATGGTATATAAAAAAATTCGTTTCACCGTTCAAAGTGGTTTTAATTGAAAATAAAAAAAATAAAATTTTTATACCTTTTATTAACAATTTAAACAAAAATCCATTTCTCTGAAACGAAAATTTATATTTTTCTGAGCAAATAGAGAAAATAAATTCAATTAATGAACTTTTCAGCACGCTATGATTTTTTAAATATATCATCCCTTAACTTCTAACCACCCTAACTCTGTTAATTTTAATAATATCAAAAAAAGTCAAGTGATCATTTTTATGTAGAATTTCATGCTTTACAATTTTTATTTGAATCTTTTTTTACTAGCTTTTGCACATTTTGAGTAATTTTGAAAAAACACTTTATTATATTTTTTTCACCCCTTCCCGTGGGTTCAAAAAAAAATTTCTTTCATTAATCGTATTCTAATACATCAAAGTAACATATCAAAAATTCAAGTATTTACCTCAAAATGTTGATTTGTCAACTTATAGGACAATTTTAAGAAGGCATGGAGATGGTACTCTTGGCCTGATGGAGCTCTAGTGTCTCGTTTTTTCGTAAAAAGGAGGATGCTATCACAAGCACACGAGCAGATGGATCCTCAAGCATAATTTCCAACATTTACCATCAGCAGCCTAAAACTTTATTAACGCGCGTCATCAATGAGGATATTCCTGCATCAGGCGCGGATTCTAAAGACTCGGGTACACCTCTGTCTAAAAAACTGAACAATACAGATACTACAGCTGCTCAAGCTGTAAAAACTATTAGTAGTGAGTCAAAAAGTCCAGAAACATCGAACATAAATCTAATACACTTTAATGTACAAGGAATGCTAGGGAAAGGACTTGACTTAGAACTGTTGCTTAGTATATACCAAGTGGATATAATATACATAACAGAACATTGGTTAAAATCATACGAAATAACATCATTTCAGTTAAGTGACTATGTACTAATTAACAATTCCTGTCGTAAAGACTTTCAACGTGGGGGTGTGTACATTTTTTCTAAAGAAAAGTTTAAAATGACACCATTACCATATAAAATATATATAGAAAAACATTTCGAAATAACTATCGCTATTGTAGATGTCTTGAAGAGTGGAGCTACTCCACAGTACTCAAAATGAGGAGATATAATACTTTTGTAAATTGTTATTCTAGTAAACAAAGATATATAATTATTGATTCTACTGAGAAAATTAATCTTTTTAGCAATTTTTTTAGTAATATATTCAACATGCAACTTGAAGATTAATTTAGAATCGACTATTACTCCTAAATATTTTATTTCTGAGACCTGTTCTAATTTTTCCCCACTCATTAATATATTTTACTGTGGACTAGAGTGAGCTCGAACACTACTTATCAACATACATTTTGATTTTGTGGAATTAGATTTTAGAGTATTAAATGCCAACCAGGTGTCAATTATCTTAAGATCATCATTTAATTTTTGTTCAATAAGCTGAACATCTTTTTCACAATAAAACAATATGGTATCATTGGCAAACAGATTAATAGAACAATTTTGAATAGCACATTTTATATCATTAATATATAATGTAAACAGTATAGGACCCAAAACTGAACCATGTGGTACGCCAAACTTAATTTCTTTTTCCACCGACATTTCTGATCCATATTTAGTTCTACTAAGTATGTTTGAAACCATTTTAGCACTTGTCCACTATGGAATAAGTGGACAAGTGCTAAAATGCACATTTCTGATCCATATTTAGTTTTTTGAAAACGTTCTACTAAGTATGTTTGAAACCATTTTAGCACTTGTCCACTTATTCCATATAATTTCAATTTTTCTACTAATCTTTTCATGTCTATCGTTTCAAAAGCCCGTTTAAAGTCAATAAACACCACACCACTTGAGCACCCCCCATTTCCAGGTTTTCCTTCCATATCGATAATATATTTTGCAAGGATGTTTCGCACGAATGATGTTTTCGGAAGCCCGATTGTTCTTCTAGCATTATCTTGTTTTCCTCAAGGTAGTCATCAAGTTGTTCTTTCGCTACTATTTCCAACACTTTTTCATAGACAGGCAAAACGTTAATTGGTCTGAATTCTTCACACTTACTTGTTCCACTAACTTTAGGAATAGGTATTATGTTTGATGTTCTTCAGTATGTGGGAAATTGTCCTGTTTTTAGTGACTAATTTATAACCTTAAGCATAACATCTCCATTTATTTTAAAAGCATTTTTAAGTATAGATACGCTAACACCTTCATCCGTACCTGCCTTCATAGGTAGGTCATGTACAATTTTTTCCAATTGAGCATAATTTATTTCTTTAAACTGTTCCCACTTACTATTAACCTTATCTTTACTTTTGAGAATATCCTGTTCATTTAAAGGCAAGTCAATGGAGTCGACGATGTCACTTATACTATTTATAAAATATTGGTTAAAATTTTCAGATATGTCTTTTTCATTTTCTATTTCCCTGTTGTTAAACATTATTTTATTTTTATTAATCTGTGTATTGGGTTGCACTAACGTTTTCAATACTTTCCACATGGCCTTTGGGTCTCTTTTGTTATTATCAATTTCATTCTCATAGTATTTTTTCTTAGCATTTTTTATTCATGTTGTAACTTCATTACGTTTTTTTCTGAAATTTACCCAATCTTGCTGTAAGTTTGTCATTTTTGCTCTTTTATAGCAGTTATCTCTCTCACGAGACATCCTTCTTATTTCTTCTGAGTACCATTTATTTTGAAGGGTCATGTTATTAATTTTTACGGTCTCCACAGGGGCAATATTAACGAGAGTAGTTACAATGTCACTTACAAAAATATCAGCATTTGAGTGATCTTTTACACATATTTTTGATAAATTTTACTGGAATAGTTCAACATTAAAATTCTTGCTTCGTTTAATTTCTGTGAATAGGTCAGCCTTATCAATATTAACTGCTGGAATCAAAACTGTTATTAAAACTGTTATTATGCTATGATCTGTCAACTTCGGTGTGTCCAATATATTTACTTGTACATCTGCATTAGTGATAACAAGGTCTATTAACGTTGCTGATGTTTCAGTTATCCGGGTATTTTGTTCTACCATTTGTTTCATTCCAAACATTCTTATACATTCTTTTAAGAGTGTGCAATGCCTATGCTTTTACATGGGAAACTTTGTGATTTTTTTCAAAGCTCCCTGTCCCACAAAAAAATAATTTAAAAAGGAATAAACATTTAGAAGTAAGTAATGCACAAAATATGATTTTTGTTGTTTTAAATAAATCATGCATTTACATAAAAACTACGGAAAACGAAATATATTAGATTTACTCAAGAGTTTCATAGATGGCGATACCATGACAATTCAGATCTGCGGAGCGGGTTACAAGTGTTGATTTAATTTAGACCCCGCAAGCAAATATATCAAATATCTAACTTCGTAACGACAAGCACAATATTTTTCTACATCATAAAATATGTTTTCTGTATTTTTTATGCAACGCATTTAGTAATAAGTGATAAAACGAAATATATGAATAACTCTCTAGCCACGCCTACTTCCTTACCGTTTGCGATTCGGCCAGCATATACTGGCCAACATTTTCAAGAGTCGCTTTATGTTTAGAAATGCAGCTGTTTAGAGAATATCATATAGTGGAGCGGATCTGCTTTTGAAATGAAACCAACTCTTAAATTTTTTTTTTTTTTATGACAATTCGGTTACACGGATTCTCATTTATCATGGTATCAAGTTAGTTCAGTTTAATCACACAGGGTGGCGGAGGAATTCGCGTTTAAAATTCGCAAAAACACGTGTTTCCACGATAATTTTGTTATTATTGACTTGACGAAAAAAAAGTTAAATCAAAATTTGAAGATCTCGCGGAAGCCCGTAATGACTTGAAATTTGGTACACGTATGTATCTGGAACTAGATTATATTTTGATCTTACTTCGTTGAAGGGTTGAGGGATAAATTGGAGTAAATGGGGGTAAGTAGGTAAATCTGTAAAATTGGTATTTACTATATATAAACGAAGTTTAAAGATTAAAGGGGGTGAAAAAAATAAAAATGTAATTTAGCGTGTATACAAGAACCTAAGGCCTCAAATTTTTGTTTACTTCATCCACCCCCTCTACCACCATCCCCACATTCACTACCAATATGGCATATCGTTTTATAGGTTTTTGGGGTAGACGATTTCAAATATTATATTATTAAAGTTCCATAAACAATAATTATGAAGTGCAAATATAGTATCAAATTTTTTTTCGTTGTGAGAGACTTGGATAGAAAATCTAGGTGTGCAATTTTAAGATTTATAAACACCCTACAAGTTGCATTGTAATTCGAGTCCTATGAACAAACGAACATCAGCGTGCCTGCCTTTTAAGATTATTTTAGCATGTTGCTAAATTGACACCAATGTTTCAAGGATACATGAGGAAATGGCGTCAGAGACGCGTCATTGCGTGTGTGTCTAGCTTCTACGATTACAAATTAGGATACCATACAACCTGTACGGTTTTTATAGATCTTCTATTATTTTCTTGATTCTAGTAGCATGGATGCGCAGTAGATTTCCCCCAGTATTATGGATGCACAGTGGCTTTCCTCGAGTACCATTGATGCGCAGTAGATTACCTCGAGTAGTATGGATGCGCAGTGGCTTTTCTCGAATACTATAGATGCGCAGTAGGTTACCTCAAGTTGTATGGATGCGCAGTGGGTTTCCTCGAGTCAAATGGATGCGCAGTGGCTTTTCTCGAGTACTATAGATGCGCAGTAGGATACCTCAAGTTGTATAGATGCGCAGTGGCTTTTCTCGAGTAAATTGGATGCACAGTGGGTTACTTCGAGTAGTATGGATGCGTAGTAGGTTTTTTCGAAGAAAATGCTTGAAGTGGTGGAGTGCAAATATAGTATTTTCGTTGTAAGAGACTTGGATAGGAAGTCTGAATGTGGAAACAGTGATTTCTTAGGCAGAGGGTTTTTCAAACCTGACGGTATCTTTTCGTGAATTTGTTTTTTAAATACTTACGCGTTTTTTTTTGCTGTAACACTAATATAAAAAAAAGTAATTCCTTAATTTTTTCGCATAAAAAAAGGAGTTAGAGAGCTGAGATTTTTTTGAGGTAGGTGAAATAGATAAGAATTGATGGAGCCGGAGGGTGGTGGGCCAATTGTAGGAGGGGGGGGGGGGGGTATGGAAAAGAAAATCATTAGACCTATAACTACTGCATACCTATAACTTTTTTCCCTGTTGTGCTATTTTGAAAAACCAAAATGGAGTTTTTTCGTTATTATTTCTAGTATTTGAGTGATTATTTTTTTATTTTTTTCAAATAAACAAACTTGTGGAGGGGAAAACCTTTTGCATTTTTTAAAATTCGTTTTCGAGTACGAAGGAAAGGGTTCAGAAGAGAATTTTTTATACATGTGAGGATTTTTTTTATCTTTAATTTTAAGGAATATATCGCAATCCAGGCAATAGGAGGGAAGGGAAGGGGCATAATGCGTTTGTGGGAATAAAGGGTTAAGGAAAAGGGATAGGGATCTTGGACTTTGATATTCGGCAATATAGATCTTTTTTCCATCTTAATATTTTATCAATCTACCTTTATCAAATATTAAACCTATAAATAATTATTTAACACCATAACGGCACAATGGATTACTCTCAAATTTTCATCATGCTGTCACTATATATTTGTTAACAAAATATGTTAATATGTAGGTCAAATTTTAATAAGTGTAGAAAGCATTATTTTTTTCTAAGGCTATGTCAAAAATTTGCATTCTCAAATATAACATGCTGGAAACTTTTTTATCTTTCGAAATAGATACCAAGTGTATCGAGAAGAAACTAAGATAAAAGATGGATGTAACTTTTTTATTTGAAACTTTTCTTTCTAAGATTAGCAGTTTTCGAGAAAATTACAAATAAGTGATTGTTGGCCAGGTGCTGCAATTAATTGCTATTAGATTTCCACGTCCAAGTTTTGCATATATTCCCTCTTCAGTCTCTAAAAGTGTCATTTTTTCACGGTTGGTGGCTATTAGTGAAACGATCTTGTAATTTGGTATACTGATTTCTGTCATTAAAACGATTATTTTTCCGAGCAGCGCCAAATCGGAAAGCCACTTTGGCTTCCGGTTTCAAGATGGCGGCCGATTTGGAAAATTTAAAAGAACGAGTTTTCTATCTAAACTATTACAAAAAAAAGTTGTTAAGAAAAATTGTTCCAAATTAAAATCTGAATAAAAGAGTTTAATACATTTTTTTACTTAAAGCTAAAAATAAAGGCGGTACATAAAAAATATAAAAAAGTTACTTTTTATTTATAATTTAAAAGTTTACAAGTTTTTCGACTAAATAATTACTGTTACAAAAAAGTGTTAAGAAATATATTCTACATTAAAATTTTAATAAAAAAACTTTTTACAATATGTTTACCTAACACTAAAAATAAAGTCGCTACACGGAGAAATACTAGAAAATGATTTTATGTATATTTTAGAATCTAAACCAATAATTATAATGTTCTTGTTGAGTATTCCTTTACGAGAAACTGAACCTAAAAATAATTTAATAAAAATAGGTAAAGATTTTTTTAGTTAGACTAACATACTTCTTTTAAGTTAGTTGCATTCTCCTTTACAGCCTTTACAATTTGTGTAAAAGAACGTGCATTGCAAGCCAGCTTTTCCACAACCACATTTGGTTTCAATGCATCCTTTTTTGCAACTACATTGAATTAATTGTCTAAGGGCTTTAGATACCTCCGGAAGTGTTAACCATTTTGGCACCGAAACATTTTCGGACAGGACCATCCCCATTTTTCAAGATTATTCAAAATCAAATTTGATGTCAGAGACTGTCCCCAAATGTGCTCACTTTGGAAGCTAGCCCGTAGATGGTGTTTCTTTAAAGCATCCATAATTTTTACTTTTAGAAGAAAACATAAAAACTTTCTTATTCAAAATTTCATGACGAACAATTTTTTTTAATAACTTTTTTTATTTTTTAAAACAGCCGCCATCTTGAAACCGGACGCCATTTTGATTTGGTGCAGCTCGGAAAAATAGTCGTTTTAATGACAGAACTCATCAGTATACCAAGTTACAAAATTGTTTCACTAATAGCCGTTTTCTAAAGGTTTTTACTGTTTGCCGCCTTGCTAAAATGCTACTTTACTTTCATGTAATCTTTTCGGTAGATAGTAAAAAAAAATTGCAAACACTCTTGATGTTAAGTATAGAAAATTGGCACTATTTTAAAATTCATTAGTTCCAAGAAGCAGCATAGTAACTATATTTATTCATTTATATTCCAGTAAAAAATACTTATGTTTTATAAGATTTCGCAAACGGCAGAAAGAACAATGTATGAAAAAACTAAATACAATCTATCTAAGAAAATATTAATTTCAATTTTCAATTCTTTGCATTCTTTTGATAACCTACTTCTGGCTATGCTAAAAATTAAGAAGACCTAAAATTTATTCATTTACAAAATAACTATCTATTCAATCAATAATGAAAATCTAATCAAAATATCAATTTTGAATCTTTGTAATTCTCTACAACAACAACCTACATCTTTTTATGCTAGAGACAAAGACAAAAATCTATCTTAAAGTTTTTAGTACAAGAGGACTTCAATTTTTATATATATATATATATATATATATATATATATATATATATATATATATATATAAAAATTGAACTCATGTTTGAAATATCTTGAGTGGCTTTATGTCTTTCTAATGAGAATCAAAACAAGAGAGAAAAATGGATTTTAAAGGCTATGTTGCGAAGAAGAATTTTAGAATAATAGTTTAATTTTTCCAGGCAAGTCCTGTTGTATTAAAAACTAGAAGTAGATTATCAAAAGAATGTAAGGAATTGATTTTTTTTTTATCTATTTATTTAACGTCGGCCTATTTCCGCTACCAGGGCCCACCACCGACGCCAGGAGACGAGCTACCCCCAACCTGGAAATTTTGCCGAACCTCTTCCCTTAAGAAGAGTAGGGATCTTTTACTTGCCTAAATTGAAAATTGAAATTAATATTTTCTTAGATAGATTGTATTTAGTATTTTCTGCTGTTTGCGAATTCCCATAAAAAATATTTTTTACTGCAGCTATAAGCAAATAAAATTATTTACTTTAATACTCACATATATTTTCTACTTTTTATTGCCTTAAAAAAATTAGTTTGTTTTATTTTTAATTTTACAGTTTCTATTTAAATCTAATTTTTCTTTTTTACCAAGTGCTTCAGAATGCCCTTACACAATTCTAATTCAGTAAAAAATATTTTTTACTGCAGCTATAAGCAAATAAAATTATTTACTTTAATACTCACATATATTTTCTACTTTTTACTGCCTTAAAAAAATAAGTTTGTTTTATTTTTAATTTTACAGTTTCTATTTAAATCTAATTTTTCTTTTTTACCAAGTGCTTCAGAATGCCCTTACACAATTGATTACACAATTCTAATTCAGTTATACGTTATTTAAATATATCGTTCGTAACATACAAATATTTATAGTTAGATTTGTTAAAACAAAGCAACTATGAATGATTAAGAAAATAGAAATATAAAGTAACGTCTCATATCATGCTATCATGGCGAGCAGTGTATTATGCAGTTCCTTGGCTAATAATTCGTTTTATGGTCTACAAATATCTCGAGACAGTCTGAAAGGCCACGCCCATCATCCGTATCTTCCTTCGCCCTACTTCCACACAGGTGAAACTATATTACTGGTATTTCCCGCTCTTAACTTGTTTGCATAATAACTTTCAGACATCATATTAATGTTAAAATCCCCGATAAATATACATTTATTAGTATGTAGTTCTTCAAAAATTTCTTCAACATGACCTATAAAAGCTGCTTGACTAGATCCAGGTGAACGATATATTGTTGTCAAAGTTATATTCTCATATCCCTTCATCTTAATCTTAACACAAATTAGCCAATACGTAGAATCAACAGATTTATTTTTTATCACAGAGTATTTTATGTCGTTTCTTACAAATAATAATACACCACCAGCATGTCTGCTTTGCGAATCACAGCGTTCACTTTGATATCCATTTATGTTAATTTCGATATCACTAATATCATTGGTAATATGCGTTTCTGAGATACAGACTATTTGTAATTTGTTGTAACATATAAAATGAGTTATTTCTTCCTTGTTTGCTAAAAAACTTTGTGCATTTATATGCACTATGCTTGCACTCTGACCCTTAAATTGCTATAATGAATACCTTGTTTTTTCACTAATCGACTTTTGTAGTTTTTGTAGTACGGGACAACTGTAATGAAATACTGAATGATTCACATCTAAATTGAGTTTAAGTTTTATATTATGCTCAACACAGTTACTACATTTACTACTATTTTGGCATGTCTCTGTTTTGTGTTCTCTGTTGGCTTCACCTCCACATTTTAAACAAATTTCGTTATTTTCACACTCAGTTGCTTTATGATTATATTTGCCACATTTGAAACACCGCATTATATTAAAGTGCTCATATACTTACTACACATCTATCCCATTCTATATTAAGTTTCCCATCCCTATCTTCCATTATATTCTTAAAAAGCTCGGAATTAATTTCTATAATTGCTTGATATCCATTATTCCTTCCAACCCTTTTTTTCATAGCTTTTAACTCAAAAGTTTCAATTTTATCCCCTATGTTTTCGTTTTGCATTTTAATGCAGCTTAATAATGTTTTTTCTTCATACTCTTTTGTCAATCCGATAACTTTAATCATGGGATTTCTACGGTTCGGAATTTTAGTTGTATAATTATTTCCCATTTTGTTTTCAACTTCTTTTTTCAACTTGCTTACATCTTCCTTATTCATACACGCTACTACTATACCCCCATTTTTTACTTTTCTTATATTTGATATTCCTATTGCTATTTCACTAGGTTTTACCGCTCTTCTTAATTCTGCTTGTGTAACTTCACTCTCCTGTGTATCTCTTGGTTGTATAATGATAACTTCCTTTGGTGAGAGGGCTTGACTATATGACATCTTGCCTTTATTTGTTACATTACTGCATTCTTCCGCCTCCTTACATAATAATTTTCTTAATTCTGTAATCTCATTATTGAGGGTAAGTTTTTCCATGCAATTTTCACTGTCATCTTTAAGTTTAGATACTTCTTCCTTTAAGTTGCTTAATTCTTTTTCTAAAAGTTCTATGATTTTGTCTTTACATTTAAGTGCTTTTGTTTTCTCTTCTATGATTGTATGCAATAATACATGCGACTCTGACCTTGAACATATTTCACAATAAAACTTTAAAATTCTTTTGCTTTTTAGTTGTAAACATTTAATTTCTGTTGGAGAAACTTTGCTATCCTGTTTACAGTAGTGTTTCTTGCATCCATCACAAGTAAAAACTTCTTCATAATCCTTTTTACACACTTCACATTCCATTTTTAGGTTAAGTTTTTGAATGTTTAATTATGTTTACAGCTCTGTTTGAAAAATCACCAGATTTTATCGGTCCAAAATTATTTAATAGACTTCCTCAATCAATTCGAGAGAAAAACTCCATACAATCTTTCAAGTCTAATGTAAAAAAAATATTACTCGAAAAGTGCTACTATAGCGTGGGTGAGTATTTGTGCGACTCATAATCTTATAGTTGCCTCCCTAAATTTATAAAATAATATTACTAAATGCAAGGTTTTGTAAAGGAACTACCTCCTCCTTATTATTCTATGCCTTCATTTTTAAACTTTTATAATTGTGATTCACTAGTGATTTTATCGACTGTTATTGTGTCTACTGTATGTACTCGTATCACTGAAATTTTATGACTTGTTCTATCCATTGTTTTAATGGCAAAAGAATCAATAAATTATTATTATTATTATAAAGTACATGATTATCTGCCACTTATTACTATTAGTTCACTGGATTCAGACTCAATTAGTTATACTATTCATTACTTTACACAGTTTACTGAGTTTTAATTAATAATTATTTGTAACTTTAGAACAACAGAACAACAGTAACAACACATTGGTTGACAGCTAAAAAAAAAAAAAAATTGGATTGGATGCGCAGTGGGTTTCCTCGAGTGCAATGGATGCGCAGTGGGCTTCCCTGAGTACTATGGATGCGTAGAAGGTTTTCTTGAGTGCAATGTATGTGCAGTAGGTTTCTCCTGATACCATGGGTGCGCAGTGGGTTTCCACGAGTACTATAGATGTGCAGTGGTTTTCCTTGAGTACAATGGATGCATAGTGACCATGATCCTCAATTTTAACCAAACTTTTATTTAAGAATGTTGGGTTATTCCTTTTGTTGTGTTAAATTTTGACTCGTTTAGAGTCGTTTGGTTGAGATTGTTGGGTTGTAGGGAACATAGTTTCAAATTCATGTCACCTTAAAATGGCTATAACTTTGCGAGGACACATCGTAGATGACCATTCGAAAGCTTATTTTAAAAAAATGTTACTAAATGATGTATTTATTAGAAATAAGCTGAAAATTTTTTTGAGTTCTAGACATAACTAAAGAAGCCATTTTTAAGTATTCGGAAATAACCCTCAGCTGCTCAACAACTTTCATGACCTGTGTTATTAAACTATCAAACTGGATGCCATAAGTGAAAACATCCCTAAAGGATCTTATTAGTGTAATTTTGTTCTGATTGGTTGTTTCAGCACGTGATTAGAAATTGGCGAATTTAATAGGATGTTGCTATTTGAGCTAAAAATTTTCAACACAAGTTTTTATTTCCCAGTCAGTACCACTAAAAAGTGTTATTATTATTCAATGAATTGTATTGAAACTGTCTTTGTTTTATTTAGAATTAGGTTATTATTTTGAGACCAATGTATGATTGCTTGATAAACTCTTTCAGTGTTTTTTTTTTGCTTCGATTAGGTTGTTGCTGGTAACTAGAATCTTTATATCATCAGCATAACAGATCACATGAACATTTGGTATTTTTTGTAGATGACTGACCACATAGTAAATATTATATATAAAAGTGTAATATCACAAATATTACTTTCAACTCCACCGGCCATTTTTACAATTTGTGTCCTGTTGTCTAAATAGAAGGAAAATATTTGTAAATCAGTTACTCGAATACCATATAGTGCTAGTTTGGCCTTAAGCAGCTGATGGTCTACCAAATCAAAAGATTGTGAGAAATCTTAGAAAAGACCCACAACTGATTTCTTGTTGTTTAAAGCTTTAATGATTTTGTGATGAAAATCACTCAATGCAGACTTGTTGCTTTTGTTTGTAGTGAAACCATGTTCAGCAAGAGACAGTAACATATTCTGATGTAAAAAATCTGATAATTGCTCCTTGAGACGAAGTTCTAAAATTTTAGACAAACTACACAGTAGACTAATGGCTTCATAATTATTATTATAGCCATTTGGATCTCCCTTCTAGTATAATGGAGAGACTATGGCTCTTTTAAATTTACTGAGAAATATGATTTTCTCTATAGGATGGTATATTATATAACATAATGAAACGCTTATCGCATATTTGCATTTTTTATCCAAATTATGGAGTTGGTAACACGACATACGATTTGATATGCGATGCGCATAAAGCTATCGCAGTGACATAGAGATGAACTAGTTGCGTATGTCTTATTCTCTTAGTTTATATGATGAAGCGACCTTTGGACGCGCAAGCTTTGAGTTTACTCGACTATAGAAATATTGTCATGACCACTAGAGTTTAAAGACTTTAATTTATTTACGAGGAGTTCAGCATCCTTAGTTGAAACTGGAGATAGACAGATATATAGAAAATAAATCCCCTCTATTTCCAATAATATTTGGTTTCTGGTTTAGAAAAGAATTACATTAAATTAATTAATTAAATGGATATTAAATATGAGCGCAAGAACTTGTATCTTCATAAAAACAGATTTTAAAAATTCTAACATGGTAAAGTATGGAAGCCAACTTTTTTTTACTAATTTTGGGGTGCTGAAAACGAATCCGTCATCCCGTTTTGGCGAAAAATCTAGGGAACACATTAAAAAAACAATCGTTATTTGGGTGCCATAAAGTGAAGGTTCTCCTGTTCCCAACCAAAAGTCATTTAAATAATTAAAGAATTTTTTAATTTAAAAAACAAGTAATATTTTCTGAATAGTGATATGGACACCTTACACCCCAACCCCAAAAATGTGAGAAATATTCATCTGAATTGACTAAATCACCTCATTATGATAAAAAAACATCAAATTGGGTGATTAGGGATTTCTTTTGCAATTAAAACTAATAAAAACTCTAGGAAGATAAAATCCACCACCTTAATTGGTGAGAATGGGTGTAAGAGTATTCAGAAGTAATCACATTATAACCTGATAATAGCCATTTAACGAGGAGTAATATTGTAACTATACACCGTTCTTATGGGTGGTGAAGGGCGAGGGAAACGAAATGTTTGCTTCTTTTATTACTTACCTAATGAAACTGAGTATTTTGAAAGAATTTCCTGCACTAAAGAATAACTTTTTGTTGCAAGTTCTAACATTAATTTCAATGCCACCTCTAAATAAGAGTTAGTTTTTACTGTCTTCCCGATGTATTTAGCCAATTCGGATGACAGATTTGTATTCAGCGCCCCAAAATTAATAAAAAGCTGGTTTTCACACTTTACCGTGGATGGGCCAAAAAAAGGCTCTCGCGTTCTCACCTTTCACCACCCATAAGAACGGTGTAAGTTACAATATCTAATATACGGTTATTTATAAAAAAAAAATTCCTTATTAAATGGCTATTATCAGGTTACAATGTGATTTCTTCTGAATACTCTTACACCCATCCCCACCAATTAAGGTGGTGGATTTTATCTTTTTAGAGTTTTTATTGGTTTTAATTGCGAAAGAAATCCCTAATCACCCAGTTTGTTGTTTTTTTATCATAATAAGGTGATTTAGTCAATTTGGATGAATATTTCTCATCCCTGAATATTTTTCACACTTTTGGGGTTGGGGTGTACGGTGTGCATATCACTATCCAGAAAAGATTACTTTTTTTTTATATTAAAAATTCTTTTTAATTATTTAAATGACTTTTGGTTTGGAAAATGAGAATCTTCACTTTATGGCACCCAAATAGGGGCTGTTTTTTAATGTATTCCCAAAAAGCCCTATTTTAACATTGTTCTTTACAAAAAAGTAAATCCGAAAGCATTTATTATCAAACACATTTGTACTTCAAGAAATGCGTTTTTCAACTTTCAAGACTAAAACGCTTATCATTCGAGATATGTGCAAAAAGCAAAAGCAAGAAGCAGTGGCGGCTGGTGAAATTTCACTATTTTTTTTCTCGTCTGTGGCGCATGGGACCCATACGAAACTTGGGAAATAACATCTAGAGAAGCACTTCTCTAATGACCCCTAAAAAATTTTGAAAAAGCAGTTTGCGAAAAAAATTTTGAAAATTCGCTAGCCTCCCCTGGGTCTAGGGACCCCTGTTTACTTTTATTTTTTTTTGTCATATGCATTTGACTTTTCATAAAAATGCATCGACAGATTTTGGAGTTTGTGAAAATATTTTCATTACTAACTGAGATACAACGAATTGAAATATTGTAATTTGTTAAATTGTAAATTACAAAATTTCAGTTCATTGTATTTCAGTTAGTAATGAAAATATTTTCACAAACTCTAAAATCTGTCGATGCATTTTTATGAAAAGTCAAATGCATATGACAAAAAAAAATAAAAGTAAACAGGGGTCCCTAGACCCAGGGGAGGCTAGCAAATTTTCAAAAATTTTTTCGCAAACTGCTTTTTCAAAATTTTTTAGGGGTCATTAGAGAAGTGCTTCTCTAGATGTTATTTCCCAAATTTCGTATGGGTCCCATGCGCCACAGACGAGAAAAAAAATATTGAAATTTCACCAGCCGCCGCTGGCAAGAAGCATATGCTCTCCCTTCTATTCTAAGTTGAACTCATCGCCTCCTGAAGGAGTAATAAAAATGAACATCTATCCAAAATTCCATTGATCTCCTTAATTCATCATTTTATATTGCAAATTTCAGGCTACTGTTAAATAAATAAATCTTAAGGATACTACTCAGTTAAATGATTCATTATATTAACTTTGCGGGTTCTCTGTCGTCAATCTAAGACGATAACTCTCTCATATTAGTCAAAACATGTCAGCATTTTAGCGGCAGGGATACCCCAAAGCGAGTTAGTCGAGCATGTACTTTTGAACTAAACAGTGTCTCTAATTTTTAATATATTTTATTCAAATTACTGCCGTATTCTTATTATGGGGAATTTGTAACAAATCAGAAGTGAGGATAGTCTCATGTGCCTACCGACAGTAATGATAGTTCTTCGAGTAGTGCTTAGCAGTGACAGTGACACTAAATCTAGCCAAAACAAACGATTAAAACGCCAAGTAAAAACTTTAAAGCGAAAATTAAATAATAAGTGCAGAGTTTATCACTGTAAAATTGACAGTGTAGCAGTGTTTAGTATAAACTTCGATAAATCGATGCACGTTACTCAGTGGTTAAATGGTACAGGTGATTTATTCGATTGGGACGAAAGAGCACGTGTGTATTGTATGATTAATAAACTAAAAGGCAACGCGAAAACGTGGTATAATAATCAAGAAAATTTAAATCTTACTTGGAAAGGGTGGAAGGATAAATTACTAGAAAGTTTCCTGGTACAGCAGTGTGTTTTCAGCAAATTATAGGATCTAGTGGATATTGAGAGGAGAGCATCCCAAAGTTTAATCGATTTCTTCTATCAGAAGTTATCCCTTGGTCAGTACTGCAAACTACAGGACAGGGTGATAGTGGACGTAATTGCAAACACCATAAACGACCCGTTTCTAAAGCCAGGTATTCGAGCTGCTGGTTGCGTAAGTACAAAGCAATTACTACAATTTTTAATTGCGAATATTGAACAAGTTGCCAAAAATAATTATAAAGTAGACTCTACTCGTAGTTTCAAAAATAATCGACCAGTTGATCAAGATTCTAGACATAGGAAAAGACTAAAATGTTTTTTGTGCGGTCTTGAGGGACACAAAAAAATTAACTGTTTAAAGTATGTTTTGAGTAAAAACTGCTCATTTTGCAAACAATGAGTGCTGGAAAAGACAAAAATTCGGTAAAACCTCGAACCGCGAATTAAAACTAGTATCCAGTGGAAAACATGACACGAAAAATGACAAATTTTACAAAATTGAAAAGATAAACGGGGAAACTTTTTCCGCATACATTGATTTTGGTAGCAGTTGTAACACAATTAAATTAAGTGTCATTCATAAACTAGGTCTAAAAATAGAACCGAATACCACAAATAGTGTAATCATAGGTTATGGAGGGGCTACAGTAAATCCTCTAGGTCAAATAAACACAAAAATTGAGATAGATGAAATTACTGTGACAACAGAGCTCTTTGTTGTGCCGGATAATTTGCAAGCAACAGACTTATTGATAGGCCAACCGATTACAGAGTGCGAAGGTGTCTATGTTTATAAAACATCTGAATATTTAAAGTTGACAGAGCAAAACTTTATTTTATCATGGGACGCAGTAGAAGAAAATAATGTCAAAATAAATACACAGAAGCCTACTGTTATTAAACCCGGAATAAATGTAATTGCTGTAACATCTGATGTAGATAATTGCGAGTTAAGCGTTTTCCACTCTCAACAAAACCGAAGCGGCACTACAATAATAATTCCTTCAAATAAAATACAATTCTGTTAAGGCACGGGTATGCTACGCATTTTACATCTTAGTTTACAAACATTAGAAGTCGATAAAAATACGTGCTTAGCTCGAGGCTTATGGAATAATAAAAATAATGAAAACGATAAACTAAATAAAAGTGTTCATCGACTTATTGAACAATTTCCAGATTGTGTCGGTGAAAACAGTATTCTTTTAAGTAACATTGACATTGAAATGGATAATAATATTATTATTGAGCTTACATCAGCTGTTCCAGTTGTATATAAACCTTAACGCTTATCTCGATTTGAAAGAGAAAAAGTTGCCGAAATAATAAATGATTTATTAATGAAGGATATAGACCCGACTATTTCTCCATTTAGTAGTCCTATTCTTTTAATAAAAAAGAAAACAGGTGATTTTAGAATGGTAGTTAATTACCGAAAATATATCAAATAACTGAAAGATCGGTATCCCCTACCACTAATAGAAGATTTGCTCGACAGGCTTAAGCTTTTATACAACTCAAGAAAAATTTGGTATGTGCCCCAGCACTAGCAATACTAAATCCTAAGACAGAAATTCAACTGCATATGGATGCTAGCAAATTAGGAAAAAGTGATATTTTAATGCAAAAACAGAAAGATGGCAATATTTGGAAGTCTGTCGCCTTATGAACCGCCAAACGTGCGACGCAGAAACCAGATACCATAGTTACGAGTTAGAAAGATTAGCCGAATACGAAGTGGCGAAACGTTTCGGAAATTTCCTTTATGGGAGACATTTCACCATCATAACTGATTGCAATGTCATGAGGTTAATATGGACAAAGAAATACTTGTCACCAAGGATAGGGCGGTGGTGGTTGGCAATGCAAGAATTTGATTTCACAGTGAAGCATCGACCGGGTACTCAGATGTGCCACGTAGATAATCTAAGCAGAAATCCCGTTACAGCACTGATGATTAAAGAGGGAGACTGGATCTGCGGAGTTCAAGCCCAAGATGAAGATATACAGCTTATTAAGCAACACCTTTTGAACAAAGAAGCACTACAATGCTATAGTCTGCATAATAACAAAGTTTGTAAAGACGTCGATGGTACTCCTAAAATTTTAATTCCAAAAGAAGTCAGGTGGAGAGTGGTAAAAATGTTTCACGATGATAATGGACATCCTGGCTGGCAACGAATCTTACAAGCAATCAAAAATACTTTGGTTTAACAACATGAAATGCTTTGAATAAAAATTCGTTAGTAATTGTATTGCGTGTATGGTGTTAAAAGGACACACTGGTAAAAGGCATGGTAAGCTACATCCGATAGACAAAGTGGCAGGACCATGTCATACTTTGCACGTGGATCATGTAGGCCCGTTTTGTAAAACAGAAACGGGAAATAAACAAGTTTTGGCAATAATAAATTTGTATGGTGGAAGCAGTACCCGATACTAAAAGCAAACACGCTTGTCAAAAGTTAGAACAAATTATTAAATTGGTGCATCCACCAAAAAGAGTTATTACATATAGGGGTAAAGCATTTGATTGTCGTGAATTTAAACAATTTTGTGAAAAATATTCTGTTAAAACAATGTGAAAAATGCTATTGCTTTACCACGCAGTAATGGACAAATAGAATGTACGAACAGAAAAATACTAGAGTCGTTAAGAGCTAGTACTGAGGGAGAACATGATAAATAGGACAAAGAGATATGGAAAGTCCAACGAGGCATCAGTTCGACAGTAAATGTGACTACAAATGTAGCTCCAAGCGAACTCCTTTATAGCTTTATACCAGAAATGGAGAGTGAGCTGAGACTGCGAACTGGAAAAAGAACAAACCTTAGACTGAACTGAAGCAAAAAGTCGTTGCGAATTAATAGCCAAAAGAATGAAAAAGGTCCTACGACAAGCACCGAACAGAGACCAAACAATATAAAGTAGGAGATGTAATATTAGTAGAACATAAATTATTGGTCACGGGTTTGACGAGTGGCAAGTTGGTACCAAAATATATCGGCCCCATTCAGATAACAGCAGTATTGGGAAATGATCATTATAGAGTAGCATCATTTTCAAAACATAGAAGACGTTTTAAAGGAATAGTAGCTAGTGACTGTTTGAGATTGTTTAAACCACAATCAGACTCTGTATAAAACGTCAAAAAGTAACATATTGCAAAAAAAAAGGAAAACAATTAATAATAGTGTAAGGAAAACTGTAATTGTAAGGATATTTTTGTGCGTATTCCTTATGTAAGTTAAAAGTGGATAGAGTGGTCCAGTGTACCAAGCCAAAATAGTCCAGTGAACTATTCCAAGGATGGTCCAGTGAACCACAGAGCGGTCTAGTGTACCAAACGAAAATAGTCCAGTGAACTATTGCAAGGATGGTCCAGTGAACCACAGAGCGGTGTAGTGTACCGAACGAAAATAGTCCAGTGAACTATTGCAAGGATGGTCCAGTGTACTGAGCCAAAATAGTCCAGTGAACTATTGCAAGGGTGGACCAGTGAACCACAGAGCGGTCCAGTGTACCGAGCAAAAATAGTCCAGTGAACTATTGCAAGGGTGGTCCAGTGAATCACAAAGCGGTCCAGTGTACCGAGCAGAAATAGTCCAGTGAACTATTGCAAGGGTGGTCCAGTGAATCAGAAAGCGGTCCAGTGTACCGAGCAGAAATAGTCCAGTGAACTATTGCAAGGGTGGTCCAGTGAACCACAGAGCGGTCCAGTGTACCGAGCAAAAATAGTCCAGTGAACTATGGCAAGGGTGGTCCAGTGAATCACAAAGCGGTCCAGAATACCGAGCAGAAATAGTCCAGTGAACTATTGCAAGGGTGGTCCAGTGAACCACAGAGCGGTCCAGTATACCGAGCAAAAATAGTCCAGTGAACTATGGCAAGGGTGGTCCAGTGAATCACAAAGCGGTCCAGTGTACCGAGCAGAAATAGTCCAGTGAACTATTGCATGGGTGATCCAGTGAACCACAACTGCAGTGTACCGAGCAAAACTAGTCCAGTGAACTATTACAAGGGTGGTCGGGTAAACCACAGAAAGGTCCAGTGTACCAGGAAAAAATTTGCACAATGTTGGTCCAGTGAGCCACATACAAGGTCAGTAAGTAGTAGTAGCACTAAAATCGTAGTCCAGTGTACTACAGAAGACGCAGTCGCGAGGACGCTCCACGTCAGGATTGGCCGATTGTTAAATAAATAAATCTTAAAGATACTACTCAGTTAAATGATTCGTTATATTAACTTTGCGGGTTCTCTGTCGTCAATCTAAGACGATAACTCTCTCATATTAGTCAAAACATGTCAGCATTTTAGCGGCAGGGATACCCCAAAGCGAGTTAGTCGAGCATGTACTTTTGAACTAAACAGTGTCTCTAATTTTTAATATATTTTATTCAAATTACTGCCGTATTCTTATTATGGGGAATTTGTAACACTACTTTTAGTGCACAATTGAAAAACTGATCCTAAAATAAAAATCGACAGAAGAATCATATTTCGAATTCTACTGACATTTAGAAATATCTGACGGCTATCGATTTGTTCTACTACAAGTGCAATAAAATTATTAGGGTAAATATGACAACCGCGCCGGACGCAGTAATATGCTAAATTTGACAAAAAGTAGTCATCTTGAACGCAGCATTGTATTAAAGAAGAATGAAATTATTCTCAGACGTAATAACATGCTGTTTTTGAAAGGACGCAGTATTGTCCTGTATATTAAACTTTTTTATTTCTTGAGTTATTACAATTCTAAAACCAGATGTGAACTGAATTTGATCAGCAGATTCAATATACTTCATTAGATTTGAGCTAACTAACGTATTTCTGGGAGACGCAGTAAGGTTGGTTTGTGAAAGGACGCAGCATTGATAGCGGGATGTGTATGTATAGACAGATAGATACTTTATTAGTGTTAAAATTCACAAAAGTGTTTACACACATCAAAACATTTGCTAAATAAGCTAAGTAATGTAACAATAGTAAGTATGGTATATATATATATATATATATATATATATATATATATATATAATATATATATATATATATATATATATATATATATATATATGTGTTGTTTCTTAGGTTTTCGCGGGTGTTGAATGAAGTGTTGGTGTACTTCCGGGTGTTTTCCCATGTAGTTGATAGGCTCCTGCTGGAGCCATTGTTGTCTAAACGACGTTTCGGCAGAATCCTATCTGCCATCTTCAGGTTCTCACTGAAAGCTGCCTACTGCTGCTCCTCGTTGCTCGAACTGGACCTGAACCTGAAGATGGCAGATGGGATTCTGCCGAAACGTCGTTTAGACAACAATGACTCCAGTTAAAAAAAAAAAGGACTGTAAAGGATATTTAATTTTCTATGGTATCATTTCCATTCAATTATAATTAAGTTGCAACTTCGAACTAAACCAGAAGTAGCAAAAAAAACGTGTAGCAGATCATAGCATATTAATACTAATACATTTTTGTTTTCTGGTTGAAATTAAGGTGGTGGGGATAAAATACGATACTGAGATGACTTTAACAACTTTGGAAATGTTCTCTGTATGCCTGCATGTTTGAACAGAATAAAAAACGAAAACGAAGAAAGCTTTTTTCTGAAACTTTGGCTTGTAAAAAACAGATGCTTCCAGAATTTCTCTCCACTTTGTTTTATCTAAATTCGTTAGGTAGTTAGATAATGCTTTAAAAATTAAAATATTTATTTCAATAATGAATAAATATTTTAAAAACTGATGCCTTCATTTGGTATTTTTAAGCCTCATCGAGTGCTGAAAAAATCTTTGTGAAAAATACATCTGTTATGGATTGTTTATAACAATTTTTAAGTAAAAAATTATTTCACCTTTTTTTTTAATTTTGAATTCTTTGCTATCAAATATTAAACGCAGTATTTCTTAAAAATCGATTGATTACATTTATCACCCCCAAAAGCGGTGGAAATTCAAAATTTGCCATACACATAAAGTCTTGTAATTTGAAAAATGCATATTTAAGAAAAATACAGGATCCCATCGCGAAGTGTAGACAAAAATACATAAGTAAAAAAAACGGCAACGTTCAAGTTTCTTAAGAATACCTAATACTTATCTGCAAACTTTGCCAAAAAATGTTGCATGCGATTGAGACGTTCCATGTTTTTTTTTTGTACGACTGTCTATTTTTTTGTTTTCAATTGTTAATTGAGGCGACCTGGCCGCTTGAAGAGTAGCGCGAAAACCGGTCATTTTTAACCTTACACGCGGACGCCTGTAGCTCCGTAAGTTAAATAATAGATAAAAGATAAAATAATATGCTTGTGCGTAGTAAAGTTCACACTTATATATTACAACCAATCAGAGGCTCTAATTATGTATCGTTACCATGGTAGCATACATAAAAATTTCCAGAAATTTTTCGCCTGGTGGATACGGTAGGTGAAATTTCCCTGGAGCTTTTTCTAGCAAATGTTTTTTTATTGGAATTTAAGTTTTTTATATGTGGTAAAAAATAAACGTTCATCCACATTTCCTAGATCAAATTTATTAAAAATAATAATTTAGGCTATTCTTAATCCACTTTCTATTGTTTCATGCAACTAAAATTGCTAAATCATATTTTATTTTACTTGACGTTTTGTAAAATCTGTGAAAAATCAAATGAATCCGCTTTAAAATATTTGACATACACACCCTTTTCTACAGTTTTAGTTTCATATATTATTGTTTGTTATGACAATAGTTTTTAATTTTATATAGATGTGAAATTATCTTGTCGAATTCCCCACGTATTTGAATTACTATCCGAAAATGTTTTCTCGATCTCGGAATGTAATGTTGGGGATAATTTTTATATTCGGGATCTCTAAAAATTTTCAGATTTAATTCAGAAACCAGGGAGATTACTAGTGAAAATTAGATGTTCACGATGTTCTACAACAAAGGCCCAGTGAATTTTTGTCGTATCTATTTCCGTAAGTAATGCAAAGTCAAAAAATCACCAACTTCGAAATTTAAATAATTTGTTTCTAATTGTATAAACCAATTGAGACCTTAAGCGTACTCACAAATATTATTCCTATGGAATACGATGGAATGGAATTAAAAAAATTAATTTAAAAACTGAAATCGCTGTTTTGTTATAAATACTTTAAATACGTTGTTCCTTTAGTTTGACAATGGATGGATAAAAAAGTTATACACCCTAAGTAAAGTAAAATCAGTCGCTAAACAAGACCTCTTTATGGGCTATACATGGACCTAATATTTAAAGCACAGTAGTTAAGAAGTTGATTTGTTATGTTAAATAAAGTATTAATGGTCACAACTTTGAATAATTAAAGATAATAATCGGTAATAAAACCGACGCTTCACTATGGATAACGGTACATCAGGTATTTGTCCTTAAAACTTCAACACCAGATGTTAATAAAGCATGGTCTTTATGACACTTAACTACTGCGAATACTAGAGTCGGATGCCAGACACACTTAGATGATAGGTTTTCAAGGGCGGCTCTAAGCTAATACTGGTTCTTACATTCCAAAATATCTTTAATGTAATAAACAAGTAAATCAAATTTCATTCTAATAACAAAGTGCCAAATTAACAAACAATTAAGAACTATTGAAGCTTAAAAAAATAGACATGAAACATATTTACATATTAGTCATATATTAACTTTGGCGAATTTATCAATTACCTACAGTGGAGACTGATGATTTAATATCTTGGTGTACATGTAAAATCGCAAGCCCAACTAATCGGTCTTGGGAGGTATATTCGGTACAGACTTTAGGGGCTCGGGCATGCAAGTGGCCCGTAGAGAGGGCCCGTCTGACCCTCCGTGTATACTTTTCGACTTTCTGCCTCCGCTTATCAATTTTTATTTTTGAGGGAAAACATTTTTTGTTCGATTTTCTCCCCGCCGCTTATCAATTTTTGTTTTTGTGAAAAAAAAAATTGTTGGATTCTATTTTTTTTTATTTTCGAGAAAAAGAAAAAATTGACATCCAACAATTTTGGTTTAAACAATTAGAAACAGATTATTTAAATTTCGAAGTTGGTGATTTTTTTACTTTGCATTGCTTACGGAAATAAATACGACAAAAATTCACTGGACCCTTATTGTAGAACATCGTGAACATCTAATTTTCACTAGTTATCTCCCTGGTCTCTGGATTATATCTGAAAATTTTTAGAGATCTCGAATATAAAAATTATCCCCAACATTACATTCCGAGATCCAGAAAACATTTTCTGATAGTAATTCAAATACGTGGGGAATTCGGCAAGATAATTTCACATCTAAATAAAATTAAAAACTAATGGATCACTCTAACATTATTATCATAACAAACAATAATATATGATACTAAAACTGTAAAAAAGGTGTGTATGTCAAATATTTTAAAGCGAATTCATTTGATTTTTCACAGATTCTACAAAACGTCAAGTAAAATAAAATATGATTTAGCAATTTTAGTTGCATTAAACAATAGAAAGTAGATTAAGAATAGTCTATATTATTATTTTTAATTTTGATCTACGAAATGTGGTGGAACGTTTATTTTTTACCATATATAAAAAAATTAAATTCCAATAATAAAACATTTGACAAAAAAAACTCCAGGGTAATTTCACCTACCGTATCCACCAGGCGAAAAATTTCTGGAATTTTTTGTGGATGCTACCATGGTAACGATACATAATTAGAACCTCTGACTGATTGTAATATACAAGTGTGAACTTTTTTACGCACAAGCATATTATTATTATTATTATTACAGGCGTCCGCGTGAAAGGTTAAAAATGACCGTTTTTCGCGCTACTCTTCAAGCGGCCAGGTCGCCTCAATTAACAATTGAAAAAAAAAATAGACAGTCATACAAAAAAGAAACATGGAACGTCTAAATCGCACGCAACATTTTTTGGCAAAGTTTGCAGATTATTAGCTTATTAGATTAGATTAGTAGATTATTAGAAGTATTAGCTATCCTTAGGAAATTTGAACATTACCATTTTTTTTACTTATGTATTTTTGACTACTCTTCGCGATGAGATCCTGTATTTTTCTTAAATATACAGTTTTCAAATCACAAAACATAAAAGCAAATTTGGAATTTCCTCCGCTTTTGATCGATAGATCGATTTTTAAGAAATACTGCGTTTAATATTTGATAGAAAGGAATTCAAAATTAAAAAATAGGTGAAACAACTTTTTACTTAAAAATTGTTAGAAACAATCCATAACAGATGTATTTTTCACAAAAGTTTTTTCAGCACTCGATGAGGCTTAAAGATACCATATGAGGGACTAATTTTTAAAAATAATTATTCATTATTGAAATAAATTTCTCCCCCTTCCCCCGAAAAACCGCTCTGTACTCAAATTGATTGTTTTACAGTTTACACGTACAACCATTGATCAAATGTTTATTAAAGTAAATTTGGTTATGCTCATAATTTGGTGACAGTCTGTAATTTATATTATTACTGACTACATGAAAACAAGGAGACGATAAAAGTTTGTCATTATTACTATGAGGACCTCAAGAAAAAAAATTACTAGAAAAAAAGGGGCATTGCATGGCATCTGCTGGAGTGACGCAGTATCAAAACTCGATGATATTTCGATTCTATTCTGGAGAAAGTTAAAAATTTTAATTGTATGTTATTTCGGACAAGGAGCAAATTTTCGGAGTCTTGCATGTGATCGGAATCTACATAGCTATAGACCTAATCTGTGCTACTTAACACAATATCCCTTAATTACTTTTGTTGCTTGAGAGATGGTTAAGAAAAAAACATTTTTTAAGAATAATTTAATAAGTATTTTTGTACGATCGTACAAATCACTTACCGATATTGTTGGTAGTAGGTGTAGGTATTTAAAAGTTAATGAAGTCGATTTTTTAGCATTAAAAGTTGTCAGCTATAAAATGACCGGCATTTCATTTTTCAAGTCCAAGGCATTTCCGGGAACATTATACAAATATACAATACGATAAGCAGAGCTAATAATGACTTTATGACTTGCCACATGTTGGGTTGGACCTAAAAGCTACCCGCTATAATGCGTCCACTTTCTCTAAGTTTACTTGGTTAAAAGAACTATCACATTTACAAGTATGTTTTTCTTACTATATAATAAATGAGGCATTAAAAACTAAATTGCTTATGTTGAAGGAACTGCAAAACTGTGCACGCTTCTTCGCTGAATATTAAAAAATAATTTGAGTTTAACAGCCTTTAAAATTTTCTGCCATATTTAACATTGTGGATTAGTATTGATAGCACAGTCGAGGTGGCGGCGGTGCTTTTAAATATTTATACATTTTTGGCTTAAGATGTCAAATATTTGATCCTTATTAAAAGATCAACCGAAAAAACTCTAATAAAAATTAATGAAAATTACGGATGCATGACAATAAATGCAATTTTTTAGCTGCCTTTTTAGCGAAATACATGTTTTTTAGTTTTCTATTTCTTTGATTACGACATCTTGCGGTAATCTTAAAAACATTTTGAGCAATTTTTATTTGCTGATTTTCCAATGCAGTATTTTTTCAAAAGGTATCATATTGTGTTTTTTGCAGTTCTTCTTAAATATTTCTAGTTGTATAGATAATATCGCAATATCACGGTTAGTGGCCTATTACACGTTTTAAAAAAACAAATAATTTTCAGCTGAAAATTTAGGGACAGGTGTTTTCAAGGGTACTATATTTAATGAAAATAACGTCACGTTTTACCGGAAATTGACATCAACTTCCTTATTTTAAATACCATGCCTTATTTTTTATGCCGGATTCGAATTCTGTTCATTATTTTAAGGTAATTTTCAAGATCATTTCCTACCTAAAAAACCAATAGTTTTTGAGATAGGTATTTTGATTTTAACGAAATCTGATGCGAAAAGTAACCCATAGGAAATTAGTAATATATGAGAGATGGAGCTTTCATTTACTCCACTAAATAGATATAATAAATTTGTCCATTAAAAAGGGGCTAGCTCAAAGCGTAATAAACTGTTTGGCTGATAGTTCCATTATTCTCAAAATTTCTATTAATATTAATAAATCGTAATATTATTGTACCAGGCGTAACACATTTACGAAAAAGAATATAAAAAAAGAATATAATTTCGTATTCAATAACTGTCTGGTTTGACCTGTATAGACTATTTAATTTGTCGGTGTTTACACTATCCCTATAAAATATGTACCATTACTTAGACATGTCTGAAAATATGTTGTCATAATGACAAATATTAGTACATTAAGAAAAACAGCAATAATGAAATATTTCAGAAAATCACATTCCGGCTACTGACATGCGCATTGCGCTTAAAGGATTAAATAATACACCTCATGGCGGAAAAAATGATTTAAAACGCTTGCATTGCATATCTGGTAAGTCATGTTACAACTATACCGGATGCTACAGGTTAGTGGCTCCCGCCCTATATTTCCTTTATTTTTTAATTTATCCATTTAAAATTTGGGGTACATAAACTACCTGTAAAAATGAATTTTTGGACGCAAAAAACGGTATGAGACCATTTCCTGTTCACCCAGAAATGACCGCAACTTTTGATTTTTAAATGGAACACCCTGTACATTTTTACATATTTGGACTCAAGGCAACATTCTGAGTATACCATGAGATTTTCGCGAATTTTTGAGTCAATGTTCAGTTTTTAAAGCAGTTTAAGACATGCGTCTAGAGTGCTTTGGAATACCAAAATTTGTTCTACAGCAGGTAAAGTCC
The DNA here is from genome assembly GCA_936432065.2 of Rutpela maculata. NCBI lineage: Eukaryota > Metazoa > Arthropoda > Insecta > Coleoptera > Cerambycidae > Rutpela > Rutpela maculata. The sequence continues at coordinate 134,562,814 of OW386286.2, read as the reverse complement.
AAGGGAAAAATATAATTTTTTCATTTAATTTCATTGATAACTATTTATGAAGCCTCCAAAATTGAACAAATCACTTTTTTATCGAAAACTTTTTTTTATTCAATTGTGAAGGAGGTGGCTCATACTGTTCGATAAATTATAGATTTTTTTCTGAATTCATTGATATCCATTTCAAATCTATGCTATTTGTTTTTCTATTTTGTTGAATTTTTTTAAACATAAAAAATCACTTTCAATATAGTTTTTCTTGAAATTTAACGTAGTTGCCTTTGCAAAAATCATGTCTAATAATGAAATGTGAGTAACTACCTTTTTGTGAATAATAGCCTTTTGGTTCTCTCTTTTGTTTAGGTATAAGTAGGTACTATTGCAAAGTATAAGGATCAATAAAAATTATTTTGAAAGTGATTTTTTATTTTTAAATAAAAATAAAAGAGAAAAACAAAGAGCATGGATTTGAAATGGATATCAATGAATTCAGAAAAAAAAATCTATAATTTATTGAACACTAGGAAGCACCACTTGAAAAAAGAGTTTTCAATAAAAAAGTGATTTCTTCAATTTCGTAAATAGTCATTAATGAAATAAAATCAAAAATTATATTTTTGCCTTGGACTTTACCTGCCGTAGAACAAATTTTAGTATTCCAAAGCATTTTAGATGAATGTCTTAAAATGCTTAAGAAAACTGGACATCGACTCAAAAATTCGCGAAAATATCATTATATACTCAGAAATGTTGTCTTGAATCCAAGTATGTAAAAATTGAAAGTTGCGGTCATTTCCGAGTAAACCAGAAATGGTCTCGTACCGTTCTTTATGCCCAAAAATTCATTTTTACAGGTAGTTTATGCAACCCAAATTTCAAATTGATAAATTAAAAAGTAAAGGAAATATAGGGGGGAGCCTCTAGCCTGTGGCACCCGGTATATTATGAGAGATATTAAGATAACCCCTTGCCAATGGGGTGGGTGATTAATTTTCTTTTCTGGTACTTATTGTCCTGAAAAATATGTTAAATAATTGCAAACACCAAAAATAGTCACTTTCATTAACTTTTAAACGATTTTAGAATGTTTCTTCAAGAGTATTAGTTATGTTTCTCTCTTTAGGCTAATCTAGTAGGGATAAATTATTAATGAAACATCTGCATCTATAGGTGAGGTCTGGCAACAGTGCCGGGACTGGTATAGTCTATTAGGTAAGTCATTATGATACACACGGGTCTGAAAAGGCGGTTGAACGCGTCGGTCCTGGGAACGATTATTGAATTTGGCAAAAAAAATAATCTCCATATTTTCTTACCCCTATTTGGTTGCTCTTAATTGGGGCAATAAGTACGAATATAAAACATAATATATACTACCCTTACTCAATTATTTCTAGTGGGTCTGAGTTCTCTGATGAACATGTCGGGACTGAGAGCGTCGATTGGTTCAATATATATATATATATATATATATATATATATATATATATATATATATATATATATATATATATATATATATATATTTGTATTTCCGCTTATACAGACCAATTTCGTTATATTACACCGACGTTCCCAGACCCTGCCGCGGGCTTGTCAACGTTTTCCCTTATTTTCTGGTAGAAAAGGATGGGTAGATAGTGGGGACGAAATTTTAAGAGGGTCTGTTAAAACAGTTTTGTATGTCATATACAGTTTTAGTTCCAGACCCAACTGGGTAGGGGGCGTGAACGTCAATACTGTATATTGTATATAAAATCGGGGACTGGCAAGGTGTTATGCTGACTTCTACAGACCCGAAATCTGGCAAAACTCTATCGGGTCCAAGGAAGTAGGTAAACTATGAAAATTTCGTGGATGATATTAACTTGTATCATTTATTTGAATAAGAAACTATTTTAGGTTAGTTATATGAATTAATACAAAAGTACAACTCAGATATGATTTTTATTTATACAGTACAGTAGAATTTATTATTTTCGGCGACAACATTCCACTAGAAATTTTATCATCGATTCCTATGGTATTATGACCTTCTGATTACGAAAAAAATATTTGCGCCCAAAAATTTCCGGTGCGTCAAAAGTCAATATGCAATTTTTGACGCGCTTTCACGAATTTTTACTTATCTGCTTATATCTTGTACTAGAAATCGAATGGGAATTTTAAAAATACTTTTTTGAAATAAAATTCTTACAAAATATAGACCTGTCCATTGGTTTGTATAGAAAAAAAATAGAAAACACAAAAAATGGCCGAAAAAATCAAAATTGAATATCTTTTCGATAAGAAGGAGTAATTTCACCAGTTTTGGCAAAAATGAAACTCATCTATGGTCAAATAGAATGGTCAAAGATGGCGGACGAAATAAATTTTTTAATTCTTTGTCAAGTATCAAGGAGACATTGTGCGTCACCTTTCTTTTTTTTTTGTTCGATTGTAGGTACTTTTAGGTACCTTTAAATGGATAAATTTCATTTTTTTTTTTATTTAAAAAATGTGCATGTGTGAAAAGGAAATTTATTAAGCATACGCATAGTAAATCAACAAATTGGGTGAAAAATAGGAGGGTCAAAGAAAATGCATTTTTGAAAATGAAAAAATGAACTTTTGAAAATAAAAAAAATTGAACTTTATCCTCTTAAAGTACCTAAAAAAATCCTACAATAGAAGAAGAAAAAAAGTGACACACAATGCCTCCTTGATACTTGACGAAGAATTATTTTTTTTTACTTTGTCCGCTATCTTTGACCGTTCTATTTAACTTACAGCATTCAGGTTTCGTGTATTATATTTGACCATTGTTGAGTTTTATTTTTGCCAACTTTCGAATAGACTCAATTTTGATTTTTTCGACCATTTTTGGTATTTTCCATTTTTTCCAATATGGCGGATTGACCCATACATATCGGACAGGTCTGTTTTTTAAGAATTTTATTTCAAATAAGCCAGTATTTTTAAAGCTCCCATTCGATTACTAGTACAAGGTATATTAAGCAGATAAATAGAAAATCCGTGCAAGCGTGTCAGAAAATGCATATAACTTTGGACGCCCCAAGAATTTATGAACGTTTTGGGCGCAAATATTTTTTTTTTCGTAATCAGGAGATCATAATACAATAAAATTTCTAGTGCAATGTTGGCGCTGAAAAAAAATGAAATAAACCATTCATTTTTTTTTTTTAGTCCAGTCAGCTAAAATGACCAAAATCTCTAATTTGAGTGCTAATGAATTGATTTTGATGAAATTTTGTGCAATGTGTTTGTAATGACGTTAATAAAAAAGTTGAAAAATACTAGAATAGGAAATGATCGGAAGGGGTAAAAAACCTTTTATCATGGAGAATTAGATAAAAAAAACAGTATATTTACCTTTTTTGGCCCAAAATAAGATGTTTTTAACCCTTTGATTTTTTTCGAGATATGACTACTCGAAAATTTCTAAAAGTGGGGGAGGGGAAAAGTTGAAAAAAAATCTGGAAAAATTCAGATGAATGTATCATCGAAATACAAGACATTTTTTATTTGCAACGTTTCTGTAAAATGCGTTTTAACCGAGTTTTTCGGAAAATCATGAAAAACTACCTCTTTCTTTGACTTTGTAGCGCTTTAAAAATATGTAATTTAAAAATTGGAAAAAATCCAGACGTATGCATTGAGGCTTTCTAAACATTTTTTGTCTCTTGGAATTTTTTTAAACTTGCTAATTTTCCGAGTTAGAGGCAGTTTTTCAAGATAAATAATGTACATTTTTTGCACACTAAAAAATACATGAAAATTCGAAAAATGAGTGTGATTTATATAATATATATATTATAAAAAAATATGAAACCTATATAGTTATTCCATTTTTAATATAACTTTTAAAATGAAAATGTGAAAAAGTTTTCCGGAAAAATTTATAAAAATGTAGTATGTTTTTCAAATTTTTAAATTACATATTTTTAAAGCGCTACAATTTCAAAGGGGGCAGTTTTTCATGAAAAACTCGGTGAAAACGCACTTTACAGAAAAATTGCAAATAAAAAAAAGGGCTAGTATTTCGATGATACATTCACCCGATTTTTTTTTCAACTTTTACATTTTCCCTCCCTCATTTTTAGAAATTTTCGAGTGGCCATATCTTGAAAAATATGCATTTTTTGAAAAAAAAACATCTTATATTGGGCCAAAAAAGGTAAATATTTTTTTTTCATTTTCGACCTAATTCTACAAGTTACGGAACCCCTTCCGATCATTTCCTACTCTAATTCTTTTTTTCAACTTTTTTATTAACGTCATTACAAACATATTGTACAGAGTTTCATCAAAATCCATTAATTGGATTGGTTGACTGGACTAATTCGACTGTAATATGGCACTTAAACTTTATTTTACACGATATGTATTAAATATTAGAGAGTTGATTCTCACCCAACCAGATACGTCAAAATTATCTGGGTGAGCAGATATTAAATTTAAACACTCTTGTTTTTAGGAGGTCTTCTTTCATTTATGTTTCTTTTTTTCGCAATATCTTAACTACATATGACCGATCTTCTCCCAATTTGGCAAGGAAACATTTTTTAGGCTAGGAAGCAATAATTTGTGTATTACATTATGCCAGCCCGTGGAGTGCGCCTCATGAGCTATACCTGATGAATATTTTTTCTCTTTTTTTATTACGAAACGTAGTGACACTTTTGACTAGAAAATCTCATGCAGGAGTCATTTCTACGTAAAAAAAGATACACTTGATAGAACTTGATAACCGACGAGAAAACCGTCGTAGAGATCTCAAAAATTCTTTGAAAACAAACCCAATTTGAAAAGGAAAAATTGTATCTATTGAAAAATGTGCTTTGGTATCATTTACGTACAATTCATTAGTTTGACATTTTGACAAAAATAAGACGTCACCAAAGCACACTTTTCATAAATACAATTTTTCCTTTTGAAATTGGGCTTGTTTTCAAAGAATTTTCTCGAAAACGGTTATAATTGTGTACCTTTCTTACGTAGAAATGACTCCTGCATGAGATCTTCTTTTCTTTCAGCTTCAAAAGTGCCACTACGTTTCGTAATAAAAAAAAAGAAAAAATATTCATTATCAGGTATAGCTCATGAGGCGCCCTCCATGGGCTGGCGTAATGTAATACAAAAATTATTGTTTCTTAGCCTAAAAAATGTTCCCTTACGAAATCGGGAGAAGAGCGGTCAACAGATAGTTAAGATATCGCAAAAATAAGAAAAAAAAAATTACAATTTAGACACCCTGTATCTTTTTCCGCAGCAACAATTTACTAAAGCATGTTTGGTTATATCCTCATATTTTGGTCCAAAGAATCTACCCTTGAACTATGGCCTATTATTAATCGTCCACCCTGTATAATGCACGGCCTGCACTTTTGCTAATTGAAATATTTATTAAAAAAAAAAATAAGTTACGTACTTTAAACACCATATTAAATATTTTTTTATTAATTTTGGGTGGTATGCTTCAGGTTAATATTATCCAAAAGTAAAATATAATGTATAGAACAAGTTCGATTGTTTAAATAGTAGAGACTTAAAATAGGTGGCAACGCCGCTGGGCCTGACGACGTAGAGAATTCGCGATATTTTATATATAGCGGGATCAGCAAGGCGGTATTTTAATAAGGGTTTGTTAACATTGATTTAATCATATATTTTTTTTTAAGTTTGTTTTACTTTACCCCATTCAGATTCTCTGAAATTGTAATATCAAAACTGTTGAAAGAATTATGACCTTACCGGTGATAAAACATACATATTATACAAGAGGAACTGTCCACCCCCATCTGTGCCCCCCTCCAAACTACAAAAACTAAAGTGCAAAAAAGTGCTGTAACCCAAATTATCAAGATATATAATAAAATACCTAATGAAGTGTACGGACGTTGAATGTTTTCTTCACCACTTATACTTACACTGCATCTGTCTCGAAAATAATCATACATATTTTATAGGGTTCACTTATTTTTAATAATAACAATAATAATAATAATAATAAAAGCTTTTTATTGATATATACATAACACATACATACACTGCGTTTTTCCGAATGTGTAACCCCCTTCTGGACAGCCTTGGCTTTGGATTTGGAGGTTGTCTACTATCTGTGGTGTGTTTATGTTATGTTTTATACATATCAAAAGGCCTTCGACCGAGGTCTTTCAGCCTGTTTTTTTCATAACAAATAAGTCATTTACAAAGCTGTTGTACTAATCATAAATACATACTGTATAGTAAAAAAACGTTTACATTGAATACTTAAATTTCAACAATATTAAGGAGACTTGAACTTGGAGAGTCTGGTAATAAACAATATGTTGTATTATTTCCCTATTACGATGACGATTGGCAAATTTTAAAGATAGCTCTTCCAATCTTTCGAGAATAGGCTGAATATTTGTTTTGCTGTAAAGCATTCGTTTGAAGGATTATGAAGTGGATTTGTGAGGTGATGAATTTTTGTTATAATTCTCAGGGCTGTAGTTTCTGCCGTTCTTATACAGTTTTTTAGTAGTTCGGGTATTTATACTTTTGTTTTTGTAGATTAAAGCTCTGAAGTGTTTGGCTCTTGTTGTCGTATGGCTTTTTATTAATTTGGTGTGGTGTTTTAAATTCAATTTGTGATCTAGCAGAATTCCAAGGTATTTAGCAGTTAGGGAAGGCATTATTTGATGATTCCTGATCAATATCGAAGGGGAAGTGGGTGACAGCAAGTGATTAAATATTAGGAACTGTGTTTTCAAGGGGTTGCACAGTGTGTTAAATTTGTAATCTAGCTAGACAAAACCTAAATTTCTAAAATTCTGAAATAAAGAATAATAAAATCAAAAATGGTTTTTCAGATTTCTCTTACTTATTAAGTTCGGCAACAGTGAAATCAGCACTAGTTATCAAGTGCCAGTTAGAGGTGTATAGTAGTTTACCAACAGTCCTATTCGTGTATGCGTAGCAGAAAGGTTGTGCGATTTTTTTCTGTATTGTTAGTAAACAAATTTTGAGCTGTGCCGTTATACATCCAGGTATGTATTACTTATTTTTTTAATATTAGGGCTTTCTAATATCAGTAAGCACCAACAGGCTATATATACATCAATGACTTGGAGGGGTTTAATATGGAGCATATTTATTGAGCAATAAGTATTGTAATCGGACAATTTCAGATGCCCTACCAAGATCTGCTTTATTTTACAACATTTACAGATCATGGTATTGTCCTTATTTATCGCCTAAATTTGCTTATTCTATAAAAAAAAGTTTTTTTCAGGACCGAGTATTCCTCGCATGGCGCAGTAATTTCGAGTTTAAAATCATATCAAGACAAAAGTGGAGGTGGTAAGAGTTTCCCCCCAGAAGTGATTCAATTAGTGGCCGAACCAAATATAAAATTCCTTGAAACTTAAGCCGAAGACATAGCAACAAAGCTCGATTTTGACTTAAGTGACTACCGATATAATAATTAAATGTCTTAAATTTATTTTGTTTATATTTCATGTTTTGTAATAAAATCCATACCTTTCTCTACATTCTGTTTATGAAAACAATATTTATTACCCATGTAAACAATTTTCCTTGCAAAATTCCTATTTTTATTTTTAGATAGGCTGTTGCAAGGCGGCATTTTGATATGAACCACTTTAATTTTTGCTTTTTTAATGTCAGATATGGGTTCAGTGACACAAAATACCCCGGTTATCAGAAAGTGTTGATTTTGGGATGGCAATAAGAGCAACCGAGAGCTGCAAGCGAGAGCGAAGCATGCAATCGTGTACTGGTAGACGTCTTTATTGTGGGAAGTCGGTTAAATCGTTGAAACTAGTACAATACCAAAACAAACGCTTTCCGATTCTGTACAGGAATTACTGTCATTTCGATTTTGTTAGTGAAGGATATCAAAGCAGTATATATTATAAAGTGGTGAAAGTGGTGAGCCTTGTGGAATTCCTTGTTCAGGGATGAATTTTTCGGACACGTTTACTTTTATGTGATGCTCTCTGTTTTCAAGAAAATTCTTTACTATATGAATTAAGTAATCTGGTATATCTAAATGTTTTAATTTATATAAAAGACCGATGTGCCACATACTGTCAAACGCCTTTTCTATGTCCAGAAATATTGCTACTGATTTCAAGTTTTTGTGTTTTGCAGTTTGCACATTTGATGTTAATATGGACAAAGGATAAATTGTTCCACACTTTTCCTTAAATCCAAATTGAAATTTTGGTATATTGTTCTGCACTAATTCCTGAATTTTAGCCCTTATTATTTTTTCAAAAAGTTTTCCAAGCACTGGCAAAAGTGTTATAGGTCGATAATTATTTGCAATAGTGTTGTCCGAATTTGGTTTAGGAATTGTTATTATTATTTGTTCCTTTTTCCAGTCGCCTGGAAAATAACAGTGGCTTACGCAATATACAAGAATAGTGATAATATATCTATGTATTGCATAATCAAGTTTTTTCACTATTGTCCAAGGAATGCTGTCGTATTCTGGCGAAGTATTCTTTTTCGCAGCTAATATCTGAAAATATTCTTCTTCATTTAATTTATGGTTGCTAGGTGCCAAATTTTGATTGAAATATTGGTCATACCATTCGTTTACTTCTTCATACAGTTGTTGGTTAAAATTATGCACTAGTTCACAAGTTCAAATATGTGTTAATTATTGATAAAGTTCGTAAAAATATGAGTGAGGACTCAAACAGTTCAAGACGAAAATAAAACGATACTTACTTGATAAAGCTTTTTATAGTATACGAGAATGTATGAATCTACATCATTTATAGATAATGTACTTTGTATGTACTGATGCATTATTCTTGAAATAATTACTACATATAGTTTCCTTAGTACATAAAAAATGTGGAATAAACCCAGGGGCGGCTGGTGAAATTTCAACAATTTTTTTCTAGTCTGTGGCGCATGGGTCCCATACGAAATATGGGAAATAACATCTAGAGAAGCACTCCTCTAACGACCTCTAAAAAATTTTGAAAAAGCAGTTTGCGAAAAATTTTTTCAAAATTCGATTGACCCCCCTAGGTCTAGTGACTCCTGTTTAAAATTAATTTTTTTTGTCATATACATTTTATTTTTCATAAAAATACAACAACAGGTTTTGAAGTTTATGAAAATATTTTCATTATTAACTGAAACACAATGAACTGAAATTTTGTAATTTACAATTTAACAAATGACTAGAATGGGCTAAAGCCCATTCTAGCAATTTAACGTTTCAATCAATTTAATATTTGAAATTTCTTGACAATTTGACATTTTTCCGAAAATTTAACATTTTTTAATAACTTTACATTTTTTGAAAATTTGACTTTTTTTTGAAATTTGACATATTTTTAAAAAATTTTACGTTTTTTGAAAATTTTTCATTTTTTTTGAAAAATCATTCTTTTGAAAATTTTATATTTCTGAATATTTGATTTTTTTAGAAAATTTGACATTTTTAAAAATTTGATTTTTTAAAAAATGTTCATTTTCTGAAGATTTGACATTTTTCTGAAAATTTGACGTTTTTTGAAAATTTGGTTTTTAGAAATTTTAAATTTTTTAAAAAATTTGACCATTGTTGAAAATTTTAAATTTTTCTGAATATTTGATTTTTTCAGAAAATTTTACATTTTTATGACAATTTGACATTTTTCTGAAACTTTGACATTTTTTGAAAATTTTAAATTTTTCCGGATTCTGTCTATTTTCAAGTTTCATAAAAATTTGTCATCTTTCTGAAAATTGGACAATTTTTGAAAATTTAACATTTTTCTGAAAATTTGACATTTTTCCGAAAATTGACATTTTTTCTGAAAAGTGAAATTTTTTCAAAAATTTGACATTTTTCCGAATTTTTTCCGAAAAGTGACATTTCTCCGAAAATTTGACATTTTTCCGAAAACTTGGCATTGTTCTGAAAAGTAACGTTTATCCGAAAATTTGATATTTTTCTAAAAAGTGACACTTCCCCGAATATTTGACATTTTTCTGTAAAACGACATTTTTCCGAAAATTTGACATTTTCTGAAAAGTGACATTTCTCCGAAAATTATTTTTGGGACGTTGGTGTATTTTTGATTCACTCGGATTTGTTTTTTCTTCAATAGTTCCACCTACGTTTCAAATATCAAGTCGATATCTGTATCCGTTCGTCGTAAGAATTTTTCATTTTTGTGACGTAAGTGTACTTTGATTCACTCGAATTTATTTTTTCTTCAATAGTTCCACCTACGTCTCAAATATGAAGTCGATGTCTCTACCTGCTCCTCTGTTGTAAAAATTTTTCTTCTTTGTGACGTCACGTAGACGTAGGTGTATTTTTAATTCGCTTGTATGCCGTCTGCCTACAACATTTCCACCTTCGTTTCAAATTTCAATTCGATATCTACAACCGTTCCCGAGTTATCAGAGAAATCATTTGGAGGCTCTGCCACTTTAAGAAATATCACTTTGTACATCACACTTTACTTATGCGGTAAAACAAATGACATTATTATCGATCGAAATTTGCCGGCTGGTGTCATCTATTGAACGGTTGTTTACCATTTGGCAAGTAAAATAACTGAGGACACTTATGCAGATCGACAGTTTATAAATTGTCCTTGGTTTCAATCTGCATCGCGCAAAAAACACGAAACAAATGTCAATTTAGACAAATCGCCCTGTATATGACTTTTTGTCGCCTCGCAGATTGACAGCAGTGGACGAATCTGATTGGACGATTCAGAAAATCGATATTTAGTTATGACGTAGGCACGGGCGGGATGAAAAAAAAAATTAAAAAATCCTCCACTTTGACCGCTCCTAGCTCGTTAATTTTTGGAGTATGACAATTTAAAAAAAGAAGACTTTTAGATAATTTAATTCTGTACAAATTCGTTAGGGCGAAGTTTTTTGGCCTAGGAGCCACCATTTAGGAGTTATGGAGGTTTTAAGCGAAAAATGTACCATTTTGAGTCGTTCATCGCCATACATTCGGGTCGATTTCTCCGAAACGAAAGTATTTAGGATAATTTGGAACTGGGCGATTCCTCAAGAGTTTATCCGGACCCTTGTGAAAATTTATTTTTGAGCTAGCTGCAGCCGTTTCCGAGATATAAACGAAAAAAGAGTAACGCTTTGGAGTCGAAAAACATGCAATCTTAAAATGTTCATATTTTTAGAAATACACCAGCGGGACGACCGTACGATGTCGCGATGGAAAAAGGAAGAGTTCTAGTTGATCCGCATCGTAAATTGCATAGGGCAAATCGAAAATTCGGCTGGACACGAACGAATGAAAAGTGGCATTTTTTGACATTTCAACAAAATTGCAAAATACAACGACACGACAAAGGGAGCATCGTGAATAAAAAGTGAGGTTCGTAAAAATGCGTCCAGAAAGAGACGGGCGAATTTAATTAGTTAATTAAGAAGTTAATCGTTAAATGGAATCGACGAAATGTAGCCTATACCAGAAAGGATTTTATTTTATGTCCGTCAATACCGTTTCGCGTCCAGAGAATTGAGCGTGACAAAAGCCTTTGTTATTGTAAATTTGCAAAGAGTAAGGAGTACAGCCCGTTCCGATTTTAATATATAAACCGCTCTGCTGATAAAATTTCAATTCGTTGTATCTCAGTTAGTAATGGAAATATTTTCATAAACTTCAAAACCTGTTGTATTTTTATGAAAAGTAAAATGTACATGACAAAAAAAAATTAATTTTAAACAGGAGTCCCTAGACCTAGGGGGGTCAATCGAATTTTGAAAAATTTTTTCGCAAACTGCTTTTTCAAAATTTTTTAGGAGTCGTTAGAGGAGGGCTTCTCTAGATGTTATTTCCCATATTTCATATGGGTCCCATGCGCCACAGACGAGAAAAAAATTGTTGAAATTTCACCAGCCGCCCCTGAATAAACCCTTAAATGTGTGTTAATTATTTAAGTATGTTCATATTGTATTTCATTTTCTGTCCCAGAGTTTTACATCGTATTGTCATGTTATTTTTGCATATTATACTAATCTATTGATATATTTTACCTTATTACCTTATTTTGTCCATGTTGTACACTTTGTTTTTAATAATCGATTTTAACTATAATGTTTAGTCTTATATATTTTAATCATACTTACTATTTTTACATTACTTAGCTTATTTAGCAAATGTTTTGACATGTGTAAACACTTTTGTGAATTTTAACACTAATAAAGTATCTATCTATCTATCTATCATTGGATTCGGAATGACGTCTAGAAAAATGTGCAAGTTTCAAACCCACACATAAACAATTCCAAAGTTATAAACAAATGAAATGAAAAAAATAACGAGTTTCGTTTTTTGCAAATAACTCGAAGACTATTAATATTTAAGAAATTTTCAAAAATGATTCTTAAAGAGGAAGATATTTCCAACAAAAAAGTCCCGACTCCAAGAACTCTATCTCTATTATTAATAATTTTAATTCAATGTTGAAGATAGGCTCAACGCGGCGAACGCTAAGCCATTACGATGCTCTGAAACCAGGCGTTACAAGTAAACAAATTTCTTTTATGCTATTAAATATCAATTTAAAAATTTAAAAAAATATATGGTATTATTTAGACACTTAACCCTTTGAGGACAGCAGCGGACTGCGCTTGCGGATTTGTCCGTTTGCAGCCACGAACTTCAGATATGTACGGCTTAACAAACTTAATATTTTTATGAATTTAGGGGAAATGTCAATAAAAAAATGCTAATAATAGAAATAAAACTTTTATTTACCAAACATAAAATACAAATATGTAAAATAGCAAAAAAATAAAATAAAAAAAAAAAAAAAATTGAACTAACGGTGGGAGGACTATATCTCGTTGGAAAAAAAAATTTTCACCGATTTTTCATAAAATAAGCCTATTGTTAATTAACAAATTTTTTTAGAGTTTGCGTTTATATGTCAAGTCGGATAATTGTTAAACAAAAGCCACTCAAATTATTTCGTTTCGTGGAGACCTTATGTCAACTATACTTTATGAGATTATGACACTGCGATGTTTTTAATTGTTATAGTCTATTAGTTATTAATTATTTAAGCTAACAAAAAACTAAAAAATGAGAAAGAGAGGTTGAAATTTTGTTTTTATTAAATTTAATTATTATTACTGTTTTTATATTCAAAAATACTATAAGACTGCATAAACTTTAAATTTTTAGTGCTCCTTATTTAAAAAAATTTTATAAACAAATAGATAAATTACGTATTATTGAAAAATTTTTTTTGCCATTTTATTTGTTATAAAATATGATTTTTAAAAACAGAAACTTTTCTTAAAATAATTTTTTAATTGTTTATAATATTTTTTTCCTTTTTTTATTATTTAAACAAATTATTAAGAAAAAATTTTATTCTTAAAATTAATTATTTGCAATTCTCTACAAGATAATAGAAATTTTTTTTGTTGTTAATTTATTTGTTTATTTAATAAACCATTTGTTATTAACAATCGCCGAATGTGTTTATATTTTTTTAGATAGAAAAAAAATAACAAAAACAACCGTATACAAAATATTTCTTAATATTTAAAATTCTTTAAAATTTTATGAAGTTGATATTTTATTTTATGGAGGAACCAGATATATTTTTGTTATATATTTTTATATTTATATACTATGTTTTTTTTTTTAGATATTTACAGTTTACAAATATTTAAAAGTGTTTCTAATACATGTTTTGTTTTGCATTTACTGGGTAATTTAGTTTATTTGTAGACATCTAAATGCCAAGGAAAGGTTGATGGGACCGATAGCCCAGCGAAGATAAGTAAAGAAGACACTAAAAAGTTGAAAAAGAAATTGAACCGCTCCCCAAAAAAGGTCGCTAAAAATTATGAAATAAAATTTTACGGTCGCCCAGTTAACTGAACCTTAATATTGTTATTGAAGTCGCCTAAAAATATATTTCAATTCATTATTTGTTTATTTTTACACCGGCTTCAATTTCAATATTAGGTAATAAAGTTCAATTAACTAGGTGATATTGAAATTTTATCTCATTATGTTTATAGCAGAGATGTGCCGAGAAAACTTTCCATATTTAATAAAAGTCTGTAAAAGTCATGTAAATAATATAACTGTATGCACTTATTTGGTATCAAAATGAAGCTTGCGTCATCATGAATCAGATTTCACCATAAAATAGCTTATCAATATACCCAATAGAAAGTTAGAAGGAAAACTTTCTGGAAACATTCCGTTTTGAAAATTCCGAAAGTTTCAGGAAGTTTTCCTTCTAACTTTCCATTGGGTATATTGATAGCCTATTTTATAGTGAAATCTGATTCGTGATGATGCAAGCTTCATTTTGGTACTAAATAAGTGCATACAATTATATTATTTACATGATTTTTACAGACTTTTATTATATATGGAAAGTTTCCTCGGCACATCTCTGGTTTATAGCGACTTTTCCTGAAGGAAATGTTTCTTTGAAATGTTTCTTGGGTAGGACATCTCTAGTATCTACAATATATCTGAAACGTTTCTGTAACAGTTCCAGGACCGTTTCATATTTTTCAGTATATCCATTCTTTGAGATGTGTCGGAAACATTTTTGTAAATACTCATAAATGAGTCGGGCATGTCTATTAAAATGTTTCATTGAAACGTTTCTTAGGTAGGACATTTCTGCAATGAGTCTAGAACGTTTCTGTCGTGTTTCTAGAAACATTTCATGTTTCAGTATATGCATTCCAGAAACATTTCTGGAACAGAAAAATGTTTAGTGGGTAACAATTATCCGACTTGACATATATCCGACTTGACATATAAACGCAAACTCTAAAAAAATTTGTTAATGGGCCTTTCCCACTATTTTTTTTTATTGTGTTATTGGAAAGATCCCATCAAAATATTACTAAAAATGAATTTTAATTTTTTTTCTGAACGCATAAAATACCACAGAAAATATTCAAATATTCCATAAATCAACAACAGATTTAAACGATAGCATTCAGGCGGCAATGTAACGTCATCATAAACTACACCAATCAATATGATCTTAAAAGGTGATTCTGATAATTTACCTGTTGTGAACACTTTTATATTGAGAATATGAAATTTTTAAGCGCCGACTAGCCCACTAAAAGAAAGTTAATAACAATATACACATACGTTAAAATGATCACAACAGAAAAATCCAGGAGCAGTATAAACACCAGGAACTTTTGCAACTTTCCACCACCATTTTCAAATTTCTAAATTTGTTGGGACGCGCAAAAATAACTTGGTAGTATTTTCACTAGTGTTTGAACACACTAGTACAAAACAAACACTTGTAAGCAGCATTTTCTAATTATAAATTCAATTCAATTCAATTCAATTCTTTATTCGTGTTAATACAATAAACTGTTTACACATGTCAAATTAGTAAGTAAAGTAATAAAAGTAATAAACTACAATAACGATGATGTGAACAAACTAACAATAAACAATTAATGTAAAATATAAAATGGAAATAGTTGTATCTTTTAAGTTCCTATACAAAATCTGAAAAATTGTTATTACAGAATTCATTTGGTGAATAAAAACATTTATTGAGCAAATACTCCTTGATTTTGTTTTTAAATAACACAGGCCCACAAAAAAAAAGTTGTCTGCGCCGGGGTACTTGACCATACCTATCCCTTGTATTTTGAGCCGCTGAACACGAATCTGACCTTAGTTTTTCCCCAGGACGTCAGGTTTTTTTTTAACAGCAAATAAATATATAAATATTACGATTCAACAGACTTTTTTTGCTGTTAAAAAAAAACCAGATGTGTTGGGAAAAAACTAAGGTCAGATTCGTATTCAGCGGCTCAAAATACAAGGGATAGGTGTGGTCAGTACCACCGCGCAGACCACTTATTTTTGGTTGCCACTGTGCCACACTCAGTGTGGCACAATCCTACACAAAAAAAGTCATCTGCGCGGGGGTACTGACCACACCTATCCCTTGTATTTTGAGCCGCTGAATACGAATCTGACCTTAGTTTTTCCTGAGCACGTCAGGTTTTTCTTTTAACAGCAAATAAATATATAAATATTAGACTTTTTTGCTTTAAAAAAAAAACCTGACGTATAGGGGAAAAATTAATGTCAGATTCGTGTTCAGCGGGTCAAAATACAAGGGATAGGTATGGTCAATACTCCGGCGCAGACAAATTTTCTTTTTTGTGGGCCTGTGTAATCTTGGTTGCAGGTTTTTGATATTACTTGGGAGGAGATTGAAAAATTTAGGTCCAAAATAGGAAATGCTTGTACGTGATTTATATACTCTATGATAATCCAAGCTAGTTTCATAATTATGTACATCGTTATGCATTAGATACCACCCGCTGTTATTTTTTACGTACATAAGACATTCAAGTATAAATAAACATGGAAAGGACAGAATCTTTAACTCAATGAAACTCTTTTTACAGTCTTCCCTATATCCTAGCCCATCAATTAATCGCACAACTCTGCGTTGAAGACTGAATAATCTTGAGGCCGAAGGTGCATGGCCCCATGCTAAAATTGCGTAACTTAGCTTAGTTTGGATTAGTGCACGGTAGACAGTTTAAGTACTGGCTGGGCTACAATTCCTATCAAGTTTCTTATGACAAAGATATTAGTTGTCAGGCTTTTTGCTACAAGATTCACATGTGCCTCCCATGTAAGTTTAGGATCTAAGTGTACACCCAAAAAGCGAACTGGCTGAGGATTATTCCATTCCTTAGCCTCTCGCAGTGTAAAGATAATGGTCTCAGATTTACTGCTGTTGAGACTGAGTTTATTAGCTGCAAATCAGTTTGTCACCTTTGACTGTGCATCCTCGATATTTTTAAGCAGTAAGGAAAGCTGTTTATTTTTGGATACTACAGTGGTATCATCCGCGAATAGTATAAAGTCATTGTTGGGTACACTTGATGTTATATCGTTGACGTATATTATAAACAGGATAGGACCCAACACCGAACCCTGAGGAACACCATGTTCGATGATATCAACATTGGAATGTATGTCATTAACAATTACTTGTTGTTTTCTGTTGGAGAGATAAGAGTTTATAAGTTGTAGTGAATTATTGTGAAACCCATAGTAATGCAGCTTTTCTATGAGTATTTCAACAGATATACAGTCAAAAGCTTTAGTTAAATCACAGCATAGAGCTCTAACAAATTCGCCTTTATCGTAACTAGCTGATATTATTTTAGTTAGTTTATTTATAGCCATTGTAGTCAAGTGGTTCGTACGAAAACCAAACTGTGCTTTATTAAATAAGTTATTAATATCAAAGTATCTATTAATCCTGGATTTAAGGGCTTTTTCAAAAATTTTTCCAATAAGCGGAATTATAGATATTGGCCGAAAGTTGGCTGGCTCATTTAGGGAGCCTTTTTTGTGAATAGGTATAACTTTTGAGATTTTTAGAATATCAGGAAATGTATTACTTTGCAAGCACATGTTAAACAGATCAGTTAGTGGTACTACTAAGTAGTCAGCAATGTTTTTGATGATTGTCGTATTTATTCCAAAGATGTCCTTACTGTTTGTATTTTTGAGGGAGGAGATATGTCATAGATTTCATCGTAACTGATATTCTCGAATTGAAATTGAGTTTGGGTTTTTCCAATATCAGAGCATTCCATATATTCTGAGTTAGAATACACAGGAGTCGGAAACTCATCTATTACCTGCCTTGCAACATTAATAAAGTAATTATTTAGTTCATCAGGTGAAAGCGTTGTGTGATTGTGAGTATTTTTGGTGAGCCTGTGACTATTAATCACATTCCAAGTTGCTTTTTGCACATTTCCTGATTCACAAATGTAAGCTTCATAGGCCCTGCACTTTGCTCTTTTAATTGCAAGTTTGTATTGCATCCGATATCGTCTAAGGACATCCCTACACGCGTTGCTATTAGTATGTTTTGCAGCTTCGATAATAAAATTAAGATTTTGTCTCATTATCTTAAGTTCATTAGTAAACCAGTTAACTTTAGGTGTATTATCAGCTGTAGCCTTTACTGTTTTTTCAGCAAATGCTGTGTTCATTCCTGTAACCAGAATATTTATCAGTTTATCGAATTTATTGTTAACCCCGACTTTCCCATCATAAATAAAGTCCCAGTTAATATTAGTGATAAAGTTTTTAAGTAATTGCAATCCTGCCGCACGTCTTGGTCTTATTTTTATATATTTAGGTGTAGTGGTAGTGTGATTGCGTAAGGTTATTGTTATAGCATGGTGGTCTGATAAATGTGGATCGTAACTAGAGGTTTCAAAGTCATCAATGTGAGCATTAGTAAAAATATTATCTATACAGTTGTTTAGGTAAAATATCATATCAAACATAAACAATGGAAAGTGAGGTTATCGAATATGATTTGAGCATTTCAGTACAGCGTTGCCAGATGGCACTGATATTATACCATATGTGAACCAAAATGATAAAATAATAAAAAATAGAGAATATAAACATGATATATAGATTTTAGACTGAAAAGTTGGTAGAATTTTTGCTTTTATTTAGTATCAGGTTAACAAAGAGTACGTTGTAATGAAAAAAATGTACTATTCAAAGCAGACAGTTGATATCGGAAATACGATGTTCACGTAAAAAGACATACACCTGGCAATAGACCCTTTAAAAATACGACTGACGTTGCAAGCATCACGCTTTAGAACTCATGTTTTAAATTAAGTGAAATAAAACTGATTTTGTAAAGTAAATATTTGGTAGAACATTGCAAGAAACTAAATTAATATAAAATTATATCAGTTTATTATATGGTTTGGGCATGGTGAAATAGTAAAATTCAGTCATGCGGGAAAGGCCCATTAACAATAGGCTCATTTCATGAAAAATCAGTGAAAAATTTTTTTCCAATGGGAAATTGTTCCTTTAAGTGTCTAAATAATACCATTTTTTTAAATTAATATTTAATAGCATAAAAAGAATTGTTTACTTGTAACGGCCGATTTCAGAGCATCGTAATGCCCTATTTTCAACATTAAATTAAAATTATTAATAATAGAGATAGAGTTCCGGGAGTCGGGACTTTTTTATTGGAAATTTCTTCCTCTGTAAGAATCTTTTTTGAAAATTTCTTAAATATTAATAGTCTTCGAGTTATTTGCAAAAAACGAAACTCGTTATTTTATAACTTTTGCAATTGTTTATGTGCAGGTTTGAAACTTTTCCACATTTTTCTAGATATCATTCCGAATCCAATGAGCTCTCACTCATATTTTTACAAGCTTTATCAAGAGTTAATACGTATTTGAACTTGTGAACTAGTGTATTAGGGGAGTCTTCCTGTTTATATGTTTTTTCAAAATGTGTAGCAAATAGGTTGGCTTCATCAGCATCAGAATTAGATAGATAGATAAATACTGTAATAAACACTGCAGGTGAAAGAAAAACCGAAGATACTAGTGAAGGGAATGAAAGAAAAAATGGATTCATGTACCAAGGAAGGAAAAAATTTCACAGAGGTAATCAAAATCATGACAATATAACGACACTCAGACAGCAAAACAAAACTACAGTAAAGAGACAGATTGGAAGAGCTAAAACTGATGAAAATCAACAGTTTCGTGGAGCAGAACCGAAGGTCTGGATCTGCCTCTACAGGGTGACACCAAAAGTTTCAGAAAACGATATTTAAAAGTTTATAAAGACTAAACTAGGAGAAGAAAATATTTTAGTGAGAGAACATAAAAATGGAAACAATCCATGGCAATGTTTTATGGTATCGGCAAATTTTGAGCATAAAGATAAATTATATGATCCGGACTTTTGGTCCTATGGAGTTGGATTTCGCAGATTCGACTTTAAAAAAGCATGGGAGTACAAAGACCAAGAAAACACCGACCAGAATTCTTTTTTATTGTAAAGAGAGATAGAAATATAGAGAGGAAAAATGGAAATGAATTATCTTCTCAATTTCTAAAGTATAACAAAACGAAGGACCACCTATTTGAGCTAACAGGAAAGCATGTGTGACCTACCTTGTAATCCCTTACTTTTTACATAAAAGTGTTGTTCACAGGTCGAGGAGCTCTAGAGCCGTGTTCTCGGTTAATTGGACGGATAATTGTCCCTCCCACACCATAGATTTAGTTATAGGGAACTAAATCTGGATCGACTGATTTAGGCTTGCTGAACTAACAGTGCACACAATGTCGACTACATGACCACACACAATGAGTTTTCAAGACAAACTGAGACTAGATTCACAACCTCTCTCTCTAGGACGCTGGTTTTGGCGGCAAGGCATTCCATTGGTCGATGCTTGTCATGCCCAAATAAAGTGGCGCATTTTCCTTTTTAAATATCAATTTCGCGAACACGAAACAGGAAAAAAATTCAAAATTTATCACCAAAATGTAGAATGCCTTACAAATAAACTAGATGAAATCACAATTTTCTTAGATAATACAAATCACTGTTTTAATACTCTAACTTTCACAGAACAGTGGATAATAAATAACGTACTAAACTACAAAATAAAAAACTTTACTATGGCTTCTTGTTATATGAGACCATCAACAATACATGGTGGAAGTTGTATATTCTTACGCAATAACCTACAGTTTAAAGAATTAGAACACCTGAAACAAAAAAGTGTTGAGTCAATAATTGAATGCAGTATTGTAGAAATACCAAACGCAAAAACTATTATCATTTGCATCTATCATCCACCAAGAGCAGACTTTGATATATTTATCAGCACCCTAGAAGATATTCTGCTGTCAGTCACAAGCAAATCACGAAATCACATCGTTACAGTTTGTGGTGACTTCAATTTGGATGTACAAAATAACTTGACTCTTTTGACTTTAAACCTACTATAAAAGAACCAACCAGGATAAATATACGAAATGATACAGCAAAAACAATAGATAATATATTTATAAATATTCCTGACTATAAGAGTTCAGTAAACAAAAACGGTTTATCTGATCACTTTGGCCAAGAAATACATTTTAAGGCGGATTATATAGAAAAGAATAAAAAAGTAAAAACTATGAGGAAAGCTATTACAAATGAACACATGCCTACATTCAAAGAAAAACTGCAGTCTGTTGATTGGACTCAAACATATGCACAGAGGTATTTATAACAAAACTTAGGGAAATTTTGGACAAAGTTTATCCTAAGAAATTATGCATTGGCCATCGATAAGCCAATGTAAATTGGATAGATGAGAACATCAAAACAAAAATCAGAATAAAAAGGCAATTGTAAAGCACAAAACACAAAAAAATGCAGTAACTGTAAAGTTGCTAATTTAAAATATAAGACAACATATGACGTAAACCATGAAGCCTACAACCTAGAATGTCCGACATATAAATACCATTTGGAACTATTAAAGACTAAAATAAATTACGGTTAATTTATGGTTATTCAGCAAGAAGAAGAAGTGTTGGATAATATAAACGAGTTTGAATGTGACTTCATTAGTCCTGGTGAAATAGTTCAAAAAATACCTCTAAGCAATAAAATCTTAAATCTGATTCATTTAAATATAAGAAGTGCACGTAAAAACTTTGATGATCTCTTAGTTTTCTTAGAATCCTTTCAATTATATTTCTGTGATATAATAATTTTAAGTGAGTGCTGGCAAATAGAATCAATTCAATATAAAAAATTATACATCTCACTATAACAAGGCAGATATTAATAAAAACGATGGTGTACTTATTTTAATAAAGTCAGAATTAAATGCCGATATAACTAACTATAAATTACATCAGACAGGAGGGGTAACAGTAAGTAGAATAAAATTTCAAATTAATAATATATCTTATGGAATATCAGCATTATATAGACCACCTCCTACATCCTTGGAAATGTTCATAAATGATTTTGATACATATTTAGATCAAAAGATTACAAATGACGTTGAAATTATAACCGGAGATCTCAATATAAATATACTTGATAATAACAATAATCATGCAACTAATTACATAGCAAGTCTAGGTACACACGGATTTCGGTCTTATATAAATTCGCCAACTAGAGTTACAAGCGATAACAGTTCATGCATTGACCATATATTCATCAGAAAAAGATCAAAAAACAGCACATTAAAATACGAAACTTTTGTAATAAACTATGACATCACAGACCACTACCCTATTATGTTAAATGTGTGCCAAGAAAATAGTTCACATGAAGAATCTAACAAAGAAAACACAACAACCAAAATTGATTACCCAAAATTAATACAACTATTAGAAGAAAAGAACTGGTCGCATATACTAAACACAAACGACCCTGAAATTGCCGCTCAAATCTTTACCATAGAACTTACAAACATAATTGAAAAATCTCAAACAAAATCGGTAAAATTTAGAAATTACAACAAAATAAAGCCATGGATAACAAATGGTATAATAACCTCAATAAAAACAAAAGATAAAATGAAAAAAAATCTAATAAAATACCCTACCCTAACAAAACACAATGAATATAAAACCTACCGAAATAACTTGAATCGAATTATAAAAAATACTAAAAATAATTATTACAGAGAAAAAATAAATCAAAATGCCAAAGACATAAAAAAAATATACAAGTTAGTAGCTGAGGCATCTAACGAAAACAAAAATAATAGTAACAGAAATATACAGATCCTAGACAGTAACCATGAACCCTTTAAAATGACAAAGAAATGACAAATTTCTGTAATAACTACTATAGTGAAATAGGTATAAATATGTTACAGAATATACCAGTACCCACAAATTCAATAAATACAACCCAGACCATCACATCTTTAATGTTTTTAAAACCAGTAACTGATAATGAGCTAATCAAATCAAACATATTCACAGCTTAAAAACCAACAGCTGCCCAGGTATAGACGGGATAACAGTCAAAACTATTAAATACATACATACGCACATTATTATACCACTAAAACATATTATCAATTTAATATTTAGAACCGGTATTGTGCCGAAACAATATAAAACCTCCATTATAACACCTATTTATAAAGCAGGAAACCATAATTCAATTAAAAACTACAGACCCATTAGTTTAATAAACAACTTTGCCAAAATTCTCGAAAAATGTCTGAAAGAACGCCTAACCAATTTTTTAAATATAAACAAAGTATTTTCAGAACATCAATATGGTTTTACAGAAGGTCTAAGCACCAATGATGCTGCTTATGAACTCATAAAACAGGTCACAAGCCAACTAAATAATAAAACAAAATGTATCGCAGTCTTTTTGGACCTGGCAAAGGCCTTTGACACGGTACCTCACAATAAACTACTAAGTGTGATGGAACAGTACGGCATCAGAGGTGGAGCACTGGAGGTATTTAACAGCTACCTATCAGACAGAACACAACAGGTAAGAATCAGAAATACCTTAAGTGACCCAAAGACCATACAAATCGGCATACCGCAAGGAACAGTCTTAGGCCCTATATTATTTAATATCTATATTACTTCATTAACTAATATGATTATTAATGGCAAAATCATATCATATGCTGACGATACAGTGATCATTTTCAATGGAATAACATGGGATGAAACAAAAAAACAAGTAAAGATCGGAATAAAGAAGATAAAAGATTGGCTTGACACAAATAAATTATCACTTAATGTTGAAAAAACTAACTATATTGCATTTTCACTCACTTCGGTAAACCGCCCAGATTTCAGAACAATAAAAGTAGATAATTTAGACCAAGAAATAAAAGAAACAACAAACACCAAATATCTTGGCATTTATATTGATCAAAACTTGAAATGGAACGTACACGTAACATACTTGATCAAAAAAATTCGATGCTTGATACATAAGTTTTATATTTTAAGGAACATCATGGACCAAAAATTAATCGTCTCTCTATATCAAACACTTGTAGAACCGCTATTACGATATGGTATAATAGTATGGGGTGGTCTATATAATAATGCACTAGCTCAATTAAATGTAATACAAAATACAATATTAAAAATAATTTACAAAAAAGATCGCTTATTTCTGACAAACCAGTTATACTCTGAAAAAATATGCAATATCCGTACACTATATCTTACATCAATTTGTTCTTATATCCATAAACATGACAAATTAAAAGAATATATAAATCACAACCACAACACTAGGAAAAAAGTAAACCAGCATTTAAAAGTACCATCAAGTAATAAAAATGCAAACCAAAGATTCATCGGTTGCCTAGCACCAAAATGCTACAATATGCTACCAATGCATATAAAGCAAATAAAAAACATAAGAAAATTTACTGTCGCATGTAAAAAATACATTACACAAAATAATTCTGATTTTATTAAATTATTTACTTGATAAAACTCTGACATAACAAACGCTTGATCCACACAAGTCAACATATGGGAATAATGCAATAAAACTAAAATATAATATATAATATGTATTCATAAGTTATAGGTTGTAAGGTGCACATACAGATGGTCACATCTAGGTGCAAAATATATTATGATGTACTTTAGATTTTAAATTGTAAACGTAAATATTTTTTGTATTTTTTTAAACTGTAATTGTAATGTAAAGTGTAATGTAAAGCGGGTACAAATAAAACTGACTTCTAAATTTTGAATGAAGTAAATGAATTCTTCTTGAATATATGCGCTGATGTTAATACTAATTTGATAAGAACCTTAGAACATGTTCATGAATGTCATAATACCATGTTTTTATATGACACAACACCCTCAGAAATATATAATATAATTACACTCCCTGAAAGATACCTCGTCTGTTGGACCAGATGAAATACCAACAAAATTAATAAATAAAATTATTAAAAAAAATATTTTTAAGAAAAAGCTTTTATTTGAAAAAACTGTACTAAAAAGTAAAAATAATTTTTTTAAAATTCATACACCTGGAAATCAAAAGCTTTGGGGACGGTCATATAGCGTATTGCATAGTTACTTTGCTCAATTGACCGCCCCCAAAGCTTTTGGTTTCCAGGTGTATGAATTTTAAAAAAGTTATTTTTACTTTTTAGTACAGTTTTTTCAAAAAGCTTTTTCTGAAAAATATTTTTTTTATATAATTTTATTTTTACTTTTTAGACTACTTATTTTGCAGACAGACAGACAAAACCCTTTCATTTGCCACCGCCATCCACCTCTTCCCTCTCCCGTCTTCTCACCCCTTCAACACTACTTCCCACCCATTTCCCACCACGTCCCCTCCCCTTTCCCATCTCTTCCCACCTCTTTCCAACCCATCCCCTCCTCTTTCCACCCCTTCCCCATCTCTTCCCACCTCTCCCACGTTCGCCATATTGAATTTAGAATGACGTCACATAGTTTACCATATTTTACTCGTCAAACCCTTTCATTTCCCAGCAAACTCATAATTGGCACATAAATGGTCATACACACCGTCGCCAGCATTATCATAATTGGCACTTTTATGGGGAGCTACAAGCGGACCATTGGCGAAATGTCCCACCGGCCAGCAGCTGGCCATCCTTCAATTTGCCAACAGTGTACAATAATATTTATACATCCATAAAGTACGATATATGGAGATTCTACTTTTTTATATAGATACATTATTCAGGGCGCTTTTTACGAAAAAGTACAACTTGGACATGTAAGTATTTTACTTGATAAAAATGAAGTAATTATTAATGCATAAATATTGTACTATGAATTTGTTTGTTATCATCCGTATATTTTATTTACATATTTAATATTGTTTACCATAGTTCCAATTTATTCTCACAAGGGTTGCCTGCAAATTATAATGTTTATTAAGTTATTAAATTCATTTTTACTTGCCTTCACCAATTGCGGTCGGTAGGGATTGAACCTGCATGTCTGCGTTGTCCGTATTACAGTACTGACTCTTCTACCAACTGAGCTATCTTAATAACCGTTATTACGGATGCTAAAAGCAGTATTTATGGTGATATGTATGAAATCTTTATTATATTAGGCGAATATGTAGCTATTTATTTCAAAATGTAGAAAGTATTTGAATGTTTAATAAATCAAATAATATCATTAATAATTTACAAAAAACGTTAAAATTAAGTTATTAATGACAAATTACAAATTACTTACTATAAAAAATAAACTACAAATGTTACAGAAATAACGGTCAGATTACACAAATTTTAATAACGCACAGGCCAAGCATAGAACGAAAATGCAAATGGCAGATGCTGCTCGGTGAAGCCTTGAGAGATTTTTCACAATGCGCATGCGCGTAATCATAAAAATATTAGCCTGCATATTACCATAAAAGTACCATCAACGTATAAACCAAAGCAGCATTTTTTATGGTTGCACAATAATTGACCATTTCTGGTTATCATGTGGCAATTCATAACGACATGAAGCTATGGTACGCCTGCATATAATTTATTATGGGCCACAAAAAGTTAGCCTATGCCATAAGAAAGCCATTGATCGCTACAATGGCCCATTTAAGGGCTGTAATCTTTGTGTCTGCTGGGTTGATACCCATATCAAGGGGGTTGTGGAGAAAAAAACGATCCGCCATCTTGGGACGTACGCCATATTGAATTTAGAATGACGTCACATAGTTTATCGTATTTTACTCGTCAAACCCTTTCATTTAATACCCATATTAAGGGGGTTGTGAAGGAAAAGGCGATCCGTTATCTTGGAACATATGTCATATTGAATTTAGAATGACGTCACATAATTTATCATATTTTACTCGTCAAACCGTTTCATTTGATATCCATATCAAG
This sequence comes from Rutpela maculata, assembly GCA_936432065.2. Lineage (NCBI taxonomy): Eukaryota > Metazoa > Arthropoda > Insecta > Coleoptera > Cerambycidae > Rutpela > Rutpela maculata. The sequence continues at coordinate 134,536,070 of OW386286.2, read as the reverse complement.
GGGATTGTGAAGAGAAAGGCAATCCGCCATCTTGGGACGTCCGCCATATTGGATTTAGATCGATAATGGCTATACTATGTTGCATTGTCACCAGACTTATACACGTGTGCCACATTTCACAGCTCTAGCTTAATTAGAACTAGTCGAAATTCAGCTTGCAAGATTCGACGTAAACAAACAAACAAACTAACTAACATACAAACATTGCAAGTTAAATAAAAGCTTTTAAATACTCCTCAAGAGAACTGTCCATACCAATATCACAGATTATTAATCTATGCTTCTCACAAGGTATCTTCCCCGAAGAATTGAAAAAGACCATCACCAAACCAATCTACAAAAAAGGGACCAAAGAAGATATTACTAACTATAGACCTGTAGCATTAATAACCATAATAGCCAAAATATTTGAAAAAGCACTACTAAATAGAATACTAGACTTCACGGAGAGAAATAATCTAATAACGGAAATGCAAATTGCCTACATTAAAGGAAGATCTACGATAAGAGCTATCTATCTATCCCTATGTGAAATTTTAGAAGGAATCAGTCAAAAAGACTTTGTGGTTGGTTTATTTATGGACCTATCAAAAGCATTTGATAGTGTCGATCACGATATATTACTAGAAAAATTATCAATAATGGGTTTCAGAGGAAACATACTTAATATTTTAAAGTCGTACCTACAGGCTAAAAAAAAATTACTACGAGATTAAATTTTTTAACTCGAATAATAAATCAAAAACAGCATGGCAAATTATCAAAAATAGTAATGACAAAAAAGAATATACTAAAAACTTAATCGACTCTGATGGTCGTGATATTAGCAACATGCAAAATGCAGCTGACGCGTTTAATAACTTTTTTATCAACTCCATAAAAACACTAACTGAAAATATGCCTTCTATTTTTAATGATAATAAACAAGTTTTTAATCACAATGCCATTTTTTTGTTCCCATTTAATTCAAATGAAATGCTTAATGTTATAAAATCTGTTTCTTCGAAAAATTCATCTGGTTATGATGACATTCCGTGTTCACTCCTAAATAAAGTAGCGGAATTCATTGTTGAACCGTTAACACATCTTGTAAACCTGTCTTTTATAGAAGGGGTTTTTCCTGATATTTTAAAAAATCTTTAATCATACCAATACACAAGAAAAATGATAAATCTATGATCTCAAACTACAGAGGTATTGCTCTTCTGTCTGCTTTTTCAAAAACTTTTGAAAAATCCTACTACGTTAGATTAAATGACTTTATAATTAAACAAAACTTATTATCAAAATATCAGTTTGGTTTCCAGAAAGGCTTGTCAACAAAATATGCTGTATTATCACTTTACAGTTATATTCTAAACAATTTTGAAAACAAAACAAAAACTGCTTGTTTATTTCTTAACTTAACACGTGCGTTTGACACGGTTTACCACAAGTTGCTACTAGATAAACTTGAAAATTAAGGAATTCGTGGTCCAGCCCTAACTTGGATAGAAACGTATTAAGGGAAAGAACACAATCCGTCGTTTTAAGAGATGCCGGAAAAACCGTTACATCTAACTCCCTTACGGTTTCCACAGGTGTTCCGCAAGGGAGTATTCTGGGGCCATTACTATTTATTCTATTTACTGACAATATCGCGCTTCACATAGAAGATGTCTTTATATCGCTTTTTGCCGATGATTCCACCATTGCGATGAATTCGAACGACATAAATGAGCTCACTTTTAAAGCCAGTAACGCCATTACATCAATGCAAACTTTCTGTGAAAGTACAGGTCTCGCACTTAATAATATAAAAACAGATTTATTACTTTTTACTAGCAAGAAACAGGATTACAGCTTACTAGTTAAAACTGATAACCGCACAGTGGAACAAAATAATAGTGTTAAATTCCTTGGAGTTTATATGGATTCTCTTTTAAATTGGAGAACTCACGTAGACTTTGTGAATAATAAGTTATCTACGCATTGCTTCGTCATTTGGCAACTGCGCTCTTTTGTTAACGTACATATTTTAAAAATGTACTATTTTGCTCACGTCCAGTCTTATTTAAATTATTGTATCATCTGCTGGGGCAATTGTTCTCGATTTCATGAAGTGTTTACGCTTCAAAAAAAATTGTACGTACAATGTCCTTCAAACCTTCTCGTCACTCGTGCAGGCTCCTGTTCAGAGAATTAGGAATTTTAACCGCTCCATCTTTATATATCTTGTAACGCCACCTAGTGTCATTACAGTCTAGTACCAAATATTTTGGGGTATTTATTTACCGGGATTCAAAGAAATAAAAGCGTTAGTACGGCTTCCGTTTAGTAGAGGGCGTGAAAGGGTAATAATTCGATACACGAATCGATAAACGCGATAAGAAAGGCGTGTTCGTCCTTTTTAGTTTGAACGTTGACAATATAAGACGTGTACCGCCCAACTTGCCTAAATGATTGTTTCAATCGCCTTAATTGGACCAAGCCATAAGTTATTTTGTTGTTAAATTACCCTATGAGATAAATATTAACTGTCGCTGTCTCTATTTTAGATTCAGATTGATACAACCATTTAGCCGGTGCCAGCGTTTGTTAAATACAACCATTTAACCAATACCAGCATTTATCAAATACAACCATTTAATTAATACAAGCATTTAATCAATATACATAATATCCAGTATGTACAGACTGTAAATTGTAACCGTAAAAGTACCGTCGTCAAGTTTTGTTATGGGTAGATGGTATAAATTTCAAGGCGTGATTTTAAGATTTTAAAAATGGCTACATATGGTACCTTACTGAACAGTAAATCGAATTGAAGTATTATTGCACGGCTACGGCGTATCCTTCTGTTATTCAAGACCCTGGAAATTAATTTTGACAAACCTTATCGACCGTTTTGATGCAACTGAATTTCCGGTAGAAAGATAAAGTTTGGGATTTTAATTTGGGAAGCCATTTTCCGGTAACGTTGGTGCAGTGATGGAAGCATGGTAACGAGGTCACGTGGTTAGCTGCGGGGATTTTGTTTATGTCGTATTGTCTGCGGCCCAGACGAGAAGCTATAATCTAACTTTGCGAAAGTGCCAACTTCACTGTCGATCCAACTTGTAGCAGTTCAATATTGAATAATCATCACGTGCCGTTATCTTGGAGTACCTCCTGGTTCGGACAACTGCAAGTTTTAATTTCAAGATAAGTGTATTTATGTTATTACCTTTACCCTTCTAACCAACTACTTAGACTTTCATAGCAACTACTGCCTCTGCAGGAATTATTTTATTAAGTCAGCAAAATTGTGCTATATATTCTTACATTCAAACTAGAAAGCGTTTAGCGATTAATTTTGTACGATTTTACTGTTTAATCTTTCGTTAAGTACGGATTTAAGGCCATAAGCCGAGGAAACAGTATTATTATTAGCAAATTTTCACTGATTATTTTATATTTTAGTGGTTTATGTATGGTACTGCCATAAAGCTACGTGGGGAGATTGGCTCTCAGCTACTACCTCCTACAATTTTGCATATTGTTTGGTTAACCTCAATTTTGAATTTTATACCTTATTATTGACCTTGTGGTCACATGTTGAAGTGCAGCTGTACTTGAACGTTCATTTGGCTATATAATTGTCTCGGTGTGAGCCCTATTGCTCAACATAATTGTCGGTGCTTAGAGCCTTATCGTGTATATACTTGGGTACAGTGTGTCCCAAGTTTTTGTTAATTTTAATAGGTGAATTGTAGATATAAGGTTACCACGAGTAAATTTTGAGATTTTTTTAAATGTTATAGCTAACGCTATATTCATGGTTTCACGTCCTAGGTTAGTTGGTATTATAGTTTAGTAACAGAATTTTTCTGAGGGTTGAGATTATACTATAGAGTATATGGTGCTTAGTGTTAAACAATTTGAAATTATATATAGCTACTAGGTTGTTACTTTCATAGTATTGTTTTTACTTTGTACTGTACATTTTGCAGTGTAACTCTGTGCTCTAGTAAAGTTAACCGTAAGGTAGGGTTACTAGTAATTCAGCTTTAAATTTTCAAATTAAATTAAAATTTAAGCGTCAAATTTTACAGTGTGTGCAGTATTTCTAGCAAAATATATCGGTAGGAAGTTTGCTTCCGTTGGTCTATCCTGTCGAGAAATTGTTTTATTTTACCTCGACTATTTTGTTTTGCTATAAATATTCGATATCTGCATTCAAGATTTTAGCCTTCAAGTTACTATCTCATGTCATACCGAGTGACAGTTCTAAATGATTTTTTTAAGGACTAGCCAAAAGTTTTTTTTAACAACTGTAATTTAAATCCTGTCCTTTCTGTCGCACAACGCTCGAACAACTGAAATTATAAGTTTCGAATCGCGTGATTTAGTTGGATACTCTTTTGAATTAATTTGTTGCCAGGCTTAACTTTACTGGGGTTTGTTTATTATAGTCCAGTTAAAATTGGGAAATTCTTTATGGTCTCCCTTGTGTAGAAAACTGTTTAGCGCTAGAGTCATCGATTGTTACTGAGTTTAATGATAAGTGGTACTAACTTTTTAGCTTTATCGTGTATGTTATAGATTTAATTGATTTCAACATTAATCATATTGTCGTTACTAACCTAACTAAATTTAAATTCCCTATTAAATTATTGTTATTTTATTTTCTTGTTTCTCTGGTATGTGTGCTGTATCTTATCTTCCTTTCTGACCTTTTTACAAGGTCTGGGCGCCCAAAGCTTGAAATTTTGCAAACTAAAAACTCAAAATTTTTACAAAAAATTTTTTTTATTTTTGTTAAAAAAAAAAAAATTTTTTTGGTTTTTTTAATTTTTTTTTGAGAAACCTCGACTAAGTCACTCTTGGCCGCCTTAGCGTTATTGTCGTTTACGCTTACCCATGGCCCTTGGCCTCCTAAAAAAACTGGCTAGCCGAGCCTAATTTGTTTTGGTTATAGAGTATTACCTTTGTGTGTTCGAACACTTTAAGTCACCAGACAAATTAGTTTGTGTCGTACGGAGAATATACTTGACTTATACTATGAATTGATTTGTAAGTGATAATGTCAGTTTGGGCTTATCCCATTTAATTTTATAGTAAAACTTCATAGCCAAGAACTCAACCACTAAAGAGTTATTAAAATATTCCCCAGCCGACAAGGAAACATTATAATCTTAAGCTGTGTAACCCATATAAAAGAAAATTTTAATTTTAATCATTTCAATAGCAGAAATGACACTAATCATAATCTACGACATAATTATAATTTGAACATCCCAGCTCACACCTTATCCATCGTTGCAAAAGGTCCTAAATTAATGTCTATCAAATAATTCAACAAATTACCCATTCATATTAAAAAAATAAATGTTATTCAACTTTTCAAAAGAGAAGTAAAATCACTGTTACTCAAATATTCGTTTTATTCAGTTGATGAGTACTTAAGCACTGATCTTGTTGACTGAACGAAAAATATTTTTTATTCTAGTTTTCTTTTCCCTGTTTGGAAAGTTTATACTTTAATACCTTATGTTTTGTATTCTACATTGTTTGTTTTTTATGTAATTTTTGTAATTGATTTATATATATTTGTGTTTATTTTATTTACAAACCTATAGTTTCACAAATAAAACACAAATGTTTTTTAAAATTTTCACTGGTATATTAAGTCAACATGACAATTGTTTTGCTAAACATTAGCTTCTTCAGATGTGAGTACAAGACTACTTGCAATTAAAACTAGTGGACCTTAAATACCTAAAAGTTTATGACCTGAGAAATAATGTATTCTATAGCCTAACCTGAATTGACAATCTGTTACAGGAAATTAAATTAAAATAAATTTAAATTTACAAGAGGTGAATTATTTACGTCTGTTTGATCATTAAGTAAAATATTAGATTTTTTGTATCTATTAATTTCTAAGCCCTTACTTAATGATCAAACAGACGTAAATAATTCACCTCTTGTAAAGGACCCCGCACACCATATAGGGGGATTTCTGCCTCCAGTCAAATTTAATCTAACCCATGTAAAAATGTTTTTTGAATCCCCTGAACAAATATTCAAATGCAGCCAGGTCCGAAAAGATCTTCGTTTCGAGATATGGAGCCCTAAAGATCGTTCCAAATCCAAAATCGCCCAAAGTTACCTTGTCTTAATGACTAAATTCTATTGTTGTTTCCATAGAAATCAATAGTAAAACAACGAAATATTAAGTTTTATTTCACACTTCTTTATTTATTTTTCACTTGTCAATAATGAGATTGTTTTGATTCATTGAATTTCCTACTATCCAAGAACGAGTGTGTTATTTTTTTTAAAATATCGGCATTTTTTGAGTACGTGGACACGAATTACTGATCGAAATTGTTTAGGTAAGATTACCACAGAAAATTTCATAATTATAGTTGAAATAAATATCAAAGGACCTGATTAAATTGCCCATTTAATGGACATTTAAAATAAAAAACATGATACACTCTGAAAGTTCAGATAAAAAAAGAACAATTTTAATTCTAGGAAGCTCAGAGAACAATAATTCATCATAAGATTTTGAGTCACAGAACTTTTCATTTCGCATAAAAAGAATCGCATAGTTGCTCCCAGTAGACCATAATAAATGACAGTTAACACGGCTTTCTTTCAGAATCATGGCGAATAGGATAAATTGTTATGTTTGTGATGAGAGACATCCACCTTGGTTCATGCCACGTCTTATAAATATGAATGAAAATAGACGAGAAATCGCTGTTCGAAGAAGTAATTTTAGGCGGCCGCCAGAAGATATTCAGGAAGACGATCAGATTTGCGTTAATTGCAATATTTCAATTTTGGAAGAGATAGATATTATTGCCCAAGATCCAAATTGTCCATACCTCAACGTCTTAAGGCAAGTGCGTAATCACCCTTGTATTTTGCGGTGGTGATGATTATACCCAACTTTTATCCTTGGAATTTAAAGCAAAAATTTTTGTTTTGAAAAATATTTTTGTTCCCGATACCGCTAGAACATGCGTCGCGCACATTAACGACAACGGCTTCGTACCGCGATTATTATTGGATGGATTAACTTTCTTTAATAGACCTTATAAATTCCAAGCTAATGAATTATCTGAACTTCTACAATCACTTAGAGAATCTCTTTTAGAAAACCAACAAGATTACGACAAAAACTCATTTACCGAGGAAGATTTTAACGTTTTGTGCGGCATAATTCGAAAGCAATTCAGGGATTTGTTTACCTATTGCGATCCTGTGACAGAACCTCTTAGAAATAAGCTTCGCATCGTAAGAAAAAAGATTTGATGTTTCTGTGCAAACTTCGTCAAGGTTTGTCAGATGAGTTTTTGAGGGTCATGTTAAGTATTCTATGCGTCAAGCAGTGAGTATGTCAATTCAAAAAATACGGAAATCCTTGATGACGCGTTTTGTTTCTTTGAATGTTGGTCTTACTGCATTGACTAGAGAAGAATACATCGATCGACATGTTACCGACTTTGCAAATACACTTTATAATGAAAATCCGGAAAATCGCATCGCAATAATATACGTCGATGGGACATATGTATATCTTAACAAAACCAGCAATTTTAGAGGGTTGAGGCAAACATTTTTGGCTCACAAGCATCGCCATCTTGAAAATCCTGCTCTTCTGGTTGCTCCAAATGGTTATATATTGGATATCCATGATCCTTATTTCAGCGGCTCGAGAAATAATGATGCTGCAATACTGCAAAATGAACTTCATGCATTAAATGAATGGGCTGAAGAGGGAGATATCATTATCGCTGACCGAGGTTATGACGATATAAAGAAGCAACTACGAGATCTCGGATATTCCTACAGGATTCCACCGACTCTAGGACGTAGAGAGAAACAACTTTCCACTGAAGATGCAAACGAAGTGCGGGTTATTACGAAAACTCGTTGGATCGTAGAATCGAGAAATGGACACATCAAGTCAATTTTTAAGTTTCTAGACAAAGTCATGCCGATCACTCATACATACGTGACTTCTACAGAATTTCTGCAGCAATTATAAATAAATACAAGGCAAAAATATACATGGAGGGAGCAAATGCCGACCTCGCACGAGAGATTCTAAGAAAAGCAGAAGAACCTAATGTTATGCAAGCAAGGATTGAGGGAGATCCAATGTATAGAAATGTAAGACACGCAAATTGGCGAAAATTGAAAGAGAACCACGCTCCTTTTTTTTCGGATTCTGAGTTTGGAATTTCTGCGAGAGTTGACGGTTGGAGTGTACCAAGTGAATCTGGCACCTGCTTATGTTCAAGATAAATTTGAAAGAGACGGCACAGAAGAATTTCAGTTTGATGAACTCATAGAAGAAGAAGGTTTTATGAGAGTTCGAGTATATTCGCGGTTTCGACGTGATACAAAATACGAACTGTGGGTTGCTTACTCATTCAATCAAGAAAATGATCAAGTCATTCCAAATCAAGAAAAAATCCTGGCATATTATTGCACTTGCAAAACGGGTGCGAGAACAATTGGCATGTGCACACACGTAATGGCTGTGTTATGGTTCTTGGGTTATGCAAGGCACCAAGAACTATATATCCAAAATATGTTGCTTTTAGATAATATTATTGATGCTGGACATAGACCACCACAGGCACTTGAACTTCCAGTTGCATAAAAATCAGAAATACATTGTATCTTTGAAAAAATGTGAATCGCCCTAGATTTTGGCCGTATCTCAAGGGCAAGAACTAAAATAAAAACGATTTTAACAGAAGTTTTTTATTTCAAAAAAAGTATCACAATTTTATTCTTGAATTCTGAATTTCCATAAAATCAAAGCCAACTTTAATTTAGTTTTTTCAATTTTAAAACGTATTTGGAACGATCTTTAGGGCTCTATATCTCGAAACGAAGACCTTTTCGGACCTGGCTGCATTTGAACATTTGTTCAGGGGGTTTAAAAGAACATTTTTACGTGGGTTAGATTAAATTTGACTGGAGGCAGAAATCCCCCTATATGGTGTGCGGGGTCCTTTAAATTTATTTTAATTTAATTTCCAGTAACAGATTGTCAATTCAGGTTAGGCTATAGAATACTGTCGCGTGTTTCCACCCTTAGGAAACCACCCTCGCAAATTCCGTGGGTTCCAAAAATTATAACAGTATAAGGTCCTTCCCAAGGAGGTTGAAGTTTCGGTGACTTCCCTTTCTTCCGCTGTGGGTTGTACAGCCAAACCAGATCTCCTGCCTTGAATCCTTCTGAACTACCCTTACGGTCGTATCGAGCCTTCATTCGGTCACTGGCTATGGTGATTTGGTCTCTAACCAGCTCATGAACATTTCTTAGCCGTTCACTCATTTCATCCACATAGCTGTTCACAGGAAGCTGTTCTCCGCCTGGTGTTCCGAAAATCAAATCACACGGCAGTCTGATCTCATGTCCAAATACTACACGGGCTGGTGTTTGTTTCGTAGACTCGTGGATAGCAGCTCTGTATGCCATGAGGAAGAACGGTATGTGGAGATCCCAATCACGTTGATTCTTATGAACCACTTTAGAGAGATGTTCTTTCATGGTCTTGTTATGTCGTTCCACCATTCCATCTGATTGCGGGTGAAGGGCTGTTGTCCGTGTTTTGTGTATCCCCAATAACTTGCAGATTTGCTGAAACACCCCTGACTCAAAGTTCCTCCCTTGATCTGAGTATAACAAGAGATGTCCACTAACACACTTTATTAAATATTTACTGGATACTTCACAATACTATCATTAATTTAAATACACTTTACTGACTAAAATCACAATGTTTATCACTTTGTTTATCCTTGAAGTCTTAACCTCACTTTCTATACTTTTTGAACTTTCTGAACTTCTCACTGAGAATGCGGTCGGTCTTTTATACTTAAAAATGACAGATCTCGATTTTTCTGTGATGACGCCACCATTCTCTAGATAATTCCAGATGTCACCAGAACTAACTTCTGGTAGGTTTCTCGAGTAGGTGCAAATACACTACATTCATTCAGACATTCGATCTGTTGAAATCTGCCTACTTTTTAGTAACCAACATAACCTTAAATTTTTAAGGGGTTGCAACATATTACACTGCCCCCTCCTTAAGCCTGAACGTCCCGGTCAGGCAATTCAGCCTCTTTCACATACTTCGCCAGTCTATCCAAGTGTACGATCTTCATCTTGGACTTTTTGTTTCGTTGAATACGATAGACGACATCATTAATTCGGGTAATAACAGTATAAGGTCCTTCCCAAGGAGGTTGAAGTTTCGGTGACTTCCCTTTCTTCCGCTGTGGGTTGTACAGCCAAACCAGATCTCCTGCCTTGAATCCTTCTGAACTACCCTTACGGTCGTATCGAGCCTTCATTCGGTCACTGGCTATGGTGATTTGGTCTCTAACCAGCTCATGAACATTTCTTAGCCGTTCACTCATTTCATCCACATAGCTGTTCACAGGAAGCTGTTCTCCGCCTGGTGTTCCGAAAATCAAATCACACGGCAGTCTGATCTCATGTCCAAATACTACACGGGCTGGTGTTTGTTTCGTAGACTCGTGGATAGCAGCTCTGTATGCCATGAGGAAGAACGGTATGTGGAGATCCCAATCACGTTGATTCTTATGAACCACTTTAGAGAGATGTTCTTTCATGGTCTTGTTATGTCGTTCCACCATTCCATCTGATTGCGGGTGAAGGGCTGTTGTCCGTGTTTTGTGTATCCCCAATAACTTGCAGATTTGCTGAAACACCCCTGACTCAAAGTTCCTCCCTTGATCTGAGTGCAGCTCCAGGGGTACACCAAACCGACATATCAAATTATCTACCAAGACTTTGGCGACAGTGACTGCTTCTTGGTTTGGAATTGCATAGGCCTCTGGCCACTTACTAAAATAGTCCATGGCAACCAGTATGTACTTGTTCCCATCCTTCGTTACTGGGAATGGGCCGGCTATATCGATCGCGATCCTCTCGAAAGGAGCTCCGACGTTATATTGCTTCATTGCACCCCTACTTCTAGTCTGTGGTCCCTTACTGGCTGCACAAATTTTGCAATTGCGACACCAGGCTTCCACATCTTGACGACTATTTACCCAATAAAATCGTTCTCGTACTTTATTCAGGGTCTTATTAACGCCGAAGTGCCCACCGGATGCTCCATTATGCACTTCCTGAAGTACTTTCGGTACTCGACACCTGGGAATCACTAGACGCATAACAACTTCCCTGCCATCCGGGCTTTCCCAAGCTCTCTTTAGCAGCCCATTCATGACTTTAAGTGAATCCCATTGGGCCCACAAAGCCTTCAATCCAACTGCCTTATCCGAAACATCCTTCCACGCTGGTCGAATTCCTTTCTCCTTTGCTCTCAATATAGCCCCAATTTCTGTGTCATTCAATTGTTCCTGTCTCAAGACTCCGGTTGTCCAATCATCCGGTACCTCTATTTTAATTGTGTTGACGGCCACCGTACCCTGCAATTTCTCAACATGGCGGCAGTGCTTACAATCTTCCTTGCACGGTCTTCTAGATAAAGCGTCTGCGTTCTTATGAGATCTTCCAGGTCGATGTTCGATTTTGAAATCATACTGTTGCAGCCGTTCTATCCAACGAGCCAGTTGACCTTCAGGGGTTTTCAACTGCAACAGCCATTTTAATGCAGCATGATCGGTCCGAATCTTGAAATGTCGTCCATAAAGATATTTATGAAAATGGTCCACTGATTTAACGATGGCCAGTAACTCTTTCCGGGTTACACAATAGTTTCTTTCCGGTTTGGACAGCACCTTGCTGAAGTACTCGATCACTCTTTCCTGCCCATTCTGGATTTGAGACAGTACACAACCGACCAAAGAATTGCTGGCATCCGTGTCTAAAATAAAAAGTCCTTCCCGTTGTGGGTACGCTAGCACAGGACCAGTGCATAGAGCTGCCTTCAATTTTCTCCATGCTGTTTCACATTCCGGTGTCCATTGGTACTGCACTTTCTCTTCTGTCAGCCGGTGTAATGGCTTCGCAATTTCTGCAAACCCTTCCACAAAGCGCCTATAATAAGTGCAGAGGCCAAGGAAGCTCCGTACTTCATGAACGTTAGATGGTCTTGGCCAATCTCGTACAGCAGAAATTTTGTCGGGGTCTGTTTGTATTCCATCCGAAGACACAACATGACCAAGAAATTTGACTTCTTTCTGGAATAGCAGGCACTTCTTCGGGTTCAACTTCAGATGGGCATTCCTGACTCGCCCAAATACTTCTTGAAGATTTTTCAAATGTTCTGTAAAGTCCTGTCCCATAACAAGCACGTCGTCAAGGTAAACCAGGCACGTCCTCCAGGTTAGCCCTCGCAGTACGAATTCCATCAATCTTTCAAAGGTAGCTGGCGCATTGCAAAGTCCAAACGGCATCACGGTAAATTGATAAAGACCACTGCCTGCTGAAAACGCTGTCTTTTCCTTATCATCCGGATGAAGCCCCACTTGCCAGTATCCACTCCTAAGGTCTAACGTAGAAAACCAACGTGAGCCTGCCAACGTGCTTAATGTGTCATCAATTCGTGGTAATGGGTAACTGTCTTTCTTCGTGACATCGTTTAATTTTCGATAATCGACACAAAATCTTAACGTTCCGTCCTTCTTGCCAACCAAAACTACTGGCGATGACCAGGGACTCGTCGACTCCTCAATGACTCCATCTTGTAGCATCTTGTCTATCATTGCCAAGGCATCTTCTTGTTTTGCTAATGGAAGCCTCCTAGGTGGTTGTCGAATAGCGGGTGAGTCGCCAGTATTTATCCGATGCTGGACTATGTCTGTTTTTGTAAGGGCCTCTGTATTCTTGGCAAATACTGAACTTTCCTTTTCTAGGAACTTGATTGCCTCCCTTCGTTCATCCTCAGATAAATGCTCCAACTGGGTAGTCAGCAAGGTCAAAACTTCCTGGTCTATTTTCATAGATGAACTTCTTCCCTCTGGTTGTTCCTCGCACCTCGCTACCCATGTGACCGGTTCATAGGAGCCAATCGGTTTGCCTTTCTTAATTGTCACAGAGTGGGAATTTAAATTAGCGACTCTAATTGGGATTTTGTCTTTAGTCCGGGTTAAGGTTCTCGCTACAATAATATTGGGTAGGGACTTAATCGATTCCTCATCTTCAACTAGGCCAACACGGTACCCTCCAGGATTTCCTTCTAAGGCAGCATCGATCATTTGTTCTGAATGAGCAGGAATCTTGATCGTCTGTGTTGTTAACAACCTTGCTTTATGGAATTGGTCATCTGCGGTTGCCAGAATAAATTCCTCATTTCCAATTTTTAAGACTCGCTCCCCTACGTCAACAATAAATCCCTGCTCTCCCATGATGTCCAGACCCAAAATGAAATCATCCATAATGTCAGCCACAATGACCTTGTAATTGAACCTCAACCGCCCAACCTGCAGTTCCAAGTTGATTTCTCCATGGACCGCAGCCCTGTCCCCCGTGGCTGTCCGAATGATTACTCCATTTTGCTTCTTGTCAATCTGCAAGCCTGATATAAACCCTGGCCGCACTATTGATGACGTAGCACCGGTGTCAATAGTAAACACGCATTTTCTTCCATTCACATATCCTTGCAACAACAGACTGCTTGGAATTCTTTGGAGCTGGGAAATCTTTATTTCTCTGGGGGCACCGCATTCCCTAGCCAGCACAGCCCCCTTGGTGCTGGCTATCTTTAGTTTTCCTGCTTCTCTTCAACATTCACAGCATTTACTCGACTCTCCGAGTTCTGCTGTCGACAGTCTCGTTTCATATGTCCCACCTTGCCGCAGTTGAAACATTTAATACCTCCGCTCGGCTTTCCTTTATTTTGTTGTTTTTCCTGCTTTCCGAGGCCATCCAATTTATCGCATAATTTGGTGAATATTTTCTGCATCTCAGTCAGCAAGGGGTTCTGGTTCATTTCTGGTTGCGATTCTTCGAGAGTCACAGCTCGCACTCTCGACCTTGGAGTATCCCTGTAAGCGGCTTCTACTTCGAGTGCACGCACCAAAGCTTCGCTACTACTTTGGTGTCTCGTCAGCCTCAGAACTCGCCTGACCTCTTCGTCCCTTATACCATCTAAAAAGGCCCCCACGGCTAATTGTTCCTGGAATTCTTTAGGTGCACTCGGATACGCCAGGTGTGCCAGTCTCTCTATCGCAGCTTCAAATTCTTGTAAACTTTCCCCAGCTTTTTGCATCCGGGATTTCAGCTGAGCCTGGTATAATTGGGCAAGGTGTTGATCGCCATACCTCAAGTCTAATGCAGCTTCCAAGACTTTAAAGTCCCTTTGTTTCTCCACCGGGATAGTCTGAAGTAATTCTGAGGCCTGGCCCCTTAACGCCAGAACTAATGCCATAGCCTTTTCCTCATTATCCCAGTTATTTGCCGATGCTGCTGCCTCAAATTGTCTCTTGTAGGTTGTCCATGAGCTTTGGCCGTCAAAGGAGGGAGGCTTTAATCGAGGACCCGATGATGTTACTAACTGGCCTCCTTTTTCTCTCAACTGACGTTTAAGGCGCTCTACCTCTTCTTCGACCTCACTCATTTTTCCTTTAATTTGACTAACTTCTGTCTCGACCACACCTACTTTGTCTTCGACCTTGTTTATCTCCTCTTTAACTTCTTCCTTAACAGAAATGATTGCGTCCTGTTGTATTTTTATTTGTTCGTTTAGAATTTTCCTTAATTCTTCCTGGCGTCTTTCTTGCTCCTGTTGGCGTTTTATTTCCAAATCCTCCATCATTCTTCTCAGTTCTGCTTTTTCTTCTTGACGTCTTGTTTCCTGTTCTTCTTTTTCTTCTTGGCGTCTTCTTTCTTCATCCTCTTTTTCTTTCTGACGTCTTGTTTCTTCATCCTCTTTTTCTTTCTGACGTCTTGTTTCTTCATCCTCTTTTTCTTTCTGACGTCTTGTTTCTTCATCCTCTTTTTCTTTCTGACGTCTTGTTTCTTCATCCTCTTTTTCTTTCTGACGTCTTATTTCCTGATCTTCCATAATTTTCTTTAATTCGTCCCTTTCTTCTTGACGCCGTTTTTCCTCCTCTTGACGTCTTCTTTCTTGCTGTTCTTTTTCTTCCTGACGTTTTTTCTCCTGTTCTTCTTTGTCTTCCTGCCGTTGCTGCGCCATCATTTTTTGGAATTGTTCGAATAAGTCCTGTATTTGTTTATCGGATGCCATACTTCTTGTTGTTACGGGCATACGATGAAATTAAAATAAAATAAATTTAACTGTCACGTCAATTTCGGTAATGGAACTTCCCAGACAAATCTCGAAATAGCACAAAAAAGTCTTATCCAGAGTCTTTTGTCACTATCCAGTTCAGAGAATTTAATAATTTCCACTAATGTCCAAATAGAAGTTCTAGAAATTTTCACGCACTAAATGAGTCTTTTTCAGTGTCTCTATCACTTCTCAGTTCAAAGGATTTAATTATCACACTAATGTCCTAATAAAATGTTCTACAATGTCTCAAAAATGCACTTAAACACTATTTTCCTGTTCGAAAATAACCCTCGAACAATGTCCAGTAAATTAGTCCTGTGTTAGCACTAACTCTCGAGAATACTTCTCGAACACTCCAACACAACTTCAGAGCTCCTCTTGTCATAAAATTCCGCTTTCTGACACCAATTGTCGCGTGTTTCCACCCTTAGGAAACCACCCTCGCAAATTCCGTGGGTTCCAAAAATTATAACAAGAGATGTCCACTAACACACTTTATTAAATATTTACTGGATACTTCACAATACTATCATTAATTTAAATACACTTTACTGACTAAAATCACAATGTTTATCACTTTGTTTATCCTTGAAGTCTTAACCTCACTTTCTATACTTTTTGAACTTTCTGAACTTCTCACTGAGAATGCGGTCGGTCTTTTATACTTAAAAATGACAGATCTCGATTTTTCTGTGATGACGCCACCATTCTCTAGATAATTCCAGATGTCACCAGAACTAACTTCTGGTAGGTTTCTCGAGTAGGTGCAAATACACTACATTCATTCAGACATTCGATCTGTTGAAATCTGCCTACTTTTTAGTAACCAACATAACCTTAAATTTTTAAGGGGTTGCAACATATTACAATACATTATTTCTCAGGTCATAAACTTTTTGGTATTTAAGGTCCACTAGTTTTAATTGCAAGTAGTCTTGTGATCACATCTGAAGAAGCTAATGTTTAGCGAAACAATTGCCATGTTGACTTAATATACCAGTGAAAATTTTAAAAAACATTTGTTTTATTTGTGAAACTATAGGTTTGATATGAATTTTCACCAAGTAAAAGTCGAATCTTTCAACTATTTTATTTACATTGATATATGTGCATTTTAAACAGATTGACTATATTCTGAAGCTTGTTAAGTCTATGGAAATAAAGTTTATTATTATTATTATTATTATTACACAGCAGACGACAATGTGCAATGACAACGAAAGCAGGAAAAGTGATACAATCTAACTGGGTGACGACAAAGAAATGAGTACCACCTATACTTGGGTCAATATTATTTTTACTTTACATAAATGATTTACCCAGAATAACTAATCACCTGTTAAACCTGTTAAATCTATTTGCAGACGACAACTCACTCATAATAAGAACTAAATCAAAAGAAGATCTGACAAAAGAAATAACTGACGCCCTAGAGAAAACGGAAGAATGGTATACACGAAATAATTTAAAACTGAATATCGGAAAAACAGACTTAATAAAATTTAGTTTGAGGCAAGAAGATCCACTAATAATGCCCTACAACAACCAAAATCTCACATCTACAAATCATGTAAAGTTCCTTGGTGTAGAGATTACCTCCCAGTTAAACTGGAAATGCCACATTCATTATCTTGCTGGTAAGAAGAAGCTGCACTAAATGCTTACTATGCATATGTAAATTCCAGAATTAAATATGGCATAATTTTCTGGGGAAATTCATCTGAGGTTACTAAAATTTCAGGCTCCAAAAGTCATGCCAGTTATAATTCTCGGTATTTTAGATAACCTAAATAAATGCTGAATATGCAAACTCAGCAGCAATTGCGATAAGCAAGCTTATAAATATAGGTTCTCTTCAAATTGAGATCAGATCTAGTCTGACAACCGTTGTATCAACATCGAACTTGTAGAAAAATAAAAAGGTGTTCAAATAAAAAGTTTATTGGTGTTTTTAAAAAGTCTTTGACTTAAATCACAATTTTATCTTGCCTGAGAAGCATATTTCATCTAAAGAGAAGAGAGACATGTAGCGAAATATTTAAACACAAGATACTTACCTTGCCATGTCTATATATATGAATCTGTTTGTTTTGTGAAAGATAATTACAATGAATTTATTACCAGGTATGAAGCGGTGCATCCATATACAACAAGAGGCTGTGCCGATCTAGTACTACGCCCGCCCCAAACATCTTCCACTCGAGTCCAAAGAAATATAGTGTTCACAATTACTGAAAACATACACAACTCAAAAACCAACCGAAGAGAAATTTGATTGATTTGATTGATTGATTTACCAGCATGTGGTAGGCATTTCCGCCACTCCCAAGGATTATACAGCTGGGCCTGCTGCGTCCACGCTGGGTTGGATTAGGGTCATGCTTGTTGCCAGCAGCGACCGACACATGGCGTATGGTAAAGGAATGTGGGATGGGAGGTGTAGGTATTTGTAAGATGCGTTACCCCATTGTGTCGTGAGGGAGCATTTAAGCTCCCTTTTTGTGTATTTTTGGTTCTGGACTTCTGCCTCTTCTGGGTCTTCTTGTGATATATGTTGCCGCGTTGTGTCGCTGCTGTTTGTGCTCCTATTTTTGTTTTTCTGCTTCTATAAATCTTCTTTTTCTTCTGAGCCTTCTGATTCCTCCGTTTCTGATTCTGGTAGAGTATACATCGCTCCGCTCCGATTTCTTTGTGGAATTCATTTTTTCCCCTCACTTTTCTTTCCCAGTATGTTTGGTCCTTTCCCAGTTTGTTCATGATCCTCTCGATTGTTGTTTTCCACATGTAACATGGCCTCCCTATTTTTAGTTTGCTGCTGAATAAATGTATTATTATTATAAAAAGAAAAGTAAAAGTACAAAAATACTAATTGAGGAGGCTAAAACTGGCAAGGAAGATAGATTTAGTGATGGTTTTTCAAATTGCTCCAAGAAGAGGAGGCTACAAGATTGGAAATGGAAATGGAGACTGCAAATTTTATGGAAGAGAAAACAAAGACAAGAAAATATGGCTCTTTATATCAAAAGTACTTGACAGTGTGACCGTAGAAGATAGAGAAAACTACATAAAAACACGTACAGATACAGAGAATTCTTATGTAAAAAAATTACTCTCACAACATGCATGCTGATAACAAATCATTTATGATAAGGGTTGAACCTCAACTATTTCAACAAGTTTATGAACTAGCTTCTGGCCGAAAAAAGCAATTTTTAATGGATTTGATTTTAGATTAGGTAGCGCCTCCTTGATCAATTACAATATAATCAAGGGCAATCTCAAGCAGAATTAAATAATTCACTTTCTTTTTTATCAAACCCAAATCAAGAATAGGCACAAATACAAATAATGTAAAGTTTTATCAGCAAGCAAAAAAAGATATAAGATTAATGTGAAAAAGATATAATAAGATTAAGTGTTAGAAATAAAATGAACGAATTGGAAGCATTTATTATTAATGAAAGTGTACCATTAGATATCATTCGTCGCCCATATCGCAAACGGGCTTATTTCATTTTTCAACATTTTACAGTAGAGCAATTTTAATGATTCGCTGGATATGTTTTGCATTGTGGGAAAAAGCTAATGCAACTATTTATTCCAATTTCAACTGCAAACTGTAGCAGAGCATCAATAAGTCTTAGATTTTATACCATGATCTGAAAGTCGGTGGTAGGAATTAAAAAAAAAAAAAAAATGAGATACGCCCTTATGCTATACCAAAAGTATATTCCAGTTTTAAGAACATTTGAGATACTCTCCCGATGAACAAAAATATAATTAATTAATCATAGTGTTATATTTCATTTGGGATTTACAAAAATGTTTCATTGTACTTGAAACATTTATTTATACTTACAAAATACAAAATTTATTTAAATTTAACCTTCTTTCACACCTTTTTTTTATTTATTGAATGTATTCACACAAAATAAATTATTGTTAATTAAGAGAACTTAATTTATACTTATACAAAAAGAAAAATATGAACACGAATTTAGTGAAAATCAATGCGGCAGAGAACGGTAATACTGCTTGTATTCCGGTAGCTTTATTGGAGGTTTATTTCCACTACAAAGTGCCATGAAATCTGTATATTTTTTTTTGAGAGCTTGATTGGGCTGTAATTTAATGGTGCCACTGGCCCCTGCAAAAAATGTAATACATGCCGCTTCAACGTTATGGAGTGATAATTTACTTCTAAATGGCTTGTTTTAAAATACAGTTTTGTCAGTTGCTCTCTGATTACTCGAAATTCGACCATTTGTGTCCAATTTAAGTCATTTCCCAAGTCATCTGGACGTACAGTCAATATCTTAAAATTTTGAGAGAGCAATTTAAAATTCAAGAAATCCGAACCCAAAAGAGAAGTTACCTTATAGGGTTGCTTTCGTCGAGATAGGCGGAATATGGATACCAGTTGAGCAGGTACAAATATTTTGCCACTCCTTTTCAAGGAATATCCAATAGCACTATGTGCCGAGTCACTTTCATTTTGTCCATGATATGGAGCAAAAAATCTTACTGATATTTCGTTCATGTTTACTGCATGGTTAAGAATATAAAGCATGGTAGAAGCTACAATTGAGTTCCTGTTTTG
This sequence comes from Rutpela maculata, assembly GCA_936432065.2. Classification (NCBI taxonomy): domain Eukaryota; kingdom Metazoa; phylum Arthropoda; class Insecta; order Coleoptera; family Cerambycidae; genus Rutpela; species Rutpela maculata. The sequence continues at coordinate 134,516,243 of OW386286.2, read as the reverse complement.
GCCACTGCAGCCATCAGAGAAAATGCAAACTTTCTTCGTTCCGTTGACATCATACTCAAGAAGTAATTTGAACTAACATGTTGATATTTCTGAAGCACCTCTTTGGCTTTGTGTCTCAATCCATGTATAGCAATAATATTCACGGGTAGCAATATCATAAATTATAAAACTAAATACTGCAAGTCGTGATTTGTAAAAAATAGCACCATTATTGGAAACTGGTAAATAAATGACTTGTTGTAAATCAAAACATCCCGAAAAAATAGGTTCATCACTTTTACTATCTTCTTTGCAGTTACGTTTAATCAACCGGACCTTGTCTTTTTCCTTAATATGCTTTTCGTATATCTTCTATAGTTTTAACTTAACCTCTTCATTTAATTCTCTATATGTTATGCAAAGCCCACACTGATCTTTTTTGGGTCTATGGAATGCTAAGTTCTCACTACGAAATATTTTTCTATATACTGAAAAGCTAAGTTTTTCCGCTGAAGGTGACAGTTCACTTATCAACATATCGTACATTTTAGGCAACGACAGATCGTTATGTAAATACTTCTTCTTTGAACTTTCTCGGCAATAATGTGATTCGACTTTCGGGAATCGATTAATATGATTTTCAATCATTATTTTCAAAATCTCGTCTGTTCTTAAATCGGAAGTTCAACGTCCCCCTCTTTTCTCTTTTTCAATAACTCCCGTACTCGTTACCTTTGAAAGGCAGGTGCGCATCATTTTCTCACTGATTCCCAAGGTACTGAGGAATAATTTTCTACACACACGTTCTAACTTGTTATTTAAAAGGTAATAGTAATTACTTTTTTGTCTTCTTCAACGTTTTTTTTTGTCGTTTTCTGTTTTGTTTTACATTGCTGAACATGTCGCTACAAATTCACGTTGGAGTTGTAAATCGCCAAGCCCGTAAAAATCATTAAATATGTTTTGTCTAATTTCCATACTAAAAAGATGACATTTTCGGCTATTTTTTTTACAATAATCAGTATTACATTGTGGCCCCATAATTTTTTGTGGAATGCGTTTTTTTTGTTACAGTGGAAACATATTCTTTTCCACGGGCTCGAAGCTCTTTTGCAACTTTCCGTTTATTTATTTTGGACTCAATTTGTTTTGTATGTTCTCTTTCAACACCCTCAACATCATAATCGTGTAGTGTCCTCTTTTTATTTGTCACCAGTCACTGAAACTGAAATTGAGATCTTAATAGATTCTCTTAGCTCTTCAAAATCCAGAGACTACTATGGATTGAATAGTGACTCTCTCAAACTAGCAAAAGAGGAATTAGTACCTCAAATCATCTATTTCATAAACAATTGCTTTGAAAACGGAATATATCCTGAAAATCTTAAGCAATCCAGGGTAACTCCTATTTTTAAAAAAGGAGACGTAAATCTGGAAGAAAATTACAGACCAATATCGATAATTCCTATATTAGCCAAGATCTTAGAATGTGCGTACAAAAGAAGATTAATAGATTACCTTATAAGTAAGAATCTAATAAATCCAAGTCAATATGGATACACAAAAGGTAAATCTACGGTGAAGGCATTAACAGACTTAATTATATCAGTAACGGATGAACTTGATGAAGGTAACATGACCATAGCATCTTGTATGGACTTATCAAAGGCTTTTGATTGTGTTTCACATGAAATATTGCTACTGAAATTAGAAATGTATGGTATTAAAGGTCCAGCGCTGTCATTTACAGAATCCTATATATCAAATAGACTCCAGTGTGTAGAAGTAAATGGTAAGACCTCATCTCTCAAGCCACTGAAGTATGGTGTTCCCCAAGGGTCTATTTTGGGACCAATCCTGTTTATTGTCTATATCACAGACATCGTACATTTCATTAACTACACGTCAGTCAGTTATGCGGATGATACAACCATATTGTCAAGTGGGAAGAACATAAAAGACCTAGTACATGTGTCGGATGAAATGCAATCACAGGCCAAGAGATATTTTAACAATGTCAAATTAACGTTAAATCCAGAAAAAACACAAACCCTCATCTGTAATTTAAACACACATATAGATTAAAACATATATCCTGTTAAGTGTCTTGGCATTTTTCTGGATAGTAGATTAACATGGCAAGCACACATAGAATATCTTCACAAAAAACTGTCAAGTTATGTCTACCTCCTTAAAAATCTCACCAATGCTATAGATCAAAATACCATACTACAAGCATACCACGCTATATTTCATAGTGTCATGTCATATGGCATCATACTGTGGGGCGGCTCGGCACATGCATCAAAAATTTTATTAGTCCAGAAAAGCGCAATAAGAGTTATCACAAATTCGAAAAATCATGAATCGTGTAGAACATTATTTAAATCATTAGGTAAATTAACTTTAACGAATCAATATATATATGAATGTATAAAATACGCGAAAGAAAATTTCACTGTTGATCAAAATCGAAGAAATTACGAGACAAGACACAACCTCGTAATTCCTCCGTATTTTCGACTAATAAAAAACTTAAAATCATTCAGATATATATCCACAAAATTGTATAATATGTTGCTCTTTGAGTTGAAAAATCTGCCTCCCACTCTCTTTTCAAAAAAGATGAAAACACTCCTAAAAGAAAATGTATTTTATAACATCCAAGAGTTTATTGAGAATATTGGAACCTCTTTTTAAAGTGTTGTATCTCTTTTTTTTCCTGTTGGTGTATTCATTATATTTATATTTGTTTTTTTTATATATGTATTTTTAAGTCTATATCTGTAATTTTATGCAATTTCTGACGTGTGTATACAATGTAAAATTGTCTGACACAAATAAACTCTCTCTCCCCCTCTCTCTCTCTCTCTAATCCTCGGGATTTTTTGTAATATCTGTAATATTTGTTTCTAAAGGGCGCTCTTATCCCATGCATTCGCAAGATGTATATTCCTCCTGAAAATGGTCCCAACAAAGTAAAGCATTACAACGAAAACATGAGCTAAACACTTCCCGTTCACATAGTCTAACTTCACAAGTTCGCACATACTCTGGATCGTCGGGATCTGATATTTCTATGTGACTAAACGGATCTTCTTTAGATGATAAGAGATCATCATTTGATACCGTATTATTATCCATTAATTCAGCCTCATTAAAATCAGTTTTCGTTTTTTCTTTACTTGCACTTATATTTTTTCTCAATTCTGACAAAGGTACAATATCCTCTGAACAATCTGTATCTAAATTAAGATTTCTTTTTAATGTACAAAGTGGAATATCATCACTAGAGATGTCCGTCGAGTCGTCCATTTCGGTCATTGTTATAACACCATAGTACCATTTATGTTGACAGAACATTTTAACACGAGTTCCTAATATTTTTAATTCTGTCGAAACGCAGTTTTTTGAACCACCCACTTAACAAATACATCCATTTTTATTAATAAGTGCGTTTGTTTTCAGAACAGAATTTCAATCCACAGAGCCAACTATAATTAAAACAGCCAAATTATAAAACTTAATATGTATAAAATGAATGAATAATCCACTTACCTTTTCTAAGTGTGCTTCTTTTTAGTTTGTACAAAAACACAAGAGAGTAATTTATTTTTATGCTCGCGTACTGAAAAATTCGTAATTCGCGGTCCTGAAACCCCCACAGACGGATTATGAGTTGAATCGGAATATACACGTCAAATTGGTCCGCCTTCTTGAATTTTAAATTTTTGACAAAATTCTTAATTCACGGTCCTGAAAACCTCCAGATATCGGATCATACGCGGCAAAATCGTGCGCCATGTTAGAGCCGCCATCTTGAATTTCCGTGATATAAAAGTGGTAAAGGTATATTAGACATTTAAGATTTTTCAAAATTAACTTGAACAAATATTTGTTAAATAAGTGTTATTATATACATTAGAAGAATTTTATGAAAATTATCAGAATTAGCATGTTAGTTTGCACTACCTGGACTATTCCTATAAAAATATGTATTTGTCTAAGAGGAAAATAAATATTATTATTACTATTATATTGCCATGGGAACCATGTACACATACCAAATTTCAGTTTAATCGGATATGTTATTTGGAAGTGAGTGAACATTGAATTGCAAGATTTTCATAAATATATTTACAAGTCAAACTATTATAAGTGTGTTAAAAAAAAAGAAACTAAGTAATATATTTGTTTATCCATTTTTGTTTCATTTATTTGTTAAAATAATGTCTTCAGTGTAAAATATTTTATTTTATTATTATAATAAATATCCGTTGATGATACGCCTATTCTCGCTGCTGCAAATTCTGTGCAGGTAAATATAAACAAAGTCGACTTATACGGTAGCGTATGTGAGCAAGAAAGATAAAATATTGACGTGACGGAAACCATAGATATCTGGCTAGTGTTCTGATGTGAGGTATAATTTAAAGTAATAGAAATAGAAACCTGGTGATCTCATTGCACTCCGGATTGCTCTTAAAATGCTAAGAATCCTATCATGTAATTCAATACTTCGTCAGTATTAGCTAGAAGAGTAGTTGTTTTGATTGATTCTCCAATAATGAGTGTTTTAAAGTGTTTACCTGATTAGTATATTAGCGTGTCCAAATTAGTAGGTATTTTCATAATAAATAAAAAGTGTGTAAGTTGTGATTTGCATAATACCTAAATAATATTCTCTAATCATGATAAAAGCAAATAAATAAAAAATAATTAATTGTAAAAACACAATAAATATTTTTCTATTCTATTCTAGATACATCATCGCGCCGGAATCAAAAAGAGACGATAAAATAAAATTTTATCGCTGTATTTATTAACTAGAACCGCTAAGCTGTTCACCACATATATTAGAATATCACGATTTAGATGTCTAACTCAGTGTCTTTAAATGTGCTAAAAATAGCCTATTTTGCACTTTTTCATTCTCGACTGTTTTATGCCATCCTTGCTTGGGGGCACTCTGCAGGTAAGCACCGACTTTTTGGTCAAAAGAGAGCTGTCAGGTTTGTGGGTGGTGTAGGTTACTGTGATGATACTAAAATCTATTTAAATTTCTTAACATACTTACCTTGTCTTGCATATGTTTTTTTTTTTTTTGGCATAAAGGCCGAGGCCATACAGCCAGCCACAAGAGAAATTACAAACCTACATCTAACCTAAACAATAACCAATGAACTACCTGACATAGTGTCAGTAACAAAACAAAGGATGTACATAGGTCACAAACTTCTCGCCCAGGGCATTCTTCTAACGTACAAAATAAGACCACGGTTAGGAGGGTTTTTATAACACAAAGGTGAAGAACAAAGGAAACAAAGCTAACCTATAACTTAATTTTTGTCTTCCAAGAAATCCATAAGATAATCAAAAATATTCTTTTTATTTAAATTAACAGATATAGTATATTGAACGGTGTAGGGATGTTGCCATATTTTATTATATTGTTATATAATGTATCAATTGCTTCTGCGTGTCTTGTACATTCAAAGAATATGTGATCCAGGTTGCATATATGTATTAGACTGTATTTCATATGTACACAATCATTTGAATGATTTTAATACTCATGCTGAGTTGCATCAGTACGAGACCAGACACAAAGATAATATATGTCCTGAATTTACAAGGCTTACCCGGGGACAAACTGGTGTTAAACATTACGGTATTAAAATATATAACATATTACCCAGTAGAATGAAAATTTTGCCCCCAACAAAATTCAGATCTATAATTAAAGACTTTTTCTCATTAGAAGAAATTGAATGTGAAATTACAAATATAGAAATGTGATATATTATTAAGCTGCAATTTTGTCTATTTTTTATTAATTAGTAACTGTTACCTGTTTTTTAAAATTATATACATATTTATACTTGTGATATTATGTGTGCATTTACCAGAATTTACCCTTTTTGACGTGTGTAGATTTTTATGATTTTAATATAAATAAACCATTATTATTATTATTACCATTAAATATATAAGGAATAAAAAACCAGACTGCAACCAACAGCTAGTCTCTGGACTAATCTGCCCTTCTAAGACAAGATGTCGTAACTGCAAAAAATTAATTTTTGAGATTTTAATTGCATTTGCACCGTATTAGTGATCCTCACCACTATACAAAATGTAGAAGTCGTATCTAAAGCAAAACTAGTGAATATACATAACGAATATGTGTCGTATCTACTAAATAGACCTATTCACTAAGCTCAAAAGTCATATCCGATCATTACCAGATTTATTTGTCGTACATATATACAATGTTTGTTATATGGTTACACTGATAAAAGGGACATATATTTATTTGCCAAAAAAGAAAATCATGAATTATGAAATGTAGATGGCATAACATAATTCAGAAAATAGTTGATTTCTCTAAAATTACATTTTCTCAGATAATTACGAATTACAAGCCTGGTCGTGTTAAGTGCAGTAACTATGTATTGCCACAAAACGCTAAAGTTTCGATTGCAACAGACATCTGTAATGAAGTATACGCCATATATCTCGTAATAGACTATACTGCCGTCCTAAGCCAAAAAGACGTATCTCAAGTTTTGGCCGAAATGCATATTTTTATACCTTAGGATAGCTTTAGCTATTTTCTATATATTTCCATAGCGAAATAAACGTATTTCAATCGTTAAGTATTTTTAAAGTGCTAACAAAGTTTGACGTATCTAAAAAAAATATGAGAAAACCTAAGCGATTTAGCCAATTAGACGTATCTCATTGTAAAAAAAAAAACTAGTAACCTAATTAATATAAATTCATAACTACACCACTATTAACCTCTACATTAAGTACAACTACAAAAAAAAATTTTAGTAAATATTTGAAAATATTGACGCGATTTCGAAAATTCAAAACATGCCTTATATCTCAAAACAGTGAAACCTTGAGATACGTCTTTTTGGCTTAGGAGGGCAGTATACATTCATTACAGTCGACATTTCGCATAACAGACTATACATCCTTTCTTGTTTAATCTCCTGTCATTTAATAATGTAACTGCACGTGATTGAGATACCGAGTATGGGGATAGTTTTACTAAGTGGGAGCCAGAACTTTTGTATAAAAGCCAGCCGAAATCATTCATAAATCAGTTTAATTGACTTTCATACTTTAGCGAGCTGAGCTAGGGGAACAAAATAAATTTAACTTCTCATACGGCGCCACAGACGCTAACCAGATACCCGCTATCTTCATAAATAGAGGACTATTCCTGTTTGTGTTTGTTTTGTCATCGACCGTCGATTAGAACCTGCATAGACGACGTTATAAAAGAGATACACATTACACTCACTCCGTTTCTCTCTTTCCATTTGTATTATAACATAAAAGTCGCAAGAGATACGACAATCTGATGTTTGTACATATTTTGGAAATTACGTTATTTGTTAATAAATGATTTTATTTGAATTTGGTTTCTAATTTCTGGTATAAATGATGAACCCTGGGAAAATTTCCAAACCTGCTACCCCAATGGAGAAAACATCATTACACATCCAGTCGTGAAGTCGTGGTAATCCAGAAATTCGGTGTTTTCACAAATCTTAAAATCTCATTGACTGTGAAGGTAATACTTAATTATAACTAAACTAACATTTGAATTTCCACAACCAGTTGAGTAATATCCAAGAAAAAGTATTTTTAAATTTGAATTAAAATTTTACCGCCCAAAACACTAAGCTATATTGTTGACGTCATCAGTCATAAACGCCTAACCTTAAAAATACATATCTTTTAAAAATTTCCGAGTAATATGTCACTATTATGAAAATTTCCGCTTGGTTCTGGTATTTTCAACTAAAATCTTGTTCAATGTACTGTTCATAAAGTTTTAAATATCTTCTCCCAATAAAATAAGGCGATTTTTGTAGGTTGGAAATCCAACCTATAATTAGCAGCCCATTTTTAGTAATCAACAATATTGAGACATAATATGCGTCAATTTTTAAATGTTTGCTTGGAGCCATACTGGTTTCAAATGAGAAGTGCGTGTTTATTAACGCGGAAATAAATCGGACGAAGGACCATTCAGCGTAATGCTGACAAACTGAACTAATATTAATAATTGAATTTGAAATACCTTGTGACCTCGTGTACTAGCGGCACTTCCTGGTGTTGTTCTCTTCTAGTTGGGCCCAACAAACTCCAGGTCTCCAGTATGGGAATATGGCAAGGTACACAAGACACTCGCGTGGTGATAAATAGCGGTTTTTATTATTTTTTAAGTTGACCGAAAAAATGACTTTTTATATTTTTTTTGTAGCGTTATTATTTTTGTTGATATGGAAATCAAAAACAAATTGAGTTATAGAAACAAAAAATGCTAGCATTGTTTTCTGAACATACCGCCCATCCAAATGGCGAAGCATTTGTAATAAAGTTTGTAATTTCCGTGGGAAATGTATTTATGAGTACAAGAAATATATCTAAAACTATGAAACTAAAACTAGGTTAAATAATAATACAAAACTAGTGAGGAGTAGGTAAGGGACATAGTTTTACAAGAGGTCTCTTAAGGACACCGTTAGCTGTTCGCACAGTAGCAACACGGGCTGCCCATCAGGACTAGAGTGCAATTCGACCATTCAGCCAAGATGCCACGTTAGCGGTGGGACATTGTCCTGTTTGATGACAACAATGGTGCCAATATTGGGAGGTTTTGTAGAATCTGTCCATTTATGTCGTTGCTGGAGAGTGTGAAGATACTCGTTATGCCAGCGCTTCCAAAATCCTTGTTGAATTTGTTGCAACAACTGCCATCTGGACAAACGATTTATGGGTACGGAGATTAACTCCTCATCAGGAGGAGTTGTTAATGCAGATAATGTTAAAAAATGACCTGGAGTTAAGGCCTGAAGATCATTTGGATCACTACTAAGCTGACATAATGGTCGTGAATTTAAAACTGCTTCGATTTGGTGAAAAACGGTATTAAGCTCCTCGTAGGTCAGTACTTGATCACCAATAATTCGAGAAATGTGATGTTTGACTGATTTGACTCCTGCTTCCCATAAACCACCAAAGTGAGCCGCAGACGCGGGATTGAAGTGCCACTTAATTTGCATGACTCCGGCGGCGTTTTGGGTTAATTCATTCAGTTGACCATTAGCGCCAACGAAATTAGTTCCGTTGTCACTGTAAAGATGAGAGCATTGGCCTCGACGTGCAACAAATCGCCGTAATGCTGCTATAAATGAATCAGATGAAAGATCTGAAACAAGTTCAAGATGGAGAGCTTTAATGGCGAGACATACAAATAAGCATAGATATGCCTTTTGAGTTTTCCCACCCCGGCGTCTACCAAAAGTAATATGAAACGGCCCAGCGAAGTCTACTCCGGTGTGCAGGAATGGTTTAACTTCAGAGACTCGAGGAGTGGGTAAATCACTCATCAGAGGTGTATAGGATTTTGGATTATGTCGCGAACAACGATAGCAATGAGAAATGCAATGATTAATTGCTCGTCTAGCGGACAATATCCAGAATTGTTCAGCTAATAAAGCCTGAAGAGCGGTTGCGCCAGGATGCAGATACTTATTATGATACTGATTAATAAGAAGTTTAGTTAATCGGTGTTCCCGTGGTAATAAGATTGGATGTTTTCTCTCAAAGGATTCTTGAGAGTGGCGAAGTCTTCCGCCCACCCTGAGAATACCCTCCTGATCTAGGAAAGGTGCAAGTTTGCGTATAGGTTTAGCACAAGGGCTTTTTGAACAAATTTGCTTTATTTCATTAGCAAAGACTAATTGTTGAATATGTTTTATAATGATAAGCAGCGCATTATGTAGTTCCAAATTTACCAAAGGACCTCGAATTAAATTAGTTTTATCCTTTAAATAGCTGGTAAATCGAATTAAATAAGCTATGCTTCCTTGAACCTTTCACAAAGAGGAAAATCGTGATAATAAAATTATTATGAAATCATGTTGTCCAGTGACAACGAGAGAGATTGTATTGGTTTCTAAGTCTACATCGGAAGGCAAGGTAGAAGATGAACTAATAGGCCAAAGTTCAGGCGGAGAGCTGAGCCACTTGGGACCCGCCCACCATGAAGAACATTTCAAGAGGTCATGGGGAAGAAGACCCCGTGAGGCGCAATCAGCAGGATTATCGATACCATCAATATGATGCCAATTTTCCGGAGATAATTTTTCCTGAATTTGTGTAACACGGTTTGCAATAAACGTTTTCCACTGATGTGGAGAGGATTTAATCCAGGTTAATGCGACTGTGGAATCGGACCAAGCGTAAATATTTTTAAAAGCAATGTTGGCATAGGTGTCACGTACAAAATAAACTAAATCTGAAAGTAACAGTGCTGCACATAATTCAAGGCGTGGAATTGTGATACGCTTAAGCGGAGACACCCTAGATTTAGCACAAACCAAAAAAATGCGTACAGAACCATCATTTTCTGTAACCCTAAAATATACCACACATGCATAACCAGTTTCAGAAGCATCACAGAAACCATGAAGGTCACATGCTTGATAATTGTCCGTTATAACGCGCCGAGGTAACTGAAGTTGAGCGAGACATAATACCTCACGCTTGTATTGTGACCAACGTGAACAAATCTCAGCGGAGGGAACCTCATCCCAAGACAATCCTTGTGTCCAAAGAATCTGGATCAAGTGCTTTGCAAAAAGAGTAAGCGGAGCTAACAATCCAAGTGGGTCAAATATGCGTGCGACTTCAGAAAGTATTGATCTTTTGGTACAACAACGGTCGATAGTGTCTATTTTGTAAGTTAGGGAATCATAAGTTGGATTCCAGTTCAAGCCCAACACCTTTTGAAAGTAATCAGCAGTGTCAAATGATTGACAATTAGTTTGGCGTAATGATGGGGGTATGGAGTCTAATACGATAGGATCGTTGCTAGACCACTTCCTCAAATCAAATCCACCACTTTTAAGAAGATCTCGAAGTTGAAATTGTAAAGTAATAGCTTCTTCAGCAGATGAACAGCCCGTGACTACGTCATCTACATAAATGTCGCTAAGTAACACTTTTGCAGCGTGAGGAAAATTATCTTTTTCATCTGAAGCAATTTGTAAAAGAGTGCGGATAGCTAGATATGGAGCAGATGATACTCCGTATGTAACAGTATTCAATTCAAATTCTTGAACAGGAGTGTTTTGAGAAAAGCGCCATAATATGCGTTGATAGGCTCTGTGATCAGATGTTACTAAAATTTGCCTGTACATTTGTTTCATATCTGCAATAAGTACAGTGGAATGGGTACGAAACCGTAAAAGTAATGATACTATGTCTTGTTGTAATTTAGGACCTGTTAATAAGGTGTCATTCAGAGAAACATTATTAGTAGACTTTGCTGAGGCGTCAAAGACGACACGTAATTTCGTGGTAGAACTTTCGGGCTTCAACACACAATGATGAGGAATATAATAACACGAATCAGAATGATTGGAAGCACTTTGACCACTCACAGGAGACATGTGTCCACAGTCAAGATAATCCTGCATGAAATTTGAATATTCTTGTTTTAATGTAGAATCTTTATTCAAGCGATTTTCCAGAGATAAAAAACGACGCATTGCGGTATTAAAAGAATTACCTAAAATAGGAATATCTTCACGAAAAGGTAATGAAACGATGTATCTGCCTGATTTGTCACGAGTATGAGAATTGATAAAATTTTGCTCGCACTTAGTGTTCTCTGGAGAATTGAATATTTTGTCAGGTATACTTTCAAGTTCCCAAAACTTCTTTAATGTGGAATCAAGTTGTGAATAAACAGACACATGAAATGAGTTAACAACAGCTGGTGTAGAAATATGAATTTTTCCAGATAGTATCCAACCAAAGATGGTTTTCATTGCGATTGGTTCACCAGGACGACCATATTTAATAGCGGGTTGTATTATTTGTGAGTAGACATCAGCACCAAGCAAGATGTCTATTTCACTCGATTTCCTATAATCAGGATCAGCGAGAGGCAGGTTTTTTAAATGTTCATAACCTTGAGTGGTAATGTGACTAGACGGAATATCATTACAGATGACCGGCAAGACCATTGCCTGTATATTAAAACTGGGATGATGTCTAAACATCGGAGTGACCTGACGAAAAGTCATGCCAGTACAAGCGGGTGAAGAAGTTCGACCAATTCCTTGAATAGGAACGGAGCATTGCGTAAGCGGTAAATTAAGTCTGTTTAGACATTTCTCAGTTATTACTGATATTTGACTGCCATTGTCTATAAGAGCACGGCAAGTTTGAAAATTACCACTAGCATCACAGATAGATACTAAGGCGGTGGATAAAAGAACTGTAACTGGAGCAATAGCACTAGCAACAACTTGAGGAATGTCAGCAGCGGCGGCATTATCTGTAGAATTAAAAGTCGAGATCGTAGTTGCTTCACGTAGAAAATGTAGCATCGTATGATGGCGTTTTTGACAAACGCGACAAACAGACAGGGAAGCACAAGTCGAGAAACTATGTGTTCCAAAGCAATTTACACGTCTGCATTCTTTAATAAAGTTATATCGATCTTGAGGCGACTTATTTAAAAATAAATCACATTTAAAAATAGAGTGGTTAGCATTGCAAACAAAGCAAGACGCTTTTTGAGGTTTTGCAAGAGGCACTGCTGAACCAATATTGTTTTGAGAAGATGTTTCCACCACGAGAGACTGCTGTTTTGATTTTATGGGAGATTGCGTATGTTGCTTATGAGATAATGAAGGAGAAAATATTTCAGTGTTAGAAGTTGAATACTGAGAGACACCAGAACAAATATTTGACAACATAGTGCTAGACTCCAAAGCATTGCATTGATCGGTCAAGAATTTAATTAACTGTTCATATGTGGGCAACTCCGTAATGCTACGATGCATTTCAAACCGTTTTCTAGTATTGGGATCAATTTTCTGCATTAACCAATTAAATAGAGTAAAATCCCACAAGTCAATTTCATATTTATTGAGAGCAAAAATATTTTCAGAAAATATATTTAAGAGAGTACGAAGAGAACTTGCGGAATCAGGTTTAGCTTTTGGTGAATTAAGAATATTTCCCCAATAGGTCGAAATAAGTATGCGTTTATTGTCATATCTTTTCTCTAGGGTTCCGAATGCAATATGATAATTATCAGAGGTTATTGGTAAATGTTTCACTAATTTTAATGGTTCATCAGATAAGGCACTTATGAAGTATTGGAATTTCTCTATGTTAGACAATTTTGTGTGATTGTGTATCAATGACTTAAACAGTTCATAGAATGAAGTCCATTCAATAGCATTACCTGAAAATTTAGGTATCTGAATCTCCGGTAGATGAACAGTATTTTTATTGCTTTCAACATCAACCTTTTGATTTGTTGTAACAGCAGATGCCATTTTGGTTAATTGTATGTCAACAGCTTGAATGTTATCATGCAAATCATCTATTTCTTCCACCAGTGAATTCTGTTGATCCAAATTTTCAACTGAGAGTTGACTCAATTTTAATGATTTGCGTTGTTCTTGAAAATCCTCGTAAATGAGGTTAGATCTTTTAAATTTTGCATAAAACATAGAGTGCGTTGAAGTGTCTGCCACAACGGCAGATGAGTATTCTGACACGGCGGTTAATTTTCTAATTACCACATTACATTCCCTTACAAAGTCCTCAAACTTCATTTTGTAAGTATTGATAAGCTCCTTAATAAAGTTATATTAACCGAATGTGAATAAAATTACAAAATAGTTGTATTAATCAGTACTCACAAATACGTTGGAATGACAATATAATAACGAAAATATGTTTAGAGGAAACAAGAAAATGAATTGATTATAGCGGCAGGTTCAATAAAAAACACCGTGTGCTAGTGTCAAAATGAATTTAAGCAACAAATGTCAGTTATGAAGTAATTAATTTAAAACGGTTTTAGATGGATGTAAGGCAAAGCTGGTTTTCTTTTTTTAAGGTATCGGCATCGAAGGATCAAAAATGTTTATTAACGCGGAAATAAATCGGACGAAGGACCATTCAGCGTAATGCTGACAAACTGAACTAATATTAATAATTGCATCTGAAATACCTTGTGACCTCGTGTACTAGCGGCACTTCCTGGTGTTGTTCTCTTCTAGTTGGGCCCAACAAACTCCAGGTCTCCAGTATGGGAATATGGCAAGGTACACAAGACACTCGCGTGGTGATAAATAGCGGTTTTTATTATTTTTTAAGTTGACCGAAAAAATGACTTTTTATATTTTTTTTGTAGCGTTATTATTTTTGTTGATATGGAAATCAAAAACAAATTGAGTTATAGAAACAAAAAATGCTAGCATTGTTTTCTGAACAGTGCGGATATAATCATTAAAAATGACGATAAACTTAAAAAAACCTAAAAGTTGAGGTTATGTTAATGCAACCGTTTTGTATAATACCCATTCAGTTATTCAGTTTTGTTAAGGCGCATTTTCACAAGCCGCTCGTTTTAGCTGCCGCTGTTTTTTTCGCTTTGTCGGTCTCATTTTTAACTGTATTTTTTCCTTGTCACATAGTTGCCGCTATAAAGTTGGGTTGGTCCCAACTTTTCAACGTTTCAGCTGCAGGATCTAAGATCTAATAACATTGATCAAGATTAACAGTATCATCAATCACATAAAATCGTTAATAACCATTATTTTCATTGACCTCTAAACTTTTTTGTGCAGAATGTCTCAGAGCAGTGAATATTTGGACCGTTATCATCACCCATATACTTCATATACTTTATATGACGTCACCAATACAAATGAAATTTTGTTACTCCTAGCGTTCTAGCGGCAAAATGCAGCTGGCCGCTCAAAATCGAGGTTCGGCTAGGATGTAAAATTCTTTCATAAAATCATTCTTTGCAGCTAAAAACGGGCGGCCTAGCGGCATGTGAAAAGGCACCTTTATTTATTTGATGAAATTTTAAATTACCTAATTACCAGGGTCCATCCACCAAATTTATTAAGAGCATTTTATAGTCACTAGCTGCCTTTAGCAGGATATTTGAATTTACAATTTTCTTACTATAATTTTGCAGAAAGCGTTTGTCATCCCGTGTTATGTATTAAGTTATTATTTATCTTTTATACATTAAATATTTAGTAATCAATTCAATACTATTTAAATTTCTATTTTATAATTTAAATAGGCTGCAGGGGCAAAGCTAGGGGAGGGGCTAGGGGGGCACTTTTCCCCCTGCGCCCCCGTTATGCAGCTTCCCTACTGCCAATTAAAATCTATTTTTAATCCACTTCAAAATATTTACAAAAGGAGAAGGCTTTCAATTCAACCCGTATGTACGTTCTTTTCATTTGCACAATCATTACTACGGATTGGCTTAAGCGATTTCTATGAAATCTTCCTCAAACTGTAAGGTGCGGCTTGGTAGTGGTCCCATATTAATTCCATTAAGCTACATCTAGTGCAAGGGGAGCAAGCAAAAATTGGAACAAGATTTTTTTTAGTTGAAAATTTTGCCATATTTGGCGAAGGTGCCTCGCAAATTTCGTCGGAATTGACGAATTGCATGAAAGAAAGTTTGGTAAAAAGTGTCTAGATTGGTATCACTGTAATTCACTGCACATGTTGACCAAGTCCACGGTCATTAAACCATACGGTTGGCTCAATCAGCAGAGAGAGACGCGGGGGGCGGGAAATAGAATAAAAGAGACAGACATATCTGATTTCCGTGCAAAAGACAGAGACAAAGATGTTTGTAGTGTCTACAGGTGACATAGGCTGTAGACCCTACCGGAATCTCTGTCTCTCTCTTCTGCACGGAAATCAGATATGTCTGTCTCTTTCATTCGATTTCCCGCCCCCCACGTCTCTCTCGACCTAAATCTGCTGATTGATGTAACCGTATCGTTTATTGACCATGGACCAAGTCGTCTAATTTTCAAACTTTGCAACAATTAAATACCTATAATAATCATAACATTGTTTTTATTATCCTTAATGTTAAACCTACTTCCATTGAATATAAATCATCTTTATTAGGTTGTTTCGTAGTCCACAATATTTAAAAAATGTCGAATTATGCATTTTGTCAATCACTGCTGCCAACACTTCTAAACTGAGAGTTGGAAACAGTGTTTGACAAATTGCATAATTCGACAATTTTAAAATATTGAAGACAACGAAACAACCTAATAAATATCATTTATATTCAATGGAAGTAGGTTTAACATTAAAGATAATGAAAACAATCTTATGATTATTATATTACAGGTATTTAATTGTTGCAAAGTTTGGAAATTAGACGAGTTGGTCAACATGTGCAGTGAATTATAGTGATACCAATCTAGACACTTTTTACCAAACTTTCTTTCGTGCAAATCGTCAATTGCATTAATATTGGTAGTTAGTGGGTATTTTAGGAGTAGGTGACACCTAATCATTGAAATCAGAGTAAACAATAAAAAATGGATATTATGTTGAAAAATAAGTCTATATGCTTAAAGTGCACTAGATGTCATCCGATCTGCATAAAAAAGGTTTTCAGCTCATGTATGGTACCAATTAACACGAGGCTCGGAGCACAAATATTGTTAAATACATTCGGAGAGATACATTTTACGCCATTTTGTTTTTTAATTATCTTATATTTGACATTTTATTAGCATTTAAATTTGAGGTACACGTAAGTTTGTGGGCTGGAATGGCCTTGGACCGACGAGTATTCACGTGTGCCTCACAAATTCCCTCCAGTGGTATATCCATGCCGGTTTGATATTAAGGAATAAAGTGATTATTAACAAAGACGTTGACAGTACAAAACCACCCAAAATGAGTGCCCAAAAAACAAATACATGTGATCTGCCTGCAAGATACATTATTGTATAACTTGTTTGTTATGTCACAAAACTCTTAAAAAAATAGTTTTATTTATTACTTACAGTAACATGTTCATATACATTGTTTTTGTAATTCAAATGTCAAAATAAATACATTTCTTTCTGAGCATTAGTTGCCAATTTTTGACACTGAAAACTTATATGTAGATTTCACAACCCGCTAAATCCGTTTGTCCTCGGAGACCGGCTTTTACAGTTCCTGAGCATTTAGAGCCTAAAAGTGGGTATATCATCAATAATGGAGGTCTGAATACATATGATCTTAGCGAGGGCAGCACATGTACCTAGCAGTCCAGTGGAATTTTTGGAATTTGAGCCAAATTTTATCAAAATCAGTTTGCTGATTTTGATGTTTTCGTGTCCACATACATACATACACACAGACATTTTTGAATAGCTGCTTGTTCGTGTTCCTGGGACTTCAAATCGCAAAGATCTGGTCAATTCTAGATTTTGAACTACCATAACATAAGGTTAAAATATTAATTAGAGTTAAATAGATAAATGAGCGATGCGCCTACCAAATTTGCATTTATTGTGATTTTAGACGATTTTTTACTAAATCGTTTTACATATAATTTTTTCTTAATATATTCTCTCTCCCAAGGAACACATGGATTGTAATTTGGACATATGTACGGATTAACAATGAACAAGTGAGGTGACTCTGAAATACTAATAATTATGGAATAGCTACCTACTTAAATTAATAAAATACATAAACAAGAAGTACCTATTTTCTTCTCTAGTTGAGGAATTATAGTTTCTAAATTTTTTAGAGCACTTTCGTGATATCCTCTTTGTAACTTTAATAGCTGTAATATATATTCAGAAAATTCATTTTCCTTTGCTAATATGTTAAACATTTCTATTGCTAGTATGTCCCTGCTTTGCTCAACTTTTGTATCTGCTTCTTCCATATCTTCCTTTAGCGTTTCTTTTCTTGTAGCCTAAAAGAGAACAAATAATTAATGAACTTAAAAGAATGACAACAATAAATGGACAACTAGACAATTTTTTTTTTATCATTTTAATAACATAAAAATAGTTGACCCGCATTTTTATTTTATTTTTTTTTGTTTCATAGTAAAAAAAAATCAAAGTTTAAACTCTGTTTAAACGGTTAGATATAATAATAAGAACAATAACAACCATAATAATAATAACTGGTCCACTGGTGGGGACTATGGAGAGGATGCACAGCTTGTAGATGGAAGCATCTTACATCGTCTAGATGCCGGAGAGTCCTACACTTACTTCAGTGTCGAGCAACGCTCCACCCAAGAAGTGAGTGTAGTAAAAAATGCTCTCCGTGGCAAGTATCAGCACCAACTCCAACAGATAGAATTGAATAGAATAGAATAATTTATTGGTGTTATATACAGCAAATGTGTTTACACAAGTCAATTAGGATCAATACAAATCAATTCCATAGTAGTTTAAAATGGTAATATAAAATATAATAGAAAATAGTTAATTGTATAATATAAAATAGAGTAACGGACAAAACATAACATAACATAGTATATAGAAAAGATATGGGAAATTTGCATACTACATATAATATATAATGCATTACAAATTAAAAAAAGAAAAGAAAAAAAAAACTGCTATAAAATATCTCACCAGATGTATCACAAATTATAGATCGCTGTTTAAAAATTCGTACAAGGTGTAAAGCTTTTTCAGTTAGTACATTTTTTTATATTTGTATTTTATAAATTTTTCATTTCTTCTGGAAGTTTGTTATATAGTATGGGTGCATAGTAATTTGTAGACTTTGCTTTTGTCTACTCTATGGTATTCAATTTCAAGATTCGTGTGTTGTCCTGTGTCATGATTATGTATATCGACACGCTGCTGAAATAGGTTCAGATTTTCTCTAGCCCACATCAGGCATCTAAAAATATACAGAGATGTCAAAGTCAAAATCCGCAGTTCCACAAATTTCGGTCTAACATCATCCCAGTATCCTAAGCCACTAATAATTCTTACTGCCCTTCGTTGTAACTTAAATATCTGTTTTGCATGAGGCGAGTGTTCCCATGCTAGTAAGCCATATCCCATATATGATTGGAAGAGGCTATAGTAAGCTGTTAGAAGTACCGACTTATTGACTGCCTGGTATAGATTCTTTAATAAATATATATTTTTGGATAGTTTAATTGACAGCTGGTCTGTATGTTGTATCCAGGACAATTTGGGGTCTAAATAAATCCCTAAAAATTTAATAAACGAGGAATTGTTGAAATCACAATTTTTTAAAGTGAAAATATATTGCATGGTTTTGTCGTTATTAAGACTCAATTGATTGGCATTAAACCAAGATGCTGCTTTCGACTGTGTCTCCGACATAGCACTTATAAGGTTATTAAAATTTTTGTCTGTATTTATGGTTGTTGTGTCATCTGCATAACTATCTAATAGATCATTTATATAAATGAGGAATAGCAGTGGACCGAGCACCGACCCATGGGGTACTCCACATTTTACTATCTTTACTTCTGACAATTGATTATTATATTGGACAAGTTGTTTCCTGGCTAACAGATATGACTGCACTAATGTAATGCTTGTGTGGCTAAATCCATAATATTTTAATTTCAATATAAGTGTGTCATGGGAGACACAGTCAAACGCTTTGCTTAAATCACAAAATGTAACTCCTACATAAGTACATTCATCAAATCCCTCAGCGATTTTGGTAACTAATTCTAATACAGCCATCTCCGTGTTGCGTTTTGCTCTAAAACCATACTGTCTATTGGCAAAGAAACGATTAGACTCAAAGAAATCAGCAATTTGTTTTGCTATTAGCCATTCAATGATTTTAGCAATTATTGGCACTAATGATATTGGTCGATAATTGTCTGGATCCTTAAGACATCCCTTCTTATAAATGGGGATAACTTGAGATTTTAAGCACATCTGGGAATTCACCTGTCTTAAAGCATAGCTTGATTAAATCAGTTAGTGGTATTATTATTAGATTTTTACAGTCTTGATTATTTTTACGTTTATACCATATATATCTTTAGAATTTTTGTTCTTTATTGCTTCACGTCATTAAAGCTAACCTCGTGGAACTGAAAATCATGAATTACTGCCAACTTTAAATAATTACTAGG
The DNA here is from genome assembly GCA_936432065.2 of Rutpela maculata. NCBI lineage: Eukaryota > Metazoa > Arthropoda > Insecta > Coleoptera > Cerambycidae > Rutpela > Rutpela maculata. The sequence continues at coordinate 134,496,268 of OW386286.2, read as the reverse complement.
TGACAGCCGATATAGAGGAGGTGATTTTATCTGCCCGATTAACAAAAAAAGTATTAAGTTCACTGGCATTCAGTGTTGTTGTCTGGTGGTTTGAGTTTTTGGACGACTGTTATTAATAACATCCCACATTGGTTTCGGGGAGTTATTTTTTGCTTTTATCTAATCCTCGTTGGCTTTTCTTTTGCAGTCTTGCATTTCAGCCCTATATAATTTTCTGTAGTTTGTACACATATTTTTATTATGATCAGTGGGATCATTTTTATGTAAGTCATAGAGAAAAGCAAGAATTTCCCTCATATGCTTCAGACGAGGATTAAACCAAGTGACAGTATGGTTTTTTACAGAGTTTGTAGTTAATATTTTTTCAGGAAAGGCCATTTTCATGCTTTGTACAATATTATCAATAAACTGATCAAATTTACTATTTAAGGCTATTTGTTTAGATTTAATATAACCAAAATCGATCGATTCTATTATGTTATAAAATGTATACAAACCATGATCACTTATTGGAACCACTTTTTGTTTACACATTTCGTTTTTACTTTGCTCAATATTCACATATATTATTATATATTTATGATCTGATATATTTACATCTTATATATTGTTTCAAAATTGGAGTCAAAGTTGATTAAAATATTATAAAGGCAATTATTACCTCGTGTAGGCTGTGATATGCATGTCTTAAAATTAAATGAAGTTATAAGATTGTTGAATTCTTTAATCTAGATTGTCATTAGTATGGAAATGTATGTTAAAATCGCCTATTATAATTTTATGTGATTCTAAACATATCTTATTAAAAACATCTGTAATAATATTAAGAAAGGTATTAAACCCAACTATACTTTTGTCAGGCGATCTATAAACACTGATTACAATGCACTTACACTTTAAGATCTCTACTGCCACCAGTTCACAGTCATGTTCTTGTGCTAACATAACTATATCACTACGACTCTTGAAATGAATACCATTTTTTACAAATACTATGCTTCCACCATGAGAATGATTTACTCTGGAGAAGTTTGATGCCATTGTGTAATTGGTGATATTTACACTGGTTACTTCATCCGACTTTAGCCAGTGTAAAATATCTGGAGATATATTTGTATCAGCAAAATATCCCTCAATTTCCTGAATTTTATTCCTTAATGATTGCACATTAACATGAAGTACTGAAAAAATATTTTTACCTTGACTAATAATTTTATAATCGCAGTTTGTCACGTATGTTGGTTTTTCTCTGGACCAGTCCGAAAATTTTCTCTTCAAGTAAAACGGTACACCCAGTTTAAAGGATGCAACTTGTTGATATCGCGTCTGTAGTCTTTCACATTGGCACAGGTTTCTGTATTTTTCGTCTATGCATTCAAGAATGTCATTGGATTCCATCTCTGCATCAAAAATGGACAAAAATATCCCGCTTAATTTCTGGATTACCTTTAGTTTGCCTAGTGGGGTGCTTGGATTAAGCTTCCCTCTTGATATTTTATTGTTATGGTTTTTTCTGTTTCTTTGTATTTTCTACCCACTTTTATCGTCCTCGTCACGATTATGATTAAACCTCCCATCATCAGTGAAATAATTAATTGTTTCTTTTTGTATATTGTTAAGGTTGACATCCTTTAAAGGAGCTACATTTATAGAAGTTCCTTGATCCAATGTGTTAATCTCTGGATTAGCAAGATCTATAATATCCTGCATCCGCTTCCTTTGTTCTTGTTCATAAATTGTTGTTTTGTTTATTTCAGGTTGTGATTTTGTTCTAGATCCGTTGAGATTTTCTTTGCTTATCTCCTTTAGATTCCCAGTGTATGTTTCTTTTTTGGTTTTGTTTTTGCCCTCCAGAATATCTATGATTTTTTGTTTGTTGTTTATCATTATTTCTTTATCTATCATTTTCTTGAATAGTATAACTTAAGATCATTCCAGCATGCCGAAATTCGGCAGAGGTCTTAGTCGGCAGAATGCAGGTCATCAATGCTGTCATCTTCGGTTCATTACACCTGCTCAGGGTACACGATTCTCGGACCCTGTAGTCACTCTTCCGCCAAAAGTCCTCGCGCCTTTTCGAACCGCCTCCGCATGTTGCAGAGGATCCGCCGACTGTAGATCAGGTGGAAAACTTCTGGAAAACGCTTTACGAGGAGAAGCTTCCAATCAACCGAGATCTCCGGCCCTTGCACACTTTGAAACCTTTTGTCAAAGGTTTCAGCAACCGCAGAAAGTGTGCCAACCAATAACCCCAGAAGAGGTTCGAAGAGCTCTCGAGGGCTCTAAGAACTTTGCTGCTCCAGGTTCCAATGGGATAAATAACTTTTGGTGGAAAAAGTTATCGAGTACCTACCACCATTTGGCCAGAATTTTTAATGCCTGGCTAAATGGGGAGCAGCAAATTTCTTCTTGGGTGGTTGAAGGGCGGATAGTGCTGATCCCTAAGAACGGAGATTTATCAAATCCAAAGAACTACCGACCAATAACCTGTTTAATTATGCTGATTTATAAATAAATTGGAATTCTGAAATACATTTTTCTAATAAATTTTTTCATGGTGTTAAAAATAAAAGTAGTTTAATATAATTACAAGTATAATAAGCTGCCTTATTCAATAATTTTTGTAAGAAAATAATTTTTATTTTACCGTAAGTTTTTGATACCACTTGAAATTTATGAAACATTTTTAAAAAAGTTGAATTAGGTAGATATATTAACAAATTGGAATTTTGACATAAATTTTAATTCTACACAGTTTTTCATATCGTTAAAATTGAATGTAGTTTATTCTTACATAATTTTCAGATTTTCTAATTTTCTGAACACTCTGTACATGACATGTTAACCTACTCCATGGCAACCACGTTTTTAACAAAAGCAAAAGTTTTTATAAAGAATAAATTCTCCGCGTAAAATGAGAAATAAAAATGTTTACCCTCTTATCCACTCTAACTGTGGGCATACTGTATAACAGAATGTATTCCCATGTCTCATCAGTCCTTATTGAACAAAAACATGTTTTTGTTGGCAAAAGATCTACTGTTAGTAATTTATATGTATTTTCAGATTGTCGCCTATAAAATAGGGGAATCCCAGATAGACACTTAATAACTCTATCAAAAGCATAAGAGAAAATGAATCATATGTTCACAGATCATCTCATCCGGTGCACTTCATTAAACCGGGTATCAAAGGAGTAGTTTTTGGACGTTTGAGGGGTTAGTTTGCTTCGGGGAGAAGATCCAGCATCACCATCGAGTTCAGCATCCTCACATAGTCTCGTTAGGCTATAAATTATTTACATACCTGTCCGACTCACAGAAGCCACTATAGTAGATCCGTAGGCATATATTACATTTTCAAAAATTTGATCAGTTTGACTTAAAAAAAAATAAAAAGTGTATGTTTCTATTCACCCCGTACTGTGGGGTGAACAGAAACACTAACTTGTTTTTCATTAAAATTGCCATTGCTCCACTCGAGGGGTCAATAGAAACTATAAAATTTTTTTTTTAAAAATTGGGTGAATTTTTTTGCCGAAAACTTGAAAAATAAAATAAAATTAAGTTATTTAAATTGTTTATTTGTTACAAAAAACCAACATTACAAACTCTTAATAATCTAAGTAACAATATAAGACACTATTATCATCAGAAAAACTTGAAACGTAAATTTAAAAAAATAAAAAAGGACTTTTCGAGTTCTTACTACACTACAAAACATAAATAAACTTAAAAAACAATAAATGAATACATTTAGGCACTGGTATTTGCATTTCACAGCCTTCATTGCCAATATGTTTATAGGAATATGTTTATACCTACATATGTCTATATTAAAAATAAAATAAATAATTATTTCTTGAGATCAATGAGATCATAGGTAATTAATTAACTGGATAACTTCAAATCAGTCTCATTTGAGAGATAGGGAATCTTATTAATTCTCTCTTGGAAGAAGTAGGAACATCTTCAATGGAATTAAAAACTTGTCCAACAACCTGACCATGGGTGAAAGTGCAAACCTCAGGTATATCTGGAAATCCGTAAATGTATCCTGCAAATAATTTAGTTCGTTGGGAGCGCAAAAAAGTCCCCTCAATTTCTCCATCTCTCTTGTTGGTAACTTTACCAATGTAAAACTTATATTTTTGGTTTTTCCCAATTGAAACTGGGAAAGCGACTAGGAATCATACTCAATTGGAAATACATTGTCAAAAATTCTGCCTTTGTCAGTTGTTTTCTTCAAATGGGCCAATGGTATAGAACTTTCTTCATCGTTGCTTTCTGATTCCACCGCCATTTCCTCGGCATTTTCATTTTCATCTTGTTCCCCTTCTTCTTCTATGAATTCCAATTCTTCCTCATCTAATTCTTTGTTATTTTCCAATTCATTTTTGTCATTTGACTTATCAGCTGTCTCTTCTTCAGCTGCAAAATCTGCCGTCACGCTTTTTCCAGCATCGACTTTTTTACATCTTTTCTTTTGCTTCTTTTCGGTTGAATATCTTAGCTGCTGCAACATTTCTACCACTGCCCTGCTGACATTATGTTCTACCACCTCTGCTTCTTCTGCTGTGGCAGACATCTTAGGGAGGCGGTTCAACACTTCAGATCTATTAAGGGGGTAGATGCCACATTTCCTAAATCCAGCTTTGACCTTAGAGACTTTCTCTTTGTTTCTTCTTTTTTTCTCTCTTTCTTGTTCTTCGATGTTTTCCATAAGCTTCTTCAACATACCCGGGAACCTGTCGTTTGGAATACTGGCGGCTCTTCTCCCTTCCTTCAATTTCCATTTTTCTAATATTTTCCGCCAAGCAGTCTTGAGAGGGCGAAAAAAAAAACGACACCCAGTGGTTGCGTCATGTGTGTCGAGTTGGGAGGTAAAAAAATGAATGAAATGTCATGCCGCTGACAAAGCTCAACTGTTTCTTTCGTAAAGTGGGACGATAAATTATCGCCTATGAGAAATTTCTTTCCCGGAAGATCTTTTAACGCAGGTACAGCAATTTTTTCAACCCAATCTCCAAAAGAAACATGATCAAACCAGCCACTGGGGCTTTTATTGTACCGTGCACCTTTTATTCTGCCAACTGTCCAAGACTCATAGAGGTTTTGGGCCTTGTATACGACATATGGGGGTAGGACTTTACCATCTGCGGTTGCCGCGAACATAATTGACGTACTACTTTTTGATGAGTTTATTATTCGTTCTGGGTAGCTACAACCTCTTTTGGCAATAATTTTTTTTCTCCCTGGATCGTCACTTAAATTCGTTTCGTCATAATTTAAGATGTGAGATGGTGGGACGTATTTCAGTTCATTTTCAAGATAGTCGAAGTAACCATTGATGTACTCTGCGGTAACCTCGGCTATTGATCGTTTTATGTTCTGACAAATCCTTGTCCTTAGAAGTGCCTTATGCCGTTTTAGAAAAAGAAAGACAAAATCGCGGCCAGGAATGTTATTGGCGAATTTTGAAATAATTTTCCCTGTACCATCTAAGTAGTTCTTAATAATCATTCGTAGGGTCTAGGTGGTCCATTGGATAACCCCGCCTTGTTTATTTATTTGAGGATTTTTGTGATGGCGATAGAGGTCGGAATAATTCACTCCATATTTTTTACTAGCTGCTCTGTACGACATCCCCCTGGTGATATCCTTCATAGCTCTGTCAATCGTTTCTCGAGGGTGACGGAGGTAAGTCTTACTTCGGGGATCGTGATGGTAAGTCCGGGGCATTTTGCTACAATGAAAAACAATTTGGAAATTGAATTGAAAATTTAAGTGAAAAAAACTAGTAAAAGATGAGTGGGGTGAAAAGAAACAGCTATTTCTATTGATCCCAAAATTCTGACAAAAGTGACGTTCCAAAAAAAAATGAACATTTTTCATAAACTATGCAGAGTTGTCCACTGTTGTGAATAATTATGTTAATAGGACAGGTTAAGGTATTTTTTAGCCAGATATGAAGTTACTTACCTGTTTTTTTCTTGTAGTAAAATATAAAGTTTTGCAGCCTACAAATTAAACTTATTTGACAGCCCCTCATTGACAACACTGTTTCAAGCAGTTAGGCCAATGTAACATGCTGAAAATTACTAAGTACACGTTAAGGACCTACTAATAGATAATTTGAGAGAAAACTAAAACTGCCAATTTTAAATTTGAGAACTGGGAGAATTTTTTATTTACGTTCCCCACTTTTGTTTCCATTGAGCCAGCAGTTTCGATCCAACCCCATCTACGGTAATATCCCTCCACCTACGGCGTTGGGATATTACCAAGCAAGTGCTTTAGGAAACTGATAAAATTGTTTTGTATTATCAACGTCCTTGGGATATTACAGCTGATAATATCTGCATTATATTGTTTAATGCATATGCATATGTACGCTCTAAACTTGAATATTGTTGCATTATATGGTCTCTAAGAACACAGGCATGTTGGAAAAAGTCCACAAAATGTTTTTAAGATCTATGTATTTTAAGAAATATAGAATATAGCCTTTCCTAATATCTTATCAAAGTCATCTAGCAGAATTTTGTCTAACTTCTCTTACTAAAATAGATGTACCTGAAATTCTAGGTGCCTTAAGCTTTCATATACGAGACACCAGACTAAGGAGGAGAGATTGTATGTTTCAGTGGCGGCTCGTGATATTGTATGCAGAGAAGGCTTGATATTTAAAGGACAATTAACTTGCAATATGATTACAATTTGTACATTTCCTCACCACCTGGATATGCTGCTCGAGGAAGCTCAGCCTCCTCTGACGAGCCGCCACTGGCATGTTTAACACCTCTGCAAATACAAATTCACCTGTTGAAAGATGTTTATCAGCAGTCAATGATATAATTTGTGATATAGATATGTTTAATATTAACAGGAACAGATTAAAGTCAAAGCTATCTGTGATAAGATAACATAAATATATATTTTTCTTTTTATAGTCATATAATTAGAGCATGTGGTTCCACATAATCAAAAACAAATATTATTTTAAAGTGGTTTAATGTAATTAAAAGGTTTGGAGATAAAATTTACATTAAAACATTACCACATATACATATATATATATATATATATATATATATATATATTATCTTATTAATTATGTAACCTAAGTAACGGATTTTATTTTAATCCTCGGGATCTAGTTTTATGTAAAACAATATAACAAATAATAAGGGAAATAGGTAACTACACTACATAATACTCCCCCTCAAAGAAAAAAAATAAACCAATCAATCAAAATCAAAACGTACTCTTTTAGCCACCAACGGAGCTGGACGATCTGTAATGTCGGCTAATAAATAAGCCGGTTTAATTCTGTCAACACTGACAGTCACTTCTTTTCCCTGCTTAAGGATGGTGATAATTTTAGCTGTACGTGAAATCACTTCGTAAGGACCTTGAAATAAAGGTGTGAAAACAGGTTTAATACGTGCATTACGAAGAAATACAAACTTGCAAGTATTAACATCAGGACTCACGAATGACTTCTGAGAAAAATGATTAGGATTGGGATTTGTAAAATCTAATTTGTCAAAAGTGTCAAGTAACTTATTAATAAAATAAGGAATTTCCGTACGAACGCGTGATTTAATAAAAAATTCTCCAGGGAGACGTAATGCTTGACCAAACACCAGTTCTGCAGACGAACAATGTAAGTCAACTTTGGGCATAGCTCTCAAACCTAACAAAATAATAGGGAGTTCCGAAACCCAATTAATTGAATTTGCTCTAGCTAATAAAGTAGTCTTTAATGAGCGGTGGAAACGTTCCACTAATCCGTTGCTTTGCGGATGGTAAGCAGTCATGCGAATACGATGAAATCCTAAAAACTTCGAAAATTCGCCAAACAATTTAGATTCAAATTGTATTCCCTGGTCCGTCGTGATATGAACCGGAACGCCAAAGCAACAAATGTAATTTTGAAACAACCCTTTGGCCACCGACTCAGATCCAGGAGCTGAAACAAAAAAGTGTGGAGGGTGTCATTGAATGCTCGTCCATTGTGTGTAAAACTTTCAAAGCTATAGTTATATGCATTTATAGACCTCCTAAAGGTAATCTTGAAACTTTCTTTCAAATTTTAACCGACATATTAGATACTGCTCAAAATGACTTTAAAAATTTTAAAATAATTTTATGTGGAGACTTTAATCTAGATTTACTAGAGGAAAATAAGACAAACATTCAGATGTTTTTAACTCTTTTACAGACATATAATTTAACGCAAACAATAAATGAACCAACTAGAATAACAAAAACATCGGCTACATTATTAGACAATATCTTTATTAATTTTGAAAACCCTCATGTAGGAGAAGTTATAACAACTGCATTAAGTGATCATGAAGCTCAGATCCTGAAAATTGATTTTCCAGGAAAAACAGTCGATTTCAAAAAGATACGCAGGCAGAGAGTGTTCTCCACTGCAAAACTCAAACAATTCAAACAAGAAATAATATCCACTGACTGGAATGAAATAACTAATTATAAAGATCCCAATCAAGCCTATGAGCTATTTGTTCAAAAATTTTTAACAATTATGAATATAATTTTTCCTAAAAAAACTATAAAATACACCAAAAAAACAAAAACATGGATCACAAAAGGAATCAAAACATCTTGCAATACAAAAAGAAAATTATACAAACAAAAAATCTGTGGGGAAATTTCAGAACTGGAGTATAAAAATTATTGTGGTATTCTAAAGAAAGTAATATCTGAGGCAAAAAGACGTACTAATATCGCATATATTAATTTGGCAAACAACAAAAGCAAAGCAGTATGGGACCTTGTAAAAAATTATACAGGCTCTAAAGCTTGCAATAATGATTCTATACTACAGAATATTAACACACAAGAAAATAATAAATACACAGTATTAAACGACGTCAACAACTATTTTGTAAATGTCTGCTCTGACATAAATTGTAATACACTTGTGTTAGATAATGTAAAATATTCAGGGACTAATATATTTCTGTCGCCTACATGCCCAGAAGAAGTATACAATGTAATAAAGAATTTGAAAAACACAAAGTCTACAGGGGAAGATGAAATACCTGTAAAACTTCTGAAACATGTTGCGACGGAGGTATCTAGTCTACTGAGTTATATAATAAATTTATCATTGCAAACAGGAATATTCCCAGAAAAGCTAAAAATTGCCAATGTAAAAGCTGTATACAAGAAAAAGGAAGATAAAAGTATTATTAATAATTATAGGCCTATTGCGTTACTTTCAAATATAAGCAAAGTTTTTGAGAAAATTATATACTCACGGTTAATAAATTATCTAGAGAGCCAAAGTTTATTAAGCAATACCCAAAATGGATTTAGGAAAAACAAGTCTACAATTAGAGCATGTTATCAAGCTTTGTGTGAAGTAATTAACTCCCTGAACAACAAGGAACGTACAGTTGTTATAGGTTTGGACTTATCAAAAGCATTTGATAGTGTAGACCATAGCATTTTAATTACGAAACTAGAAAAACACGGAATTAGAGGCATTGCTTTAAAACTGTTGGTATCATATTTGAGTAATAGATTACAATGTATAGTTGAAATGGACAGTAATGGAGAGTTACAAAAATCTGAAAAATAAAAAATAAAAAGAGGTGTTCCGCAAGGGTCAATCTTAGGACCGTTACTATACATTTTATACACTAATGACTTAAGTATGATACTTGACGAATATGCAGTCCAATATGCTGATGACTGCACATTAGTTATGCATTCAGATGACTCCTTAATCCTAGAAGAAAAGGTTTTACCAACATTAGACGTTTTAGAAAAATATTTTACCTCCATAAATCTCAAACTGAATAAAGATAAAACACAAGCAATAGCTTTTACATGTAATACCACTAATACTGAAAAAACATTTGATAATGGCATTAGTACGTTGACAACTATGCCGGTAATGACTTTCTTGGGAATCAAAATTGATGCTAGACTTGACTGGAAAGCCCATACGGACGACCTCACAAATAATATAGCCAAGTATTGTTATGCTCTAAAAGTGATAGCGCAAAACATTTGTGTTGAGGCAGCTTTTATAGCTTATTATGCATATGTAGAATCCAGACTCAGATATGGCATTATCTTCTGGGGCGGAACAAGCCATATATATAGAGTATTTGTGCTACAAAAGAGATGTCTGAGAAATATTTTGAACATTAAACAAACAGTTAGTTGTAAGCCAATTTTTATTGAAAAAAAGATACTTACCTTAATCAGTCACTACATCTATGAGTCTATTATTTTTGTTGTGCGGAATACTTCTCTGTTTGCGATTCATGATAGAAATCACGTACATGACACAAGGAACAAAAATGATCTTTTAAATATCAAAACAAGTTTTACTTTTATTCAAAAAAATATGCCATATACCTTAATAAAAATTGATAATAAACTTCCCTACACTTTAAGAAATGGTACAATTAAAGAAGTGCAAACAAATTTGAAGGCCATGCTTCTGAGAAAAGCTTACTACACTCTGAACGAGTTTTTCAATGATGATTTTAGTGACCTGTAGCATTTTAAATATGTTTTTAATTCATGTGTTAGTATTTTTTGATATGTGTATATCGAGATATAGTGTATTTTTTTTTTAACTCATTTGTTTTATTACTTTTACGTATTTTACATATATACAATATTTTATGCAATAAGCTAGTATACCCTAGTGGCGTATTTGTGCTACTAGGGTAGTTTTGTGACATGTTCCACACCCGTTTGGGTATATGTAAAGAACCAATAAAGACATCTATCTATCTATCTATCTATCAGCAGTGCGATATGGCCAACGCGTAAAATGCTCAACGATGGTAAGAATTGTAAGAATAACCCTCTGAAGGAGGTAACGGTCCTACGAGATCCACATGGATGTGTTCGAAACAACCTTTAGGTACATTAAAATTTTCTATCGGAGTCTTGGTATGTCGATTTATCTTAGAAGTTTGACAACTTAATGTGCAGTCCGTATTCATTCTGGGCCAAAAATATTTATCAGAAATTAATTTTTTAGTAGCGCGAATACCTGCGTGAACTAGGTTATGAAAGATGTCAAAAACAACATGATGCAAAGTTTTGGGTACATAAGGACGACATTTAGAATTAGAGACGTCACACCAAATGAGCTCTATTGAAACAACACTAATTTGTTTTAAAAAGAAATGTACCTTATTGTGTTTATTTTCCTGCGACTGTAATAGAGAAGTAAGTTCTGAATCCTTAGATTGTGCATTTTTCAAAATCGTCAAATTAAATTCATTCGAATTAATAGCAGACATCAGATAATTTCGATTTACTAAAGAACAATCGTTCAAACGAGACATTGTATCTGCGACGACGTTATGAGCACCAGGAATGTGTTTAATGTTATTCGTAAATTGTGCTATGTATTCCAAGTGACGAGTTTGTCTGGGGGTTTTCTCCGCTCTAGAAAATAATGCTGAAACCAAAGGTTTATGATCGGTGAAAAGAGTAAAATCTCGACCTTCTAAAATATATCTGAAATGTCTAATTGACAAATAAGCGGCGAGAAGTTCTCTGTCAAAAACTGAGTAACGTTTTTGAGTGTCAGTTAGCTTTTTAGAAAAGAAAGCCAAAGGAGTGGAGACATTGTTAAAAGTCTGTTCTAAAACTGATCCTATGGACACATTTGAACAGTCAACTATTAACGAAAGAGTTACTCCATCGTTGTAATTAGGGTGATCAAGGACAGTAGCATCTACTAAAGCTTGTTTAGCTTTAATAAAACTATTGGAACAGTCCGTTGACCAAGTATTTATAATCTTTATTTTGTCATGTAACAATTTAGTAGTTAGTGCATGTAAAGGGCTGAATATTTCAGCAAGGTTAGGTATAAATCTACGATAAAAATTAATCATGCCTAAAAACCTTTGAAGTTGCTTAACTGTTGTAGGTTGTGGAAATTCTTTGATAATGTCAACACGCTCGGTAGTGGGTGAAATGCCCTTTTGAGAGACGTGGTGACCTAAAAATGTTAATTGATCTGTGCCAAAAACGCACTTAGAGGGTTTAATATTTATTCCATAATTTTGTAAACGCTCGAAAACGATCTGTAAATGTTGTAAATGCTCGACATGATCTTTACTTGCGACTAATATGTCATCTAAATAAATGAAAACAAACTTCAAATGTGATAGAACTTCGTTCATAAATCTCTGAAAGGTTTGAGCAGCATTTCTTAAACCAAAAGGCATACGTCTAAATTGGAACAAACCAAATGGAGTGGTAATCGCAGTCTTGGAAATATCTGTTTCGTTAACAGGTATCTGATGATAAGCTCTAAGTCAATCTTAGAAAAAACTGAGCAACCAAATAATTGGGCATTAAAATCTTGGATATTTGGTAGTGGATATCGATCAGGTATGGTGACAACATTTAGTTGTCTGTAATCACCACAAGGTCTCCAGTCGTCGGGATCTTTTTTAACAACCATATGTAATGGAGACGAACAGACGAAGAAGGTTCACAAATACCTAACTCAACCATATGATCAAACTCACTTTTTGCAACATTAAATTTAATAGTGTCCAAACGTCTTGGGCGACAAAAAGGTAAATGTCCTTCAGTAACTATATAATGTTTCACTGAATGTTTAATAGGCAAAAAGTAATCCGGCGTGCTAATTAGATGAGGAAAAAGAGTGCAACAATTTGGTATATTGGTTTTCAACAGAAAATAATCTGGGAGAGATGAAAGAAAACTTTTTGACGTAACAATTAATTGACAAACTTGTCATGTTATCTACCAAGAGTTTGTTCTTTAAATCTACAAGTAGACCAAAATGTTTTATGAAGTCAGCTCCCAAGATAGGAACATTTATGTCAGTGATAGTAAAAATAAAAGTAAAATTGCGGCGCAGGCCTAAATTGACTTTTAAAAGTTTCTTACCGTAGGTAGAAATAATAGTATTATTAGCTGCAGTCAAGATTAAATTAGGATTCTTTTTAAAATCAGTAAATAAATTCCTAGATACCACCGACAATTCTGCACCTGTATCTACTAAAAAATCTAACTTGTTTGACATATCATAAATGAAAAGTCTAGATCTGCTGTCAGAACCACTAGCATCCGCAGATAATATGCTAGTGTTGATTAGTTTTTTTGATAAATAGAATGATCTTTATATAAAGAACACCAAGGGCCGCTGCATTTCAAAGCTTTATCTTTCCATACCTGGTGATAATAGCAAATGGTTTTATTAGAAGAATCAAATTTATTATTACCGTTGGAAGACCTAGAACGAGAACGAGGTCTACTGCGACAAATGGGACACTGATGTTGAGTAAAAGAGGTAGTAGGTCGACTTTGGTGATTTGAAGCCTGTAAGGTAGATATTTGAGTTTCAAGAGAACTTTGTTTAAATAAAATCTTGTTTAAAGTGGCTTGAAAATCAACTGAAAAGGCATTAAATTTGTCTGATAAATCTGACAATGTTGTGGAGGAAATTGAATTCGGAATCGTAACAGTAGAAATGTTAGATTGGAACGAGGATATTGCAGTACTCTGACAAGATTCCCATATCTTGTCGGCTATGTCAATGATATCCTCTATTTCTGTTTTTCCAGAAGCAGTAATTGCTATATAAATCGTATTGGGTAAACGTCATTTCCATAATTTGATAAGAGTGGCTTGATTAACCATATTGGAGCCACCGACAATTCCTGACATAATAAGATAAAATTTTGACTAACCATGTACAATAATTGATAATTTCAAAAGGTAAATTCCAGTCTTGTAATCTTCTATAAAATTATTCTATTAAACGGTCCAAATCTCAAAAATATCAAAAGTCGTATTTAAAAATTACCCAAATTTAGTATAATACTTAAAAATCTTCTATAAAGAAAAGGTCTTCATCTTCTAAAACTTCAATTGTGTCTGGCAAATAATGTCTGGCAGCAATATAATCAAATTACATAAATCTGTATCCTGTCCAATGTACTTGATGATAAAACAATTGTAGCAAGGATAGTATAGCAGCTATTACGAAGGTTTCGTCTCGGGGTCACCAAAATAGCTGGACGTTGGAGTAATCAATTTGAGAGTTTCGGGGTTACCAATTTACAGTCGGGGTCACCAAATTATGGGGACCTTCAAGTCTACAGTCGGGTTCACCAAATTATGTGGGGTTCCACATAATCAAAAACAAATATTATTTTAAAGTGGTTTAATGTAGTTAACAGGTTTGGAGATAAAATTTATATTAAAACATTACCACATATACATATATATTATCTTATTAATTATGTAACCTAAGTAACGGATTTTATTTTAATCCTCGGGATCTAGTTTTATGTAAAACAATATAACAAATAAGCTAAAATCGTACTCTTCGCCAATTTACTGAGCTTTTTATATATAATTGTTACACATTCTATAGGATACTCTTCGCAGTTTCTCGTAAATAATGTTAGTTTTTGGACATCCTAAATTTTGTGATACCATCTTTGTTGTGAAAAAAATTATATGGAAAAAAAATGAAAAAAAAATGTCCAACCTGTGCGAGATTCGTACACGGGACCTTTGGATTGCAACGCAAAGCTGCGCCACCAGTTATTGCTAGAAAAACTGATTGTCTGTGATATATATCTTTCGACAATCATACATAGGTATTTCAACTCGTACTTCTATGAAATATATATTAGTAAAATTCATAAACAAAAAAAAATATGTTATGGAAATTATATTTCACAAGATTTCCATTTTAGTACAAGCGACAAAAATTAAGAGAATATATTTTTTTTAATTAAATAATTAATAACTTTTTTATTTACTGAACGATTTTCTTCAAAAACAATAGGGTTCTTCCTCTAGCTAACACTAACTTACTTTCTAAATTTCAATACAATCGGATTTTTCTTTCTTAAGTTATCGTGCTTACAAGAAACGTGACGGACGGACAGACGGACATTTTGAAAGTTGTCCAGAATTCGTTCACTAACACAATGATATGAAAATTTTTTTCTCTACGAGCGATATTTACGATTTTAGAAATGTGCTGATCAAATACAATATACTCTTCGTTTTTGTGAAGAGTATAATAATAAGGGAAATAGTTAGGTAACTACACTACAAGCACATAATAAGAACTAATGTCAACCAATTGGTTATTCCTACAAAATTATGAATGTGTAAATATGGCAGTCTATAATTTCTTAGTTTGTTGGGTATTTTGCCACTGTAAAAATATTTAAAAATTTTGATGAAATAAACCTCTGCGCCAAAAGGATCAGACAGAGGTTTATTTCATCAAAATTTTTAAATATTTTTACAGTGGCAAAATACCCAACAAACTAAGAAATCATGAATATGCCACAAATAATAAATTATAAACAATATATGGCAGTCTATACTTTGTATAAAAAATTTAATGAAATATTTAGCAAATGTACCAAAAAAAAAACCTGTCAATAAACATTACCCACTTTGGTTTGATATGGACCTTATCCGAACACTTAGACAAAAGAATAAAGCTTGGAAACAATATCGTAATTGCCTCACTGATCAAAATTATAATTACCCCTCGGTCCATTATTATTTATCATATTCATCAATGACTTTTTACTTTCGAAACACTTAAATACGACCATAGTTAACTATGCCGATGACAGTAATTTGTTGTTTATGGGCCAAACATATCCAAAAATGATAGCTATTGTCAATACTGTATTATCATCAGAGGAATGGTTTTAACAGTCGAGATTAATTTTAAATTCAGACAAAACTAATGCAGTGTTCTTTAAAACAAACCAGGGTCTACATACGCCTCAACAGATCACAGTAAACAACCAATCTATACCATTTTCCAATTCAATAAAATGCCTGGGAATTATATTGGATGAGACGTTACGGTTTCAGCCCCACATTGATAATTTATGTTCGAAATTAAATCAAACTTGCTATGGGCTTAGAATTTTCCAAAAATCTCAAATAATAGTATAACTAAAACTTTCTACTACTCCAATTTTTACTCGCATGCACGCTATGGAGTTATTCTTTGGGGTTCCTCTGTGGAAGATAATAGGGTTTTTAAAGTGCAAAAAAAGGCTGTTAGAATTATGAAAAATTTAAAATACTTAGATTCCTGTAGAGGTCATTTTAAGGACTTAAAACTGTTAACAATTCCTGCATTATTTATTTATGAGTGTATTAAATTTATTTTTAAAAATAGAATGTATTTTGAATAAAATAAAACCTTGAATCATTATGATACAAGGCACGGGGTAAATTATGTCTTTCCTAAGCATCATGGTGCATTGTTCGAAAGGGGTGCTCTCTATTCATGTATTAGATTTTACAATCATCTACCTAGACCTATTAAAAATGAACACGATTTCAACAAAATTAAGACTAAGCTGATTAACTTACTATGTGACCTATGATATTCATGTTTATTTAGACCACCCTTATTAAGATAACAAACAAATTTGTGTTGTGTTATATACTAGTACTAGCTGACCCAGCAAACGTTGTTTTGCCATATAAATTATAAATTTTTGTCCAAAAAATAAAAAGAAAATTTCTGGATAGGGCCACCCTTATCACCTAAGGGTATAAAAAATAGCCTACGACTTATTTTCAGACCTACCAAATATACACCAAAAATTTCATAAAAATCGGTCAAGCCATTTCGCAGGAGTTCGATAACAAACACTGTGACACGAGATTTTTATATATTAGATGTATTTATTTATTTATTCATGTAAATTTTTGTGACTGGCTCATACTTTTGTTATATTTCTGTATATACTCTGTGTGTAGCGCAATAAAGTATTATTATTATTATTATTATTACTATAAATTCATATGAAGTGATGTAAAAAATAAGACTAAACAGGCTTATCAATGGTATGTTACTGAAACTGAAGGTAACATTAAATCGAATCCAAAAGAAAATTATGGTCATATACAGATTCGGCAATTGCAGTTCGTGATATGTAAACTAAACGTGTATCAGCGCAAGTAAACAACGCAGGACATTGGTATTCAATCATACCACCACCGCTGACCGCGTCGACGACCCCACGCATTCTGCTTTCAATAGCCAATAGTACATCGAAGTTTATTCCCTATACCACGAACTATACTTGCCGAATCTGTATATATGCGTCTGTAAATAATAATTCGGCATTCCTGTTAATATATTGCGCTGTTGTACTTTCCAAACCATTACAAATTATATTCAATTTAATCTTTGAGACGTGGGTATTTCCAGATGCCTTCCTCATCCAAATACCATTAAAGATCTAAGTATAATATTTGACCATAAGTTTACCTTTGCCCCTCATATTAATTCAATAATATCTAAAGCTTGTAAGAATCTCGGTTTTATCATGCGTAATATGAAGGACTTTAACAATATTAATACGCTAAAGTTAATTTTCACACGTTTTGTAAGATCACAACTAGAATATGGTTAATAGTTTGGAATTCCATATATAACACCACCCATATTATTAATATTTAGCGAGTTCAGCAAAAAATTTTTAAGTTAGCAACGTATCAGTTAGATAATCAATATCCCCAAAGAGGCACCCCACAGGAAATTTTCTTTGGTGGATTTGAAATTAACAGCTTGATTCGACGCCGCAATATGCATTCTATTGTTTTCTTGTATAAAATAGTCAACAACATAACCAACTGTGAAGCATTACTTGAACTTACATTATTGATTTTACATTTAATAAGCATTTTTGTTCTTTTTTTATCTTTTTTCACTGTATTTTTTGTATTGTAGTTTGTTCTTCATTGTATTCTTTATCAGCATTATTTCTTTAACGCTGGTAATTTGTAACCTTATCCTGTAATTGGGTTTATCCCATTGGATATTGTATCTAAATAAATAAATAATCATACTTGTTTTTATTTTGTTGATTGTTATTCGTTATTATTCATATAGTATGTTGCACTCAAGCCTGTATTTATTTTTTCTTTTGTATTTCACAAACTAGGGAATACCTGTTTATATGCAGCATAAATAAATAAAAATAGACCTAGAATCTGCTTATGATTCATCTATCGTCGGAATGAGCGCGCATATTCGATAGGGGAGGGACCAATTCACACGGCTAATTAAAGAGCATGATAAGGACAAGAAGTTGTATTCCATCCAGAAGGAAGCATGAAAAATCCAGGAAGAATATCTGGGAGCCGAAACCACCGATGAGGACGCCAAGAAAAAAATTAAAACCAGCATCGAAAGAGGAAAACAGAAGTACTCTGCGCAAAGCTGATGCATTGAAAATTCTTCCGCGACCTCGACCGACCAACAGTATACAAAAAGGCGTCTATGCAGTGGGTGAACAGCTCGGGCCTGAAGGGAGAAACAGAAAGTTTTATAGTAGCAATGCAGGACCAAGCACTAAACATCAGATACCACCAGAGGATGATCTTGAAACAGCCTGTTGTCAGTCACGTGGTGGCGGGATGTACTACGTTGGCACCATCGGAGTACACTCATCGACACAACAGAGTGGCCAGATACCTCCACTGGGTCATATGCAAGCACTTCGATACACCAGTACTGCAAAAATATGTATATACCCCTGAGAAGGTTGTCAACACACGACTTCACAATTATTTGGGATTTGCCGATTATAACCGACAAAGAAATTCACGCAAATCAACCAAACATCGTTGTACATAAGAGAAATTCTCTTTGCTGATCGATGTATCCATTCCGAATGTCGTGATGCTCAAGAAAACAGTGAAGTTGAGCAAGTACAAAGATCTCCAAATAGAAGTTAGCAGAATGTGGAATGCAAAGACCACTGTTGTGCCAGTAATTGTAGGAGCCCTCAGAAGGGCCATAACTGAAGTCTACGACAACTGCCAGGTCAACCAAGCATACAAGAAATACAGAAAATCGCACTATTGGGAACCACACTTATTTTAAGAAAAGTTTTGGACTAATAGTCTGTGTGATCCCTTGTTGGGGTCTGGACTCTGAGCTGCTGAGGCGACATCATCAACGTCACCTAATGGCCTAAAAACCTGGAATGGGCTCTAGCAGAGCTGAATCTCAAACGGCAGGGATCGGTGAATAAATAGTTTCCAGCTACGGTTGAGAAAGTGTGTCGTCTTTTAAGTTTATGATAATAATAATACTAATATTCCTAATACTCCGAACTGTTTAAACGACAGGTAAAGGGGTAAAATAAATATTTGTAAACCACAAAGAATACTTACATGATATCTATTACTTGCTGAATCCTTATCGAGACAATATTTTCGAAGATTATGTTTATGTTTTAATACATTGGGCAATTCATTTTCAAGAACGTTTTGTAATGGTGCATACACTAGTTCCTCAACCTTAATTTCATGTTCAGCATATTCTCTTGCCAATTGCTGTTCTATCAATCCACATTCTTTTAATACTTGCTGAAAGAGTTGACATTCTCGATATTGTCTACTTTCTTCAATGAAGGTAGTACCAAGTTGATATTCAATGGTTTTTTTCTAAAACAAAGTGTATTTCAATAAAAAGTATGTTTCAGAATAGGTATAAAATTGAAATTTGTATGACAACCGCGGAAAAAATGATAAGTGAGTATTGAGTAGATTATAGCTTATTCTAAGTAAATTTATTATTACGAGAATACGAAAAGATTGGCCTTAGTTACTTAATAATTAGTTTGTGAGACACTGTGTATCTGATAGATCGATATATATATCTCAGATATACACATAATGTATTTATAGTCATCATAGATTATAATCAAATATGTAGATTAAATTATAATTAATTTGTGTTCTTACTATAGGTTAATTTATGATAAGTTAATGTATCTAATACATTAAAGTCACAGAAAAAGTACATTACTTGCTATCCGGCAAGGAGTGCTGAGCACAGTATGGCATTAAATTATTAGTGGGGGGCTGATGTGAAAATCTACTCAGAAGATGTGTTAAAGTAGAAAATATTGCTCCATGTAATAATTCAGTATTCAAGAAACAACTTATCGTCATTTTTTAATATGGTTGTTTACATGTGAATTTCAAGATGGGGGTCTATTACAGCCTGTAAAACAATCATGGTACAATTGAAGCATAACGGTTCGCTCTAGAGAAAACAATATCAGTCAAAAAATGTTATGTTACATAAGAAATAAACCTTTAATTCGTTATAGAAAAATATCTTTGCACAAGATCAACAATAAAAAGAATTAATTTTTTATAAAAAAGATCAATCGTCACTCTCATTATCTGAATGAAGTATTGATATGTTGCTACACTCGATATCGGAACATCCACACAATTCTGTACACACCAAATTGTTTCATATGCAGCTACAAGTTGCAGTTTTACAACTTTTCTTGCAGTTAGACTTGTATAACATTAATATTGCTTGTGGTTCAGGCGGATTGATGCACATTATGTTTAATATTAGTATAAATAGCGGCGCCCTAATATTAGGTGACTTTAATATCACGGATTATGCTTATTTCCTGCAAACTGGTTTAGCCAACAATAAAGTTCTGGCTCTAAATAATTTTATGGGCATCTTAAATCTGTCGGAGCATAACCGCATTTTTAATACTTACAACAGAATTCTAGATTTAGTGGTTCATAGCGATATGTGCTTAGTAGAAAGGTCTGTGGATCCGTGGGTACCTGAGGATGAGCACCATCCAGCTTTGAACATTATGATTAAGATGAATCTAAGCACCAATCTTAAAAATAAATTTCCGTCTGACTTTCACAACTGTTTTAATTTTCGTAAAGCAAATTTTCCGCTACTGTACGATATGCTTCTGATTGTCGATTGGTCTGTTCTTAAGAATGGAAATAATGTTGAAGACACTTGCGAAAGTTTTTATGAAATATTGTATAAAATTTTTGAAGCTTGTGTACCGAAATTCAGACATAATAAGGCCAACAGATATCCTCCATGGTTTACTTTCGCTATTATTAAAGACATTAAATTAAAAGCTAGGAAACTGAAAGAGTATAAAAATAACGGCGATGTCGCTTGCTATAATGAGTTTAAATACCTTAGAAGAAAAATTAAAAACAACATTGACGTTTCGTATAGAAACTATGTTGCAGCGGCTGAAAATAATATAAAGAATAATCCTACTAAATTCTGGACGTTTTTAAATGCGAAAAAGGGTTCAACAAACATATCAAATGTTATGAAATATAATGGCAATGAAGTTCATGAACCTATAGATATATTAAACGCATTTGCCGATTTTTTCAGTAACACTTTTGCTCCTAGTAGTCATCTCCCTGATAACTTAGTTGCACACAATATTCCCAACAATAATGCGACAATACATATCTCGGAATTTAAGGAGGAAGATGTACTAAAAGCTCTACAAAAGATAAAAAATAAAATGACAACCGGTCCAGACGGCGTACCCGCGTTTTTACTAAAAGATTGTGCCCATATTTTTGCTTCTCCTCTGACAATTATTTTTAATTTGATTTTAAAATATAGTAGCTGTCCAGATGTATGGAAGCGATCTAAGGTGTGTCCTATTTTTAAGAAAGGTGATAAATCTGACATTTCCAACTTTCGGGCTATATCTATAATATGCAACTTTGCCAAGGTCCTTGAGATTCTGTTACATGAAGTTATACACTCGCAAGTACATAACCAAATTTCAATTCACCAGCATGGTTTTATGCGGGGGCGTTCTACGACGACAAATTTGCTTTGTGTGACTCAATATGTATCAGAAGCTATAGATAACCAATCTCAAGTGGACGTTATTTATACGGATTTTTCCAAGGCATTCGACAGGCTTGACCATTCAATGCTGCTTATGAAACTTGATGAAATCGGGCTATCCCATAATTTATTATCACTAATATATTCCTATTTGTCAAACAGGACTCAATACGTGGCATTTAATGGTCTCAAGTCTGCCGAATACATGGCCACTTCTGGAGTACCACAGGGGTCTGTTCTTGGACCTCTCTTTTTCATTATATTCATTAATGATATTGTAGATGGTTTAGATAATGTTAACTACTTAATGTATGCTGATGATTTGAAACTCTTTTCTGAAATCAGCTCCCTGGATGACTGCATTCGATTGCAAAAAAACTTAGACAAAGTCAGTGACTGGTGTATTAAATATAAACTCCCATTAAATTCACAAAAATGCAATGTTATGTCCTATACACGCAAATTGAACACAATATCCTATGACTATACCATAAATGGTACCATACTTCACAGACCTGAAACTCTGCGAGATTTGGGGGTCATATTTGATAAAACTCTATCATTTAATGTACATATAAATACCATTGTCACTGAGTCTAATAAAATGTATGGACTTATAGTTAGATATTCCCGTGATTTTTCGAACTTAGATACACTTAAGTTGCTCTATTATTGTTTTGTTAGATCAAAACTCGAATATGCCTCACTTGTTTGGACCCCACACTACAATGTGCATGTTAATAGTTTAGAATCAGTACAACGTAAGTTTTTGAAGTTATTGCATTTTAAATCTGAAGGTTTTTATCCAGCGATAGGTTTTCCACAAGAGGACTTGCTGCGTTTGTACTCAGTTGTTAGCCTGAGCCGTAGACGAGAATGTTCTTCACAAATATTTCTTCACAAAATAATTAACAACAATATCGATGCGCCACAACTGCTTTCAAAAATTGGTTTTAATATTCCCCGAACTTCTCGGTACGGCAATGTTTTTTAATTGCCTACACCACGTACGAACATCTTAAAATTCTCGCCAATTTATGTAGTTTGCGACAACCACAACGCAATCTGTACTGATATTGACATTTTCAACTGTAGCCTCACTGCTCTAAAAACTTATTTTTATCGTAGAGTTTGATTTATCTGTATTTTCTTTTTTGCGTCTTGTTAACTGTGTTTAATTGTTTTTTTGTGTTTTTTTTTTCTGTTGTACTATTTGTGCTTACGTAATTTACGTTAACTTACTTTGTATTTTCTTTTAATCTCTCCTTAAATTTCGATGTATATTTTTTATATATTTTGTATATTTTTGTATATTTGTATATTTTTTTTTCTTAGGACTTCAATATGCAAACTGTATTTATCTAATGTTATAATACTTTGCTATACCTCCTGTCCTGTAGTTGGGTAGTAACCTGTAGGACAGTGTAAATAAATAAATAAATAAATTACCGGGATGAGCGTTTCTTGTGATTCAATAGACCAACCATATTCACTGAGCAAAGGAAGCTCTGGGTGGCTCACAGTTGATTTAATCAGCAATACGGGCTGAGCTGTTTTTTGCACTAATTTCAAAAAATGTTCATAGAAAAATATACGGAAAAAATACAATAGATCAAAGTAAAACATAAAAAAAATACATCAAAAGTGAAATCCAAAGACTCAAAGAATTGTACCACTTATAGGCGAATTGTGAAGGGAAAATCTGACATTCTTTTGATTTACTACTGTATATTTATTATTTTCTTTCTTAAAACTCAAGATGTTTGCACATTTTAAAGTAGTTTTATTAGGAAAGGTATCTATCGGCCCCATATTATTATTATTTAAATATACAATTTCTTTTTCCCATAAAAAATAAGGACATAACATTATTATTACATCGACTTAGCAAGCGACACACTTTTTAAGCCGCAGCAGGACATTTCACTGATCCCTCGCACGAATTTGAGATTCAGCTCTGTTGGAGTCTGTTTCAGGTTTTTGGGTCCGAAACCTGTACCTCAAGAATAGTGAACATTAATAATAATAATAATAATAATAATAAGCTTTATTTAATAAAAAAAGAAAAGAGTAAATATATGAAATCAATCAGGTTTCCATAAGAATTTCAGCACCACGACTTCGTTACTAGTGGTAATAAATGAAATTCTTCAAGCCCGAGATCTTAATAGTCACAGTATTAATATTACTAGATATGTCCAAGGCATTCGACAGTGTAAAGTTTGACTCGTTACTAAAAAAATTAGAAATCTGTGGTATCAACCCGGTTTTACTTGAATGGCTTAAAAACTATCTATATCACAGATATCAAACAACAAAATTGAGCAATGTAAACCTATCACAGGAACTACAACTACTTAGTGGTGTACCTCGGGGCTCCGTCTTAGGACCGCTCCTGTTTAACATATTTACTTCAGACTTGCAGTTTGATCCATGATTTTCAAAAATGCATTTATATGCTGATGATATAGGGGTTATGTTTACTATTGTGTGTACATGGTCACAAATTTTACAAGTGATTTTTTAAAGTTAATAGATAACGTTATCTATTGTATGTGTTAAAACAAAAATAGGGTATTGAACTTAACTTTGAAATAATACACTAGTCGCAGGAAACATAAACAACAAAATAAATTCATGTTTTAAAATTATAACCTCAAAATGGAATGTGATTTATGTAAGGAAGTCAAAAATGTCTTTAAATGTGATGTATGTAATGGATCATGTATAAAACCTGTGGAAAATTAACATCATCCGAAATAAAAGTACTTCAACTGAGTAGTCGAGTAATGAGATGTCACTGTCCGAAATGTAGAAAAGCCGAGACTTTTTCATTGTTCAATAAAATTATTGAAAGCAAAAATCAACTGGTAGAAAGCAAAGAAAGAATCATAACAAATAAAGATGATATCATAGCGGTCAAAGAAGAATTAATTAAGTTGCTGAAGAAAGAAATAGAAGACATGAAAAACAACAAGACAGGACACAGCGAGGCAGTAAAAAGTCAGTGTCAGAAGTGGTAGTTTTAAAACCAAAGGAAACCTCCCAAGAGAGCTCTAAAACTAAACAGATGATAGAAGCAAAAGTAAATCCAAGTGCATTAGGAGTTGGTATATCAAGAGTAAAGAATGTAACAGATGGTGAGGTGGCAATAAGTTGCAGTAGACAAGGTATTAAAAATATGTCAGATAGTATTCAACAACAATTAGGAGATGTAAACATTCCAAAAAAGAAGACTCCAAGAATTCGGATAATAAATATTGACAGAAGACTCTTAGCGGACCATGAAGAACTAATTAAGAAAATGATAGTACAGAATGCTATCACCACTCTGGGAACTCAGCGCGTCATAAAAATTCTGAATGTGTATGAAACAAAACAGAAGAGAACTAACGTAATCTTGGAAGTAGACCCACTTACCTATTGTCAGATAAAACAAAAAGAGGTTTTATATATAGGCTGGCGTGCTTATAAGTATGTAGACCATATTAATATGGTACAGTGCTATATAAGTTGGAAATTTGGCCACATGGTAAAAGATTGTAAAAGCGAAAAGGAAAAATGCCCAAAATTGGCAGGTGACCATAGATCTATCGAGTTGTAAATCAAAAGAAGAAATAAGCATAGACTATAAAAATGCTTCAGAAACACTAAAAATACCAAATATAGATTACCATCATACAGCTTTTGATAAAAAATGTGAGGCTTATAAAAGAATATATGGACAACTGAAACAAAAAGTAAATTATACAGATACAAACGAAATAAATCAATAGCAATTAGGAAAAAAATAATGTACCTACATATACAGGGTCTACCACAAAATAAAACCCAATTAGAATGGATCATTTGTTAATGGAAACCTATAGTAATATGCATCTCCGAAATCCATGTAACTGAAGAATTTCAAAATAAAGTGGATATTAAGGGATATAATGCAGTCATTACATATTTGATAAACCATCATACTGGGGGGTACAATAATTTATGTAAAAAAAGAATATAAATTTAAAGAGATATTGAATGAAACTATTTATATGAATATGTGGTTGTCTGAAATTACCATAAAAAATTGTAAATATAACATCCTCAACATATACCATTCACCGAGTTCTAGTGGTGCAAATTTTTTAACAAGACTAGAAGAAATAGAGGAATATTCAACAAAATCAGAGTTTCTTATTGTAGTTGGAGATTTTAATATCAACCTAGCCAAAAATACTTGTTATTCCAACGGGCTAAAAAATATAAATAGAAATAATGATTTATATCAAAAAATAGATACATTCACTAGAATAATGAAAGAGTCCGCTACAATTATTGACTTATTAATTACAAATGAGAAAGAAATAGCGTTCCAAATTCACCTAGCACCGAAAATAACAGACCATTGTATCTAAAGAACAATGATGAACAAGAACCTTTCACAAAAAAATATAGAAATTTCAAAAATTTTAATGAATTAAACTTTCAGTTAGACTTGAGGGATACAGAATGGTTACCAGATTGTACAGATACCAATTATTTAGCAGAAAAACTTGCAACATCACTAATTACCATGTTAGATAAATGTGCTTCTATTGAAGAAAAAATATCAAGTGCAGTTGGGCTGACAAGATGTGGTGAACACCAACAATAGGTCAAGAGATATCAGAAGGAGACAAAATGTACAGAAGAGCTATTAATATACAGCAAGAAATAGATTGGCAGAATTACAGACAGCAACAAATTGATGAAAACAAAAATGACCTTGTCGAAATATGGAAAACTCTACAATTGGTTAAAGGTTATAAAAAAGGTAGCAGAAAGGAAGTAGTACAGTAAACAAAGGAAATGACAGGGAAAATTTTGGATAGTTTTTAGCAAAAAATGCAAATATATCATAAAATAAGCATTTTATTGAAAAAAAATACAAGAATAAAAAGTGTTTAAAATTGCATTTTCCATATGATCATTGTATTAGATTTGCAATATTCCCTTTAGTTTTTCGGAAAAACGGGAAAACTAACATATAAAACTAAAGATAAAATTGAAAATCCATATGGGAAATGCAATTCTAAACACTTCTTGTTCTTATAATTTTTTTTAAAAAACGCAAACTGCGAGATAATTGAGGAAAACTATATAATTATATATGTTAGTTTTTCCGTTTTTCCGGAAAACTAAAGGGAAAATTGCAAATCTAATACCATGGTCATATGGAAAATGCGATTTTAAACACTTTTTATTCTTGTATTTTTTTTCAAGAAAATGCTTATTTTATGATATATTTGCATTTTTTGCTAAAAAAAATATATATAAGAACATGTTGCGACATGTTTGGAATTTTTGTTGGATTTTTTTTTGTGATTAGCACGTTTTTACATGAAGGGTCCAAATGTTCCAAAATATCCAAAATGTTCTCATTTGGCCGTCATTTTGAACTTCGTTTACTGTACTAAAGAGATTATATTTAATAATGAATTGGAGAAGGATGAACATGAAATAACTAACAAATTTAATACATACTTTCTCAACAGTTTAGAAGAACTTGTGACTTACTTGAACCAAAACTAGATTGACGAGCTTCTAAACAATATGAATAAATGTGACGTTGAATTATATAAGTTCAAATTAATAGAATTTCATGAATTAAAGAAAACAGTTAAAGAAATGAAAAATAAAAACAGCAGTGTTAACGGAATAACCACAACTATTTTACAATCTGTATTTGAAGTAATAGGAGATTGATTTTTAAAAATAATTAATAGTAGTCTAAAAAGTGGATGCTACGGTTATACCACTAGAGAAGAAAACAAATACTACAAAGGGTGACGAACATAGACCTATAAATATGATGCCAACATATGAAAAGTTACTGGAAATCATAGTAAATAATTGAATTATAGAATATATTCAAAATAATAAGCTGTTGACTAAACAACAAGCAGGATTTAGAAAACGAAATTCATGTGAGAGTGCAGTACAAACCGTCTTAGCTAAATAGAAAAATGAATTAAACGAGAAAAAGGTGGTTGGTGTCGTATTTTTGGATTTTTGTAGAACATTTGAGACTATAAATAGAGATCTACTACTGTTAAAACTAAAAAACTCCTCAGGTACTACCAGTGGCGGATCTAACCAGGTGGCCAATGAGCAAATGCCACCTGGGCCCCTGTACAAAAAAGCCCTCATAAAAAATATACCATACATGGGGTAATTTTATACTGTAGATTATATAGGTTATCATCCGAAAAAATGGGCCCTTCAAAGCGTTTGCCACCTGGGCCTTTTACCTTAGATCCGCCACTGGGTACTACAATAATTAAGTGGTTAAGAGGCCGGTTCTATTGGTCCCCCCCAGATGAATTTTCTGGCTGCGCCACTGCATATGGGTATATATATCAACAAAGAATTGATAGAACAAGTTGAAAGATGTAAATATTTAGGTATCATACAAAATAAATAAATAAATAAACGTTTATTGTGCATAAAATAGTTAACACAAAAGGAAGATGTTAGCCTAAGCTATCTTCCACGTCCCCATATACATTAGAAACAAATTAATACTGTGCGTAGTATTACATTATACTGAGAAAACCTACTAAACTAAGTTTTTATATAATTATTTATATTACATTTCTTACAAATAAAAACTGTTAAAAAAAAAACAAATATCTGACTATCAATTATTAAAAGTGAAATGGTATATTGCTACGTATGCCATAAGATTTGAGTAGTCCAAATTAACAGTTTCTCTACCAAAATATTGCAAAATATGGTACCTACATTTTATAATAACATATATGTTATACCTAAATACTTTATAAATAGATAGGTACCTACCCTAATATTATAATTTAAGAACTTTTACAAGCGATAGTAAATTCCAAACAGTTATAATATCTATAATAAAAAGAGAGAGAAAAGAATGATTCACTTAAAGAAAGAAATAAAACATTTTTTTTTAAATTTAACCTGCGTTAGGGTATATGAAGAAAAAATATATATGTCTATGTATTTAATTTGCATCTGACAGAGAACTTTTTGCATTTTCCTTAAATTTATTTAGAGATAAATCTAAGTGATAGATAACGTTATTTAACAGAACAGGTGCCAAATAAGAAAAACTACCTTCATATTTTCTAGTCGAATGTTGTGGAATTGTAAAGCTCTTAGATTGACTGCATGTATATCTAATCTCTTAACAAGAAGTTCAAACAAATAAGAAGGCGTTTTGCTTTTTAATAATTTATGTAAACAGACGGAGAATAAGTAATAAACTCTATTTTTGATATTTAATTCATTTAGAGCCACGAGATGAGGTGTTATATGCTCCCTAAACGATATGCAGCAAACAAATCGCATACAGGTATTTTGTATGCGCTGAAGTCTTAATTGATTACGTTGAGTAAGAAAATTGTAATACACTGCGCAACAATATTCTATATGCGGATAAATCAATGTTTTGACTAATTTTAATTTTACGTCTTGACTTAGTTGATATTTAAATTTGTACATTGACTTTAGTTTTAAAAATGTAATTTGAAAGATATGATCGACATGCTTCTCAAAAGATAGATGGTTATCTAAAATTACTCCTAAATTTTTCGTAGATTGTACCCAGTTTATATTTGTTCCATTAATATTTATTCTATGATCCCTCGTAATGTTATTTATCCGCCTCTCAGGCCCTATACATAGTGCCACTGTTTTGTTCGGGCTAATACGCAAGCCATGATCTTCAGAATATTTTGCTGTATTGTATAAGTCTATGTTTATGTTTCCTATATCATTTTCGAGATTACTTATTGACACATATAATTCAAAATCATCAGCATAGAGATGTACTTGACAATGAGACAGAGTAGAGGGGAAGTCAAAAATGAATATAGAGAATAATATTGGTCCCAGGATACTATCCTGTGGTACACCAGATGATGTTTCTCTTATGGACGAATATAAACTATCATCAATTAAAATTCTTTGTGATCGACCTCTGACATAGCTACTTAACTAATCTAAAGCACTATTTTCAAATCCAATGTATTTTAATTTTGCAAGAAGTAAATCAAAATTTACTAGGTCAAAGGCTTTACTCTGATCTAGTAAAACTAATATTGATGGCAATGATTTGTCAATTGCAGTGCTAATGTCATTTACAACTTTCAATAGTGCTGTTTGTGTTCCATGTTTTTGACGAAAACCTAATTGTATATCTGGAAGGATACTATTAGCTTCAATATAGTCTTTTATCTGAAAAGATAGGGTTTTTTCGAGCAATTTCATAGGTCGTTAAAACAGGCAGGAGTATTTATTTTTGGAATAGGTATAACGTTAGCAGTTTTCCATAAGTTTAGAAAAATACCCTGTTTTAAAGACTCGTTAAATATGTGTTTAATAACATCAATACAATAGGGTAGAAGTAGTGAAATCATTTTGACATTTATACCATCCACACCAAAAGCCTGAGATTTAAATGATTTTAAGGCATTAAAAATTTGCTGGTCATTTATTTCGACAAAATTAAAATGTGCATCTCTATTAAGTAGATTGCTGTTATAAAATGAAAATAAATCATTATTTATTGTTGATTGGCCGGCGACATTTAAAAAAATAATCATTAAGTTCTTCCGGTTTTTGCAACTCGACTGGTAACATATTTTTTTTTGACGAAGAATTAGTAGCAAGACCCCATTCTGATAAATTTCTCCAAATTTTCTTTTGATCATTTTTGTTTTTGTTTAATACATACTGCATATATGCAATTTTTTCGCGTTTTATTGCGTCATTTACATAATTACGTATTGTGACGTAGTACTCTCTGCTAGTTGCAGTTCTGGTTTTTATATATTTTTTGTGTGCTTTGTCTTTAGCTTTTATCATTAATTTTAAGTTATATGTTATATATGGCTGGTGTTTACACTTTTTAATTATGGTACATACTAGAGCATGCCGATCAAAAAGAGACACTATGCAGTTATTGAGTAATTCCACTTTTGAACTTATATCGTGTTGATTAAATATATTTTCCCAAGGTACATTGTAAGTGGCATCAATAGCAAAGCTGTTCAAGTCAAATTTTTTATAATTTCTGTACCTAATAATATCATTACATACCTTTGTATTTTCAATAA
Organism: Rutpela maculata; assembly: GCA_936432065.2. Classification (NCBI taxonomy): domain Eukaryota; kingdom Metazoa; phylum Arthropoda; class Insecta; order Coleoptera; family Cerambycidae; genus Rutpela; species Rutpela maculata. The sequence goes on along the minus strand of OW386286.2, from coordinate 134,465,423 downwards.
ATATCTCACAGAAAACCATCAGGTGATCCGTAATATTAAGCATATCCATTGTATCATAATTTTTTACCACAATATCATTACTGGTACAGGGTTATTCACTATATATTGACCCCCCTTTTATTTCTGTTATTATTGAAAATAGAAAAAAAAGTGTTATAAAAGTTGTAGGATGTTACCTATATTTTAACGAAACGTGATAAAAAAAACAATATCATGTATAGGTCACGTGATACGAAATAAATATATGTTTTTTTAAATGGAACACCCTATATATTATTGCATTTTCAAGAAGCCCCTTTTCTCCTGCTTTCAAATATATAACATTGTATAGGTCTATCGTAAATACTTTTTGACATATTTGACATTCAAAATTCAAATAAACTGCTTTATTGACAGATGATTGAGACATGCTTGTCAAAACACAAGTGAAACAAAAATAACAAGGTAGGCCACGAAAATAATTATTTTATTGTTTATTCAATTTTGACATTTCAAACTGTCATTCCATAGCAACTCCATAGCAACAACCGTAAATAGTTGTCTATTCACTAGTAAAATGAAAAGTATTCTCTTCTTGCGGCACACTTATTTTTATTATTTTTCACATAAAGGAAAAATATTTCGACCTTTTCAGCCTCACTATAACCCATTTTGATTGAATAAATGTTAATAATGACGGTTTGAAATGTCAAAATTGAATAAACAATAAAATAATTATTTTCGTGGCCTACTTTGTTATTTTTCTTTTACTTGTGTTTTGACACGCATGTCTCAATCATCTGTCAATAAAGCAGTTTATTTGAATTTTGAATGTCAAATATGTCAAAAAGTATTTAAGATAGACCTATACAATGTTATATATTTGAAATCAGGAGAAAAAGGGCTTCTCGAAAATGCAATATGTTCCATTTAAAAAAAACATTAATTTCGTATCACGTGACCTATACCTGATATTGTTTTTTTTTATCACGTTTCGTTAAAATATAGGTAAGATCCTACAACTTTTATACGAAACTTTTTTTTCTATTTTCAATAATAACGGAAATAAAGGGGGGGGGGGGGGGGTCAATATATAGTGAATAACCCTGTACATACATCTAATAATAATAATAAATAATTTATTTTCCTTAACAGACAATACAAAATTGTATAGGAATAGTCAATAGCAACTACAAGAAAAAAATAAAAGTAAATAAAAAAGAAACACATTACAAAAGTAATAAAAAGGTCAACTAAATTAAATTATGTGTAAGATAAAAACATCGTTCTAACAAAAACGATTTAAGCTTACTTTTAAATAAATGTAAGTTTTTACTAAACTTTATATAGTCGGGTAAATTATTAAAAATTCGGGTATCATTGTGAGATGGTGAGTTTTTAGTGACTTTATATTTTGCAAAAGGCACATGTATTAAATCTTTCTGCCATGTGTTAACATCATGAATGTCTATATTGAGCTGAAACTTGTCTTTATTAGAAAATACATAAATAGATATTTCTGAAATATAGAGACTGGCAAGTGTTAATATTTTATACTCACATAATAAATTTGTACATGAATGAGACTTCGGAATATTTCCAATACAACGCAAAACACGTTTTTGTGCCTGAAAGACGTCCTTGGCCATGGTGGAGCTGCCCCACAAGCAAACACCATATCTCAACCTAGATTCGACTTGGGCGACACTTATTAGTTGATGCTTATGCAACACTAATCGCAAATTCCTAAACATATATGTGATAGAATTTATTTTGGAAATCAAGTGTGTACAGTGAGATTTCCAGCTCAAGCATTCATCCATGTACACACCTAAAAATTTTACGTCTGAATGTTTGCTTTGAAGAGTAGTGTTATTAACGTTGAACTTTAAAGGTTCAGTCGCCTTGTGATAGTTATGAAATCGTAGCACTTGTGTCTTACTGGTATTAAAATATAGATTATGCGAATTGAAATAGTTCGAAGTTGAAGTTACAACTTTTTCACATGTATTATTAATATTTTCAGTATTCTCTGCAGAGATAAGTATAGAAACATCATCTGCATACATAACAAAGTGTGGATGAGATATTTCAGCTTCTAATTGATTTATATGTATTAAGAATAGGACAGGTCCCATTATGGAACCTTGTGGGACTCCCATTTGAACCTGTCTAATTTCTGACATTGCATTCGAGATTAGATTCTCATTTTGGTATTTTACTGAAACATATTGATCCTGATTTGTCAGGAACGAGGAAATCCAACTCAAATAAACTCCTCTTACGCCACAATATTCCAATAAACTCAGCAATTTATTATGATTTACGCAGTCGAATGCCCTGCTTAGGTCACAAAATACTGCAGCAGGGCACTCACCTGCGTCTATAAAATTTATTAGTTTATCATAAAAAGTGAGTAATGCCGCTGATGTAGATTTTCCTGAACGAAAACCGTGTTGTTTCGATGTTAAAATATTTTGTTTATTTATGAAATTTAGGAAACGATCACAAAACGCATATTCAAAAACTTTTGATAAACTATCTGGTGTAGTGACTGGTCTATAATTCTCTAATAGAGTCGAATCCTCTTTCTTATAAATAGGTGTAACTTTCCCGGTTTTTAGATTCTTGGGAAAGATACCCGATGAAGAGGATAGGTTAATTAGGAAAGTAAGTGGTTCAATTATTATGTGTAGCACCTTTTTTAGGACAAAGACGGGTATGTCATCCGCACACGCAGATTTTTTATTTATCATTTTTATATTTAATAAATTGAGAAGCTCCTGTTCAGTAAAAGGTTGCAGAAATAGTGTAGAATTAGTAATATTATTTTTGTCGGATTCAATTTCTCCAGGATAATGATTGATATTTGTTTGAATACTATTTACTAAATTAAGAGGTGTGTTGATAAAATAATTATTAAATTCAGAAGCGATGGTATTAGGCATTTCGATTAGTACACCATCTTTTTTTATGGTAATATTACTTCTCTTTCTATTTTTATTTGTCAATTCAGAAACTACACTCCACATAGTTCGACTATTATTTTCAGATTTAAAAATTTTTTCCTGATAGTATTCTTTTTTAGTTTTGTTAATTAAAGTTTTATGTTTTCTTTTTGCATGAGTATATGCGTCCGCTAGGGAAGGATATATTTTTTTTTTAGAATAAATAAATCTTTCAATGAAGAACTCGATGTTCTGATATTGTCGTTTATCCATGTTTTGTCGTTCATGTACGTATATAATCTGCGTTTAGGAAATTTTGTTTCAAAATGAAATAATAATGTTCCATAGAAAAAGTTAAAGGCCGCATCGGAATCATCCATGGCATAAATGTATGACCAATCCTCATTTTGTAAAGAGTATTCAAAAGTAAGCATGTTTCTTTCATTGAAAGATCTTCTAATTTTGGACTTATTTGTTGAAATATCTTTTTCTGAGAAAAAGTCCAACTCTAAGAATATAGTTCTGTGATCTGATATTTCATTATCAAATACATAACAAGTGCCAAGATTCATAAAATTTATAAATATTTGGTCGATAAGTGTACAACTAGTGTCTGTGACTCTTGTAGGCCAGCTCACCACAGGACAACAGCTAAAACATGACATTATAGAACACAGTGATTTAAAGTTTATATTTTTATACAAATCAAAATTAAAATCACCGCAAATGATAAGATTTACATGCGGTTTGTACAAATAATTAAGAATTTCTGACATTTTATTAAGAAATACATTTATGTCTCCAGATGGAGATCTATAACAGTTCAAAAGCAAATTATTACATTTATTATATACATAGGAAATGGCACATACCTCAAAATGTTGTTCTATACAGAAACTACTTAAATCTACGGGCTTTGCATTCATACTGTCTTTAGCCCAAATTGCAACACATCCACAGTGTTTATTAGGCCTGCAGTAGAAACTTTTCAAAATGAAACCAGTCATATTTATAATATTTAGATAGTCTTCTTTCACACCAATTTCCACTAAGCATAGAAAGTTTAAATTTTTGTAATCACAAATTTCAGTTAATTTGTCATCATTAATAGTATTAACATTTAATAACATCAAATTTGGATCAATTAAGTAGTTTGATTGCTGGTCTTGGGGCGAGGCCGTAAAAAACGACTTATGTAAGAGCCACTGGGCCATATATTGGGGTTCATTGCTAATTTAAAATTTCTTTCATATACACTTACTTTAATAGAAGCATAAATGTCCGGGAATTTAGAATTAATTGACTCACAACGAATTTCCGGAAAATTATTCTTTAACAGGTCACTTAACTCTTCTGATGTTGTCTGTGGGTTTAACCTACAGACATGTAGATCAACGTATTTTGGAACACCTTGTATTATATTAGAATCTTCGCTGTTTCCTATAATTACGTTACGTCTACGTTTTCTGCTGTGAACATGTTTCCATTCCACTTCTTTTGGGGATAAAGACTCTTTTATATCCTTGGTTAGGTTTATATAATGATTGAGTGTCGTCTGGGTCTCTGCTTGCAAGATGGCTGCAGATGTATCTTTCCTGGTTATTGCAGAACTGCTTGGCACTCCTGAATTAATTTGGTTATTTTTATTGTTGTTAGATATACCCGCCACTGTACATGATTTTTTGTTAGATGAATCTATTTTTTGTCTCTTATCAGTATAGTCAATAATGGTATTCGCTGATTGATGTAAAAAAGTCGGAGAATTCGATGACAATTTGGCAACCGCGCACAAATTGGCATTATTAACATTGTTATTTTTCTCCTCTAATTGAGTAATTAAACATTGTTGATTTAGACTAGATCTTTCTAACTCACATATAAGCCTTTTGGAAGCTTCCAGCTCTGTCAATGCCACTTTTAGATCACATTTTAAGGCCATAACCTTAATGTTATCCACACTACTATTTGCGGGAAATTCACTTAAAGCATCGTAAAAACCACGGTTTTCAGTGTCGTCTATATGTTTAACTAACTTTTCACTAACATTTATGTCTTCTGGCACTTTTTTATTTATAATTATGCGAATTAAGTCGATTTTCTTCAAGCACTGTAATTCCGACTCTATGTCTTCCATCGTTGCATGACCACATTGAAGGCCGGGCGATTTATCGCTTATGTTTTTGGTACACTTAAGGCACGTGCCTGACATTTTATTGTTTATTATGATTATTAGCTAATTTAAATTTTATAACGAAATTACTGTCGCTTAATTTGCCACTTATTAATGTCTTACTAATTTATTTACAATCCTTTGACTATTTATGTAATGTATTAAAGTGTATCAATATTTATGTAACAATGTCTATGTCTAAATAAATATATACACTTTTTATCACTTAAATTATTATTTGAACTCGGAGTACAACTACTGACACTACTTTACTTTACCACGCACGTGCGTATATGATTTAATAATATTATATGGGGTGCATTTTCGAATACTATAAAAATTTTTAGACAACAGAAAATTGCTATAAGAATATTAGCAAATCCAACTATAGGGATCAATGTCACCTTTTTTTTTCCTTAAATTTGAAATCATGACGTTCTTGTATATCTATTCCGTAGTACTTAAAATTCAATCACATGTTAAGAATTACTCTACCCAATCTGATATTCATGAACACAACACCAGATCTGCCAATCTACTTAGAGTCCCTCGTTTCAGACTTCATAAAGCCTCAATCAACTCTTTAAATTTAAAATTATATAATAAAATACCATATCACATAAAATCTTTGAATAAAGTTTGCTTCAAAAGAGAAGTCAAACTGTTTCTTTTACCACATGGTTTTTATTCCATCTAGGACTATCTGAATACTCCCTTCGTATTGTGTTATAACGCGACCACACAGACTGTTGTCATTATCAAGATAGTCAGACTAACTTTCATTCATGCTATTTTTCTAGGTCGTACTCCTATTGTGAATTTATACATAATTTTTATTTAAATTTTTACTTATTTACATATTATTGTGATATGATTTATTATCAAATTCTTGTACGTATGTTTGTATTTTACATTTGTTTGTTCTTTTTTGAACTATGTGTCTTAGCACTCTTTACTGGGTATTTTATATTTCTCTTGTTGATTTGCTATAAATGTATGTACATAATATGGTCAAATAAAATCTAATTTAAACATAGGAATGTATGTCTGCACGTTAGATTTGAGAGTAATGGTAACGCGTACGTTTAGACTTCATAGAAGTGCATCGGTCTTGTGATTCAATCGTCAGTGGCGCACATATTGTTTGTTCTTTTTAACGCAATTTATTCATTATATCTGAATTCGCACGCTAGAAATCTGGTTTTTTGTTCTAATCGAGTATTCTGCAGTGTAAATATAATTCTTTATGTCTAGTCTAGTTCAATTTATTACCATTAATCATTATTAATATTATTAAATATTATTTTAATAATAAATTTGCTCCGCTTATGGTACGGAATCATTGCCATCCTTTAACAAATTATTTCAGGCAAAATAATAATTTATCACGCAAAAATTTCATGATTTCATTTATCCGGCTGATGTAGACGTACAAATCGATCACAAACCCATAATATGTAAAATTGGATCAATATGATTATAACCAAAGCTCGGAAATTTTAGTAAAAATCTGGGTTGGCTCTAGATCAGCGCGGAAAGATTTTTATGCAAGTATGACACAATATATCTTACCTTGTACTTTTTTTAGGGAATTCCGTAATATCCAAAGTTAATATAGTCAGTTTATTATAAACACTCACTCGAAGAGGAGGTATTGGGGGATATAACATTGAACTAACACACACACACACACACATCTATTTTTCACTACCATAAAGTAACACATATGTAATTTTTCACGAACTATAACGAATATGAAAGTATATTATATACCGTGTGTGTAGTCGCGGGCTAGGCATGGGAAGAAGAGTTACAACATCGCGCGTGCCAGCTGGCTGAAATGAAATAACAGAGCTGGAATGTTCCATCGACGGACGAATTTACGGCTGGCGGTGTTGTCAAATCTCTCGCGCTACGTGAATGTACATGCCTAATGAGAAATTACACGCACGGTATATATTTCACAGCCTGAAAAGCACGAGACATTTTTGTATCTATCCACTCAGTATAATTTCACGCTAGGTTTGTAGATACATACATACTTATGGCTAGATTTGTACTGGGCAAATGCGAAACTGCGTAAGTGCGATCTCGAATAGTCTACCCTTTCCCTTTATTAAATGTTGACGTAAATGTCCTGAACTGCGACAGTTTAGGTATAGTAAAAGGGATTTTGTCAAAGCAATGTTTCACAATTTCGGCGGCATCACCTAATTAAAGGAGATAATAAAACCGTGTTAGTAAAAAACATATAAAAGTACCGCCATAGATTGTACAGACAATCCAACTTGGTCAAGCCAACCTTGTCGGTACACTTTAAAGATTGTTGGGATTCCAGCAGACCACCTCACTTTTACGAATTAGTTCAAAGGATGCGAACAATGTTGGCTCCAGCAAGTTGTATGTAGACTCCTTAATGTTGACACTCAGTCAGGATCGAATGCCTTCAACAATGCAATTGTAAAAGAATCAAGTCTTTAGGTCAGTATGTTTCACCAATATACTAGATTTCTGATAAAAGTAGGTTAAATATTACTTCCACATCCAGTGGAAGTACAGTAATGCCAAAAATATTTTTGAAAATTTATATTCTTCAAATAGGTTTAGAATGAAACGCCGAGATTTTCAGTTTGAGCAAAAAAAAAATTTCTGTCTGTCGATATATCTGTCTGTAACTTTTTTTGCGTGCACGATTACTCTGGAACCGTTTAAAATGTTAACTTGAAATTTGGTAAGAGTGTGTATTTTAACGAGATCTGGATCTTATATTTATCTTATTCCGTTAAAGAGTTGGGCAGTAAATAGGTGTAAATAGATAAATCAAGCAAGTAAGAGTCCATAAAATTGGTACTTAGTATATATAAGAGAAGCTAAGGTCTCAAAAAATTTTTTGGCATTACCAATCCCACCCCATTATTAAAGGGGATGAAAAAAATAAAATTGTGATTTAGTGTGTGTACAAGAACCAAAGGCTTCAAAAATCTTTTTTACTGCATCCACCCCCACTACTGATGTGGCATATCGTTTTATGAGTTTTTGAGGCGATTTCAAATAATATATTATTTAAGTTCTATAAACAATTACTTCCACATATATAGAGTGCAATTCTACAGATGGGCCAATTCTAGAGATGCTAACAAAATTATTCTGACCATACATCCCCAATATGCTCATTTGAAATTCCATACAAGGAACAAAACAGAGTCGAATACACGTATACAAGGAATCTAAACAATAACAATATAGAAATATTTCAGAACATTATATCTAGAGAAAATTGGTCGGAAATGTATAATGCAGACTCTTTTGATAATAAATTCCACGCTTTCTATAACACATTTATGTATCATTATAACTGTGTATTTCCAATAACTAGAATAAAATCAATCAATACAAATAAAAGATGGTATAGTCCCCATATAAAAGAAATGCACGATCAACTTTGCGAAATGGAAAAAATTCTAAAATAATTAAAAATTCCACAATATACGGACGGCTAAATACAAAGAATTTCAAAAATTATATAAAAATACTATTAAGAATTTTAGAAAACATAAAAACGATTAGTGATGGGAATAATCGAGATATATCAATATTCGATTATTTTTAATCGAGATATTTTAATAATCGACTAATATTAGTAGTATAGAGCCCTCAAGGACTGTTAACTACACCAGTCCTTGTAGAGCCCTACAGTGAATAATACCTATTTCAAATTTAAAATAAGTACTACTTTTATATAATTGCACACAAATTAAATATGTACTTATTTATTAAATTTAAAAAACAGTTTGTTCTTACTTGCGTATTGAGCAATGTGCTTGTAGTGCTAACTGATTACCTTTTTTATATCCGTATCCATCATCAAAACCATTCCAACTTCGAAACCTAGAGAATAATCGACTGGACGCCGTCGCACTCATCGAGTGTATCCAACGAATTTTATTAGTACTATTTATACTAATGTAAGTGTATACTAATTTCAGTCATCCCGAGAATAATAAAATAATCGACTCTCGGTCGCCATCGCATTCATCAAGCATAGACGAACAATTTTCTGGATACTACTAATTTTAGTATATACTAATTTTCAAACTCATAATCGATTATCTCGAGACATTTTAATATTCGACTAATTCGATTTTCGTATCTCGATTATTCCCATCACTAAAAACGATCATAGGCTTGGTAATGCACAAAATGTGACACGTGAAAGCTGAAAAATTATAAATGAGCTAAAAAATGCCAAAAAAGATCCCTCTATAGATGTATTCGATGATGATGGAAACTTAATAACTAACACAGTAAAAAAATATAACGTATTTAACGACTATTTTATCAGTCTTTCTCAAAATTGCCCGAAACCAAATTTAAAAAACACAAACATGCATAATTCACCTGCAAGTTTATACCCTAATCCAACAACTGCTACTGAGATTGAAAATATATTAAACAAAACAACAAGCAAAGCTGCCGCAGGTATTGACGGAATCCATGGCAAAGTTCTTAAGTCTATAAGTAGCCAAATTGCCCATCCACTCTCATATTTAATAAATCAGTCGTTTATCTCTGGAAAATTTCCAGAACCAGTAAAGGAGTCAAAATGTATTCCAGTCTACAAAAACAAAGGCTTAAAAACCGACATTACAAATTATCGATCAATTTGTGTTCAAAGGCAACTAGCAAAAGTTTTCGAGTCATCTTACAGTGTACGCCTAATAAACTTTCTAGAAAGGTTTAATTTATTGTAATGTGTTACAACCCTAGAATGATGTATTTGCACCTACTCGAAAAAGAACCTACCAGAAGATTCCAAAGTGACATCCGGAATTATCTAGAGAATGGTGGCGTCATCACAGAAAAATCGAGATCTGTCATTTTTAAGTATAAAAGACCGACCGCATTCTCGGCGAGTAGTTCAGAAAGTTCAGAAGTTCAGAAAGTATAGAAAGTGAGGTTAAGATAAACAAAGTGATAAACATTGTGATTTTAGTCAGTAAAGTGTATTTAAATTAATAATAGTATTGTGAAGTATCCAGTAAATATTTAATAAAGTGTGTTAGTGGACATCTCTTGTTATAATTTTTGGAACCCACGGAATTTGCGAGGGTGGTTTCCTAAGGGTGGAAACACGTTACACTATTAAACAACAATCAAAATGGATTTAGAGAGAAAAAGTCTACAAATACGGCAATTCTACAATGCCTTGAATTTATTTATGATGCTCTCAACGATCATGAAAACATTCTGGGTCTTTTTTATGACCTTAGCCGAGCCTTCGATACTATTGACCACAATTTATAAATTTAAAAGTTATTCAATATCGGTGTTCGAAGAGTGGCACATGAGTGGGCTGTATCATATTTACAAGACAGAACCAGACAGTAGTATTGGATGGTAATAAATCTGACACCATAAAAATGGTTTGGGAGTACCACAGGACTCCATTTTAGGTCCACTATTTTTTATTATTTTCCTAAATGATATAACTGAAACACGTGGTGCATCGGATCGTGTCATATTCTATGTGGATGACACAAATATATTAATGAAAGGCAAAAGTGTAAAAGAACTTGTACATAGAAGTAACGAGGCAACATATGATATTATAAATTATTTTACAAACAACGGTCTTAAGCAAAACCTCTTACACGCAATTCTTGCCAAAAAAAATCACTCATGATTACGATCTACTTTTGATAGTTCAAAATAAATCTATAAAGAGTACAAATATTATAAAATTTTTAGGTTTAAATATAGACCAAAAGTTAACGTGGGAACCACACATAAATGAAATATGCTCAAAGATAAGCACAACTTGCTACATTATAAAACAACTAAGAGACACTGTGACTTATGACATACTAAAACTTCTTTATTGATTGGTACAATCAGTACTACAATATGGCTTGATATTTTGGGACTCTTCATCCCACTTGAATAAAGCATTTATGATACAAAAAAGATTTTACAATGTATGAGTAAATCTCACCCTCTTTCAAGTTGTAAACCATTATTTAGAATGTACGGATCTTAACACTACCTAGTTTATACATCTACCTATTGCTACTACATACAATTGAAAACAAAAATCTGCTCATCAAAACTAAAGATGTGCACTCATACTACACTCGTAGAAGCGAGGATATATATCAACCCTACTTATGACTCTCAACTGGTCAACACTCTCCAGAATATATGGGTATAAAATGCCTCAATAAAATAAACTATGTGATAAAACTAAACAATGCCAGAGATATCAGGACTGAGGCTTATGATATTTTGTTAAGAGCGCTCCGGATATAAGTCATCAAGAATTTTTGACCCACTGCCACAAAAATCATTATTTCAAAAAATGACTTTCACTAAAATTTTTTATAAAATTGTTAGAATGCGGGCCAGTGAGAGAGAAAAATATATACATAAAAAAAATATTTTTTTTTCTTTCATTTTCTATTTGCAAAAATAATTTTCACCATCCCGGATAGGTATTATTAAAATAAATATTTTTTTCCTTTTGTAGAAATAAAATAAAATCAACCCTATGCACTCAGGTAGTGATTTAAGATTTAAAAATGTCCTATAATTAATTTCTACAATCTGATATTCTGTTTCATCTACCGCTCTCTCTCTCCAAGGACGCTGCACGTTCGCCGGCTACAGAGGTGCCCGTTTATCAAGGGGCCGCCTCTTCAATAAAGCAATAAAACTGATCTTCTTTGTTTTCTATTGCAATTGTTACATACATACGAGCTGTGGTTTCCGACGGCTGGCGACGTTAATTTAGTTAGTGTGATATTTTTCAGTATTTTTGTTATAGTTCAGTATTTATTATCATTTTGTGTAAATATAAAGACTGTGATATTCTGATAGCTTTTAATTTTTTGTGCAAGAAGAAGAAAGATCTTTATTTAGGCAAGATAACCTATTACAAAAAAAGAGAAAAAATATATATACATATATATATATTTATCTACACGCAGTCACTCAGCCTCCACACCATACATGGCCTACCAAAACTCCACCTATATACACGAAGTATTTAATTACATACTCTCAACGGTTAATTCAGCTTCCATTACCTCCATAGGTTTAACTGGTATCCTTTGTATATATTTTGTACTTGTTTATGTAACCAGGCCTCCTTTTAAACATAACATGAGTTTACTGGGCCTTCAAACGGTGTTGCCACTTTTCCTAGACGTAATTTGCCCTTATATTGTGCAAGTGAAAGATAGATAAATATCTCCGTTTAAAATACACCATAGTTGCGTGCCATAAGGATTATTATCCGACGATGGGTGAGAAGAGTGGAGAGAAACGGTAAAATATATTGACAAGTACAACAATCTAGAGGCATAGACAAACAAATTAGTTAAAAATTTAAAAAGTTCTTTTATATTATATTATAAATTTTCCTACGCTTTTCTTCCGCAGACAATTACACCCTGTAGTATCGTTGACTCACACTCGCCGGTACGATTTTAAGCAGAATTGCAAAAATATATGTAATGATTAGTCGCCATAACTGGACACGCCACTTCGTTATTTGTACCCGCCGTGTACGTATCAAAAATTACGCGAGTGACTGTGACACAATGCCAAAAAGACACAGTGAAAACGTTAGAGGAGATAAGAGAAACAAGAAGAGAAGATATGATGCAATTTTAAGGGAATTAGATCGTCTGCGAAGTAAAATAATCTCGCCCTCGTCCAGCGAATCTTCCTCGGACTCGGAAAAGGAATCGGACGAATGTAAGTACCCACCTTATGTTAAAATATTCTTTTAATGACATAATTATAACACTTTGTCTGGGTCGCATTATCTTAAATGCATTAAAGAGAGTTAATTTAAACAGGGGAATAGTTTCATGGTCATGCTTAGTATTCAATATTTTGTTAGTTGCTAATCGATCAAATTTCACTTGGAGAATGTTATGATTCATTGAAACAAAGTCTCCTTTTCTTGCTCTATAAAGGTTTGATTTATGGGCATATGTAAAATATTACTGTAGTCGTTATACTACAAAATCTTATTTATTTATAACCCAATTAGCCACAGAGTGGTACAGGGCGTATATTAGAAATTGGACCTGCGGTAGTCGTTATACTACCTGGACAGGGTATACTTGAAAAATTGAACATGCAGTAGTCGTTACACTACCGTTGTACTACCTAATAATAATAATAATAATAATAATAATAATAATTATGGTAGCAATATAGTCGTTATACTATATTATATTGTTGTTCCAGCGTTATCTGGAACAGGAAACAGCGTACAAATTCAGACCCAGGCTGCAGTGCATTCACCATCCGAGGTAGATGACGTTCATACGTCACCAGAAAACGAGCATACGTCACCAGAAAACGAGCATATAGATGAAACAGTGTCTCAACAACATAGCACTGCAGATTGCTTTGAATTTTTAGGAGAAAAACCGAAACCGGTTAATAAAACCACAGAACCACTACATGATGAACTGGCCATAAGGTGGAATACATACCTTGAAAAAGGAGTAAAAAGGGAAATTAGAGTCAATATTATGGATAAATATCCATTATTTGAAAACTGCCCTAGACTAAAAACTCCACTACTTGGTCCTGAAATAACAGCCTGTTTGGATCAAAAAGCGTTACGACATGATAAGTTTATGGCCAATTTGCAAGATCAAACTGGACATGCCTTAGCGGCACTGGGGTGCCAGATGAACACACTTTTTACAGTTAACAGCGAGGAAAATAAGAAGGCACTCACTACCTTGGCAGATGCCTCTCAGTTAATTATAAATGTGCATCAGGCACTGTCAACACATCGAAAATTTAACATATTACCCTTTCTAAATTATTCCTCCAGGAAGTTAATTGAGTCAAGCAAGACGGACGAGTTTCTGTTAGGAAAGGATTTTGTAACAGATCTAAAAGCAAGCCAAACGGCCAAGAAAACAAGTTTAGAATTGAAGGCAAAACCTTTCATTAAGTCGACTCAAGAATCACTTGTGAAATTTCAGACAGCACCAGAGGGTCGTCCGGGTTCTTCTAGTGACCAAACTACACGTTATTTAAACTGGAAGCGTCCACTGCAGAATGTCAGGAAAAAACTTCCAGCTCACGCGAGAAAAGAAGTGACGGAAATCAGGAGACAGCACGCAAAACCGTACGCAAGGCGGCGTCCTTAAATAGCCAGGTAATTCAGGGACCGTATGCAGGTCGTCTGGTAAACTATTTCAACAACTGGGAAATTATTACCACAGACCAAAAAGTTTTGCAATGGGTCAAAGGTGTCGTTATACCCTTCAAAATAAAGCCAAAACAACCATATATTAAAAAGGTTAAAATTTCCATAGCTGAAAAAGTTTCTTATGACCAAGCAATCACTAACTTACTTAAGATTGGTGCAATTGAGAAATGTCAATATAAGTCGGGAGAATTTTTATCACCATATTTTTTAATTAAGAACCAAAATGGAAAAGTTAGATTTATATTAAATTTAAAAGATCTAAATGAATTCATAGATGCTCCACATTTCAAAATTGAGAACTACAGGAGCGTTATAAAACTACTAACTCAAAATTCCTTCCTAGCAAATATTGATATGAGAGATGCATATTATATGATATCAGTTCACAAAGACAGTAGAAAATACCTTAGATTTGTATATAATGGGACGCGATATCAGTTTACCTGCCTTCCCTTTGGGTTAAACTTAGCGCCATATATATTCACTAAAACTCTGAAGCCGGTGGTAACAGTATTAAGAAAAATGAATATTTTACTTGTCATATACCTTGACGATATTCTCATTTTAGATACAAATAAATCAAGATGCCAGTCGGCCGTGAATACTACGGTAAACACTTTATCTCAGTTGGGTTTTTTAATAAATTTTAAGAAAAGTCAATTACACCCAACACAAGAGTTAACATTTTTAGGTTTTACATATAATACCCGCAATATGACACTGTATCTACCACTTGACAAAAAAGAGGATATTTACAGTAAATTACTCGTTTTTCAAAATAAAACCTCTACTACAATTCACTATATGGCCAAACTGATAGGTAAATTGGTAGCCGCGTGCCCCGCAGTAGATTATGGATGGGTACATGTAAAAGAACTAGAGAGAGAAAAATTTTTAGCACTAAAGAAATTCAATAATTATAACCATTATATTAAAATCCCATTATATGTCAAAAATGATATTAATTGGTGGATTATGAATGTCAAATCTTCATCTCAAAAGATCAATAGAAATCAGGATTATTTTCTAGAAATATTTACCGATTCTTCAAAGTCGGGGTGGGGGGCTTATTGCAACGGTAAGGCGACTCGTGGATTTTGGTCGATAGCTGAGAAAAATTTCCATATAAATCTTTTAGAGTTAAAAGCAGCCTTATATGCAATTAAGTCTTTTACAAAGAACTTGAGAGATTGTGACATCTTGTTAAGAGTAGATAACAAAACAGCGATAGCCTGTATCAATAAGGAGGGGAGTATTCAATACCCAAAGCTAAATTGTATTACCAGGGCTATATGGGAATGGTGTGAAGAGCGAAAGCTTCATGTCTTTGCGTCATACATTCCTTCTAAAGAAAATACTTATGCGGACACAGAATCGAGGTCCCTATCAATTGAAACAGAATATGAATTGAACAATACAGTATTTAAAAAAATTTGCAAAGAATTCGGTGAGCCGAATATTGACTTATTCGCTTGTAAGTTGAATGCAAAATGCAGAAATTATGTCTCTTGGGGCCCTGATCCAGATTCAAGTCACGCAGATGCCTTTACAATAAAATGGAACTATTTTTTCTATGCTTTTCCACCCTTTTGCTTGATTTCTAAAGTCTTACACAAAATAATATATGATAAAGCACAGGGCATTGTTGTGTTTCCGAACTGGCCATCTCAACCGTGGTATCCTCTATTTGTTAGACTTTTATCTTGTGAACCACTAATAATTGAACCAAAAGAAAATTTATTATTATCCCCTTTCAGGACCCCACACCCACTCCACCAGAGTCTTTCATTGGTTGCCGCGAAATTATCCGGAGATCAATATTAAAAAGACGAGTTCCAGAAAACGTTGTTCATACCATGCTAGCATCAATCAGTCAAGGCACCCTTAAGCAATATGAAGCCTGCTATAAAAAATGGTGGATCTATTGTGGAAAAAATCATACGAATCCACTTGAATTCAAGATAGATCAATTTTTAGCCTTTCTACAAGAACAAATGAATAACAGCCTCTCATATTCAACACTCAATATATACAGATCGGCACTGAATTTAATAAATCCACCATCACCAGAAACAGAAAATATTATAAAGAGATTTATGAAAGGCGCTTGTAATATTCGACCTCCTCAACCTAAATACCAAACCACTTGGGACCCTCAACCAGTATTAACCTATTTAAAAGGGCTTCATCCACCAGATACACTTAGCCTTCATCTGTTATCTAAGAAATTAGTTATGCTCCTCGCATTAACTACGGGTCACAGAGTACAGACGATTTCAAAAATTTCATTACAAAACATAACTACCCTGAAAGACACAATTCAGGTTAAAATATCAGACAAATTAAAGTCATCCGGAAAAGATAAACTTCAACCAATTTTTTGTTTCCCATATTTTAAAGAATGTCCTGAGCTTTGTGTGGCGTCTTTAATTAATCATTACATAACAATAACCAAACCTCTAAGAAATTCTACCCAGTACCTGATATTAACCCACAAGAAACCACATCACCACGCCTCACCACAAACAATTAGCAGATGGTTGAAAGACGTGCTAAAGGTCAGCGGTATCGATACAACCATTTTCTCGGGACATAGTACTCGACATGCTGCAACATCAGCCGCTTTTCGCTTAGGGGTTAACATTGACACAATTCGAATTTCAGCAGGTTGGACGGAATCGTCAAATGTATTTAACAGATTCTATAACCGACCGGTGGTACACAATCGTAACGAATTTACTAAAACTATATTAGGTATTAAGTAAAGTCTGGATATTCATATAAATCTATATACTATTTTTACTTTTATTTTCTATATAGTAGCATAAGTCTATTTATTATATTACTCTTAGTTGTTAGCTACCTGATAAGTAATATTCTCTTTCTGTTCAAGTAATTACATTATTTCTTGATTAAAATTGTTAGTTTTGAATAAATCACCATATTAAATGTTATTCAATCTAGTTTCACTTCAGATCGCTCAGATCTCTGTAAACATCTACAGGGTGTAATTGTCAAGGAAGAAAAGCGTAGGAAAATTGAAAAATTGATCGACTTACCTGTAAGGATGGTCAATTTTAATTTTCCGAGCTTTTCTTCCGCAGACAATTACAACCCCCCCCTCCCTCGATTACCCAGTGCGATCTGATGGCACAAATACCGAAGTGGCGTGTCCAGTTATGGCGACTAATCATTACATATATTTTTGCAATTCTGCTTAAAATCGTACCGGCGAGTGTGAGTCAACGATACTACAGGGTGTAATTGTCTGCGGAAGAAAAGCTCGGAAAATTAAAATTGACCATCCTTACAGGTAAGTCGATCAATTTTTCAATTTTTATATTATAAAAAATAATATAATATTAATAAAATAATCATCTAAGATTTTACGTATAGTACAGTTACTCTGTCATTTGACTTGTTAATAATTTCTACAAGAGATTTTCTTTTTTTATACTGCAGAGGGGCTTACCCGAAACATTAATTGATATTTTCCACAAATATGTCGTATCCGCTACGGCCACTATGTTGAATAAATGAGTCAAAATAGGTTTTTATTAATTATCTCCTTTCCTGTTGGTTCTACCCTAAAATTAGGTATTACCAATATTGCAGAAAGTGAAAAAGTTACAACTTTTATTTAAACTATTTCTCTTAGTCGGGGAGCCCTCCCTAGCGGTATGTGCATCCCCCCCCCCCCCCCCCGATCCTTTAGGACAATGGTTTTCATAAAGATTAAAACCTAAGGAACAATTTAAGACATATCCCCAAAAAAACTGGCTGTACTTTCAAAATGGCGGCCATATGTTAAAAAAAAACTGTTGCCAATTTCGTTTTTGTCATTTAACACAAAAACTAAAAAAGATGGACAAAAACTTTTATAAAAAAAACAACGTGCATAAAATTTTCTGCAATTTTGTACCTATACAATATTTTGATAGGAGTTACCATTTTCCAGATAAACGAGTCCAAAATTAAGAAAACATGGAAATTCATATATCGTTAAATCAGGAAATAACTGACAATTATTGTAAGGCGTATAATACAACTTTATATTGTTAACATAAACATAAAATAAAATAAACTGAAATAAGTTAATAATAATAATAATAATATTATAATTTATAGACATTTATCTCGAAAACGGTAACAGTGGTATCTGGAAAACGGTAACTCATATCCAAATATTGTATAGGAACAAAATTGTAGAAAATTGTATGCGCTTTGTTTTTTGTGCAGGTACCCCCGATTCTTTGCTCTACAGGCTGTATTAGTAGGGGTCGAGAAGAAAATGGATTATCCAGAAATCTTAACAATGGCTAATAGTGTGTAGACAATATAATTCAACCTCAAAACGTTAAGCAAAGTTGGGAATATGGACAGAATTTATTGATATGGATAAGCGAAATTAGGATGAGTGACAGTTCCCAAAAAATAAGCCCCACTTTTGAGAACCATAAAACACCTGTAACTTTCATCTTTCGAATATGGAATGATGTACCGGCTGGTCAAAGCTTAGACTTATTGTGCACTAAAAATTCCGCAGATATAGACCCAAAACAGATGTGTGGAGTTAAAATAAGTCAATTGGATTAAATATATATCAAATATGCCAAACTTCAAACTACCCTTATCATTACACGTATTAGCTCATATTTTTATCAGGAATGATACGGTCATTTGACTTTTGTTTTTTTGCAAAATACATCTATTACCTGTATTTTGTTTCTCTTGCAAAATTTTGATAACTGACAGTCGGGATTTCCCGGACACGCGAAAATAAAAAGACGTTCTAAGAATATTAAAATACAGGGTGTCCCGAATTGCAGAGGCCAAACTTGACCAAGGAATACAACTTTTCAAAATAAGAAAAAAAGTTCCCATAAACATGGGTCGGGAAGTGCTTAGTTTCTGAGATACAGGGTGTTCAAATAATTCTCCTGAAAATGTTTTTTTATGAATATTTTCGAAACGTCTAAAGATAAACAAATGATAATTTACACAGAAATTTAACTTTTTATGCTTTTTAAGACAAATGACAACTATGTACGAAAATAATTCAGGAGCGGGTGAAACTGGGGGGGGGGGGGGCTAGGTATAACTTAGCCCCAACTTTATTGTGTGACACTTTTACATTAATTTATGAGCAGAACTTAAAAATTTGAAGTTTTCTACACAAAAAAACACATTTCTAAATTTTAGGTGGGTTCGAATAAAAACATCTTTAGGAAATCTTCTGCAATATTCGCGTACCCGGCATTCCTGTTTCCATTACAATATCCATGAATAAAATGAATATCCGCGTACTCCACATTACTAAACATGACCATTTTTCACTTTTCAATAGAACACTTTTTCCAAAAGGAACTAATAAAACTACAGAACAATGAACTACAGAAAACACAAAAAACAACGTCATTATTGTCATTCCGACATTGCATGCTAGATTAGTTTTCATTTGTTACAAACATTACAATCGTGGCACACTCCTGCATACCAGGAATGCTGGTAATAATGGTTACTAATTAATAAAGTTCGGATAAGATTTACCCAAAAACTGATAATTTTAGAGAAAAAACAGAAAAAACAGAAAAAACAGAAAAGAAAACTTCAAATTTTTAAGTTCTGCTCATAAATTAATGTAAAACTGTCACACAATAAAGTTGGGGCTAAATTATACCTAGGCCCCCTCAGTTTCACTCGCTCCTGAATGATTTTCGTACATAGTCATTATTTTGTCTTAAAAAGCATAAAAAGTTAAATTCCTGTGTATATTATCATTTGTTTATCTTTAGACGTTTCGAAAATATTCATAAAAAACATTTTCAAGAGAATTACTTGAACACCCTGTATCTCGGAAACTAAGCACTTCCCGACCCATGTTTATAGGAACTTTTTTCTTATTTTGAAAAGTTGTATTGCTTAGTAAAGTTTGGCCTATGCAATTCGGGACACCCTGTACATACCTAATAGGGGAATCAGAAACTCCAGTTACGAGAAACCATAGTTTCCTTTTCGACGGCTGTCCGTTTTTTATGACTGCCCGGTATCTAACAACTAATTTATTATATAATGTAACTAATATAAACATTTTGAGAGTACATATTTAATAAAAACCAAAATTGACAACATTTTCAAAAATTGCTAAATTATTAAAACGTCAAACGTAGTCCAAACAAGTTATTTTTTCGGCCTCTTTACGATAGATTTTAGTATATGAAACTGTGTTTTTCCGAGATGTGGAGAGTGGAGACAGAAGATTCTCAAAAAACAAAATTACTTGATTTTTGTAAAACCCTCAATATAAATTTAAACAATTATTTTGCATCGCCTAATTCATATATTCTCAGGTTTACAAGAATTCTGTATTGTCAATGGCATTTTTTGAATAAGCATTTCTACATTTGATAAAGATAAAATACTAATATAGACCAGCCGTTCTGCAAACAATTTTCATATGGTGAAAGGAGGTCAATTTTTTTTTTATCTGATACCTAGATACCTGTTATGTAAGAATAATCTAGATTTTCGTATTTATAAATAGCGTGCCTGAATTTTTATGATCGTTTAAATAATTGAAATCGCTGTTACCTGCAAATATCTAAGCCCTTATTACTCCAGTCAATTTTCGACAACTGAATAATTGTGGAAGTTTTGAAAAAGATCTGTCGCGCTCGAACCGCCATTTTGAAAAAATGCTGCTCAATCTTAAATCTTTATTAATAATTGTGGAAAAATATCATGGGGAAAGGTTTGCAGGTTTGCATCTCTTATCGCTAAACGGAGATACACTTCTCAAATTACTAGGATGCCCAAGCGGAATGATTACCAACAATACGTCATATTATTGACGCCAGTTGTCTGTGACAACTGTCATTTTCACGTCATAAGTAAGTCATGATAAAGGTCATTTCACCATCATCACTAACCAAAAATTGACGTCATAATGACGACACTTTGCTACTTAGGATGTCCCGAATTGGAACTGCATGTATTGCTCTCCGTTATTACAAAAGATAGAAAGTCGGCTATAAATGTACACAGTTTCAGAAATTCTGGGATTACAATGGTGTGTTTAGATTTGAGTTAATTTTTTCAGTTTTTGAAACAATGAGAAAAACCACAATGGTCCATTTTGGAAAACCCTTCATATTTAAATAGTTATATCAAGTAACTTACACTTTATATAGCCACTTTCTTTAAGATCTTTACAGGGAGTGTAAGAGAAGAAAATATTGTTTTTGAGATATTAACTTTTATTTCTTATATGGATGTCATATTGATTTTTTTTGTATTCGATATTACTTTTAATCCTCTACTTTTAATGTACTGTCGTGAGCAAAAAAAAATAGGACAACTATTTTTTTCTAATGTAAATCTGTCTCTATTTGCACACTTGCAATGAATTTTGACAAATACCTGACAATGTCACAAAAATTAAAGTACACAATCAGATTTTAACAAAAATACGATATAAGACTTGTCCCATTTTTTTTGCGCACGACAGTACTACAATATGACAAAATTGATTTTTAATTAGTTAAAAACAAAAAAAAATTTTTATTCGCAGGCTATGATTTAATGTACTAATACCCAGAAATAGAGACAGCAATACTTGAAACACACTGTATGCAGAGATGCGCCAAATAGAAAAAAAGTCGTTAAGCACTATGTAATTTGAAAATAGTCAGAGATATGAGAATATAGTTTTCACTAAAATTAGTTTGAATATATACCTACATCCAAAGTATCCTATGTCTTATTAGTGACTGAGAATTTTTAAAAACAAAGGAATTTGAACCACAATACATAGTAAACAATATATTTTACGGTGTACTATTGGCGCAAAAAACACCACTATACCAATAACAAATATATTTATAAAATTTGTCGTCTTAAAAGTGAATTGTGTCAATTAATTTTAAAAAATCTAAGCGGTGTCATAAATGTAGCACACAATAAATACCTAAACACTCCCAACATTCCTAGTGTTAGTTCAGCAACCTCATAACTCAACAACGAATAATGCCTCAAACATATAGAATTAATAATCTTCAAATGCATTTACGCGTTGCCAAAGTTACGGATGTCGAGTGAACCGCTACATCTAGACAATTTTAAACAGCATGAGATATACAGCAAACGCTTTTAGCGCACTTTAGTGGCAAACGGCTGAACTAAATTTTATACGGCATCCAAAACTGGGGCAAGTTGGCCTCCGTGAAGTTTTAGCAGGAAAATGTTTGTAACTATATTTATAACCTTTCTTGACATTTTACAATGGGTGGTTACTGGGCCTCCGTATACCGGAGGCCCAGTGACCTCGGAGTCCCAGTGAACCGTAAAATTTACATGGCCGGATGCCCACTTGTACCTTAAAGATATATAAACACATCCATACACATATACACAAATATATATAAAGAAATTGTTACACAGTTTACATCTAATCTAAATAAAAATAATAATAAATATGCAATATACTATACAATATACATACCTATTTATCTAATTAAAAATTTATTTACAAATTTGTAATATTAAAATAGCTATAAGTAAAGAAGATTTAACTACGGGTGAAATACATTTACAATGTTTTTATATGACTGATTAAACTGCATTTAAAAATTGCTAAAGTTGTTGCATCCTTCATTTGCTGTGGTAATGAGTTGTACTGATTCAATCCTTTGAAAAATATAGAACTCATAGCTGTTATACTCATGAATTTCATGGTTAAAAGTGACAAATGATCGTAGATAAGAAGGCAATAGGCCCTTTAATATTTTGTATATAAAAATCATGGTAAAATAATATAACCTATTATTTATTGATTGCCAGTTTAATACCTCAAGCATTAAATTTACTGGAGTATACCTGTTACATTGTAGTATTATTCTCATACCACGGTTCTGAAGTTTTTGTAGTGCTGATTGGCTGTTCTTGTCTAATAAATATAGTAATGATGAACAATAGTTAAAATGTGGTTGAATGATTGTGTTATAAATCAATAGTCCACTAGCCATTGATAAATGAGCAGATATCCTATAAAAGAAAAATAATTTCTTTCTTATCTTTTTCTGTATATATTGAAAGTGACTCTTAAATGAAAAAGTGTTGTCAAGAATAAATCCTAGGTATTTAAGCTCTGAGACAATTTCAGTTGAACTATTATTTATTTCTAAATTAACTTCATCAATATTTTTATTTGCATGTTTGTACGGTGTTGTTATTATCATAGCCCAGAAACCTTGGTCTTGTTTGTGTTAAGGATCAATTTGTTAAGATTAAAGTATTTTTGAATATTACCTAGTTCAATATTCATTTTCTGTATGGCTGACTCTAGATTTTCATCTGATACTACAACTAGGGTATCATCAGCAAATAAATTTAAAAATGTACAATTTATTGATGAACTTATATCATTGATGTAAATATTGAAGAGCAACGGTCCTAAAACACTACCTTGTGGCACTCCATACTGTGTTTTCAAATTATCTGAGTATGTGTTATTAATTTTACATCTTTGTATTCTATCGCTTAAATAACTTCTAAATCACATAAGCACATTGCCAGTTATTCCATATTTCCTTAATTTGTTTAAAATAATGGTTTCAAAAGCTCTTTTCAAGTCTATAAAGACTGCAACAATATACTTGCCATTATCTAGATCTTTTGCCCAGTTTGTAACTGTTAGTTGCTAACTAGATTCACAAGAATGGTTAGCTCTGAAACCAGACTGATATTACATGAGGATATTGTTGTCATTGAAATATTTAACTAATTGATTATATGCAGCCATTTCTATTACTTTCTCAATCGGTGGCAAAGTGTTTATGGGACTAAAATCGCTGGCTAGATTTGTATTGACCACTTTTGGTATTGGAGTTACAGTGCTCAATTTTAACTGATTTGGGAATTGTCCTGTGACGAGTGATGTATTTATAATATGTAATATATGTCCCACTGAGTTTACAGTGCCTTTAAGAAATTTTGTGTTTAATAACGAACACGCTCGGTGTTCTTTTAGTTTTATGTGACTTTTTCTTAATTAAGTTCCCAGTTGGTGTACTTAGTCTGTATAGGTAATTGTTACCGTGCTAGTTGATTATATTAAAAAATGGGACGTCTTACTAAAAGACAGACTAATACCAAACGTCGAAATCTAACTTTGTCATCTAAAAGGAAAAATCGCAGGAGAGCTAAATTACGGTAAGTTTTACAAAATTAAAACGGATTTAATTAAAAATTCCTTTTTATTATTATTAACAGTAATCTATTTTTGCTTTGAAGCTATTTAAAAGAAATTGAACCCATTGTATTAATTATTGTTATTAATACTTCTTGCTGATCTTTAAAAGATACGTAACACACTTTTTGAACTGACCTCCTCATGAAATTAAGAAATACTTCGAGTTACATTCTTTACTTATGAAAAATGTCTACTCTGATCCTAAAAAATATTGCTCTATAATATACAGGGTGTTTTAGAATAACTTGCAATTTGCAAATTTTAGTTAGTCAGTTCTAGGTAGCAGGCCATTATTATTTGTAATATATTTATTTCTTCGCTGGAAACAGTGGAAGTTAAAGTATTTTTTATTCCTCCAGATTTATTGATTATAGGTCTGTATTTAATAAATGAGGAGAGGAAACAAAGGCATGCACTGTGGTTTCATCCAATTTCCCAAGTTCTGATACAGGCCCTGCGCACTCCCACTATATTTCAAAACAGCGTGTTTAGTTTGAACTTCTCTCTAAAATTAAAGAGAGATGGTCTATCAGAGCAGTTGCTAACCATTATCAATTGAATAAAAGTACTGTTATGAGTGTGAAGAAAAGTGGGAAAAGGAAGGTAGCGTAAAGAGAAAAGACGGTTCAGGCCTATCGAGAAGTTCAAATCTCGTTCAAGATGAAGCACTCCTTGGCTATTTGAGGAAAAATCCGTTTCAAACAGCAGGAGATGCTGTGTTCATGACACATTTTCTAGTGTCGAGGTCAGCAGCTAGCCGAAGGATAGGAAAATCGAAAATAAAAAACTGTACAAGTGCCAAGAAGACCATATTAACAGAAGAACAGAAGCAAGCCCGCATTATGTTTTGTTTAAATTGTGTCTATCGCCCGTTGGAGTTTTGGACCAATGTTGTGTTTACCGATGAAAAAGTTTTTCAGTCTTGTAATGACGGACATGTACAAAATATTAGGTTACATTATTTACATAATAAATACAATCGCAGCTATGTGCAGTCGCATCGTATCTGTGAATTTTTCAACATCAGTTTTTACATTTGTTATAAATCGAAATCATTCCCATCGAATGGTGTAAAAAAGTAAAAAAAACAAAAATATGTATGTTTTTCTTCTGGATTAACATTATTCAAATACATTACTTATGACGTTTCACAATCAATGTCAGTTTTTTGTAACCTATATGATAATGAAAAATCTAAATTCCAAAAAGACTGATTCACACCTCTTAATTTTAGTAAAGGACGTAAAATGTATATTATAGCGGGTTTATACGTGCATGGATTTAGTGGCGCCAGTAGATATTGGCACGCTAGTAAAAAAATATTACACATATAAACAGTTACTGGCGAGCAAGCTTTTACCTTGCGTGCATTGATGCATGCTTGCCAGTAACTGTTTATACGCGCAATATTTTTTTACTGGCGTGCCAATATCTACTGGCGCCACTAAATCCAAGCACGTATAAACCCGCTATTATTTAATTGTGTTACAGGTATTTTGGTACATTAGTTACTTTAACATTTTACTTATTTCAACTCAGTTTCAACATCTTAATACTTTTGTAATAATTTTACTTACGTTAGTTACTTTTTAAATGTATTTTTAAATATTATTGTATTTATTGTAATGATTTTCCGTTAAATTAATAAATGATCAATTTCTAGTTTTGAAATGACTTATTTAATTTTAAGGCCACTGTTAGACTATAAAAGTTCTTTGACAAAGATCTTTTATAAAAGATATTTTATGAGTAATTTGATAGATATTTTATATCATCTTTTATAAAAAATCTTTGTCAAAGAACTTTTGTAGTCTAATGATGGCCTAAGCATTTGTTTGAAAATCATTTAAAATTCCCGCCTATGCCAATCCCGCCTGTATCAAAAAGGCGGGAATACAGCGCTACCCACGACGTAAGTTTAGCTGTTTAAAAAATCCCTGAGAGTTGCCTATCTATATCATATATAATATTCTTTAATCTATGTTCTGATATGAACAGAACCAGTTCTCTAATTAGAGTACCAAAAAAGAAAACTACTCGCAGACATAACCAATGGGTAACAGGAGGAGGACAGTTCAAAAATGTGTGTTACTTATCTTACTTTTAAAGATCAGCAAGTATTAATAATAATAATTATTACAATGGGTTTAATTCCTTTTAATTAGCTTCAAAGCAAAAATAGTTTTGTTGGATTACTGTTAATAATAATAAAAAGGAATTTTTAATTTTGTAAAACTTACTGTAATTTAGCTCTCCTGCGATTTTTCCTTTTAGCTGACAAGTTAGATTTCGACGTTTGGTATCAGCCTGCCTTTTAGTAAGACGTCCCATTTTTTAATACTCACCGGCAAAAAAACGGCCACCTGAATAATGCGAAACATTTGTTGTTCAATAACTTTTGTAATATTTCACCGATTTTAGTTATTTTTTCGTCATGTTTTAAAGAAATTCATCAAAATATCTCACGCCCTTTCAATTCTGAAAAAATATTTTTTTACAACTTATTACACCCGTAGAACCAAAATTATGATTTGGTTTTTGGCGATCTAATTTCTAAACACCAATTAGGAAACTTGGTAAGGTTCTCTTGTGCTCTGTTCCAAAGCCCAATCCATTCTAAAAAAAATTATTTTTTGATTAATCCCAATATCTGTATTTTAGTAAAAGATACACACTTTCAAGTAAAATTTTGCAATTTTTATTTTTATTTAACTTAACAAATATTTATATTTTCTTTATGAACTTTATTATTCCAAATACTCGATTTATCAGTATGTCGACCACGCTTATTGAAAAATATCTAAGTGGGCATGTGACTGATTTCTGTCGAGTCATTTCACAATAACTGCCAAATAATTTTCAATCTGTCAACATGGTACTTAAAACTGAGGATGTGTGTAAAGTTGTTGCCTTAATCGACGATGGTCGAAGTCAGCGTCACGTGTCTAATGTGTTGGGAATACCCCGAACAACCATCCAAGATGCTTGGAATCGTTATATCGAAACAGGCAATCGTACCAGGTGACCAGGATCAGGTAGACGGAGAGCAACAAGCTGTTGATGACCGTTTTATTCGCCTTAATAAGTTAAGAAAGAAATCGAATATCTACTGCTCCTTATCTTCAACATTGCTTAGAAATGGTGCGTAGAGTTATTATAAGTGAAAGAACTGTCTGAAAAAGGCTTGCGGAATTTGGAATTTATCCACGTAGACCGGCGACAGGGCCACAGCTGCTGCCACGACATCGACAAGACCGGCTTAGATTTGCACGAGAACATGTGAACTGGAATCTACAGCAGTGGGGTAAAGTCCTATTCACTGATGAGTCCAGGGTTTGCCTGCGGTCACATGATGGTCGTGAAAGAGTGTACAGACGATGAAATGGAAGGTTTGCCAAATGCGCTATTTCTGAGCGAGACTCATATCAAGGGGGTTGTTATGGTGTGGGTCGGTATTTCAACTGTATTGAAACATGTTGTGGGCCGGTATTTCAACATGTATTGAACTTTTATTTGTAGAACACGGAGTTCTAAACGCTCAGGGTTATGTGCAAGATATCCTTCAAGAAGCTGTAGTTCCAAATGCTCATTATATTGGAGATGAATTCATTTTAATGCACGACGGTGCAAGGCCGCATACTGCAAATATTGTTAACCAGTATTTGAACGATGTTGGTATCCAATGATTAGAATGGCCTGTATGTAGCCCTGACCTCAACTCCATCAAACATTTTTGGGATGAACTTAAAAGATGTATTCGTCGTCGTCCAGTATTACTGGAAACACTGGCAGAGCTCCGTTTTGCTTTGCAAAATGAATATGCCGCAATCCTTCAGGATCGAATTTTGAAACTTATCCATTCGATGCCAGTTAGATTGCGTGATGTTATTTCAGCAAGAGGTGGACACACGTTACTGAATTAATGATTTATTAAGATTAGTATATGTGCACTATTGTTCAAATTAATATTCTTAATCAAAAAATAAATTTTTGAGAATGGATTGGGCTTTGGAACAGAGCACAAGAAAACCTGACCAAGTTTCCTAATTACTCCACAAAGTGTTTAAAAATTAGATCATCAAAATAAATAAATAAATAAATATATAATTTTGGTTCTCCGGGTGTAATAAGTTGCAAAAAATTATTTTTTCAAAATTGAAAGGGCATGAGATATTTTGGATGAATTTCTTTACAACATGATGAAAAAATAATTAAAATGGGTGAAATATTAAAAACATTTTTGAACAACAAAAGTTTTGCACTATTCAGGTGGCCGGTTTTTTTCGCTGGTGAGTGTATAATCAACTAGCACAGTAACAAATACCTATACAGACTAAGTACACCAACTGTAAGTGTCAAAATATCACAGTTTTATATTTACACAAAATGATTATAACAATAAATACTAAACTATAATAATAAATACTGAAAAATATCACACAAGTACAAAAAATTCTCACACTAACTAACTTAACGTCACCAGCCGTCGAAAACCACAGCTGGTATGTATGTAACTATTGCAATAGAAAACAAAAAAGATCAATAAAAAATCAATAAGAATGCACTAAAAAGTAAAAAATAAATGTTTGGGTCTGAGCTATCACGGTATTGCTAGAATTTATGTAACTAAAAATAAAAGTGTGGGGTGCTGAGAACAGTTAATCTGCTTGACGAGTTTTTCGACGCCCCACACTTTTATGTTTAGTGACATATTCCAACTATACTGTGATAAATTCAAACACTTATTTTATACTTTTTAGTGTATTTTTAGTTATTTTTTAATTTTTATTGATTTTTTAAAGTAAGTGTACTTTTTAACAAGTAAAATTGGAAATTTTTAAAAACCCCCGACCAATAAATCTGATAATACTAGTTCTAAAGGGCCGATCCAAGATGGTAGAATCAAACTGAAACCGAAATCATATTCGGGAATCATAATTGTCTGCACATTTTAAATTTTACTTGAATCAGATAATTTGTAGAGAAATTAAATATGGCTGATTCAAAATGAAGACGAAACATAAAATCTAATATGGCCTATAACCTTCTCGGCAAAATACTCTTTCAGATAAAGAAAACACTATCAAATTCGGATCACCCGTTGAAGACATATGAAGCTACAGACAGACAGACAGGCAGGCAGGCAGGCAGACAGACAGGCAGGCAGGCAGGCAGACAGACAGGCATGTATATATGCAAACTTTAGTTAAGGGTATAATATCTCCTTTTTTGGGTTATAAAATATTTTTTAACTTACATTTTATTCTTTTTAATGAAAACCAGATGTCGATTTTGAGTCCAATAGGACCATAAATAACAAAATTCGTTTGTCATATTGACGCTCTCATTTTGAATTCCGAGTTTTGCCCAAAAATTCGTAATCCGCCCTAAAACCCCTACATATTAATTTTGAGTCGAATAGGACCATAAATGACAAAACTCGTCCGCTATTTTTGTGTCTGAATTTTAACAAAAAATTCGTAATCTGCTTCCCTGAAAACCCCACATATTAATTTTGAGTCCAATAGGACCATAAATGACAAAATTCGTCCGCCATTTTGATGTCTGACTTTTAACAAAAATTCATAATCCGCATCCCCGAAACCCCCACATATTAATTTTGAGTCCAATAGCCATTTTGATGTCTCTATTTTAACCAAAAATTCGTAATCCGCGTGTCCGAAAATCCCCACATATTAATTTTGAGTCGAATAGAACCATAAATGATGAAAAATTCGTCCACCATGTTGACACCGCTATCTTGAATTTTTCATTTCTGATTAAAAATCCGTAATTCGCGATCATGAAAACCCCCACAGACGGATTTGGAGTCGAATAAGATTATACACTCCAAGCTGGTCCCCATCTGAAATTTTTAATTTCTTACTAAAAATTCGTAATTCGCGGTCCTGAAACCCCCACAGACGGATTTTGAGTCGAATCGGAACATACACACCAAATTGGTCCGTCTTCTTGAATTGTAAATTTTTGACAAAATTCTTAATTTGCGGTCCTGAAAACCTCGAGATATCGGATCATACGCGGCAAAATCGTCCGCCATGTTAGAGCCGCCATCTTGAATTTCCGTGATATAAAAGTGTTAAAGGTATATTAGACATTTGAGATCTTTCAAAATTAATTTGAACAAATACTTGTTAAATAAGTGTTATTATACATTAGGAGAATTTTATGAAAATTATCAGAATTAGCATACGTTAGTTTGTAAGGACTACCTGGACTATTCCTATAAAAATATGTATTTGTCTAAGAGGAAAATAAATATTATTATTATTATCATTATATTGCCATGGAAACCATGTACACATACCAAATTTCAATTTGATCGGATATGTTATTTGGAAGCGAGTGAACATCGAATTGCAAGATTTTATATATTTACAAGTCAAACTAATATGTGTTAAAAAAAAAAGAAACTAAGTAATATATTTATTTATCCATTTTTGTTTCATTTATTTGTTATTTGTCTTCAGTGTAAAATATTTTATTTTATTAATATAATAAATATCCGTTGATGATACACCTATTCTCGCTGCAGCAAATTCTGTGCAGGTAAATATAAACAAGGTCGACTTATACGGTAGCGTATGTGAGCAAGAAAGATAAAATATTGACGTGACGGAAACCATAGATATCTGGCTAATATTCTGATGTGAGGTATAATTTAAAGTAACAGAAATAGAAACCAGGTGATCTCATCACACTCCGGATCGCTCTTAAGTAACACCTTCTACACTATGAACGAGTTCTTTCAATATTGTGAAAATAATGAAACAATTTTAAACATTTAATTTTATAAAATATGTTCTTTTGTTTGCTTATATACATCTTTTTAAATATGTTTTTATGTCATGTCCTGGACTTTTAATGGAATTTTTTGAGAGAAGTTTTCTTTATGACTAGTCTGATAAGATGATACTTGTAAATTGTAACAACTTTCAAAGATGAATAAATACTACTACTACTACTACTACTACTACTACTACATACACTGGAGTGGGAGTGTGGGTACGAATAGTACGAATGGTACGAATCAGTACATGATAATAATAATAATAATAATAATAATCATTTATTGGTGTTATCAACACAGTACATGTTAACACAAGTCAATACATCGCAGAGTATCTGATAAATATAGGTAGGAACATACATTGTTTATAATAAAAAATGAATAAAAGATGAATAAGACAGAATATGCAAAAGAAGATAAAACAAATTAAAACATCAAAATATAAAACACATTAAAATACAAAACACATTAAAATACAAAACACATTAAAATACAAAACATATTAAGATACAAAAGAACACGAAACATGAGGTATCACAAAGCATATATCTCATTATGAAAATCTACATTTAAGTATGTCGGACTTAGCACAACTACTCAATTTAAAATGTCGTGTACAATATAATATTTATCAATACTTATAATATTTTAGCTCTCAATTTCAATTTCTCAATTTTGCATGGGCCGTTAATAAATATGTAAGTACAAGCTTGTGATGATGCCCTACGCTACATATACTGTAATGAATAAAATTCTTGTATGCTATATAAACAATTTTCGGAGAGAATTTTTTTTACAGATTTTTTAAATTGGTTGTTGTCCAGTTGTCGAATATCCGCTGGTAAGGAATTATATAAACTTATCCCGAGCACTGCACTTTTTTTTAGTCGCGTTTGAGGTTGTACAATATTATTTTGATTACGTGTATCGTATGTATGCACATTAGAGTGTGTAGTGAAATTTCCAATATTGGTTTTTGTGTGAATTAAATTACGAAAAATAATCAGGGAGTATACTGTCATTATGTTTAATTTAAAAAATAATGGCTTACATGAGGTGCCCTGACTTGCTTGGGCAATACCTCGTACTGCAGCCTTTTGTATTATGAATATTTTTTGAAGGGTATATTGTGCGGCATTTCCCCACGTCAATATACCATATTCTAGTGCCGAGTTAAATAAGGCATAGTATGTTGTTAATGCTGCTTTTTCACCTGCCAACATAGATATTCTTCTAACAGCAAATACGATTCTCGAAAGTTTACCACTGAGATGAGTAATATGATATTGCCAGCTCAAGCATGAATCCACAAAAACACCTAAAAACTTTGTGTTTTCATTTCGAGCATTGTGTTTTATTTCAAAATTTGTGATAATGGTTTTATTTTCGTTTAAAAACAATTCATTTTGTATGAACCACTGCTGAGCCTTTTCTAGTATTTCGTTTGCCATTTGAGGAGTATCATGGCATTTGTTAGTTTTTATGACAAAAGAAGTATCATCAGCGTACATGATCGTTGTTAATTTACACCTATTCATGTTATGTAAATTCATATGAGCAGGCAAGTCATTTACGTAAATAACGAACAGGAGTGGCCCCAGGATAGATCCCTGGGGAACACCCCTCCTCATCATTAATTCACTACTATAGCAGTTATTATGAAATACCAGTTGCGTTCTATCAAGTAGGTATGAATTTAAAAGACTGAGGCCTACTCCCCTGATTCCGTATAGTTCCAGTTTCTGTAACAATTTTCCATGGCCTACACAATCGAATGCTTTAGTTAGGTCTGTGAATATGCCTGTGATACTGTTTAGTATCATGGAACAGTAGTACGAAACGTACGAATAGTACGAATGGTACGAATCAGTACATGATACTGTTTAGTGTCATGGAGTCAGTGGTACGAAATGTACGAATCTCTCGATACAAATCTTTTCTTGATACGGATTCGTTTGGTACGAATCATTAAAAAGAGTCGAATCGTCCATCTCTACGCCGGCATGCCCTTACTGGGTTAGGACACAACTGTCCTCAAATTCATCATGGTTTCCGCCAACTTGCCTATTTATGTCATTCCCCCGTAAGAGTAACAAAGCCTAGCTTACGCGTCAACACCACCAATCAAATTCTCTTTATACCTTATATGGAAGGATGATGTTATCCCTCCGCTAGATTTTATTTGCGTCGCGGAAAGACTTCAACAAATTCAAAGTATGACTACAGGGTCGGCTTCAAGCGTAAGACTAAAGTGGCGGTGAGAAGTATATTCTTTGGTGCAACATACCAATTTAACAAGGTTTTTAGAGGCCTCGTAAAACTGACACGTTACAAGATATAATAAAATAGGTGCAGATATACTAGAATTTGGATCAAAATCTTATCTAATATTAATAATCATTTTTTTCATTGGATTGAGATGTGTCCGTTAGACAACAAAACATCAGAAAATGGTATAAATGCAATGCAAGGTGTCTTTACGAAGTTCGGTTACCCCCAATATATAATTGCCGATAATTTACCCATTTTATCATTAAAATGTAGAAATTACTGTAAGGATAAAAATATCACCATTTTTACGTGCACACTCCACCACCATCAAAGTAATGGATTATCGGAAAAAGCAGTTAACCCTTTCAGCTCTACTGTCGCTTTTAATCGACAAAAAAAAAATGGGCCAGCTGCTAAATAAGCTCTGCAGACTACTGTCGTGTAAAATCGGCACTATTTTTATTTTTTAGTCTTGAGAGACTATTGTCGATTATTTGCGACACAGCTTCTCACACTACTATGCCTACTGTCGATTTTACGCGTTGCGTCGAGTTTAATCGTCAGGTAGTCTCATAATTCAGTAAACACATGTTAGTTGAGGTTATTTATAGGTTAGTTTGTTCAATCCGGTCAAAGGACCCCGCTCGTTTCTTATGGAAAAATTTTTCCCAAACCTGGCGGAAAGTGTTCCTTTTTGCATGCCGAGTAAAAGTTTCAATGGCCACGAAGCTCAAAAACCCCTTCTTTTTGCGCTGCAGACGTATGGGGAATGTGAACTTACAGTAAGGATAGATGCGGCAAGTACTCTAATTAACACACTGTAATTCATGTTGGTAGGGGGGAAGGGTGAGAGCACTATCTAATACCTGCCTAATTCCACCATTGGTCACGTGATAACCTCCGACTGATCACATGACAGTTTACATATGAAGAATGTCAGTCAGTAGTATGAGTTTTAACCCCAAATTCTGTCTGTATGAGTGAGTGTGTGTGTATGTGTGTGTGCGCATGTGTATGCATCTGTGCATATGCGTGTGCGCACAAAAATGAGTTTTGACCACTTCAAACTGTTTACCTGGGCGAGTGTTTGTGATGGAAGGGGGATTCAGGTCTGTGAGCGTTACCTATCGTGAAAAATGATAGTCATAATTACGATTTTTGAATCTAAGAATTATCTGTGAGGGATCAAAAGGGGGAGACTATTTGTTGGCCATGAGAAAACTACCTGCTGTTTACGTGAAACCCTCCTACTGAACGCCTCAATAAAAAGCCGGTCAGAATAATGAGTCTCGCTTCTAGAACTGCGTGCATAATTGTACGTATGGCGGGAATTGATTCATCTTTTATAGGGTGTGCTTCTTTTTCTCACTCTTAGCATTACCCACATTGAACGTGGACGTGGCGAGCTCTCAATCCTTCGGGGTGCTTGATTAATGTGAGTCCCCTTGCCTCTCACATGACGTACTTATTTAATTCATTCATTCATTCATTCATTCATTTAATGTTCTGCAGTGCTTGATTAAGAGTCCCCTTGCCATTCACATCACTCAATTATGTCATTTATTCATTCATTTCATCGATCCTTGCGTTCTCTATATATTCAAGAAGCACAGTTGGTGGGTAAGTCACATTTTGTTGATTACGGGCATAACCCAGATACCATAATACCGTTGCTACATGAGCACAACACCCCAATGTCCTGGCTCCAGCTTTACAAGTACAATAGTAGCTCAAAATTGACTCTTCATCATGAAGATTCTCATCATCTACACAATACGAAATCCATAATTGATGTTTAGTACTTCTTGAGAAACGCGAATAGAGTCTAATTCGAATTTTCCTGGTTCTGTTATCCTTTGATCAAAATAAAAGCTATCTTCATCATCCCTAGCAATCTTATCTTGAACATATGCTGGAGCTAAACCAAGTTGATAAACGCCAGCAGTAAGGTTCTCTAGATATTCTAAATCAAGCTGAGGGAAATTAGGAAATGTATTTTCTTCTAATCGTTCCCATCCAGCATTTCTTGATCGCAAAGTATTGTCTACTTCAAGTCTAGCCTGCATTAAATTCGGGTTCAAGGCGCGATCAAGTAAGTTTTGCGCAAATTTTACATCAGCACCATCCATGTAAATCAATCCCTTGTATCTATTGATAATTGCAGCAGATATTTTAAGGAATTCTCTCAAATTCTTAGCATGAGTTACAGATATTTCGTGTTTGAAAAACTTGAATATACTTTTGAAATGTCCGTTTCGCGATTCTACTATCCATCTTGTTTTAGTTATTATTCTAGCCAGATTAACTTCTTCGGTAGTAAATTGCTTCTGATTTCTTGTAAGCATGGGAGGCATTTTTACTATCAAACCTCTATTTTCCAAAAAATCTTTAACGTCTCGATAACCACGATCGAGTATAGCAATGTCACCTTCTTAAAACCATTCTCCTATGCTATTTTCACCTTCTTTCTGCATTTCCTTGAGCAGCATAGCAGCATCATTATTGGCATCGTCAGAGAAATAAGGGCCCTGGACATCTAAAATATATCCATCCGACGCTACTAGCACAGCAGGTTTCAAAACATAATAATGTTTATGCCTACTGTAAGACTGCCGATTAACTTGAAAGTTACTACTTTTTTCTACTTCTAGATATGTTCCATCAACATATACAATCGCTTTTCTGTTATTTGGATTTGGGTTATACAAATGATTTGCAAATTCAGTAGTATGGTTATTAATGAATGTTTCGTGATTTATTGCTTCTAAACCAACGTTTCCAGGAACAAATCATAGCATTAAGGATCTTCGTACAATAGATATAACTGTACTGACTGCCTGCCTACTCAAATAACCAAAAATACTAGCGAGAAAATCATCAGTTGCTCCTTGGCGAAGTTTACAGAGAAAAGTGAGTAAATCACGCTTTGATACATATCTGAAACTATTCCCATCGAATATTGGATCACAAAAAGTAAAGAGCTCTCTAAATTGTTCCTTTGTAATTGGACTGAAAGTCTCAAAATCTCTGTCAGATATGTTATCTTCATTATCAAACTTCGTTCTGGACTGATTATTTGCAATTTCCCGAAGTCCCATAAGAAATGAACTCAGTTGATTTCCTTTAAACCGGTAAGGTCTATGAATGTAATTAATTCCGTTATACAGGTGATCGAGTAAGAGACCTGAGTCATTTAAATGTTCACGGCAGGATCTGGTATTTTCAGAAGCATAGATATCTTTTTTCAAATAAATATTGACTCGGCATTCTATACTTATTCTTGTTAGATTTCCAATATTACCACATATAAAACAAGTATTCGATGATGTTTGACGTAAGACATTTAGCCTTAATGCCTGAGGGTCTTCCTGAAGTGCTCTGATTTCATTTATGATGGATATATTACAAGTGTTGCACAATCGAGTACGACCATTGACAATCAAAGACCTCTATTATCAGCCTCTCGTCTGATTAAAGCCATTTCTAGCTTCACGATATCTTCATTGATTTGGTAGCATTCGCTTATTACAAGTAATGCAATCTAATCGATTTGCCATTTTATAACAAGTTAATATAAAACAATAGAAAAACAGCGAAAGCTCATGAACCTAACTTAATAATCTCCTGAGGAATGATGGAAAATGTTGTCAGAAGAGTTCCTCAACTATCCTGAGAAGGACTGTTCGAAAAAAAGTTGTCGATCGCACACTTGCTTCCAACTATCCTGAAAAGGACTATTGAAAGTTTTTACAAGCGCGTTCTTTTCCCCAATTATCCTGAAAAGGACTGTTTGAAAAAAAGTTGTCGATCGCACACTTGCTTCCAACTATCCTGAAAAGGACTATTGAAAGTTTTTACAAGCGCGTTCTTTTCCCCAACTACCCTGAGAAGGACTGTTCGAAAAAAAGTTGTCAATCGCACACTTGCCTCCAACTATCCTGAAAAGGACTATTGAAAGTTTTCGTGAGTGCGTTCTTTTCCCCAACAATCCTGAGAATGACGCATGGAGTGTCACTCGTACAATTGTTCCCAATTATTCTGAAAAGGACTACAGGACCCCAAACATTGATTGAATGAATGTACGAATAAAATAAGTACGTTATGTAAAAGATAAAGGACTCTCATTAATTAATACTTCGAAGGATAGAGAGGTCGCCATAGCCACGTCGTTCAATCTGGGTAATCCTAAGAGTGTGAAATAGATTTATACCCTATGATAGACGTATCAATTCCCACCACACACACACAACATTCACAAACATTCTAGCAGCGAGACTCATTATTCTGACCGGCTTTTTATTGAGGCGTTCAGTAGGAGGGTTTCACGTAAACAGCAGGTAGTTTTCTCATGGCCAACAAATACTTATCAGTCTCCTCCTTTTGATCCCTCACAGATAATTCTTAGATTCAAAAATCGTAATTATGACTATCATTTTTCACGATAGGTAACGCTCACAGACCTGAATCCCCCTTCCATCACAAACACTCGCTCAGGTAAACAGTTTGAAGTGGTCAACTCATTTTTGTGCGCATACACACATGCACAGACGCATACACATGCGCACACACACATACACACACACACTCACTCATACAGACAGAATTTGGGGTTAAAACTCATACTACTGACTGACGTTCTTCATATGTAAACTGTCACGTGATCAGTCGGAGGTTATCACGTGACCAATGGTGGAATTACGCAGGTATTAGATAGTGCTCTCACCCTTCCCCCCTACCAACATGAATTACAGTGTGTTAATTAGAGTACTTGCCGCATCTATCCTTACTGTAAGTTCACATTCCCCATACGTCTGCAGCGCAAAAAGAAGGGGTTTTTGAGCTTCGTGGCCATTGAAACTTTTACTCGGCATGCAAAAAGGAACACTTTCCGCCAGGTTTGGGAAAAATTCACCGAAACCCATTTTCCATAAGAAACGAGCGGGGTCCTTTGCAAGAAAAAGTGAGTGTGTGAGTTTTTTTTAGATATTAGAAAAAGTCTCCTAAGAGAGGTGGGGGGCGTCCTGCCCATCAGGGCGAAAAAAGATTAGTTGAAAGACACTTCCCTTCCAAGGTTCCTTCTACTGAGAAAAAAGCAAGTGCCATGAGGAAATGTATTGTTTGCACTCAAACAACCTTGGGAGAAAAAAAACGTAGGGAATCAAGGACTATGTGCAAGATATGCGATGTAGGGTTATGCGCTGTTCCATGTTTCACACTAAAGAAAGATTTTAGAATAGGTATAAGTTTTTTCTTTTTTCGTTATTATTAATATTTAAATATGTTGTTTTTAAAGTTGTTTTATCAGTACCACGCTGTATATTTACTTTAAAACATTAATAAAAATATTTAAATGAATCTATATGTCACTTAAAAAATATTACAGATACAAAATAAAATGACGACTTTAAGCGACAGTAGGCGTGCAAACATAAAAATAGCTCTAGGCTGGTGAGTGTACATGCAGCCAAAATGTTAAGAGCGGAAAGGGTTAATACTGGAAAACAAATTTTATGAAAAAGTTTTGCTGAAAATAGCGACTTTAGGGAATTATTACTAGAATATAATGATAGTCTAATAATTAATGCAGACGCACTCCCAGATCAAATTCTTCAGAGTAAGGCCTTAAAAACACAGTTACCCATAATACATAATAAATTAGAATATAAAAAAATCACATTCACAAATATTTATACATTTATTTATTTAATACTCAACAGGTAGATAACCCAATTACAGAGTTGTAAATAAAATGAAATTATTGTTTACAGTTAACAACAGTTACAATATAATATATAATAACAACAAATAAATTATTTGAAACAGTAAGATAATATAACATCAAGAATAAAACCTAATTCCCAGACAGCCAGCAGAGCTGGGTAATTACTTGTAATTGAAAAATAATTA
Organism: Rutpela maculata; assembly: GCA_936432065.2. Taxonomy (NCBI): domain Eukaryota; kingdom Metazoa; phylum Arthropoda; class Insecta; order Coleoptera; family Cerambycidae; genus Rutpela; species Rutpela maculata. The sequence continues at coordinate 134,425,847 of OW386286.2, read as the reverse complement.
CAATTACAAATTACTTTTTTAAGAAAGGAACTAATTACAATTACAAATTACTTTCTTAAAAAAGGAACTAATTACAATTACAAAGTACATGTCTTTAAAAAAGGAATTAGCAATTACTTTTATGATGAAGTAAATTATAGTGACCAAACAGACAAAAAGGTAAGTTACAAATTTTAATTAAAAGTGTTGTGTAATATTGCATTTTAATATTTATTAGAATCGTTATTAGAATGTTTGACCTTAAGAGTAATCAGGAAAAATTAAATAAACATATAGAAAAGGCAGCTTAATAGTGGAGTCGGTTTAGGAAAGGGTTGGGAAATTTTTTAAGATGGATGCAGACTCTGCGAAAATTGTTTGCCATGACGAGTATATAAAACCCTAAAATCTTGATTTCCAAAAAGGGCTGGAACCATGCTTTTTTGGCCGAAAAGAGGTATTTTGGATATTTTAAGGGTCAAATTTGTCGTTTAGAAAAGGCAGCTTAATAGTGGAGTCGGTTTAAGAAAGCGTTGGGAAATTTTTTAAGATGAATGCAGACTCTGCGGAAATTGTTTGCCATGACGAGTATAATAAAACCCCAAAATCTTGATTTCCAAAGGCCGAAAAGAGGTATTTTGGACATTTTAAGGGTCAAATTTGTTGTTTTAATTTTTTTTTGATCACTTAAACAATTAGTTAAGAAAAGAAAATGGTATCCTTTTATTCTCAATATTAAAGGAAAATTCAGTTTAAACTTGGGGAAGATCTGACCATTCCTCCTCTGTAGATATATATCTACAGCGTGCCAGTTTGCATCCAGTCGGTACACGTTACTCCTTGGCGTCTGGCTATATACGCGTGTAAATACACTGTGCTACAGAACATAGCAACCGGCGTCCGAATGATATAGCAGTTCTCTCGGCGTCTGCATGTACGTTTATACTTTGTAGGTACATTGGGAGTCTGTTTTAACCATATCTGCGGTTCACTGAACGTTCGTACGATGTTTCCAAATCACTTTGATCACATATAAGGGTAATATTATACACATAATATAATCATGTAAGAAGTTGCAGTAATAATAAGAATTTCATTTATGAAACTATTGTTCCGTTAATATCGAAACGATTCAGGCATACATGTAAACCTTCATCAGATTGTTAAAGAATAGTTTTTATCTGTTAGATAGGTACCTACAGAACCAGTATTTTTAAAAATAAATAAATAACTAAATGCTTATTTTTAATCAAAGATTTATAATTCGATTGTATCTATTGTAATTTAGGTAAGTTGATAACAGCAATTTAACATGCTAAAATGCAAGTTGTCATATTTACCAAATGAAAAATTCCAATAAACCACTATTACAAACCTACTTACAACTCAATTCTACAGTGTATTCTCTTAAATTAATAAAGTTCATGTACTTTAGGGTGCTGCTTATATATACATGACCAGAAATTTTTTCTCAAATTTTGGGCAGTGCCGGGCATAATTTTATTCCAATGGATGTAAAGATAAGTCCTACCAAATTTTAACTCGATCGAACACTGTTAACCCGTTGTACTTGGCATCTAACGTAATGAGAATTTATGCGCAAGTGTATTCGCAATGCTTTTCTATCGCAGAATCCACAGAACCTTCTAATTAGCGGTGATCTTCTAGTATATCGAAGGAATAAAAGAGACATAAAAAATTATCAATGAAAGCCGACAAATGACATAACCAGGGTAGCTAGGAGTGACTGGAGAAAACGATTACAGAATTATCTTACTTGAAATTAAATAGGTAATTAATAAATAACATCGATTATGTATGCATTCATGTGACTACGTATTTATTAAAATAATTATTCCCATTTAAACTCAGTAAGATTTAGACAAATATTAATCACTTTGAAAAATAATTTAAAGAAATATTTGCCCCACTTACCCTCAATGCGCATTTGTTTACTGTCCGGCTAGTGTTGTCAGTACTAAAAGAGACGCCTTTTTTTTGTCAGATTTGTTTGCTTCCTAGAACCCTTCGATTTACTTATACTGCAGTATATAGGTGTTTCAGATATTCCAGATGCTACTGGTGCTGAAATAGCTTCAGCGGTTTATGAAAAGTTGGGAAATTGGGATTTTTACCGAAAAGGTAAAAGCATTTACTTTTGACTACACTGCGTTAAATAAGGGTAGAATTAAAGGTGCTTGAATGCTGTTAGAACAAAAATTTGAAAGAAATATATTGGTTTTTGGTTGCAGTCATCATGTTTTCGAAATTATTTTGGCAGCAGTTTTTGAAAAAAGCAAATTCACTATTTCAGGACCAGATATTCCATTATTTAAAAGGTTTAAAAATTATTAGTCTGTAATCAACGTTCAAAGTTTCGTTCCAGCTTTGGTAATCCCTGAAATCAAATAAATTTTTAGCGATCATATTGAAACTATTCTAGAAAGTATAAATGATGCAATTTCTAAAAAGTTTCCACGAGAAGACTATCGTGAACTAGTGAATCTCGTAATAATATTCATATTCGTTCCTCCCGATGGAATAAAATTTAGAAAGCCGGGTGCTTACCATATGGCCAGGTGGATGGCAAAAAGCTGTATATTCCTTAAAAATCATTTTATTTCGAACAGAATTCGATTCAATGAAAGGCGAGGAAAAATCACTTCGCCAAACAACATGCTTCATTGTAAAATGCTACGTAAAATGCTGGTTTTATGGGTCAGAAGCAATGTCTGCTCCACTGATGGATATCAAATTCGTGCGAGAATTAGATCGGTATAAAGAAATTGATAAAAATATCGCCGAAGTAACTACTGGCAAAGTGAACCATATGTATTATTTGACTGATGAATGTGTCACCTTCGCACTATTTGATGACTCGATCACTGAAAATACGAAATTAAAGATGGCACAAAAATTTTAGAAGAAACAATAAATATAAAAGATGAAAATGAAAGTGAACATGAGACAGAAAATAGTCTTAAGAAATTGTCAATGAGGAAAGAAGACATTTCCAAATTTTTAAAGCTGTCTGATGAAGTTTTAATAAAATTACTTAGTAATAAGTCAATAGATTTATCTCAGATTTAAAATAGAAAATTTTCCACACTTGCATCCATCCGAATGGAAAAATTCTAATGAGTATAAACAAGGACAGCTAGTCATTGGAGAATTAAAATTAGTAAATGACTCCACCGAACGGAGAATGAAATTAATTCAAGATTTTAACGAAAAAGTTACAAATTCCGAGGATCAAAAACAATTTTTATTGCAGGTGGGTCATTTTTTCATTGACAAGATTCGTTTTCTTAATATATTTCTCTCTTTGGTTTTCTTTTTAGACTGTCCAAGATTACCGCCGTATATATCCTTAGGCAACCAAAGAAGTATTGCAGAAAACTTTCGAAATGTAGAACTTTAGATTATGGACCAGTTTTAAAACGTTGTATTCTCAAATCAAACAATAAGTAAATTAATAATTTAACATGTATTTATGATTTCCAAAAAGTAAACCAATTTTAAAAGAGATGTAGGGCTAAAAATAAAATAAAATCGATAAAAATTAATTTTTGATTTTTGAAAATTTTAGGCCACGAGCGCGCGACGTGTTACTTATATTCCGTAAACCTAAAAATTGGTGGGGATTTTTTTTAAACAAAATGGAACAAAATTCCGCCCGGCACTCCATAAAAATTAAAACTTCAAAAATAAGGGGGACCCTAATGTACTTCCAGTGGAAGTATAGTAACGACAAAAAAATGTTGAAAGTTTTTATTGTTCAAATAGAATGTCATGAAACGTCGAGATTTTAAGTTTGAGTCTGCCTGCCTGTCGGTCTATCTGTAATTTTTTTTGTGCGCACGATTACTCTGGAATCGTTTAAGATATTGACTTGAGATTTGGTAAACATATGTATTTTAATGAGATCTGGAACTATTTTCATCTTATTCCGTTGAAAGGTTGGGGGGTAAATTGGGGTAATTGGGGCTGAATAGGTAAATCAAGCAAGAGTCTATAAAATTGGTATTTAGTATCTATAAGAGAAGCTAAGGTGTCAAAAAATGTTTTGGCATTGACCATCCCCATTATCACCCCATTATTATCATTTAATGTGTACAAGAACCAAAGGCCTCAATTTTTTTTTTACTTTTTCCACCCCCACTACCGATGTGGCATATTATTTTATGGGTTTTGGGGTACACGATTTCAAATATTGTATTATTAAAGTTCCATAAACAATTATTTCCACATACTTTTTTTTGTTGTTGTGAGAGACTTGAATAGAAAATCTGGATGTGGAAGTAGTGATTCCTTGGGCTGCGGTTTTTTCATTTAATTGCTATTTATTTTTTTCTTTTTTAACAAACAAAATTAGTAATTATTTATATTTTAAATAATAATAATAAACTTTATTGTACAAGTTTTTTTTTTACAAAAATAACAAACAGAGAAAAGGAGCACCTAAATTAAGAATAATTTGTATTGTGCTCCTGTCTTATGTTCTTATATACATATAAATAAGTATTGTAGAGTAGAGTACAGAGGTACAGTTTAACGATTTTTTTTACTTTATTTTATTTGTTTATTCCTTCGTGGAGAAGGGTGAAATCTGGAACATAATGGAGTAGATCAGACTTCTAGAAAGGTCTTTATTATATTTTTTTATAATAAATTCTTTTATATGTTTTATAAACTGCTTTAAATTTGTCATATTTCTAATATTTTGTGGGATGATATTGGTCCTAGGTATGTTTTAAATTTCTGACAATGAGATTTTTTTGTATGCATTTTCTTCTATTTTTTCCGATGATAATTGATAAAACCTATTGACGCCGCCATTTTGAATTTTTAAGTTTTGATCACACATTTGTCTACTTATCAAGCCTTTTCTCTTGATACCCATATCAAGAGGGTTCTAGAGAAAATAATAAAACCTATCCGCCATGTTGACGCCGCCATTTTGAATTTTTAAGTTTTGATCACACATTTGTTTTCGACTTATCAAGCCCTTTCTTTTGATGCCCATATCGACCTGATAAAAGCATGTTAATAAAAAGCTTTAGTCTGGTTTCCAAGAGAAGATATAATACTTCTGTATCAAAGATACTTACTTACTAATTATATTATACAAATTTTATTACAATCGATAAAGTATTTTCCAAGCTATCATCAAAAATAGTTTTTAAAATTTAACTTTCAAGGGAGAGTAGCTCCGAAAAAGGGTGACTAGGCAAAATAAATATAGATACTTTTAGATTATTTTAACCCAAACTATAGGCTCCCAGATAGTTCAGGGATACCCTATATATATAGGAGAGCTAACGGTCAATCCGAGTAAGATGACGTATCAAAGTTAAAAATTTGCAGATTGATCATTAATTACTAGTTAAATGAGAAATCAACAACCTGGCGGGCTGATCCAGGTTGTGACATCAATTCTTAAATTTTTCAAAATGTAAAAATATTTTTTTTAATGTGTATTAACAAACTTGATATTTTGATATGTTTAATTTGAAATACATTAAAATGCAAAAAACCGCTGCCCAAGGAATCACTACTTCCACATCCGGATTTTCTATCCAAGTCACACAACGAAAAAATTTTGTATCTGGAAATAATTGTTCATGGAACTTTAATAATATAATATTTGAAATCCTCTACCTCAAAAACCCATAAAACGATACCCCATATCGGTAGTGGGGTGGGGGTGGTGACAGGGGGTGGGAGTGGGAGGTGGATAAAGTAAAAAAATATTTTGAAGTTTCTGGTTCTTGTACACACACTAAATCACATTTTTTTTTCATCCCCTTTAATAATGAGGTGGGGGTGGTAATGGGGGTGGCTAATGCCAAAAATTTTTTTGAGACCTTAGCTTCTCTTATCTATACTAAATATCAATTTTATGAACTCTTACCTGCTTGATTTAGCTATTTACTCCAAATTTACCCCAATTTACCCCCCAACCTTTCGACGGAACAAGATGAAAATATAATCTAGTTCTAGATCTCATTAAAGTACATATGTGTACCAAATTTCAAGTCAATATCTCAAACGGTTCCAGACAAACCGACAAACAGAAAATTTTTTTCCGCTCAAACTTGAAATTTCGACGTTTCATGACATTCTAAGCCTATTTGAACAATAAAAATTTTTAAAAATTTGTTTGTCGTTACTATACTTCCACTGGATGTGGAAGTAATTAAAGTAGGTTAAAAAATGCCATTGATTGTACGTGCCATGTGATACCAAAGCTGTTCTGTGGCTGGTACTTAAAACTAATAAAATCGCCTAGCACCTTTTTGCATTTTAAAATAATTATAATCAAACATATTAATATTTGAGGTTTGTTACTGCACATTAAAAATTTTTTTTTATATTTACAAAAATTTAAGGGTTGCTGTCACAACCGGGTTAGGCCATTGGTTTCCCATTTACCTAATATTGAATTCTCAATCTACAAATTTTTAGCTTCGTTAAAACACCCTACTCAGACTAACCGGTAATTCCTAGACTAATGCTATTTATGTGAATGCACTAATTATAAAACTTTTTCTACACACCCAGATTAGTAACTGAAAATGTTTACGATGAGGTTTGGTAGTAAAAGTGAAATGGAACAATTAGCAAATTCCGATCTTTTGTCCATGACAAATCTAATCATAAGTATCAACGAACAACGAACATTGTCAACATAGAAAAAAACCGTTACCCACCACTTCCGCATCCAGATTTTCTACCCAAGTCTCTCACAACGAAAAAATTTTGTATGTGGAAATAATTGTTTATGGATATTAATAATATAATATTTGAAATCCCATAAAACGATATCCCACATCGGTAGTGATAGAGGGGCGGTGGATGAAATAAAAAAATATATTTGAGGCCTTTGGTTCTTGTACACACACTAAATCACAATTTTTTTTTCACCCCATTTAATGATGGGGTGGTAATGGAGGTGGCTAATGCTAAAATTTTTTTGAGGTCTTATTTACCCTTATTTACCCCAATTTACCCCCCAACTTCTACGAAATAAGATGAAAATATAATCCAGTTCCAGATCTCGTTAAAACACATACGTGTACCTTTCGGCCCCGATTTTTTTTCATTTGAAATAAAATTCTGAAATTGTGCACATGATTTCTTTTATTTTTTTAATGATTTTTAGTTTTTGTTAAAAAGTCTTTATCTTTACCCAGTTTTGACATTTGATGCATACACTGTAGTGTACATTGGGACTTAATGGTACGATAACCATTGAAGCAAAAACGATTAAAAAATATTAATTTTCACAATTTATTAAAATATTGACAGTAAAAAATGTGTATTTATCGAGTATTTATTTTTTAGTATGATATAATATGATATAATAGTTTCGACATCCTTGTCAGTTTGACCCTGCATAGCAGACTCAGGAACTTCCTCTGGATATACCTGATCCTGATCAGGTTCTAACATAGTAACATCTGGCTCTTCCATTACGACCTTCATGCCTAAAAATTTAAATATGTCCTGTCGGCCTACATGCAATTTGAATAACTTTATTTTCAAACAAACCTTCTTGTTGATGGGAATATTCCCATCCCTCATGATCGTCGCTCAAAATATCTAGATCTGAGTCATCATTTTCTAAATAGTAAATAAAATCTTTGTACGCCAGTGACTTTTTGCTCATTTTGAACAAAAATTGCTAAAACCGCTTTTATATATATTCAAAAAAAAAAAAAATAGGTTAGGTATACGTACTTCACGTACACTATACGTCGCCCGTATTGCAAACGGGCTTATCACATTTTTCAACATTTACAGTAGAGCAATTTTAATGATTCGTTGGATATGTTTTGCATTGTGGGAAAAAGCTAATGCAACTATTTATTCAAATTTCAACTGCAAACTGTAGTAGAGCATCAATAAGTCTTAGATTTTATACCATGATCTGAAAGTCGGTGGTAGGAATTTTTCTTTTTCAAAAAAATTTAGATACGCTCTTATGTCATACCAAAAGTTTATTCCTGTTTTAAGAACATTTGAGATACTCCCCCGATGAACAAAGATATAATTAATTAATCATAGTGTTATATTTCATTTGGGATTTACAAAAATGTTTCATTGTACTTAAAACATTTATTTATACCTACAAAATACAAAATTTATTTAAATTAAACCTTCTTTTACATTTTTATTTATTTATTGAATGTATTCACACAAAATAAATTAATATTGATTAAGAGAACTTAATTTATACTTATACAAAAAGAAAAATATGAACACGAATTTAGTTTTTTTTTTTTTAGAGCTTGATTGTACTGTAATTTAATGGTGCCACTGGCCCCTGCAAAAAATGTAATGTAATGTAAAATACAGTTTTGTCATCTGCTCTCTGATTACTCGAAATTCGACCATTTGTGTCTAATTTAAGTCATTTCCCAAGTCATCTTGGCGTACAGTCAATATCTTCAAATTTTGAGAGAGCAATTTAAAATGACACTGAGACATTGAGGTTATCTTATTTAATACTACATTCAAGTGAATTACAAATAACGCCCCTTCGCATGGACTTGCGTAGTAAATAAATCTTATCATAGTTGTTGCAAACAGACCTATTTTAAGTTCCGCCTCTTTGCCGTAATATATTTTTAAATTATTTGAGATAGGTCTGTGGATCCTACATCAATTCAACGAAAACTATCGAGAATACAGATATGCCTATTTGCCACAATTTAGAATACTCCAAGTTAACTCCTTTGGCAGGCCTAACTCATTTTTAGCAATTTCTGAGTTACGCGACTTTGCGGTACGGGCGACGTATAGTGTACATGTATTTAATTGACCAAAGATCAAAAATATTTTCACCAATGCACTAAATAATATAATAGACGGTTAATTATAACTCTTGTTTATAACTAAAAAAATATGTTGTAACGGGTAAATAGTACTTTTCGGGGCGAACCCTGTATGCGTGGTTCTTTTTGGTATACCTTACCTTGTCCTGTACTTAAGTGGTAGGAACATTTCTTCATTGAGCGCATAGGAGCGACACAACGCGTTTATAATTAAATCTTTATGGTATAAAGTTTGATTCGGTTAATTTAAGGAAGTAACATGTTACCTTATTATTACTATACCTTGGAAGAATGTTCGACTCCCTCATGGTACTAGGAACTTTCAGAGTTTGTTTGGTAATTAGCAGGGCTCATACTGCTTAAATTAATTTGTTGATAAATTGTCAGCGTATGCGGGCGTCTAAAACAGGGCAAAGCAGTAGTGAAACCTTTTCCCAGTATTGTAAAATGTAGGCAGTTAGGTGCCGCGTAACGTTGTGTGCGTTTTCAATCACTTTATGTCTGGGATATATTTACATGAAAGTCATAAGTTTCTCAGTTAACACTTGTTTACGCCAATTTTCGGACAGAAACAGCCATGTTAGTTGTTTACGTTTAGTTTAGAATCAGGTTATCGGCTAAGCGCACTGTCGGTATAGGGTGAGCGCGTCATTGCGCGGTGTATGAATTTTAAATACCAATTGTTTTTCATTACGGGTTTCCAACATACATGGATTCGGTTTCAGAAAAAAGGGTCTGGAAGGAAGTAACGGCCATTTAAGAAGCTGTTGGGGCACCGAGCACATGGCTTAGAGAATTTTGTTAAAATATATTTAAAAGAAGGGCCATTCTGCGAGAAGGTACGTCTAAAATTGTTTCGCCGTGTAGGCAGTTTGTTAATTGTTCCTCGTTTGCAGCAACGATAAAAATATTTCTTGTTTTGTAGATTTGCCGGCCTAACTTACGTTTGGTTAACTTGAATTTGGTTAATTTGCACATGGCTAACTTGCATTTTGCAACATACACTTTGGAATTTTCGCGTTTAGTAACTCTTACCCTGTAGACTTGCTGTTTAATATTTTATGATTGTATGATCCTGGATCTATGTTAATTTGAGCTGTAATACGGTTATATGGTTGGAAGCGCTGTGTGATTCGATTATTCAACCGGCTATTGGATAACCACGGTCGCACGTGAAGCATGCCGCCCGGCCGCTGGGTCGCTTACCCTGATAAGAACACATGGTTGTAACACGTTATGCAATAAGGAACTGCCCTGGATGTCCATGGTACTGTGAGGTGTCGACAAATTAAAAATAAGGTCAGACTGTTTTTTCTATTTACTCAGAAACGGCGACGTGAAATTCCAGCCTCTGATTTTACAATAAACGTCGTGTGAGACGACGGCCTTAAATTATAAAAATTTACCAATCTTTTCAAAGAATTTGGTTGCTAAATTACCAAGCCAATTTTACACCTAACTTAAGTCAGATAATTTCGTTAATATTACGATTTTTAATAAGTTCCACAGTTACTGTGAACCGCAAATAGTACTATTTGAGGGGGCCAAAAAGCGGACCATTTGTGAAATTAAATGAATTAAGTATTAAGCATTTTGATGCTCGTAGAGCACATTCTTACCCCATAAGGATATCTTGTTGTGATAAATTTTTATTATTAAATCTAATTTGAGGACCCAACCTTGACTTTATTTTTTTGCAACACCCGCAAACCCAAAAGGCTAGGATAGGCATTTTTTCTTGGTCTTAACTAAAACAAGATTAAGTGGCGCCTATTTAAATAATTGAAGACTTTAAAATTAAATTTTCCAAAGATCCTTACTCACGCCCAATGCCTCCGACGAGAGAGCTGCCGCCTAGCAAAGTATAATCCCCGGTGGGGTTATAATGTACCCCTGCACTTCAACTTTACAGACAAAAAAACAAACAGTAAACAAATCAGTTGCTGTCAGTTCGGCTCGAAACACACTCGCCATAACAATAACAGATGCAGTTTTCATTTTTGAACCCATAGATGGCAGCAGGTGTATTGAAACTTTAATAATAATAATAATAATAATAATTTTATTGATCCTAAGAAAATTTTACATTTTATAGACAAGTCAAGGAAAAGAAATATACTTAAGTTATACAATTAATAAAAGTTACTATGGTAAAATACAATACACGGTTATAAATAGTAAAGCACAAAACAATACATTCAGCGACAAACTTGTTACATTTGTTAAATTACGTAATTCTGAACTAGAAACTAGAAAATGCTTCCATTTTGACCAATAAGTTGGTAAAATTCCTGTATATTATATAAGCAGTTTTCAGTTAGGATTCCTTTAGGCTTATTTTTAAATACGTTTATTGGAAGATTACGAAAGTGAATTGGTAATGTGTTGAATAAACTAATGCCCATGGGATTATTTTTTTGGAGCCTGTGCAGCGGTGTTACAAGGTTATGTTTATGTCGGGTGTCATGTTCATGTATCTCATCATGTGTAGTATATTTGTTTATATTTTGTTTTATATAGAGAATATTCTGATACACTATAATGGAAAACAGCGACATTATCCTTAGTGATACAAATAGTGGAATAAGGTGTACACTGAAATATACTGTGTTATGCAAGGGTCAAAATCGTATCAAATTTTGTTTTAAGATAAATTTGAATCGACGTACACTACAGTGTACGCCAGGACCGAAAAGGTTAAACGGTTCCAGAATAATCGTGCGCACAAAAAAATTACAGACAGACCGAGAGACAGATTTTTTTTTGCTCAAACTTAAAATCTCGATGTTTCATGACATTCTAAACTTATTTGAACAATAAAAATTTTCAATGTGAAAAATAGAAATTTTAAATTAAAGAAGCAGCATGTAATTGTAATTTTCTTGTGCATAAATTCATACAATGTCTCGCATTTCCATATTCAACAAATTATTGTCAATAAATAAGTTTTGTGAACAGTTAAATAACTACTAATATGGTAAAAAACCGCTGCCCAAGGAACCACTTCTTCCACATCCACATTCAGATTTGCAAGTTTCTCACAACGAAAAAATTTTGTATGTGGAATAATTGTTTATAGAACTTTAATAATATAATATTTGAAATCATCTACTCCGAAAACCCATAAAACAATATCCCACATCGGTAGTGGGATGGGGGTAGTGATAGTGGGGATGGATGAACTAAAAAAAAATATTTTGAGGCTTTTGTTTCTTGTAACAGACTAAATCACATTTTTTTTCACCCCCTTTTATAATGGGGTAGGGGTAGGGGTAGTATTCGGGGTGACTAATGCCAACATTTTCTTTTTGAGACATTAACTTGTCTTGTATATATATTAAATACCAATTTTATGGACTCTTACCTGCTTGATTTACCTATGTACCCCCCAACCCTTCAACGGAATAAGATGAAAATATAATCCAGTTCCAGATCTCATTAAAATACATAGTATACTAAATTTCAAGTCAATATTTTAAACAGTTCCAGAGTAATCGAGCATATAAAAAATTTACAGATAAACAGACCGACGGAACCACAGACAGATTTTTTTTGCTCAAACTTAAAATCTCGACGTTTCATGACATTCTAGGCCTATTTGAACCTATTTGTATGGTTAGAGCTGAAGGAGGTGTATGTAGTTAGCTGTTACTTCCCCCAAATAGCACGATGGAAGAATTCGAGGAATCATTATCGAATCTGGAAGAAGTAGTTAAAGAAATGAGGAACACTAGGAAGGAAGTCATCGTGGCAGGAGACTTCAACGCCAGGACCCCAGAATGAGGAATGGGGGAAACGAACGCAAGAGGCAGGCTTGTGACCCAATGGATCTCTCAGCTTGATCTCCTCGTGATGAACGAAGGAGACGAACACACCTTCGGTAGAGGGGACAGCGGCTTCATACCTGATATCACGGTTGCCTCTGCGGGGATCGCGGGGAAAATCACAGGGTGGAAGGTGGCAGGCGACGAGGAGTCATTAAGTGACCACAAGTATATCTGCTTCGAGGTAGGGCAACAACCCCCCCCCCCCCCCCCCCCCAGAGACCTCTAGGCCGACGGGATGGAAACTCAGCCAACTAGACAGACCAAGACTCCAAAGAGCTATAAGGGAGCAGGTAGGAAACAACCCCAACCATACTGACGCAACCTTGTCACAGGCCATCACCAGAGCTTGTGATGAGGCCATGCCGAAGAAAAGGGCAGCAAGGGTACATAGAGGCATTTACTGGTGGAACGAAGATCTAGCAAGACTAAGAGATGTATGCATCGCTGCCAGGAGACAGTATTCCAGGAGAATCCGGAGACAGGGCAGACAGGATGATAATGAAGCCTCCCAAGCCTACAAAGAAGCAAAGAAGGCGCTTAGAGAGGCGATATCCGATGCAAAAAGAAAGAAATGGCAGGAGCTATGCGTAAGCATAGATGAAGATGTATGGGGTGATGGCTACAAAATAGCCATGCGCCGATTTAGAGCACCCCCTCCAGCGATTCCACTGGAGAAGATAAGGGAGATAGCTGACGCACTCTTTCCCCACAGGGAGGAAGAAAGGTGGGATGACATGGATGTAGCGGATGTCCCCCCATTCACAGAAAATGAACTGAAGGGAGCAATCGAGAGACTAAAGAGCGGCCGATCCCCGGGTCGGATAACATCCCCCCGGAGGTGATCAAAATAGTCGTCAAAGAATCCCCCAAAGCGGTTTTAGGGGTCATGAAACGAGCGTTGGAGAGAGGAGACTTTCCATCCAGATGGAGGAAAGCAAGGTTCGTCCTCATTATTAAAGGGAACTTAAAACCTGAAGAACCATCCTCCTACAGGCCCATCTGCTTGTTGGATGCCTTGGGAAAGGTGCTGGAATACTTAATCCTGGGAAGGCTAGAGCTAGAAATTGATCGGAGGGATGGCTTGTCGCACTACCAGTTCGGATTCCGCAGAGGAATGTCGACGGTGGATGCTGTGACCCGCATCACGAGCAAGGCAAGAGAAGCCATGGAGGCAAAGAGATATCAGGAACGCATTTAACACTGCAGGATGGGGAGCGACTATAAGCAAACTAGAGAGAATGGAAGTGGCACCTTATATCATTAATATCATTAAGAGTTACTTCAGGGATAGGCAAATAGGGATGGACGCAAATAACACCTTTGAATGGAGAAACGTGACCTGCGGTATCCCACAGGGTTCGGTACTCGGGCCAACACTGTGGAACATTATGTTCGACGACGTCCTACGGATTCCCCTCGCAAATGGGGTCACCCTTACGGGCTACGCCGACGATCTTGCCCTAACTGTGACTGGAAACTGGACAGGGCTAATCGAGGAGAAGGCGAATGCCACTATTGAAAGAATAAAGGAATGGCTGCGGAGCGTAAAATTAGAACTTGCTCCGGAAAAAACCGAAGCAGTGATGATCACAAGAAAAAGAACTGTCCAGCCTGTCACCATCAGGGTTGGACAGATGGAAATTAGACCGGGGAATGGACTTAAATACCTCGGAATCTGGTTGGTCCCAAAACTAACATTCAGGTGTCACATAACAAAAACGGCGGAAAAAGCCGGAAAAAGCGGGGAAATCGGCAACCGCTCTGGAAAGAGTGATGTGCAACACGAAGGGGCCAAAGGCCAGCAAAAGAAGAGTGCTTTGTGGCGTGGTGCATTCAGTCATATTATATGCCGTCCCGGTCTGGGGATACGCCTTAGAAGAAAGGGCTAATGCCAAAGTAAGCCTGGCAAGGATTCAACGGCAGATGGCACTGAGGGTATGTAGCGCCTATCGGACAGTCTCGTACGAGGCAGTGCTGGTGGTAGCAGGTCCCTCCAGTGGATTTACTGGTCAAGGAAAGGGTAGTAGTGTACGAAGGAGTCGAGAGAGGAACTGCCAGGGAAAGACTGTTCGAAAGATGGCAGAACAGATGGGAGAACGCCCATCAAAGGAAGATGGATTCACCGTATGATCCCTACAGTCAAAGAGTGGGTGGAAAGAAAACACGGAGAAGTAGGGTATCATCTCACGCAGGCCCTGACAGGTCATGGCTGTTTTGTCGACTACCTGTTGAGAATAGGAAAGCTGGACTCTCGAGAGTGCGCATATTGTGGCGAAATAGACGATGCAGAGCACACAGTCTTCCACTGCAACAGATGGGTGGAGGAGAGGTGGCCGGATGAGCTTGTGGAATTCATGCTGCAATCTGAAGACAATTGGGCAAAGGCCGAAACAGCTATTACACGGATCGTCGTGCATAAATTAAATTAAATTAAAATATCTTTATTAAATAATAGGACAAACCTAATGCATGTCTTCGACACATTCACAATATATAACAATTTTATAACGATATCTTACATTTAAAAGCACCAACAAAATATAAAAACTAGTAGACAGTATGAAAAAGAAAGAGAATAAGAATAAGATAATAAAAACAATAATAAAATAAAAATAATAATGTGCATGGGTGCCATGCTAAGAACTTTTAACATGTTCCAATAACTTTTGTTTAAATGCAATCAAGTTAGTACTTTCTTTGACTTCATTTGGTAAGATATTGTATTCCCGACACCCATCAGAAAACAATGTGCATAAAGGAGAAGATGAGAGGAATCCCGACCTATACCCTTTGCACATCTAGAGGGAATACAGGGAACAAAGACACGGGAAAAAAAAACATCTATACATTGAATAACGATTGACATGTATCCTGAAGAGAAGCGAGAGCGGTTCCAGGATACATCATACACAGAAGAGGGGTGGTTTTAGTGGGTGAGTCCCACACTACCGTTCAGGTGTCCATAAAGGATTTTCATCCCGGAAAAAAAAAAGGCCTATTTGAACAATACAATGTTTTTAAAATTTCTTTGTCGTTACTATACTTCCACTGGATGTGGAAGTAAAATCGACCAGTTTCAGGATTTCTCTTCAATGTTCAGGGTCTGGGGCGTTTTAGGTATCTCCAAGTTTGTAAATTTTCTAATAACACAACCTTAACCTAACCTTACAGAGCTCGCGCATAAATCATAAATTTTTCATTCATATTTTTTTTCACTTAAATGTGCTCTATTTACCATATTCTATTCATTACTTTTTAAAAAATTTGCAAAATCCGAGATACTTAAAACGCCCAAGGCACCCAAAGTTCATAATTACGCTTAAAATGAATTTAATCCATTCATCCAATTCATTAGTTTTAGACTGGCTGCACAGATAACGTTGTTTATAAAATATTTACGACAGGAACTTTATATGGCAAGGGCAGGTCGCAAATATTAAAACTGATGACTATTTAACTTCATTTAATCTTCAATGCATTCACTAAAAGAACCAACGTTATATTTTATTACTCGTATTATAATAAAACGTTTAAAGTAGTTTAGTTTAGTTTATTTATTTCATGTTATACAAAAAATTCACACATGTCAAAAAAAGTACAACTAAGTAATCACAATTATATAAAACTTACAAGATTAAGAAATGATGTGTACAGCATATATTAAAGACATATACAATTACAAGTTAAAAATTCTTCAACAGAGTAAAATGGGTTTTTAATTAAAAATTTGCTTAATTTCATTTTAAAACATTTCATGTCAAGATTTATTATAGTTCTGGGTAATTTATTATGTAGTTTAACCGCGAGAAAGTTAGGGCCATTTTGACACTTCTTTGGCCTACAAAATGGTATTGACAGAGCGTCCTTATTTCTAGTATTAAATGAGTGGAAATCACCGTTAAGATTATACTTGTTCTTATTATTATGAATGAATACTAGATTTTCTAAGATATAGATGTTGGGGAATGTTAATATCTTTAGTTCAATAAAAGCATTATGGTAATCATCTCTGTAATTAACTCCGCATATGATTCTAACAGCCTTTCCTGCAAAGCAAAAATCCTATGCCACTCAGCCGCTTGACCCCAAACTATTACAGCATAAGACAAGAGTGAATGACACAATGCAAAGTATGCTGTCCGCAATACCTCTCTGGACACAATGCTTGCCAGCACCCGGAGAACGAACACGCAGGAGTTTACTTTCCCTGCCAGCTGGTCTAAATGGATATCCCATTTTAATTTGGAGTCGAGCGTAACGCCCAAGAATTTCACATGGTCCTGGACACGGAAAGGAGTTGGTAGGACATTACGCAATGTTAATATCACATGGTTGGTTTTTTCCGCATTCAGCACCAGGCCATTCCGGGTAAACCAGTCTTCAGCTCTTGATTGTGCCTCACACGCCCTTACTATTAGAGTATCAAAAGTTTTCTCTTTAAGAGATATGGTAGTGTCATCCGCAAATAAAACGTAACGCTCATTGGTGGCATGATTTGGTAGATTATTTATAAAGATTAAAAACAGCAAGGGTCCTAGTACTGACCCTTGAGGTACACCAATGGTCACCGGTTCTTCCGCAGATACCACTCCATTTATCGAAACAAACTGTTTCCTGTTTGTAAGATACGACCTTAACAGCTTAACGCTATCAGGACTGAAGTTATAGCTAGAGAGTTTATCTAATAGTAAGTCATGGGAGACACAATCAAAGGCTTTACTTAGGTCGCAGAATACAGTGCCAACATATTCACCCGACTCAAATGCCTCTAATATATATGTTACTAAGTCAAGAATTCCCGCAACAGTGTTTTGTCCCTTCCTAAATCCAAATTGGCATGGTGTTAGTAGAGATGTGACGGCGATCACCGTCGCTGCTACTTATCACCTGTTGTTTCAACTGAGCAATCGCTAACAGCGATTGGTGAGAAAAGAAGCGGTGATTAAATCACTCTTTTCTATGGTCGCAGAGTAGCGAAAGGCAGGCGGTAGCGCGATTCACGTTACGCGATTGAATGTTTGGCAAACTGCACAGAGCGCTCTGCTCTGAAACTGCCGATTTGTAATGAACCGAACACAATCGTCTAAGCGATCCAAAGAGTGATATAATCACTGCCACAAAGAACAGTGATAACTGAACGATCACCGTGGCGTGGCGATCACTGTGATCAGGAAATCGCCGTTTGCCCCATCACTAGGTGTTAGTAGCTTATTATTTTCCATATATTCATTTATTCTGTTGGCAATGCATTTTTCAAAGATTTTTGAGAAAACTGATAATATAGAGATAGGTCGGTAATTGGCTGCCTGATCACGTTCACCTTTTAGGAATAGGAATTACAAGAGCTTTTTTTAGTACATCAGGAAAAGTACATTGTTTAAAACATCTATTAATTAATTTAGTCAAAGGATAAATCAGTATTTCTCTAACAATTTTTATAAGTTCTACATTTATTCCCATAAAGTCCTTGCCAGGTTTATTTTTTAGGTTATTTATGATGTCTCTCATTTGAATCAACATGAATCAACACTTACATTTGCATTGTTAACAAAATCGAAAGATGTATTTTCTAATTTATTATAAAATGTTAGTTTACCTACTTCCGTAATTGGTCTTATAATTTCTGTTACGCCTCTGTTATTGGGGTCAACACAGGTAAACTCCATGACTTGACCCAGATGATCTGAAAAGCATGTGTCCAGAGTATATGCCACAGCACCCGTAATATTCGTAAATATATTGTCAATACAGTTTTCAGCATGAGTTGGCCCAAAGATCATTTGCCTTAACCCAAAAGTACTGAGAGAATCACATGCAGCCTTCGCTGCTTTCTGGGCTGAAGAGAATTGAAGATTAAAATCCCCTGTCACCACAGTTTTGTGTTGGATGTTAATATTAGCTAAGACCTGCTCCATTGTTTCTAGAAAAATGTCAATATCACCCTTAGGTGGTCTGTTTATTATGTAAATATTTATTTGTTTTAAAAAGATACCCGAGAGTTCTATATGATTTTCAATAGACATTGCATTTACGCAATTAATTTCGTTTACCACCAGATCAGAAGCTACAAATATGGCTGATCCGCCACAGTTCGTTACTTGTCTACTAAAAGCAGCCAACTTGAAGTTATTTAAACCAACATTTGCAATGTCACTGTTTTTGAACCAATGCTCACTAATACAAATTACCTTAAGATCTTTGTCGTTTACAAAAGCATCAAGCATATTTAATTTGTTTTTCAATGACTGGATATTTACATGAAATATTTTAAAGGTATTGGATTCCGTCTTCTCAGAAACACGATCTTGTTTGTTGCTATTTCTATTGGATTTGGTAATCACGGTTCCATTTAAATCCTCGGTAGTAGACCGCCAGCAAATGCCCGCGTCCCTGTTTGAGACCACTAAGTTGTCTGCATTCTTTTTGGATAGATTGTGTCCCCCCTCTATTTGTCTAAAAAATTTCGTACCATGCTAAACAGGAATCTTTGAAATGCAACCCCCTTCGGCCAGAAATTTACATTATACACTTGGGCTTTCAGCTCTGGTTTAACGCCGACCATAAAGCGTTGTTTATTTGTTTTTTGTACCTTAGGTATGCATCGTTTCACCTTCACTTCTTCAGCTGTTGTTCCTGCATGTCTGGAGATATAACTTTGTATGTTGTCTTCAGTAACTCCTGAGGGTATTTTTGATAATAGCCAGATTTTCTTGTCAGCAGCAGCTGGTAATCCTGACTGAAATTCGCAATTTTCTTCTTCTCGAACCCCCATCTGCGGCTTTGTTTTCTTTTTTACTCGAGTGTTATTCCCTGGCGGTTGTTCGCATTAGTTTGTTTGATTTCGATTTTGTGGACGTTGACGTCTATGCCGAACCGGAACGAATCCATTTGAGTTTGAGTCCTCAAAATTACCTTCCGCATTTATTTCTTTTTCTTCTGCTGTCATAGTATTATGGTTTACTACACTAGAAAACATATTTCTAGCGTGAAGTTGATTTGAATTCTCATTCTCCTGTGGGCCCTGTGGCCCTAAAGATTGAGTCACAGGAGGAGACTGCGTTTTGTTTACATTTTTCATTTGTCGTTTTTACGCATTTTTTTTTCTTGGCTTTTACTCTTTAAGCGATTTTCTAGTTCATGAGCTGTTTTCTTCCAGAGATCACATATTTCCTTTAGTAGATTATTCTTTTCTTCCAATTCTTTGATAATTTTCAGTAAATATGTAGTTTCATCACTGTTTCCTGCCATAACCTCTTCATTGACTTCGGCAGCGTGTTTGCATGTAGCTTTTTTCAGATGAGCTGAATGCACTAAGCATGCAGGGTGAAAGAAGCCTTCGCATTTTTCGCACTTTACAGGGTGCAGCGCACAGTGAAAACACTGTAAATCAGTCACAATTTTATTACGATTTGCCGGCGCGACTTTACTCGGCGCCATTTTGACAGACCGTCTTAGTCTGTAGTAATAACCACAGTAGTTAGCGTTTAGTTTAAATAACAATATAATCATAACACGAATTTGACAGACACCAAGCAGGTAGGTGGTGTATTGTAAATAGATAGATAAGTGGTATTGTACTTGAATGGATGCAATAGTAAAGATTAATAGTGGAAATATAGAATTTTCAATTTTAAATTCTTCACCAATAATAAATTGAAAAACCAAGGAATAAAAGTGTTGAAGGATAAACTCCAGTAATCAATAATATTGCAATAAAGTGCATATAAAGACATTAAAGCAGTGATTATTTACACATAAATTTAACAAATTTATACATTTCCCTTTTTTTGTCAAGTTTTTACGGAGTGATAAAACAAGGTGGTGATAAAAACAAAACTAATCCAGCAGAACAGGACAGGACTCTAAATTGAATTAAATTTTTGATGTTAAATTAAAGAACAGAAATGTTTGGAAATATTTAATCAACAATGAATTGTGTGAACAATAAACAATGTAAAAGCATAAACCTTGATAACAAGCAAATTTATATCTGTGATAGATGTTCAAATGGGCACTGTAAAGGGTGTTCAAAGATCTCACTTACAGAAATTAAATGTCTAGAATTAAAAAAAGAAAGAAGATTACGGTATTACTGTCCGGACTGTTATGATAATATTATTGAAAATATATTAACACTCAATGAACAATTAACTGAAGAAAATTCCAGACTGAAGCATAAATTAAAAAACACTTTATCATCATCATCAGATATTAACACAAAATTGCAGAATTACGAATCTTTCATAAAGGATGTTCAAGACTCATATATGCAAGCAATTAATAACACAAACAAAATAATATTAACACAACAGGATAAATACCATAAGGAAGTACAACAATTAAAGAATGAAATAAAAGCAATACATGATAATAACATGGACATACTAAGAATATTAACTCAATTAGGGACAGAGAGTGCTAATACCAGTAAAACAATTAATAAGAATTCCGAACATAAAATACCATCTTTGACTAGTCCAGATAAGATGTCAGCTTCTGATGCTTTTTCCTATAAAGCTGCACTCACTAGCACTAGAATTTATACCGCAAATACTAAAAAGGACTTAAATTTAAATAAAAAAACACCACATATCAGCACAACTCATACAATACCTGTTCGTAAAAATATTACTGATAATAATACCGATGCACCTGTTATAAAATACAATTTTCAGCCCGTTAAAGTAAATAATGCTATCTTACAGGCACAAACGGCCTCAAAAATGCAAGAGCTGCAGAAACTGGATGACTCAGCACAACCTGGAACAATAGAAATAGATTTTAAAGAAGTAAAAAATCGACGACAAAGAAGAACGGCAAAAATCGGAACTGGCGAAGCTAACATAGAAGACGACTTAGAAGTGCGATTTGAAGGAAGGCAAGAACCAGAAAAAGATGGAAAAAAGATATGGATATTTTTGTCAAAAGTAAAGGACCATGTTACAGATGCAATGATAAAAAAGTTTATATCAAAAAAAGCAAAAGCTGAGGAAGAAAGTATATCTGTGAAACTAATCAAAACATATTATCAAGTAAAGGATAACAAGTGTTTTTTAGTTGGTGTTGACCAAACATTGAAAGACACAGTATACTATGAAAATTTCTGGCCCAGAGGAGTAGCCTTTGATCGCTTTGATTTCCGTAAAAGTCAACGTTTTTTAGATAATCCACGCATCCGCAGAAGTAACAATGTAAGCAGTGAATCCACCAGTGATAATTTTTTATCTCCAGTGATAAACCCATAACCGTACTGCATTTTAATATACAGGGACTGGGGGATAAATGTGATATGCTTGGTATACACCTGACTGAACATAGTATAGATGTTGCCTGCGTAACAGAGCATTGGAGTCGGGAAGCCGATATGGAGTATTCAACTATCCAAGGATATAAACTAGTATCTAGTTATTGCCGTACAACCTTAGGAAGCGGAGGAGTGTGCCTTTTTGCAAGAGATGGTTTGGACTTAACTCCGCTACAGCTAAATTACTCAGTAGAACAACATTTTGAAATGTGTGCAGGTGTCATTCACTCTAATAATGGTTTAAAAACATACATTATTGTAGTATATAGGATTCCTGATAGTAATTTTGAGGTATTCATTCACAAGTTGGAGGTAATGTTGCACCAAATATATAATCCAAAATATCAATATATTATTTGTGGTGATGTAAATATTAATTTCCTTATAAATTCTCACAGAAAAGAAACTCTTATACATTTTTTTGTCGCACATAGTATCGTACACCATATAAATGTACCGACTAGAATAACAGAATCTACTAGAACTTGCATAGATAATATCTTCTCAAATTGTGAGGTAACTAAATCGGAGGTACACAACTCTTATTTATCTGATCACACATATCAGATTTGTACTTTCATATTAGATACAAGCAAATCATATAACGTTGGTAATATCTATAGTCGAAATTTCAGTGCAAATAATATTCAGATGTTTATAGACATTCTTAATGCAGAAAGCTGGAATGAAATGTACATGGCTGAAAATTTTTTAAACAAATTTGACTGCTTTTATGAAAAATTTTGTTATCACTACAATGGTGCATTTCCAATAGTAGAAAGAAAGAAACAAAGAACAAAAAAAAGGTGGTTTTCACCTGAAATTAAAGCTATGCATAGTCAACTTTGCGAAATGGAAAAATTAGCACGCCACTTACAAAATCCAATTTATACTGCCAGATATAAAGAGTTTAAGACATTATATAAAAGTAGCATTTACAATCATAGAAAACATATAAATAATAATAGATTGGTTCGGTCTAACAATATGATGCGCGAAAGCTGGAAAATAATCAATGAGACTAGACATGGTAATGTAACGAATAAGCAAATACAATTAAAGCGAAATGATAAAGACAACCCAATAACTGATACAACAGAAATTGTTAATATATTGTGACATGTTTCCACCCTTAGGAAACTACCCCTTGCAAATTCCGTCGGTTCCAAAAAATTATAACAAGAGATGTCCACTAACACACTTTATTAAATATTTACTGGATACTTCACAATCCTATTATTAATTTAAATACACTTTACTGACTAAAATCACAATGTTTATCACTTTGTTTATCTTTGAAGTCTTAACCTCACTTTCTATACTTTCTGAACTACTGAACTACTCGCTGAGAATGCGGTCGGTCTTTTATACCTAAAAATGACAGATCTCGATTTTTCTGTGATGACGCCGCCACCATTCTCTAGATAATTCCAGATGTCACCAGAACTAACTTCTGGTAGGTTTCTCGAGTAGGTGCAAATACTACTACTTTTTAGTAACCAACATAACCTTAAATTTTAAGGGGTTGCAACATATTACACTGCCCCCTCCTTAAGCCTGAACGTCCCGGTCAGGCAATTCAGCCTCTTTCACATACTTCGCCAGTCTATCCAAGTGTACGATCTTCATCTTGGACTTTTTGTTTCGTTGAATACGATAGACGACATCATTAATTCGGGTAATAACAGTATAAGGTCCTTCCCAAGGAGGTTGAAGTTTCGGTGACTTCCCTTTCTTCCGCTGTGGGTTGTACAGCCAAACCAGATCTCCTGCCTTGAACCCTTCTGAACTACCCTTACGGTCGTATCGAGCCTTCATTCGGTCACTGGCTATGGTGATTTGGTCTCTAACCAGCTCATGAACATTTCTTAGCCGTTCACTCATTTCATCCACATAGCTGTTCACAGGAAGCTGTTCTCCGCCTGGTGTTCCGAAAATCAAATCACACGGCAGTCTGATCTCATGACCAAATACTACACGGGCTGGTGTTTGTTTCGTAGACTCGTGGATAGCAGCTCTGTATGCCATGAGGAAGAACGGTATGTGGAGATCCCAATCGCGTTGATTCTTATGAACCACTTTAGAGAGATGTTCTTTCATGGTCTTGTTATGTCGTTCCACCATTCCATCTGATTGCGGGTGGAGGGCTGTTGTCCGTGTTTTGTGTATCCCCAATAACTTGCAGATTTGCTCAAAGTTCCTCCCTTGATCTGAGTGCAGCTCCAGGGGTACATCAAACCGACATATCAAATTATCTACCAAGACTTTGGCGACAGTGACTGCTTCTTGGTTTGGAATCGCATAGGCCTCTGGCCACTTACTAAAATAGTCCATGGCAACCAGTATATACTTGTTACCATCCTTGGTTACTGGGAATGGACCGGCTATATCGATTGCGATCCTCTCGAAAGGAGCTCCGACGTTATATTGCTTCATTGCACCCCTACTTCTAGTCTGTGGTCCCTTACTGGCTGCACAAATTTTGCAATTGCGACACCAAGCTTCCACATCTTGACGACTATTTACCCAATAAAATCGTTCTCGTACTTTATTCAGGGTCTTATTAATGCCGAAGTGCCCACCGGATGCTCCATTATGCACTTCCTGAAGTACTTTCGGTACCCGACACCTGGGAATCACTAGACGCATAACAACTTCCCTGCCGTCCGGGCTTTCCCAAGCTCTCTTTAGCAGCCCATTCATGACTTTAAGTGAATCCCATTGGGCCCACAAAGCCTTCAATCCAACTGCATTATCCGAAACATCCTTCCACGCCGGTCGAATTCCTTTCTCCTTTGCTCTCAATATAGCCCCAATTTCTGTGTCATTCAGTTGTTCTTGTCTCAGGGCTTCGGTTGTCCAATCGTCCGGAACCTCTATTTTAATAGTGTTGACGGCCACCGTACCCTGCAATTTCTCAACGTGGCGTCAGTGCTTGCAATCTTCCTTGCATGGTCTTCTAGATAAAGCGTCTGCGTTCTTATGAGATCTTCCAGGTCGATGTTCTATTTTGAAATCATACTGTTGCAACCGTTCTATCCAACGAGCCAGTTGACCTTCAGGGGTTTTCAACTGCAACAGCCATTTTAATGCAGCATGGTCGGTCCGGATCTTGAAATGTCGTCCATAAAGATATTTATGAAAATGGTCCACTGATTTAACGATGGCCAGTAACTCTTTCCGAGTTACACAATAATTTCTTTCCAGTTTGGACAGCACCTTGCTGAAGTACTCGATCACTCTTTCCTGCCCATTCTGGATTTGGGACAGTACACAACCGACCGAAGAATTGCTGGCATCAGTGTCTAAAATAAAAAGTCCTTCCCGTTGTGGGTATGCTAGCACAGGACCAGTACATAAAGCTGCCTTCAATTTTCTCCATGCCGTTTCACATTCCGGTGTCCACTGGTACTGCACTTTCTCTTCTGTCAGCCGGTGTAGTGGCTTCGCAATTTCTGCAAACCCTTCCACAAAGCGCCTATAATAAGTGCAGAGGCCAAGGAAGCTCCGTACTTCATGAACGTTAGATGGTCTTGGCCAATCTCGTACAGCAGAAATTTTGTCGGGGTCTGTTTGTATTCCATCCGAAGACACCACGTGACCAAGAAATTTGACTTCTTTCTGGAATAGCAGGCACTTCTTCGGGTTCAACTTCAGATGGGCATTCCTGACTCGCCCAAATACTTCTTGAAGATTTTTCAAATGTTCTGTAAAGTCCTGTCCCATAACAAGCACGTCGTCAAGGTAAACCAGGCACGTCCTCCAGGTTAGACCTCGCAGTACGAATTCCATCAATCTTTCAAAGGTAGCTGGCGCATTGCAAAGTCCAAAAGGCATCACGGTAAATTGATAAAGACCACTGCCTGCTGAAAACGCTGTCTTTTCCTTATCATCCGGATGAAGCCCCACTTGCCAGTATCCACTCCTAAGGTCTAACGTAGAAAACCAACGTGAGCCTGCCAACGTGCTTAATGTGTCATCAATTCGTGGTAATGGGTAACTGTCTTTCTTCGTGACATCGTTTAATTTTCGATAATCGACCGTCCTTCTTGCCAACCAAAACTACTGGCGATGACCAGGGACTCGTCGACTCCTCAATGATTCCATCTTGTAGCATCTTGTCTATCATTGCCGAAGCATCTTCTTGTTTTGCTAATGGAAGCCTCCTAGGTGGTTGTCGAATAGCGGGTGAGTCGCCAGTATTTATCCGATGCTGGACTGTCTGTTTTTGTAAGGGCCTCTGTATTCTTGGCAAATACTGAGCTTTCCTTTTCTAGGAACTTGATTGCCTCCCTTCGTTCATCCTCAGATAAATGCTCCAACTGGATAGTCAGCAAGGTCAAAACTTCCTGGTCTATTTTCATAGATGAACTTCTTCCCTCTGTTTGTTCCTCGCACCTCGCTACCCATGTGACCGGTTCATAGGAGCCAATCGGTTTGCCTTTCTTAATTGTCACAGAGTGGGAATTTAAATTAACGACTCTAATTGGGATTTTGTCTTTAGTCCGGGTTAAGGTTCTCGCTACAATAATATTGGGTAGGGACTTAATCGATTCGTCATCTTCAACTAGGCCAACACGGTACCCTCCAGGATTTCCTTCTAAGGCAGCATCGATCATTTGTTCTGAATGAGCAGGAATCTTGATCGTCTGTGTTGTTAACAATCTCGCTTTATGGAATTGATCGTCTGCGGTTGCCAGAATAAATTCCTCATTTCCAATTTTTAAGACTCGCTCCCCTACATCAACAATAAATCCCTGCTCTCCCATGATGTCCAGACCCAAAATGGAATCATCCATAATGTCAGCCACAATGACCTTGTAATTGAACGTCAACCGTCCAACCTGCAGTTCCAAGTCGACTTCTCCATGGACCGCAGCCCTGTCCCCCGTGGCTGTCCGAATGATTACTCCATTTTGCCTCTTGTCAATCTGCAAGCCTGATATAAACCCTGGCCGCACTATTGATGACGTAGCACCGGTGTCAATAGTAAACACGCATTTTCTTCCATTCACATATCCTTGCAACAACAGACTACTTGGTATTCTTTGGAGCCGGGAAATCTTTATTTCTCTGGGGGCACCGCATTCCCTAGCCAGCACAGCCCCCTTGGTGCTGGCTATCTTTAGTTTTCCTGCTTCTCTTCTACATTCACAGCATTTACTCGACTCTCCGAGTTCTGCTGTCGACAGTCCCGTTTCATATGTCCAACCTTGCTGCAGTTGAAACATTTAATACCTCCGCTCGGCTTTTCTCTATTTTGTTGTTTTTCTTGCTTTCCAAGGCCATCCAATTTATCGCATAATTTGGTGAATATTTTCTGCATCTCAGTCAGCAAGGGGTTCTGGTTCATTTCTGGTTGCGATTCTTCGAGAGTCACAGCTCGCACTCTCGACCTTGGAGTATCCCTGTAAGCGGCTTCTACTTCGAGTGCACGCACCAAAGCTTCACTACTACTTTGGTGTCTCGTCAGCCTCAGAACTCGCCTGACCTCTTCGTCCCTTATACCATCTAAAAAGGCCCCCACGGCTAATTGTTCCTGGAATTCTTTAGGTGCACTCGGATACGCCAGGTGTGCCAGTCTCTCTATCGCAGCTTCAAATTCTTGTAAACTTTCCCCAGCTTTTTGCATCCGGCTGAGCCTGGTATAATTGGGCAAGGTGTTGATCGCCATACCTCAAGTCTAATGCAGCTTCCAAGACTTTAAAGTCCCTTTGTTTCTCAACTGGGATGGTTTGGAGTAACTCTGAAGCTTGGCCCCTTAGTGCTAGAACTAATGCCATGGCCTTTTCCTCATTATCCCAATTGTTCGCACACACTGCTGCCTCAAACTGCCTCTTGTACGTCGTCCAGGAACTTTGGCCATCAAAAGAAGGAGGTTTTAGTCGCTGTCCTGATGATACCACCTGCTGGCTTCCTCTATCTCTCAACTGTCGTTTAAGCCGGTCTATTTCTCCTTTGACTTCTTCTTCGAACTTGTTTACTTTCTCTTTAACTTCAGTTACTTCTCCTTTTACTTGACTGACTTCTGTCTCGACTTCACCTACTTTTTCTTCTACCTTGTTTATCTCTTCTTTGACTTGACTCTTTAATTCTTCGTTGGCAGAAATGATCGCGTCCTGCTGCATTTTCATTTGTTCATTCAGAATTTTCCTTAATTCTTCTTGGCGTCTTTCTTGTTCCTCTTTTTCCTCTTGATGTCGTCTTTCTTGTTCCTCTTTCTCCTCTTGACGTCGTCTTTCTTGTTCCTCTTTTTCTTTCTGACGTCTTGTTTCTTCATCCTCTTTTTCTTTCTGACGTCTTGTTTCTTCATCCTCTTTTTCTTTCTGACGTCTTCTTTCTTCATCCTCTTTTTCTTTCTGACGTCTTGTTTCCTGATCTTCCATCATTTTCTTTAATTCGTTCCTTTCTTCTTTGTCTTCCTGCCGTTGCTGCGCCATCATTTTTTGGAATTGTTCGAATAAGTTCTGTATTTGTTTATCGGATGCCATACTTCTTGTTGTTACGGGCATACGATGAAATTAAAATAAAATAAAATAAATTTAACTGTCACGTCAATATCGGTAATGGAACTTTCTAGACAAATCTCGAAATAGCACGAAAAAGTCTTATCCAGAGTCCTTTGTCACTATCCAGCTCAGAGAATTTAATAATCTCCACTAACGTCCAAATAGAAAAGTTCTAGAAATTTTCACGCACTAAATGAGTCTTTTTCAGTGTCTCTATCACTTCTCAGTTCAAAGGATTTAATTATCACACTAATGTCCTAATAAAATGTTCTACAATGTCTCAAAAATGCACTTAACACTATTTTCCTGTTCGAAAATAACCCTCGAACAAATGTCCAGTAAATGAGTCCTCCGTGTTAGCACTAAACCTCGAGAATACTTCTCGAACACTCCAGCACAACTTCAGAGCTCCTCTTGTCATAAAATTCCGCTTTCTGACACCAATTGTGACGTGTTTCCACCCTTAGGAAACTACCCCTTGCAAATTCCGTGGGTTCCAAAAAATTATAACAAGAGATGTCCACTAACACACTTTATTAAATATTTACTGGATACTTCACAATCCTATTATTAATTTAAATACACTTTACTGACTAAAATCACAATGTTTATCACTTTGTTTATCTTTGAAGTCTTAACCTCACTTTCTATACTTTCTGAACTACTGAACTACTCGCTGAGAATGCGGTCGGTCTTTTATACCTAAAAATGACAGATCTCGATTTTTCTGTGATGACGCCGCCACCATTCTCTAGATAATTCCAGATGTCACCAGAACTAACTTCTGGTAGGTTTCTCGAGTAGGTGCAAATACTACTACTTTTTAGTAACCAACATAACCTTAAATTTTAAGGGGTTGCAACATATTACAATATTTAGCGACTTCTTTGGCAGCTTAACAAATGACTGTCCTAAACCTAATAATCAAAACGCTAAAATAATAAATCATGAACACAATTTTTATCTGTCCCCAACACCAGAGGAAATAAATGATATTATTTTAAAAACAGCATCCAAACCAGCTGCAGGTTCAGACGATATAAGAGGCAACATTTTGAAAACAGTAAGAAGTTGCATGATTGGTCCTCTATCGTATCTTATAAACGAATCATTCTGTTCGGGTGTTTTTCCACAAACATTAAAAATTTCAAAATGTATTCCAGTATATCAAAATAAGGGATCAAGGTCCGAGGTCAGCAACTATAGATTAATTCATTTGCAGTGTCAGTTTGCAAAAATCTTTGAAGCAGCTTATGCAAATAGACTAACTTTGTCGACAAATATAAAATAATTCCAACAGCTCAGAATGGCTTTAGACGTGGTAAATCCACCGATTCTGTTGTCTTTGACTGTCTGCACTCGATATACAATTCATTAAATGAAAAAGAGCATACGTTAACTTTATTCTATAATCTAAGTCGGGCATTTGACACCGTTGATCATCAGCTGCTTCTAGATAAATTATATGGAATTGGTGTAAGAGGAATATGTCATCAATGGGCCACCTCATACCTAAATAATAGAAAAAAAATCGTAACAATACAAGGAACGGAATCACAAACTACAAATAATGACCTTGGAGTTCCATAAGGCTCAATTCTTGGACCCTTATTTTTTATAATATTCACCAGTGATATCACAGATACATGTCTAAGTTCCGATAGAATGATTCTTTATGCAGATGATACAAACATTCTTATGAGCCAAGCAAATATTAACACACTTGTTGAAAAATCCAATGTAGCCTCCACTGAACTCTCGCAATGGTGCAGTGATAACGGCCTTCTACTAAACATAACAAAAACACACTACATGCAGTTCCTGCCAAAAAACGTTAATCCGGACTTAGCCTATTGATTAGATCATGCAATCAATCTATACAGAAGACCGATAATATTATATTCTTGGGAATAACAATTGATCACAAGCTTACTTGGGAAGAACATATTTCCGCTGTCTGTTTAAAACTTAGCAAAGCTAATTATATAATACTTCACCTTAGGAAAACAGTGTGTGAGTCGGTATTAAAAACACTATATTATATGGACTGGTTCAATCTACATTACAATATGGCTTGCTCTTTTGGGGTTCCTCGGTACATTTAAATAAAGCATTTGTTATTCAAAAAAGGATAGTAAGACATATGGCTGGCGTACCACCCTTAAACAGTTGCAAACCATTATTTCAAGATTTTAAAATACTGACATTACCGTGCTTATATATACTCCAGCATATAATGCACACAAGAATGAATATACATAGCTACAGCAAAAACCATGATATTCATAATTATAACACAAGAAACTGTAGTATGATACATCAACCTTTTGCAAGACTAAATACGACTCAGAATGACCCTGTATATATGGGCATTAAATGCTATAATAAAATAAATTTCTTTAAAAGCACGCGTACTATTGCTATTTGCAAAAATAAATTATTCATATTTGTAACAGAGAAAGCCTTTTACTCGGAGGATGAGTTCCTAAACTATCAATTTTAATCTGTTATTATGTCTCAATGTTTGTCTCAATTACAAAATATTTTTTTTCTCATGTATTGTCAATTTTATTTATAATTACTTAAGATGTATTTTACTTCTCATTGTATTGACTAGTCAGATAAGTTAACTTTATATTTGTATATATATAGTGTAACTTTATTGATGAATAAATGATTTGATTTGATTTGAGTATTTTCCAACACCCCCTAGATTATTAGCGCTAAATCAAATAAACCGAATACTTCCGGGGGCTTCCGGATATCAACGAGTCGTGAGGCAAAAACGGTATCCTACAAACTACTTGCTAAGAAATATTTGAAATACAAGTTTATAATATAACAGCATTGCCAATATATTGGCCGCTGCAATGATTCTATATTTACGTCGCTGATATACAAATTGCAACCGCAGCGCGTCACGAGTTATCGCTGAACTAAAATATAAACATTTGTTGTCGAAAAGGCAAGTTGACGTCCAGCAGTTTTTGTGTTCAATAGCTACTAATGACCATTTCTAAAAGTTCTCAAGTTTTTTTAGAGTTTGGTCATTCAGCGTCCGTTTTACGGACGCGGAGTGACTCCGGACGCACAGTGAACCTAAAAATTTACATGGGTGGACGCTGAGTGGTACCACATACATACATACATATATATATATATATATATATATATATATATATATATATATATATATATATGTGTGCATTTGTATCGTGTCCGCCTCCTTACAAATTTGTGGCGCCCGCACCTCCACTAGAAATAATATAGATTAGTTCTGTTTACATATACATAACCGCCAAATTTCACTTACCAAGGGCACATGGAGAGGGGAAAGGATTTTTATCTTTTTTTACATACACTTTTTTGTTCATACGATTGGTATGTTTACACCTCGTTATATAAATAGTACCTCTCTGACTCAATGTATTTAAAACTGTTATACATAACGGTAGAGTTTGCCTCCTTCGAGGTTGCCAGACTTCTATAGTGTAAAATGCTCTAGCGCTTGCGCAATTAGTTGCGCTATGCAACCGTGTGCGTTTGTTATTATGATGATTAATATTATGTAAGTAGTACTTTATCAGATTACGTTGGTGTTTTCCCCGATAATGTGTGATTATCTGTTTTAAAATGAGCCGTTCACGCTAAATATCTATTATAGAATAATGTATGTAATTCAAAATATGTTCTTAAGGGAATTATTATTACTATTTAATATGCTTTTCAAAAGACATCACTGAATCAGTTCAATTTTGTAATACAATTGTTACATATTAGTCCACGTAAATTAGATATTTTAGAAGAAATAATTTATAAAGTAATAATATTTGGGATGCGTAATCTAGATAGGGTTAGAAATAGATACCCGAAAAGTTCCCCCCAATTTAGGGGTGGAACGTCCGCAATGATTATGAATAGAGCTGCTTCTGCCATATTACGGGGACTTAACGCTGGTTTTTCACTTTTATCTCGTAAACCGTTCGTCAAAAGAGAAAAAAGTATAGGAAATAAAAAATTTGTCGCATTAAATTCTGCATAAAAAATGTACTATTAACCTTGTAGCTTATCCTCAGCTATTTCGCGCTAACAGCGTCCGAACAGAGAGTTTGAGGCACAGAGGTAAAAATCCATCCTATTCCAAGTTTGACTCCGAATATCTTAAAACCGGTTACTTTAACGAGAAAAATGCTCAGGAACGAATTTATTGAGCAGAATTTTCTCTATTAGATGCATATATAGATGGTTTTGTCGCAAGTAGTTTATGTATTTTCCCCTTCTTTGCAATTATATTAGAGGATAATCTGTACTGTTCACTCAAAAGAAGATTTGGCGTCATATTTCAACTTTGAGCTTGCTTCAATTCCACTTTTTCACTTCGATGAAAAAGTGCAAACGGTGGAATGCGTCAATAGAATAAAAGATCTCGAAGAGGTTGTCCGTATATTCAACAACCGTAGCTCAACGAAAAAAGAAATTACAAGTGCTGGAGAGAAATTCGCGCTAGCAGTTTATAAAGCCCCCAAAAAATAGACATCTTTGAATCATCAAAGATTCATTATCTTCAATAAGTTAGTCGGCCAATCTAGTACTACCAGAATTCTACCAAGACTGCCAGCAACATCCGAAGCATTACGTCAACATTCTTACAGAGTATTTCACCAAATTCATGTTTGGTGAGGAGAAAACTTGGAACCAACGGAATGCAGAAAAGCAGAAAATAATATAAAATATTTCAAAGAGATGATATACTTAAAGAAGTAAAATGTTCAAAACTTAATCATTTTGGAGCAAAAATGTAAATATTTCCCTCCAGCAAGAGAAAAATTTTTGAAATGTGTAAAAAAATTTTGAAAAGCATTTGAGATGACTCCAACAAACTATCATTAATTAGTAGCAAAATTTATGATTAACCAACAAATATATTCTAGAGTTTTGGTTTCGAATGCTTTTTAAAACATTTTTATTTCTTGCTAGAGGGAAATATTTACATTTTTGCTTCAGAATAATCTAAGTTTTTAAAATATCTTTGGAAGGTGGAAGATTACACAGGTCAACATTTAGTTTGAAAAAATACACCGGACTCTACCTAGGTACCCAGGGGTTACTGGGGTCGCTGATTCCGTTGCCGAGATCGGTTAAGCTCTATCACGTCAGGTTCAAGGTCATTTGAAGGTCAAACTAAGAAAAGGTTTTTGAAAAATCTAAAAAAATTCACACACAGGATTTTGGGGTCACTGAGTCCGAATCCCATGTCGGTTGACCTTTATCACCTCATGTTCAAGGTCGTTTGAAGGTTAAAGTAAGAA
Organism: Rutpela maculata; assembly: GCA_936432065.2. Classification (NCBI taxonomy): domain Eukaryota; kingdom Metazoa; phylum Arthropoda; class Insecta; order Coleoptera; family Cerambycidae; genus Rutpela; species Rutpela maculata. The sequence goes on along the minus strand of OW386286.2, from coordinate 134,392,079 downwards.
TAGGAGGTGAAAAAATTAGAAAAAATTTATACGAATGCTCACCTGCCTACTTATTGTCTGTTTATCTGCCTGCCTGCACACCTGTTTGTTTGCTTGTTAGTCTGTATTTATCATCCGCCTGCATTTTCTCTCTGTCCATCTATTTGAGATCCTGCCTTTCTACCTGCCTTTCTGTCGGTAATTCTGTCTGACTGAATGACTAAATGTTTCTATCTGACAGTCTGTCTGCCTCCTTGTCAGTTTGTCTGACTCAGGAAACCATTAAATTACTTTGACCCTGACAGGATTGAGCTCAGGGCCGGTTTTAGGTAACCGGAGGCCCTAAGCTGTAGGTATGTTTTTCGTTGAAGCTTTCTATTCTAATAAAATAAACGTGCATATCTGCGTATGAAATCTGAGTTCTGAGGCCCCCTAAATGCGAGGCCCTAAACTGGCGTTTACTCAGCTTATAGGCAAAACCAGCACTGATTGAGCTCCAAGTGAGTGAAGCCAACGCCCGTGGTACTCTTTACTTGCATGTTCGCTCTGCTTCTGCAACTATACCTAAAGGCCATCCTTTCACAGAAGAAAATAGGTAGGTGATTCATTGAGTTAAATATATTTGCACTGAGATAGCCGAAGAATCTTCAAGTGCAGCTAAAGCTGGCGGACGAATGCCGGCTTGAAATGACCTCAGAATGACCTTGAAATGACCTCTGGATGCCTTTTTTTTTAAGGGTAAGCGAACAATGGATTCGGACTCAGCGACCCGAAAAACCTGTGTGAATTTTTTCAGATTCTTTCAACCACCTTTTCTTACTTTAACCTTCAAATGACCTTGAAACTGACGTGATAGAGGTCAACCGACATCGAATGCAGACTCAGCGACTCAAAAAATCTATATATAAGTTTTTTCAGATTTCTTGACAGCTTCTCCTGTTTTTCTCAAATTAACCTTGAAATGATCTCCGGATGCCTTTTAAGGGTAAACGAACACCGGATTCGGACTCACCGATCCCAAAAACTTATGCGTGAATTTTTTCAGATTTTTTCAATCACCTTTTCTTAGTTTGACCTTCAAGTGACCTTAAAACTGACGTGATAAAGGTCAACCGGCATCGGATACAGACTCAGCGACCCAAAACCCTATATGTAAATTTTTTTTAAATTTTTAACAGCTTCCTCTCCGTTTTTCTCAAATTAACCTTGAAATGACCTCCGGATGCCTTTTAAGGGTAAGCGAACACCGAATTCGGACTCAGCGACCCCAAAAACCTATGTGTGAATTTTCTCAGATTTTTTCAACGACCTTTTCTTAGTTTGACCTTCAGATGTCCTGGAACCTGACGTGATAGATATTTGTTTCTGAACAAAATAAACGTTTTTTTATTCCCAAATTGAAAAAATTAAAAACCCATTGATCTCTAGAAAGTATTATTTCTGTGTATAAAAGTTATTTATATTTTTAGTAAGATAATTTTAGTTACCATATCTATAGATGTATATAGGAATAGTATGCCTCTTTACTATGTTGCCAAGTTTAGGAGGCGATATCGCTACTTTATTGTAAGGAAGCATTTAATACCTATATACATCAAGTGTTTAAAACAGCAGCGCCACCTGGTAAAAAATGTAGTGAACTATAGTGTATGTTTACATATGTTTATAGGTATTTTCCGCCTCCAAAAAAAGTGTCGTTAAATGCTTCTATCTCTCTATTTCTTCCTTTTTGTCATAATCTTATATGCGCACCAATAAAGCTGATCATTATTGATAATAATGAGTCATGAATTTACTAATTATCAAGACATTCGCGATGAAAACAATACAAAACGTCTCCGCCTCCGAAATCGGAGGCGAACTCGTAAAATCGGAGGCAAACACCACCTAACCATATAACATTCGGAGGTGTATGAGTACTAAATGCATGTGTATATATATATATATATATATATATATATATATATATATATATATATATACCAAAAAAAAGATGAAAAAAACGAATTTCGGCTATCTTGATCAGATCTCAACCGATTTGGCTGAAATTTGGAACGGAAGTAGTCTTTATCACACAAAAATTGTTAACCAAATTTCAGCCAAAAATGTTAAATAGTTTGGCTGAAATTGCAGTTTCAATCAAATTTTCTGAAATTTTCAAATCGAAATATCTTCGGACCTAAAAGTCGGATCAAAATTTGCTTTGTGGCAAAAGATAGGTTATTTTATGTACTTTTACGTGATATAAGTCAAGATTCACTTTTACTATCTACTTACAAATTACTTCTATAAGCACAATTACTTTTACCAATTACAATTACGTTTTCCAATTACAATTACTTTAAGAACATGCGTATGTGGTTTAACAAACAAGAATACATTAAAGCAGAATTTTACAGTTGTATAGTTTAAAATGAATCTGAAAAGCTCAAAAAAAGTTATTGACTAAAAACGAGTTTTTGCCGTAGTCCGTTGCACATTTATGTTTTTTTATTGTTAAGTACACAAACTTTTGTAAGTAGTAACGTAAGTTGTAACATAAATGTGCAGCGGACCATGGCAAAAACTCGTTTTTAGTCAGTAACTTTTTTTGAAATTTTCAAATTCATTTTAAACTATGCAACTGTAAAATTCTGCTTTAATGTATGCTTGTTTGTTAAACCATATACGCATTAGGGTGGGCCGAAAAAATCGATTATCTTTTTTCAACTTCTGATAGCCAAAAAAGTGTTTCTCTAGTTAATCTTATTAACCAAAAAAAAATTGGTTCATTTCCAAAAAGTCTTCGAGGGGTCGCAGAGGTTTTGAAATTTTCTAAAATTCTTTAATATGAAACACCATTAGCTAAAAGAATTTTTATTCTAATTTAGTATTTACCAGTAATTCCTGGTGAAAAAGTAATTAGCAATTACAATTCCTTTTTTTTTCGTGTAATTGTAATTGTAATTAAGTACTTTTTTTAATTAAAGTAATTTGGAATTGTAATTGCAGGAAAATTGTTAAAGGAATTGTAATTTGTAATTATATTATTTGAACTATCTAATTACAAATTACTTCTATAAGTACAATTACTTTTTCCAATTACAATTACTTTCTCCAATTACAATTACTTTTTCCAATTACAATTACTTTAAGAACATGCGTATGTGATTTAACAAACAAGAATACATTAAAGCAGAATTTTACAGTTGCATAGTTTAAAATGAATCTGAAAAGTTCAAAAAAGTTACTGACTAAAAACTTTTAACGACTAAATGTGTTTACTGTTTATTATTATCATTCTGATTATCATTAGGCATTGTTATTATAGTGGAGTCATATTAGTCAATAAAATAGCGAGGTTGGGAAATTTTTTAAGATGGATGCAGACCCGGCGGAAATTGTTTGACATGGCGAGTATAACAAAACCCTAAAATCTTGGTGGAACCGTGCATGTTTTATTGGCCGAAAAGGGGTTTTTTGGATGTTTCAAGGGTCAAATTTGCAGTTTTAATTTTCTTTACCACCTTAACAATTAGTTAAGGAACGAAAATAGTATTCTTTTATTCTTAATATTAAAGGAACCTCCAGTTTAAATTTGGTGAAGATCAGACCATCCCCCTCCTGATATATATATATATATATATATATATATATGTTTTGTGGACAAGTCGAGATCCCTTTGTGATATAAAGTATACAAGTGGAGATCCGTTTTTACAAGACGAGATCCGAAACGGATCTCGACTTGTTTCTGTGTGTATATCATGTTTATTCAATTAATGTAGATGGTAGAAGTGTACACGTGAATTTTACCTCGGATCTCCTTTTTCCACTTTTTATCCATTTTTATACACGAGTAGTTAAACCAAACGCACATATGAGGACGCTGGAGTGCTTAACTTGTATATAATATTTTATGAACAACGTGAGATCCTGTATATCTGGCAATGCCGCGTCGTTTATTTGCAACAAAATCAGATCTAGTCAGTCCACACTGGACTAGATTTTCATTATTTTGGGTCTCTGCTTATTAATTGATTAAATATAAGTTTAATAAGTTTACTATTAGTACAGTAACTAGAGGAATAATGTCAAATGAATTAGATTTCGTTCATTTTTGGCAACTTAATAGTAAATGCATCAAAGCAAAGTTTCTATTTTATGCGGCGGCTTGCTAATTTATAGGGGGTGGATACCACTCCTTTTCAGGGGGGTGGCAAATAAAAAAAAATGAAAAACTTTGGAGCTGAAAGAGTATCATATTTTAAGAGAAAAGATTCTATGCAACTTTTCATATGAATTGATAGTCTTTAAGTTATAACCACTTGAAAATTGGTATTTCAAAATGATTTTCGTCAAATAACTCGAAAACTATTGCATTGAGCGAGAACATGGGAGACAAGAAACTTACTAAACTGAAGATGAATTTATTTTTTTTCTAATCTCTGTAGAATTAATGTTTCGAATATCTGAAAGTATAAAGTAATTAGTTTAAATGTTAAATATATCATAAACTATGGCACTTGCGACAAAAATTGTAATAACCAAAATAAAAGACCTATTAATTAGGGTTCGAATGATTTTTTGATTGTTTCTTTAGCATAAAAAACAGATAAGTTATGACAGAAAAAATGTGCTTCTTCAGTTTTTTAATAAAAACGTCGCCATTTTGTTAATGTAAGTAGTCAGTAATTAAAAAAAAATATATATGTTATCAGATACCGTTTTTCGTTATGGCCTAGATTCTCATATTTTTTCGTAGGTTTACAGCACTTACTTTCTAAAAAATAAAATGCATTTTAAACTACAAAGGGATTTTCGGAAAAACGTAGTTTTTGTTTCTTGGCAAATATCTCAAGATATATTAGTTTTAACGAAAAAAAAGTGGATACCATAAATAAGGCTTATAAACTGAGAATGAACTCATTTTTATTTTATGTTTATGTAGGATTAATAATTTCGGAGATATTTAAGTTTATAGACGGCATCCGAACGTTTATAGGGTTTAAATATTAAATATCTTAGAAACTATGACATTTCCATCAAAAATTCTAATGGACAGAATTAAAAATAATGAATCATGAACCTTTCAAATTATTTTTTGTTTGTTCTATATTATAAAAAATAGAAAAGTTATGGCTTGAACAACGTGCGCTTTCACATTTGTTTAAACAAAATTTCGCCATTTTGTTATAGTAATTGTCCAGTAATTATTTTTTTTTAAATACTGTTTTTGTTAATATACAATATGACCTAGATTCTTAATTTTGTTTTTCTGTTTAAAACATTTGTTTTAGGAGAAAATTCCATCCGCTATATTAGAGCCGTCATATCATTTTCGTTTTTTTAATTTTTACTTCAGATTCGCTGTCAACAATCCCAAAAATAAATCAGTATTACATTTTCAAATATTAAATATCTAAATGGGAGGTTTTCACCCCTTGGGGATAAGAGCAAGTATCCGCACCATATAGAAACTGAAGATTGCCATTTACTACAATAATAACCCATGAAAATTATCATTACATATGAGATTGCTAAATTTTGCGCATTTTTTACCTCTACTTACTGTACTATATAATGTATAGTACGTGTAGCAGAGTAAGTTTTACATTTTATGAAGAAAGAAAATTCGCGTGAAGAGTGTTGCAACGCCTTTGACGAAATTTTATAAACACAAAGATACCGCATAGTATACTAACCAACGTTTCAACAATCAAAATGTAATCATCGGGAGATGGTAAAAATTGCAAGTATGGCAAGTAAACCTACAATTTTATGAAAGATTATAACACTCTTCAGCTGTATTTTTTTCATAAAATGTATCATAACCTTTATATTTACTGATAGATTGCTTTCAAAACCAATAGGATTCTTTCTCTAGGTAACACTGACTTCTTACCCAAATTTCAATAAAATCGGACTTTTCTTACAAAAAACGTATCGGACGGAGAAACAGGCAGACATACGAACATTTTGAAAGCCATTCAGAATTTTATGATTTAGACAATTATGACTTTTTTCTCTATGAGAGATATTTACGGTTTTAGAAATGTGCCGACAAAATGGAATATACTCTACATTTTCGTACTTGCAAAGAGTATAATAATACTAGATGCAAAAAAATGTATATAACATTTTTTGTAGAGAATTTTATAAACTTTATTTTTTATATGAAGCATAATCTTGATATTGCTAATTGTTAACGAGAAAAACAAAAAATTGAATTGGAGCACCATTTTTTCAAGACGTCGGCTTGAGCGTAAGAGATGAAGTTGGGGACTTTTAGAATGTTCAATAGTAGGCCTTAATAAAATTCTTTGACAACTTTCAAAACTTGAACGGTTTTTTCCGTTAAACGTCAAAATTTGTTCTTATTTGCCTAGGGTAATAGTCATTTTGAAAAATTCCTAACCAAGCACAGGGATGTGGGGTAATTTTCGTTTAATTTGATTATATGAAAAATACAGATTACTATTGAATTTGGCATACTTTTACATAGTAATTTCAAAACTATATAATAAATATAATTATTTAGGTTAATATATGTTAAAAAAATCAATCAATTTAGAATTCTATTTTTATTTGTCTAAAAAACTTAACCCTTAGTGGAATAAAATATACTGTAATCTTAATAAACTACATACTAAAATCTTAATTTCAAAATAATACATAAAACTAAATGGCAGTAGGTGTACAGAATGGTTGATTTTGGACAATTTAATGTGGAAATTATTCTTAATAAAAAACTGAAGGTCCATACCTGCCCCTGTTTTGTAAGTTTTTCTATAAAATATTTTTTTTATTTACAAACCGAAACTAAAACTTGGCCATTTAAGAAAAAGTTAAGTATCTCATTTCTCTTGAGACATTTCGGCAAGATAATTAAACAGTTTTAGGAGAGATTTAATATTTTAGTGATTGCTATTTTTCTTTGCAGCGTGTTTAGATACAACCAATAATTCAACAGAAGTCAATCTGTTTTACGCAATCGACTTTTAGTAGTTACCACTCAAACACATGGGAGACACCCATTTTTATTGCTCTTTCTTGGAACTATATTAACTATGTAGGTACCTTCTTCCAATAATGTCAATTTATGATCATTTTTAGAATTCAGTCCCAACTTATAGATACACTTACTATATTATTTTACGAAATTAAGAACAAAATTGCGATATAAAGAAGGAGCTAAGAAAATTGACCCCAATATAACAAAAAATCTAACTATATATATTTTTATATTTCTCATTATTTTAGTAAAATACAGGACACTAACTTAACGCTACAATAAATTAAAAGTAAAAATAACTAGGTTTTCTTCACGAGAAAAATCGACAAACTGAGGTCGAAATGGTTTTTTTTTGGAAAATTGTACCCTTTTTTACTATATCGAGTTTTTTTAGACATGAGCGCATTTCTTTAGCAGTTTAATTTTTGTATTTTCATATTTGTTGACGTCTAAAGAACAACATGTAAAAAATCACCATGCTAAAAAAATGCGCTCATGTCTAAAAAATTCGATATAGTAAAAAAAAGGTACAATTTTCCAAAGAAAGCCATTTTGACCTCAGTTTGTCGATTCTTCTCGTGAAGAAAACGTAGTCATTTTTACTTTTAATTTATTGTAGCGTTAAGTTGGTGTCCTGTATTTTACTAAAATAATGAGAAATATAAAAAAATATATAGTTAAATTTTTTGTCATACAGTGTGTCCCAGGATAAATGTAACAAGAGGTGTAATGGACCAAAAATTTTGGAATTTTGAAATGGTATTTGGGGATTGAGTCCTACTTGTTGTAAAACTAAAGTATACCAAAAATGACTTGATTTGGTGTTCTACAGGGTGTTTTATAAGCAAAGTTGTAAAAATCACCACTAATAAAGTACCTTTATTTTTCAAAATATGAGAAGTTAAGAATAAGAAAAGTTATTTGGAATGCAATTTTATACCTCTATACCAAATTTCAGGAATACAAAATTATTTTTTTGAAAATTCCCATTTTTTCAATAAATTAGTATTTTATTTTGAACCATTCAATTAAAACTGCATAGAAATTATTTTTTATATTCAATTTTTTATTTACCAATAACCTACTTTTTGAGATGATTAACATTTGCTCCTACATAACTTTAAATATGAATTCAACTCTTAATTCGCAAAAAATGGGAAGTTTCAAAAAAATAATTTTATATTCCTGAAATTTGGTATAAAGATATAAAATGCATTGCATTCTAAATAACTTTTCTTAGTGGAATTTTTTCATATTTTGAAAAATAAAGGTACTTTATTAGTGGTGATTTTTACAACTTTGCTTATAAAACACCCTGTAGAACACCAAATCAAGTCATTTTTGGTATACTTTATTTTTACAACAAGCAGGACTTAATCCCCAAATACCATTCCAAAATTTTTGGTCCATTACACCTCTTGTTACATCTATCCTGGGACACACTGTATATTGGGGTCAATTTTCTTAGCTTATCGATACCCCTCCTTTGGCGCCGGAGGCAGTCGCCTCGCTGCCTCACCTCTCCACGCCGCTCTGAGTTTCGTGCAGGTAATTTTTAAATCAATAGTAAATTTGCACACAAATTTTCAGTTGTAAACTTTTTGCAAATTATATGAAAAGTAACACGACTGCTAAAAACTCTACTTTCTCATATTTTTAAAATTTCAGCAACATGAAAAATAAAAAAGGGACATATGTAAAAAAAATTGAGGAAAACAAAAATTGAAATATTTAGTTGAAAAATTTGAAAAAGTTATTATTTATTATTATTTTTAGAGTAATAAGTACATTTTAAAAGTTTTTCATAACTCCCTCTTGTGTACCACCAGTTGTGGTTGACTTTACATCCAAAGCTAAACATACTAGATCATTTCCACGATTAGACATTTTTTCAGCAGTTCACTGTCCCAAACACTTGTCGAATGTTAAAAAGCGCGCAAAGTGCCCTTTTGGCTCTTTGAGATATGGTGCGCTTTTATCCAAGAAGTGTGACAACATCGCAGGATCTCATCTTACACTATATACATCAACATATACATTAGTGGATCTCGACTTGTTTGGTTTTTATTAAGGATCTCGTTTTGTTTAAATTTTATCACGAAAACTTCAAAGGTTGAATTTGTTTCCCCTGTGTTGGTTTATGGGTTAAGAGGATAATAAAGCAAGTTTATGTGAAAAATATACTCAACAAAGTCTTTCTCTTGTGATGGATCTCGGGTTGTCCTAAATTTATTCGGATCTCGACTTGATATAAAAACATATATATATATATATATATATAAAGTTCTTAGCGGTCGTGTAAGGGTGTGAAAGATATCCTTATATCACAACACAAGATATTACTCTTAGGGGCCATCCATAAATGACGTCACGCCAATTTATGAGATTTTAGACCCTCCCATTGTCACGTTTTGTCACGCTGAGTTAGACCCCCTCCCCCCCCTATGTTTTTTTCGATTCCGTTATTTATTATTCACGATAATTTTAATTTTCGCCTCATGGTAAAAATAAAAAAAAAAAAAAAAATTACCGCCTCATGGGGGTGCTAGTAGAAATCTGTCACCTCATGGGTGCAATGCTACAAATTTTTACAATATTTTTCTTTTCTTGATTCGTTCACCATTCGTTACGTCACACTGAGTCAGACCCCCCTCCCCCTCATCACACTTAGTCACGTAATTACGAACTCCCTCCCCTTCCCTGGAGCGTGACGTCATTTATGGATGTCCCCTTACATGAAACGGAGTATCAATTTGATAATACTCCTGCGATATATCTAATGCATGGTAATTGTACATACTAAATGGAAAAATTCTTAGCGACCGTCGAAGAGGGTGAAAGGAACCCTTATATGATATAAATCTTATGGCTTGTAGAGGAAATGGTGTATCAGTTTTAAAATTTTCGTAGAATAAACATAATGCATGATGATTATGTAAACTAAGAGGAAATTTTTTTACAGATCACCCGAGGGGGTGGAGATAGATATCCTTAAAAGGTATGAGGAAACATTACTTGTGGAAGAAACAGAGTATCGACGTTCAATGGCATAATGCTATTTGTGCACACTACATGAATTGTTTTTTGTTGTCGTGGGTGGTCGTTCTTATAAAATAAAATAACAATATTGTTACGACGGGAAACAGATTATCATTTTCAACAAACGCAGAAAATACTTAAAATTTCATAATTATTCATATTAGACGGCCGCTAAGAACTTTTCCTTCTAGAATGTATAATTACCATACACAGGAACTATTGCAAGCGTATTTTCAAATTGATACTCCGCTTCCTGTACGAGCAATATTTTGTTCTGTGGTATAAGGGTGTCTTTCACGGCCGCTAAGAACTTTTCCTTTTAGAATTTATAATAATTACTATACATTGAGTCTTTTGCAACGATATTTTCAAATTGATACTCCGTGGCCTGTACGAGCAATATATTTTTTAGTGACATGGGGGTGCCTTTCACCCCCTTACACGGCCGCTAAGAACTTTTCCTTTTAGTATGTATAATTGCTACACATTGGGTCTATTGTAACCATATTTTTAAATTGATACTCCGTTTCCCGTACGAGCAATATATTTTTTAGTGACATGGGGGTGCCTTTCACCCCGTTACACGGCCGCTAAGAATTTTTCCTTTTAGTATGTATAATTACCATACATTGGGTCTATTGCAAGCGTATTTTCAAATTGATACTTCGTTTCCTGTACTAGCAATATTTTTTTCACCCCCACTCACGGCCGCTAATAGCTTTTCCTTTTAGTATGTATAAATACCGTGTAGTATTTCTATTTTAGGTGTCCTTTGAATTTGATACTTCGTTTCCTACACTTGCTAAATTTTTTCTTGTCTTATAAGGGCGTTTTTCACCCCCTTAGAAGGTCGCCAAGAATTTGTCCTTTAGAAATATATAATACCATGCATTAAATCTATTTTACTTTTAATTTTATATTGATGCTTCGCTTGGTGTAGGAGCAATATTTTTCATATAATATAGGGTGTTTTTCACCCTCTCAGAAGGCTGCTAAAAAAATTACCTTGCAGACTTTATAATTGTCATCCGTTATGTCTAATTCGCCAGAATTTCAAAATTAATGCTCTGTATCTTTTACAAAATTATTTGTTATATTACTTAAGGGTGCCTTTCGCCCACTTAAACGGCAACAAGAAATTTGCGTCTAGTGTGTATAAATACAACACATTTCATATGTTTTCTGCGTATTTTAAAATTCTATTTAATCTTTTATAAGTCTATTCGTTTTAATATGTTTACACGCACGTCTATGGATGTTCGGGTGTTTCCGTATAATTGGCTGCTAACTTTTGGCTGCCAACTTCACACCGATGTCATATTTAATGAAAGATTGGTATCATATGTAAAAATGACAGGAAAAACTATATTTCTATGTATTTTTTTACTAAAAAGTGCCGTTAATTGATAAACAAAAATAAACAGTGTCTCATTTTTACCCACTAAGTGGGGTAAAAAAAAAGACAGTGGAGGGTAAATGAAAGACACGTAATTTATTCCCATTCTTATTGACGTCGTACAAATGGAAGTGGAAAAATAAGACAGAGGGGAGTTTTTTCTTTTATATGTAATTTATTCAGATTTTTTACTAAACAAGAAGGGGCTTGCAGAAGGGCTAGCTTCTCCTAAATTAGGAAGCTGAAATGTGCCTGCTTCAGTCTGCCCATTTGGTCTCTTTAGTCTCTTTTTTACCCTGCTTGTAAATTTTTTCGTTAAAACCAAATTTTTGATGATTTAAAACTAGCAGATTAATAAACTTGATCACAAAATGTGAAGTATGACATATGACACTTCTAGTTGACGTCTGCCAAATACGGACAATGCAAATAGAGAAACTATAAAATCCCCAAAAAAGTACTAAGGTGCGTTCAAAAACTTTTAAAAAGTGATTTAAAGAGTTTACTGAATAATATTTTTTCCAGCATTAACAGTAGGCATAGGACCTGATTGGATAACATAAAACAGTTCTGAATGTACAAAACAAACTTGAATAAAAAAAAAAAAAAGTTTAATTACTCTATATATATATACATACGAAAAAAATTGAGAAAATCAAATTTCGGCTATCTTGATCAGATCTCAACCGATTTGGCTGAAATTTGAAATGGAAGTAGTCTTTATCACACAAAAACTGTTAACCAAATTTCAGCCAAAATGTTAAATAGTTTGGCTGAAATTGCAGTTTGCAAATTGCAAATTTTCTGAAATTTTCAAATCGAAATATCTTCGGACCTAAAAGTCGGATCAAAATTTGCTTTGTGACAAAAAGTAGGCGCGGTACAATATCAAAATACTTGTTTTGAAAAGTAAAAGATAGACCACGGTTACCCTTCGATTATACATGAAGCGGCTACCTGAGTCACGTAATAATTAAAAAAAAAATAAAAATTATAACACATTCACATACTTACAGAAATAAATACACGCACGCACAGACATATATAATATAATATACATTTATCTATACCTAGTCAAAGCAGTAGGCACGACTACACAAATAAAAAATATATATATTTTTTTAAAGTTTTATAAACAATAAATACAATTGTTTTCTGCTTTACACCAGTGCGCGCACACATAGTCACTGAGTACGCATATATTTTATATATATAGTGCAAATGACTAAAAAACGACCGAATGTAAAAAAAAAGTGATTCTTGACTTATATCATGTAAAAGTACATAAAATAACCTACCTTTTGCCAAAAAGCAAAATTCGATCCGTCTTTTAGGTCCGGAGATATTTCAATTTGAACATTTCAGAAAATTTGACTGAAGCTGCAATTTCAGCCATACTATTTAATATTTATGGCTGAAATCTGGTAAATAATTTTTGTGTGATAAAGACTACTTCGATTCCAAATTTCAGCCAAATTGGTGGAGATCTGATCAAGATAGCCGAAATTTAGTTTTTTCAATTTTTTCGTATATATATATATATATATATATATATATACACGCACTGGTGTAAAGCAGAAAACAATTGTATTTATTGTTTATAAAACTTTAAAAAAATATATATATTTTTTATTTGTGTAGTCGTGCCTACTGCTTTGACTAGGTATAGATAAATGTATATTATATTATATATGTGTGTGCGTGCGTGTATTTATTTCTGTAAGTATGTGAATGTGTTATAATTTTTATTTTTTTTTTAATTATTACGTGACTCAGGTAGCCGCTTCATGTATAATCGAAGGGTAACCGTGGTCTATCTTTTACTTTTCAAAACAAGTATTTTGATATTGTACCGCGCCTACCTTTTGTCACAAAGCAAATTTTGATCCGACTTTTAGGTCCGAAGATATTTCGATTTGAAAATTTCAGAAAATTTGCAATTTGCAAACTGCAATTTCAGCCAAACTATTTAACATTTTGGCTGAAATTTGGTTAACAGTTTTTGTGTGATAAAGACTACTTCCATTTCAAATTTCAGCCAAATCGGTTGAGATCTGATCAAGATAGCCGAAATTTGATTTTCTCAATTTTTTTCGTATGTATATATATATATAGAGTAATATCAGGGCTGGCTCTAGGGGGGGGGGGGGTGCGAAGCAGGCGGCTGCCCGAGGCGGCAAAATTCTTCAAATCCACAGTTACCAAAAAATATAAAAAAGCTAGGAAACAATTCTTTCACTAATATAGTAATAGTAATGTTAAATTTATATAAATAATTTGTTATTGTTAGTTTTTTTTGTATATAAAGTAGGTTACTTACATACATTTCGTTTCTTATATGTGATTTCATTTCTTGTCTAATTTGTGTGGTGTGGTATTTTTTTTAAGTTTCAATACGGTTAATTTTTTCAATTATTTTATTTTACCCTTTTAAATACAGTAATCATATTGCTGTAAATCCTATAACTAAAAAAACAAACCATCAAGAATATTCAGTAGGTGATTCTTAAAATGTTATAAAAAAATAACAGACTGAAAAGATAGAGGTGATATCCAACCCGGATTGAAATAAATTAAACTTTTTTTTTTTTATTCAAGTTTGTTTTGTACATTCAGAACTGTTTTATGTTATCCAATCAGGTCCTATGCCTACTGTTAATGCTGGAAAAAATATTATTCAGTAAACTCTTTAAATCACTTTTTAAAAGTTTTTGAACGCACCTTAGTACTTTTTTGGGGATTTTATAGTTTCTCTATTTGCATTGTCCGTATTTGGCAGACGTCAACTAGAAGTGTCATATGTCATACTTCACATTTTGTGATCAAGTTTATTAATCTGCTAGTTTTAAATCATCAAAAATTTGGTTTTAACGAAAAAATTTAAAGCAGGGTAAAAAAGAGACTAAAGAGACCAAATGGGCAGACTGAAGCAGGCACATTTCAGCTTCCTAATTTAGGAGAAGCTAGCCCTTCTGCAAGCCCCTTCTTGTTTAGTAAAAAATCTGAATAAATTACATATAAAAGAAAAAACTCCCCTCTGTCTTATTTTTCCACTTCCATTTGTACGACGTCAATAAGAATGGGAATAAATTACGTGTCTTTCATTTACCCTCCACTGTCTTTTTTTTTACCCCACTTAGTGGGTAAAAATGAGACACTGTTTATTTTTGTTTATCAATTAACGGCACTTTTTAGTAAAAAAATACATAGAAATATAGTTTTTCCTGTCATTTTTACATATGATACCAATCTTTCATTAAATATGACATCGGTGTGAAGTTGGCAGCCAAAAGTTAGCAGCCAATTATACGGAAACACCCGAACATCCATAGACGTGCGTGTAAACATATTAAAACGAATAGACTTATAAAAGATTAAACAGAATTTTAAAATACGCAGAAAACATATGAAATGTGTTGTATTTATACACACTAGACGCAAATTTCTTGTTGCCGTTTAAGTGGGCGAAAGGCACCCTTAAGTAATATAACAAATAATTTTGTAAAAGATACAGAGCATTAATTTCGAAATTCTGGCGAATTAGACATAACGGATGACAATTATAAAGTCTGCAAGGTAATTTTTTTAGCAGCCTTCTGAGAGGGTGAAAAACACCCTATATTATATGAAAAATATTGCTCCTACACCAAGCGAAGCATCAATATAAAATTAAAAGTAAAATAGATTT
The DNA here is from genome assembly GCA_936432065.2 of Rutpela maculata. Lineage (NCBI taxonomy): Eukaryota > Metazoa > Arthropoda > Insecta > Coleoptera > Cerambycidae > Rutpela > Rutpela maculata. The sequence goes on along the minus strand of OW386286.2, from coordinate 134,376,984 downwards.
AATGCATGGTATTATATATTTCTAAAGGACAAATTCTTGGCGACCTTCTAAGGGGGTGAAAAACGCCCTTATATGACAAGAAAAAATTTAGCAAGTGTAGGAAACGAAGTATCAAATTCAAAGTACACCTAAAATAGAAATACTACACGGTATTTATACATACTAAAAGGAAAAGCTATTAGCGGCCGTGAGTGGGGGTGAAAAAAATATTGCTAGTACAGGAAACGAAGTATCAATTTGAAAATACGCTTGCAATAGACCCAATGTATGGTAATTATACATACTAAAAGGAAAAATTCTTAGCGGCCGTGTAACGGGGTGAAAGGCACCCCCATGTCACTAAAAAATATATTGCTCGTACGGGAAACGGAGTATCAATTTAAAAATATGGTTACAATAGACCCAATGTGTAGCAATTATACATACTAAAAGGAAAAGTTCTTAGCGGCCGTGTAAGGGGGTGAAAGGCACCCCCATGTCACTAAAAAATATATTGCTCGTACAGGCCACGGAGTATCAATTTGAAAATATCGTTGCAAAAGACTCAATGTATAGTAATTATTATAAATTCTAAAAGGAAAAGTTCTTAGCGGCCGTGAAAGACACCCTTATACCACAGAACAAAATATTGCTCGTACAGGAAGCGGAGTATCAATTTGAAAATACGCTTGCAATAGTTCCTGTGTATGGTAATTATACATTCTAGAAGGAAAAGTTCTTAGCGGCCGTCTAATATGAATAATTATGAAATTTTAAGTATTTTCTGCGTTTGTTGAAAATGATAATCTGTTTCCCGTCGTAACAATATTGTTATTTTATTTTATAAGAACGACCACCCACGACAACAAAAAACAATTCATGTAGTGTGCACAAATAGCATTATGCCATTGAACGTCGATACTCTGTTTCTTCCACAAGTAATGTTTCCTCATACCTTTTAAGGATATCTATCTCCACCCCCTCGGGTGATCTGTAAAAAAATTTCCTCTTAGTTTACATAATCATCATGCATTATGTTTATTCTACGAAAATTTTAAAACTGATACACCATTTCCTCTACAAGCCATAAGATTTATATCATATAAGGGTTCCTTTCACCCTCTTCGACGGTCGCTAAGAATTTTTCCATTTATTATGTACAATTACCATGCATTAGATATATCGCAGGAGTATTATCAAATTGATACTCCGTTTCATGTAAGGGGACATCCATAAATGACGTCACGCTCCAGGGAAGGGGAGGGAGTTCGTAATTACGTGACTAAGTGTGATGAGGGGGAGGGGGGTCTGACTCAGTGTGACGTAACGAATGGTGAACGAATCAAGAAAAGAAAAATATTGTAAAAATTTGTAGCATTGCGCCCATGAGGTGACAGATTTCTACTAGCACCCCCATGAGGCGGTAAATTTTTTTTTTTTTTATTTTTACCATGAGGCGAAAATTAAAATTATCGTGAATAATAAATAACGGAATCGAAAAAAACATAGGGGGGGGGGGGAGGGGGTCTAACTCAGCGTGACAAAACGTGACAATGGGAGGGTCTAAAATCTCATAAATTGGCGTGACGTCATTTATGGATGGCCCCTAAGAGTAATATCTTGTGTTGTGATATAAGGATATCTTTCACACCCTTAAACGACCGCTAAGAACTTTTCCTCTTAGTATGTATAAATACCATAAATTAGGTCTATTGCAAGCGTATTTTCAATTTGATACTCCGTTTCATATAAGAGCAACATCTTGTCTTATTATATAAGGGTCTTTCACCCCCTTAAACGATGGCTAAGAACTTTTTCTCTTAGTATATATAATTAGGAGCAATGCTTTTTTCCTGTGATATAAGGGTCCCTTTCACTAACCTACACACCTGCTAAGAACTTTTTCTTTTAGTATGTATAATCACCATGCATTGGATTTATTGCAAGCGTATTTTCAAATTGATACTCTGTTTCATATAAGAGAAATATCTTGTATTGTGATATAAGGGTGTCTTTCATCCCTTTACACGACCGCTAAGAACTTTTCCTCTTAGTATGAATACCATACATAAGATCTATTGCAAAGATATTTTCAAATTGATACTCAGTTTCCCGTACGAGCAATATATTTTTTAGTGACATGGGGGTGCCTTTCACCCCCTTACACGGCCGCTAAGAACTCTTCCTCTTAGTATTTATAATTTCCATACACAGGGTCTATTGCAAGCGTATTTTCAAATTGATACTCCGTTTCCTGTACGAGCAATATTTTTTTCTGTGATAAAAGGGTGCCTTTCATCCCCTTACACGGCCGCTAAGAACTTTTCCTTTTAGTATGTATAATTATTATACATTGGGTCTATTGCAACCATATTTTAAAATTGATACTCCGTTTCATGTACGAGCAATATATTTTTTAGTGACATGGGGGTGCCTTTCACACTCTTACACGGCCACTAAGAACTTTTCCTTTTAGTATGTATAATTACTATACATTGGGTCTATTGTAACTATATTTTCAAATTGATACTCCGTTTCCCGTACGAGCAATATATTTTTTAGTGACATGAGGGTGCCTTCCACCCCCTTACACGGCCGCTAAGAACTTTTCCTTTTGGTATTTATAATTACCATACAAGGGTCTATTGCAAGAGTATTTTCAAATTGATACTCCATTTCATGTACGAGCAATATATTTTTTAGTGACATGGGGGTGCCTTTCACCCCCTTACACGGCCGCTAAGAACTTTTCCTTTTAGTATGTATAATTACTATACATTGGGTCTATTGCAACCATATTTTCAAATTGATACTCCGTTTCATGTACGAGCAATATATTTTTTAGTGACATGGGGGTGCCTTTCACCCCCTTACACGGCCGCTAAGAACTTTTCCTTTTAGTATGTATAATTGCTATACATTGGGTCTATTGCAACTATATTTTCAAATTGATACTCCGTTTCCCGTACGAGCAATATATTTTTTAGTGACATTCACCCCCTTACACGGCCGCTAAGAACTTTTCCTTTTAGTATGTATAATTACCATACATTGGGTCTATTGCAAGTGTATTTTCAAATTGATACTCCGTTTCCTGTACTAGCAATATTTTTTTCTGTGATATAATGGGTGACTTTCACCCCCACTCACGGCCGGTAATAGCTTTTCCTTTTAGTATGCATAAATACAGTGTAGTATTTCTATTTTAGATGTACTTTGAATTTGATACTTCGTTTCCTATACTTGCTATATTTTTTCTTGTCATATAAGGGCATTTTTCACCCCCTTAGAAGGTCGCCAAGAATTTGTCCTTTACGAATGTATAATACCATGCGATAAATCTATTTCACTTTTAATTTTATATTGATGCTTCACTTGCTGTAGGAGCAATATTTTTCATATAATATAGGGTGTTTTTCACCCTCTCAGAAGGCTGCTAAAAATATTACCTTGCAGACTTTATAATTGTCATCCGTTAGGTATGTCTAATTCGCCAGAATTTCGAAATTAATGCTCTGTATCTTTTACAAAATTATTTGTTATATTACTTAAGGGTGCCTTTCGCCCACTTAAACGGCAACAAGAGATTTGCGTCTAGTGTGTATAAATACAACACATTTCATATATTTTCTGCGTATTTTAAAATTCTGTTTAATCTTTTATAAGTCTATTCGTTTTAATATGTTTACACGCACGTCTATGGATGTTCGGGTGTTTCCGTATAATTGGCTGCTAACTTTTGGCTGCTAACTTCACACCGATAAATATGACTCGATTCTAAGCCACCTAAAAATTGAAAGATGTCATTTTGTCTCATTTTTACCCCGACTGACCCGAATGTTATTTATATAAGAGAGGGGGCAAAATAAAACTGTGCCTGGGGCGGCAAAGTACCTGGAGCCAGCCCTGAGGGATGGTCAGATATCTTCCCCAAATTTAAACTGAAGCAATATTGAGAATAAAATGATACTATTTTCTTTTCTTAACTAGTTGTTTAAGTGATCAAAAAAAAATTAAAACAACAAACTTGACCCTTAAAATGTCGAAAATACCTCTTTTCGGCCAAAAAAGCATGGTTCCACCTTTTTGGAAATTAAAATTTTAGGATTTTATTGTAATCGTCATGAGAAACAATTTTCGCAGGGTCGGCATCCATCTTAAAAATTTTCCCAATCCTTTCCTAAACCGACTCCACTATTAAGCTGCCTTTTCTATATATTTATTTAATTTTTTCTGATTATTCTTAAGGTCAAACATTCTAATAACGATTCTAATAAATATTAAAACGCAATATTACACAACACTTTTAATTAAAATTTTTAACTTACCTTTTTTGTCTGTTTGGTCACTATAATTTACTTTATCATAAAAGTAATTAGAAAAGTAATTGCTAATTCCTTTTTTAAAGACATGTACTTTGTAATTGTAATTAGTTCCTTTTTTAAAAAAAGTAATTTGTAATTGTAATTAGTTCCTTTTAAAAAAAAGTAATTTGTAATTGTAATTATTTTTAAATTACAAGTAATTACCCAGCTCTGGATTTACTTGTATCCAGCGTCTTTCGTACACTACGAAGACATCAAGGACATTGATAGTAATTCGTGCTGTGCGCCAACGCAATCCCCTCTAATGCCTCCGCACTATCTAATTCTAACGAATTGAGTTATTATCGAGGTTATTATAAAGTCTTTATTTTGATGGCCGTAAATCAAACTTTGGTAAATACTAGAGAAAAAAAAAACTTATTATAAAAAAACTATAACAGAGGAGCACGTTACACTTATTTCAGAGCCAGGATCTATTTATTTTGGCCATGTGTTTCCAGAAACTGGTTCAGCACTTAATATTTCTCGGGTAATTTTAAAATTTCTGCAAGACAATAATATAAGATCGGACAGTATTTTGACAATTGGATGTGATGAAACAGCAGTTAACACTGGTTTAGAAGGTGGTGTAATTAGAATTATTGAAACTTCCCTGAATAGGCCATTGCAATGGCTAGAGTGTCAGTTGCATGTAAATGAGTTGCCATTGCGCCATTTGTTGCAGATTTTGGACGGCCATATAAGTGGACCGCGATGTTTCTCTGAACCTATTGGTAAAATTTTGTCAGAATGTGAAAAACGACTAGTTGTGAAATATCCTCAGAGATACAGAAGCAATATCCGATCTCAGTACAGATCAATGCTATTTATTGGAAAGGGCATAACCGGGTAAGCATGGTGTAACTGCCCCTAAGCGTCTGGCGCTTATATTTGTGCAGTAGGAAGCAATCTTGGAAAGTAGCAACTTCACAAAATATTAGCCCGAAAAAGGGAGCGGTTTGAGGTGAGTAAGGGAGGGTTGATTTTAGCAAAACTATTTTTTTTCTAAGAAACGGTGCATTCAATTGTTTTGTAAAAAATATATGTTAAAGACCTACTGAGAAAGTACTAAATAAAAAATCACGCTCAAATTCCGAAAACAGATACAGTAAAAAAAACATATATATTATTTTCAAATTTTTTTTAGGGTAACTTATCCCTGGGGTACCAGCCTGAATTTTTTTCTGTAGCATATCTAGGGACTCACTTATGTTATATTTTTTTCCCAGTCTTGTCCGAAGATTACGCCATACTTAAAAAAAAATGCCGAAGTGTGCAGTGCCGTATGCATATTTTGTGGACAATTAACCTCTTGCAAGTAAAAAAGGCCAAACTGCAAAGTAAATATGGATACCTGAGTAGTGTATACATATTAGTGATTAGTGATTATGGAGATGGTGAATGTTGAAAGAGAAACCAATATAAAGCTACAACGCTGACAGTTAATTAGGTGATCAATAGAGTTGAACTCTCTTGCCCCGCAAAAATCAGTTTATAGCCGTAATGTTAAATATCATTAAGGACTATCAGAATAGAAAATAATGTATTTGAATTTTTTAATGCGTTTTTGGCACATCCTTTTTTTTTTTTTTTTTAACAGAGGGAAAAACCTTCAAAAGGTTCCCTGCACTGTTGTTCCAGTGTGCAGGGATATGTGGGATTTGACCGCACTAAAAAACCCCCTTCTTCTTACTCCGGAACCGTATCAAAACATTGCATCGGAGGTAGCGGCTGTATTTTCAGTTTTGGTTATGCCTATTTTCTTCTTTTTCTTTTTTCCGTAGAATGCAGCAGCACATGGTGTTGATAATCGCCCATTGTTCTTCATTGGCCATCATTATGTTTGTGATATTTTGACTTGTGATCGTTTGTCCGACAGCCCTCGCAGCTATGTCCCTGTCTTCGGCCCATCTAGGGCAGTGAAACAACGTATGCTCAGGTGAGTCCGTCATAGGACAGTGATCACAGGTGTCGTTCTCTCTCTTGCCAATTCTCTTAAGGTAGGTACCAAAGTTACCATGGCCGCTAAGGGCTTGCGTAAGATAATAATTAAGGTCGCCGTGCTTGCGGGTAAACCATACTCGTATGTCGGGGATGAGTTCGTGTGTCCATCTGCCTTCTGCCGCGTGGCTCCAACGTTCTTGCCAGCGTTCGACGAGACAGTTCCTATTGAAGGTCTTAGTCGCTCCGTCTGAAGAGTGGTTATAAGACCGTTCCTTGGCAAGCAAGTCGATGGGAGGTACAGATGTTAAGACCTGTAGGGCAACAGTGGAGACGGTGCGATAAGCGCAGCTGACGCGCAGTAGCATGGCACGTTGTGTCCTGAGCAGGCGATCTCGATTTCTGGCAGTTTTGAGTGTATTCTCCCAGGCTGGGGCGGCATATAAGAGGATCGATGTGGCCACCGAGTTCAAGAGTTTTCTAACGCTTGTTTTTGGTCCACCGATTCTTGGCATGAGCCTCCGGAGGGCCATAGTCGATTTCTCAGCTTTTTGTGTGGCGTACAGGACGTGTTCGTTCCACGTAAGTTTTTGGTCGATAACCACCCCCAGGTATTTAACAGCAGTCTTAGTGGTAACATCCTTACCAAGGATTTACCAAGGATATTAACTGTCATATCCCTAACGTGTTTACGACCAGTAAGTGCAATTGCCTCGGATTTCTCCGGAGCCATTTCCAGGTTGTGGGTCGTCATCCAGTTGTTGATATCTTCGATGGCCGCTGAAATCTTGGCAACAGCGCCCTCCTCTGTCTTGTCGACGACCACCACGATGAGGTCGTCCGCAAAGGTTAGTGATTATGGAGATGGTGAATGTTGAAAGAGAAACCAATATAAAGCTACAACGCTGACAGTTAATTAGGTGATCAATAGAGTTGAACTCTCTTGCCCCGCAAAAATCAGTTTATAGCCGTAACTAACCGTACTAACGTACTAACCGGCAGTCGTTGGTGATGTTGGGGGTGTCCATCTCGAGAATGCCATCGTATAGGACATTCCACAGGAGTGGTCCAAGGACCGACCCCTGCGGGACCCCACACGTGACATTCCTAGTATCACCATCCACCAGGAGGCATCTGTCGGTGAAGTAGCTCTTCACCAACTGCACAAGGTACATAGGCACCCCTCTGCGCGTCAACGTCTCAACAATGGGCCTCCAAGGAGCCGTATTAAAGGCATTCTTGACGTCTAATGTGACCGCCAGGCAGATCTCCCTCTGCCGCCAGTTGCCTGTGTTCGCGGAGCGTACAATGCGCATGACCTCCTGGACGGCGTCCACCGTAGACCTGCCTTCTCTGAAGCCATACTGGCTATCAGAGAGGCCCCCTCTCGTGTCGAGTTCCTCCGTCAGTCTCGATGTAATTATTCGTTCCAGCAACTTAGCACTGGTGTCAATCAGGCAAATTGGTCGGGGTGCCGTGCCCAGCGGCTTGCCTGGCTTAGGAACGAGCACAAGTTTGGCTTGTTTCCATTTCGGAGGTATGATTCCGGTTGTGATGATGTCATTGTAGACTTCGGTGAATATTTGGGTATGTTGGCTTGCCGCCAATTTGACTACTTCGGGTGGTATACCATCAGGTCCAGGCGCCTTGTTGGGTTTAAGCCTGGCGGCACCTGTTAAAACCTCATCAGTAGTGACTGGGGGTGGTGGGAGCTCCCATTGTTCTGTTTCCCATATCGTCTCCTCCCGTTGCGGGAAAAGTTGGTCTACCAGTTCTAGCTTGCGGTCCGTACTCAGAGACAGGTGGTTGCGAACACCTGTCCTCTTACAGACGATGCGGTAGCCATCGCCCCATGCGTCGTTATCGACATTGTCGATAATTTCTTCCCAGCATCTGCGCTTAGACGATTTAATGCTGGCCCTTAGCCCACTTCTAGCTTCTCGGTAGGCCATATAGCTTATGTCGAGAGCTATAAGGTCATCTGGGCGAGTGGTTTTTAATCTTGTCCACTCTCTTTTCTTCTTAAGGCAATTGCTTCTAAGCGCAGCAATCTCCTGGTTCCACCAGTATACTGGTCTACCGCGTGGGTGCCCCGCCGCCGGTAGAGTGGCCTTGCAAACATTCGTCAACACCTCGATAGTGCCATCGACGCTCGCTTCTTGGAGTTGTCCAAACTCTTGGTGAAGTTTTTCGGTGACCGCACCCTCCCTGTCTGGGTTATAGCGCCATTTTGGTGTGGTAGTGGCTGGGCCCTGTGTGGAGCTGTTGTGCGGTACCTCCTCAAGGAGGTCAAATGCAATCATAAGATGATCGCTCAGTGTCTCGTCCTCTAAGACACGCCAGTTTCTGATAAGCTCAGACAGTTCCGCAGACGCGAATGTCACATCGATGACACTCTCCTGGTTACCTCTCCTAAACGTGGCCTCGGTTCCGTGGTTTGCCACGATGTAGTCGTGTGCTGCCAGCCATTCTGCGAGCATGAGTCACGTGTCACGCACGGCCGATCCCCAGAGGGGATTCTTTGCATTAAAGTCACCAGTAACAACAACTCCACGGGTGTTGCCTAGCGATCGTATAGAATCCGAGAGTTCAACCAGGAAATTCTCGAACTCCACTAGCTCGCAGTTGGGCGTCTTGTAGCATGAGAAGACACCCACGCCTTCAACAGTGCACCATGCGATGCCGTTGCCACTGCCTGCGTCGTGAGCATTTCTGTCATACACTCTGATCGCCGTATCCAGAAGTTTGTCTTTTAGCCAGGTATTCTTACTACTCACGTGCCTTTTGTTGGGTTCAGTGACCAGGAGGATGTGGGCGCTGTAGGCCTCTCTTGCATGGTATAGCATATCGTGTGCTCCCCAGCTCCTATTCAGGTTTACCTGCAGAACGCAGGTCGACTTGAACATCCGGGTGTTTATGAGATTGTGCGCCATCGCTGGTGGTCTCTCTGGCCTCTCGAAAGGGACTATCCCTCGCTCTAGCTAGTGCTAGTGCCCTACGGAAGGCTGGACATCTACCAGCACCGGCCTTGTGGCCCTGCTCCGAGCAGATGGGACATCGCTCGGAGTTAGGGCAGGCTTTGGTGGTATGCCCCTCCTCGCCACACTTAAAGCAGAGCTTAGATCTATCTGGACCCTTGCAGTCCGCTGCCGTATGGTCATATGCCCAGCATTTGCTGCATCTGTCGATGTCGAGCCTTCTTTCGACCGAGCATTTTACGAGCCCAACCCTGATATCTTTGCATGCAAGCAGTGTTGCCGCATCACCTTTGTTAATCCGCAACGTAATCGCTTGTGTATTTCTGGCGTTTGCGCGCATCTCGCTAAGCTTGTAGTTTTTACTATCAAGGCTACCTAACTTCTTCTCGATGGCCGCAGTCACTTCCGTTTTGTCAGTGGCCGCGTCCATGCCTCTGATGTGGAGCGTCTCCATATTGTCATTTACGCCGACAGCATGGAGGCTAATGTTGTCTTCAGGGTCCATGATTGCCTTCTGGATCTCTGCTAGTGCGTCGGTGTTTTTGTCGAGCGTTATTAGTAACTTGCCCTCCTTGGTGCTCTTAATGCCTCTGATGCTTTCAGAGGCAGAGCTACCTTGTATGGACCCCTTGACCTTGCTCAGTACTTCTTTATAACCTTTGCCTTGCTGCTCAACTATGAGTGCATAAGTATTCCTACTTTTTGTCTTGCCTTTGTTTGTCTTGGCTTGTTTTGGAATTTGTTTGGCAGTGTAGATCGCTACCTTAGTTCTGGATTTTTGGAAGATGGTTTCTACTAGCTTCCGAAATCTATTTGTCTCCAGGCAGTTTATGCGATGTAACGCCACCCAGTCGTCGTTGGCGGTTTCCGCTCTGACCCTTCCTATTTTGGCCCAGGCATCCTCCACAGTTCCGTCGAGTACCACCCTAATAATCCTCCTTCTGACATGCTGTTGTTGGGAGCGTATCCTCGTCATTTGTTCCACGACCTCAAATTCTTCAGTGATGGTGGACAGATCCGGAAATCTATCCCTGTAACTTCTTTGGATGCCCTTTTCCATCGTAGGGTCTTCGGGCTCGACAAGTACCACTTTTACGGTTGAGTCATTGGTATCGAGGGGGTTGCCCACAGTTACCTCGGTATTCCTAAATATGGTTTCATCCCAAGTCTTTGTCTCAGCCGTTCTCCAGTCGTCCAGCGTAACTATCCCCTCCAGGGAAGATAGTGTTGATTTATTGCCATGCCACGGGTTTGTCTGTGTAGCTACTTCGCATGTCATAGGTCTAGCCATGACGAGTTCTGAGATCGCATCTGTTTGGGTGTCAGTTTCATAGCTGGCTGTCTCTACAGCTTGCCATTTACGCTTTTCGACCCAGTCTTTAATGGCTGTTCCGCCAAGGGTGTCGACTCCTTTCTTCAGTTTTACTGCTACGTCTTTGATCTCTCTCTTGGTGTTAGGATTTTCAGCGATTTTCTTGTCGAGGTAGATACTACATTTAGTAATCATTTCAATGGCTTCCGCCAGCACAAATGCCACAGGGTCTTCTAGTTTGTTAGTCCACTCTGATGCCAATGGCGACCCAATGGAAGTGTCGAAGATTTTCCTTTTTTTGGCGTTCAAAGAGTTACACCTTCTCAGTGGGCTGATAATATTCAATCTACTGTGTCTCGGTTCCGTGGTGCTCGTCCCATTGTCCGTAGGCACGATAGTCTTGCTGCTATCAACAGTCAGAGTCTTGCCTCCTGCGGCTACAGGTTCCTTGACCGTTTCTGTATTCTGTATGTTGGCTGCAGACCTACTGCTCGTAGGGCTGTGCTGTAGGGAGCTCCTACGCATGAAGACCTCACTCTCGTCTAAATTATTTATGTCCAAATCCTTGCCAATGAGCGCATTATTCGTTGTATTTATCCCATCCGGTGTATTTTTAAGTTTATTGATATCCATAGAAGTCTCACGTAATGGGTCAAAGGAACGGTCGACCCCTGGGTTACGCCCATTCCAGGGGCAAGACTACATACTGCGGAGGTCGCCCGGTATCCGCAGGTTTTTTCGACTTCGCTGTCGGTTGTATTATAGAGGTTATCTCCTCGCGAGCCGGCCGGTAAAGGCAAGCTCCCCGGTCACGGTTACCGCACAACATTCCCCTGCGATGCCATTTTTTTTTTTTTTTTCCACAGGAGTCGTTGAAGATTTTGGCACACCCTAATACGCATGTTCTTAAAGTAATTGTAATTAAAAAAAGTAATTGTAATTGGCAAAAGTAATTGTACTTATAGAAGTAATTTGTAATTAGATAGTTCAAATAATATAATTACAAATTACAATTCCTATAACAATTTTCCTGCAATTACAATTCCAAATTACTTTAATAAAAAAAAGTACTTAGGTAAATACAATTACAACTACACGAAGAAAAAAAAAAGAATTGTAATTGCTAATCACTTTTTCACCAGGAATTACCCAGCTCTGACAGCCAGCCCCCCAAGCAATATCGAAAGCCCACCACGTCAAAAAAGACAAAATAAAAAAAACATTACGATAAACGTAGTAGGGAAACTGTAACAGAGTATTGAAAGGGTGACAAAGCAATTAAGAGTAACGAAGATAAACACTGGTCCAAAGCTGTCGTTTTCTAAAAAGCTAATGAACCTAGATCTTATTGGATAAGGAAAGAAGGTAATAATCGAATAGTTAGACGTAATTCAAGTCAAATGAAATTATGTCATAAAACCAGATTACAATGATATAGTATTGGAACCCGAGTTGTATTTCAATCAACATGCAAGATACTCAAGTCGAAGATAAAGATCATGTAGATAATAGTATGGAAAGCAATGCTCTTAATGATATTCAAAATTTGTTTATCCCTGTACATAATAACGAGATAACAGCAGCTAAGGAAAGAAATACTGATTCGGCTACCTACAAGTGCACTAGATTTCGTTTTGGACGAGTTATCAAGCCAATCAAAAAACTTGATTTGTGAATCCTAAAAGGGGAGGTGTTTAGTATAAATTCGAAACGCACACTAAACATATTTAGGTTGGTAATTTTCGTCAGATATATATGAGCTGTATCAAAATTTCTTACGCTTAGAACTTAAGTTCATAAGTGTCTAAACAAAGTGTTTATACATTACTAGAAGGTTCTGCACAGCACATTACGAGCTAAATTTTTTTAAGTTGAATGCAAACATGCAGAAAAATCATGATTTTAACCCATAAAACACTCATAACCGTTAATTGTTTTCAAGATATTTTTTTGCACGCTTATTTCTCTGTGTTCAAAGCTCAAATGAATCCATTAAAGTTATTTTAAATGAGTTTTTTAATTGCTATTTTTTTTATTTTTTCGTTTTTTGAACTTCTCGCTACTACCCCCCTGCCATTAAAACTTCTTGCATGTGTACAGGGCAACTCTAGTTGAGGTTAACTTTCATTTTTTCTTGAAAGGTATAGTACACGCAAATTAGATTAAAAAACACTGAATATGAGAAATAATTTATAAAGTAATAATATTTGGGATGTGTACTCTAATAGGGTTAGAAATAGATTCCCGAAAAGTTCCCCCCCCCCCAATTTAACGTCTTTTTTTTTGCAAAAAACCACCCCCTACAGGGACTTAACACTGGTTTTTCACTTTTATCTTGTAAACCGTTCGTCGGAAGAGAAAAAAGTATAGGAAATAAAAAATTTGTCGTTAAATTCTGCATAAAAAATGTCCTATTAACCTTGTAGCTCATCCTCACCTATTTCGCGCTAATAGTTGGTGCGCAGAGGTAAAAATCGATCCTATTCCCAGTTTCACAGAGAATATATTAAAACCGGAGAAAAATGCTGAGGAATGAATTTATAGAGCGAAATTTTCTCTATAAGATGCATATATAGCGAGTTTTGACGCAAGTGATTTTTATGTATTTTCCATTTTTTTTCCACAAAGCTGTGTTTTTCGACTCCACGCAATTATATCAGAGGATAATCAGTACTGTTCACTCAAAAGAAGATTTGCAGTCATGTTTCAACTTTGAGCTTGCTTCAATTTCTCTTCCTCTCTTCGATGAGAAAGGATTAATGAGAAAAACTAAGAAATCGTCTCTGTATGATATTTTCAATGCTGTATGAGAGAGGCCAATAGACTTTTCCGATTGTGAGTTCATTGCTGATAGCGGCAATTTGATTTATCGTGTAGTACGGCCGAGCAGGGAACCTTTGAAGACGTTTATGCAGTCTAGGTTCACTTTATTGGTAACCATTACGGCCAAAAAGTGACTGTAGTGTTTGACGGATATGCTGACAATGCCTGCAGTACGAAGAGCATCGAAAGACAGCAGCGACTTTTGAAACGCATTTCACCAGAAATTATTTTCAATGAGAACACGCCACTGACTGAAATGCAAAATAAAATGATAAACAATCTCACAAACAAGGAATGGTTTATTTCGCGATTGGTGGAGAGATTTAAAAACGAAGGAATCAAAACAATTACTGCTGTAGACGACGCTGACGTACTCATCGTTCGAACCACCTTAAATGAATCTCATGAAAACGATACAGTGGCCATCGTCGGACAAGATATTTATCTTCTCGCATTGATTCTCGCTCTTGCACCTGAAGATAAATATATCCGTTTCTTAAGAGAGGTTCAGGGAAAAATAAAAATAAAGCTTACAGTTCTCGTAACTTGCAGTTCTCGGAAGTTTTAAAAAGCTTTAAAGCGACAGTTTTGTTTGTCCACGCGTTCAGAGGATGCGATACTACTTCAGCTTTGTTTGGTAAAGGAAAAGTGTAAACGGTGGATTGCGTCAATAAAAGAGGCTGTCCGAATATTCAACAACCGTAGCTCAACGAAAAAAGAAATTACAAGTGGTGGAGAGCAATTCGCGCTAGCGGTATACAAAGCCCCCCAAAAAGAGACATCTTTGAATCATCAAAGATTCATTATCTTCAATAAGTTAGTCGATCAATCTAGTACTGCCGGGATTCCACTAAGACTGCCACCAACATCTGAGGCATTACGTCAATATTCTTACAGAGTATTTCTCCAAATTCATGTTTGGCGAGGAGAAAACTTGGAACCAACGGAATGGGGTTGAAAGAAAGTAGGCAACATTTTAGCAGCCATTTATACCACCGAGTATGGAGTATGGAATTAGCAGGAGGGTGGTCAAAAACCACAGCACTTAGGCCCCATTGGACCCCTTGTATATTACAAGTGCAGAGAGTTGCCTGCCTAAGCATAACAGGAGCTATGCGAACAACGCCAACGAGAGCAATGGAGGTAATGCTGTGTTTGCCTTGTACATCCTCCCTCTAGGCAGACACTCGCCTAGGCCTCCAACCAACCTATTCTTTCGAAGTAGGTGGTGATGTTTCCTAGGGGCATCTCCCTTACATTGGCCAAGGTAGGCCAACGCTCTCCCAAGATGGATTCTCTAATTGATGAGACGGCTGAACAGTCACAGAGTACGTGTTGAACCGTCTCATCTTCTTGTTCACAACCTCTGCAAAGAGGTGTTTCGCTTAATCTCATATTGTATAGATGTTTCCTTAGCGGACAGTGTCCAGTCTGGATTCCTGTTATAAAACGTAGATTCCTTCTGGTCATTGCCAGGTAGTCCATTGCTGTTTTCTTGTTGGGATACGTGAGTAGTTCCCTAGCAAGCTGACAGCTGCTTGTTTCATCCCACAGCTTCTTAAATTCGTTGTGGGTGTTCTCCTTAATTAATTGTATTATCGCCGTAATCGGTAACAGACTGGCCGGGCCTGGTCCAAAAATAAGTTGGCCTGCTGCCTTCTTGGCCAGTTTGTCGGTTTTTTTGTTGCCACTGCACTGTGCGTGTCCTTTCACCCAGCATACCGAGATGTTCGTACTGGAGGCACCCACAAGTGCTTGATGACATTCCCATACTGCTCCTGTGGTTATTTTGTAACTTCTCAGGGCTAGTAGTGATTGTCTACAGTCTGTGTAGATCCTGATTGTTTTGCCCGTAGTTTGTTTGCGGACAATCTCTTTTGAGGCTATGGTTATGCCCGCCAGTTCAGTTTGTACTATGCTGGCTCGCTCATCCATAGTCCATTTATATTGGATTTGCAGGCTTCTGGAATATATTCCACATCCTGCCCCCTCCTTCTTCCTTGATCCGTCTGTGAAAATGTTAATCACACCTTCACCAGCGGTCTCGTTTTCACTGTTTGTCTGTATCGTGTAGAGTCTATCAAAGACAAATCGGGGAGAGATACCATCTGTGCATGCCTGTAGAAGAGGCGTCTTCCTGACAGCCTCGTTCCACAGGCGACTTCTGGTCTCCGCACAGCCTACATTTGGTTGTAGGCCAACGGACTTGAGGCGTGCCATTGTTATTAAGGCCACTTCTCCTAGATGTAAATCCAGTGGTGGCAAACACAGCATTACCTCCATTGCTCTCGTTGGCGTTGTTCGCATAGCTCCTGTTATGCTTAGGCAGGCAACTCTCTGCACTTGTAATATAAACACAAGACAAATTTTTTTCGTACACTCAAAAAAATATACCAATAATACTTCTGCAGATCAGCGCGCCGCGTGATTTTATTTTATTTGCTCAAGACGAATATCGCATGTTCCCAATGTCTCATAACTCTGAAACGTATAACTGTATCAAATAATTGGAGAATTCGAGTCCATATCTGCAAGCCGAGCGAGAGCAAATGCTGTCGTCACTGATAAACAAGATTACTAAAGGAACAAGGAACTGCCTAAAGAACATGTTGCCGTATATTTACGTCACAAAAGGGCTAGATTCGCTAAATTTGCTTAAGTATGAATAATGAACATGTATGATGTATTTTGGCCATCATTTGTCGTTTAAATTAAAACCATAATTATTTTTAGGTTGTACTCTATTTGAGACTTTGGTTTTACGGCCGCCCTTAATAACGGCCGCCCTTAATATCGGCCGCCCGCGTGCCGTGCACGCCTTGCACGCCTGCTTAAAACAGGCATGTCAACAACTTACCAATGGAAGTTAGAAATTGCCAAAGTCTTTATACAATCAAATCATAGTTACTTCTTCTTATATCTACATGTCATTCATAAATCTCCATATATATCCGTTTTATTTTTTGTCTGGAGTATGTTTCTATATTGTGCTATATTATTTTGGAATATTTTTTTTATTAATATATTATGTACATTTAAATAAACGTATGAAATATTGCTATATCTTTATGGTCACTAGTTTATTCATTGTCATAATTCATCCGAGTTGTATTCTTGTATTTTTTATTATTTTTCTTATATGTTTATTTTACAGCTTTTGTAATGTTTGCACATTAGGAATTTTTCTATTATTATTATAATACAAAAAAAAAGAATTAAAAAAGAAAAATCTACTTACTATGAGTTTTTCAATGTCATTTGTTGGACCACTTGGAGCAATTTTCTTCGTAATAGATGTAATTGCACCTCGCAAAAATTCAATCTTCTGATCAGCAATTTGAAGTTCTTCATAGTTTAATATTTCACTCTTTTCAGCTCTGCAAAAATGTAAAATAAATTATAATAATGAATTCGAGCCATATATTTTTAATATGAGCAGGGGGGAAAATTTAAGGTTTTTATAAATCTTTCAATTTTCTGTTTTTTAAATATTGTTCTTTTGTATACAGTTTCAGAAGTTAAAGATAATAAACCAGACAAGACAATTGATCTTTATTGGGTAGGTATCCAAAAATACAATATACATATAATAAACAATAATTGTGGATATATTCTATTTTCTATTTACATAAAAATAAAAAACTCTATTACAACATAGAAGTTCAAAACAATTTATTAGAACTACAGAAAATCAACAGACAGTTTAAGTTTCGTTAGTGAGACAAATGCAATTAAGAACATTCAGGGTGTTTTGATACAACTCAATAATCTTATGTTTAAATTCTGGAACAGGACTTGAATCTTTTATAAAGTTAGGGAGTTTATTATATTCATCCAAACTTTTATGTAACAGATTTCATGGTGTTAGAAAAGTTTGCCCTAGTTACATAAATTATCATTTGCAAAGAGGACGGTCCTCTAAAATGTTGGGCTGATGTCACCAAAGAGCTCAGGGGAAAGAGCTTTAATGAGGCTGTGCGCCTAACAGGCAACAGTTAGAGAAGGCTCTTCAGCAAGCGGGGGCCAAATAAAATAATTTTCATGAATCCCAAGACGTCTGGCAAGACATGAATAAGAAGACCAATTGCTTGCTGAATAATTATGACTCTGGAAATTATAGAACAATAACAATGTCGAACAATATATCACAAAATGACATTCACTCCAGTAGATTATAGATTGATTCTTTCAGCCCTACTTCACATCGACCTGAAAAGATCTTTTGTGAATCACTCCAGTATGTTTAACATCATGGAAATACAGATATATCTGATACATTTAAAAAAATTTCACATGCAGTCAAGGGCGGATCCAGGAGGGGCACCAGGGGCAATTGCCCCCCCCCCCCACCGAGGGCCCCGAGAAGAATAAGATCTAATATTATTTATTATTGAATACTGAAAATGTCGATATAATTATTGATCGTACAACCGCAGTGCCCCCCTGTAACCTTTCTGGATCCGCCCTTGCATGTAGTGATTTTGCAGTTTTTATAGTGTTGATATTTTATGATCTTAAAAGAGTATATTAAACTGACAGAATAGTCAAAATGTGGTAATAGTCTGGAATCTAGCTTCTCAAAGGATGCTCCTAAAATGTCAGGGTGTGCACTCGAGATATAATTTTGGCAAAATATGCACTTTATAATAATAATAATAATAATAATAAGGGAGGAATCTGGGATGACTTCGCACATCCAAATATAGAGGGCACCATTCTGTCTTCAATTGCAAAAAGGCGTTTGTTTCCGAAAATGTTTGTATTATTGAAAATTCATTGATTTTATGTGTACACCGCATTTACAAGGTTATTTAATATTTCTTAATAATTTTCAAACCAGTGGAAAGCTTATTCTTTCTAGATTCAGGTACTGCCCAATTATTCTTGAAATTATTAACAAATGCTATTGAAATTGTTTAAATAAAAATGCAGTGTAAATTTCAGCATTGAGGTATTTTTAAAAGTATTGCATACTTCCGGGATATGAAATCTGCAAAAAAGAATGAAGCAATTTTTAGTGAAAGAATTATCTGCATTACTTTATCGTTATAAAAGAGATTATTATTTTTGCACAGCACTCTGTTGTTTCCGTTACCATTTTGAGTTTGTAACTGCATGTCTCGCATGCTCTAGCCAATAGGGAACTTGCCCAAAAAATAAAATTGAATTAAAATACTCAAAATCGTAAACTAACATCATTAAAAACCTTATAAACAAAAAATTTAAAAAAAAAAATCCTCCAGAAATATAAGCAATTAAAATCTGCCGGATTTTACCCACTCCTGAAACGTGACGTCAGAGGGTGAAAGTTGGATGAAGGCGTCAAGCGACACCGATTCTGCTTTCGCATGCTCATTTGTCAGAAACAACTAGCAGTGAACACAATCTAACCTAAAATTCGTTGGAAACACATCTTCAATATTCTGAAATGTCACAAAATGTCACTTTTGATTCGTTCGTGCCGAGCCGAATTTTCGAATTTCGCCGTGCAATTTACGATCAGGTTTATCTGGAAGACTTTCTCTTTACGTCGCGACATCGTACGGTCGTCCCAATGGTGTTTTTCGAAAAATATGAACGTGTCAATATTGCATGTTTTTGCAATTTTTTCGGCTCCGAAATGTAAGCTGTTTTTTGCTATTTTTCGCAGATATCTCCGAAACGGTGGGAGTTAGCTCGAAATAAAAAATAAGGTCAAACGAGTATTTTCTACTTTTGCTATCACCAGACTTTTGATTTTTTTTTTCGTTTCGGAGACAGAAATGTCGGCCACGTACGGCAAAAATCGCAAATTTTGAGCTTCTACAGTTGGCAACTTTTTAATTTTGGCTCCTACGCCAAAACACTACTTTAGCTAATTTAAACATAATTAAATTTGCTAAAACTCGTTTTTTTATTTTTTTAATTCCGACAAAAATTAAGGAATTAGAGGAGGCGGGATTTGGGACTTTTTTTTTTCTCGGTAAAATTTCTCCATTTTGTCACCGTAATTAATCGGTAATTAACTGAAATCGATCTCATTTACGATGTTCACTTAATATCATGTCCTATTTTGACGCTCCGTTAATCTCGGACCTTCGAAACAAAGGCTTGAGAAAAAATATTTTTTTAAGATTTACATACACTCTATAGGAAAACGTGTAATTTCCTACATTTCCTCGAATATCTCGATAATTATCGGTTTTTTCGAAAAATTTGTAGACAGCTTATGTAAAGAGAATTAATTGAGCTTTCCAACACTTTTTTTAATTTTTCCTCTAACATAAAAAACAAGACTTATGACCGAATATGCGGACGTCTCAAAGCCAACCGCCGCCCGGTTTATTAATTAGGGTGAATGGCTAAAGTACGCCATCTGTTAATACCACGCGAGACTAGTTTTCACCCGGTGACGTCACAGTGCTTTTAGTGAGGAGTGGCGAGGATTTCAACTTTAATTATTTATTGCAAAGTAAGTACAGCAATTTAAGAGCTGATATTCGGTGTGGCGTGTTTTTATACATAAATACACACTTTAATGAAATTTAAAAAAAAATGGGCAAGTTCCCCATTAGTGACTTGCACCACAATATACTGTGATGCAAAACATTTACAAAATGTTTTTAATGTTTATTACTTATGTGTAAATATTACATTTGTTACTGTAAAAAAAAAAGAAATTTATTTATTTTTTTTTTATTTATTTATTCATATAAACGGGCGAACCAATTAGTACAGACAATGAGTAATAATGATGAAAGAAGAGTGACAACAATAAAATGACAAGGATAGACTAACATATAGCTAAAATACATGGTAGATTGGTAGATATACATGAATGATAAAACAGAGTTAAACACTAATAAAAATTTACACTAATAAAAACTTAATACTAAAGTGAATGGTAATAATTTAATGACTAGATTGATGAAGTTGATGTTTAAAAATTCTAAGATTTGCACTGAAAAAAATCAATATTTTCGAACTGGTTCGCTAACCGAAGTATACGCGGTAAACAAGAATTATATGCATAATTTGTCCTGAAGAAGGGCACGAAAAAAGTAATATTTTGTCACGCATACTTAATAGTATATTATTCAACGAGAATAGCTACTTTACACAATAGTACACCTTAACCGGGAAAGGAGCACCTAGTATGAGCACGTTATCAGTGTGAGTGACAAGATCCTATTGGAATTTAAATTTGCAGGGGGTCTAATTCAAAATAATTTTTATAAGGGCTTATCAAATCAATGTTGCTCAATGACATGAGCTGCTTGACACCATTGACAGTTAAATTCATGGCTATGCTCCTTTCCCGACTAATGTATAAAATACTATACTTTTTTCTAACTACTCATCGCTTGAATCATTATTTTAACAAACTTGTGCAAATTAGTAAGAAAAACCTAATAGCAATTTTAAAATTCAAAGAAATCTAGATGTCCATGGCATATATTGATATTTGCATGACAGATGGAATTGAGTCATGACATTTTGAACTTTAAATTGTCTTTTATGATTGCTCCACAACTGTTGAATAATGAAAATGAACTCTTGTGATTGGTTCTAGCCCATCGAGTAATCAATTATTACCCACGGCTAGATAGATAGATAGATAGATAGATAGATAGATAGATAGACAGATAGATAGATAGAATTTATTGGTTTAAAAACCTAAGAACAAGGTATAAAACAAGTCAAATACAAATTTAGCAAACTACATGGGTTTGTAAGATATATTAAAAATACATTTTTAAAGAGATAAATACATACAATACTATAAAATTCAACATTGAACACTAATGACAATAACAATGATAAACAATGCAGTTATCCATAATAAAATTTATACAGAGAAGTTCTCATAAGAAGAACTCGTCTAAGTTATAATATAGTCCATTCCTTAGATAATTTTTTAATGACTTTTTGAATCTGAAATAGGTAGGTTGCTCCTTTATGTAAGTTGGAATTTTGTTAAAGATTCTAATACCATTACTTAAGGGTCCTTTTAGGGTTATATTTAGAGAATTTTGAGGTGTGCACAGAGAAGCGCCATTTCTTGTGTCGTACATGTGTAAGTCCCTGTGACATTGAAAGTGATGTTTATTTTTAAAAATATAGCATGCAACTTCTAGAATATACAGAGGAAGAATATTGAGATGTGAGAATAATTGCCTACATGAGTCGCTTTGACTTTTATTTAGCATAGTTCGTATGCATCTTTTTTGGGCTGAAAATAATTTTTTTGCTGCTGGAGAGGCTCCCCACAATATAATTCCGTACAGGGGACTAGATTGCAGCTCAGCGAAATAGAAGTTTTTTAATACTTCAGTGTTGAGTAAAGAACGTATACACCTTATTTGATAAACTTTCGTGTTCAATTTTTTAACAATAAAATCTATATGACTGGTCCATTCAAGAGTGTCCGTTATTGTTACACCTAAAAATTTCACAGTGCTACTTCTCTCTATGTTCGTTTCACCTATGCTTATGTCGATGTTTAGTACTTGTTTTTGTCTGGTATGAAACAATAAGTATTCGGTCTTGCTTGAATTTAAGTATAATAAGTTTATCGAGAACCACTGTTCTATTTTTTTCATTAAGTTATTACAAGCTTCTTGGTTGGATTCATGGGATTCTCTTGAAATTAATATTGACAGATCGTCTGCGTACATCGTTATTTTATAATCGGATAAGTGTTTTGCAATATCAGCAACATAGAGAGAGAATAGCACAGGTGCAAGAATACTTCCTTGAGGTACTCCTACTTCTACATTCAGAGTATCAGAGCAATACCTACTGCTACTTCCATCCCCTTCATTGTGAGATATCTCAATATATTGTTTTCTATTTGTGAGATAGGATTTAAACCAGTTGTGTGCACTGCCTCTTATGCCCAGCACCCACAGCTTGTGGAGTAACCGAGGGTGTGGGACGCAGTCGAAGGCTTTGCTAAGATCGCAATAGACACCAACTGGACACCTTCTTTTGTCTAATTCATCAAGGATATACATGTAAAATTCTGTAGTGGCTGTTGTTGATTTGTTTCTGCTAAATCCATGTTGTTCGTTAGGTATTAGGCCGAATCTCACAATAAAGGAGTCGAGTCTTTCTAACATGCAGTATTCAAAAATTTTTGATATTGCTGACGTCAAGAAAATTGGTCTGTAGTTGTCTACGTGATTCTTTGAGTTCTTTTTGTGAACAGGTATTACTTTTGCAACTTTCAGGCCTTCTGGAAATGTTCCACATTCAAATGAGAAGTTTATGACATGGGTTATTGGTGCTAGTAGTTCATTGCAAAATTCTTTTATAATATTGGTTGGTAGATCGTCAGGTCCGGTATTAGATTTATTTTTTAATTTTGAAAAAATTTTTCCTCCGAGAAAGGGAGAAGTATCATACTCTGTGGATTACTAACTAGAGGGTCAGTATAATGATTGACATGTACTGGGCTTATATTTTGTAGCACAGATTTTGATGCATTAATAAAAAAATTATTGAAAATGTTTGCTATTTGAGCAAGTAAGTGTATTGTTTCACCATTAAGCGATATTTCTAAATTGGATAAGGTAGGGTTATTTTTATTTCTTAGTTTGTTGATAATTGCCCATGTGGACTTACTCTTGTTGGAGGAGTTTTGAATAATTTTTTCAAAGTGTTTTTGTCTATTGTTTTCAACTAGATTTTTGTGCTTACGTTTTCGTTCTTTATATATAGGTTGGAGGTTTGGGTAGAGTTTTTGTAGTTCATGTAGATCCTTCAGTTGGGTACTTGAAGATTTGACTTCGTCAGAGATCCACGTTTTTTCAATGGACTTACGAAGTTTTTTTTTAAAGAGAAAGCTCTGTTGAAGTGACTCAATAAAGTACCTACAAACGCTTCATATTTGTTGTTTATGTCATTTACATCATACACGTTCTTCCACGTTTCATTTTTGAGAAGTTGTTCAAACAGTTTTTTATTATTTTTGTTATATATTCTACAGAACTTGAAGTTTTTCTTGGTTAAATGTGGATGTAGGAACCCCGTGTCATCTGGCACTATAATCATCCTATGATCAGACAAATGAGTGTCAGACACATACGCCCTAGCATCCACATTTACAAATATATTGTCAATTTTTGTGTTGATATGTGATGTATTATGGGTGTTTTCATGCACGATACTATGTAGCTCAAATTGAGCCATTATATTAG
Source organism: Rutpela maculata (assembly GCA_936432065.2). Lineage (NCBI taxonomy): Eukaryota > Metazoa > Arthropoda > Insecta > Coleoptera > Cerambycidae > Rutpela > Rutpela maculata. Next base: position 134,353,406 of record OW386286.2, on the reverse strand, counting down.
TAATCTCCTCACTTTCCGGAGAGGAAATGTTAAAATTAATATTGAAATCACCAGTAATCCATATATATGAATCTATTGTGAAAATATTATTGAGTAGTTGCTGGATTTTGTCGAGGAATACCTGAAAGTTGCCTGTTGGGAACTATATATAGTTATTATTTTATGCCAAACATCGTTAATTTTACTCTCACAGACACAGAATTCAAAATCTTTTTCTGCATATAGTTCATTGAAATCAACTGGATTTACTTCAAGGCCCTTTATTGCCCATATTGCTGTGCCTCCACCTCGATGTAGCGATCGACTAGAATGACTAATCAAACGGTAGCCTTCTAAAGACACACTACCTATCTCAGATTCACGAAGCCATGACTCTGAGATACATACAAATGCAGGCTTGTTTATTTTATTAAGTTCAATTTCTAGAATGTTTAGCTTCTTATTGATGCTCTGTATGTTCAGATACATTATAAAATTTAAGCCGCTGTTATGTGGTATTTATAAAAAATCATCTTGCGGATTTTCTATTTTCCTATTGTACTCGTGATACCGTTTGAAGTCGAACCTCTTGAAACCCACTCCTCTGGGCCAGAAGCTGGGGTTGTAGAAATTATCTTTGTGATCGAATTCGGCACCCACCATAAAACACTTTCGCCTCTTATTTTCAGTGCTCAATTCTTTGACGATTACTTCTTCATTGTCTTCTGTTTTGTTTAACTTCTTTTTTATATAGTTTTGGATATGTGTGTCTGTCACATGTCGCTTCACTCTGTAGAGATATATCCACACTTTGGGTTTTACACCAGTAAATTCTTCATCATTCCCGGCTTCGGCATTGCCTATTACTTTTTGTCTAGATTCTTTTTGTTTGTGTTTGTTTTTTTTTTTTTCTTTCGACTAGGATGAAGTCATCACTAGTTGCCTCATCATTGTTTGTTTGTGCTTTGTGAACGTGAACCCCTTCAGCTTCCTGAGGTTTTGGATCTGGACGCACTTGCATGGAAGAAGAAGATCTATTTATATTTTTATCATTATTAGTGACTACATTCAGACCTGTTTGCCTTGGTATTGACAGTTCACTATTTAAGTTTTTTTTGTCCAGTGTGTTTTTATGTTGAAATTGTGTAGGTTTTTTGTTTGCTTCTGTTAAATTCCTTACTTTCTCTTCAAGGAGGTGTTTATTTTCTAATAAGATTATATATTTATCTTCTTGTTCTTTGATGAGCCTTTTCAATAAATAATTTTCATATTTTAACCATTCTGGGTTATCCTTATTGGTTGTATCTTCTTTTTGATCAGATACCTTGCTTTCACTGCTGTCATTCAAGGTACAACAGATGATTCGATGATTTTGTAGTTTTTCCTTTCCACACAGCTTCTGTGAAAAACATTTCCACAACGGATGCAAACTGCAGCTTTTGTGGTTTTCTTTGTGAATAATGAGCCTCTTTACGTGTTCAAAAACGTATCTATAATAAATCAATTATTCAATAGTCGTAGAAAAACTAAATTAATACTAATAATTTACTCTCATAATAACAAACTATTACACATTATAACCCAGCTTTGTTACAACTAAAAGTAACGTTGTAACGGGTATTTAGTACTTTTCGGGGCGAACCCTGTCCTTTTATATACCTTGCCTTGTTCTGTACTTGGGGGCCAAAAGCATTCCTTCATTGTGTAGGTAGGAGGGATATAACGCAGTATAATTATATCTTTATTATATGGAATTTGATTCGATTGATTTATGGAGGTAACAGTTACCCTATTATTGTACCTTGAAAGATGTGTTTGACTCCCTTATTGCACTTCAGAAGTTTAATTGTTAATTGGCCTTGACTCACACTGCAAAAATTAATTTGTTAATAAACTGCTGGCGTATTTGCGCTAAACAGGGTAAACCGGTAATAAAATCCTTTTCTCAGTTCTGTAAAATGTGGGCAGATGTAATGTCATGATTATTTTCAATTACCACTTACTTGCATTAGAGTCATAAATTTCTCAGTTAACACTTGGTCACGTCAATACTCGGGCAGAAACAGCCATATAAGAACTAGTAATCAAAATAATAACTCTTTTTTACACTCAAGACTATCCCTAAACCTATTTGTGACTTAAAGGAGGAGAGTATCCCAAATCCAATTCGTTATATAGAAGAAGGTGTTCATACTAGTTATGACGGAGCCACGTTAGGTGATCTTTTGAATATATTTTACATTAACATTCAATGTATTACCAACAAAGTCAATGAACTGGAAGCCGTCTTAGCGGACAAAAACTTTAACTTGTTGTGTATTAGCGAGAGTTGGTTAAAACCAAGGGAAATCGAAAGTTTTAGCTTATTAGGTTTTAAAGTGGCAGGTTCCTATTGTAGAATTAATCACATTCATGGTGGTGTAATGATTCTTAAGAAAGAGAATATACAAACTAATGTAATAGAAAATGTAAACAACTTGTCAGTTGATCTACACTTTGAGGTATCTGCTGTCAAATTATATAGTAGCAATATCTTTTTGCTTGCTCTGTATAGATCTCCAAATGGAGATATAAACGTATTCTTGGACTTACTAGAAAAGGCGCTTTTGATGATCAACAGTAAAAATATGATAGTATTAACGGGTGATTTTAATGTCAAATTCGGCACAGATGATAAGAATGCAACATTATTGTGTGATTTTCTAGCAACACATGGTTTCAGGTCTACAGTCAATGGAAAAACCCACGGGAATAATTGTCTTGACAATATCTTTTTAAATTTCAATGAACATACCTCAAACACAACTATAGTCAAAGCCGGCCTCTCTGACCATCATGGCCTCTCATTAGAACTTCCTAACTGCAGCGAAGTTTCAATGCCTGAAACCATAGTTGTTAGGACAATCAATGATTTGGGTAAATTCAAGTTTTTTGAAGCCGTATCCCAGATAAACTGGGATTTTGTTAATGATAATTGCAGTGCTGATAAAAAATTTGATACATTTTTGGGTCTATTATCGGATGCGTTTAATAACTCGTTTCCTATACGCAAAATCAAAAAAACAAATAATAGTAATAGGCTTAAAAATAGTTGGTTTACGCATGACATAAGGGAAACTAGGGAACAGCTAGCACTGTTGAATGAAATGTATTCACTTAACCCTACTCAAGAGCTTAAAAATTATCGTAATAAATTCAGAAATACGTATAAAACTAAAATAAAAGAATCCAAAATTCAAGCTAATGACAATGTAATAAAAAATTCAGACTGTTCATCAAAAGAAATGTGGAAAATTATAAATAATAAAAGAAATGTGGCAAATACAAATAATTCTGTTAAAATCGATCCTGACTTAGCAAATGATTACTTTATAAACATTCCCTATGACCTTACAAAAAAGTTGCCCCAAAATAATATTAACCCAATTAACTATTTGGATAGTATTGACGTGGCAGGTCCCACTTTCTCTCTTACACCTGTTTCTTATATAGAGGTCAGGGAAATAATATGCTCTTTAAAGAACTCAGATAGCAAGGATATTTATGGTTTTAATGTTGATCTTATTAAGTATATTAAAGATCTTATTGTCATCCCCTTAACTAAACTATTAAATTTAGCTATCACAGAAGGAATATTTCCTAGCAGTCTAAAAAAAGCACTCATACTCCCTATTTATAAAAAAGGAAACCCCGAGGACATATCGAACTTTAGACCCATATCATTATTACCCATTTTTTCTAAAATATTCGAGAGAGCCCTGAAATCTAGAATTACAGCCTATTTTGAAACTAACAATCTGTTTGTAACCTCACAATATGGCTTTAGATCCAATAGGAGTACCATCGATGCAATATTGGATTTTACTGAGAAGGCCCTGGAATGTTTCGAAAAAGGAGAGTACCTGATGACCACATTTTGTGACCTTAGCAAAGCCTTTGACTGTGTCCAGCACGATCTATTAATTAGGAAGCTTAGGAAGTACAATTTTGACTTAAATAGTATTAAATTAATTAAATCCTACTTAGAAGGAAGAACACAAAAAGTTAAATGTGGCAATAATATATCCCAAGAAATGTACATAGACATAGGAGTGCCACAAGGGTCAGTTTTGGGTCCCTTACTCTTCCTAATCTATGTTAATGACTTATCAGTCAATGTACCACTCACTGATTTTATATTTTTTGCAGATGACACCACAATGTCTAATACAGGCAAAGTACTGAATGAGGTCATTGACGAGGGTCTTGTTGCACAGTCAAGGGCCGAGCAATGGTTTTCTCATAATAGGCTTAGTTTAAATATGTCTAAAACTCAAACAATGGTTCTATCCCTAAGATATAATAACTTTGATAATCCTGCATCTGTTAAATTTCTGGGAGTAACCATTGACCCCAATCTTAGTTGGAATTATCACGTTGATTCAGTGGCAGGGAAACTGTCTAGTAATATCTATCTGCTAAGACTATTAGGTGACTGTGTCTCTAAACCTATCCTAAAAACGGCTTATTATGCTCTATGCCACTCCGTGATGTCATATGCCATCTTGGCATGGGGTTATTCATCCTCATGGCACCGGATCTTCAGGCTACAGCGTAAAGCTGTGAGAATTATAGATGGAATTGGATACAGAGATGACTGTAAGATCTCCTTTGTCAATAATGGATTACTAACTTTTCCCTGTATGTTTATACTTGGATGTATATTGTATGTTAAGAATAATTTGGAAAAATTCTCTGCCCATAGTGACATACATAATTATAATACACGTAATAACAATATGTTAATTCCAAAATACTGCAGACTGTCGAAAAGCCAAAAAAACCTGAATTTCATTGCCTTAAAATTTTATAATGTGTTGCCCACTAAATATAAATTGTTGCCCTCTAGTCAGTTCAAGAATAATGTTAAGAGCCTTTTAATAAGAAAGGCATTTTATTCATATGAGGAGTATTTAAATTACACTTCTAACAATAGTGAGCCATAATTTGTTTTTGTTTTTTATTCGTAATTGTTCTTTATAAGTATTTCTTGTATATATTTATTTCTTTTATATGTATGTAGTCATGTTATTAATTCATTTGTCTATATTTTTATCTATGTTAAGTGACCAATGATATAAATATTATGTCATTACGTTGATCAATATTTTGATCATATATTATATACTATTTATTAAGACCTGTGTAAGTACTATGTACGTTAACATCAATAAATGTATCTATCTACCTATCTATCATGTTGGTTGTTTACGTTTGAAAGCAGGTTATCGGCCGAGGCACCGTCGGCACGGGTTGCCCACGTCATTGAGCGATGTATAGATTCTAATTACAAATTGTTTTTTAACACGGATCTTTAACGAACAAGGATTCGATTTCGGGTAAATCAGGGTTGGAAGGAACTAACGGCCATTTTCGAAGCTGTTGGGGCGCCGAGCAGATGGGCTGGATAAACCCTCCTAGTGAATTTGATAGTTGATATTTAAAGAGAAGGTCATTCTGCGAGAAGGTACGTTTAAATTTGTTTCGCCATGTAGGCGGGTTGTTAATTGTTTTTCGCTGCGGTAACGATAACAATATTTCCTGTTTTTTTGTAGATTCTTATGGCCTTACTACTGTGTGATCTTATGATCCTGTGATTTATGATACCTTTGGGGTATAATACTGCTTTACTGCTGGAAACGCTGTGTTGCTTAATAATTTACCCGTCCATTGGATAACTACGGTCGCACATGGTGCGTGCTGCCCTGTCGCTGAGTCAGATACCCTGCCCGAGAACACATTATATAGCTCGTTAAACAATAAGGATTGACCCTGGAAACCCTAGTGCCGGGAGGCGTGGACTGTCTACGATAAGGTCAGACTATACCATTTTTTTTCATCCAGAGACGACTATGTGAAATTCCAACCCCTGATTATATAATAAACGTCCTGCGAGACGGTGGTGTTACTCATAAACTATATCAATTCTTTCAAATATCTTTTTGCTAAATTCCAAAGCCAATTTTATATCTAGTTTTAATCAGATAATTTCATTAGTTCAACAAGTTTTGTAAGCTCCACATTAAATGTGAACCAAAAATAGTACTATTTGAGGGGCCCATAGAACGAAACACATGTAAAGTTTAATAAGTTACTAAATATTTTATGCTCGTTGAGTACATTCTTACCCTTAGAGAGAAACTTATTGTGACATAAATAATTTTCTTGATGCTAATAATTTATTCCAATGCAATTTAGTTCGCAATTCCAATGACAATGTTCTTGATCTTGTGTTGTTCAACAGAAATTGTTGCGCAACTCGTTCTATCGATCCTATAACGATGGAAGACATGCATCATCCTGCCCTGGACATATCAATAGACATGAACTCCGCCAAGAACCTCAATAATAACTTTCCAACTAACCATAATAACAGTTACAATGTTCGTAAATGTGATCTTTCCAAATTGTATAACCTTCTTGGCATTGACTGGACCTTTCTTTCCTCTTTTAACAACGTCAATAGCATATGCAGTCAATTTTATGATAAACTAGATCTCGTGTGTGCATCTTGCGTACCTAAGAAATCAGTCTCTAGTAATGGGAAATACCCACCCTGGTTCAATAGCACCATCATAAAAAAAATCAAACTCAAGGAAAGGCTTAGAAAGCAGTATGCTAGAATTGGTGATCTCCGTATTTACGAAGAGTTTAAAAATGTCAGGTATGAAATAAAATGCGATATTAATATAGCATACAGAAACTTCGTGAAAGATTCAGAAAGAACAATAAAAAGCGATCCTAACAAATTTTGGGCCTTCATTAATAGTAAAAAAGGGACAACAAAGGTCTCGGATGAAATGATTTTTGGATGGAGTTTCACTTAAAGATCCTGATGACATATTAAATGCTTTTGCAAAATTTTTTAGTCAATCCTATACTGACTCCTCATTGGACCCCAGGAATATCTACACTGAAAGTGACTGTCCGAACAATAACCCTGTTGTAAATATAAATTCATTCTCAGATATTGAGGTTATTCAGGCTTTAAAACGAATTAAACCTAAGATGACAACAGGTCCTGATTCCATACCGGCATTCTTATTGAGGGATTGCGCAATTATATTTGCATATCCCTTAACCTTAATTTTTAACTTAATATTAAAAAACTGTCAGTTTCCAGACTTATGGAAATATTACAAAGTGTATTTACAAAAAGGGGAATAAATTAGATATTCAGAACTTCAGACCAATCTCTGTAATCTGCAACTTCTGCAAAGTCTTGGAAATCCTACTTCATGACAGAATATATCATTCAATCAGCACCAAAATTTCTATCCACCAACATGGATTTATGAAGGGTCATTCAACTATAACAAATCTATTCTGCGTCACTCATAAAAAAATATTTTCTGACGGAGACACAATTATCGAAACATTACCAAAAATAACATTTTTAGGTATTGAAATTGATCATAGACTTGACTGGAAATCCAATACTGATGAGTTGACAAGGAATATAGCTAGGTACTGCTATGCACTGAAAGTAATATCACAAAACATCAATAAACCGGCTGCACTTATTGCCTACTATGCTTATGTTGTAGTAACATATATAAAATATTTTTACTGCAAAAAAGTGTCTACGAAACATCTTTAATATCAAACAAACTGACAGCTGCAAGCCAGTGTTTAAAGAAAATAACATACTCACCTTAATTAGTCTATATTTTTGAAAGTGTGATATTTGTAATCAGAAATATCTCTCTGTTTTCGAATTATGACAGAAATCACTCATATGACACCAGAAATAAAAAAGATCTACTAAATATCAAAACTAGTTATACCTATATACAGAAAAACATACCTTTCTCATTAATTAAAGTATACAACAAACTTCCAGAAACAACTAAAAACATCCCATTAAAAAAACTAAAAATAAAGTTGAAAGCTTTACTTATACAAAAAGCATATTATACAATGGATGAATATTTCAATGATACACTCCAATAGAATTTCTTTTTTTATCTATTTTTCTTTATTTTTCTCATAATTGTCTTAATTTGTATTTACACTATATGTTAGTATGTTACCAATCCAAATTAGATGTGATTTATTGTGTATTATTATATTGTATACGTTCCAGTTATATATTATATTCTGTATTTTTTTGACATGTTCTACAACCTTTTGGTTTTGTTATTTTTACAAAAACTAATAAAGACATATCTATCTATCTATCTATCTATCTATCTATCTATCTATTAACCATGAGCACACTATACAAATACTCGTTAATTGTAGGAGATTTCAACGTAAACAATAGAGTAAAAAAGCGACAACTAAATAACTTCATCCAAAATACTGGTTTTTGCAAATATGACACTCCACCTACATTCTTAATGCAACACAACAACGACTCAACTCCCGATATACTGCTACACACTCCCAACATAACCAATAATCTGAAAGTCGAACTCACTCCTGATTTATGCTCAGACCATCTCAGTCTACATATAGCACTAGATAAACAGAGGCCAGTAAATAACAATCAATTAATGAGATACGCTAAAACTGATATCAACAAAATTAATTCAACTATGATTGAGTATATAAATGGGAGACAAGAATAGGAATTAAACACAGAATTAATAACTGAATTTAACACAAAACTTTCACAATCATTCATTGAAAACACGCCTTTAAAAGAAATAAAATACCACACGCATGAGCTGCCACCCTTTATAATGCAATTAATAAGAAGAAAAAGAAAAATGTACCGAGAATCCTGAAGCCAAAAGGGGAATAAACGTTCTGAACAAAAACATACAGGCATTAATCCAACAATACAGAGCACATAAATGGATCAGCACATGCAGCGAAATAAACAGAAAAAAAGGCAAAAATTACTGGCAAAAAATAAATAAATTATCTAAATACAAAAATAAAGGGACAGCAAACTCAACCTTTGAAGACAACAACAGAAAATATGAAAAACCTGAGGAAAAAACTGTAGTATTTGCAAGACACTTCGAAAAAGCCTATTCAGAGACACAGGATATAAATTTTAATAATAACCACTACCAAAGAGTCCAAGAATGGTACGACACATTTATTAATGAACCTATGCCAACAGAAGAACATTTAATTGAAGAAGCAGACTATTTCGCAGTATTAAATCAAGGCAAAAATACAGCACCAGGTCACGATTATGTCACAAAAAACTTTGTAAAACAACTCGATCTAATAATACACTTATACATAATTAAAATCTACGAATATTGCTTCAAACATCAATACATCCCAAAGGAATGGAAAACTGGAACAATTATAACGATACCGAAACGTGGTACTGATCACTCCAAAGTGGTTAACTACAGGCCAATTACCTTACTGCCAGTACTAGGAAAAAATTTTGAAAAGCTAATAAAAAATAAAATACAACAAAATATCGGCCATCAAATACCAAACTATCAATTTGGATTTAAAACTAACTGCTCTACATCCCATCCTTTATCGATACTAATAAACAATGTTGAAACCTCAAAGTTAAATGGAAACAAATCGGTAGCATTATTCATGGACATCAATAAAGCCTTCGACAGTGTATGGCACAAGGGTCTGCTTTATAAATTACACAAACTAGGATGTTCTAGAGATCTCCTTCTTCTAGTTAACAGCTTCCTTTCCAACCGGAAATTAAGAGTGAAAATTCAGAACGCTACATCTTACGAATTTACTTCAGAACAAGGTCTTCCACAGGGGTCACCACTTTCACCACTTCTGTACAATATTTATTGCGCAGATATTTACCACAACGATCCACAATATTTTTCACATCAAGCATATGTACTACTAGAATTCGCAGATGATACCACCTTGATCTCACATGATAAAATCATTAATGCCGCTATGGAAAACCTCCAAAATCTCGTCGATGGCACATCTCTTTGGTTCAACAAATGAAGGCTCAAGCCCAACCCAACCAAATCACACCTAATGATATTTCACCACACTCCCTCCAGAAATTCTCCTACAGTACATATGTACAACCAGACAATTAAATCAGAAGCATCCATAAAATATCTTGGCATTACTATCGACAATAAAACCAATTTTAACAGCCACACAGCTAATGCCAAAAAACAAATAATTTCTAGAGCCAAGCATTTTAGAGGACTGACATACAAAAGAGAAGGAATTAATCTTACCACCATGGGTAAAATCTATAAACTTATTTGCAGACCCATTATAGAATATGGACATGTAATTTTCTCTAATCTAAAAAATCCAGCCATCAAAAACCTCAGAGTAGCCGAAACAAGTGCCATCCGGACTATCACTAAACTTCGCCATCCCAACAATCCCCTACACAACCCGCCAAACCAGCTCTTGTATGAACAAACCCACATCCAGCCAATCCAGGAACGACTTTCTTCTCTTACGCGCAGATTTTGACAAAAACACCAAAATAAATATACAGTAGAAGAGTATTGTGTAAGAAGAAATAGCAGAAGAAGCAGACATATCTATCCTGCAAATACCCTTTGGGAGAAAATCACATCGCTGGGATAATCACCACGAAATATACAGCACACATATATGCATGTTTTTTTTTTTTTTACATATACATATATATATATATTTAAACGCTAAATTTTCTTTTTTGTTTTATATAAATACAAATGAACTTACTATAATTATATTAATTCATGTATACTTGTTAAATGACATTAAGATGGAAATCAAAACGGGCTGAAGGACCTCGGTCAATTGCCCTTTGAAATGTATTAGCCCATTTTAATAAAGTTCTTTTGTTATTATTATTTTGATAAATAAATATGTTAATTTCTTAATGATTGATTTATAGGATAAATGTTTACGAAAGTAAAATATCACTAAGTATATAACTAATAATAATAAGACAAATAAAAAAACATGCTCCTAGTCATCGATAACACATGTAAGAAAAAAGTAATTTAATCATTTTAATATTTATTTATATGTATGCAATGTATGCATATATAAGATCTATTATTGTGAATCGAACGAGCAACGATTTCGGAAATTGACAAGTGGTAAATAATCGGAATCTCGGCTTATTCCGAACTCGATATCGGAATGTCATGTTAGGTATTGTCCTCACGAAGCATCGGTCGCTGACTGAGCAGTAAGCAGTAAAAATCATCCGGATGATACCTAGTATTCGGATGATTTTCTAATAATCGGAATTTTCCGAGTATTTCAATAATCGGATACTTCTACAATTTTCATCCGGATAGTCCCATCACTAGTTATCGTGCTTACAAGAAACGTGACGGACGAACAGACGGACATTTTGAAAGTCGTTCAGAATTCGTTCACTAACATAACGATATAAAAAATGTTTCTCTACGAGCGATATTTACTGATTTAGAAATGTGCCGATCAAATACAATATACTCTTCGTTTTTGCGAAGAGTATAATAATAATAACTTGCATGGCATATTTATATTGAGACAGTAAGCAACCTGTAGGTAAATGTTCATCAGATTTTTTTCTTAAATGCAGCATTTGTTTTGCTTTCTCATTAATTAATGCCACAACTGCTTTGACAGAATACTCTTAACGTAGATTCGTTACTAGACAGCACATTTGATCCATTAAAGTGAACATGGAAACACTCCTGCATTATTTAAAAAGTTTGTATTCATTCTTATACCTACGTATATAAATAATTTAGGTATGTACAGAAAACCGAAAAATATTTTTCACAAAATACCAACTTGTCAATATAAGTAGAGATCTAACTATCTAATTCATTTTACAACAAAACAAACAAAATAATTACCTTAAAAAAGTTTGATCAGCTAGTTGCTTGACACGAAAAAATTGTTTCTTCATATTTTTAGTAAATCAATTCCATTTTTTCATTAAGTTTTAAAGATGAGGATATTTCCAAGTTGTACAGACACTAAGTTACTGAGCAACACAATAATTTAGTTCTACAACTAATTAAAAAATTATATTTATTTTTCTATTAAAGATAATAATTAAATCACATTTTTATTTAATCACTAATTTTGTCAGTCAAAGGGCAAGCTCAAAGTTATTTTTTGCGACGTACTGTGTGCAACCTGATTGAAAAATTTAAGAATTATAATGAAACAGTGACGTCACATATAAAAATGTGCTGATCGTCTATTATCCTATAAAAAGGATTTTTTGTTACTTATCGTTTGGTAAATGGTAATAGGAGAAGATGGAGAAGAATAGGATATGTACCGCTAATTACACGATATAAAGGTTTTTAGAGACATACTTTATAAGTAGCGGTATATGTACTGCCAAACGCTTATCTGGTCAAGCGAAAGTAAAAGCGCCAAAAAGCGGCCAAAGCCAAAAAATGTCAAGGTTGGTATACTCTAAGGTGGCCCAATAACACGGTTATAGAGATGTGTAACACTGTGTTGAATGACACTTTTGTGCTGACACATATCGGCAGTGTTGCCAATTGCCGGAGAATTCTCCGCTTTTCGGAGAATTTGACTGCCTGCGGAGAATTTGGCGGAGAATCCCTTTTTGGCGGAGAATTGGCGGAGAATATAGGGTGACAGAATTTATAATTATTTCTTTATTAAAACAAATAACTAAATAATGTAGCTCTCTGTTTTCTTGCAGTTTAGTAGTTTATGCAAATGATAACAGATGGCGATATGAGCGTATTCAGTTTCATTCACTGAACTCTACTATATAAATGGAAGGTCAATATCTATCTTCGACCATATATACATATAGACCTATTATTTCTTTGTTCTACATAGACAACTGTTTGAATGCAGCATTAGGGGGGTTGGGGAAAGGAGGGTAGAATCCGTTCCATGGGCGTATCAGTTATTAGGGGACCAACTTTTGTAATTTATTGAAAAATCAATACACATTAAATATTTACCAAAAAATATCAAAATCGGATATTTATAAAAAAAACACTGTCCCAGAAATCACTGCTTCCACATCCAGATCTACTACCCAAGTCTCACAACGAAAAAATTTTGTATGTGGAAATAATTGTTTATGGAACTTTAATAATGGAAATTTAATAACAAAATATTTGAAATCGTCTACCACACAAACCCATAAAACGATATCCCACATCGGTAATGGGGTGGGGGTGGTAGTGGGGATGGATGAAGTAAAAAAAATATTTTGACGCCTTTGGCTCTTGTGCACACACTACACATTTTTTTTTTCACCCCCTTTTTTTTATAATGAGGTAGGGGTAGTAATGGGGGTTGCCAATGCCAAGAATATTTTTGAGACATTAGCTTCTCTTCTATACACTAAATACTAATTTTGGACTCTTACCTGCTTGATTTACCTATTTACCCCAATTTAACCCCCAACTCCTCAATGGAATAAGATGAAAATGATTATATTTTTATCTTATATAGTTCCAGATCTCGTTAAAATACATACGTCTACCAAATTTCAAGTCAATATTTTAAGTGGTTCCAGAGTCATCGTACGCACAAAAAACTTATAGACAGACCGACAGACAGACAGAAATTTTTCTTTGTGCTCAAACTTAAAATCTCGACGTTTCATTACATTCTAAGCCTATTTGTACAATATTTATATAAAAAAAAAATATGCATGTTTGTTTCATTGCCTACACTGGTTATCAATACCTTGAAAGGATGAATGCTAAGATGGAAGACTGGTGAAGAAAATAAATGTAAAAAATTTATATATTTCATGATAAAATACATAAACAATATAAACAATAAATGGAGTCAAAATAAGTTTTAGTAGAATACATAGATTTCATGAAATACCTAATCATTGTAAAAAATAAACAAGTTACGCTTAATGAATGGCCTCAAGTGATTTACTGTCCCTTTTCCACGCCTATGACTTCTGTTTACGTACTTGTGAAATGAGCGGTCACATCCTTTACCCCAATATTTTTTTGCATACAATGCATTTATTTACCATGATGAACCCTAATAATTCTCAAACTAACTGAAAATTCTAATTAACAGTTCGAATATACAAGAAAAGAGCACAAATCAACAAGAATTAAATATAGCGACGACAATTAATATTTGACACTTTTGACAGTATGTGTCCAGTATTGCACAGTTGCCAACACTTAATAAAATTTGCAGATAAATAAAAAAAGTGTGTAAAAAAATATCTAATTCATATATAAGGTTATCTAAATCATTACATTTTGAAGATAATAGGCTAGAACACATGTGTGTTATTAGTAATAATTACATTAGGGTGGTTTTAAAAACGCAATATCCTATCCTAAGTATTGGGATATTTCCTCAATAACATGACTAATGGAGTGACATGGCAAACTTGCATTAAGTTCTACCCTCCTTTCCCCACCGCTATTCATGCCTTCATCATTATATGTAAACAAGCTAGGTCTATATGTATATATGGTCGAAGATATCTATACCAATTTTTACGTGAAATTGAACCTCGCGCAAGTATGGCGACCCTAAAGCGGAGCGCAATCGCACTACAAAATACGCCAGAGCCGGTCTTATTGTTACTGCAACTGTTTAAAACCCGAGACTTTGCAACGATTCTTACAACACAGTACCATACAAGATTGCACCATATTGTCTCAATTAACTGTTTATGACAGTCACAAAATATATTTCACAAAATAATCCATTTATAACAACTTTACATAAATGACAGAAATAAACAAAGAATAAAATGAGTGACACCGACTCTGGAAATTACATCTAATCCAAGACTTACGCTACAGAATCTATGGTCTATGGGAAACGAATAAAACACAGAATAACCGCGTCAGCGCAAAACTTCCGTAGACAGCCGTTTGGTTCAAGCACAGACATCAATTTCTCTACTGCGTCGACGCGTGGCTTTATATTTTGAGTTTTAATCTGTGGCGTAATTTGCCGTATTTTGTTCACGCGCATATACCTATATTGGCCTTCCATTTATAATAGTAGAGTTCAGTGGTTTCATTATGGGTCAACCATGGAGGTAGAACTAAAATGAGGAATATGCTGCCACATTCTGCTTCTTATGACGATTCCTTATTTATTCAACCTCCTTGGGGTCAACAGAGGCCAGTAGTTGTCTACCAATGATCTCAAGTAGTGAGCTAAATATTATATCGGAGTGAGGACCGATAGGCTGGAGCTGGAAGAAGTTTTAGAAAGAGCCCAACAAGCACCGAAGATCGGCCCATCATTGGGCCAGAAGTTTCATTTCTGGCCCAGTGATGGCCCGCTGAAGGGCCAACCTTCGGTGTTTGTAGGGAGAAAGCCATATTTGAAAGTTATTTACCTGTCTCAGTTTCCGAAATAATTGTAACCCTGCCAAAAATTCCACATAGAAACTTATAAAAAAAAAGTGATGCGGTTTTATCGTTCCTATAAGTTATATTATTATTATACAGACAGGATTTTATCTGTTTTATTAAGTTTTAAATCGGTTATGAAACAGTAATTCCGAATGAGCTATTTGGAATTATCATGTTGCCCTTTCACGAGTACTTATATGAAATATACATCAACAAATCTACAGTTTAGTGTCTGCAAATGCACCCTTGCCCTTATATCTGTAAACATATGGAATTACAGATACAACTTTAAAGAGATTCCAAACTTTTCTATAAGTAATATCATAAGAGTCCAGTCCGTCCTTTCTCCAGTATCTATCGTATATAACACACCATTTATCAACATGTTTTTATTGTAAATTTCAACATTGTCTTTTTATTAGTATTAATGTGGATATACATGTCAACAAATGTACAGTTTCAATTGTATATTTTACAGATGTATTTTTATTGTAAACTTCCATTTTGCTTTTTTATTAGTATTAATTTGGATATGCATGCCGACAAATGTACAGTTTAAATTGCATATTTCAAATAGAAATACTAATATTGTGGTAAACACAAAATACTGCAAAGTCCTTATTTCCTCGGGTGTTCTTGTTCTAGCCTAGAAGTAATGAATGAGTTGGCAGTGAAAGAGACTGCTTTACTTTTAATTTAACAAACACACGTCAGTTCCTTAGGTCACATTAGAGTAGATATCAATTAGCGACACGTATACAGCTCCCTCTACTGGAGCCTGGAGTAAAGCTGCTGCTGAAATTTCTATCAGTTTCTACCAGAATGGAGCAGCAAACATTTACTTATACCACATCAATGAGAATTTATGAGAACAGTATCTAAGGTAAAACGTGCGGCTTTCCGTGGTTAAATGGCAAGTGTTTCTATAAGAAACGAGCTGCATTAGGTTAGGACAGTTTTGACTTGCAATTGAAGATTACTAATTAAAATGTTTGAATAGGGATTTATGAGATCAGTTTCTATGAGTATTAATGTTTTTTTTCAGTAATATATTAAATGTGTTTTCATTTGTTTGAATGGGTAAAAAGAAAGGTCAGTTTTCAACTGCAATTACAAGTACAAGTTTAATCACTTTGAATGGGGTTATATGCGATTAATTTCTAAAAGTATTTATGCTGTTTTCCCAATATAATTGTGATGAGGTTTAATCAGTATCAAATTGTTCACTACTTGTTATGATATGGTCGGAAATTCCAAGTACACATTTAGTATTCCTTCAAAAGGATTGATGAGAGCAGTTTCTACGAGTATCTATTTGTTGTTCCTCTAGTAAATTATATAAGTCTTTACATTTACTTATACTATCTCAATGAGAATTTATGAGAACAGTATCTAATGTAAAACGTACGGCTTTCCGTGGTTAAATGGCAAGTGTTTCTATAAGAAACGAGCTGCATTAGGTTAGAACAGTTTTGATTTGCAATTGAAGATTACAAATTATAATGTTTGAACAGGGATTTATGAGATCAGTTTCTATGAGTATTAATGTTTTTTTTTCAGTAATATATTAAATGTGTTTTCATATGTTTGAATATATAACGGGTAAAAAGAAAGGTCAGTTTTCAACTGAAATTACAAATACAAATTTAATCACTTCGAATGGGGTTATACGCGATCAATTTCTAACAGTATTTATGCTGTTTTCCGAATATAATTGTGATGAGGTTTGATCAGTAACAAATTGTTCACTACATGTTACGATATGGTCAGAAATTCCAGGTACATATTTAGTATTACTTCGAAAGGATTGTTGATAGCAGTTTCTATGAGTATGTATTTGTTGTGCCAATAGTAAATTATATAAGTCTTTATCAGTATGCATTCGGATCTAATTTAAATATGAAAATTATATCAGAATAAAGCAACCAAATGTTTTAAACAGTATCTATTTGTAAATCCAGACATTTACTTATACTATCTCAATGAGAATTTATGAGGACAGTATCTAATGTAAAACGTGCGGCTTTGCGTGGTTAAATGGCAAGAGTTTCTATAAGAAACGAGCTGCATTAGGTTAGAACAGTTTTGATTTGCAATTGAAGATTACAAATTATAATGTTTGAATAGGGATTTATGAGATCAGTTTCTATGAGTATTAATGTTTTTTTTCAGTAATATATTAAATGTATTTTCATTTGTTTGAATGGGTAAAAAGAAAGGTCAGTTTTCAACTGCAATTACAAATACAAGTTTAACCACTTCGAATGGGATTATATGCGATCAATTTCTAACAGTATTTATGCTGTTTTCCGAATATAATTGTGATGATGTTTGATCAGTAACAAATTGTTCACTACATGTTACGTGTGGAAATTCCAGGTACATATTTCGTATTACTTCGAAAGGATTGATGATAGCAGTTTCTACGAGTATGTATTTGTTGTGCCAATAGTAAATTATATAAGTCTTTATCAGTATCCATTCGGATCTAATTTAAATATGAAAATTATATCAGAATAAAGCAACCAAATATTTTAAACAGTATCTATTTGTAAATCCAGACATTTACTTATACTATCTCAATGAGAATTTATGAGGACAGTATCTAATGTAAAACGTGCGGCTTTCCGTGGTTAAATGGCAAGAGTTTCTATAAGAAACGAGCCGCTGCATTAGGTTAGAACAGTTTTTATTTATTTATTTATTTATTTAGAAGAAGAAACAAACAGGTTACAAACCTAATTACATGTTTCTTGAGGGGGGACTACAGGCGATATAACCCGCCGGAGCCAACCCGGGCGACACGCTTCGAAGACCGGGTTTTGATTTGCAATTGAAGATTACAAATTATGATGTTTGAATAGGGATTTATGAGATGAGTTTCTATGAGTATTAATGTTTTTTTTTTCAGTAATATATTAAATGTGTTTTCATTTGTTTGAATGGGTAAAAAGAAAGGCCAGTTTTCAACTGCAATTACAAATAGGTACAAGTTTAATCACTTCGAATGGGGTTATATGGGATCAGTATTTCGAATATAATTGTGATGAGGTTTGATCAGTAATAAATTGTTTACCACACGTTACGATATGGTCGGAAATTCCAGGTACATATTTAGTATTCCTTCGAAAGGATTGATGATAGCAGTTTCTATGAGTATGTATTTGTTGTTCCAATAGAAAATTTGTCTTTATCAGTATGCATTCGGATCTACTTTAAATACAAAAATTATATCAGAATGAAACAACCAAATATTTTAAACAGTATCCACTTGTAAATCCAAACATTTAAAGATATATTTTAATGAGAACCAATCAGAACAGTATCTAATGTAACGCGTGCGGCTTTCCGTGGCTAAATTTTAAAAGTATTTTTAATAAATAGCTTTAACGGATTTGAACAGTTTTAATTTGCAATTCCAGATGAATAGTTTTAATTGTTAAATAGGGATCTATGAGATCAGTGTCTTTGTGTAATGTTTTTTTTTAATAAAAACACATTTTATTGAAAAAAAAACATTACACTGACCTCATAGATCCCTAACAATTAAAACTATTTATCTGGAAATGCAAATGAAAACTGTTCGAATCCCTTAAAGCTTATTTATTGAAATAATTTTAAAATTTAGCCACGGAAAACCGCACACGTTACATTATAGATACTGTTCTGATGGATTCTCATTATAATATTATCTTTAAATGTTTGGATTTACAGGTGGACACTGTTTAAAATATTTGAGGTTTCATTCTGATATGATTTTTGCATTTAAATTAGATCCGAATGCATACTGATAAAGACTTATATAATTTACTGTAGGAACAACAAATAAATACTCGTAGAAACTGCTCTCATCAATCCTCTTGAAGGAATACTAAATATGTACCTGGAATTTCCGACCATATCGTAACATGTAGTGAACAATTTGTTACGGATCAAACCTCATCACAATTATATTCGGAAAACAGCATAAATACTGTTAGAAATTGATCGCATATATCCCCATTCGAAGTGATTAAGCTTGTATTTGTAATTGCAGTTGAAAACTGACCTTCCTTTTTACCCATTCAAACAAATGAAAACACATTTAATATATTACTGAAAAAAAAACATTAATACTCATAGAAACTGATCTCATAAATCCCTATTTAAACATTATAATTTGTAATCTTCAATTGCAAATCAAAACTGTTCTAACCTAATACAGCTCGTTTCTTATAGAAACACTTGCCATTTAACCACGAAAAGCCGCACGTTTTACATTAGATACTGTTCTCATAAATTCTCATTGAGATAGTATAAGTAAATGTCTGGATTTACAAATAGATACTGTTTAAAATATTTGGTTGCTTTATTTTGATATAATTTTCATATTTAAATTAGATCCGAATCTTTACTGATAAAGACTTATATAATTTACTAGAGGAACAACAAATAGATACTCGTAGAAACTGCTCTCATCAATCCTCTTGAAGGAATACCAAATGTGTACTTGGAATTTCCGACCATATCATAACATGTAGTGAACAATTTGTTACTGATTAAACCTCATCACAATTATATCCGGAAAACAGCATAAATACTTTTAGAAATTGATCGCATATAACCCCATTCGAAGTGATTAAACTTGTATTTGTAATTGCAGTTGAAAACTGACCTTTCTTTTTACCCATTCAAACAAATGAAAACACATTTAATATATTACTGAAGAAAACACATTAATACTCATAGAAACTGATCTCATAAATCCCTATTCAAACATTATAATTTTGAATCTTCAATTACAAATCAAAACTGTTCTAACCTAATGCAACTCGTTTCTTATAGAAACTCTTGCCATTTAACCACGGAAAGCCGCACGTTTTACATTAGATACTGTTCTCATAAATTCTCATTGAGATAGTATAAGTAAATGTTTGGATTTACAAATAGATACTGTTTAAAATATTTGGTTGCTTTATTCTGATATAATTTTCATATTTAAATTAGATCCGAATCTGTACTGATAAAGACTTATATAATTTACTATAGGAACAACAAATACCCAGTGAACACACATATGGCTGTTACGTACCAAAGAGAGATTGTCAAGGTAACACACACCATATTACCAAATATATCTCTATTATATAAACCATCTTCAAATACTATATACATTTAAGTTATTAACAAACATGAATGTTTGTTAAATACAAACATTATAATATGTGATTTTTACATAACTGCTGCATTACAATAACAAGTATTTTGTATATTTACATGCCATATAATATTTATGTATGTCTATTATCATCATGTAGATTTTAAGTTATATTGCCTGTTTGTTAAATAATATTAAAATATGTGATTTTTACGTAACTGCTACATTACAATAACAAGTATTATGTGTATTTATCAGCTATATAACATTTATGTATTTCTGTAATCAGTATGTACGTTTAAAGTTATATTGCTTGTGTGTTAAATAATAACATTAAAATATGTGATATTTAGATAATTGCTACATATTACACATCAACCATCTTATATGTTTACACCAGATATAACATTTATATATTTTGTGATCATCATGGACATTTTAAGTTTTTCTACAATTACATTACACATATATATTTAATCATGTAATTTGGTAAACTACAAACGTGAAACAAGTTAGCTTACATATGGAATGTCAAAAAAGTTTGGTTAAGTATATATATTATGTATTATTAGGCGATCCAAACCACGTGACTTCCAACATGGCGCTGAGGGCAAACATCCGGCAATCCTTTATTTTCATTCGTTAAATGAGTTTTTTTTCGGTTGCCTTGGCTACGTTTCCGCGAGTTAATTAAAATAAACCCCATGTTTGCCCTCAGCGCCATATTGAAAAATAATTTTGACAGGTCGTTGGATTGCCTAATTGTTTTGGTGTAGTAGCTGCTATAGTTAGGTTATAACATCAGTGACCAGTGTAGTTTAATCAACATAATAATAGCATGCCCAATGAAAATAAGAAGCTCTTTTACCAATTAACGCTTGTGATATTAAACAAAAATGTCTTCAGTTGCCATTAAGTGGCAATGAAAATGTAATTGTGCCTATATAATATTTGATGATTTATTCGTTTAAATACTCTATAAATTTATTAAAATAGTGATTAGTCTTACCGGCCATTTTATTTTTTTTATGTATCTAATAACAAAAAATAAAACTCGCCGATCAAAAACTAGTTTAATAATCCCGTATCTTCATACAGTTGGATAACATTTTAATATTGTGATGTTTTAAATTTCCCGGTAAATCTGGTTATAAAATTATTACAGGACATCTCTTTCGCACTCTGTATTACATAGTTCGTGCTAGAAAAGGATACGAAATTAACTCAAATATCCCTAACTATACCTAACAAAATAACCTAATCGTAATATTCTAACCTAACACAAGTGACCCTGAAGGAGGTGCAACGTGACTTCTAGCGTGCGTTTTTAACATGTTAAAAATATCGTCTTTGTTTTTGTGTGGAATCAAGTTCAGAGATCAAAACTACTGTAGGTAAGTACGTAGAAGTGTAAATCATTAGCACCTCGGTGCAGTGTTAAGTCGCTTATTAGGTACCTACTTATTTGTTGGAGTTTTATTGACATATTTCCCAATCTTGAAATTGAAATTTAATGAAATTTAACTAAGCTCAAGCCACAGAAAAATTATAGGTGCTTTATTGTAGCTTAAATTGTATAATCAGTCATTAAAACTACACATTTATATAAGTAATAAATGGAAACAAAGTCCTTGGGCAACGATGTAACATATTGTTGGTACCTATAGGTAAAGACAAAGAATTTCTAAAAAAGTTAGAAGTTGCTTTTAAGTAAATAATACACAAAAGAGTTATAAAATTTTGTCATAAACTATTGTTCTAGCTGCTGTTAACGAAACGTTCCCACATTGTGAAAAAGAATTTGAGAACATCGCTAGTGAGTGGTTCAGACTGTCAAAGCAAAGGCTACAGAGAGAAAACAAGAAGCTGGAGCAGTTATTGTACCATAATTTATTGAGATATGTATGAAAAAAGGAAACCAGGCGCCAAAAACTAGTTTTAAGATAATTAAGTTTTAAGTATTAGTCTGCTTGCAAATTCATGCTGACAGGTTTGTCTGTAAGTAAAATTTTTTTTATATAGGAAATTTGTTTTCGTCATTATCTGAGTATTATTGTCACGTTTGTTGAATTTTTCTTGTTTCTAATAAATTTTTAGCTCCTTTTTGAATAATTGAAGAATTCTTGTTTTTTCATTAACTATTTTCGTTCAGAATTTTAGTTGATATATGGTACAATTAAATTTGGATAACCATACATTAAACCAAACTTTATTCGGATGTTAAATATATAGTTCAAAAAAGCATTTTTCAGTCACTAGAGTAAATAAGTAATAAAACTAAAAATTACCTGTGTTTAATATATAGATAATATAATAACTCGACTGTCAAAAATAGTATATTTTGTGTATGTAGGTGTATAGACACTTAGAAAATGCAAAGTGTCGTACTTCTCATTAATATGCCTGCGATTTTTGTTTCTACTGTTCGTTTACATCTATATCAAAATCAATAGTGTTACTGTAGCCTTCAACGTCACCCTCAAAATCCACAGTTTTTAAATGTTGTAAAAGTCCGAGCATCATTTGGAACAAACTTCATTAAGCTTTTAATGTCTACCTTTTTCCCTGAAACTTCTTTTAATGTAAGATAAAGCTGTTCTGTTTTACCAAAAACTTATACACTTTTCTTGTCTCTAAAGTAATCATGCTAATGTTTATTTCTTCGTAATTTATAGCGGAATGAAAATGATTCATGTATACTGTCAGGCTTTTCTTTATTTTTTTTACCTTATTACATAGCTTGCAATCAGCTAACTTTTTCTATTTATGTTATTTTTCTTCAGCTATTTTATCTTCTATGTTTTCTGTTAACCAAAAGTTTGCTTGTAATAAACAAACTATATAGTTTAGAGAATGTGCAATTTGGCATTTAGTTCCTTTATTAATTTGGCAGTTGGTTTATTTTTGATTACTAATTATATAAATGAACGTACCCTTCTTGTATGACTTTGATTAATATATTATTATGATATATGTATTTTATGAATATTAAAATTATTTATTTTAGATTGCCCTTTTTTTACATCTAGTTTTTCCTTACTTAAGCCATATTGTAACAGTAGTACAAGGTGTCCCCGGATGGGATTAGCTATACAACAAATGACCAAAATTTTAATTTTTGGACAAAAAGTCACTATAAAAATTTCCGCATTTTTAAAAAAATACGATTTATGTTAAAAAAAATTATTTTTTTTATGAAGGAGCAGGGTGCTTAAAAATTCCAAAAATATGAATTTTGCCTAAGAGTAAACTACCTTTATTTTTCATTTTTAATAAAAAAAGCCATTTGAAATACTTTTCTTTCATAATCCTGAATTTTTGAGTATCCGTTACGGAAAATTAAGAAAACTGAGGTGAGGCATTGGGGAAAAAGACGTATTAAACAATTTTTTCAAATTGTATTTTCCTTAAAAACGAGAAAACTAAAGGTAGTTTGCTCTTGGGTCAAATTCATATTTTTGAAATTTTTGAGCGCCCTGCATAAAAAAGTACATTTTCTTAACACATTGTATTTCTTTAAGAAACAAAATTTTTTTTTTATAGTGACGAAAAACTAAAATTTAGGTCCACTTGTGGTATAGGTAACCTCCATTTGGGGACACCCTGTATATTATTTGCTACCCCCTTGTGCATATACCACGGAAATTGCATGTTATATAGCACACATGTAACATCAGAACATATTTTAAGGTAAATATTTTGAAATACAATATATGTCTTTTACATGTATGTTATATATTTGCCACATACGAGTATGTTACAAGTTATGTTGCCATTACATGGCTATAACTTTTTTTGTGGCTGAAATTTTAAGGTCCATGTACCTTACATTTACCATACATCCAATATCCTTGGATATAACATGTTGAATAGATTACGTAAGAGAAACATACCAGGTATGTATCCGTGTTCACTGGGTAGATACACGTAGAAACTGCTCTCATCAATCCTCTTGAAGGAATACTAAATGTGTACTTGGAATTTCCGACCATATCATAACAAATAGTGAACAATTTGTTACTGATTAAACCTCATCACAGTTATATTCGGAAAACAGCATAAATACTTTTAGAAATTGATCGCATATAACCCCATTCGAAGCGATTAAACTTGTATTTGTAATTGCAGTTGAAAACTGACCTTTCTTTTTACCCATTCAAACAAATGAAAACACATTTAATATATTACTGAAAAAAAAACATTAATACTCATAGAAACTGATTTCATAAATCCCTATTCAAACATTTAATTTGTAATCTTCAATTGCAAATCAAAACTGTTCTAACCTAATGCAGCTCGTTTCTTAAAGAAACACTTGTCTTTTAATCATGGAAAACCGCACGAATTACATTAGATACTGTGCTTATAAATTCCCATTAATGTGGTATAAGTAAATGTTTGGATTTACAAATGGATATGGCTTGACTCGTTTTGCTGGCCAATTCTGATATAAACTGATAACAATTTCAACAGCAACTTTACCTAACTCTTATAGAAACTTATTGACCATATAGGTTCTCATAGATACTTATTAATTTTTGATAATTTTCAATACGGATGATTGAGATTTTTTTGACAGGGAACTCAAGCGTGCTACAAACCTGGTTGTGGTGATTCATCACAACCAGGTTTTATTAATTCATTACTGATGAAATAAAATATCAATTTGTGCAAATTAGTAATGGACTAATGGATTACATTTTGATATTTTATTTTTGGCGGAGAATTTCTTCGATTTGCGGAGAATTTTAAGGCAGTAGGCGGAGAATTTTAGAAAGCTCTGTTGGCATCACTGCATATCGGTGTGTCACAAGTGTTGAAACAGCAACATGACACAGTGCCACTTTAATAACACTCAAGATGGCAGGAGCTGAGGGTCGGTGTGCGGTATCACGGAACACAGCATAAGTGACTCACAAACATAAAAAAATATATTTAAAATAAAAATATTTCTTTGATCCATTTTGGGATATAACAAAACTAAAAATTTACGTCAAACGGCACGAAAAAATCTGACTTTTTTTGGGGCCCGTGTTAAATAAAAATAATCTAAAATAAACTTATATAACTACACATATACTAATTAACATATTAAATATTCATACTTTTAATATTATAATTTCTACCAAAATCCTCAAATTTTTATTTCGAGTAGGTAACTTTATAGACAAACATTCTCAAAAGGTGACAAACTGTTATGAATTTATGAAGCATTATATTTGTGGTTGTTAGTAGCTCTCTGGGAATCCTCAAATCAGTCGAATCGCGCCACATCGTATCATAAAATAGTGCTGTGTTACCATTTCAATACTGCGATACTGATAGATACTCTAGCGCCAATGACTTACGGTACCTGCTTGAAACAATTTTACTGTGTTATGACACAATTGTGCTGATACTTTGTGTTGACACTTCAAGCAGTGCCAGTGTTGTTGTTTCAACACCAGAAAATTTAGAGTGTTACCCATGCCTACACGGTTAGTAAACTATACGGTTGCATCATCCAGTAGCTTTTAGACGAAGGAGCGCGCGGGAGGGGTAACCGAAAATGACGTAGCCTCTAGACCCAGCCAGGGCCGGCACTAGACATTTTGCTACTCACTCAATTAATAAACACTGATATAAACGAATAGTATACACTGGGACGACAGCAAACTAGTTTATTACACCAGACAGTTACAGTGCGATGTGAGATAAACAATATAAAAATAAACACACTGTCGTTGTAGTATGCCAGACAAATTGAAAACACGACACGCGGCAACTAGTGCCGGCTCTGGATTTACCTAGACTTTGACCTTGATCTGAAACAAATAAAGCGTGCAAGAGAGACATATATCCGATTCCCATGCAAAAGATAGAGACAAAGAGATCGGTGGCTACATGACGTAGGTGCTAGACCGAAGTTCCCCCCCTGCGCGCTCCTTCGTCCAGAAGCTACTGGATGAGGTAACCGTTATAGTTTAATAACCGTGGCCCAATAACTCACAATCCCCACCAAAAAATGGCATTAGCCAATAAACAGCTGGTGTGAAATCACACCAGATGCAGGGCCTTATTCAAAATATTGTAAGAATTTGTGTAATGTTAATTAAGCAAAGAACTCGTAACTGGAATGGGCTCGCAATGACCCGCTTTTGAGGTCGGTGGTAATTATCCTCGCATTTTGAGTCACTGTTCTGCATACTGGTAATGAGGACAAGTTGTAGAATGTAACACTACAGGGCCTCTATTCTTGACCGTGATAGAATAGAACGTTCCCCGGATTTGTTCTACTGCCGTTCTATTGCAAGCATTAAACTGTATTCTTGAACAGAAAGGAAGGAACAAAATATTAGGGAATAAACCGCAGCGTTGCCAAACTTATTCACCAATCATAGACGAGTAATTTCTGACAATCGACATCGATTATCTGCATAACCATAGCACAGAAGATTCTTCTTCCGTGACCATAGTTCATAACAATAACAATTTACAATCATATTCAAAGACACGCAGAGCTGCTAGACTCTGAAAATGAAGCAGTGTTTTGAAAGATTCGGTGTAATAAAAAATAAGCGGCAATATAATTATTATATTTTGAAAAGAGATGAGAATGTTGTCATAATATGTGCCGGGGTACCAATATGTATTCTTAAGAACAGAGTTGAGCCCAAAGTAGGTATTATTATTTGAAAAATAATGCTTACCCTAAGACTACAAAACCCCAATAATATTATCATCAACGACAAGGAAATAATATGGAATCCTGCAGACAGTGCAATTAAATATCTAGGAGTATACTTAGATAAACGACTAACATGGAGTTACCACATCAATAAAAAACTTAAAGATGGTTACGCAAGGTTAATGCTATATCCCATTATTAATAGAAAATCGAAGCTCAGAGTTAAGTGTGCAACATTAATATATAAATCGATCTTAAGACCATCGGTAACTTGGGGCTGTGTGATAAGGGGAACTGCTAGCAAAACTAATATTAAAAAGGTGCAAACATTTCAAAATAAAGTGTTGAGATCTGCTATAAATTGCCATTGGCTTATAAAGAAACAGTCAAATCCATCGAGAGCTTGACGTGCCACAAATTGAAGACTTTATGAAATCATGTGCAGACATTTTTCAAAACTATAAACAACTGTGCAAGTGCCACAAATTTAAACCTAAACCCTGTCAAAAAATCCTATTTCAAACTTATAGATAATTATAAATTTTTTATGGATAATCATAAGAGCCTATCTGGTTTATAAGGTTTTATACAGTACACTAATTTTGCCATATAGAAATTATATGGGGATGAATAAGTATCTAAAGGAGACTTAATTGAGTTGGATTACCCATGTTGTTATTGGTATGTTTCCATAAGTGTTTATACTAAAAACAGTTTTTATATGGCATTACAACTTTTAATTTGATTAAGTTCTCATGGGATCTGAATAGTGTTGAAACTGAAAAGGTTTCATCAGTAAAATCAAATACGAGTTTTGTAATCTTTTATAAGAGACAATTAGCATATGGTTTTTGTAAGATCTGAGAGGGTGTTATCAGTTTTGGTTTATATAATAATTTAATAAGGATTTATAAGGATACGTATTAAAAAGTATTAATAAGGAATTACATCGAATAATTTTAAAAGATATACTATATAAGGAGTTCCTAGTAGACTTTTTATTCATTTTTATAAGGATATATTTTTACTTATTTTTATAAGAATTCATGGGTACATATCGGTTTAGTTTATATAAGAATTTAATGGAAACCTGTAAGGATGCATGTTAAAAAGTATGAATAAGGTATTATCGAATACTTTTGTGAGTTTTTTTTGGAATCTGAAGAGTAATGAGATTGAAATGATATTCAAGGAGTTCCTAGTAGGCATTTTATACATTTTTATAATAAGGATATATAAATAAATACCTATTATTTCTGCTTACATCATTGTTAAAAAATATTATTTTGGGTATTCAGCAGATAACTTTCAAAGAAAACATTCGTTTCTTTCATATACCATTGGTGCAAGTCTGACCAAAAAAGGAAGATCGACAAGACTCCCCCCTACGGTGAATGTTTTCTTTGAAAGTTATCTGCTGAATACCCAAAATAATATTTTTTAACAAGGATATATATTTGTACTTATTTTTATTAGACTTCATGGGTCCGGTCCATATTAGCATATATTAATAGGAAATAATATGAAGTTTTTATAAGATTTGCTGCGTACAATGGGTTTTTTATGTAAATTTCCTATATGAAGTCTATCAGTATATAGTTATACGTTTTCGCGGTAATTGAAATATGAAGTGATATAGATATTTTATATGTATTTGAAAAATATTTTTAACGAAAATTGTCCATACAAGGTCTATCAGTATTTGTAAGTTCTTATATGGTGTTTCAAATACGAAGGTTTTATAGGTTCAGATATGTCTAAGTTCTTGAAGTATTTGAAATGTGTTTTGAATGTAAATTCCTTGCCTGAAGTCTATCAACACTTGCACGTTTTAATAATAAACACGAAGTTTTTATATAATTCTATGAGGATATGCGATGGGGTTTAAAGTAAATTCCCTGAATGAAGTCTATCAGTATATTTATAAGTATTTATGGTAATTAAATTGCGAAGTTTTATAGGTTTTTATATGAATTTGAAAGATATTAATGTAAATTCTCAGTACGAGGCCTATAAGTATTTATAAATTTTTTATGGCGTTTGAAACACAAAAATTTTATAGATTCTGTGAGTTTTTAATGTATATTCCTCCTTTGAGGTCTATTGTGAGACTTATGCTTTTGTGGGAATAAGAGGGTTTTCAAAAATACAATGTGTATATAGTATATACTTACAATGGATTTTAATGTAAATTATATGAAATCTATTGTATTAGTAAGTTTAGTTTAGCAAGTATTGTAACTTTTTTAGGTTGACTACTACCCTAATAGCACACGATGTCCGCCGGACGTCCGTTTTATGTCCATTTAATGTACTGACGTCCATGGACATAATCTGGATGTCTACCGGACGTTCATCATCGGATTTACTTTGAAATTGTACGGAATGGACGTCCTCTGTATGTCCATTTTATGTACGGGAAGTATGTACATTTTATGTCCATATAGGGACAGGAGATGGACGTCCTTTTCGTGTCCGTTGATTTAAATATTATATTTTTGCAATAAATGATAATATCTCCATACCGCTTTTTCTCCAACACGTTTCCGAAATATGTATGTTATATCACAAGTTACACTTTAGACTTTTTAAAAACTTTATTAAAAATTACAAAAAGGATAGTACGTACTATCCTGAATTAATGTTGATCTAATGAGTGAGTTCTATTAACTGATTTGAAAATGCAATTTACATATATTTATAAATTATGAGTTGCTGACTTGAAGAGTTCTAGAACAAAGGAAGCAACATGATGCAATCCTATTGTGGGAATTTGACATGAAATATGAATATGCTGTGTAGCTGAAGAAGAGTAGTTGCTATATGTAATATGAGATGCCTGTGAAGGCTAACTGTAAATATTCTGTGAGAAAGTTCTAAGTTTTCTGGCTAACATGCCATCATTTTATATAACATGTATACATAACAGCGAATAGCACACTTAACGTCCAACATATGTGCCGCAACGGACGTCCTTCGGCAAGTACGCACATTTTAGGTCCCTATAGGGACAGCAGCAGGACGTCTATTTAATATAAAAACAAAAAAACGTTAACAAAACCGGTTTTTCAATTTTACAATGTTTTTGTTTACATTTGACCATTATTT
Source organism: Rutpela maculata (assembly GCA_936432065.2). Taxonomy (NCBI): domain Eukaryota; kingdom Metazoa; phylum Arthropoda; class Insecta; order Coleoptera; family Cerambycidae; genus Rutpela; species Rutpela maculata. The sequence goes on along the minus strand of OW386286.2, from coordinate 134,323,204 downwards.
CTGTAAAATTTGTAGTTTATATTTTTTATAGTAATTTATAATTTATCATTAATAATTTAATTTTAATCTTTTTTGTAAATTATTAATATTATTTGATACTAAATATTTATATAATAACATTCAAATAAGTACCTTCTACATTTTGAAATAAACAGTTATATTAGTCAACTGTACAGTCTTTAAGTAAACACTAATAAGCCAAGTTGGTGGCCGAGTGAGAGAACATCGAGTTACAAATCACGAGATCGACGGTTCGATCCCTGCTCATTCCGGTTTTTTTTCTAAATAATTAGAATGTACAAATATTGTCCCAAGTTTTGTGACATTTGCACGTCCTTCGGCTGCCCGTCGGATGTACTTTGGACCAAAAACGAACGTCCATCGGATGTACTGTATGTCCCTCGAGGACGTCCTTCAGGGCCTCTATTCTTGACCGTGATAGAATAGAACGTTCCCCGGGGAGCGTTCCCCGGATTTGTTCTACTGCCATTCTATTGCAAGCATTAAACTGTATTCTTGAACAGAAAGGAGGGAACAAAATATTAGGGAATAAAGCGCAGCGTTGCCAAACTTATTCACCAATCATAGACGAGCAATTTCTGTCATTTCTGACAATCGACATAGGTTATCTGCATAACCATAGTTCATAACAATAACAAAAATATAAACAATCATATTCAAAGACACACAGAGCTGCTAGAACCTGAAAATGAAGCAGTGTTTTGAAAGATTCGGTGTAATAAAAAATAAGTGGCAATATAATTATTATATTTTGAAGAGATGAGAATGTCGTAATATGTGCGGGGGTACCAATATATGTATTGTTAAGAACAGTGTTGAGCCCAAAGTATAGGTATTATTATTTGAAAAATAATGCTTACCCTAAGACCACAAAACCCCAATAATATTATCATCAACGACGAGGAAATAATATGGAATCCTGCAGACAGTGAAATTAAATATCTAAGAGTATACTTAGATAAACGACTAACATGGAGTTACCACATCAATAAAAAACTTAATGATGGTTACGCAAGGTTATATCTCATTATTAATAGAAAATCGAAGCTCAGAGTTAAGTGCACAACATTAATATATAAATCGATCTTAAGACCATCGGTAACTTACAGCTGTGTGATATATGGAACTGCTAGCAAAACTAATATTAAAAAGGTGCAAACATTTCAAAATAAAGTGTTGGGATCTGCTATAAATGCCCATTTTGGCTTATAAGAAACAGTCAAATCCATCGAGAGCTTGACGTGCCACAAATTGAAAACTTTATGAAATCATGTGCTAAGACATTTTTCAAAACTATAAACAACTGTGCAAGTGTCAGAAATTTAAACCTAAATGAAAAGACTCGTAATAATAGGTTAAGAAAAATACTACCACAAGATATCTTACTTCTAGTAGCGATTCCGATTGATATTAATATCAATATTCTTCTATTGTTATGTTAAACCAAATATTTTGTTTCTGTTCTTTATTTTATTTTCAATTGTTATCTATTGTCTTACTACACACTACCATGTATAACATTAATTTGTTGATCTGGTATTTTTAAATAAACAAAAAAAAATAATGCTACCTATTATTACTTAAAATATATTTTGTACATAGTTTGTACAGACAGGGAAGATTTTTATTTATTTAATGTCGGCCTATTTCCGCTACCAGGGCCTATCATCTACTCCAGGAGACGGGCTACCCCCATCCTGGAAATTTTGTCGAACCTCTTCTCGTAAGAAGAGTAGGGATCTTTTACTTGCCTAACATTTAATAGAAAAGGGACCGACTGCTTTACATCTCTAAAAAAGATCTCTATTAAATCCTGGCAAACGGGCTTAGTCAGACAGAACAATGTCATAAATTTTTCATTTGATAATAAAAACTGATCTCTGAGGAAGAATCTCTCTCTCTCAACCTCTAGGAGTTCTTGAGAATCGTTCACGTTGTGGATTATTTCGTCCCAATATATTACTTCAGGCAGATTCATCTTTATATTAAGTCCAAAATCACAAGAATATTAATCAAAAGTGAAATAAAACATTTAGTTTTTGACAACATTCACTTTTCTAGGTTAGAAAAACAGAAAATGGCGGCATTCCCCGACTGTTCCCTGAAAATAACCAAGAGAAGCATCGGGGATCAGTTTTTGATAGAAGCGACGATAGAAATAAGTTCAAGAATACGGTTTTGTGAATTTCAATAGAGACACGCCCACTTTCTCTCGATTGTTCTATTCTACTGCCGTCAAGAATAGAGACCCTGATGTCCACAGGACAATGTTGTGCTATTGACGATTTGAACGAAAGAAAGTTCAGTAAAAATAAGTGTCATGGCGCATAGTATAATGGTATCACTGTAATTCACTCACACGTTGACCAACTCGTCTAATTTCCAAACATTGCAACAATTAAATACCTATAATATAATAATCATAACATCGTTTTCATTATCTTTAATGTTAAACCTGATTCCATTGAATATAAATAGTCTTTATTAAGCTGTTTCGTAGTCTACAATATTTAAAAAATGTCGAATTATGCAATTTGTCAAACACTGTTTCCAACTCTCAGTTTACTAGAAGAGTTGGCAGCAGTGATTGACAAATTGCATAATTTGACATTTTTTAAATATTGTAGACTACGAAACAACCTAATAAAGATGATTTATATTCAGTGGAAGTAGGTTTAACATTAAAGATAATGAAAACAATCACAGAGAAAAATGGACCAAATAAACTTTTTATTTGAAACTTTTTTATTAGTAGGAAATATTTTTTTGTTAAGTAATAATAGAGTCCACTAATAATGCCAAATAAAAACTTTCTTTTAACACAAGTTTTCTAGTACAAATAACCGTGATATTATGATTAACAAAAATGTATTAATGGTTAAGATCTGATTATTACTGACAAATATGCATTTTTATTTATTCCATTTTATTAACTACTAATAATTAAAGTTGTGGCATTAATATATTGATTTGTAAAGTAAATAGTCATGAACTAAGCACAAATTACCTAGTTTATTAGAATTTAAAACTCGTTGATATTCGTGTGTTTACGTCGCAACCGAAAACCATTTTCCGCTTCTGTTTTTTAGTACTTGGCGGGAGAGCGCGTTGGTCTAACTAATTTCGAGTCATTTCGTCATTTGATTTGATTTGCTTATTTTGATGTTCGTTGTTGGGACGTGTACTGTGTAGTAATAAGTGGTGTTGTGTTTAAGTGCAATAAATAGTCTTCGTCTGCGGTGTACATGCAATTATAAAGTTATATATGTATGGCTGTGTGGTTAAGAATTTAGGTTAGGTAATAAGTAATTTCTATTGAAATATGATCACTTTTAAATTTTAAAGTATAGAAATTACAAAAATAGAATTTACAAGAACATGCCGGCTGACCTAACTAATTGTATCTCATATTAGTCATACTATACACGGCACTTCAGTGCGGGATCGAATTGATTGTTATGCATTAATATATCGTTATTATATTTAGTTATTATTAAAAATATGTATCAATTACAGCAAGTGCATAATGACCCCATTTTTATTAGCTTGTAACAAGTGATGGAATGACAGAAAAGGTGGTGACGTCATTGCGCGGTAAAATTTGAATTAGTTTCCAAGTTGATTTTAGGCAGTTCCTTATTTACTTATTATTATGCGTTGTATTTTGTTGATAAACATTGAGAGAAAGATCTTTTCTTTATTTCACATGAAAATTTATGACTATGTAAATTGACCAGATCCTTTCTCTCAGTGTTTAGATCTGGTGAATTTTTATTTATATGTAGGTATTTATATGATCTCTTTTTCACATTTAAAATCGTAGAATATTTTGCAATGCAGTGGTGGCTGCTGGAAGAAACAGGTTAAAGGCATGGGATCTACACCAAATCATAAGAGGTTTCATCGGACATTAAAATTACAATATTGATAAAAAAAATTTCGATAGGAATCTGCGAAAAAAATTGAAAAATCCTGGGTGCATCCCAAAAAGTGCCAAAAAATACTAATAATTGACATGTTTTAATTGTTTCAAAAATACCAGCATACTAAGATAAAATATACCTACATGCGACGCCGGTTTTTTGTTCATTTGAGAAAACATTAATTTTTGGAAAAATATGGGCATTTGAAATTTTTTGACACCAAGTTTATAAAACTTAAACCAAACAGATTGTAATAGAAAATTAGTTTGTGTAATAAAAATAATATTGTAATTTTAATGTTTGATAAAAACTTCTTATGATTTGATTTAAATCCATCAAGTGTCTTCAAAATCCATCAGCCGCCATTGCTGTAATGCGTGTACTTATGCATGAATTTATAGTTTTAAAGATAATCTTTAAGTTATTGTGATGTTTTTTGATGTATACTTACCTCTAGAGTATTTTTGAATTTTAAATTTTTTTCTAATATCTATAGAATGGGTATACCATCAGGATATGATATAAGTTTATACATACTCTTAATTTTGATGATGGTCCAGAATTTTGTAAATGTAAATTAATATACAATTTAGATTATTGTCATCTGTTAGGTGCTATTTTGAAGATAAAATTATATATTATTTCATGAGGCCGTGATTTGTCATCAATGATTTTTATTTTTTAAATATATATTTTTTACTATTAATGCTGTTTTTATTTGCTACAAATATATCCTGCTTTACTAAAAGAAATATTTGAGAGAAATATTTTTCTTCTAAATAAACAATATGTTTATAATAAATAATAAATCTACTTGTCATAAGTAATGAATATAATTAACAGTAAACATTAAAAAGTAGTGCCAATATTTTTATATAATTGCTGCTAATAAACTGGGTATTAGTGGTTCATATCCAATAACATTAGTTACGAAAACACAGTATTCTTAGTGTTATTGGTTTACTTATTTAGCAGAAATGAAAAATGTAGTAACAACAAAAATATACACGATTATAGCTAATAACTTAAATATTAGCGACAAATGTTTAGTTCATTATTCATTAATATTTTTGTACATTAAACAGTTTATTTGTCAGTAATATCAATTTTTTTTAAGCTTTGTATATTTATTCCAAATATACACTGTCAGAAACCTTTTTTTATTAACCGCTATTAGATTTGATTCTTGTCCCATATTTAGCTAAATTTTTTATTAAGGAGCAATATATAAATATTTACCAGCAATATAAATTTTTCTCTGTGATGTTATGATTATTATATTATAGGTATTTAATTGTTGCAAAGTTTGGAAATTAGACGAGTTGGTCAACATGTGCAGTGAATTACAGTGATACCACAGAAAAGAGAACTACCAGAAATGACACTTGGGCTTCCCACCAAAATTCCATTGCCGCCATTTTGTTGTTAGTACATCCGTCAGTTCATTTATTGTTTTAGGTTAAAACAATAAATGACAGTCTTTGACATAATACCCAAATAAATTCTTAAAAGGTTTTAGTTTTATTGTGCTGTGAATACGTAGAAGATTATATAGCGGCGGGGAACTGTGTTGTTAATAGTAATTTTTATTTGCTCTGTTAAGGAATGTCCAAGTAGTACGACAGGAAAAGACATTAGTTTATTTAGGTTTCCTGAGGATCCCGAGAGGCATTTTATTATTGACGTAAATTATAAAATATTTCCAAGTAATTGAAAACCTTTCTTCATTTAAGGTCCGTATTGTGGTTGGAAGCATGCAATCGTGGGGATTTGCCAAGTACAAGTTCAGCCGAACTTTATAACAATTTTAAGTTGTGCGCATACGACAAATATGTATCAAAATTGATTGCTACCAACAGCACTACGTACTATTTTCCCTCAACTTGATAGTTTAAAAAGAAAAGAAATTAATATTTCCCAAGAACAACCTCCCAGCACAGAAGACAGGAACTATAGTTCCTGTCTTCTGTGCTTCCAGTAAGAAATTACAGATTTTCTCAGGCAAGAAATTGTATTGATTCCAATAGGTACATTTTGTGATTTTATATTAAGAATACAATTGTTCGTAGAGATAATTTTATCCAGTTTACTTTAATAGTTTTAATACCCAGTATAAATAGAATTCTTCAAATAACGTAATTGTATTTAGCCTGTGTAAAGTTTGTTTATAAACACGCTGTTCAAATTTCCTGCCAAAATTACCAACAACAAAATGGTGAAGGTCACAAAAAAACATCAAAGGCGGTGTTGAGAGTGCCGCTTCTGGTAGTTCCTTATTCTGTAGTGATACCATTATACTATGCGCATGACACTTTTTACCAAACTTTCTTTCGTGCAAATCGTCATTGACGATTTGCATGAAAGAAAGTTTGGTAAAAAGTGTCATGGTGCACAGTATAATGGTATCACTGTAATTCACTGCACATGTTGACCAACTCGTCTAATTTCCAAACTTTGCAGCAATTAAATACCTATAATATAATAATCATAACATTGTTTTCATTATCTTTAATGTTAAACCTACTTCCACTGAATATAAATCATCTTTATTAGGTTGTTTTGTAGTCTACAATATTTAAAAAATGTCAAATTATGCAATTTGTCAATCACTGCTGCCAACTCTTCTAGTAAACTGAGAGTTGGAAACAGTGTTTGACAAATTGCATAATTCGACATTTTTTAAATATTGTAGACTACGAAACAACCTAATAAAAACTATTTATATTCAAAGGAAGCAGGTTTAACATTAAATATAATGAAAACGATGTTATGATTATTATATTATAGGTATTTAATTGTTGCAAAGTTTGGAAATTAGACGAGTTGGTCAACATGTGCAGTGAATTGACCTTCGACCATATATACATAGACCTATCATTTCTTTGTTCTACATAGACAACTGTTTGAATGCAGCATTAGGGGGGTTGGGGAAAGGAGGGTAGAATCCTTTCCATGGGCGTATCAGTTATTAGGGGACCAACTTTTGTAATTTATTGAAAAATCAATACACATTAAAAATTTACCAAAAAATATCAAAATCGGATATTTATAAAAAAAACACTGTCCCAGAAATCACTGCTTCCACATCCAGATCTACTACCCAAGTCTCTCGTAACGAAAAAATTTTGTATGTGGAAATAATTGTTTATGGAACTTTAATAATGGAAATTTAATAACAAAATATTTGAAATCGTCTACCACACAAACCCATAAAACGATATCCCACATCGGTAATGGGGTGGGGGTGGTAGTGGGGATGGATGAAGTAAAAAAAATATTTTGAGGCCTTTGGCTCTTGTGCACACACTACACAATAACTACACTACACTACACAATTTTTTTTTCACCCCCTTTTTTATAATGAGGTAGGGGTAGTAATGGGGGTTGCCAATGCCAAGAATTTTTTTGAGACATTAGCTTCTCTTCTATACACTAAATACTAATTTTGGACTCTTACCTGCTTGATTTACCTATTTACCCCAATTTAACCCCAAACTCTTCAATGGAATAAGATGAAAATGATTATATTTTCATCTTATATAGTTCCAGATCTCGTTAAAATACATACGTCTACCAAATTTCAAGTCAATATTTTAAGTGGTTCCAGAGTAATCGTGCGCACAAAAAACTTATAGACAGACCGACAGACAGACAGAAATTTTTCTTTATGCTCAAACTTAAAATCTCGACGTTTCATTACATTCTAAGCCTATTTGTACAATAAATTTTTTTTTAAATTTTTGTCGTTACTATACGTCCACTGGATGTGGAAGTAATAAAAACGTGTATATAATTCATTGAAAAATGAATTTCATAATGAGAATTGTGAATTTTTTAAACTGTTAAATGAAACTAATAAATTTACCATTAGGCTTTTACAAAATTATAGATTATTTTACAGAAATATTTGTAATAAATGTTACTATCTATGCTTTTATAAAAAAAAATATGCATGTTTGTTTCATTGCCTACACTGGTTATCAATACCTTGAAAGGATGGAAGACTGGTGAAGAAAATAAATGTAAAAAATTTATATATTTCATGATAAAATACATAAACAATATAAACAATAAATGGAGTCTAAATAAGTTTTAGTAGAATACATAGATTTCATGAAATACCTAATCATTGTAAAAAATAAACAAGTTACGTTTAATGAATGGCCTCAAGTGATTTACTGTCCCTTTTCCACGTCTATGACTTCTGTTTACGTACTTGTGAAATGAGCGACCACATCCTTTACTCCAATATTTTTTGCATACAATGCATTTATTTACCATGATGAACACTAATAATTCTCAAACTAACTGAAAATTCTAATTAACAGTTCGAATATACAAGAAAAGAGCACAAATCAACAAGAATTAAATATAGCGAAGACAATTAATATTTGACACTTTTGACAGTATGTGTCCAGTATTGCACAGTGGCCAACACTTAATAAAATTTGCAGATAAATAAAAAAAGTGTGTAAAAAAATATCTAATTCATAGATAAGGTTATCTAAATCATTACATTTTGAAGATAATAGGCTAGAACACATATGTGTTATTAGTAATAATTACAATAGGTTGGTTTTAAAAACGCAATATCCTATCCTAAGTATTGGGATGTTTCCTTAATAACATGACTAATGGAGTGACATGGCAAACTTGCAATAAGTTCTACCCTCCTTTCCCCACCGCTATTCATGCCATCATCATTATATGTAAACAAGCTAGGTCTATATGTATATATGGTCGAAGGAATTGACGATTTGCACGAAAGAAAGTTCAGTAAAAAGTGTCATGGCGCACAGTATAATGGTATCACTGTAATTCACTGCACATGTTGACCAACTCGTCTAATTTCCAAACTTTACAAGAATTAAATACCTATAATATAATAATCATAACATCGTTTTCATTATCTTTAATGTTAAACCTGCTTCCATTGAATATAAAGTCTTTATTAGGTTGTTTCGTAGTCTACAATATTTAAAAAATGTCGAATTATGCAATTTGTCAAACACTGTTTCCAACTCTCAGTTTACTAGAAGAGTTGGCAGCAGTGATTGACAAATTGCATAATTTGACATTTTTTAAATATTGTAGACTACGAAACAACCTAATAAAGATGATTTATATTCAATGGAAGTAGGTTTAACATTAAAGGTAATGAAAACAATGTTATGATTATTATATTATAGGTATTTAATTGTTACAAAGTTTGGAAATTAGACGAGTTGGTCAACACGTGCAGTGAATTACAGTGATACCATTATACTGTGCGCCATGACACTTTTTACCAAACTTTCTTTCATGCAAATCGTCAATTGCAATTGACGATTTGCACGAAAGAAAGTTTGGTAAAAAGTGTCTAGATTGGTATCACTGTAATTCACTGCACATGTTGACCAACTCGTCTAATTTTCAAACTTTGCAACAATTAAATACTTATAATATAATAATCATACTATTGTTTTCATTATCTTGAATGTTAAACCTACTTCCGTTGAACATAAATCATCTTTATTACGTTGTTTTGTAGTCTACAATATTCAAATAATGTCGAATTATGCAATTTGTCAAACACTGTTTCCATCTCTCAGTTCAGAAGAGTTGGCAGCAGTGATTGACAAATTGCATAATTCGACATTTTTTAAATATTGTAGACTACGAATAAACAACCTAATAAAGATGATTTACATTCAATGGAAATAGGTTTAACATTAAAAATAATGAAAACGATGTTATGATAATTATATTATAGGTATTTAATTGTTGCAAAGTTTGGAAATTAGATGAGTTGGTCAACATGTGCAGTGAATTACAGTGATACCAATTTAGACACTTTTTACCAAACTTTCTTTCGTGCAAACCGTCAATTACAGTGATACCATTATACTGTGCGCCATAACACTTTTTACTGAACTTTCTTTCGTGCAAATCGTCAATTAGGGTATTGAAATCTCATGAAAACTTTTCAAATTAATAGTTGTAAATAATACTTTTCAATGGGTGCACTGAGAAATCCTTATTAAATTCTTATATAAAACTAAACTAATAATAACCCTTCAAATCTTATAAAAACCATATACTAATTATTTCTTATTAAATATTATCCTGATGAACCATTATTAGTTTTATCACTATTGGAACCCCATGAACTCAAATTAATAGTTGTAAATCATTATTAATACGTTTTAATAGATGTCCCTATAAATCCTTATTAAATTCTTACATAAACTAAACTCCCACATAGCACAAGATATTCTAAGAATGATCTGTAAATGTCCTCTAGGGAATATATACCCAGCAAACATATATATATAGCATATACGTAAATGCTACGTAAACTAAGTTTCGCAGAAGTAACGTGCTATGTAAAATGTGACGCATAATCATATGTGCATACTCTGCGAAATGTCAGCAACATGTGCATATGATTTTTACATAGTGAAGAGGTAACACTGTGACCTCACGGTATAGAACAAATGACGTAGCGTATATGTATATTCAACCACTTGCTATGTAAAGCATAGGTAACTAATTTTATCTCTTTATAATGTAGCATATACACTGAAAAAAAAGATGGTTTGATTCAAGTATATATATATATATATATATATATATATATATATATATATATATATATATATATATATATATATATATATAGCGCTCAATAGTCGTCAGTAAGTATTAGAATAAATTCGCGCATATGTATTTACAGCAACCTGACTTTCACGGTCTCAACTATTGAACGTTTGCTATTAACGTTGTAATAGAAGTACTAATAGAAGAATACATAGTCGATTTTCGAATCCTTTATTACTTTTTGATAGTATTGGATATTTGCTTCTTACTAAAAATTATGTGTTTCACACATAAAGTACATTATAAACATAACATCAATAGTTATATTTCATATTTATATTGTGCATAGTGGATATTCTCATATAGATACTTTTCGAGCGGCACGTTAACCAGTTCAATCACCGATAGTGATATGAAATATTTTTAATTGAAATCTATTAGATACATGTAAAACGAAATTTCTATTTTCACTTTTTGAAGGGGTGAAAACGGGGGTGGTAGATGGTTTAAAGGGTATCCGTATCTTCGAAATCGCATAAGTCAGAAATGTGATATTCCAGCGACGGGCTCTTCTGAAGAAATAAGGAGACACGTATTCGACGATATTCAAAAAGAAACCCCCGAAAAGGGAAGGGGGGGTTAAACTTTTCGGAAACGATTAGGCCCAGAAGCGTGAAATTTGACAGAAATACTCTTCATTGCAATCTATTAGATACGAGCAAGACAAAATTTCGATTTTCACTTTTTGAAGGGGTGAAAATGCGGGTGGTAGATGGTCTAACGGGTACCCGTATCTCTGGAATCGCGAAAGTCAGAAACGTGATATTCCAGCGACGGGCTCTTCTGAGAAAATAAGGAGGCACGTATTCGACGGTTTTCAAAAAGAGGCCCCCCTCCCCCCACGAACGGGTGAATGAGGAGGGGGAGGTTTTTAAGCTACTCGGGAACGGTTAGACTCAGAAGCATGAAATATGGCAGAAATACTCCTTATTGGAATCTATTAGACACAAGTAAGACAATATTTCGATTGTCACTTTTTGAAGGGGTGAAAACGGGGGTGGTAGATGGCCTGCGCGTAAATGAGAAACGCGATATTCCAGCGATGGGTTCTTCTGAGGAAATAAGAAGACACGCATTCGACGGTTTTCAAAAAGAGACCCTCCGAACGGGTGAACAGGGAGAGGGATGTTTTTAAGCATGAAATTTGATCCATACCTGCCCATATGCTTTATTGTCGATTAAAATAATTATTTTTCGTTTAACTCGCTCTAACACAAAAATAGCATAATGAATTGTTATCAAATTGCGATGAGCAGTGGGTTTCCTCGAGTACAATGATTGCGCAGTAGGTTTCCTAGTATACAATGAATGTGCAGTGTGTTTCCTCGATTACAATGGATGCGCAGTAGGTTTCCCCGAGTGCCATATATGCGCAGTGGGTTCATCGAGTACAATGGATGCGCAGAAGTTTTCCTTGAGTGCAACGAATGCGCAGTGGGTTTCCCCGGGTACTATGGATGTGCAGTGGGTTCCCTCGAGTGTACTTCCTGAGTACTATAAGAGTACTTAGTGACCATGTAGTACTCCTTCATAGGCATAAGTTAGTTTGTCAATGCTCTTAATTCCACGCGCAAAAAGTCTTCAACGCGAAGTCGCGGGCATCAGTTAGCAGATATATATATTGTGTTATAAGATTTGTAAGCCGGTAGACCAGTGCAATTAGACGGTTTCTCATGTAGTCATTTGCATCAATTTCCCGGTACTCGAAAAAATAAGTTTTCAATGCCATTCGATTTAACTCGATGGGAACAGTACTTGCGAGTAGTTTTAAGGCCTCTCAAATTATTTACACAATAAAGAAAAACTGTTTAAATTTCAAGGATGATGTTTTGGATCTTTTACCGCTTACATAGCGAAAATGAAAATAGATACGACAAAAATGCTTTTGTGTAGAGTACTGAATTTTATGCAAAATATCCGCGGGAACATCCAGTGGAAGTATAGTAACGCAAAAAAAATATTGTTCAAATAGAATGTCATGAAATGTCGAGATTTTAAATTTGAGCAAAAGAAAATTTCTGGCTGTCGGTCGGTCAGTCGTTCTGTCTAACTTTCTTTGTGCGCACGATTACTCTAGAACCGCTTAAGATATTCACTTGAAATATACACGTATGTATTTTAATGATATCTGGAACTAGATTAAATTTTCATCTTATTCTGTTGAAGGGTTGGGGGTAAATTGTAGTGTGTGTGTTTAAAAATGTGTTTTAACCGCCTTCCATGTCACCTCAATGACCCTCTTAAGTCCAGTAGATCTAGATTTGTCTCAGTAAAGGAGACGGGGCCCTACAGTTTATAGTGGAATCTAAACCACTTCTTGGAGAAAATTTCCATTGAAAATTTTTTTCGCTATGTGGCGCTCGAACCCACTTCGCTAGGTACGCTCAAAGTGCAAGCTAAACGCGCCAACACACTGAGCTACCGACCCCCTAGTAAACAAGTAAATCAAGCAGGAGTCCATAAAATTGGTATTTAGTATATTCAAGAGAAGCTAAGGTCTCAAAATTTTTTTTGACAAAAAAAAATGTGATTTAGTTTGGGTACAAGAACCAAAGGTTTCAGAATATTTTTTTTACTTCATCCATCCACCCCCACCCCACTACCGATGTAGGGTATTGTTTTATTGGTTTTTAGGGGAGACCATTTCAAATATATTATTAAAGTTCCATAAACAATTATTTCCACACACAATTTTTATTTCATTGTGAGAGAGTTGGATATGGAAATAATGATTCCTTGAGCAGCGGATCAAAATACATATTAGCTGAATAGACCACTTTTTTCGCCTCATGGTTGTTTCTTGGGATTATGGTTGAAAAGTGGACCAATCTGACAATTCTGACTTCGGATTCAGATTCAACGGGTCAAGATACACAAGGATACACGATCTGGTCCACTGGACAGACCACTTGTTTTGTGGGACTGTGTTATATTTGTGGGGTGTCCACCTTATATAATTTTTACTGAAAGTCGGATTCCTTCATTGGCAATGACGTCAACTACCTACCAAATAATATTTTCTCCGTTTTGTAGATATAGCGCCAAAAGACACCAAGACGATTCTTTCACGACTACAATACGGTAAGCAAAGGAAGTAATATATTTATATTTCGACTAGCTGATGCTCGCGACTTCGTTCGCGCGGAAGACTTCTTGCGCGTGGAATTAAGAACATTAACATAATAATTTACGCCTATAAGAAGTACTAACCCACTGCGCATCCATTGTACTCGAGGAATCCCACTGCGCATCCATAGCACTCGGGGAAACCCACTGCACATCCATTGCGTTCAAGGAAACCCACTGCGCATCCACTGCACTCGAAGAAACCCACTGCGCAATTTGATAACAATGCATTATTCTATTTTTGTGTTAGAGCGAGTTAAACGAAAAAATTATTATTTTAGTCGACAATAAAGCACACGGGCGGGTATGTGTCAAATTTCATGTTTAAAAACATCCCTCTCCCTGTTAATCCGTTCGAGGGGGGGGTCTCTTTTTGAAAACCGTCGAATAGTGGCTCCTTATTTCCTCAGAAGAGCCCGTCGCTGGAATATCACGTTTCTGACTTACGCGATTTCAGAGATCGTCTACCACCCCCGCTTTCACCCCTTCAAAAAGTGAAAATCGAAATTTCGTCTTACTCGTGTCTAATAGATAAAGAGTATTTCTGCCAAATTTCACGCTTCTAGGTCTAACCCTTTCCGAAAAGCTTAAAACCTCCCCCTCCGCGTTCACCCTTTCGGGGATCTCTTTTTAAAAAACCGTCGAATACGTGTCGTCTTATTTCCTTAGAAGAGTCCATCGCCCAAATAATCACGTTTCTGACTTAACGTGATTTCAAACACACAACACGGGTGCGCTTTTAAACCATCTACCACCCCCGTTTTCACCCCTTCAAAAAGTAAAAATCGAAATTACACGTATCTAATAGATTTCAACAAAAATATTTCTGCCAAATTTTACGCATCTAGATCTAACCGTTTCCGAAAAAGCCTAAAATTTCAACCCCCCTTTTCCACACTCTTAGGGGCCGAATTTCGAAAAATCCCTTTTTAGTGGTTGCCTACGTCATTCGAGGAACCTCTATGCAAAATTTGAAGTTTCTAGACCTAGTGGTTTGAGCTGTGCGCTGATAGATCCGTCAGTCAGTCAGTCAGTCGTATTCTTTTATATGTATAGATTAAGGTATTTTTGTGTTAATACAATAACTAATAAAAATATATCTGACAACATTAATCTTTGGAACATGGTTAAATTAGAGAATTATTAATGATTATACTTCCGGTCCATTCCTAATACAACACCCTGTATTGCTTCTAAAGCATTAATTGCACACTTGGTTGAAAGAAAAGATAACTGACTCAAGCTATACGGGCCCTCACTCCAATACCTGCCGAGAGTAAACTTGACGCATGCGCATAGTAAATATTGATACCCTTTTCCCCTCTGATTACTAACGCAAATATGACAACACTGTCGGACGCTCTAAGGTCGTTCCATATGTGAGATATACACGAGAGGACGCTTTAAGGTAGTAAATTTACGCATTTTATACATGTTCGTGGGCGCTCTGAGGTGGTTATACGTACGGACGCCTGAAGGTAGCGAATTTTTTTTTAAAGTGAATCATACGCCGAATAAAGGCAGTATACGCGGAGAATTCGGAGTATATAATAAATATCGTTGTCGCTCTACTCATATATGCGCTTATCTCATGACGGACGCCCAATGAATGTTTTTTGTAATGACGCTTTATGGATAGTGGGATGTAAATATATATATATATATATATATATATATATATATATATATATATATATATATATATATATATATATATATATATATATATATATATATATATATATATATATATATATATATATATATATATATATATATATATATTATATATATATATATATATATATATATATATATATATATATATATATATATATATATATATATATATATATATATATATATATATATATATATATATATATATATATATATATATATATATATATATATATATATATATATATATATATATATATATATATATATATATATATATATATATATATATATATACGCAAATAAATATATTCTTCATATAAAACAAGTACATTTATTTCAAGAATAATTAATTTACTACCAGCTTTTGATTACTTGCCACAAATGTATTTGTTTTATATGAAGAATACATTTATTTGTGTATATATAAACCAATATATGCTTGAATCAAACCATTTTTTTTTTCAGTGTATGTATATTCAACCACTTGATAGTGACCTATATGTTCTTTAGAAAGCAGCTATACGATATTTTTTCTTCTCCACTGATGTATACCCACCTATCTTGCCTTGCATTCCTAGTAAAGCTCAAATTTCATTTAATTTATTTTATTAACTGTTGATTTAGGAGAGATTAATACTAACTATTCTATATTCAGTTAACTAAGTATCTACAATAAGTGTTAAGCATTTCTTGGGTCGTTTCTGATTGTACTCGTTCTTTGGTCAGCCCTTCATCACTCTGACATTTGCTATTTGAACATCAGTTACACAACCTGTGAAAATAATTGAAATATTAGTCTATTTCATATAGGGGGTGGTGCACCATTTAAAACTCCCCAGGCTTGTAATTTTCTTATTTTTTAAGGCACATCAAATTGTAGATATTTTTAAAGCATTTTAAAAAAAATTTTTTTTTTAATTGTTTAAGAAAGAAATTTCCTTGAATATTTTTTTACGTCACCCTGTGCATGAACTACATTAATGTTTTCTTATAAAGGTTTTAATTAGCTTCAATTTATATTATTACGTCATATTCGAAATTCTTTTTGGTTTTAGAGAAAGGAATTAAAAACACTCCAAACTGATTTTTTTTTTAATTACTTTGAAAGGAATGTAAATAATAATTTTATGCTTTATCTGTAAAAGACATATCACAAACATATTCAGCATAATGAAACAGTAACAAAAAATTAAAAAAATATTTTTAAAAACTAACTTATATTAAAATAATGTACTAAGTAGGAAATTGCAAATTTTTTATTTCTTAAGTTTTTTTATTTTAATAACATAAATTGAAGCTAATTAAAACCTTTGTAAGAAAACAATAACACAGTCCATGTACAGGGTGAGGTAAAAAAAATATTCAAAGAAATTAAGTTTCCTTTCTTAACCATTCAAAAAAAAATTAATCAGTCTGTATGGATATTTAAAGGCTTTAAAAATGTCTACAAGTTGATGTGCCCAACATGGTCATCGCTTCGAAAATAAAAAAGTTACAAGTCTGGGGAGTTTTAAGTGGCACACCCTGTATAGTGTAGTAAGTCTGGTTATATAGCTTGTATCCCTTTACTAAATTGTGAAGAAAACTAGATGCAAACTATTTTGATCAATTTGTTAAGTTATTAAACAATTTATGATAGCTTAAATAATAATGTATATATTTTAACAAAACTTTACAAAAACACGCTTCCAATGGAATGGAAAATTTGAGGTCGATCCGATAAGTTTCAGAAGTATACTGCTTTAAACATGAACCGATGTGCTCAAAGTGCTGTCATTCAATCCGAAAGTCTGTCTCAAAGTTGAGTTTACACTGTTAAAACCCAGCTATTTAAAATCAGATTTGTCTAATCTGCCAGAGATGGTGATTTGGGGACTATTGGAGTATTTCAACATAAGAGTATGCAGCATATAACTGCCAAAAAAAAATGGGAATGAAAATGCAACTAGGAGTGAATGACTTCACGCAGCTTCTATATTCTTGATTAATTTTAAAGCCTCTTAGATCTTAGAATATCCTGGTTTTTTGAATTTCGCTCTAAAATTAAGAGATTTTTTTACAAAATGTAATAAAAAAATATGCTAACTAAGCCCATTAAATCATCACACCAAATTTCAAGTGGAAATGTTTATAACAACGTCAAAAAAACAATAACAAAGTCGAAAATTGAACCGTTGACTGTTTAAGTGCATCAAGTCATAGAACAATTTGTTTTAGAGTGTAGATTTTTCTCCTACTCTTCAGTGGTGTTAACAAAATTTTTTTTAAACTATATAAAATCATTTTAAATTTTTTATAAAGAACGTTTTTTCTCAGAATTAAACAATTAAAAATTATTAGAATGCTTCAAAAGATCACAAAAAAGAAACAATTTTAAAAACGGGGTTTTCTACGCCAATTGGCAGCCGTGAAGCATGAAAAAAATGCATTTGTTAAATAATTGCCAAAAAATTGTTTTAAATAATTTTAAAATACCTACTTATTTATGCAACAAGTGTGTAAAGCAGTACTTTTTTCATGCATAAGTTGTAGACGAGTGCATCAATCTTGTGAGAATCCCATGATAAAAGTAGTTTCTTTAACAGTCATATAAACAAATTGTTAATTACCGCCACTGAAAAGTAAACAATCAACGATTCAATTTTCGAACTTGTTACTGTTTCTTAAGCGTTTTTTGTATAAATATTAAATTATATTATACTATTACATTCACTGAGAGCCATTTGATATAAGAAAATGTGCGGGGACCTTTACCAAGATGATTTAATTCTACCAGAAGCATATTTTTAATAATGACAAATCTTAATTGTCTTAATTTATTGCAACAAAATTAACCATGAAGTTTTAGACAATTTTAGTTTTCTTCGTAGTTTTATAATGATCAAGTTAATTTTTTTAATGGCGATACAAGCAATATCATTAATCACAAGACAACA
Source organism: Rutpela maculata (assembly GCA_936432065.2). Lineage (NCBI taxonomy): Eukaryota > Metazoa > Arthropoda > Insecta > Coleoptera > Cerambycidae > Rutpela > Rutpela maculata. The sequence goes on along the minus strand of OW386286.2, from coordinate 134,304,876 downwards.
AGAAAAAGGGCTGCGCTTTTGATCAGAACCATCTAATCCTGTTTTTTAACATGTTGAAACCGATTCTGATATTAAAAAAAAAATTATCAGTTTTTGGTTACCACCCCTTTTATCCCCTAAAAAGGGGCAATGGATCTGTCCTAAGGTTATGATCTAATTTTTCTGAATTATTTTGACGTGCTTAAGCCAATTTTGGACAAAAGAAAAATTGCAGGAAAATATTAGCCTACTTACATACAAAACCTTGAAATATATGTACAATACAATAACGAACACAAAGTAGGTGCTATAAGATGTCGGTAAACAATAACCATACCTATGCATAGTACTTACTTCGCAAAAGCTTGTGATCTAGGTTTCCTTGAATTACAACTTCTTACGCTGGATTCAGTTGAACTTAATAATGTGGGAGCAGCACCAACATACAGCTTTTGTGTAACAAAATCCATGTAATGATATAATTGTCTGTCGAGAATAACGATTGCCCATGAAATAATTCTAACCTATAAAAAGATTACGTTTCATTTAAATAAATATTTTTATAAAAATGGTACAACACAAACTTACTTTTGGGTCATTCACTGGAAAATGGTGCACCAACATAGGTATGTACACCAAATTCGCAAACAAGAGGGCATGTTTATGTTTAAGTAGTAAAGTAAATATCTTTATTCTGTAATTACCGGCTGGTATAGAACGAGTCAAATACAAAGAAAAAAATAAATAGTGTATACATAATTTGTAAATAAAAAATTAATTAGTCAACACAACAAAAAAGAAAATACATATACATACACATATATATATATAAATATATATATATATAACAAATACATAACGAATATATAATATAAATTAACACAATATAGTAATGAGAACAAACAACACATATTAATACAATAGAATCTATGCAAAAAATGAATAAGGGTTAAATCAAGTTATCGGATAAATATTCATTTACAGAATAATATGTTTTTGTTGATAGTAGAGCTTTTAACTTTTTTTTAAATACATTTTTATGCAGCATTTTTAAAGAGTTTGGTAATTTGTTGTAAACTTTAATTAGCTGTCCAACAACGCTATTTTGGACAAAAGTAAAGCGAGTTTTGATGGGTTTTAACATATTTTTATGTCGTGTATTACATGTTTGCACCTAACCTCTACACTAATAAAACGTCCAAACAAAATAATATTTAAACAAGTCACAACGCTTTATGGTTCACACTTCTGCATCAAAGTTATTAAAAGACATCATCCACAATTTTTCACAAAAATGATCAAAAAACACAAACGTTAGATTTTACATCATTTTACACTGGCGTGCAACACTTCCATGAGTTCGATGTCGTAAAATGAAGTAAGTAGGTAAACATTTTTAAGTAAAATTATGTAGCAAATATGTAAACTTGTGTATAAGTAATTAAGTTAATATGTTAACTTAAATATGATATTATTTTACGTATATGCTATGTAAAATTATGTAAAATATTTTATATAAAAATGTTCTATTAATCTTACCTCTCAGAGAGGTAAAGTTACATTAATGTTTACTGGGTATATTCGAAATAATATTGTATTGTTCCAGGAATATATATAATTTAACATGTTGATACTAGAATATTTCATACGAATAATAAAATAATATTCTTTCTGAACAATAGTATAATATTCTTAGTATATATATAATTTTTGAGAAGGAAACAATAATATTCCAAGAAAATAATACAAGAATATTCTTTTTGAACAATAGCCTAATATTCTTAGAAGATATATGATTTTTGAGAAGAAAACAATAATATTCCAGGAAAAATAATACAGGAATATTCCCATTAAACACGCAAACGTCGGTTGGAACTATAGGTAAGAGATGGCATCAAATGCCAATTATGTAATAATGTCAGCGAAGGCAATTAACTGTTATGTCACGTGTATTTAGAATTAACCGCTTATTTATTGGTATTTGACTCATTTCGAAGCCTTTCCAAGTTTGCAATAGATTTTTGTAGATAAATTTGGTTATAACTCGCCGACTTAGTCCTACTACTGGTCTATGAGTATTCACCTAATATTTCGTATCGGCAATCTAACATAATTCTCCGGTGTGATACTTCGAGACAGAATCTTACATGCAATATGCGCTACACTGATGATTCTGACGAAAACCAAGAGTTAAAAATCGATAGTTGTAAGCAATTATCGTGTCTCTTGTTGTAGTTTCGTTCTATTCTGGTATCATTCTCGTATATTAAACAATGATAAGTCAAGAAAATAATCATATATAAGTAACTGGTGAATGCCATTTCAGTTTAAAATTGGGTATTATTCGTCGACTTATTATTACATATTATGTAATGCAACATAAAAATCCAATAAAATAGGAATCAATCTGTATGTGAGAATAATATAAGCTTATACCCATAATATTCGCGAAAGAGTGAAATAATAATCTAGGAATATTCTATTAAGGAGAAATTGTATTATTATAATATTTTTCAAATATTCCTAGAGTAACTTGATTATTCCTGTAATATGCGTTTTGGATAATCGTAGAATATCTAAAAATTGTGCCATTTGGAGAAAAAAAGAATATTCCTGTAACGTCTGGATTATTTAAAAATTATTTTAGGAATAATCAAATCTTCCAAACGTATAATCAATGAATATTCCAGGAATCAAATCGTGCTATCTGGGCTGATATGGACCTATGAAGTCTTATAAAAATAAGTACAAATATATCCTTATAAAAATGTATAAAATGCCTAGGAACTCCTTGGTATATCTTTTCAATTTCATTACTCTTCAGATTCCAAAAAAAAACTCATAAAAGTATTCGATAATACTTTATTTATACTTTTTAACATGCATCCTTATACGTTTCCATTAAATTCTTATATAAATTAAACTAATATGTACCCATGAAGTTTTATAAAAATACCCTACAAACACCGAAGGTTGATGGGCCGATCTTCGGTGTTTGTTGGGTAAGTACCACTGAACTCTACTATATAAATGGAAGGTAAATACACTGAACTCTACTATATAAATGGAAGGCCAGTATCCGCACTTTTCTAAATTCACCGGTGGATGCACCAGGTGGACAAAATACGAAGCTGATTGGCTATCTGTTTCAAATTAGCCAATCAAATAATGTTATTGCTTACCGGTGCGATCCACCGGTGAATTTAGAAATCTGCCCTATAGGTCGCGTGCGCCGACGTCACAGATTCTGAGACCTTAGGAAAACAAACAGCTGTCATCGAGTGACGTGCCGATTGAACGTGTTGTTTTAAAGTATGTTTTGCCGTTTTTGTGATATTTTGAAACTTCATTTTGGATTATTTAACATCCACAACTATCCTTAATGATTTCGTGTGGTGAATTTTGTTCGTTAATATGGAGATAAGTTTATATTTTACAAAATCGTCTCATAATGTAGAGGTTAGGTACACGGAAGAAGTTGGTGTCATCGACTTAAATCCTTTATATTTTGAGAAATGACGACTTCAGTACAAATATTGGTGTATTTCATAATATTTCAAATAGGGATATTGTGAGTAATGCATAGACAAAAGGATGAGTTCAAGGCATTCAAAAATCTTGAAGCTATTTATGGTTGGGTGAAAGAAGTACTCTCCAAGAAATTTACAGGATAAAAGCTTTTTGCAAAGGTAAGAATTAGTTGTCGATGATCAACTTTTTTTTTCAATATATGCTTACCTAATTAAATGTTGCTTAATGAGTAATTGCTAACATACAAATTCATTTTTCAGGTTATGGATTCTTAACTTACCATCTTCAACAAAAGCCATCGACTACTTGGACTATTACTGATCCAATTGATTCTTCAGTACTTATTGTGACTGTGTTACTAGTCTAGACAAAATTTGTTCACAACCCAGTCTTTCCTTTCAATTTTTAGCAGTAAACCGTGGCTATGGTCGAAGGGTTAACTGTTATGATTTTTATGAAAAATACCATATAAATTGAAGATGAAGGACTGAAGTACTGTGAACTACTTGAAATATGTAAACAGATGTACACAATTTCTTCCAGTGTACCTACGATATACTATAGATTGAACTATACAAACCATTGTAATTTGTGCAAGAACTTTTTCTTATCGAGTCTTATTGTTATATAATGCGTCTAACATGTATTTTATTATTTCATGTAGGTAGGTCAGTTGTTAAATATTTATTGTATTTTATTAAACATGTATATTCATTCATTCATTTTTTATTTATCACTCGTATTATTGTTGTTAGCAGTGAATTGAAATAGTCGATTATGTTAAACTTATATATACATTCATCTTTGCATCTAACTGAAAGTAAAACAAAATATACTTATACTAAATATCAAATTCTTTATTATCCAAGGTTCCATATGTTCCATTAGTACTCGTAAGAAGAATCACCAAGAATTTTAACAGGAGATACAAAGAAAGATCTATATTGCAATAAAAAAATAAATGATTATATTATACACTTATAGGTACGAAGTATCTAAGTAGTAACATTGTAATTACATAATTCAAAGAACATTTATAGCTACAATTTGACAGTTTCAACGCCCATTTGGACTTTATTTATGTGTTCCCTCACTTCAGGTCACTTTGTCTTAGTTTCATAGTTTTTGAATGTTAAAAATCCAACATTGGATTTTTGAGCACCACACAATATAGGTAATTTAAAAGGACGTTTAGTTGCCAGATCAATCAATGACAGCAATACTTGGAATTTCCTTAACTTATGCACTTCATCAGGTATCTTAATGTAGCCTGTGTATTTTCCTCTTGAGGTGTACAACAATTTCTGCTATTACACTTTCTCCATCAGCATCAGTTCTACCCTCACTCAACTAAAATTTAAACACAAGAAATGATTATTAAAGATGCTGACAAATCAATATAAAGTGTTATTTTTTTACCATGAATTGTTGTTTAGTTTAGCAGTAGTTATTATTATCACAAGCACTTTTAGTTTCACATTTGGGTTTTAAGTTGTATCCCATATTAACAGAGAACACCTAACTGGATGGATCATCATGGTCTTGAATTACGGCTGTCTTTCCTACAACATAAATCCACAATAAAAATCAAATTCTTAAATTAATAAGCAACAACTTACTATTACTAAAATGCTTGGAATACCCCAGTAAAATAATTCCTTTTAATTGCCTGGAATCTTTTAATCCTAACCTCTTCTGGCTGTAAATCGACGTTATTTTATAAAAACTGTTGTTGTCTCGGTATTGCCACACTTCCACAATTAATAATACAGCAAAAACTTGCTATTTTGTACGATATAATATCCATAAAGACTAATATTGAACAATCACTTAAATTTGTTTAAATAAAACACACTCTTTACTGTTGTACTTCACTCTGCTATCATATAAAGACTGACTGCCTGGTCCTAATCCTTGTCCTGAGTCAGCAGTTATATCATAACAGCTCGAATGTTTTTATTATAAGAAATCACATACACCAATGAGTAGTAGTACACTACATCCACTTTTTCTTTTACAACAGTGTTAATGAAATTAACAATAATGTCCACAATGTGAGTTATGGCGGTGCACCAAATATAACAATATACCTACTTAACTATATAATAATAGAACAATATAAGAATATGATATAGCAAAATATATTAATATAAAAGTCATAACCAAAGGAAGGTGCAAATTTGAAGAATACCAGTCTACGGCCTCTGATCCTCTGTCAGTCACGTGGACATGGACTTGCCTTGGATCAACTCATCTGTTACTGTAACATATATATAACAATATAGTAAAGTAGCATACAACGCATGTCACACGACGATACTAAAGTAAATTAGGCTTACGAAATATCAGTAATTATCTGACTCTTGTTTTTTGTCGGTCACATGTACTTATTTTGAAACATACACTGCCCATTCTCCCACGATCTTCTTTAGATGCACGATGTTCCTTCTGTAGTTTTGGCATGTTTCATCATATTTAATTTGTATGTCTATTCTATCCTTACTCATTACTTGTGTACTTTGATTAAAGTTGAAGCAAGTTGTGTTTTCCTTTACACTCACGTACACCTTGGTTCTGATGAGGTTTCTTCTGATCTTCGCTTCCTGTCGCCGTAATCTTTCCCTTTTTTCTTTTGAAGAAGTTCAGACAATATCCATTACCAGCAGACATTGCTAGTGTCGGAGATGAAGATCAAACCCAGTTCACAATAGGGAGTGTGACCAAGCATGCTTGCCCTAATACGCCTTAGCCCGCTGCGCTACTATACCTGCTCTTGGTAATTTATAATAATAGCAAGCGGCTCTACCACTCACTTTTTACACAAATGACAAAGTACTAAAATCAAACTGAATTTTTTGGTTAGGTTATACAAGGCGCCATGTCTTAAAGCGGATGTGTTAACTTCTCAGTTTAGCATAGGTTTTAAAATAGCCTACAAGTTTTAAGAAATAACTATATTAAGACCGATGGGACTTAATACATACTTCTACAAGAATAAATCAGCGTATTTAAAGAGCAATTGGTTATTTTGTAGGCATTTTAAGACAAGACACGTTTGAAGTAGAATAATTCACAACTAATATGGTCGATGCACACAGCTGCCACCACTTCCAAAGGTCAAGAAATGCACAACGGTCAGCCACACTGGGAAGGTTCCAGATTGAACAAAGAAATGTAATTTTTTTTGTAAGAGAAATGTTTTTTAGAAAGAATTTATTGACATTAAATCATATTATGGAAAGATGATACTGATTTATTTACTTTTAAGTCATCGAGGAGAAAAATAATTTATCCATATAGTTATTTAAATTTGCGTTTTTGGAGGGCGCCAGAATTTTGTAAGAACTGTCTAACTAGATTTTACAGTAAACTTAGCTTCGTTGAAAATTTTAGCCCACTATGAGGGCTCTCAATACTTCATTTATAAGTAATTTTTTTTCAGTACTTGCGATATGTTCATTTTCTAACTATGCATGGCGTCCCATATATTTTCTTTTATATTTACTTTATTAAATACAAAACATTCTCTCAAGCATTTGTGTGTGCATTTTAAACTTTAATAAGCAATTATTCTAAACCAAGTATGGTTTTATAATACCCTTCAGATATTCTACGAGCAGAGATTTAGATGATTCATTAAAACCTGAAAGCTTTAAAAGTAGTTTTAAATGAAAATATGTGGTCCTTTCTCTAGGTGGACCCCTATACCCGTATAAGGGTTTTAAGTCAGTTTTTTAGAGTCTTTCCAGACCATTTACGTTTATAAGTAGTCTCAGAAATAAGCTTTTAGAATATCTTATAGAGTATGTTAAAATTAAGATTGTTACTTGGGTCTTGCTACCTGAATAAATGGGAATGTCTATCTCAACTCCTCCTAAACTGTAGGTTATTGTTTCGTTATTATCGATGTGGAAGATTTAGTGTCTTTCTTCTTCATCGGTGTCTTCTTGTATGGAATGCACATTCGCCACTTTCTCCTTCTTGAATTTTCTAGGAGGCTCTACATATGGTTGACTATTTCTCACACGTTTTTTTCTTTCTGTATGTGTCTTATATTGAAACCTGAAATTTCCTTGGGATCCACAGTTATTGCATGTCTGATTTAAGGCCGGACACTTTTCACTTGAAGAAGAATGTTTGTGGCTTCCACGTCGACCCCAAACCTTCGGTGAATAGTGAGTTGTAGCTTGATATACATCTATTTCAGCTGTTGCCTCTACGTACGCTCCTGGAATACTGAAATATATTTCCTGCAAGCACAGTCCGCTCGTACCTTTTTTTTTTTACCGGTCCTCAATACTCGCTGTTTGTGTAAAAGGACCTTTTGAAAATTGTTTATTTGTTAATAATTTAAAAATGAAAATTTAGTAGATAAATAATTAATACAGTCAATTCTCAAAATATTAACAGTCACAAAATTCATTAAATATTTTATTTTCAATTTTAAAGTAAATCAGAAATATTTTCGTTCTCCGTCCATGCTTCCGTTCGAATCGTTTCACACCGAGGTCTTTTCTGGTCTCTTCGGATGCATGTCGTGAATATTAGAGAACTAATAACCTTTAATATAAACACCTGACACAGTTCCCATACAACATTTTCACGTTTTTAAAATATTAAATAAATATTTGAGTACTAATATTCTAATATTTTAAAAATATTTGTATATTACCTTTTAATATTTAATAAATATTTTATAAATCAGCAAAAATCACCTACTTGCATGTGAAATATATATGGTAAAAATATATTTTTCAAAATATTTTAAAAATATTTTCCTAATGAAAATTGAATATTTCAGTCACATTTTACAAACATTTATTTAATGTTAGTAAAATATTATAAAATGTTATTAAAACGTTTTTTAAAACTTATTTAACACGATTTAAAAATATTTTTGAAATATTTATTTTATACAGGGTGGACCGTTAATAATAGACCACAGTTCAAGGGTAGATTCTTTGGATCAAAATATGAGAATATAACCAAACATGCTTTAGTAAATTGTTTCTGTGGGAAAAGATGCAGGGTGTCAAAATTGTATTTTTTTTTTCTGCAATATCTCAACTACCTCTTGACCGATCTTCTCCCAATTTGGTAAGGAAATGTATGCCCCATGAGTTATACCTGATGATGAATATTTTTTCTCTTTTTTTACGAAACGTTGACACTTTTTTTTTTTTAATTAGTTGGCTTTGAGCTGCGCCCATCCAGTCACGAAAAGTGACACTTTTGACTAGGAAATCTCATGCAGGAGTAATTCCTACGTAAAAAAAAGGTACACTTAATAGAACTTGATAATTCACCACACTTTTCAATAAACACAATTTGTCCTTTTCAAAAAATTCTTGAGACCTATGCAGCAGTTTTCTCGAAAATGGTTGGATTTATCAAGTTCTATCAAGTGTACTTATCTTTTTTACGTAGAAATGACTCCTACATGAGATTTTTTAGTCAAAAGTGCCACTACGTTTCGTAAAAAAAAAGAGAGAAAATATATTTCATCATTAGGTATAGCTCATGAGGCGCCCTCCACAGGATAGCGTGACGTAATACATACTTTATTGTTTCTTAGCTTAAAAAATGTTTCCTTACCAAATCGGGAGAAGATTGGTCAAGACGTGGATGAGATATTGCAAAAAAAAAAGAAAAAAATTACAATTTTGACACCCTGTATCTTTCTCCACAGCAACAATTTACTAAAGCATGTTTAGTTATATCCTCATATTTTGGTCCAGAGAATCTACCCTCGAACTATGGCCTATGGTCCTACTATTCAAGCGAAACATTCATACTGAAAAGAAATTCGTTAGTTTTTTCATAGTTTTTTTTAATTGTTAAACAACACTAAATGTACAAAAAATTATCTAAAACCTTCATTTAACAAACTTTCTACATTTTAATAAAATGGCAATATACATGTAGCGTCAATTTGAGACGCACTCGATATATAGTTATTTGTTAAACAAACGTACAATTTTAAAACTATAAAAACAGCTGTATCTATAGGAAAAAATAAGTAAAATTATAAAAATTGGTAATATGTAATTATGTTTCAGTTTTTTTATATGTGATATGATATCCCTGAATTTTGCTCTAACCAGCCACTCCTTAACACAGCCAACAGTGTCTGCCTCTGTGGCTTCTTTCAAACAATTACGAACTGCTCCTGGAAAGAAATAAAAATTGATCTCAGCTCCCAATAATTGGCGAACACAAAACATTTTTTTTTCCACATTATTTCTTCTTTTATATACTTTTAATACATGCTAACAATTTTTATTTGTGGGCAAAATATTGATGAGTAAAATGCATTTGTTTATAAAAAAAATAAACAAATTTAAAAAATTTGGTTTAAAAATTTCTTAATTTTTTTTGTTAATATCACTAAAAAGAACAAAAAAACTACAATCTGAAAAGAATTTATTGTAAGACTCGATCCACTTAAACAATCGACGATTCAATTTTCGACTTTGCTTTTATTTTTTAGGCGTTGTTCTCAACATACCAACTTGAAATTTGGTATGACGATTTACCTTTCCTAAAGTTTAGTTAAATAATCGATTATTGTTTAAGTTATCATTAATTATTTAATTTCAACTGTTTTGATTTGTGACAACTTAAAAAAATGTTCAATCAGGTTCAGACAAATCCAGTTTTTTTCGCAATTTCATTACGAACAATTCATTATTTGTTCATTGAGATACGAGCTATTCAACTAGAAATATTTAAGAAAAACAGTAAAAAAAACACAATTTTGAACATTCTTTTGTTTAAACAAATGCCTTGCGGGAATAGGATTTATTAAAAAACGTTTTGCTACACTCCTTACTATAATGTTTCTGACAAGTTCCAATAAAAAAATTGCTATTGTAAGACGATTCCTTTTTAGATGATTTGGACTCTTAGTTTTACTCCACTACTATATTAGTATCTACACAAAATGGAAATATGAGCAAAACGTTGTTTATTTTACGGTGAAATTAAATTGAGGTTAAATAGAGCACATTTTACATTGCCTATTAAACAAGGTAAATATCATCAAAACTAACAAAAACCTACGATGTAGGTACTCATTAAAAAATAAGGTTAAGAAGCTCATATAGTATCATACTTATATGAATTAATTTTAGTGCAATGTTTTAGTTTAATATAGGTAGGTATCAAATCCTCAGTATTGTAAAAAATACACCATAGTCATGCTGTGTTTCAATACAGAAGTACAATAATAATTCTAAGATTTAGAACATTATTAATTATTAAAATTCTACTTACCCAGATAATAAATTATGCAAAGATTGAACTGAAACTTTATAAAAATCACCAAATCGACCGACATTCAACATGCGTCATGGTAAAAGTGGCGCTACTGGCGGCCCACTGCTAGCTAGGTTTGACGCGGGAAATTTAAAATAGTACCACACATTTTCTTAAATTATGATAAAAAAGTTAATAAGAACATTCAAAAACGATGTTAATAATATGAAAACAGTGTTTATAAAATGTTCTAAAAAATAATTTTCAAAACATTTAAAAACTGTTTAATAACTGATTACTAAATATTACTAAAATAATATTTTTTCCGTAAGGTGTATGAAATGTTAATAAAATATTGAAAATATTTTTTACATATAAGCACTGTTTTTTGAATATTTATAAAATATTTCATGCTGTATGGGTTGTAAAACAGTTCGCTCCGAATCATCAAATCTGTTTACAAACAAACCTCGGACTACAAAACGGCAAATTTACACAGATATGTATTTAATTAACAAGTGTAATTAACTACTGTGATTAATAAAATATTTTAAGTTTTCTTATGTTACAAAATAAACGAAAACATATTTTTTTTTTTCGAATTTAATTCATTCAACGAAATGCGAGTGGTTCAGTCCCATACCCTAGAAAAATAATACACAGAGTATTTAAACTTAAGTGACCCTTCTGTCAAAAAGTCGGAAATGTTTTGCGGTGATTTTCAAGTGCGCGATTGCTCTATCAACTTAAAAAGCATCGTGTTCATTTGCACGCGTACGTTGAATGCCTTTTTTGATTTTGCCTATCGCAAGCATTCTGAGCAGACATCTCCTTCGCAATCGAAATGTTCCAATGCTGTTCCACCCAACCATTTGGAGCTCATATTTATTCGTCTCATCCTGTATACGATACTAAAATTTAGTTCCTCGGCTTAGCCAGTCTAGTTGCTATTATCACCAATATTATCATCATCATTACATTATTATTATTATGATTATTATTATTATTGTTATTATTGGATTTAAGATTTAAAGATTAATTTCTCACCAGCACATGTATCAAAAAGTGTCTTTTATAATGAATGTAAAATGTATAATCATTTATCTACTGATATAAAAAATTCCAAGTCATTTATTTTTAAAAGGACGATAAAGAATTTGTTAAGGGAAAAGTATCAATAAATTTCATTTAGTCTTACTATTTTTACGTGTTATATTATTTGTAGTTTGTTATACTGTATGTGTTGTGTGCTCCTTTATGCAATTTTTTTTTACGTGTAATTTGATTTTATATTTTACATTTTGTTATACTAATGTAATGTTTAGACGATTTATTATGGTATGTATTTATGACGCACTCCTTATAGCCACTTGTATGATTATTACTTAATTGTATCTATGATTGGGATATAAGAATTATTATTAATATTATTATTAAGAATTTTAGATTTATGCGACACGCTTTCTTAGCTGAAACTGGAAATCATCAAACCCATCCCATTATTATTATCACTATTATTAATTTTCAGACTTCGCAAGCGGCACACTTATTTATTAGTTATTATTATTATTTCCAACGCTGAATGACCACGTACCAATTCGTATTCCCCGCGTATGTTCATTCGTTGTAGCATTTTTTCTGGACCCATTGTCCCTCGTGTTCGATTCGAACAGATTCCGTGAGGCTTTCTTTCTTAGTGTTTTGGACCTAAGTCCCTTGTTTTTGGACCTGAGTCCCTTGGTTTGGACCTGAGTCCCTTGGTTTGGACCTGAGTCCCTTGTTTTGGACCTGAGTCCCTTGTTTTGGACCTGAGTCCCTTGGTTTGGACCTGAGTCCCTTGGTTTGGACCTGACTCCCTTGGTTTGGACCTGAGTCCCTTGGTTTGGACCTGAGTCCCTTGTTTTGGACCTGAGTCCCTCGTTTTAGACCTGAGTCCCTTGTTTGGACCTGAGTCCCTTGTTTTGGACCTGAGTCCCTTGTTTTGGACCTGAGTCCCTTGTTTGGACCTGAGTCCCTTGTTTTGGACCTGAGTCCCTTGTTTTGGACCTGAGTCCCTTGTTTTGGACCTGAGTCCCTTGTTTTGGACCTGAGTCCCTTGTTTGGACCTGAGTCCCTTGTTTTGCGACTGCGTTTAATACATTTTATGAAATTCACTTTTTTGTGTTAATTACTGTACGCTCTTTTAATAATAATAACGCCAACACCAACAATTTTTTGATTCTCAAAGACAAATAATAATTAAAGAACTTTATGGTATACTAGTGATTCAAAACATAAATGATTCGGACAAATATTATTTCTATTTCCTCCTAAATGCTTGTAAATCTCCCTATGATAAGGGTTGTTTTAATTGGTTTTCTTAATTATATTATAAACATTGCTATATAATAGTGCTAGGCCCGTTTTCCTAGTACCCAATGTATATTTGTTTTCCTTACAAAGTTTATGTTCTGTTCCTTCTTATTTTTCATTGGATTTACACATTAAAGAATTAAGGCGCACTCGCTTTTATTTATATGGTTAATCCTCGTCGCCACTGAACAATCACTTAAATTTGTTTAAATAAAACACACTCTTTACTGTTGTACTTCACTCTGCTATCATATAAAGACTGACTGCCTGGTCCTAATCCTTGTCCTGAGTCAGCAGTTATATCATAACAGCTCGAATGTTTTTATTATAAGAAATCACATACACCAATGAGTAGTAGTACACTACAAATATTATGAAAAACTCAATTCTTAGGTTCAGTCAGTAGTCATTTGACAGCAATGACAACGGTTTGTTTTCCTAAGGTCTCAGCTCTGTGACGTCACCTTCGACCATATATACATATAGACCTAGCTTGTTTACATATAATGATGATGGCATGAATAGCGGTGGGGAAAGGAGGGTAGAACTTAATGCAAGTTTGCCATGTCACTCCATTAGTCATGTTATTAAGGAAACATCCCAATACTTAGGATAGGATATTGCGTTTTTAAAACCAACCTAATGTAATTATTACTAATAACACATATGTGTTCTAGCCTATTATCTTCAAAATGTAATGATTTAGATAACCTTATCTATGAATTAGATATTTTTTTACACACTTTTTTTATTTATCTGCAAATTTTATTAAGTGTTGGCAACTGTGCAATACTGGACACATACTGTCAAAAGTGTCAAATATTAATTGTCTTCGCTATATTTAATTCTTGTTGATTTGTGCTCTTTTCTTGTATATTCGAACTGTTAATTAGAATTTTCAGTTAGTTTGAGAATTATTAGTGTTCATCATGGTAAATAAATGCATTGTATGCAAAAAATATTGGAGTAAAGGATGTGGTCGCTCATTTCACAAGTACGTAAACAGAAGTCATAGGCGTGGAAAAGGGACAGTAAATCACTTGAGGCCATTCATTAAACGTAACTTGTTTATTTTTTACAATGATTAGGTATTTCATGAAATCTATGTATTCTACTAAAACTTATTTAGACTCCATTTATTGTTTATATTGTTTATGTATTTTATCATGAAATATATAAATTTTTTACATTTATTTTCTTCACCAGTCTTCCATCCTTTCAAGGTATTGATAACCAGTGTAGGCAATGAAACAAACATGCATATTTTTTTTTATAAAAGCATAGATAGTAACATTTATTACAAATATTTCTGTAAAATAATCTATAATTTTGTAAAAGCCTAATGGTAAATTTATTAGTTTCATTTAACAGTTTAAAAAATTCACAATTCTCATTATGAAATTCATTTTTCAATGAATTATATACACGTTTTTATTACTTCCACATCCAGTGGACGTATAGTAACGACAAAAATTAAAAAAAAAAATTATTGTACAAATAGGCTTAGAATGTAATGAAACGTCGAGATTTTAAGTTTGAGCATAAAGAAAAATTTCTGTCTGTCTGTCGGTCTGTCTATAAGTTTTTTGTGCACACGATTACTCTGGAACCACTTAAAATATTGACTTGAAATTTGGTAGACGTATGTATTTTAACGAGATCTGGAACTATATAAGATGAAAATATAATCATTTTCATCTTATTCCATTGAAGAGTTGGGGGTTAAATTGGGGTAAATAGGTAAATCAAGCAGGTAAGAGTCCAAAATTAGTATTTAGTGTATAGAAGAGAAGCTAATGTCTCAAAAAAATTCTTGGCATTGGCAACCCCCATTACTACCCCTACCTCATTATAAAAAAGGGGGTGAAAAAAAATTGTGTAGTGTAGTGTAGTTATTGTGTAGTGTGTGCACAAGAGCCAAAGGCCTCAAAATATTTTTTTTACTTCATCCATCCCCACTACCACCCCCACCCCATTACCGATGTGGGATATCGTTTTATGGGTTTGTGTGGTAGACGATTTCAAATATTTTGTTATTAAATTTCCATTATTAAAGTTCCATAAACAATTATTTCCACATACAAAATTTTTTCGTTACGAGAGACTTGGGTAGTAGATCTGGATGTGGAAGCAGTGATTTCTGGGACAGTGTTTTTTTTTTATAAATATCCGATTTTGATATTTTTTGGTAAATTTTTAATGTATATTGATTTTTCAATAAATTACAAAAGTTGGTCCCCTAATAACTGATACGCCCATGGAAAGGATTCTACCCTCCTTTCCCCAACCCCCCTAATGCTGCATTCAAACAGTTGTCTATGTAGAACAAAGAAATGATAGGTCTATGTATATATGGTCGAAGGACGTCACGCGCACACGACCTATAGGCGTCTGAAAATAAGGAGTACGCCACCTGGTGGTCTATAGTCAAACTAATTATGGGCTTTTCTGTCATTGTCTCTTTAGCGTACGATGATATCAACAATAGGGAGTTATTAGACAGTTGAAGTAATCAGGACACGTAGACCACAATGCACGCACGTTATATGTAATAGCGCACGTAGCCAGTCACTTAAAAATTGTGTTGAAGTAGGAGGAGAGGCTAACGTAACCTTTAAGTTTGTTTTGACACATTTGTTTTCCCGCCATTTATATACCTACTTAGTTTAGTGATTTACCTGTATTATTATTTAGAGCGAATTTTACAAAAAAGTGGATTCCTAACTTACAAAAAAGTGTATAAATATATAAATTCTCAGATAGGTAAACACGTTAAAGCATAAGTATTTAAATCGAAAAAAAATCATCCATATCTATACCTAATTAAAATATAGAAAAACAAACTGATGAGACTTGGATCTTGTTTTTCTTTATTTTATTTATAAGTAGGTATTTAGTAGTAGGTAGAGTTGTAGTTACAAACGGAAATTTCATCATGCCATAGCTTGGGATGAGTATAGCTTGTTAATAATAATCTATCAATTTTTTGCAGTATGGAAGATATTTTGGATGCTGCTGTCCTCGAAGAATTTGATGATGATGACGATATGGAAGATGCACTACTCCTACATATTTTTAATGATAATTTGGGCAATAGAGCTGAGTTATACGGTCGGTTTAGCCTTGACGAAGTATCCAATATCGAAGCCAGGTCTTTTTTTAGATTCGAAAAAGAGCATATTCCCAGGTTAAGTAATGCGTTGGGCATACCAGAATTTATAACTACCCAGGACAACATTACATTAAGTGGTAAAGTTTTCTAAATGCAGTTCTTTTAGAATTAATAATCCTCTTCAATGTTTTGATTACCCTTCAAATTTTTAGGTGTTACAAGCCTATGTATTTTGTTGAGAAGGTTGGCATATCCTAATAGGTTGGTTGACTTAGAAAGTCTTTTTGGATATTCCTATAGGGCACTCTCCAGTATAATTAACAGGGTCATAGAAATCGTCATTGACAACAAGGGTCATTTGCTACAGAATCTTGGAAATATACCATGGCTCAACGAAGAAAAATTACAACAATATTCACAAGTAAATTTAAACTTTGTATACAAGAAATTATGGATGGAGATAATCATTATTTTTTTTAGGCTATAGCTCAGAAAGGGGCACCTATGAATAACATATGGGCATTTATTGACGGAACAGTCAGACCAATATGTAGGCCATCAGTGCAACAACGGCAATATTATTCAGGGTATAAAAAGGTGCACTGTGTAAAATACCAATCCCTTTTATGCCCCGATGGAATAGTGATCAGCCTTAAGGGTGCGTACCCTGGACATCGTCATGATGCTGGGATGTTCCGAGAATCCAGACTATATGAGGAATTGGAGCAGTTTACTGTGTTTGGGGATAGGCGATATGTCATTTATGGGGATCAGGGATATAGCCTGAGAGAGCTTTTAATCAGGCCTTTTGGGCAATACGAGGTAGCTGGTAATCCACAGAGGCAGCACTTTAATAATGTTATGAGTGGCCTCAGAGTGGCCGTGGAATGGGGCTTCAGCAAAATTTGCTTTCTTGGACTTAAAAAAAAAATCAAAAGTTGTTACTACAAGAAGTGGGTACAATGTACCATGTAGCAATGCTTTTGACCAATTGCCATACTTGCCTTTATGGCAGCCAACAATCCTCTTATTTTACCATTGAGCCCCCTCCACTAGAAGTATATTTAGGAAATTAATGCAAACCGACAAAAAAAATGTAACTATTAATACAATTGTTATTTAAATATTGTCTAAACGTTGGTTGTGGCATTTTCTTAATTTTTCTCTATTCTTATTGGGATGCTCTGCCACATGTATTCTTCTAAACAATGTCTGAAATCTACAAAATAATACAATTAACCAGTATTTTACTGGAAAATAACCTCTACGCCTGTGACTTTTACGTCAAAGGATCAGTTAGAGGGTGGTTTTGACAAATAATGAATAAGAACAAAAATATAAAAATGACGTATTTTGCTGACGTTTCGGAAAACGAATCTGTTTCCTTTCTCAAAGCGTATTATAATGTTTGTGGGCTGTGTATATTAAATACACAGCTTTAAGAATATATTTGTTATGTTCAGTATCCATAGATACTTACTGCTTACACAGAACTGTTGATAATGTCTAATTGATAGTTTTATTTTAAACAATGTTGAGTTTGTTAAGTTCTTCTTTTAACATCGGCAGCCAGGTTGTGCAAACATCTACAGAACAATTGGACACGCATTTATCCTCATTCAATAGTATTATAGCCGCTTCTTTAATTTTTCTTTTCTTGCTATCTGTCTCTTTTGTTAAAATTTTTGCCGAGTCCCAGTTTATTCTATGTCCGTTCTCCCAAGCGTGTTCGCAAATCTTCGATTTCTGAATCTCATTTTTTCTAATGTAACCCTTGTGCTCACCCAATCTAACACTGAATGGTCTAGATGACTCACCCACATAATGTTTATTACACTCACACGGAATACTATAAATGCAGTTTTTTGAATTTTGCTCATGATTTAGCGGTTTTGTTTTTGTTAACATAGATCTCAATGTATTGCCCGTTTGAAATATCAACATTGTTTAAAATAAAACTATCAATTAGACATATCAACAGTTCTGTGTAAGCAGTAAGTATCTATGGATACTGAACATAACAAATATATTCTTAAAGCTGTGTATTTAATATACACAGCCCACAAACATTATAATACGCTTTGAGAAAGGAAACAGATTCGTTTTCCGAAACGTCAGCAAAATACGTCATTTTTATATTTTTGTTCTTATTCATTATTTGTCAAAACCACCCTCTAACTGATCCTTTGACGTAAAAGTCACAGGCGTAGAGGTTATTTTCCAGTAAAATACTGGTTAATTGTATTATTTTGTAGATTTCAGACATTGTTTAGAAGAATACATGTGGCAGAGCATCCCAATAAGAATAGAGAAAAATTGTTATTTTTAGCATTTTAATTTTATTCATGCCAGGTAGATTTCCTAATAAAATGGTTTACAAAAAATTTATAGGTGTTTAATTGTAATGTAAATACCTACCCTGAATCTTAGTTCCATACCGATGAGTTAAATAAATTTTTAAACAAAAATATAGGAACTTTTAAATCCAATTTGATAAATTTCAGTTATATTTCTATTCACCAACTTCAATTTGTTTTTTATTAATTGAAAAAATACATTTAATTTCCAAAAATATATTGGTTGATACTACAATCTTTACAATCTACAATCTGGACGCGCAATAAGGGCAAGCAGTATTAAAGTCAGCGTTATTTTGGCATCTACGCCTGCGCAATTTGATCCGCAAATAAGGGATCTCTTATTAAGGATAGTGCTTGCCCTTATTAGTGAAGGGATACTGCAGTGCGTTAAGTTTGCCGTATTTTGACATTTAGCAACTTTGACGTTCGATCGCTCACACATTTTTGTTTGTTTACTGGTTTGAATTACTATAACCTTATTTTTTCGTCAGTGTTATGTTGTGCCGACTGCCGGTGTTTTTTACAAAGTATTTTTGTTTCAGTAATAAATAATATATCATACCTATCTGATTCGATTCTCCCCTAAAATTAATAAAAAAAAATACAAGGTTAAAATTTACTTATGGAGACGATCTAGCACTTTACAAAACAATTTATAAACATAAACCCATGCAACCATAGATCCCCAGGAATAAAGAAACTATTCAGCAACATTATTTATTATCACTGAAAAAAAATAATTAGAATAATTAAACAACATATAATATTATTAATAGACATAATATGTTGGTTAAAATATTGTCCAAAATTGCATACTCGATATCCTCATTTGCCCCTCCTAGGATAAAAGCTTCCAGAATTTGTTCCACATTAAATTTAAACAAAGCAATACACAAGCACCATAGGATAGAAAAAACTATATAAAAAAATTATTTATTATTTTTGTTAAGTTAGAGAAAGTAGTGCGCAAGCGTCAGAATTGCACAGAAATAACGACACGAAAAACGAAGGTACGTTCCAATAACTAACATTTCGCTGATGAAATAAAGGTAATGCACTAATAAAATAAGGTAGCCCCTTAATACTGCGTGGCAGTATTTATAATTTCCAATAACTCTCTAATAAGTAAATGACAAACTGAGATGCTAAGTTATTAAAAATATGATAGCGTTTAAAGGGGCTACAATTGGCTGGAGCCAACCTAGTCGGTATCCTTTGTAGATTGCAAGGACAACTCGTGAAAGTTGAGTTGGCACGACAATGTTCAAAGTATACCCTCTTTGATGTAGACACCTTTAACCAGGCATTGAGAGGGAAAAAGCTGGTGCAAATAACCGTGGCCCGAGTAGCAATAATAATGTCCTAGGCAATCACACATTGTAAGTGAAATTTTTGAAATAAATAAATATATGTAATTCCAGTATATTTAAAAGTAATATATACTATTGCACCATGCACTATTATGTTTTACCTCTGAAATATTTCTATTTCATATTTTACAAAATACTGTTTCATTTATTTAACTTAAAGAATTAATAAATATCTTTTCAGTTATATTCTCCGATTAAAGAAGTTCTTTAATCGGAGGTTATATTCAATGTAACACTAATTTCATGGGATTTGAATCTGAGACACTTGTTTGTAAACATAGAGCATACGCATTTATTAAGTTTTGTGTTGAATATGGGTTGTACCACACAAAATAATATGTCCTGCATTTAAAACATATTCCCCTTCATACACACACTTAGAATTTTTACATTTTTAGTGATTCACAAATGTTCCATACATTGCAATATGCTTAACCTAAATGTCACTCGTGTTTCCTGAAAAAAAAAAAGTGATTTAAACTACAACTGTATATAAATTTAAAGAAATATTTAAGTTTATTAATATTTAACTAGCCAGACACCGTTTATATCGAAGAAACTGTAATTTTCAAGGGAAAAACTAGATAACCTAAAAATATATAAATTTTGCTGAATAATGCCATTAACATCTTGCAAATCACTTACAACAAAATCTTGCAAACCTTTGGGTCATATATTATTAACCTTCCATTTATATAGTAGAGTTCAGTGGGTCAATATCCATACCAATTTTTACGCCAAATTGAACCTCGCGCAAGTATGGCGACCATAAGGAGGAGCGCAATCGCACTACAAAATACGTCAGAGCCGGTCTTATTGTTACTGCAACTGTTTAAAACCCGGGACTTTGCCCCGATTCTTGCAACACAGTACCATACAAGATTGCACCATCATATTGTCTTAATTAACTTTGTTTATAACAGTTACAAAATATTACACAAAATAATCAATTTACAACAACTTTACACAAACGACAGAATAAACAAAGAATAAAATGGTGACACCGACTCTGGAAATTTCATCTAATCCAAGACTTACGCTACAGAATCTATGGAAAAGAAATAAAACACAGAATAGCGTCAGCCTGGCATCGGCGCGTAACTCCCGTAGACAGCCGTTTGGTTCAAGTACAGACATTAATTTCTCTACTGCGTCGACGCATGGCTTATAGTTTTTGAATTCGTTACCACTTAATCTGTGCCGTAATTGCCGCATTTTGTTCACGCGCTTATACCTATACTGGCCTTCCATTTATATAGTAGAGTTCAGTGGTAAGTACAAATATATCCTTATAAAAATGTATAAAATGTCTACTAGGAACTCCTTAGTGTATCTTTTCAATTTTATTACTCTTCAGATGCCAAAGAAAGTCACAAAATTATTCGATGTAATTCCTTATTAGTACTTTTTAATACGTATCCTTATAAATCCTTATTAAATTATTATATAAACTAAAACTGATAACAATCTCTCAGATCTTACAAAAACCATATATTAATTGTTTCTTATAAAAGATTACAGAACTCGTATTTGATTTTACTGATAAAACCTTTTCAGTTTCAATACTTTTCAATCACATGAGAACTTATCAAATTAAAAGTTGTAATGCCATATAAAAACTGTTTTTAGTATAAACACTTATGGAAACATACCAATAACAATATGGGTATTCGAACTCAATTATGATTCCTTTAGATACTTATTCATCCCAATATAATTTCTATATGGCAAAATTAATGTACTGTATAAAACCTTATAAACCAGATATGCTCTTATGATGACCCATAAAAAATGTATAATTATCTATAAGTTTGAAATAGGATTTTTTGACAGGGTAGGGATAGCCTTTGGTTATCTCTATATAGGTTTTAAATAACCCTAAAAAGGCTATCCTATAGATAGTCATATAGGTTATCCAACGGATATCCCTATTCTGGCTGTTATTAGGACCATATATTTTATAAGTAATGTTTTCCGTCAATAAAATGCATTCGTCACAATGAAAACCTACCAGTGGACTTACCATCGACATCCCAAATGAACAATCCATTTACCGGATATATGGGATTATTTTAGGATATCCCGTGGCCATCCTATGCTGTGTGGGTAGTTAGTAGTCTATTTGATAGAAATGAAGTAATTAATGCATAAATAAGTATTGTCCTATGAATTTGTTCGTTAGCCATTCATATATTTTATTTACATTAACATATCTAATTAATTATCTAATATCCCAGCAAAAATAAATATATAGCATATACGTAAATGCTATGTAAGCTAAGTTTCGCAGAAGTAACGTGCTACGTAAAATGTGACGCATAATCATATGTGCATACTCTGCGAAATGTCAGCAACATGTGCATATGATTTTTACATAGTGAAGAGGTAACACTGTGACCTCACGGTATGGAACAAATGTTGTAACGTATATGTATATTCAACCACTTGCTATGTAAAGCATACGTAACTAATTTTATCTCTTTATGATGTAGCATATATGTATATTCAACCACTTGATAGTGACCTTACGCTACGTAACTTATATACTTTTTATCTCTTTATGATGTAGCATGTATATATTTTATCTACCTACCGTATGTTCAAAATAGCATATCCCAGCACTTTTTAAATATTGATACTACACAATTGGATTTTTAAAGTTAGATGTATGAATAAAGTTCCTTATAAGTTATACAGAAAAATATATTTCTTTAGAAAATTACTGAAGTTGACACCAAGTTTTATTTTTAAATTGGATACCTTATTTAGAGAGCCGAGTAGTTTTATATTTTGAATGAAATTTTTTTGTAAGAAATGGTTATATTTAAAATATAAAACTATCTAACTTTCTAAAAATGTTCAGAGTATTCTACTTAAAAATAAAAGTTGATGTCTCCTCCAGTTATTTCCTAAAGAATATCAATTTTTCTGGACCATTCATGAGGAATTTATATTCATATATTTAACTCCAAGAATCCAGTTCTCTAGTATCAATATTTAAAAAGTACTATAGGGTGCTATTTTGAACATTATGGTATGTATATAAAATAAATACATGCTACATCAAAAAGAGATAAAAAGTATATAATGCAAGATATGGTTGTCTGATTTATCAACATATATTAGCTTAGGAAAGATTCTCGAATTGAATGACAGTTTAAACTATGTTAATTAGTATCAACAAAGTTTCAATTCCACCTTAATCTCTGCATATCCCAGTAGGTAAACCAGGCATTAGGCGTTGTCCTCGACGTTGTCATCTATATGTTCTTTAGAAAGCAGCTATACGATATTTTTTCTTTTCCAATGATGTATGCACACCTGCCTACCTTGCCTTGCATTCCTAGTAAAGCTCAAATTTCATTTAATTTATTTTATTAACTGTTGATTTAGGAGAGATTAATACTAGTGTCTTTTGTGTAACTAATCTATATTCAAGTTAACTAAGTATCTACAATAAGTGTTAAGCATTTCTCGGGTCGTTTCTGATTGTACTCGTTCTTTGGTCAGCCTTCGTCACTCTGACATTTGCTACTTGAATATCAGTTACACAACCTGTGAAAATAATTGAAATATTAGTCTATTTCATATACGGGGTGCACCATTTAAAACTTCCCAGGCTTGTAATTTTCTTATTTTTTAAGGCACATCAAATTGTAGATATATTTAAAGCATTAAAAAAAAAAATTTTTTTGAAAAAATTGTTAAGACAGAAATCTTAATTTCCTTGAATATTTTTTTACGCCACCCTGTACATGAACTGCGTTAATATTTTCTTATAAAGGTTTTAATTAGCTTCAATTTATATTATTACGTCATATTCGAAATTCTTTTTGGTTTTAGAGAAAGGAATTAAAAACACTCCAAACTGATTTTTTTTTTAATTACTTTGAAAGGAATGTAAATAATAATAATAATAATAATAATACTAAAAGTGCTTTATTGGCATCAACAAAAGGCCATCGACCGAAGTCCTTCAGCCTGTTACAATTAAAGTAATTTATATACACATTTTATGTTATTACAAATGTATTCGTATTATGTGAAAAAAAAAAAAAAAAAAAGAGAGAAGAAAAATTCATTGTAGTTCATTCAGTCTTATGTGTTCCCAAAGAGTTAGCTCCGGATATTTTCTTCTGTTGGCTATTCCTTGTTCTCTTGTTCTGCAGAGCGGTTGGATGATTTCTATATTGCTTTCTTCTTTAGCGAATTTTGTGGATAAAAATTGTAATCTTTGGTTTATTGGTGTTATTTGTGTAATTTGATAGAGAAGATTGTTGGGAGGGTTATAAAGAGGATTTCTGGGGTGTCTGGTTTTGGTAATGGATCGCAACGTTGAAGTTTCTGCTATTTCTAAGTTTTTACTGACTGGTCTTCTCGTGTTAAGGTATAGTGGGTGGCTATATTCTAATATTGGTCGGCAGATAATAATAAATAATAATTTTATGCTTTATCTGTAAAAGACATATCACAAACAATATTCAGCGTAATAAAACAGTAACAAAAAATAAAAAAATATATTTTTAAAAACTAACATATTAAAATGTACTAAGTAGGAAATTGCAAATTTTTTATTTTTTAAGTTTTTTTATTTTAATAGACTAGTATTACTATGAGAGATGCCAGGGCGGAGCCAAAATGCGCGAATATTTTTACCAGTGACATAGCTTTATCTGGGGTATAGGAATGTGTAATTGCAATAAAAGTTTCGCGGTCAAGGAACTGTGAAAATGGAGTAGATTAAAACTTGTCAACTGTTACGAATAACCTTTGTTCAGGAGAAGTGTAAGAATAGTAAGTTCTACTAAACTTTGCCTAATAAAGTTGTTTTATTATTGTTATTACCGCCGCCACTGGTGTTGACATTGAATGTAACGTAATTCTTTCTCATTAGTTTAGAATGATGAAGCGCACAGACTCGTTTCTGCGCATATTTTTTGCTGGCATCTTCTCATAGTAATACTACTTTAACATAAATTGAAGCTAATTAAAACCTTATAAGAAAAGATAACACAGTCCATGTACAGGGTGAGGTAAAAAAATATTCAAAGAAATTAAGTTTTGTTATGTCGGTAAGGTTTGAATAAGAGTCCATATACATACATTGTCTATTCTTTACAGTTAAAATATCATGGATCACTATTATCATACCTTTGGTTATCCCGTCTTACTTCTTATACCTCTATCGACCGACTGCTCGTCGTCGTTCCCCACTCTGTCCTGTACATCTCTATATTGCCAACCTAACACCCCCACAATAAAATCACAAAGTATAAGTATGTACTCTACTTTTCTAGGTCCAACTGGAAAATGTTTCCTACATTCTTATCTAAACTATTTATTTACTACTATAAAATTTTTAAGTATAGTGCCCTACTTTATGTATTTATTGCGATTAAAATTCCAAATTGTGGGTTTTAAACTGTATAAAATATAAAATAACCTAAGCCTGTTTGAAAAAAGACTGAACTACCATAATTACTTGATGAGACATGGCGATCTTTTGAGTATACCCGCTCATCGTACTAGCACCTTTAAAAAGTCACCCCTCTATAATTGTATAATTTTATATAATGCTTTACCCAAAGAAATTCGTGAAATTACAAACAGTCTTAAATTTAAAAACAAACTTAAGGCATACCTAGCCATTAAAGGTTATTATAGTATAAAAGACTTTGTTGACGATAATGATGCTGTCTAAATTATATTTTATTATCTATTCTGTATTTTTTTTTATGTCTGTTTGTCATGTAATATATATGTGTATGTATATATATATATGTGTATATATACATTGTTCTTCTTATATATTTTATACATATGTAATTATATAGGTCTGTAATATTATTTCTATATATTTATGACAATTTTTGTATTTTTACATGTACTATTTCTTTGACCTGTCCTATGTCATATATTGTGATCAAAGGGATCCATAATTATTATTATTATTATTATTATTTTTTGTAAAAGCCAGTCACCCTTTAAACTCTGTGGCTCCGACACTCACAGAGGGGAGCTGGTAGTACCGGTAGCCACTCCCCACGCCCGTGGGGTGAGTGACTACTGGGTCCGCGAATCGTGTGCCCTGAGCAGACGTAATGAACCGAGAATGACGGCCTTCTGCATTCTGCCGGCTAAGACCTCTGCCGGCTAAGACCTCTGCCGAATTTCGGCATGCCGGTATGATCTTAAGTTCTGAAAGTGTTCAGTGTGTGTCTCGTTCCACCGAGGGCTCCTATAATCAGTATCACTCTCTTAACAGTATGGTCTGGATAGAGTCTGCGGAGTTCGAAGAGCAAATCTCAATATTTTGTCCGTTTTTCCTCCTCCTTCAAGACAATGTTGTTCTCCGCGGGAGCCGAGAACTCCACGACAAACATTGCCTTGAGTTGGTGGTCGAGGAGGACTATGTCAGGCTTGTTGGCTTGTATTTGCCTGACTGTGGGAAAAGAGTAGTTCCAATAAATTAGACACTTCTCATTTCCCACAACGGACTCAATATCCCCCGGAGCATAAGGCAGCACTGGTGTCTCGTCTATCCCATACGAGTGCCTTAAGTGATAATAAAGCACTCGTAATGCTCCGTCGTGCCTCTGGATATAGGCCGAGACTGCATATGTCGGACAGGCCGACAACAAGTGCATTAAAGTCTCTGGCGCCCTACGGCAGGCCCTGCAGCTGACATCAGGGACCTCTATACCCATGACACGACTTCGATAAACGAGAGTGTTAAATACACCATCCTGGCAAGCCATTATGAATCCCTCGGTCTCAGACTTCAGCCCGGCTGACCTTAAGAAGGCAAAGGTCAGCCTTTCGGATAAGCCAAGATCTTCTATATTTTTATAGAAGACTCCATGCATTGGCTTATCCGTATGAAGCTGCAGAAAGATGTTGTGTTCTGCAGCTTTAATTTGGGCTTTTCGCCGAGCAGGTTCCAACTCGGTTACAGAGTCGCAATTTACCCGCTCGACGTCGAAGGAGAGACCAAGTTCATCGGCTGCTCCCTGTGCTGCCTTAAACAAAAACGCTCCTACCCCTGCATTTTCATGGTCTCGGACCATGCAGAGGAGGGGATCCGAACTCCTGATAATCTTACAGGCTCCATCCAGAACCATCCTGTTATTGAGACTCTCCAAACTCAAGAGTCCACGGCCTCCGCGATGTCGTGGGAGGTATAACCGTGGAACGGACGATTTAGGATGCAAACTCCTATTGAGATGCATCTTCTTGTGGGTTCCTACGTCGAGTTGACGCAACTCCTCTCGGTTCCATTTCACCACTCCAAAGGAGTAGAGAAGGATCGGAACGGCAAGCATGTTGGTAGCAGACACCTTGTTCTTCCCCGACAGTTCTGAAGACCAAATCTGTCGGAATCGCTGCTGATACTTGCCGCGGAGAGCGTTTTTCACTACACTCACTTCTTGGGTGGAGCGTTGCTCGACACCCAAGTAAGTGTACGACTCTCCGGCATCTAGATGATGTAAGATGCTTCCGTCTACGAGCTGCGCGTCCTCTCCGTAGTCCCCGCATCGTCCTCTCTTGAGATGGACCAGTGCACATTTGTCCAACCCGAACTCCATACCGACAGCCTGCGTGTACTCCTGTACCACCCTAAGGGACTGGTGTAGGTCCCTTTCTCCGGAGGCATAAAGTTTAAGGTCATCCATATAAAACAAATGGGTGACCTTATGCCTCCTATCGCCGGGGGTACCGCAGTTGTATCCACGGGTTTTCCGGAGCGAAACGGATAATGGCAGTAGTGAGATGCAAAACAAAAGGGGGCTGAGGGAGTCTCCCTGAAATACTCCCCTTCTGAACGATACCGGCTCCGTCTGGACTCTATCGTTACCGGATGTTATAGTAAAGCGAGTCCTCCAGAGCGGCATCAGTTCTTCAATACATCTCGCTACGGGACCGGGTACCGCAAGACATTGGAGCAAGTGTAAAATAAGCTCATGAGATGTCATGTCATATGCCTTGCGGTAGTCGATCCAGGCCATGGAGAGGTTCCGCTTATACTGCACGGAGTCCTGCGTGACACATCTGTCAATCAGCAGGTTCTCCTTGCAGCCAGCGACACCTCTCTTCGACCCTTGTTGCTCATGTATTCGTTCATAAACCGGTTCAACTGCGTGGAGCACCCGCATGTACAAAATGCGTGTAAACACTTTGTAACATGCGTTTAAACAGGTTATCGGGCGGTAGTTCTTTGGGTTAGACAAATCTCCGTTCTTGAGCACTGTCCGCCCCTCAACAACCCAAGAAGGAATTTGCTGCTCCCCATTTAGCCAGGCATTAAAAATTCTGGCCAAATGGTGGTGGGTACTCGATAACTTTTTCCACCAAAAGATATTTATCCCGTCGGGACCTGGAGCAGCAAAGTTCTTAGAGCCCTCAAGAGCTCTTCGAACCTCTTCTGGGGTTATTGTTTGGCACACCTCGTGTGGTTGGCGAAACCTTTGGCTAAAGGTTTCAAAGTGTGCCAGGGCTGGAGAATCTCTGTTGAGTGGAAGCTTCTGTTCGTACAACGTTTTCCAGAAGTTTTCCACCTGATCTGCAGTCGGCGGATTTTCAGCAACACGCTGAGGCGGTTCAAAAAGGCGCGAGGGCTTTTTGCGGAAAAGTTGATTTTCCGCTAGCCCCCTCGCCCGCCTCACTAGTGACTTCTTACAAGACACTAGCATCCGTATCCTGTCGAGGCAGTGCTGTTTGGTGGTTTGCAGCACTGCCCCATTAAGTGTATGATGGACGCGTCTTAAGTTGGCAGCTACTCGCAGCACTTTAGGCGTGAAAGGCCTATTGGCTGCCATATAGTCCATCACACATTGGATACGGGATGCGTGTTGCCTAGCCGACCGGATCTTGGCTTCCATCTTCTGTATGCGCCGTCCCGCTCTTTCCTGTGGAGAGGTAGTATTTCGCCTCTCCACCTGAGACAAGCGTTGAGCGGCAGCATACACGGCACAATTTATGTGCCAGATGTCAGCCTCTTCTGGTAGCGCTGCACGTAGTTCTGCATCCACTCTGGCCAGATCTTGTGGCCCGGGGGGTTTTATGTTGTTCAACCCCCATCTGGTACTGAGACCCTCTGGTGTTAGTGGAACGATAGGAACCGCTTCCTCAACCGGTTCGTTCGGTGGCTGTTCGGCCACCTCATTCACTGGCTGAGGAGCGGCTCTGACATAGCCTCTAGCACGAAGGTGGGATACATAATCACGTAGGTTCTGAGGTGTGAAGGCGTCATGCTCTGGGTGGTTTTCACACCACAGAGCATGCATTCGCCCCTTCGGCCGGGCTCACTGCTTTCATAACTGTGCATCAGGTCGTCTCTCAGTTCATCTGTCCACTCAAAGCGTCCTTGGTTATAGCGGTCGTCATCAATGGGCATCCTTCCCTGTTGGGCCCCACCACCTTGCCCTTGACCCCTATCCGCACGGGGTCGATTGTGGGGGCCCTGTCTTCGGCCAACTGGAACCGGAGGATCGGGCTTGTGGGTGGCTAGCCCAACAAGCCCACGACCGACACCAGAGGGGAAAGCGCTTTCCCCTCCCGGGTGCGCTAGGGCTGCCGGTTCGGTTTTGCACCTCCAGCTGGAGTAAGTGGTGGCGCTACTCACCAAAGGCTAGATGGATAACGGTTAGCCTCTCCTGCTTTATTATTATTATTATTTGATTTGATGAAGATGGCGGCAGGTGATGAGGTTGATAATATTAGTGCTCCAAAAAATGGAGAAAATAATGAAGTAAAATTTAAGTGCTGTGCCAAAAAATGTGCAGTAATGGTATGTGTGAATTGTTACTCAGTTTTCCACAACAGTTGTTGTGAAAGGAATGCAAATAAATTAAAATTATTGGGGGATGGCAAAGTACTTTGTTGTGATATAAATACTGAAGATAATAAATTGCATATAAAAAGTGAACTACAAAAAACCAGACTTGAAAATGAATACCTGAAAAAATTAGTAGAAGAAATAACAGATAAGAATAATATTTTAAAAGAAAATAATAGATTACTAATAGAAAGAATGTCAATTGGAATTAATACAGTTACTGATACCAACCGACAGGTGGCCTCGAAGGAAATAGTTAATTCTAAACATCAAGAGATGGCAGCAGCAAAACATAAACATAATGAGATGAGAACAAAAACACAACACTCTACCAGTGATGTGCAGTCAGAATCATCACGCACAAACACAAGTAAGATCAACACTACCAATGTGACAGAAACAAAAAACAGTGATGGATTTCAAACAGTTACTTATAAAAGTAGAGCAAATAGTACAACAGGGAAAAGTAGAGAACATAATCTTTATTCAGACAGAAAAGTGGAAAATAAAAATAGAATTAGCAGCTATAGAGTAATTGGAACAGGAAAAAATATAAAAAATTCGAAAGTTACTGCGAATCCTGTGGAGAAAAAGGCATGGATTTTTATTGGAAACCTGGACAAAAATTTAACCAAGGAGGATTTAATGGGACACGTGAATGATATTGCAGGCCATAAAGATTTTATATGTGAACAATTAAATACTTATTATGGAAGTATATGCTATAAAATTGGAATTGACATGAAATATTGCAATATGTTAATGAATAGATAACCAGATAACCAATCCAGATAACTGGAGCGATAAAGTGATTATAGACAGGCTTAAGTTTTTTCGAGGTCGACAACAGAAACAGGATGAAAATAATTCATCTGAACATTCGATCGATTAGAAATAAATGTGAAGAATTAAATATCGTACTTCAGGAAGAAAAACCACAATTTTTATGTATATCTGAGCATAAATTATGCGAAAATGAAATTGTATTAGCCAATCTGGAGAATTATAAACTTCAAAATTACTTCTGCAGGAAAGAAAGCTCCCATGGAGGTGTGTGCATTTTCAGTATGAACAACCTGGATGTTACTCCTATTGACGGTATTCAGAATCTGTGTATCGAAGGTGTGTTTGAGTGTACTGCAGTAAAATGGAGTAAGAATGAAGAAAATGTGACTGTAGCTGTTGTGTACAGAATACCAAACTCAAATATTAGCATTTTCCTGGATAAATTACAAGATGCTCTCAATTTACTAATGAATAAAAAATCA
Source organism: Rutpela maculata (assembly GCA_936432065.2). Lineage (NCBI taxonomy): Eukaryota > Metazoa > Arthropoda > Insecta > Coleoptera > Cerambycidae > Rutpela > Rutpela maculata. The sequence goes on along the minus strand of OW386286.2, from coordinate 134,273,812 downwards.
AAAAAAGATGTAGTAGTACTCTGTGGAGACTTCAATATTAACTTCTCTGTTGATTCTGCTAATACACAAAGAATTAAGCAAATGTTCTTCTCTTATGGGCTGAACCTCACTATTGAAGACTTCACAAGAGTGACTGCAAATTCATCAACACTTATAGATAATATTGTTATTAATGTAGGAAAAGAATTTTACAGTTCTGGTGTAATCGATACATTTTTATCTGATCATAAGGCCCAGTACATAGAATTTACGTTAAACCAAATTGCACACAATGAGAACATTAATAAAAGTAAAGAATTCACTGAATTAAAAAGAGTATATTCTAAAAGTTCAAAGCAGCTTTTTTGTCAGTTAATATCGACTGCAAACTGGAATGACATATATGAAACCAAATCTGTGAATGAATGTTTAGAGAATTTTAAAAATGTGTTAAAGTACTACATAGACATTTGTTTTCCCATGAAATATTATAATGGTAGGAATAAAGATGAAAATAATAACAGATTCTTGACATTAGGGTTACTCACAAGCAAAAAAAGATTAAGGGAACTTTATCACTTAAGCAAAATCTTATTAACAGATGAATTTAAACGTTACTATATTACATACAGGAAAATATACAAAAAATTAGTAAGAAAAGCAAAACAATTGCATTATAAAACATATTTAAATACTGTTGACAATAAAGCAAAAGGTATATGGAATATTATTCATCAAGAAACAAATATTAAAAAACCAAATGTAAGCATTAAAAATATAAATAGAAATGGAGTGATATACTCTAATCCTATAGATATAGCGCAGAATTTTAACAATCATTTTGTAAACACACCCAATGTGGATATAGAATTAAACTGCACAATGAAAGAACACATAAATATTAACACCATGTACTTGGAGCTAACAAATGAAACAGAAGTATATAACACCATTATGGCTTTAAAAAACACCAGCTTATGTGGTATAGATGATTTTCCCAGTGAGATAATAAAACTAATTGCCCCTGAAATTGCATCTCCCATCACACACATTATCAACTTAAGCTTTATGACAGGAATCTTTCCAGATTCCTTAAAGGTTGCAAAAGTGTCCCATTTTCAAGAAAGGTAGTAAAGATGACTGTCAGAACTATAGACCTGTTTCTATTCTCCCGATAATTTCAAAAATAATTGAAAAAATTTTTGCTAAGCGACTAATATCCTTTTTAAATAAGTACAAAATAATTCTAGAGAATCAACATGGTTTTCGCCAGGGAAGATCCACTGAAACAGCTCTCGTATCTCTAGTAGAAAATATACTGTCTTCCATAGATGAAAAATTAAAGGTTGTGGGATTATTCTGTGATTTGAGCAAAGCTTTTGATCTCGTCGATCACAAGCTCCTGATTAAAAAATTAAATTCTTATGGTATACGAGGACTGGCGGGAGAATGGATCAACTCCTACCTTGAAAATCGGGCACAGGTTGTAGAAGTTAGTACTGAACGGGGTAGAGGCAGATCTACTAGTAGTAACTTAACAAGAGGCGTACCACAGGGCTCGGTGCTGGGCCCTATTCTTTTCACAATATACAACAACGACCTAGTGTACCAACTGAATACTAATACTAATACAGAAACAGTCATGTATGCTGATGATACCAGCCTAATTGTTACCTCCAATACTGAAGACAATCTTGAAGAGATAGTAAATAATGAAATTAATGTAGTTAACAGATGGTGTCAATCTAATTCTCTGCGAATAAATGAAAGTAAAACTCAGTATTTATATTTTAAAACAAGAAACTGTTTAAATTCGAACCTATCTATTTACATAGAAGATAAACAGTTAGCAGAGGCTAACAGCATTAAATGTTTAGGTATAACAATAACTGAAAACTTAAATTGGAGTACACATATTACCAACATCTGTAATAAAATAAGTAAACAGGAATATATATTAAGGCACCTTCTTATAACTGCGATTTTGAAATATGTCGAACTTATTACTATTCAATGATGTACTCACATTTTAAATATTCAATTTTGGTTTGGGGATGTTCAGGGCAATTAAAACCATTATTAACTAGACAAAAAAGCTGTATTAGAATTTTGTTTAAGCTGAAAAGGAATGTTTCGTGTAAACAGTATTTCAGGGAATACAAAATATTAACTGTTCCATGTATATATATGTATCATGCTATAATGTATGTAAAACTTAATTTAAAAAAGTTTAATTCAAATGAGGGAGCAACACATTACTGTATAAGGAACCCAGTAATAACAACTACAAGAGCTAGGCTAGAATTGTTTAGAAAAAGTCCTTTGTCCACCGCAGTGCGGTTATATAATACATTGCCAAATAGGTTAAAAACCATAGAATCGATAGCTTCTTTCCAAGCAGCAACTTTGGCCTATTTCTGTAATAAGGCTTATTATAGTGTAGATGAATTTTTTAACTCACCTGATTAACCTGCCATGGTCAATGGTCAATGTTTTAATTTTTAATTTGTGATTTTATGCAATTGTGTTTAAGACTTATATTATTATATTATTTTAAGAATTTTATCGATATATGCTAATTATTGTACTGACAAGGCTGTGACATTTTTCTTGTACAAAAAGCTGAATAAAGTTGTATTTTATTGTATTATTGTTATTATTATTATATGTTATAAATAAATCAATCTGGACTAATAAATACACATTAAATAACTTTACACAATAAATAATAAGTACTGTGACTATAATAAGTTGGTGACAACTTTAGATATTAATTTAATTCGTTTTCTGACTCGGTTACATAATCCTTTAAAAATGCAGGTTTTTTTATAGAACGTTTCGATCTTTTTACGACAATCTCTGTAGATTTGTCCGAGTTCCTGCGCTTTCGGCTGGTCGATTCTTTGGAAATACCTCGTGTAGATTTCACCACGTTCTGACCACTTGTGGTAGATTGTTGTTCCAATCCTTCCGGAACCGTTGTCGAATTTACCGGCGTCTTGGAACTGGGAGACTCGCCATTTACCTGTTTAGGGGCAGAAACATTGCTATTAGGAATGTGTTCACCTTCATGAGAGTTATCGTCATTTAAATTTTGAACTTTTGTAGGGATAATATTTGGGTCGAGATTACACATTACATCACTTACGACAGTGCTATCCTCCCCCATAGCTGACAGAGCTTGCTGGCTGGTGCTAGGCAGATTGTTAGCTTGGTTACCTAAATTTGACTTATTCTGAAAGGGTAAATCAAAACTATCATTGAGACAACTTTTATAACTTAGGCTAACATTATCATTGTTACCAGACCCATGTGAATTATGAACCTGTGCTCCCCTCCAGGCCGTACCTGCTGCAACGCTGCTTTCTTCTGTTGCGTGACTTGTCTTAATTTGGTTTGCGAGCCTCTTCCAGATTTCTCCTGATATAAGCTGGCATAAATATGTAGAACGCCCTATCTTCTTCAAGACTTTTGCTGCTGTCCATGTTACCTTGTTAATCCTCCTATAATCCTTCACGTAGACTCCACTTCCCTCTTGGAGAGTCCATTTCCTACCACCATAGCTTCTCTTTTGTTTTTCTAAAGACTCTTTCACTTTTGTCTGTTGTTGACCCTTTTCTTCCTCTTTTTGTTGTAGCGGGTTTCGTAATAGATGCCATTTAGTGCGTATTTCTCTCCCAAACATTAAGAATAATGGAGTTTTACCCGTACTGCTTTGTTCCGTTGTTCTATAAGTAAACAAAAATCTCTGTACTAACGTAGTAATGGGAATTTAACTGTTCTTTACGTCCTCTACAGCGGTACCAATCCTTATCTTAAACAGTTTAACTGCAGCTTCGGCTGCGCCATTACTTTGGGGGTTGTAAGGTGGAGACAAAATATGTTTGATACCATTATTCCTAAAGAATGTTTGGAAAGATTTTGATACAAATTGTGGGCCATTATCTGACACTACCTCCTTTGCGAGGCCCAAACGAGCAAATATTTTTCTTAACTTTTTCTCTGTTTCAAAAGAAGTTGTATTTTTCATTTTGCAAACCTCTATCCATTTTGAAAATGAGTCTATTACGATCAGGTACATTTTTCCTCTAAGCGGTCCAAGAAAATCGATGTTGTGAATTCTTTCAAAAGCTTGCGATGTTACCGGCCATGATGTTAGCTCGTGTTTTGACTGGTTAGGCTTTGTTTGAGACAAGCATGACAGCTCTTTATGAGGTTCTCTATGTCACAATCAATATTTGGTCAAAAAATGATAGACCTGGCCAACTTCTGCGCTGACACTAGGTCGATATGAGTGGCATGTAACTCATACAATAGATCTTTTCTTAATGATTTTGGCACTACCACTCTGTGGCCCCAAAGTAGGATGTCATTATCTATTTCTAATTCATACCTGCGTACATAATATGGTTTGATCTCCTCGTTGATGTTCTTAGGCCATCGATCTGTCCTCACGTACCTTATAGCGTCTTGAAGAACTTTATCCCTGGCGGTTTCTTCTCTAATCTTGGCGTTGTCTATTGGCCACTCTGCCACTGTCTCCGTAAAGTTAATAAATCCTTTGGTGCTGACTTCCTCTGAAAAGTGGGGTGTCTACTAAAATAATCAGCTACTGTATTTTCTTCCCCTTTTATGTGTTGAATCTTATAATTAAACATGCTCAAAAAGGCACTCCATCGTTGGAGACGATTTGCTGAATATTGAGGAATGGATTTGTGCTCACCAAAAATTGTGGTTAAAGGTTTATGATCCGTTTTTATAGTAAATTTATTTGTGCACAAATAGTGAAAAAATTTAGAAATTCCGAATATTATGGCCAATCCTTCTTTATGGCTGGTTGGATATGATATTTCTGTCTGTGTTAGCTTACGGGACACACAACCTATAAGTCGCTCTTTTCCATCTACCACATGCGCCAATGTCGCACTAATTCCTATGTTTGACGCGTCACATGACAAAACAGTTGGAAGGTTTTGGTCAAAATGTACTAAAATTTGATCAGAAATCATGACATGTTTTATTTTATTGAATGCGTCCTCACGCTCCTTTGTCCATACAAATTGAGTATCATTTTTTAAAAGTTCGTAAATTGGATTCAAAATATCGGCCAATCTTGGCACAAATTGAGAGTAATAATTAATCATACCTACAAATCTGCGGACTTCAGATTGATTTGTTGGTCTAGGTGCTTCCACAATTGCTTTAACCTTTTCGTCTGTTTTCCTCATCCCCGTTTCACTAATACGATGCCCCAGGTACTGTATTTCCTTCTTGAAGAACTCGCATTTATCTTTTCTGACGGTGAAACCAGCATCTTGAAGCACTTGAAAAACTTGCTCCAAATTCTTGAGATGATCCTCCGCTGAACTTCCCGTAACAATAATATCATCTAGAAAATTGATACACCCATTAATACCTTGCAACAACTGTTCTATGGTTTTTTGAAAGATGATAGAAGCAGGAGTAATGCCAAAAGCTAGTCTGTTCATAAAATATAGACCTTTATGAGTATTTATACAAAGTAATTTTGATGTTTTCTCATCTACAGGGAGTTGATTATATGCCATTTGCAAATCTATTTTAGAGAAAAACTTTCCTTTATTTAATTTAGCAAAAACTTCATGAACTTTAGGAAGGGGGTACTTACATTCTTGAATATGCTTATTAATCGTAGTTTTATAATCACCGCATAATCTTACTGTGCGATTTGCCTTTAGCACTGGAACAAGGGCAGTAGCCCATTCGCTATTTAGGGTTGGTGTAATAATACCTTGCTCTTCAAGTCTATCTAAGATTCCGCTGTGAACAGCAATAGTCTACACACGCGTTACTATAGTGCTCCATTGGTAAAGTGAAAAAAGGTAGTTCTAATAATGGGACGTATAATATCGCCCATGTTGTGTTATCCGATGAAGAAGAATTTTATAATTCTGATTCGAATTTTAAATTAAATAAAATGTCATCTAAACCCATGGAAATTGAAAATAGTAGCAGTATCGCCTGTAATGAAAAAGAGAAGTCTAGCCCTATAACAACAGAACAACCGGACCCCCAGAAAAACAAACCAGTTAAACTTTTTTGCCTGGATGCCGATAAGTATTATATTTCTGATAATGTTTTTGTTTTTATTGAAAAAACAAACTGTGATAATATAGGCCGTCTACACCCATTAGTAGTGGGTCATATACTTCATAAAAAACTCTCTGTTAAAAACATACTGTCTATTAAAAGTGCTGGAAGAAACAGAATTAAGGTACAGCTCAAAAGCATTATTGATGCTAACTTATTAGTCAAAAATAAACACCTTGAATCTGAAAACCTACGCGCTTTCATACCCAATCACTTATTGGAAAGAAAAGGTTTAATTAGAGGTGTCGACACCTTTTTTGACAATGAATATTTAAAGGACAATATCGTTTCTCCTACCAATATACTGGATGTCCAAAGAATGCAAAGGAAAACAATAATAAATAATGAATCTACTTTGATCCCAAAACAAACCGTAATCATTACTTTTCAAGGAAATGTTCTTCCTAAAGAAATTGTTATCAATAGTGTTATTTTCCCTGTTGAAACTTTTTATGGTAGGGTTACACAATGCTTTAATTGCTTAAAATACGGACATACTTCTAAACAGTGCCGTAGTTCTAATCCTCTTTGCATTAATTGCGCCAAACCCAAAACCGATAACCACGAATGTCTTGATAAAGACACCTACTGTTTGTATTGCAAAGTCAATGGACATAAATCAAATGACAGTAAGTGCCCCACTTTTAAAAAACAAAAAACTATCAAGGAAATTATGATTGATAACAATACAACTTTTGCTGAAGCCAATCAATACTGTCAGAATTCTTTTGCCACCTTCACATCGCATAATAAATTTGATATACTGGCTGACCTTTCAGATTATGATTGTAATTTCCCCAAACTACCGAACCAAGAACCCACTACTTCATATAATATTTTCTCCTCATCTCAACAAATATGAAAAAAAGCTTTTTCTAGAAATAATAAAAACCGTGTTACATTCTCCCAGCCATGTAACAGTACAAATAATTCTTCTAATGTCCTTCCCCTAAATAACTCAAAAAAGAGAAAAATAAATCCTGCTTCTCCCTCGTCTTTCATTGCCCCATTTAACTTTCAAACTGTATCAGGCCCAAATGCTCCATTTAATTTTAGAGGATCCTCTTCATCTTCCTACTCTTCCTCTTCCAATAATCCAACTACCCCCAACAATTCCTCACTGCATATTGATAAAGATAAAAATATAATAGTCGATTGCTTAACTAAGGTTATATGTGATTTTTTTGGGTAATTTAAATACAATTGATGATATTAGAAAAATTAATATGGACTTTATAAGACAAACATTGAATTCAGCCTTGGAGGGAGGTATTACAAAATAAAATTCACTCCAAAAAATGAAAAAATAAATATAATGCAGTGGAACGCCCGTTCCGCTGTATCCAATAAAAATAGTCTGAGTAAATTTTTAAATGATATGAAAATTGATATTGCCTTAATCAGTGAAACTTGGTTCAAACCGGGTACAATTATTAATTTTCATGGCTATAATATTGTTCGTAAGGACAGATGCGACGGGAAAGCTGGTGTAGCGATTCTTATTAACAAAAACCTTAATTTCAAAGAGATACCTCTTGTCAACAATTTCAACGATGAAATCTGCCTTTGCGGCGCAGATATCACTATTAACAAAACAAAATATAGTTTTTTGTCCATATACAGACCTCCTAACACGAACACTCACATAAACGACTGGGAACATATTTTTGGTCAAGTAGCACCCCTCTGCATAATAGGAGGTGATTTTAATGCACATAACACATTCTGGGGATCTTCCAAAAACGATAACGTGGGCTGTCAACTAATAAATGTCATCGACGACCTTAGTCTCATAACTTTGAACAATGGAAATGCCACTCGTCTCCGGCACCCCTTACCAATACCTTACGGGACAAATCTGTTGTTGATATAACATTTTGTTCCGCTGACATTTCAAATAATATAACTTGGAACACTTGCCAAGACACGCTTGGCTCCGATCATTTTCCCATAGTCCTTAATTTTTCATGTCAATATGAAATAAAAAATATTATCTTTCCTAAAGCCAAATGGAACTTAAAAAAGGCCAACTGGCCTTTATACTCCAGTTTAATAGAGCAGAAATTTAATGATCTACCTTTATTTGATAACACTAATGACAAGTTTAAGTTTCTCACTGATTGTATTAACTCTGCAGCTCTTCTTTCCATGCCTACCTACAAACCCTTTAAATGTAAGTCCCGGGCCCCTCCACCCTGGTGGAATGAATCCTGTGATCAGGCTATTTCAGCTAGAAAACAAGCCATTAAAAACTACACACTTAACCCTACGGAGGATAACTATTATCTCTGCAAAAAAAATTGTGCAAACACTAAGAGGATGTTAAAAAACGTTGCCAAACAGAGCTGGATAAATTGGTGTTCCAACTTGAATAAAAATACCCCACCGTCTGATTTATGGAAACAAGCCAAGAAAATGCAGCGCATTCCAGTTTCCCAAAAAACAGCAGATAATGGTAAATGGATTGATGGTTTTTTTGACAGAGTGGCCCCCCCATCTGTTAACAATCTTGACTGCCCTCGTAATAATTCTATCATCAATGATCATTTCCTATGTCTCCCTTTCCAACTGCACAAATTAGAAATAGCTCTTAAGAATATAAGAAATTCATCAGCAGGTTGTGATGACATAAAATACCCAATGCTTATGCATCTTCCCAGTAATGCTAAAAAAGTTTTATTGGAGCTTTTTAACGATATATATCTTACAGGCTGTAATATCGCTGACCTAAAAAATGTCCTCATCATACCTATACTGAAAGTGGGAAAAGACCCCAACTGTTCTGAATCGTATCACCCTATTTCCCTCATGTCTTGTATTCTTAAAACTCTCGAACGTATGATAAAAGCCAGATTAGAATGGTGGCTTATGAATCAAAACCTCCTTCCTTTAAACCAATTCGGCTACAAAAAAGGAGTCGGCAGTCTTGATGCAGTTCTAACCTTAACTACAGATATTCAATTAAATTTTTCTCGCAATAACTACTTAAGTTCTCTCTTTATAAATTTAAAATGTGCATACGAGTCAGTAAACTTGAATATTTTAGAAAAAAAATTGTGCAATATCTATCTCATACCTAATGTTATCGCTAAAAATATCATAAATCTGTACACAAACAGAGTAATATACATTAGAAACAGCAGTAATGAAAAAATTGGACCAAGATTAGTCAACTCCGGAATTCCGCAGGGTTCTGTTCTGGGGCCCCTGCTTTTCAACCTGTATACGGGTGACATGCACAATACAAATATTCCAGATTTAAATATCGTACAGTATGCGGACGATCTTTGCTTCTACACTGAAAATAAAACATGGCTTAACTCGCTAGAAACCCTTGAAAGCGGTATACTGTATTTGATCCAATGGATCTTTGAAAATGGCTTCGCAATTTCAACAGAAAAAACAACATTTTGCGTTTTTACAAGACATAATACACCTAATCTTTTACAGACTGGTAATATCCAGTTTGCTGGTTATTCTTTCCCGCCTCATGCTGAAATAAAGTATTTGGGAGTCGTACTTGATAAAAAACTCAGCTGGAAACCTTTTATAGAGTCTATTAAAAATAAATGCTTGAAGGGCATTAATTTTTTAAAATTTGTGACAAAAACCTGGTGGGGAGCTGATGTTAAAACCGCTCTATCTTTCTACAAAGCTTATATCAGATCTATATTGGATTATGGTTGTATTTTATATGGTTCCGCTAGCAAAAGCCTTTTGAGTAATTTAGATATTATACAACGCAAAGCTCTGAGAATATGTCTGGGCGCAATGAAGTCTACACCAAAGAAGCCCTTCACGTGGAAGCACTTGAACCCCCGCTTTCAATAAGACGAGACTTTTTAAGCAATAAATTTCTGCTTAAACTTAATCTTTGCAACACTCCTCTACTACAAAAAATTTCTTCTCTAAACAGTTTCGATCTAACTAACAAATATTGGAACAAGAAGCCCTCTCCGCCCATGTGTACTTCATTCCGTGACATCAATGAACTGTCAAATACCGTTGAAAAAATTGCCGTAAGTGGATTCAACTACTGGTCGATGTGTTTTGAACCTAACGTAATCATCCCTGACTACAACGAAAATACCATTTTTAGCGAGAAAATACTTCTCAACGTCCTTGATCAATTTAATGATCCAACTATTATCTACACTGACGCCTCAAAAAACAAAAATGGCAATGGATGTGCTTTCTTCATTTCATTTGAACGGGAAGAATTTAAATTCAAACTTGACATTAATTGCTCTATTTTTACCTTGGAAGCAATCTCCATCTTCAAAGCCTTAAGCTATATCAAAGAGAAATTATAATTTTATCGGACTCCCTTTCCGTTCTTACAGCTGTTAGAAATACTGACTCCTTTTCATATAAAACAAACCCATATATTTTAAAAATTAAGGACGCTGTGTACTACATTGTACAATCTGGTAAAATTGTCACATTTATCTGGGTCAAAGCTCATATAGGTTTAACACATAACGAACATGTTGATATTTTGGCCAAAGACGCCGCCATTAGCAGTTCCCCATTAAACAATAAAATATGCCTAGCTGATTCTTATAATCTGTGTAAATTTGAAGGAAAAAATAAATGGACATATACCTGGGATCAATATGTTTTAAATCATTCAACTAAATATTGCCAAATTCAACTAACTATCCCGCTACAATACTGGCACGACCGTATCAATTTACCACGAAAATACATTGCTACTATTATCAGATTAAGATTTGGTCACGCCTGCTTTCCCGCCCACTTGTATAAAATTGGAGCGGTATCGTCACAACTTTGCGATTCGTGTTATGTTATAGGCGATCTTGACCACATTTTCTTCGCTTGTGATAAACATAAAACTGCCACAGATGAATTAATTAAGAATATTTCTTCATGCTGTAATACGATGGCCCCATTTAACAAGGTCAACTTACTCCATATAGGTACTAAGAAAATCTACGAAATGATTATCGGCTTTTTGTTAAACACCAATATTAAATTATAGGTTAGCTTTGTTTTCATCTTCTTTTAACCCTATGTTTTTACCCATCTTTCCGTGGTCTTTTTTTTTGTGATGTCAAAATTTAATGCCCTGATAGACCCCTGGGCGAGAAGCGTGTTTCCCTGTATTTCCCGTTGTTGATCTTCTTTAGATTACTCCATTTTGTTTTAGGTATAGTTTTCTTAGTTCATTAACATATTAACAGATAGCGACTGGCTGTATGGTCTTTGACCCAAAGCCAAAAAAAGTCTATCTAATTCCTCTTCAATAATTTTTTTATATGCTAAGAGAACGGTTCTATATTTGTGGAACACAGGTTCCACATTCTCATCCTTTAATTTTAAAGAAATAGTACTATATTTAAATTTACCAATAATTTACATACAGATACCGATGCACCACTGTCAAAACTAAACTGATGCATTTTACCATTTATTTTTAGCGAAATTTTAAAATTGTCATCAACTTTTACAATATTTGCGTCAGCAAAATTGTATATTTCCTCATTTTCTCTGAAACAATACAAGTATTTTTCATTTTCAACAGAAAAACAATCGTCATTCCTTAAAATCGTGTCAACATAACAACCTTCATTTTCAGTTATAAAATTTAAATTTTGATTTACCTTACACATTTTGGATATATGACCTATTCGATTACATCTTAAACACCTTGCATTCCTAAATTTACATGGGTTTTTGTGAGAATTTCCACAGAATCTACAAGTTTTTTGTTTGTCTTGGGCTTGGGTAAATCCGTTGACATTTGACGATCCTGTCGCTCCAATGTTGCCAACACGTCCATTGTCCTTGCCTCGGTTCGTCTGCTGATTCGTCAATTCAAGGCGCTGCGAATCGTAGTGGGATGCTCGCTGAAAGTGTTGCGTGCGCCTGTCCCTGCGACTCGAATCCCTATTTCCGTTTCCTTGATGCGTAAAATTTGAATTCATATAGTTGACCTTGGATATGCTAACGACATTTTCCATTTTCTTGGCTAGGGTTAATAAATCCTCCAGACTTTTCGACTCGTCCTCTTCACATATTCTGTCGAAGACTTTTCCTTGGGCTAATCCCGAGACAAATTTGTCCTTTAAAACCTTCATTAAATCGTTGCCAAATTTGCAATTGACCGAAAAACTCCTAACCTTGGCATACCATTTGGATATTATAGAATTTCTTCCTTTCTCGCCACACACTTATTTGGACATTATATTGTTTGTTCATCATCGAACACAACTCTTGATATGATACTTCCTTAGGTAATTTCGGATAAGACAAATTTCTTAACAATACGTACGTTGACTGTCCCACTGAATTTAACAACGTCGCTATCTTGGTTTTCTCCTCCTTAATTTGATTAGCTTCAAAATATTGTTCTAGCCTCTCTATATATATTTCCCACTGGTCGGATTCAAGGCAGAATTCATGAAAATGTGCCATTGAAGTGGTCACCATTTTCCTCTCCTTGTCGGCCACGTGCGTGACTGCAACCTCTCGCGATTTCCGGCACTTACACCCACGACTCCTTTACTTTTCCTCGTCGCCACTTGTTATGTCGGTAAGGTTTGAATAAGAGGCCTTATTTCCATATACATATATTGTCTATTCTTTACAGTTAAAATATCACAGATCACTATTATCATACCTTTGGTTATCGTCTTACTTCTTATACCTCTATCGACCGACCGCTCGTCGTCGTTCCCCACTCTGTCCTGTACATCTCTATATTGCCAATCTAACAAGTTTCCTTTCTTAACCATTCAAAAAAAAATAATCACTCTGTATGGATATTTAAAGGTTTTAAAAATGTCTACAAGTTGATGTGTCCAACATGGTCATGGCTTCGAAAATAAAAAAGTTACAAGTCTGGGGAGTTTTAAGTGGTGCACCCTGTATATGAAGTAGCAGCGGCAATAATTCAGGCCCAAACTGCAAATAAAATGCGTGAAATTCAGAACTTGAATCAAGCAGAAGTTAGTGACAATACTGAGATGAAAAATCAATGGGAAAAAGTCAAACCAAAGATTAGAGAATTAACAAGATATGACAGCCGGCGGAATTCCTTTGATCTTTTAGTAATGGCGCAATTGACCTCGGCCCTTATTCCTTTTAAATTGGAGTTATCCCATTGTTGCCGCGTTTAACTGAATTTCACAGATCAGATGCAGGGTTGACATACTCTAAAATGTGGTAAATTTTATTAGGCAATAGAAGCCTGTACACTATAACAACTCAAAGCATAACATTTAATATAATAATGATAATTATTAAGCCAAAATCAACAGAGCTGCCAAACCCTTTCAAATTAAATGTCTAGAACGCAGTGCGCATGCTCACATGCTTCCGTTTTGTTTTGTTATTTGAAGGTAATCAGCTAGTAACGTTGTTATTGGTTTTTACAAAGATTAGAGAATTGGTTTTTATTTACAAATTTACTTTTAATATTTTGTGTTCCAATTTCCAATTAATGAAAGTTAGTAATCAAGTGTCAAAGTTTCATCCTTGGGCACTCTAAAAAGTTTTCGTCAGAAGAAAACTTTCTGTTTTTACAGTTTCTGTAAATACAATACATCCCACCCTTTCGTTTTTTAGCACTCTTTAGCACACTTCCCGTATAATCCATTTTATTATTGAAATACGGCACAAAAACAATATTCACAATGTGTACACTGAACGTAAACAAAACAAACGTCATCTGAAGTGTCAAAATCGGGCATCAGCTGATGGGATTTAAATCGGAGTTACCACATGTGACCTTGAAAGGTGGTTCTCTTTCTAACTGTCCGATTTTGTTAATTCTCTAATCTTTGGTCAAACATCGACGCAATCGGAAATTTGTTGTAGGAGGCAATAATGATAAAAACCTGGAAATTCAAACAGTACCAAAATATATCTCGCTACATATAACTAGACTAAAACCTAATACAAAGCCAGAAGACATGAAGGAAATGCTTAGGGAGAATTTTCCAGAGGCAATTTGTGAAAATCACCCTTCTAAACGTCCTGAATTATATGCCTCTATGAAGGTTTCAATAATGCAGGAAAATTTCAAAAAAGCTTGGAGAAGAGAGATGTGGCCGAAGGGAGCCCTAGTGTCGCAGTTTTTCACGAAGAGGAGGATGCTATCGCAGGTAGAAGTACAGATGGATCCTCACTAAAAGGTAGCAAACTTCAATACTCGTCACCTAAGAAAAATAGTAATAAAAATTATAGTGATGTTGATCTAAAATTGAGTATCATGCATCAAAACATCCAATGTATAAGAAACAAAATATTAGAAATGGACCTATATCTCAATACATTTGAAAAAAAGCCCAACTTGGTATGTTTAACTGCCCTGCCAAAAATTCCACATAGAAACTTATAAAAAAAAAGTGATGCGGTTTTATCGTTCCTATAAGTTATATTATTATTATACAGACAGGATTTTATCTGTTTTATTAAGTTTTAAATCGGTTATGAAACAGTAATTCCGAATGAGCTATTTGGAATTATCATGTTGCCCTTTCATGAGTACTTATATGAAATATACAACAAATCTACAGTTTAGTGTCTGCAAATGCACCCTTGCCCTTATATCTGTAAACATATGGAATTACAGATACAACTTTAAAGAGATTCTAAACTTTTCTATAATATCATAAGAGTCCAGTCCGTCCTTTCTCCAGTATCTATCGTATATAACACACCATTTATCAACATGTTTTTATTGTAAATTTCAACATTGTCTTTTTATTAGTATTAATGTGGATATACATGTCAACAAATGTACAGTTTCAATTGTATATTTTACAGATGTATTTTTATTGTAAACTTCCATTATGCTTTTTTATTAGTATTAATTTGGATATGCATGCCGACAAATGTACAGTTTAAATTGCATATTTCAAATAGAAATACTAATATTGTGGTAAACACAAAATACTGCAAAGTCCTTATTTCCTCGGGTGTTCTTGTTCTAGCCTAGAAGCAATGAATGAGTTGGCAGTGAAAGAGACTGCTTTACTTTTAATTTAACAAACACACGTCAGTTCCTTAGGTCACATTAGAGTAGATATGAATTAGCGACACGTATACAGCTCCCTCTACTGGAGCCTGGAGTAAAGCTGCTGCTGAAATTTCTATGAGTTTCTACCAGAATGGAGCAGCAAACATTTACTTATACCACATCAATGAGAATTTATGAGAACAGTATCTAAGGTAAAACGTGCGGCTTTCCGTGGTTAAATGGCAAGTGTTTCTATAAGAAACGAGCTGCATTAGGTTAGGACAGTTTTGACTTGCAATTGAAGATTACTAATTATAATGTTTGAATAGGGATTTATGAGATCAGTTTCTATGAGTATTAATGTTTTTTTTCAGTAATATATTAAATGTGTTTTCATTTGTTTGAATGGGTAAAAAGAAAGGTCAGTTTTCAACTGCAATTACAAATACAAGTTTAATCACTTTGAATGGGGTTATATGCGATTAATTTCTAAAAGTATTTATGCTGTTTTCCGAATATAATTGTGATGAGGTTTAATCAGTAACAAATTGTTCACTACTTGTCATGATATGGTCGGAAATTCCAAGTACACATTTAGTATTCCTTCAAAAGGATTGATGAGAGCAGTTTCTACGAGTATCTATTTGTTGTTCCTCTAGTAAATTATATAAGTCTTTACATTTACTTATACTATCTCAATGAGAATTTATGAGAACAGTATCTAATGTAAAACGTACGACTTTCCGTAGTTAAATGGCAAGTGTTTCTATAAGAAACGAGCTGCATTAGGTTAGAACAGTTTTGATTTGCAATTGAAGATTACAAATTATAATGTTTGAATAGGGATTTATGAGATCAGTTTCTATGAGTATTAATGTTTTTTTTTCAGTAATATATTAAATGTGTTTTCATATGTTTGAATGGGTAAAAAGAAAGATCAGTTTTCAACTGAAATTACAAATACAAATTTAATCACTTCGAATGGGGTTATACGCGATCAATTTATAACAGTATTTATGCTGTTTTCCGAATATAATTGTGATGAGGTTTGATCAGTAACAAATTGTTCACTACATGTTACGATATGGTCAGAAATTCCAGGTACATATTTAGTATTACTTCGAAAGGATTGATGATAGCAGTTTCTACGAGTATGTATTTGTTGTGCCAATAGTAAATTATATAAGTCTTTATCAGTATGCATTCGGATCTAATTTAAATATGAAAATTATATCAGAATAAAGCAACCAAATATTTTAAACAGTATCTATTTGTAAATCCAGACATTTACATATAATATCTCAATGAGAAGTTATGAGGACAGTATCTAATGTAAAACGTGCGGCTTTGCGTGGTTAAATGGCAAGAGTTTCTATAAGAAACGAGCTGCATTAGGTTAGAACAGTTTTGATTTGCAATTGAAGATTACAAATTATAATGTTTGAATAGGGATTTATGAGATCAGTTTCTATGAGTATCAATGTTTTTTTTTCAGTAATATATTAAATGTGTTTTCATTTGTTTGAATGGGTAAAAAGAAAGGTCAGTTTTCAACTGCAATTACAAATACAAGTTTAACCACTTCGAATGGGATTATATGCGATCAATTTCTAACAGTATTTATGCTGTTTTCCGAATATAATTGTGATGATGTTTGATCAGTAACAAATTGTTCACTACATGTTCCGTGTGGAAATTCCAGGTACATATTTCGTATTACTTCGAAAGGATTGATGATAGCAGTTTCTACGAGTATGTATTTGTTGTGCCAATAGTAAATTATATAAGTCTTTATCAGTATCCATTCGGATCTAATTTAAATATGAAAATTATATCAGAATAAAGCAACCAAATATTTTAAACAGTATCTATTTGTAAATCCAGACATTTACTTATACTATCTCAATGAGAATTTATGAGGACAGTATCTAATGTAAAACGTGCGGCTTTCCGTGGTTAAATGGCAAGAGTTTCTATAAGAAACGAGCTGCATTAGGTTAGAACAGTTTTTATTTATTTATTTAGAAGAAGAAAGAAACAGGTTACAAACCTAATTACATGTTTCTTGAGGGGGGACTACAGGCGATATAACCCGCTGGAGCCAACCCGGGCGACACGCTTCGAAGACCGGGTTTTGATTTGCAATTGAAGATTACAAATTATGATGTTTGAATAGGGATTTATGAGATGAGTTTCTATGAGTATTAATGTTATTTTTTTCAGTAATAAGTATATTAAATGTGTTTTCATTTGTTTGAATGGGTAAAAAGAAAGGTTAGTTTTCAACTGCAATTACAAATACGTACAAGTTTAATCACTTCGAATGGGGTTATATGCGATCAGTATTTCGAATATAATTGTGATGAGGTTTGATCAGTAACAAATTGTTTACCACATGTTACGATATGGTCGGAAATTCCAGGTACATATTTAGTATTCCTTCGAAAGGATTGATGATAGCAGTTTCTATGAGTATGTATTTGTTGTTCCAATAGAAAATTTGTCTTTATCAGTATGCATTCGGATCTACTTTAAATACAAAAATTATATCAGAATGAAACAACCAAATATTTTAAACAGTATCCACTTGCAAATCCAAACATTTAAAGATATATTTTAATGAGAACCAATCAGAACAGTATCTAATGTAACGCGTATGGCTTTCCGTGGCTAAATTTTAAAAGTATTTTTAATAAATAGCTTTAACGGATTTGAACAGTTTTAATTTGCAATTCCAGATGAATAGTTTTAATTGTTAAATAGGGATCTATGAGATCAGTGTCTTTGTGTAATGTTTTTTTTTTAATAAAAACACATTTTATTTTGAAAAAAAAAACATTACACTGACCTCATAGATCCCCAACAATTAAAACTATTTATCTGGAAATGCAAATGAAAACTGTTCGAATCCCTTAAAGCTTATTTATTGCAAATAATTTTAAAATTTAGCCACGGAAAACCGCACACGTTACATTACCCAACAAACACCGAAGATCGGCCCATCAGTAGGCCATCACTGGGCCAGAAGTTTCATTTCTGGCACAGTGATGGTCCGCTAAAGGGCCAACCTTTTGTGTTTGTAGGGTAGATAATGTTCTGATGGATTCTCATTATAATATTATCTTTAAATGATTGGATTTACAGGTGGACACTGTTTAAAATATTTGAGGTTTCATATTCTGATATGATTTTTGCATTTAAATTAGATCCGAATGCATACTGATAAAGACTTATATAATTTACTGTAGGAACAACAAATAAATACTCGTAGAAACTGCTCTCATCAATCCTCTTGAAGGAATACTAAATATGTACCTGGAATTTCCGACCATATCGTAACATGTAGTGAACAATTTGTTACGGATCAAACCTCATCACAATTATATTCGGAAAACAGCATAAATACTGTTAGAAATTGATCGCATATAACACCATTCGAAGTGATTAAACTTGTATTTGTAATTGCAGTTGAAAACTGACCTTCCTTTTTACCCATTCAAACAAATGAAAACACATTTAATATATTACTGAAAAAAAACATTAATACTCATAGAAACTGATCTCATAATCCCTATTTAAACATTATAATTTGTAATCTTCAATTGCAAATCAAAACTGTTCTAACCTAATGCAGCTCGTTTCTTATAGAAATACTTGCCATTTAACCACGAAAAGCCGCACGTTTTACATTAGATACTGTTCTCATAAATTCTCATTGAGATAGTATAAGTAAATGTCTGGAGTTACAAATAGATACTGTTTAAAATATTTGGTTGCTTTATTCTGATGAAATTGATCTGATTATTTATTATTATTATTATTCTGATGAAATTTTCATATTTAAATTAGATCCGAATCTTTACTGACAAAGACTTATATAATTTACTAGAGGAACAACAAATAGATATTCGTAGAAACTGCTCTCATCAATTCTCTTGAAGGAATACCAAATGTGTACTTGGAATTTCCGACCATATCATAACATGTAGTGAACAATTTGTTACTGATTAAACCTCATCACAATTATATCCGGAAAACAGCATAAATACTTTTAGAAATTGATAGCATATAACCCCATCCGAAGTGATTAAACTTGTATTTGTAATTGCAGTTGAAAACTGACCTTTCTTTTTACCCATTCAAACAAATGAAAACACATTTAATATATTACTGAAGAAAACACATTAATACTCATAGAAACTGATCTCATAAATCCCTATTCAAACATTATAATTTTGAATCTTCAATTACAAATCAAAACTGTTCTAACCTAATGCAACTCGTTTCTTATAGAAACTCTTGCCATTTAACCACGGAAAGCCGCACGTTTTACATTAGATACTGTTCTCATAAATTCTCATTGAGATAGTATAAGTAAATGTTTGGATTTACAAATAGATACTGTTTAAAATATTTGGTTGCTTTATTCTGATATAATTTTCATATTTAAATTAGATCCGAATCTGTACTGATAAAGACTTATATAATTTACTATAGGAACAACAAATAGATACTCGTAGAAACTGCTCTCATCAATCCTCTTGAAGGAATACTAAATGTGTACTTGGAATTTTCGACCATATATCATAACAAATAGTGAACAATTTGTTACTGATTAAACCTCATCACAATTATATTCGGAAAACAGCATAAATACTTTTAGAAATTGATCGCATATAACCCCATTCGAAGCGATTAAACTTGTATTTGTAATTGCAGTTGAAAACTGACCTTTCTTTTTACCCATTCAAACAAATGAAAACACATTTAATATATTACTGAAAAAAAAACATTAATACTCATAGAAACTGATCTCATAAATCCCTATTCAAACATTGTAATTTGTAATCTTCAATTGCAAATCAAAACTGTTCTAACCTAATGCAGCTCGTTTCTTAAAGAAACGCTTGTCTTTTAATCATGGAAAACCGCACGAATTACAAAAGATACTGTGCTCATAAATTCCCATTGATGTAGTATAAGTAAATGTTTGGATTTACAAATGGATATGGCTTGACTCGTTTTGCTGGTCAATTCTGATATAAACTGATAACAATTTCAACAGCAACTTTACCTAACTCTTATAGAAACTTATTGACCATATAGGTTCTCATAGATACTTATTAATTTTTGATAATTTTCAATACGGATTGATGAGATTTTTTTGACAGGGTGAGCATTGGTTAAACATAGAGGAAGAAAAGTTTATTAAGCTAAAGGGATACAATATGATTTCGTCTTTCTCAAGAGAGAACATGTCTCATGGGGGGGCCTGTATCTTCTCAACTGATAGTGATTTTGTGGAAGTGACAGCCATAAAAGAAATCAGTGTTGAAGGACAGATAGAATGTGCATGTGTAGAAAGTAAGGAAAAGAAAATCATTGTATTATCTATTTATAGAACAAATTTAGGGGATTTTGATGTCTTTATAGAGAAGATGAGTGATATCTTAGATAAAATACAACTAAAATATAAAACATATAAGGTAATTCTTGTTGGAGACTTCAATATAAACCTGCTTGAAAATAATTGTCAAACTAAGGCATTTTTAGATTTGCTAAATGCATATAACATGACGCAAACCATTTTTCAGCCCACAAGAGTAACAAAAAAGTTAGCAACACTCTTGGACAATATTTTTGTAAACTTTAATAACTTTGAAAACTCTGTAGTTTTAAATTCAGCACTATCAGACCATTATTCACAATTGATAACTATTCATAACAAAATGCAGGAAAATATAGAAAGGGATTTTATTAAAAAAAGGATTTTTTCAATGAATAAGCTCAGACAATACCGCCATGAGCTGCAGTATGTGCAATGGGAATCTGTCCTCAGCTCAAATGATACAAATAATGCATATGACCTATTAAATAAACTTACAACCGTAATGAATAGAGTTTTTCCTATAAAAAAATGTCGAGTAAATAGCAATAACCAATGTACAAAAAAATGGATAACAAGTGGAATAAGGGTCTCGTGTAAAAACAAGCGTCTACTGATATGAACGGTTAACGTCAGATAAACAAAGAAACCTATAATCAATATGCATACATTTTAAGAAAAGTTATTAAACATGCAAAGAGGTTATCAAATAAAGAATATATTTCAAAGGCGCAAAATAAGACTAAAGCCACATGGTCTTTAATAAAAAACATAACAGCGGAAAACTCTAAAACGACTAAAGATACAATTCTGAATCACTTCAGAAACACAGATTCCAGCTCGCTGGAGGTACTAAATGAGGCAAATAGGTATTTTGTAAATTCATGTCAAGACACAAATGCAAAAAATAATGTTGACTATAATATTATTAAAAGTTGTGCAACTAGTATTTTTCTTTATCATGATGATCCTTGCGAGGTTTCCCAAAGTATAAAGCAACTAAAAAATAAAAAGTTCGTAGGCGAGGACGAGATACCAGTAGTTTTGCTAAAAGAAGTATGTGACTTAATAGCGGCCCCTCTTGCCCATATAATAAATTTAGCCTTCAACACTGGTACTTTCCCAGAAAGACTCAAGACTGCATATGTTAAAGCCATATATAAAAAAGGTAAAAAAGATGAGCTAAAAAATTATAGGCCCATCTCTCTTCTATCGAACATCAGTAAAGTCTTCGAGGGAATTATATATGATAGAGTCATGAGCTTTCTGGAGAAAAATCATGTACTCTCCGAATATCAAAATGGATTTAGAAAAGGAAAATCAACAATAAGGGCCATATACCAGGCTATGTTAAAAATAATTGAATCATTAAATGACAACAAAAAAACTTTAACAATGTGCCTTGATCTAACGAAGGCTTTTGACAGTGTTGATCATGGGATTCTATGTAAAAAGTTGGAGTTGTATGGCATTAGACCGTCTAATGCGATCGTATATAAGTAATAGGAAGCAGTGTGTTGTCGAAATGGATAAACATAATGAATTATTAAAATCGAATGTTATAACAATAAAGAAAGGTGTTCCACAGGGATCCATTTTGGGGCCGCTGCTTTATATTCTATATACAAATGAAATACCAAGGACTGTTGAGCAGTCGTTGGTAATGTATGCAGACGATACGTCACTGATCTTTAGCGAGCCAGATATAGTTACCAGCCAACAAAGTGTAAGCAATGCAATGTGCTCAATGGATGCCTGGTTTTCGGCCAATAATTTATCACTAAATATTGAAAAAACACAAATTGTAAACTTTAGCTATCGACCTAGTGATACTTTTAACATATATTTTGAAACAAATAAAATAGAAACTAAAAATAGTGTTTCCTTCCTAGGTGTACACATTGATCATAGGCTTGACTGGGGAGTTCATATTGAGGCACTTGCACAGAGTATGGCCAGATACTGCTTTGCAATAAAAATAATTTCGGATAATGTTGGACAAAAAGAAGCATTAATAGCTTATCATGCATATGTACACTCAAAAATGAAATATGGCATATTTTTTTGGGGAAACTCTGCAGAAATACAGCGGATTCTTATCTTGCAAAAACGTTGGTTAAGAAATATTTAAAAAAAAAAATGCAGAGACAGCTGTAAAGAAATATTTACTTCTAATAAATTGCTGACAGTAATTGGACTCTATATCTATGAGGTAGTGGTGTTTATAGTAGAAAACCCACTTTTCTTTAATAGTCACAATCACGTTTATGCAACACGAAACAAAGAAAACTTAAAACTTGATAAAGTCAATTATGCATATTTACAAAAAAATGTGCAATATACTAGTATAAAAATATGGAACAGAATACCTTTACAATTAAGAAATCTTCCCAAACATCAACTAAAAAATGAATTAAAACTCTATCTTCAAAGTAAAGCATATTACTCCCTACCCAAGCAGCAATTTTAGTAGTTTCTACGTAATAGTTGCCATTAGGGGAACTTTAAAGGTTTCCGCAACTAATTACTGTTACGTAATGGGAACTATCCTTCTACCAAGTATTCACCAAAATGGGGAATAAATTACGTAGCAAATTACTACTCCGGTACTTCTACCATTACCGTGTTGAAGACTAGGTTATTACGTAAACGGGACGTAACCAAGTAGTAGAAATGACTAACTTTTGGAACAGCTCAGCTGACCGAAATGAGAGCGCAAACTATATATTTGGCTCTCTGTTATTCGAATAGCAAATTAATGACTTACTGAGTTTAAGCACATGATATGTCCAAGGTCCAAGTTAAGGTGATTATATACAACATGCATAAGCATATATTATAAATCATGATGTTTTGCATTTACCCTGGGTGTGGATATTAAAACCACCACTTGTTTTCTTTAAAATGTTATCATGATGCTTCGATAAAAAAGACGCCCCCTCGAGAAAATGTTTTTTTCGGAAAAAAAATTTTTTGCAAAAATGTGTACAACCAAAACTGCAAAATTTTTTATGGAAAACGTTTTTTTTTAAATTTTATATATTATAAAGTAATAATCTATTTAGAAAACATATTTGTAAATGACTATAATAAAAAGAAATTTTTTATTGAATTATATTTTTATCCGTGTCAATATGGCGTCTTCATTCAACAACAGAAAAATGACGATTTTAATTGCAGTAACTTAGAGGTTGAAAAAAACAAAATTATTTCCCTACAAGTTACATTTACTATAAAGTAGCAGATGCCACCAACGTTATAGTTGTTGTTACTTCAAAAGTGGTGACGGCAACTGCAACAATTTCACTGTGTAGTTATATTTACCTAGATGTAGCAAATGGGACCAATGACGCTATAAGATCTTAGTAACTGTTGCTACCAACTTATTTTCATGTTGGTAGAATTGGCAGAATCGATATAGGTAATTTTTTTTTTTAATTGGCAACGCGGTAATAACTGTTAAAGTGTCACTGTCACTGTGTGCGATGGGAATATGTGGATTATTAAAAATAACAATTATTATACTTTTTAAGTACTTTTTATTATCTGATATTATTTGGAAAGAGCACATATCGAACAATATTTGATGAATGCCCCAGAGGGCCCCAATTCTCGAGTGTGAGAGAACGGGAACGTTCACATCACGGAAAGGATCATTCACATCCCTCGCTATTCTCTTGTGCTCTAAAATCGGTATTCTCGAACACGTGGGATGTCGATCACTCGAGGAACAGATGATTCAATGTTGCCACATATTTTACTGTAGAATCCACCAATAGAAGCCACGTATTTTTGGCGCTTAAAAGAGAACATTAGTTTCGTAACTAACCTAGTTTTTATAAATGAATGCTGTTTGTGCTATTATTTTATTGAAAATAAAATTGTATTATTTAAGTGCTACGAAGAAAAGCGAAAGTATTTAATTTGTAAGGCCGAATATGAAAGGAGAAATTACAATGTTTAAGAAGATCTGTGGAAATGCGAGAAAATATTTTGCAGGAAGTTAAAGATGTGTAAGAATATTGATCATAATTATGATCAATATTCATTTATAACAATTTAATTATACCAAAGTACCTTTGGACTAATTCATTTTCAATACCTGGCGTTTTCAGATGAAAAGAAGCATAGATTGCTCATATTTATAACCTCAAAATTAAAAACTGTTTACTATTTGCCGTTTGTAGGATGAGTTATTAAAAAAGTGAAACATTTTTCGTATTACCAATGTTTTCAACGATTTTGTTATTAGCATAACAGTTACTAGTTTATGCATAATGTTTGTTATTGTCGTCTAAGAGGTTATTTCTTGTTTTTAGGGTGGTTGTGGTCACCACACTAGAGAAATTCGTGCATAGAGTTTTCTATTATAAGTACTATACCTACTCAAATTTACCAATGAACTGTAATTGTGATAATTCAGTGTACCTACCTAGTTTAAAGTATTTTCATAAATTGTTCCCTTTTTATTACCTATTATTTTTTATATATATAAAACCATAATAATAAAAGAAAACAGATATTCCATAATAAATTTATTTTTTTTTTGAGAAAAAAAATCATAGTAATAAACGTTTTAAAAAATCAAATCTGCATAAAGCACAAATACACAAATATTGAACATTTTATCATGATAAAAGTTGGTGCGTAGAAAAAAAAATGCTTTTAACATGGACAAAATTTAGGTTGTGTGCTAGAAATAAAAAGTTGTGTCACCTAATCAAAAAACATTTAAAATCAAAAAATCTTAAAACAACCAAATGAATTTCTGCTCGATACACATTTGAGAATATCATTTTAAAAATTGAGAAAACCCAGTTTTTTCTTTCAATATTTAGGCATGTGATTTTCACAGAAAATGTGCATCGGGCAATAAAACATCAGCGTTTTCTACATTATATATATTTAACGCTTTTAATTCTGATCTCTAAATATTTTGATTTTAAATATTTTTGATTTGGTGCCATCACATTATTTTATTCTTTGCATATTACCCTGTACACGGAACCTAAATTTTCTTCATGTCAAAGTATTTTTTCAAGAATAAAATTTTCTGACAAATCAGGATTGACTCTGTTGTGAGGCCTTTCTTCAACGTTTTGTTCTTGATATATCCCAAATTCTACCTGTTCGGCATTAACAGGTATATTTGCTTTTATACATGTTATGAAGCACGAAGCACACAACAAGCTTAATTGTTTTTGATGCTCTATTAGGGGTATAGTGTATACCCTATGCTTGAGTAGACACTGAAACCTAAGGCATATATTTTTATTCTAAACAGCAGCTCTCCCTTCGGCTTTATTAAATGAACTTATAGCATTAACTCAGCTAACGATAAAAACATAGTCAATAAACTCTTTTCGTCTAATGATAATTATTGAGAACCACATATTTCAAAAAACGAGGTTAAGAACGCACAAAACAGAATCATTGCGCAAACTCCAGCGATATTTTCCTAGGAGAACGCTCCGTTCCCTTGAAAAATAGCAAGAGAAAAGTATTCTCTTACAAACGTGTGATGTGAACGATCACTTTTGCTCCAGAATACCATTTAATGCTTTGTAAGAGAACTCCGCCCACTTTTCTCATGAGAACGCTGTTCCCCGATTTCGAGAATAGGCTGACGGTGAGCATCTTATGTCAGAGGTAGGTGTTTTTTATGATCTTGCTTTTATATACCTATTTAAATGTTTGGGTTTTTTAGGTTGCATTGATATTGGGAGTTTGCGGTCCCTGCCGTTGCGGTGAACTGACCTTCTTAAGCGTGGAAGATATGAGATAAAGAATAATATCTATATATATCCATACCAGATACCAAGAGGAATAAATCAAGAAGTTTCACAGTTTTAAATGAAGGATTTTCGGTGAACCCACTTGATTCGATTAGGAAATATGTCTTTAAGACCGCAAAATGTGTCTCACAAAAGATTTTTCGTAAATTTTCAAAAGGGAAAGTGCGTTGGATTAAATAAGCTCTCAAAAATTCCAAGAATTGTAGCTGATTATTTGCAATTGCCTGATGCAGATTTGTATACTGGCCATAGCATGCGCCGTTCCTCATCAACTCTTGGCCAATGCTGGGGGTGACATTACCACCCTTAAACGTCACGGTGTGTGGAAATCATCCACCGTGGCGGAGGGTTATTTGGAAGATTCAGTCTCAACAAGATTGTTATTGCTAAAAAAATTCAGGGAGAGCAGCACAACGAGTCAGGCAATACAGACGTCGTTACTAGTATAGAGAAAAATTGTGTACAGAAGAGCAGTTTTCTTTGTGAAAAATGGAATATGATGACAATAAATGTTAACATAAATGTAAATAAGTGTTAGTGCATGGATTCTTTGTTTTGTTAATTTTCCATATAATGGAGACAATAAATAAATTCCTTGGACTTTATTTTATATTAAAATTACTCTTTAGTGACTAAATCACTTTACCTCACTTTAGCTTACTACTTTATCTCACTAGTGACTTATGGGTCACTTTATACCTTTATACTTCAAAGTCTTATCAATAAAGATCACTTTATATGAAAGTGTTGGATAAATATATTTATTAACGTATGGTGTGTAATAATGGAAAAAATACATAACAGTTTTCATATTTATTTAGTGATCAGTTTACATTTAATTTCATTCCATTCAATTTATTGTACATAAATAATGTCTTATGCCGTTATACCGACATTGTCCGTTCCCCATCGACACAATATTTATTAAATTTGCAGTTTTTAATCGGCAAATTCATTTAATATGCTCAGTGGATCACTAACTGAACTATGGGTCAATCTGTGTGTTAAAGGCAAGTTGTAATTTTCGAGCAGTACACAGTATCATTAATCACTAAGTACAACTGTTATAGTTTTCGATTACTCTTCTTGTGTTGATGGGAGCACTTTTGCACTTGTTGCCAAAGATGATGGTTTTGCTGTGGCGAAATAATCTATGTTTGCATCATATTCTGAAGAATCACTATTTCTCTACTACTGTTTAACTGTTTCTTCAGTTTTCTATAAAACGTGGATGAGTGCTGATAAACTTTATTTCGCTTTCACTGAGCATTTCAGATACCGCCATTTTATTCAATGCCAATAATTATATAGATTGTCTTAAAAGTTAATATTACTCTATAGTAGATTTTCAAGGTATATGTAACTTTTAAGTCATTTTCAATTAGTGGGGAGTAGTAAAGATAACTTCAAAGCCCCTATGTTCGTAGAAATAACCTCATTTTTACTCGAGATGTCACTAATAAGTTAGACTACTTTCAAGTGGTCCTTTGGTAAAGCTGTGCAGTCGGCATTACTACCAATTTTCACTTTGCAGAGGAGGATGCTTCAAAGTAATGCAGAGTAGTATCCGCGACGTTGCAGATTCTCCAGCAGTTACTTGAAAGTGTTATAACTATACAGTGCCTAAATTCAGTAGAATCTACTTAATTGTCACTACAAATGCATACCACAAAGTGAATATTACCCTGAAGTCGCAAAATTAGTAACAGTTATGTTATTCCTACTATATTAAAGTTCCGATGCCTCAGATGCCAGTTCCCATCACTTTGAATGCTGCTTGGGTACATGAGTTTCTAAATGATACTGATGTCTTTAATATAGGCCGTGAGTACTAGCTTAAAATACTTTATATATCTACATCCCATATAAAAAATTCTTTTCTCTTTCTTTTTATCAAAATAGATTGAAGTACTTTCAAAGCTAATCCCAAACTCTAAGATTTAATGTTAACTGTTAGTTATGTATCGTTTGTCTGCAAATTTTTGTTGAATGATCTTTGTTTGTTCTATACCATAATATTGCGTATTTATTGTGTATTTAGTGTGTTTTAATTAACGGATTCATACCTAGGTTAAGTACTATTTTTATTCTTATTGTCTATTTTATATGTATGATGTAATGTATGCTATTTGACACGTTCTATGTCCACATTAATTGGAAAATACTGAACAAATAAACACTATTCTATTCTATTCTATTCTAGTGTAGTAAATCTGGTTATATAGCTTGTATCCCTTTACTAAATTGTGAAGAAAACTATTTTGATCAATTTGTTAAGTTAAGTTATTAAACAATTTATGATAGCTTAAATAATAATGTATATATTTTAACAAAACTTTACGAAAACACGCTTCCAATGGAATGGAAAATTTGAGGTCGATCCGATAAGTTTCAGAAGTATACTGCTTTAAACATGAACCGATGTGCTCAAAGTGCTGTCATTCAATCCGAAAGTCTGCCTCAAAGTTGAGTTTGCACTGTTAAAACCCAGCTATTTAAAATCAGATTTGTCTAAACTGCCAGAGATGGTGATTTGGGGACTATTGGAGTATTTCAACATAAGAGTATGCAGCATATAACTGCCGAAAATAAGGGGAATGAAAATGCAACTAGGAGTGAATGACTTCACGCAGCGTCTATATTCTTGATTAATTTTAAAGCCTCTAGAGATCTTAGAATATCCTGGTTTATTGAATTTCGCTCTAAAATTAAGAATTTTTTTGCAAAATGTAATAAAAAATATGCTAAATAAGCCCATTAAATCATCACACCAAATTTCAAGCGGAAATGTTTATAACAATGCCAAAAAAAAAATAACAAAGTCGAAAATTGAACCGTTGACTGTTTAAGTGCATCAAGTCATAGAACAATTTGTTTTAGAATGTAGATTTTTCTCCTACTCTTCAGTGGTATTAATACAATTTTTTAAAACTATTTAAAATCATTTTAAATTTTTTATAAAGAATTTTTTTTCTCAGAATTAAACAATTAAAAATTGAAGAGCTAAGTGGATAAAGGTGTTATGTCACAAAAACACGTTATTGAGTAATTTAACTCGAAAGTTTTTAGGCGAGAACTTTTTTGTTATAACGACTATATAGCTTGCATTTTGCGATGATATTGACCTTTGATGTACTTTTCAGAGACAAATAACTAAAGTTGTCAGTTGTCATTATTTTCGAAAATTTTAAAAAATTAATGTACATAACACCTTTATCCGTTCATAAGTTTCTCTGAAATGAATAAGGAATTAGTGAATAAAAGTGTTAAGAAATTAAACATATTTTATTATTATTAAAACATTGTACAATTTTTAGGTAGTCAGACAGTTCTACGGTTTTGAGCCACAGTTTGGTCATTTCCAAATATGTTGTGATAATACGGCCTTACCATTCATTCATGAATGGTAATTGTTCTTTAAGATTGGCCAGTTTTCCTACACTTAGGCTGCCCTTGTTTTCATTAAACAGCGTTAGAGCAATACAGTCGGAATTTATCTTATGCATATTCCTTTTCTTTAAAATATCGACATTGTAAAATGGAGTCATTTCATCTAGTGATGTAATAGTAGCACCCATAGGTGCCATTTTATACCATCGTGAAAATAAACCTTTTCAAGTTTTTCTTCCTGTTGTACAAATTGAGTTTTGAGGCAATTCCATCAATATCCTTGAAATGATTCTTCATATCTATGACAACGGCGTCTTTGGGAGTTCTTAAAATTTCTCGATACAGGTCCGGAACGTAGATGTTTTGATGTTTCCATAAAATTTTCTCGACTCTGCCAAAGTCTCTGTCTGAATCTAAATATGAATGTCCCACCTCCGAAAATTTATGGTCGATAACTTTAAATTCTCTCTTTAAAATCAACAACTGGTAAAGTGTAATGATATTGAAGTTTTTATTTTGTCCACCACAGGAGTCGGGCCATATTATAATGTGATCGATCTTTTCTTGGATATATTCATTGTAAATTTGTGAAAAGGTATGTAAGCAACTAGCAATTTCTAGGCTTTCACGGCTGGCTATATCTTCAGTCCATGTGAAAAAGAACGTTTTTTTTTTCAGTATTCCTCAATGTATGTATGCCAAAGTTGTAAAACCACATTTGACGAAGGTAAAATGCTTTCGATGTACTTAATTTTGGCAGCGGCATGGTTTGCTGAAGATCTAAAGTAAGAAAGCAAATCGTTCTATCTACTGTAACTTTTGCTCCGTCATGCTTTTGTTGTTCGAAAGCTAGTTTGTAATTTTCTCCGTTTTCTTTAGTTTTATTTATTTTATTAATATTATTTTTTTTTTAACCCAATAGATGTAAGCATAGCGAACCCTGTAATTCTTAAACGATAACCTTACAAACCCAAATGACCCTTGACTTGATTGGCGTAATTATCATACTTATTATTTTTTCCACAAAAATTTCGGTATTCGCCAGATTTGCCTTAAACAATTTAATGCTCTTTTAAAATATTGGGTGGGCAGAAGCCATACCAGATATCAGTTTTGCTCTTGTCATAAAAATTTCTACGGTCCAGCTCTCTTCTACTTATCAGCATAAAAATGTTTGTACAAAAATCAACACCGCAAAGCGTCACTTTCCAGTATTTCTGATTTACAGACTAATTTGCTTGAATACTTTGGTAAATTCGTATTTTATTATTGCATTTTATATTGATAATGTTTTGTTTTTAAAACATTATTAAAACTTGCCTGGGAAGAAATTGCCACTGTGTGCCTGATTTCTGCTGAATTGCCAAAAGGTATAAATGTGTTTTCAGCAATTAGATACTCAAGTACCATCTCGACTCTTGTACCATCTCATACCATTTCGAAATTGAACGAAATGAATATATGATTAAAACACTATAAGCACTATTTCCAAATATCAGCCAATTTATAAACATCTTACATGATTCATGAAATCGTTTATTCATTGCATTTGTAATATCAGTTTACTACGACTGGCCATTATCACTATAATAGTAAGAAACACAACTTGTCACATTACTGTCAATATAACATAACTTTAAAAGCAAAGTGTTTTTGGTTAAAACAATTTAATATCGCACAGTAATGGATAAAGGTGGTATGTGATCATGACACTTTATCCATTAAATTATATAAAGACCATATGTACATAACACCTTTATCAAACATTAAAACGCATTTAGGAAAGGTTTATTATCCCAAAAACTTATTGAAATGATAGATTATAAGTTAAAATAGTTGTCTGTGTAGAAATCTCAAAATTTTCAAAAATGTCACATAACACCTTTATCCACTTAGCTCTTCAATTATTAGAATGCTTCAAAAGATCACAAAAAAAGAAACAATTTCAAAAAAAGGGGTTTTCTACGCCAATTGGGAGCCGTGAAGCGTGAAAAAAATGCATTTGTTAAATAATTGCCAAAAAATTGTTTTAAATAATTTTAAAATACCTCCTTATTTATGCAACAAGTGTGTAAAGCAGTACTTTTTTCGTGCATAAGTTGTAGACGAGTGCATCAATCTTGTGAGAATCACATGATAAAAGTAGTTTCTTTAACAGTCATATAAACAAATTGTTAATTAACGCTACTGAAAAGTAAACAATCAACGATTCAATTTTCGAACTTGTTACTGTTTCTTAAGCTTTTTTTGTATAAATATTAAATTATATTATACTATTACATTCACCGAGAGCCATTTGATATAAGAAAATGTGAGGGGTCCTTTACCAAGATGCTTTAATTCTACCAGAAGCATATTTTTAATAATGACAAATCTTAATTGTCTTAATTTATTGCAACAAAATTAACATAAAGGTTCAGACAATTCTAGTTTTCTTCGTAGTTTTATAATGATCAAATTAATTTTTTCAATGGCGATACAAGCAATATCATTAATCGCAAGACAACAAAAAATAAGGGGCTGCGCTTTTGATCAGAACCATCTAATCCTGTTTTTTAACATGTTGAAACAGATTCTGATATTAAAAAAAAATTTATCAGCTTTTGGTTACCACCTCTTTTATCCCCTAAAAAGGGGCAATGGTTTTGTCCTAAGGTTCTGACCTAATTTTTCTGAAGTATTTTGATGTGCTGAAGCCAAAAGAAAAATTGCAGGAAAACATTAGCCTACTTTACACATACAAAACCTTGAAATAGATGTACAATACAATAACGAACACAAAGTAGGTGCTATAAAATGTCGGTAAATAATAACCATACCTATGCATAGTACTTCGCAAAAGCTTTTGGTCACTATTAAGATCTGGGTTTCCTTGAATTACAACTTCTTACGCTGGATTCAGTTGAACTTAATAATGTGGGAACAGCACCAACATTCAGCTTTTGTGTAACAAAATCCATGTAATGATATAATTGTCTGTCGAGAATAACGATTGCCCGTGAAATAATTCTAACCTATAAAAAGATTACGTTTCATTTAAATAAATATCACCCTAAATATCTTTATAAAAACGGTACAAAACAAACTTACTTTTGGGTCATTCATTGGAAAATGGTGCGCCTCCAACATGTACACCAAATTCGCAAACAAGAGGGCATGTTTATATAACCTCTACACTAATAAAACGTCCAAATAAAATAATATTTAAAAAAGTCACAACGCTTTATGGTTCACAGTTCTGCATCAAAGTTATTAAAAGACATCATCCACAATTTTTCACAAAAATGATCAAAAAACACGAACGTTAGATTTTACATCATAGGTGAGGTGCACGTGAGTCACCCTGGAGGTAAAATACTAGCACATTGTTGATAAGAACACAAAAAGAAGGCCTATTATTATCATTTATTGATTATATTTGACCCACAATATAAACTGTTCACTAGTTTTAAAATAGAAATGTTTTATACAGTTTGAACTTTAACAGTTAACCTTAAAATACCGCTTGTTTCCATGGAAACAAGTTTTACCTCCAGGGTGGTGCCACTGAACTCTACTATATAAATGGAAGGTCAATATCCATACCAATTTTTACGCCAAATTGAACCTCGCGCAAGCATGGCGACCATAAGGGAGGAGCGCAATCGCACTACAAAATACGTCAGAGCCGGTCTTATTGTTACTGCAACTGTTTAAAACCTGGGACTTTGCCCCGATTCTTGCAACACAGTACCATACAAGATTGCACCATATTGTCTTAATTAACTTTGTTTATAACAGTCACAAAATATTACACAAAATAATCAATTTACAACAACTTTACACAAACGACAGAATAAACAAAGAATAAAATGGTGACACCGACTCTGGAAATTTCATCTAATCCAAGACTTACGCTACAGAATCTATGGAAAAGAAATAAAACACAGAATAGCGTCAGCCTGGCATCGGCGCGTAACTCCCGTAGACAGCCGTTTGGTTCAAGCACAGACATTAATTTCTCTACTGCGTCGACGCATGGCTTATAGTTTTTGAATTCGTTACCACTTAATCTGTGCCGTAATTGCCGCATTTTGTTCACGCGCATATACCTATACTGGCCTTCCATTTATATAGTAGAGTTCAGTGGGTGGTGCACGTCAAGATGGACCGAAATAGTGTGACGTTTCACTCCCACTCTAACTATTCCATCCTATTTTTAACATCGACCTTATTACCACTGTACATAAGACACTGGTCAAAATTGAATTTGAAATTTCAGAAAATCTGTGAATATTTAACTATTGAATTAACATACAAACGTTTTAACTTTAAAAGCTGCGCCTTCTTGTAATAAAACTGTAATTTTTAAAGTCCTCTTGAATTTTTTTCAGAAATTAATTTCTTATTGCGCACGCGTGTATACGTATGTCGAACATATCTGCATCTTTTTATTTGTTTACCTGTACCCAGTGTTGCCAATTGCCGGAGAATTCTCCGCTTTTCGGAGAATTTGACTGCCTGCGGAGAATCTGGCGGAGAATACCTTTTTGACGGAGAATTGACGGAGAATATAGGGTGACCGAATTTATCATTATTTCTTTATTAAAACAAATAACAAAATAATGTAGCTCTGTTTTCTTAGCTTAGTAGTTTACGTAAATGATAACAGATGGCGATATGTGCGTATTCAGTTTCATTAAGGGTCAACAGAGGCCGGTTGTGTACCAATGATCTCAAGTAGTGAGCTCGATACTATATTGGAGTGAGGCCGACAGGCAGGAGCTGGAAGAAGCTTTAGAGAGAGAAAGCCATATTTGCAGGTTACCTGTCTCAGTTTCCTGAATAATTAGTTAACAAGTGAGAGGGAGTCAGAGTGCCTCCAAATCTAGCTTATCTCTAAAATTTCTTTGAAAGGGAACAATAGGTTCCTATTGTTCATACTCACTCCAGTATGTATATAGAGTTCACTAATCTCTAATCTCTCAAGCGTGCTCCAAACCTGGTTGTAGTGATTCATCACAACCAGGTTTTATTAATTCATTACTGATGAATTAAAATATCAATTTGTGCAAATTAGTAATGGACTAATGGATTACATATTGAGAAGCAAATAAAGATCAATATATTTTTTGTTGTATAGAAGATTTTGATATTTTATTTTTGGCGGAGAATTTCTTCGATTTGCGGAGAATTTTAAGGCAGTAGGCGGAGAATTTTAGAAAGCTCTGTTGGCAACACTGCCTGTACCTGTACTAGATGAAATTTAAGGTTATGTATAGTGGATTATTTCTTTTATAATTTTCAAGGATTTTACAGTATTTAAAGCGTTTGCATTCCAAATTTGTACTGGAGTCAATAATAATATATTTCAACGGCATCGTAAGTACCTACGTTTGTGATTGAAATTATAACAAAGTAATTTTTAAATATGTATGTATCAATATACTTGCCTATTTTTAGCATTGAAAAATAGTTCAAAAACACGTATTGCATTTTTCTGCGATTGCTCAATTTTTTAAAGATAAAGGAAAACTCATAGTCGAGGCAGAAAGTTCTGTTGAAGCGAGCCATGTGAAAGGAATGATTTATGATCCCGAAGTACCGATTGTTAAGGGACAAGTTCATGCTAGCATGAGAGATAGAATCTATAAAGTAGAGGTGTGTGCATTTTTTTTTAAACATCATATTTGACTTTTAACGTAATTAATTGTTTTCAGATATTTTTGAATAACGATAAAAATATAACAGATGCAGAATGTACTTGTCCAAGGGGATTATGGTTATGACATCATATATAGCTGCTCTGGCTCTCTTTGCACACTATAATATTTCTGTAAGGGTACGAACATGCCGAAAATACTATGCAGATATAGAAGCTCAGGCCGCAGTTTCAGTCGATGCATCGAAGCTATCGATTTGTGCTAAGAGCAGTTCACTCTGCTAGCATTCACGGTATGTGCGGTCACATTTAAATGTATAGGTTTGTTTTACACGTTGATGGCGTCGATACATCTTCTGAAACTGCGGCATGAACTTCTAGCTGGGTAGCATCTTTGGCATGTTCGTACCCTAACAGATGAAGCATGTTCATGGAATATGTCGTATTTATTAGACAGTTCAATTTTAAACTATTTTAATCATTTATAGATAATAGAAATAAGTTGTGAATAAATGATACAATATGTAATTTCTTTGATTTATTTGTGTTTCTAAGTGAAAATACTTACAAATATTTAAACACGAGTTATAGGTTGAAAATCTATGATAATAGTATAAAATAATGGAAAGCAATTCAATTTCAAATGAAAATAAATGAAACTGGCTTTGAGGTTAGAATACAAAGAAATAATCAAAGAACTACGTTCCGAATAATTTTCCAGACACTTGTAGAACGCATGCGCAGAAATAGCCATCCAGAAAATATTTTTTTTATAATTTTCGGTAGAGAAAATTGATTACCGCATGTAAAAAACCTATAATCCAGCTCTATTTTTATATCAGTAGTTAGGTTTCAATAGCTAAATATAATAAATAACGTACCAATCCTTAGATACATTTTAAAGTAATTTATTTTGACCCTTAAAACACATGTACAGAAGGCATCCCTCAAAAACTGCATGGAATGCAATTCAAATTAACCGCCTCATGCATGACGTCACGACTATTGTGGTCCATTGGTAGACTATGGGAGTATGAGGTTCCTTAATAATCTTAATATACAGCTTTTAGGCGAAGAAGTCAGTGCGGGGCAGGGTGTATTAAATAGGTGGTCCGACATACGGCACTTTCATATGATAATAATGGCTTCATAAGTGCATGCTTCCTATTTAATTCAGTAGATGGCGCGAGCTTTAGCGTCCTACAAAAACCTGTATATAGGTACATGAATTTGCTTTGCTGCATATAGTGTTGCATATATTCACAACTGAACAGTAATTTCAGTTATGTAAGGAACAAATATTCACCAGTTTCAAATTTATATAGGTATGGTAAGAAAATAAAACTTATGTAAAATATACACATTTATTTACAACAGTACTGGGCGTAATGGGCTGCAATATTATAAGAACAAGATTTACATAATATGTTTACAAATAGTTCCTTTCTCCAAAATTACTGAGCATTCTCTATGCCCCAACATAAGTTGATTTTAATTGCACATCAGAATGAATACTTTGATAATAATATTTGTACTTGGTCCACCTAAGCAAGCGTTGTAGATTCAATTTTCAGAAAAATATGCTGCAATTCTTCTACAGTGATCGGTTTACTGATTGATGTTAACTTAATATCCTTATGCAAAAAATAACCTCTATTGTAGGACCAAACATGAGACCAAACCCAACCTGAGAATAGAAATTATACAAATAATTACATGAAAAACTAAATTATCATTTGGAAACAAATACTATCTAAAAAGCACTTACCGCCTTAAAACATGTTGTAATTAATTTATCATGCTGTTCTGCCTTATGTAAACACTAAGCTTCTACTTTCAATACATTTATGAATACCCCAATTCTTATTTGGTAATTTGACGTCACATTCTTCAGACAAAATTTTTTCTTAGTAAGTGTAAATACAAACTCTCAGAAATAAGGATAAATTATACTATCGTGAACATCACTCATTTAATAACTTCTTAATTTTCTTAGCGACAACATTTTCTGAAGAACAAGCATCTAATTTGCTTGGAAGTGCACCTTTCTTCAACCTTTTTCTTTAAAACTGCCGCTAAAAGCATAAAATATATTTAAAAAGACGTTTTTATATCTATAGGTTATGTTAGAAATATTTATGTAAATTTAAAACTTACAGTGTATATAACAACTCCATTTTCAGACTGTGAAGTAAAACTACTTTTTATACTGCTGGAGCAAAAATGTTTTTCACAAATATGTGGCTTTTTATTTCAAGTAGGTACTTTGTAAACTATCACATTTCTATCTCTTCAGTATTTTTGCCACTAAGAAAAGTTATAATTTTTGGTCTTTACAGTCATAAGCATAAGTACACAAATAGGCACTCCATATTTTCTAACCGTCTCTTATGAAAATATATCTGACTTTTTTATATTTAGCGCTAGCGTATTGAACGTATGTTTTCGAGGTATTTGATGTCAAATGTCACTGATATTTTGTTTGACTACAAGATTTTTCACTAAAACGAAAGGCCGGGAATGTATGCAACACTGTATGCACGTATGTACAGAACCTGCAAAATTATCTTTCTATGCGTAAATAATGACGGACGCTGTTGCTCCTGCCATCTATTGCATTATGTACAAAGTAAGCACTTTATGAAGCCACTCAACGGTTCCTTGTCGCACCACCTATTTAATAGGTGGCGTGCGCGGACGTCACAGATTCTGAGACCTTAGGAAAGCAAACAGCTGTCATCGAGTGACGTGCCGATTGAACGTGTTGTTAAAGTATGTTTTGCCGTTTTTGCGATGTTTTGAAACTTAATTTTGGATTATTTAACATCCACAACTATCCTTAATTATTTCGTGTGGTGAATTTTGTTCGTTAATATGGAGATAAGTTTATATTTTACAAAATCGTCTCATAATGTAGAGGTTAGGTACATGGAAAAAGTTGGTGTTATCGAATTAAATCCTTTATATTTTGAGAAATGATGACTTCAGTGCAAATATTGGTGTATTTCATAATATTTCACATAGGGATATTATGAATTACCTGGTTTTTGTGAGTAATGCATAGACAAAAGAATGAATTCAAGGCATTCAAAAATCTTGAAGCTATTTATGGTTGGGTGAAAGAAGTACTCTCCAAGAAATTTACAGCTTTTTGCAAAGGTAAGAATTAGTTGTCGATGATCAACCCTTTTTTTCAATATATGCTTACTTAATTAAATGTTGCTTAATGAGTAATTGCTAACATACAAATTCATTTTTCAGGTTATGAACTCTTAACTTACCATCTTCAACAAAAGCCATCGACTACTTGGAGTATTACTAATCCTTCAGTACTCATTGTGACTGTGTTACTAGTCTAGACAAAATTTGTTCACTACCCTTTCTTTCCTTTCAATTTCAATTTTCAGCAGTAAACGGTGGCTATGGTCGAGGGGTTAACTGTTATAAATTTTATGAAAAATACCATATAAATTAAAGATGAAGGACTGAAGTACTGTGAACTACTTGAAATATGTAAACAGATATACACAATTTCTTCCAGTTTACCTCTCAAAATATAAAGGTTTTAATTTGTTAGATTAAACTATGCAAACCATTGTAATTTGTGCAAGAACTTTTTCTTTTCGTGTCTTATTGTTATATAATATATCTGTTTATTAATGCGGAAATAAATCGGACGAAGGACCATTCAGCGTAATGCTGACAAACTGAACTAATATTAATAATTGAATTTGAAATACCTTGTGACCTCGTGTACTAGCGGCACTTCCTGGTGTTGTTCTCTTCTAGTTGGGCCCAACAAACTCCAGGTGTCCAGTATGGGAATATGGCAAGGTACACAAGACAATCGCGTGGTGATAAAGAGCGGTTTTTATTATTTTTTAAGTTGACCGAAAAATGACTTTTTATATATTTTTTTTTGTAGCGTTATTATTTTTGTTGATATGGAAATCAAGAACAAATTGCGTTACAGAAACAAAAAATGCTAGCATTGTTTTCTGAACATACCGCCCATCCAAATGGCGAAGCATTTGTAATAAAGTTTGTAATTTCCGTGGGAAACGTATTTATGAGTACAAGAAATATATCTAAAACTATGAACTAAAACTAGGTTAAATAATAATACAAAACTAGTGAGGAGTAGGTAAGGGACATAGTTTTACAAGAGGTCTCTTAAGGACACCGTTAGCTGTTCGCACAGTAGCAACACGGGTCTGCCCATCAGGACTAGAGTGCAATTCGACAATTCGGCCAAGATGCCACGTTAGCGGTGGGACATTGTCCTGTTTGATGACAACAATGGTGCCAATATTGGGAGGTTTTGTAGAATCTGTCCATTTATGTCGTTGCTGGAGAGTGTGGAGATACTCGTTATGCCAGCGCTTCCAAAAGCCTTGTTGAATTTGTTGCAACAACTGCCATCTGGACAAACGATTTATGGGTACGGAGATTAACTCCTGGTCGGGAGGAGTTGTTAATGAAGATAATGTTAAAAAATGACCTGGAGTTAAGGCCTGAAGATCATTTGGATCACTACTAAGCTGACATAATGGTCGTGAATTTAAAACTGCTTCGATTTGGTGAAAAACGGTATTAAGCTCCTCGTAGGTCAGTACTTGATCACCAATAATTCGAGAAATGTGATGTTTGACTGATTTGACTCCTGCTTCCCATAAACCACCAAAGTGAGCCGCAGACGCGGGATTGAAGTGCCACTTAATTTGCATGACTCCGGCGGCGTTTTGGGTTAATTCATTCAGTTGACGATTAGCGCCAACGAAATTAGTTCCGTTGTCACTGTAAAGATGAGAGCATTGGCCTCGACGTGCAACAAATCGCCGTAATGCTGCTATAAATGAATCAGATGAAAGATCTGAAACAAGTTCAAGATGGAGAGCTTTAATGGCGAGACATACAAATAAGCATAGATATGCCTTTTGAGTTTTACCACCCCGGCGTCTACCAGAAGTAATATGAAACGGCCCAGCGAAGTCTACTCCGGTGTGCAGGAATGGTTTAACTTCAGAGACTCGAGGAGTGGGTAAATCACTCATCAGAGGTGTATAGGATTTTGGATTATGTCGCGAACAACGATAGCAATGAAAAATGCAATGATTAATTGCTCGTCTAGCGGACAATATCCAGAATTGTTCAGCTAATAAAGCCTGAAGAGCGGTTGCGCCAGGATGCAGATACTTATTATGATACTGATTAATAAGAAGTTTAGTTAATCGGTGTTCCCGTGGTAATAAGATTGGATGTTTTCTCTCAAAGGATTCTTGAGAGTGGCGAAGTCTTCCGCCCACCCTGAGAATACCCTCCTGATCTAGGAAAGGTGCAAGTTTGCGTATAGGTTTAGCACAAGGGCTTTTTGAACAAATTTGCTTTATTTCATTAGCAAAGACTAATTGTTGAATATGTTTTATAATGATAAGCAGCGCATTATGTAGTTCCAAATTTACCAAAGGACCTCGAATTAAATTAGTTTTATCCTTTAAATAGCTGGTAAATCGAATTAAATAAGCTATGCTTCCTTGAACCTTTCGCAAAGAGGAAAATCGTGATATTAAAATTATTATGAAATCATGTTGTCCAGTGACAACGAGAGAGATTGTATTGGTTTCTAAGTCTACATCGGAAGGCAAGGTAGAAGATGAACTAATAGGCCAAAGTTCAGGCGGAGAGCTGAGCCACTTGGGACCCGCCCACCATGAAGAACATTTCAAGAGGTCATGGGGAAGAAGACCCCGTGAGGCGCAATCAGCAGGATTATCGATACCATCAATATGATGCCAATTTTCCGGAGATAATTTTTCCTGAATTTGTGTAACACGGTTTGCAATAAACGTTTTCCACTGATGTGGAGAGGATTTAATCCAGGTTAATGCGACTGTGGAATCTGACCAAGCGTAAATATTTTTAAAAGCAATGTTGGCATAGGTGTCACGTACAAAATAAACTAAATCTGAAAGTAACAGTGCTGCACATAATTCAAGGCGTGGAATTGTGATACGCTTAAGCGGAGACACCCTAGATTTAGCACAAACCAAAAAAATGCGTACAGAACCATCATTTTCTGTAACCCTAAAATATACCACACATGCATAACCAGTCTCAGAAGCATCACAGAAACCATGAAGGTCACATGCTTGATAATTGTCCGTTATAACGCGCCGAGGTAACTGAAGTTGAGCGAGACATAATACCTCACGCTTGTATTGTGACCAACGTGAACAAATCTCAGCGGAGGGAACCTCATCCCAAGACAATCCTTGTGTCCAAAGAATCTGGATCAAGTGCTTTGCAAAAAGAGTAAGCGGAGCTAACAATTCAAGTGGGTCAAATATGCGTGCGACTTCAGAAAGTATTGATCTTTTGGTACAACAACGGTCGATAGTGTCTATTTTGTAAGTTAGGGAATCATAAGTTGGATTCCAGTTCAAGCCCAACACCTTTTGAAAGTAATCAGCAGTGTCAAATGATTGACAATTAGTTTGGCGTAATGATGGGGGTATGGAGTCTAATACGATAGGATCGTTGCTAGACCACTTCCTCAAATCAAATCCACCACTTTTAAGAAGATCTCGAAGTTGAGATTGTAAAGTAATAGCTTCTTCAGCAGATGAACAGCCCGTGACTACGTCATCTACATAAATGTCGCTAAGTAACACTTTTGCAGCGTGAGGAAAATTATCTTTTTCATCTGAAGCAATTTGTAAAAGAGTGCGGATAGCTACCCAGACAGCACAATATAATCTTAGAATATTCCTGGAATATTCTCTTGAGAATAAAGAATCATTCTTAGAATAGGTCGTGAATATATAAATTCTCCAGGGAATATTCTTAGAATCGGCCAATGGGAATATCCTACATAAACCTAGATTATTCCTTTAAGAATATTACCAAATTATTCCAAGAATAATCCAGGAATATTTATATGTTTCAAACATATTCACAGCTTTTTGCCTGGAATATATATTTATATTCCGTGAATAATCTAGGTTTATAAGGATATTCCCTTAGGCTGGTTTCAGGAATATTCCCGTAAGAATGTATACAGGTCCTCTGGTATACGCGGGTCACTTTTGGTAAAAGCAGAAATAAATCTAATACATCATCGAAACGCACCTGTATGAGGAAAGACACTCGCAATTGTTTACAGCAGCTCCTTCAGCTTGATATCTGATTATCTTACTTTTCGATTTAAATAATTGAAGAGTATAACTTCTAAAGAGTCTAAGTGCCCATTCTGCAAATATATATTTTTTTCTGTTAAAGTACCCTATGTGCCATCGCCAATGTCTTGTGAAATGCGCTATGTGCCAAAACTATGTTTTCTAGTATAATCTCTGGCTCACAGATGTCGCATGCTGTAAGTCCACAACGTGTTTACATCGAAATGGTCTAAGTGCCAGTGGTGCCGTACTACGTTAGTCATATACATACAGGCACTTAGACCTTTTACAATGTATTTACATTTGGCACTTAAACCATTTACTAAATTTTGATAAAGATTATTTTTTTGTTTAAATTTGTTTTTGTATTCTTTTATTTCAACATTACAGTACGTTTCATTTGTGTTTTTTATAACTAATTAAAAATTATGTACAACCTGCGGCTGTTGTTTTTCTTATTAAATAGTTTTTATCGATTATCTCCTTTTGAGATTTTCGGCACTTAGACTATTTAGAAGTTATACATTTTAATTTTTATATAATTATTATATAAAAATTAAAATGTAAAATAATAACAGTAATCACCTGAAAACTTTCCACTCCTTGCATATTAGTGCCTTCTTCCTAAAAATTCTAAAAATATGGGAAAATAAAATATTGAAAATATAAT
Source organism: Rutpela maculata (assembly GCA_936432065.2). Classification (NCBI taxonomy): domain Eukaryota; kingdom Metazoa; phylum Arthropoda; class Insecta; order Coleoptera; family Cerambycidae; genus Rutpela; species Rutpela maculata. Next base: position 134,230,661 of record OW386286.2, on the reverse strand, counting down.
ATTGCAGAATTATTTATTAAGTATTTAAATAAATATATTTATATTTTGAATCTATCTTAAGACTAATCTTCTTTGTCCGTTTCATTGTTTCTAAAACAAAAGAAAACATTTTATAGGATTTTTATTTAGAATTTAAACTTGTGTATTGAAGAAAGCTAATGGTAAAACCCAGAATCAACTCATATTTTTGTATTTTGTAGTTACTTGGAAGTATAGTAGCGCAAAAAAAAATTTGAAAAATTTTATTGCTCAAATAGACTTAGAATGTCATGAAATGTCGAGATTTTAAGTTTGAGCAAAAAAAAAAAATGTACATCGGTCTGTAACTTTTTTTATGCGCACAATTACTCTGGAACCTGTAAGGTATGCATCTCGTAATACATAGATGTATAGTTATTCATATAACCTGATTATAGTAAAGTTGTGAAATTGCCAACTGAATAAAGTTAGTGTTAAACTGAACCTACAGCTTGGCGTGTGTCATTAACCTGAATCCCGAATAATAATAATTTACAAAAGAATAAATACAAATAACACATGGCGCAGTCGAATTAACACTCGCAGTTTATAACGAGTGACTTGTGAAAGTCGTGGATAATTACTAGAAGGCTACTAGCTGATTAAAATTGCAAAAAAATGGGTGATCATCGTGGTATCACGCCGTTGTCGTTGGCGGGAAATACTGCCGAGAACTGGAGGTTATGGAGGTCACGTTTTGAAAATTACCTAATTGCAACGGAAATTCACAAAAAAGACGAAAGCACGCAGTGTGCACAATTACTACATTACGTGGGAGAAGAAGGATTCAAAATTTTCACAACTTTTAAATTCCAGGATGACGAGAAGAACAAATTAGGAATTCTACTGAAAAAATTCGACGAGCATTTTCATGGAAAGGAAAACGTGTCATTCGAAAGGTATAAACTTTTCACTTATCGACAGGAGCCAGAGCAAACTTTGGAAAATTTTATAACGGAGCTGAAAAAGAAAGCTGCTAAATGCAAACTGGAAAACTTAACGGACAGTCTCATAGTGACTATGATAACCTGTGGCGTAAGAAATGATGCGATTCGTGAAAAGCTATTACAAGAAGACAACATCGCTTTGGACAAAGCCATTGATTTATGTTACGTAATCGAAACTTCGAAAGCGAGAAGTGAAGCTATGGGGGCCCATGCCACTACAGCAGCTGGAGAAGTGGACTGGGTTGGCAAAGACAACAAACAAAGGCAGAACTTCAACAAACAGGCGACATCCAACAAAACAATAAGTGACTGTTTTAAATGCGGTAAGACACACCCAATTAATAAATGTCCTGCTTTCGGAAAGAAATGTAATTTCTGCAATATTACAAATCACTTTGCTACAGTTTGTTTTAAGAAAAATAGAGGTAATAAGAAAATAAATGCGGAAACCCAACAAGTAAATACAATAACTGAAAATGTAAATGATTGTAATTCTCTGTTCATAGGCTCATTAGAAATTGATAGTGTTGATAAGCAACAATGGACTACTAACCTAATAATAAATAAACAAAATGTAAGTCTAAAAATAGATACGGGAGCAATGGCAAATGTTATGTCTTTATATGTATTCCGAAACTTAGGCTTTTCTGAAAATATAATTCATAAAACTGAGACAAAACTTAAATCGTATACTGGTGGTAGTTTAAGTGTAGTGGGTAAATGTTTATTAACTTGTTACAGAAATAATACTCCTTATGATCTAGAGTTTTACATTATAAATTCAAATGCACAATCGTTGTTAGGCTTGGAGGCTAGCATAAAATTAAATTTAATACAAAAAATTGAGTCTGTAGTGGAAAATGTTTCGGAATATGAAAACTTGGTAAAAGAAAATAAGGATTTATTTTCTGGGGTTGGCCTTATAAATAAACCTTATCACATAGAAATTGATAAAAATGCTAAGCCTGTGGTACATCCTACAAGAAAGGTAGCGTTGCCTCTATTAGACTGTTTGAAGGAAAGTTTACATGAACTTGAAAATGATAAAATAATAGAAAAAGTTAATGGTATTTCAGAATGGGTGAACGCACTTGTTCTCGTAAGGAAACCAAACAATAAATTGAGAATATGTCTTGATCCATTGGATCTCAATAAAGTTATTAAACGTGAATACTGTCAAATACCTACGTTAGAACAAATCACGAGCAAATTATCTGGTGCAAAAGTATTTAGCACGCTCGATGCTACACAAGGGTTTTATCAAATTCCACTAGACAGTCAGAGTGCAGACCTATGTACTTTTGGAACTCCCTTTGGTAGATATAAATTCTTAAGGTTACCTTATGGCATTAAATCCGCCCCGGAAGTATTTCAGGACAGATTCAAAGAAATTTTTAATATCAAAGGCGTCGATACTTATATAGATGACCTATTGGTCTGGGGTAGGGACAAAGCTGAACACGATACAAGGTTGAGGGCAGTCCTTCAGATCGCAAAAGATAATAATGTTCGATTTAATTTAAACAAATGCAAATTCGGTCAAAATAAAATCACATACATGGGACATATTATAGCGGCAGATGGCGTAAGGCCAGATGAAACAAAAATTAAAGCCATTACAGAGATGCCACGTCCCCAGTGTAAGCAAGATGTGCAAAGGTTATTGGGTATGTTAACGTATGTTAGCAAATTCATTAAGGATTTTTCTGATACAACTTTTCCGTTACGATGCCTATTAAAAAAAGATGTAGAATTTATTTGGCAACCGGAACATGACAAAGCTTTTGAAAATTTAAAAAATACCTTAGTAAATAAACCGGTGCTTCAGTTCTATGATGTTAATGCTGAGACAGTGGTTTCAGTCGACTCGTCAAAATCAGGTTTAGGGGCCGTATTAATTCAGAATAAACTACCATGCGCATATGCCTCAAGGGCATTAACTGACACACAGTGTAGATATGCGCAAATAGAAAAAGAATTGCTTGCGATCACATTCGGACTAAGTCGGTTCCATGAGTATGTTTTTTCAAAGAAAGTTGTAGTGGAAACTGACCACCTGCCTCTCATTTCCATATTTAAAAAACCGTTGAACAAATGTCCTGCACGCCTACAAAGAATGCTTTTACAAGTACAGAAATATGATTTTGATGTAAAATACAAACCAGGTAAAGAACTTTTGTTAGCAGATGCGTTATCCAGGGCCTATCTGAATGAAAAAAGTGTGGATGATCTTGATGATGAAATCAATTTGCAAGTATGTATGGTAGTGTCGGAAATTAACGTAACAGAGAGCAAGCTCAAAGAGATAAAAGATAAAACTGAAAATGATACTGAATTGCAACTACTCAAAAATGTTATATTAGAAGGTTGGCCGAAAAACAATAAAAAACTGAATGATCAAGTTAAAATTTATAGTAAATATAAAAGTGATCTTACCGTGGCAGATAACTTGATATTCAAAGGAAATGCTTTAGTAATACCTCATGCATTAAGAAAAGAAATGATTAGTAGAGTACACTATAACCACTTGGGAATAAATAAGTGCCTTAAATTGGCTAAAGACTCAATTTTTTGGCCGACTATGAATAACGAGATTACGCAAACGATTTCCCAATGTCACTTATGTCTAAAATATTCAAAGTCACAAACTTCAGAACCTTTAACTAATCACGAAATTCCAGAACTTCCATGGAATAAAATCGGGTGTGACTTATTTGAACTTAGAGGTAAAAAATATCTTTTAGTTATTGACTATTACTCGAAATTTATTGAAGTTGAGGAATTGGGGAAAGATACAACTAGCAGTAGTATAATTAAAAAATTAAAGCCTATGTTTGCTCGCTATGGCATACCATTGACGGTCGTAACAGATGGCGGCCCGCAGTTTAGTTCTGGTGAGTTTAAAAAGTTTGCTCAGGATTGGGAATTCAAACACATTATTACATCTCCAACATATGCACAGTCGAACGGCATGGCTGAGCGGAATGTACAGACTGCTAAAAATATTTTCAAAAAGGTTTTAGATGACAATAGGGACACGGATCTGGCATTGCTCTTATATCGTAATATGGAAATTGTCGAAAATTTTTCTCCAGCTCAAATATTAATGTCACGTAGACTAAGAAATATGTTACCCTATAAAACGGAAGCTCTTCTGCCAAAAGTAGTAAATTTATCAAATTATAATAAATTATTAAATAGCAGGCAAGCTTCCAATAAAATATATTATAACAGTAAAGGTGTCAAATGTTTAAGTACACTGGAAATAGGTGCAAATGTATATGCACAGCTTAAACCAAATTCCATATGGACACCAGGTACAGTTGTAGACAAGATAAGGGATAGGACTTATAAGGTAAAGATGAATAATGGTTCTATTCTTATAAGAAACAGGAAATTCATTAAACAAGTGAATACGAACAGTGTTAATACTAATAACCATTCTTCATCTGTTACTTTCGAAAAAGAAGGAAAGGAAGAGGGTGTAAGATATTTTATAGAGATAGAACAAGAGCCTATAGTAATAGAGAACGCTAGAGAAAATAGTATTGTTAACGAGCATAAAGACAGTGCGGGTAGTGAAAATGGGTTATCCGTAAACTCAGATGGTGATGACACAAATGATGTCTTTGATGAGAATAATAGTTCAAGCCAGATTAGTGCTAGTGAAGATAGTTTAGATGTTAAGACTTCTGATGACTCGTTAGGTACAGACTCTGAAACAACATACATAAACAGACCGAAAACTACTGCATCAGGTCGTGAGAGTAAAGCTCCTCAGAGGCTGGATCTATAAAGTTATACTGGTTAATTTGTATTTGTAATGTTGACTGTTAGTTTTAAGTTTAAAAAATATATATATATGTATATATATTGGTTCTTTAGAAAGGGGGATGTAAGGTATGCATCTCGTAATACATAGATGTATAGTTATTCATATAACCTGATTATAGTAAAGTTGTGAAATTGCCAACTGAATAAAGTTAGTGTTAAACTGAACCTACAGCTTGGCGTGTGTCATTAACCTGAATCCCGAATAATAATAATTTACAAAAGAATAAATACAAATAACACAGAACCGTTTAACATATTGACTTGAATCATATGTATTTCAACGAGGATTATATTCTGATCTTATTCCGTTGAAGAGTTGAGGGGTAAATTGGGTAAATAGAAGTACATAGGTAAATCAAGCAAGAGCCCATAAAACTGGTATTTAGTACATATAAGAGAAGCTAATATTTCAAAACATTTTTTGGCATTAGCCGTCCCCCATGATTTAGCGTGTATACAAGAACCAAAGGATTCAAAATTTGTTTTTACTTTATCCTCCACCTCCTAAAAAATCAAATTAAAGGATATTATATCATCTGTTTTAAAAAAAATTGCTAATATGATTTACTGTTTTTGATGAAAAAACGCTTCGCAGGAGGCCGTATATGTAAATTAAAACCAAATTAATGTCACCTACACATAGAAATATTGTCACTCTACATAAAAAAAAAAATTATTCAAATCGTGCAAAAAATAGAGAGTTACAGGCTTGTTTCTCATTTAAGCAAGTATATATCCGAACCGCAAATAAATATATTATGTTGAATAATTACCTGTAACTGTTGCGAAAAGTGCTGTTTTGGAAAACACTTTTTTGTCTGTGTGTCCGTGTAAACTGTAAAGCTTGGCCAAGTCATCACTTATTACTTTTCACATAAAGCGGCACGAACATTCTTTGTAATTATCGCCACCCAATCTACACATACTATCAATCTAGAAAGAAAAAATACAAACAGGTAATTAATATCTTTTTACAAAAAATAATAAAAAAGAATTGATTAAAATGAAAACTTGTAATAAAAGTTACTACAAATTATTTGTTCATTGCCTCTAAGCACAGAGGATTATCATTTGCTAGTCATATATTCCAGAAAGTATATGTACCTGAAGTTTCGAACGTTCAGTTGAACGAATTTAAATTGAAAATTTGAAGTTAATCGACTTGGACGTATAATTTTTCTGGTAATATTTGCTGGCAACGATACTATCGTTGCCAACAAATATTACCGTAAAAGTGGTACGCCTAAATCGATTTATAATTTTTATTAATCTTTCCTTTTCAAATGAAATTCGTTCAAGTGAACGTTCGAAACTTCAGGTACATGGAAGTATAGTAATTTTCTGTGCGATCCCTGTCAAAAAAATCTCATCAATCCGTATTGAAAATTATCAAAAATTAATAAGTATCTATGAGAACCTATATGGTCAATAAGTTTCTATAAGAGTTAGGTAAAGTTGCTGTTGAAATTGTTATCAGTTTATATCCGCATTGACCAGCAAAATGAGTCAAGCCATATCCATTTGTTAATCCAAACATTTACTTATACCATGTCAATGAGAATTTATGAGCACAGTATCTAATGTAATTCGTGCGGCTTTCCGTGATTAAAAGACAAGTGTTTCTTTAAGAAACGAGCTGCATTAGGTTAGAACAGTTTGGATTTGCAATTGAAGATTACAAATTATAATGTTTGAATAGGGATTTATGAGATCAGTTTCTATGAGTATTAATGTTTTTTTTCAGTAATATATTAAATGTGTTTTCATTTGTTTGAATGGATAAAAAGAAAGGTCAGTTTTCAACTGCAATTGCAAATACAAGTTTAATCGCTTCGAATGGGATTATATGCGATCAATTTCTAAAAGTATTTATGCTGTTTTCCGAATATAGTTATGATGAGGTTTAATCAGTAACAAATTGTTAACTACTTGTTATGATATGGTCGGAAATTCCAAGTACACATTTAGTATTCCTTCAAGAGGATTGATGAGAGCAGTTTCTACGAGTATCTATTTGTTGTTCCTATAGTAAATTATATAAGTCTTTATCAGTACAGATTCGGATTTAATTTAAATATGAAAATTATATCAGAATAAAGCAACCAAATATTTTAAACAGTATCTATTTGTAAATCCAAACATTTACTTATACTATCTCAATGAGAATTTATGAGAACAGTATCTAATGTAAAACGTGCGGCTTTCCGTGGTTAAATGGCAAGAGTTTCTATAAGAAATGAGCTGCATTAGGTTAGAACAGTTTTGATTTGCAATTGAAGATTCAAAATTATAATGTTTGAATAGGGATTTATGAGATCAGTTTCTATGAGTATTAATGTTTTTTTTTTCAGTAATATATTAAATGTGTTTCCTTTGTTTGAATAGGTAAAAAGAAAGGTCAGTTTTCAACTGCAATTACAAATACAAGTTTAATCACTTCGAATGGGATTATATGCGATCAATTTCTAAAATTATTTATGCTGTTTTCCGGATATAATTGTGAAGAGGTTTAATCAGTAACAAATTGTTCACTACATGTTATGATATGGTCGGAAATTCCAAGTACACATTTGGTATTCCTTCAAGAGGATTGATGAGAGCAGTTTCTACGAGTATCTATTTGTTGTTCCTCTAGTAAATTATATAAGTCTTTATCAGTAAAGATTCGGATCTAATTTAAATATGAAAATTTATATCAGAATAAAGCAACCAAATATTTTAAACAGTATCTATTTGTAAATCCAGACATTTACTTATACTATCTCAATGAGAATTTATGAGAACAGTATCTAATGTAAAACGTGCGGCTTTTCGTGGTTAAATGGCAAGTGTTTCTATAAGAAACGAGCTGCATTAGGTTAGAACAGTTTTGATTTGCAATTGAAGATTACAAATTATAATGTTTAAATAGGGATTTATGAGATCAGTTTCTATGAGTATTAATGTTTTTTTTCAGTAATATATTAAATGCGTTTTCGTTTGTTTGAATGGGTAAAAAGGAAGGTCAGTTTTGAACTGCAATTACAAATATAAGTTTAATCACTTCGAATGGGGTTATATGCGATCAATTTCTAACAGTATTTATGCTGTTTTCCGAATATAATTGTGATGAGGTTTGATCCGTAACAAATTGTTCACTACATGTTACGATATGGTCGGAAATTCCAGGTACATATTTAGTATTCCTTCAAGAGGATTAATGAGAGCAGTTTCTACGAGTATTTATTTGTTGTTCCTACAGTAAATTATATAAGTCTTTATCAGTATGCATTCGGATCTAATTTAAATACAAAAATCATATCAGAATGAAACCCCAAATATTTTAAACAGTGTCCGCCTGTAAATCCAAGATAATATTATAATGAGAATCCATCACAACAGTATCTAATGTAACGTGTGCGGTTTTCCGTGGCTAAATTTTAAAATTATTTGCAATAAATAAGCTTTAACGGATTCGAATAGTTTTGCATTTCCAGATGAATAGTTTTAATTGTTAGGGATCTATGAGGTCAGTGTAATGTTTTTTTTTCAATAAAATGTGTTTTTATTGGAAAATAAACATTACACAAAGACACTGATCTCATAGATCCCTATTTAACAATTAAAACTATTCATCTGGAATTGCAAATTAAAACTGTTCAAATCCGTTAAAGCTATTTATTAAAAGTACTTTTAAAATTTAGCCACGGAAAGCCGCACGCGTTACATTAGATACTGTTCTGATTGGTTCTCATTAAAGTATATCTTTAAATGTTTGGATTTACAAGTGGATACTGTTTAAAATATTTGGTTGTATCATTCTGATATAATTTTTGTATTTAAAGTAGATCCGAATGCATACTGATAAAGACAAATTTTCTATTGGAACAACAAATACATACTCATAGAAACTGCTATCATCAATCCTTTCGAAGGAATACTAAATATGTATCTGGAATTTCCGACCATATCGTAACACGTGGTGAACAATTTGTTACTGATCAAACCTCATCACAATTATATTCCGAAAACAGCATAAATACTGTTAGAAACTGATCGCATATAACCCCATTCGAAGTGATTAAATTTGTATTTGTAATTGCAGCTGAAAACTGACCTTTCTTTTTACCTATTCAAACAAATGAAAACACATTTAATATACTTATTACTGAAAAAAAAAACATTAATACTCATAGAAACTGATCTCATAAATCCCTATTCAAACATTATAATTTGTAATCTTCAATTGCAAATCAAAACTGTTCTAACCTAATGCAGCTCGTTTCTTATAGAAACTCTTGCCATTTAACCACGGAAAGCCGCACGTTTTACATTAGATACTGTTCTCATAAATTCTCATTGAGATAGTATAAGTAAATGTCTGGATTTACATATAGATACTATTTAAAATATTTAGTTGCTTTATTCTGATATAATTTTCATATTTAAATTAGATCCGAATGCATACTGATTAAGACTTATATAATTTACTATTGGCACAACAAATACATACTCGTAGAAACTGCTATCATCAATCCTTTCGAAGTAATACTAAATATGTACCTGGAATTTCCACACGTAACATGTAGTGAACAATTTGTTACTTATCAAACCTCATCACAATTATATTCGGAAAACAGCATAAATACTGTTAGAAATTGATCGCATATAATCCCATTCGAAGTGGTTAAACTTGTATTTGTAATTGCAGTTGAAAACTGACCTTTCTTTTTACCCATTCAAACAAATGAAAACCCATTTAATACATTACTGAAAAAAAAACATTAATACTTATAGAAACTGATCTCATAAATCCCTATTCAAACATTATAATTTGTAATCTTCAATTGCAAATCAAAACTGTTCTAACCAAATGCAGCTCGTTTCATATAGAAACTCTTGCCATTTAACCACGCAAAGCCGCACGTTTTACATTAGATACTGTCCTCATAAATTCTCATTGAGATAGTATAAGTAAATATCTGGATTTACAAATAGATACTGTTTAAAATATTTGGTTGCTTTATTCTGATATAATTTTTATATTTAAATTAGATGCATACTGATAAAGATTTATATAATTTACTATTGGTACAACAAATACATACTCGTAGAAGCTGCTATCATCAATCCTTTCGAACTAATACTAAATATGTACCTGGAATTTCCGACCATATCGTAACATGTAGTGAACAATTTGTTACTGATCAAACCTCATCACAATTATATTCGGAAAACAGTATAAATACTGTTAGAAATTGATCGCATATAACCCCATTCGAAGTAATTAAATTTGTATTTGTAATTTCAGTTGAAAACTGACCTTTCTTTTTACCCATTCAAACATATGAAAACACATTTAATATATTACTGAAAAAAAAAACATTAATGCTCATAGAAACTGATCTCATAAATCCCTATTCAAACATTATAATTTGTAATCTTCAATTGCAAATCAAAACTGTTCTAACCTAATGCAGCTCGTTTCTTATAGAAACACTTGCCATTTAACCACGGAAAGCCGCACGTTTTACCTTAGATACTGTTCTCATAAATTCTCATTGATGTGGTATAAGTAAATGTTTGCTGCTCCATTCTGGTAGAAACTGATAGAAATTTCAGCAGCAACTTTACTCCAGGCTCCAGTAGAGGGAGCTGTATACGTGTAGCTAATTCATATCTAATCTAATGTGACCTAAGGAACTGAAGTGTGTTTGTTAAATTAAAAACAAAGCAGTCTCTTTCACTGCTAACTCATTCATTGCTTCTAGGCTAGAACAAGAACACCCGAGGAAATAAGGACTTTGCAGAATTTTGTGTTTACCACAATATTAGTATTTCTATTTGAAATATGCAATTTAAACTGTACATTTGTCGGCATGCATATCCAAATTAATACTAATAAAAAAGCAAAATGGAAGTTTACAATAAAAATACATCTGTAAAATATACAATTGAAACTGTACATTTGTTGACATGCATATCCACATTAATACTATTAAAAAACAATGTTGAAATTTACAATAAAAACATGTTGATAAATGGTGTGTTACATACGATAGATACTGGAGAAAGGACGGACTGGAACTCTTATGATATTACTTATAGAAAAGTTTAGAATCTCTTTAAAGTTGTATCTGTAATTCCATATGTTTACAGATATAAGGGCAAGGGTGCATTTGCAGACACTAAACTGTAGATTTGTTGATGTATATTTCATATAAGTACTCATGAAAGGGCAACATGATCCCATACAGCACACCAAATAACGATTACGATGTGTTCGCATTGTGACGATGTATCTAGATGCAGACACAAGGTTACACAAATTGTGTAACATTGTGTCTGCATTTAGATACATCGTCACAATGCGAACACATCGTAATCGTTATTTGGTGTGCTGTATGGGATAATTCCAAATAGCTCATTCGGAATTACTGTTTCATAACCGATTTAAAACTTAATAAAACAGATAAAATCCTGTCTGTATAATACTAACACAACTTATAGGAACGATAAAACCGCATCACTTTTTTTTTATAAGTTTCTATGTGGAATTTTTGGCAGGGATAGCTCTGATCATCAAAACTAGCGCTACAATTAAAATTTTCGCCAGAATCGCTTTCCAATAAATTACTTTCACTGCCACTATTTGAAACATTACTTCTAACAATATTCTGTAAATGAACACTACTTATTAAGTTCGTGGTGCCTGCAGTAGGTACTATGATTAAAAGTTTGGGAATTATTTTAACTGATGCAATCATAAGTACTAACTTTCTTGTAAATGTGAAGAATTTGTTGGTAAGCTTTGGTTCAACTGTAATAACTGTCTGTTTTATATCATCAGTATTATGGTCTAATGGAGTTTTAGAATTCTATTAAGTTATCTATGAAGCTGCGCTAGTACCAGTAGTATTTCTTTACTTTTCATTTAAGTAAGAAAATATACGAGTGACGTGATGCCCTGTTAAATTTTCCCTATAAAAAAGATTAATGTACTTACTTATTGTTTATCGGTCACTTATCACTTATACTACACATAAAAAACACTTAAGTATCTCAACAATAACAAACGATTAAAGCACGTAAATTCTGATATTGAGGTTATGTTATGAGATACGTAAATAGGAAAAAATCGCGGGTAGTTTGAAATACTATATACATGTGCATGGCTTTATTTCTGAAGTCTAGCCTTGGCTGCACTGCTCAAACCTGATAACCTGATAACAAAAATATGGATTGAGCTTTTGTTTAAAACTGGGAATAACATCATTGTATAATATAATCATTATAATCATATTAAATATTTTCTATTAATTGAAATAAATAATAACACGAATATATTTAAGTTACATTTTACAGAAAAAATTAAAAGGTTTTATAAAACGTTGATTTGGTTGAGTAACAATTAATATTATTCTTTCATTCTCAAAGTGTTAGAATATTCTTGACCCAGGAGGGAATATATATATTCCAAAATGAATATTACTATCATATTCATGCTGAATATTCCAGGTATATATTTAAAATTATATTACTAGAATAATCCGTTATCTTATATATATTTCAGGATTATTCCAGAATTAATCAGAATATATTCATTCTTTTTTGCATAATTACAGAATATTCTTAGAATATACGGTGCTGTCTGGGTAGATATGGAGCAGATGATACTCCGTATGTAACAGAGTATTCAATTCAAATTCTTAAACAGGAGTGTTTTGAGAAAAGCGCCATAATATGCGTTGATAGGCTCTGTGATCAGATGTTACTAAAATTTGCCTGTACATTTGTTTTATATCTGCAATAAGTACAGTGGAATGGGTACGAAACCGTAAAAGTAATGATACTATGTCTTGTTGTAATTTAGGACCTGTTAATAAGGTGTCATTCAGAGAAACATTATTAGTAGACTTTGCTGAGGCGTCAAAGACGACACGTAATTTCGTGGTAGAACTTTCGGGCTTCAACACACAATGATGAGGAATATAATAACACGAATCAGAATGATTGGAAGCACTTTGACCACTCACAGGAGACATGTGTCCACAGTCAAGATAATCCTGCATGAAATTTGAATATTCTTGTTTTAATGTAGAATCTTTATTCAAGCGATTTTCCAGAGATAAAAAACGACGCATTGCGGCATTAAAAGAATTACCTAAAATAGGAATATCTTCACGAAAAGGTAATGAAACGATCTATCTGCCTGATTTGTCACGAGTATGAGAATTGATAAAATTTTGCTCGCACTTAGTGTTCTCTGGAGAATTGAATATTTTGTCAGGTATACTTTCAAGTTCCCAAAACTTCTTTAATGTGGAATCAAGTTGTGAATAAACAGACACATGAAATGAGTTAACAACAGCTGGTGTAGAAATATGAATTTTTCCAGATAGTATCCAACCAAAGATGGTTTTCATTGCGATTGGTTCACCAGGACGACCATATTTAATAGCGGGTTGTATTATTTGTGAGTAGACATCAGCACCAAGCAAGATGTCTATTTCACTCGATTTTCTATAATCAGGATCAGCGAGAGGCAGGTTTTTTAAATGTTCATAACCTTGAGTGGTAATGTGACTAGACGGAATATCATTACAGATGACCGGCAAGACCATTGCCTGTATATTAAAACTGGGATGATGTCTAAACATCGGAGTGACCTGACAAAAAGTCATGCCAGTACAAGCGAGTGAAGAAGTTCGACCAATTCCTTGAATAGGAACGGAGCATTGCGTAAGCGGTAAATTAAGTCTGTTTAGACATTTCTCAGTTATTACTGATATTTGACTGCCATTGTCTATAAGAGCACGGCAAGTTTGAAAATTACCACTAGCATCACAGATAGATACTAAGGCGGTGGATAAAAGAACTGTAACTGGAGCAATAGCACTAGCAACAACTTGAGGAATGTCAGCAGCGGCGGCATTATCTGTAGAATTAAAAGTCGAGATCGTAGTTGCTTCACGTGGAAAATGTAGCATCGTATGATGGCGTTTTTTGACAAACGCGACAAACAGACAGGGAAGCACAAGTCGAGAAACTATGTGTTCCAAAGCAATTTACACAACGTCTGCATTCTTTAATAAAGTTATATCGATCTTGAGGCGACTTATTTAAAAATAAATCACATTTAAAAATAGAGTGGTTAGCATTGCAAACAAAGCAAGATGCTTGTTGAGGTTTTGCAAGAGGCACTGCTGAACCAATATTGTTTTGAGAAGATGTTTCCACCACGAGAGACTGCTGTTTTGATTTTATGGGACATTGCGTATGTTGCTTATGAGATAATGAAGGAGAAAATATTCCAGTGTTAGAAGTTGAATACTGAGAGACACCAGAACAAATATTTGACAACATAGTGCTAGACTCCAAAGCATTGCATTGATCGGTCAAGAATTTAATTAACTGTTCATATGTGGGCAACTCCGTAATGCTACGATGCATTTCAAACCGTTTTCTAGTATTGGGATCAATTTTCTGCATTAACCAATTAAATAGAGTAAAATCCCACAAGTCAATTTCATATTTATTGAGAGCAAAAATATTTTCAGAAAATATATTTAAGAGAGTACGAAGAGAACTTGCGGAATCAGGTTTAGCTTTTGGTGAATTAAGAATATTTCCCCAATAGGTCGAAATAAGTATGCGTTTATTGTCATATCTTTTCTCTAGGGTTCCGAATGCAATATGATAATTATCAGAGGTTATTGGTAAATGTTTCACTAATTTTAATGGTTCATCAGATAAGGCACTTATTAAGTATTGGAATTTCTCTATGTTAGACAATTTTGTGTGATTGTGTATCAATGACTTAAACAGTTCATAGAATGAAGTCCATTCAATAGCATTACCTGAAAATTTAGGTATCTGAATCTCCGGTAGATGAACAGTATTTTTATTGCTTTCAACATCAACCTTTTGATTTGTTGTAACAGCAGATTTTGGTTAATTGTATGTCAACAGCTTGAATGTTATCATGCAAATCATCTATTTCTTCCACCAGTGAATTCAGTTGATCCAAATTTTCAACTGAGAGTTGACTCAATTTTAATGATTTGCGTTGTTCTTGAAAATCCTCGTAAATGAGGTTAGATCTTTTAAATTTTGCATAAAACATAGAGTGCGTTGAAGTGTCTGCCACAACGGCAGATGAGTATTCTGACACGGCGGTTAATTTTCTAATTACCACATTACATTCCCTTACAAAGTCCTCAAACTTCATTTTGTAAGTATTGATAAGCTTCTTAATAAAGTTATATTAACCAGATGTAAATAAAATTACAAAATAGTTCTATTATCAGTACTCACAAATACTTTAGAATGACAATATAATAACGAAAATATGTTTAGAGGAAACAAGAAAATGAATTAATTATAGCGGCAGGTTCAATAAAAAACACCGTGTGCTAGTGTCAAAATGAATTTAAGCAACAAATGTCAGTTATGAAGTAATTAATTTAAAAACGGTTTTAGATGGATGTAAGGCAAAGCTGGTTTTCTTTTTTTTTTAAGGTATCGGCATCGAAGGATCAAAAATGTTTATTAACGCGGAAATAAATCGGACGAAGGACCATTCAGCGTAATGCTGACAAACTGAACTAATATTAATAATTGAATTTGAAATACCTTATGACCTCGTGTACTAGCGGCACTTCCTGGTGTTGTTCTCTTCTAGTTGGGCCCAACAAACTCCAGGTCTCCAGTATGGGAATATGGCAAGGTATACAAGACACTCGCGTGGTGATAAATAGCGGTTTTTATTATTTTTTAAGTTGACCGAAAAATGACTTTTTATATATTTTTTTTTTGTAGCGTTATTATTTTTGTTGATATGGAAATCAAAAACAAATTGAGTTATAGAAACAAAAAATGCTAGCATTGTTTTCTGAACAATATCTAACATGTATTTTATTATTTTATTTAGGCAGGTCAATTGTTAAATAGTTATTGTATTTTATTAAACACCTATATTCACTTTTTTATTTATCACTCATATTATTGTTAGCAGTGAATTTATATAGTCGATTATGTTGAACACATCTTGGATCTAACTGAAAGTTGATGCATACATCTTTGGATCTAACTGAAAGTAAAACAAAATATACTTATTACTAAATATCAAATTCTTTATTATCCAAGGTTCCATATGTTCCATTAGTACTCGTAAGAAGAATCAACTAGAAACTTAACAGGAGATACAAATATGGATCTTTACCATATTGCAATAAAAAAAATAAATGATTATATTATCCCAGACAGCACAATATAATCTTAGAATATTCATGGAATATTCTCTTGAGAATAAAGAATCATTCTTAGAATAGGCCGTGAATATATAAATTCTCCAGGGAATATTCTTAGAATCGGCCAATGGGAATATCCTACATAAACCTAGATTATTCCTTTAAGAATATTACCAAATTATTCCAAGAATAATCCAGGAATATTTATATGTTTCAAACATATTCACAGCTTTTGCCTGGAATATATATTTATATTCCTGGAATAATCTAGGTTTATATAGGATATTCCCTTAGGCTGGTTTCAGGAATATTCCCGTGAGAATGTATACAGGTCCTCTGGTATACGTGGGTCACTTTTGGTAAAAGCAGAAATAAAACTAATACATCATCAAAACGCACCTGTGTGAGAAAAGACACTCGCAATTGCTTACAGCAGCTCCTTCAGCTTGATATCTGATTATCTTACTTTTCGATTTAAATAATTATATAAAAATTAAAATGTAAAATAATAACAGTAATCACCTGAAAACTTTCCACTCCTTGCATATTAGTGCCTTCTTCCTAAAAAGTCTAAAAATAAGGGAAAATAAAATATTGAAAATATAATATTGCAGAATTATTTATTAAGTATTTAAATAAATATATTTATATTTTGAATCTATCTTAAGACTAATCTTCTTTGTCCGTTTCATTGTTTCTAAAACAAAAGAAAACATTTTATAGGATTTTTATTTAGAATTTAAACTTGTGTATTGAAGAAAGCTAATGGTAAAACCAAGAATCAACTCATAGTTTTGTATTTTGTAATTACTTGGAAGTATAGTAGCGAAAAAAACTCGGAAAAAAAATTTGAAAAATTTTATTGCTCAAATAGACTTAGAATGTCATGAAACGTCGAGATTTTAAGTTTGAGCAAAAAAAAATGTACGTCGGTCTGTAACTTTTTTTATGCGTACAATTACTCTGGAACCGTTTAACATATTGACTTAAATTATATGTATTTCAACGAGGATTATATTCTGATCTTATTTCGTTGAAGGGTTAAGAGGTAAATTGTGTAAATAGGAGTACATAGGTAAATCAAGCAAGAGCCCATAAAACTGGTATTTAGTACATATAAGAGAAGTTAATATTTCAAAACATTTTTTGGCATTAGCCGCCCCCATGATTTAGCGTGTGTACAAGAACCAAAGGATTCAAAATTTGTTTTTACTTTATCCTCCACCTCCTAAAAAATCAAAATAGAAGGATATTATACCATCTGTTTAAAAAAAAAATTACTAATATGATTTACTGTTTTTGGTGAAAAAACGCTTCGCAGGAGGCCGTGTATGTAAATTAAAACTAAATTAATGTCACCTACACATAGAAATATTGTCACTCTACATAAAAAAAAAATTATTCAAATCGTACAAAAAATAGAGAGTTACAGGCTTGTTTCTCATTTAAGCAAGTATATATCCGAACCGCAAACAAATATATTATGTTGAATAATTACCTGTAACTGTTGCGAAAAGTGCTGTTTTGGAAAACACTTTTTTGTCTTTGTGTCCGTGTAAACTGTAAAGCTTGGCCAAGTCATCACTCATTACTTTTCACACAAAGCGGCAAGAACATTCCTTGTAATTATCGCCACCCAATCTACACATACTATCAATCTAGAAAAAAAAAATACAAACAGGTAATTAATATCTTTTTAGAAAAAATAATAGAAAAGATTGATTAAAATGAAAGCTTGTAATGAAAGGTACTACAAATTATTTGTCCATTGCCTCTAAGCACAGAGGGTTATCATTTGCTAGTCACATATTTCAGAAAGTATATGTACCTGAAGTTTCGAACGTTCAGTTGAACGAATTTAAATTGAAAATTTGAAGTTAATCGACTTGGACGTACAATTTTTCTGGTAATATTTGCTGGCAACGATACTATCGTTGCCAACAAATATTACCGTAAAAGTGGTACGCCTAAGTCGATTTATAATTTTTATTAATCTTTCCTTTTCAAATGAAATTCGTTCAAGTGAATCGCTTTACAATAAATTACTTTCACTGCCACTATTTGAAACATTACTTCTAACAATATTCTCTAAATGAACACTACTTATTAAGTTCGTGGTGCCTGCATTACTAAGATTAAAAGTTTGGGAATTATTTTGACTGAGGCAATCATAAGTAGGGTACTTTCTTTTAAATGTGAAGAATTTGTTGGTAAGCTTTGGTTCAACTATAATAACTGTCTCTGATTTATATCATCAGTATTATGGTCTAATGGAGTTTTAGAGTTCTATTATTTCTCTGTGAAGCTGCGCCAGTACCAGTAGTATTTCTATCCCTCTTTCTTTTCATTTAAGTAAGAAAATATACAAGTGACGTGATGCCCTGTTAAATTTTCCCGATAAAAAAGATTAATGTACTTACTTATTGTTCATCGGTCACTTATCACTTATACTACACATAAAAAACATTTAAGTATCTCAACAATAACAAACGATTAAAACACGTAAATTCTGATATTGAGGTTATGTTATGAGATACCCCAACAAACACTAAAGATCGGCCCATCAGCGGGCCATCACTGGGCCAGAAGTTTCATTTCTGGGCCAGTGATGGCCCGCTGAAGGGCCAACCTTTGGTGTTTGTAGGGACGTAAATAGGAAAAAATCGCGGGTAGTTTAAAACACTATATACATGTGCATGGCTTTATTTCTGAAGTCTAGCCTTGGCTGCACTACTCAAACCTGATAACCTGATAACAAAAATATGGATTGAGCTTTTGTTTAAAACTGGGAATAACATCATTGTATAATATAATCATTATAATCATATTAAATATTTTTTATTAATTGAAATAAATAATAACACGGATATATTTAAGTTACATTTTACAGAAAAAAATAAAAGCTTTTATAAAACGTTGATTTGGTTGAGTAACAATTAATATCATTCTTTCATTCTCAAAGTGTTAGAATATTCTTGACCCAGGAGGGAATATATATATTCCAAAATGAATATTACTATCATATTCATGTTGAATATTCCAGGTATATATTTAAAATTATATTACTAGAATAATCCGTTATCTTATATATATTCCAGGATTATTCCAGAATTAATCAGAATATATTCATTCTTTTTTGCATAATTACAAAATATTCTTAGAATATACGGTGCTGTCTGGGATACACTTATAGGTACGAAGTATCTAAGTAGTAACATTGTAATTATGTAATTCAAAGAACATTTATAGCTACTATTCGACAGTTTCAACGCCCATTAGGACTTTATTTATGTGTTCACTCACTTCAGATCACTTTGTCTTAGTTTCATAGTTTTTGAATGTTAAAAATCCAACACTGGGTTTTTGAGCACTACACAATATAGAATTTAAAAGGACGTTTAGTTGCCAGATCAATCAATGACAGCAATACTTGGAATTTCCTTAACTTATATGCACTTCATCAGATATCCTAAATCCTACCTAATGTAGCCTGTATATTTTCCTCTTGAGATGTACAACAATTTCTGCTATTACACTTCTTTCTCCCTCAGCATCAGTTCTACCCTCACTCAACTAAAATTTAAACACAAGAACTGATTATTAAAAATGCTGACAAATCAATATAGTGTTACTTTTTTACCATGAATTGTTTCTTGTTTGGTTTAGCAGTACCCTACAAACACAAAAGTTCGGCCCTCCGTTGGGCCATCACAGGGCCAGAAGTTTAATTTCTGGGCCAGTGATGGCCCGCTGATGGGCCGATCTTTTATGTTTGTTGGGAGTTATTATTATCACAAGCACTTTTAGTTTCACATTTGAGTTTTAAGTTATATCCCACATTAACAGAGAACACCTAACTGGATGATGGATCATCGTGGTCTTTCCTACAACATAAATCCACAATAAAAATCAAATTCTTAAATTAATAGGCAACAACTTACCATTAATAAAATGCTTGGAATACCCCAGTAAAATAATTCCTTTTAATTGCTTGGAATCTTTTAATCCTAACCTCTTCTGGCTGTAAATCGACGTTATTTTATAAAAACTGATGTTGTCTCGGTATTGCCACAGTTCCACAACTAATAATACAACAAAAACTTGCCATTTTGTACGATATAATGTCCATAAAAACTCTAATATTATGAAAAATTCAATTCTTAGGTTCAGTAGTGATTATTTGACAGCAATGACAGCGGTTTGTTTTCCTAAGGTCTCAGCTCTGTGACGTCACGTGCACACGACCTATACACCCTGGTGCGGGGGTGACTATCTTTGTTCTTCGAACACGCAGTAGCGGCGCAGTTATCTCACTCTAGAAGAACCGTCCGTACTGGCCCGAAATATGGTCTGACGTTACTATAATCTGTAATGTTACATTCTACAACTTATCCTCATTGCCAGCATGCAGAACAGTGACTCAAAATGCGAGGATAATTACCACCGAGCTCAAAAGCGGGTTATTGCGAGCCCAGTTACGAGTTCTTTGCTTAATTAACATTACACAAATTCTTACAATATTTTCAATAAGGCTCTGCATCTGGTGTGATCTCACACCAGCTGTTCATTGGCTAATGCCATTTTTTGGTGGGGATTGTGAGTTATTACTATTAGGCCACCTTGTGCACGTCACCTATTTTACACTGGCGTGCTGCGTGAACGTGACACTGACGCGCAGGCTATGGTAACTTAATGCAAAATATTTTGTCACTCTTTTTGGTTCATACTATGACTCCAAGCGGCGCTGCCGGCACTTTTCTGATTTAATCTGTGTCCCGACTATATACTAGGCAGAGGTCTATGGGCTCGATGGATAAAATATGTCATCACATGTGTCAAACTTCAAACTGTAAATATGCCGACGACTTGTACGCTAGCTATAAATGCGGTGTTTTCATGTGTTTAAGTGTTATTATGTTAATAAAGTTTGGTTTTAAGTTGTGTTGTTTGCTGCGTTTGTTGTTGGTGTCGACCACGGTCAATAAACGATACGGTTGCATCAATCAGCAGCTTTAGGACGAGAGAGACGCGGGGGGCGGGAAATCGAATGAAAGAGATAGACATATCTGATGTCCGTGCAAAAGACAGAGACAAAGATGCTTGTAGTGTCTACAGGTGACGTACCCAGGTAGCAAGGTGCCGTCATTATGACGTCGTTTTTTCGTCATTAATTACGTCAATTTCACCTTCAGCATGACGTAAAAATGACGTGAAAAAGACGGCAAAATGTCACAGCCCAATGACGTCATACATATGACGCCAATATGACGTATTGGTTAATCAGTGAATTTTGCGATAAGGGATGCAAACCTCTCATTATAATATTTTTCTACAATTATTAATAAAGTTTTTAACGAAAAAAAAAAACCGGAATGTGCAGGGATCGAACCGTGGACCTTTTGCCTCGCAACCCAACACTTAACTCACTGAACCATTGAACATCTTTATTTAAATATGTTTAAAAGCTGTATACCTAGTTAGAAATAGTAAAACAAAATTATTATTACTATGTGGCAAAAATTGAACTAGTCACTAAATACTTCTATTTATTTTTATTTTCTAATGATTTATTTCACGTCATTTTAATGACGTCAAAATAATGACCTAAAAGAAACGTATATTTGACGTCTTCATGATGACGTCAAAAGTGCGTATTAAATGTCGCGTCTCTGGTACGTCATTTATTAATGACGTTAAAATAATGACCTAAAATAAACGTGTATTTGACGTCTTCATGATGACGTCAGAAGTACGTTATAAATATCACGTCTCTGGTACGTCATTTATTGGGACAATGACGTCGGCGACGAAAAATCACCTTTAAAAGACGTCATAATGACGTCACCCTGCTACCTGGGTAGGCTGTAGACCCTACCGGAGTCTTTGTCTCTGTCTTCTGCACGGAAATCAGATTTGTCTGTCTCTTTCATTCGATTTCCCGCCCCCCGCGTCTCTCTCGTCCTAAAGCTGCTGATTGATGCAACCGTATCGTTTATTGACCGTGGGTGTCGACAGGAACAAGGAACCATTATGGTGTTTGTCGTGTGCCTAATTGCCAGCCGTCAATAGCATATTTTATATACTCATGCTTTAGGATGAAATGTCAAGTTTACATTTTAAAATATATTCCTTATTTTATTTACACAATGCACATTTAGTCGGTCGTATTTTGTGACAAATTTTTGTTCAAAAATATTTTTTGTCTTTATTTACTATCGTTAGGTATCACCAATTTCTACCAATTACATATCTAAGGCAATTGGTAACAATGGGTCAAAATACCTAATAAAGATAAAAGATAGTTTTCAACAAGAAATTGGATCACAATATGTGATCGTCTAAATCTGTCTTTACCCAAATCCACAAAATCTCAAGGATGAATTTAAATCTCCCCCCCCCCTTGAGCCTAGAGCGCGAAATCTAATGCTACTAGCGCCGCAGGTGCTCATAGTACGAACCCAACAGGTATTGGTCGATGGAGGGGGAGTCGCCCATCTATATCCTATATAAATCTCTAATCTATGCTGACGCGTTCTATGTCGTAAAATGAAGTAGGTAAACATTTTTAAGTAAAATTATGTAGCAAATATATAAACTTGTGTATAAGTAATTAAGTTAATATGTTCACTTAAATATGATATTATTTTACGTATATGCTATGTAAAATTATGTAAAATATTTTATATAAAAATGTTCTATTAATCTTACCTCTCAGAGAGGTAAAGTTACATTAATGTTTACTGGGATTGTTTACCATCACTCCAATTTTATTTCTCACAAGGGTTGCCTGCAAATTATATTGTATTAAATTATTAAATTCATTTTATTTTACTTACCTTTACCAAATTGCCGTCGGCAGGGGTCGAACCGCTGCGCGTCCAACCTTCTGATTTGGAAGTGGTTTACCTCACTCGGCCACTGAAGTTACACATGCTAGTCTACTTAAAGACTATAATTATAGTTGAAATCCGAAACAATATTTTTTCTGATCTCAAATTTGATGAGCGATGGGGGGAAGTCAGGAGTCAACTGTTTTAAGATTTTATAGTTGAGGTATATACAAACCTAGGAAACGTGTTGGAGAAAAAACGGTAAAGATATAATATCGTCATCTACAATATTTAATGGTCTAAACAGACCTAAAATTGGAAAAAATATATTCATATATCGGTTTTATAAGCAATTATTACCCTTAAAATAACAAAAATTGGGGAGAGCGTAGAGGCGACTTCAATGTGAATATCAGTCGATATTCCGTTGAAGCAACGTCGAGCGCGGTTAGTACTTGGATGGGCTCCCATCTTGGGAAATACAGCGTTCTCGTCCCACCTTCTTAGAGGCTTGTATACAGTGTATACTCGGAAGTTACGTAATTTCAGACGAGGATTACGTAGTGGATATACCATCCTTCGGAGGGGATGTAAAGCAGGCGGTCCCTTGTCTATTAAATGTTAGGCAACCCTGTCAAAAAAATCTCATCAATCCGTATTGAAAATTATCAAAAATTAATAAGTATCTATGAGAACCTATATGGTCAACAGGTTTCTATAAGAGTTAGGTAATGTTGCTGTTGAAATTGTTATCAGTTTATATCAGAATTGACCAGCAAAACGAGTCAAGCCATATCCATTTGTAAATCCAAACATTTACTTAGACCACATCAATGGGAATTTATGAGCACAGTATCTAATGTAATTCGTGCGGTTTTCCATGATTAAAAGACAAATGTTTCTTTAAGAAACGAGCTGCATTAGGTTAGAACAGTTTTGATTTGCAATTGAAGATTACAAATTACAATGTTTGAATAGGGATTTATGAGATCAGTTTCTATGAGTAGGTATTAATGTTTTTTTTTCAGTAATATATTAAATGTGTTTTCATTTGTTTGAATGGGTAAAAAGAAAGGTCAGGCAATTACAAATACAAGTTTAATCGCTTCGAATGGGGTTATATGCGATCAATTTCTACACCGAGAAAATTAGCCTAAAGAAAATCTTTGCTACCACTTTTTTTGCTATTAGAACATATATTTTTTTTATAACAGTAAACACTCTATGTTGCAGTTAAAAAAATCGGTATGCTGCGGCACTTCACAGTAACAGAAACATTTTTTGCTGGAATAATAAATAGTCTATACTGTAACACAATAAAATATTTTATAAAACTTTAATTTACAATCACTAAATAATTTCTAACTACCATTGGAATGTACTTTGTTACTTCAGAAAGTCAAATTTTGTATATATATTTTAACTGCAGTTGAAAACTTTATTATTGTTCCTACAAAAAACTTAGCTGGTACAAAAGAGAATTCTTTAAAAAATTGAGCTAACGCATGCGCTTTGCGAAAGTAGACTCGGTTCTCTTCATAAGAGTGAAATTCTAATTTAATCTTCTTATTGTTTTCGTTGGTTATGCTGCGCGGGCTGGAAGAAGAATCTCATTATTGCATTATTCTCTCATTCCTCACAATACAATCATATTTGTATTGGGGCCACTACTGACCAGAGTAGCATACCTATAGTACGTGCCAAGTGGTGTGGTGCGGTATACGTGCCAATCTTTGGGTACTTGCCGTGTGCCGTGTACACAAATTATGTATTAATTAGTGGTGAAGATATATTTTGTGATTACTGATTAGTGGTGCAAAGTCTTTCGATTCCAATTATTTTCGAGTTGTAGGCAGTTATCGTTATCCGTGTTTTGGCAAAATTTCTAGTATGAAAATGACATATTTATTTATCAAAATGTTGTTTCAAAAAGTTTTAATGAGCATTTATTTTCCTTTCTTGTGGAAATCACTGACATAGAGAGTTGCATTTTCTTTCGAGATTTGAAAATTTATGATACGTACGTTATAATTACACAAAATGCAAATAATTATGTATCAGTACGATTACGTTAAGAAATGTGAAACTGATTTCATTTATTTAATTTCTGTCAAGAATTTTCAATTTTCATCTGGCAATGTTTATTCGTCCTTTGGAAAAATTTTTAGTATAATTGAGGAGCTTCCAGTAGAAAGAGACTAAGTGCCAAAAGTAAAATTTAAACAGCTTCTTTTATTGGCAACTAACCGCTTCCTGCATATTAGTAGGTGGTATGTAGAAATTTTTGATTGCAATAACTTAGAAATTTTACTTTCGGCACTTAGCCCCCTTCTACCGGAAACTCCTCAATTACATATTATTTATTTATCAAAATGTTGTATCAAAAAGCATTTCTTTTCTTTTGTTGTGGAAATCACTGACATATAGAGTTGCATTTTCAGTAGGTGCCCATAGGTTAATAAATGTTAAACTGGTTTTATTTCTTTTTTTGCATTATATACAGCAATGTATTTTTAAATAAACGACCCGAACATTAAAAAACATTTATGTGTTTATAAAACCACTTTGTCCTTGTCCTGAAAAAAAAATGAATCATGCACCTAGCTAATTTTGTCTATTTAATTTAGAAGACCTTGTACAGGCTTTTCAGGATTAACCATCAAATTTTAAATTTGGATGGGACACCTCAAAATATGAAAAAAATCCTTTATGTATAAAGGTATGTTTAGAAATGCAACGTTGAAGAATTATACCACAAAAATGGCAGCTAAAAATTTTGAAATGGTATAACTCCTTCATGAGGCATTTTCGGACACCTATTATACCTCCATAGGAAATATTTTTCATATTTAGAAATACCTATTCCAAATTTACAATTTGATCGGTTAATCATGAAACACCCTGTATAATGGCAATAAAAATCTTACAAGGGTAGCAAAACTATTTTATAATGCCAGCAAAGTTACTTTATAGTAAAAGTAAACTACTTTACGACTATAGCCAAATCAATCTACAGTGACTTCAAGTCTCTTTTTTGTGGTAGTGAAGTCAATTTATATTCCTTGCAAGTTAATTTATACTGACAGAAATATATTTTGCCAACAACAGCAATTGCTCCTTAACAATAGTAGCAATGTTATCTTCCTGGATCAGAAAAGTTATTTTTTATGAAATAAGTATACTGTGGTTGTAAAGTACTGCCAGCAAATCAAAATTTTCTGCTACAGCACAGTACTACACTGGCGCCTATGTTATTACAGTTTTCTGCTACTACAGCTTATTTTTTCGCTATGATGGTGAAAAAATTTTCTCGGTGTAAAAGTATTTATGCTGTTTTCCGAATATAATTGTGATGAGGTTTAATCAGTAACAAATTGTTCACTATTTGTTATGATATGGTCGGAAATTCCAAGTACACATTTAGTATTCCTTCAAGAGGATTGATGAGAGCAGTTTCTACGAGTACCTATCTATTTGTTGTTCCTATAGTAAATTATATAAGTCTTTATCAGTACAGATTCGGATCTAATTTAAATATGAAAATTATATCAGAATAAAGCAACCAAATATTTTAAACAGTATCTATTTGTAAATCCAAACATTTACTTATACTATCTCAATGAGAATTTATGAGAACAGTATCTAATGTAAAATGTGCGGCTTTCCGTGGTTAAATGGCAAGAGTTTCTATAAGAAACGAGTTGCATTAGGTTAGAACAATTTTGATTTGTAATTGAAGATTCAAAATTACAATGTTTGAATAGGGATTTATGAGATCAGTTTCTATGAGTATTAATGTGTTTTCTTCAGTAATATATTAAATGTGTCTTCATTTGTTTGAATGGGTAAAAAAAAAGGTCAGTTTTCAACTGCAATTACAAATACAAGTTTAATCACTTCGAATGGGGTTATATGCGATCAATTTCTAAAAGTATTTATGCTGTTTTCCGGATATAATTGTGATGAGGTTTAATCAGTAACAAATTGTTCACTACATGTTATGATATGGTCGGAAATTCCAAGTACACATTTGGTATTCCTTCAAGAGAATTGATGAGAGCAGTTTCTACGAGTATCTATTTGTTGTTCCTCTAGTAAATTATATAAGTCTTTATCAGTAAAGATTCGGATCTAATTTAAATATGAAAATTATATCAGAATAAAGCAACCAAATATTTTAAACAGTATATCCAGACATTTATTTATACTATCTCAATGAGAATTTATGAGAACAGTATCTAATGTAAAACGTGCGGCTTTTCGTGGTTAAATGGCAAGTGTTTCTATAAGAAACGAGCTGCATTAGGTTAGAACAGTTTTGATTTGCAATTGAAGATTACAAATTATAATGTTTAAATAGAGATTTATGAGATCAGTTTCTATGAGTATTAATGTTTTTTTTTCAGTAATATATTAAATGTGTTTTCATTTGTTTGAATGGGTAAAAAGGAAGGTCAGTTTTCAACTGCAATTACAAATACAAGTTTAATCACTTCGAATGGGGTTATATGCGATCAATTTCTAACAGTATTTATGCTGTTTTCCGAATATAATTGTGATGAGGTTTGATCCGTAACAAATTGTTCACTACATGTTACGATATGGTCGGAAATTCCAGGTACATATTTAGTATTCCTTCAAGAGGATTGATGAGAGCAGTTTCTACGAGTATTTATTTGTTGTTCCTACAGTAAATTATATAAGTCTTTATCAGTATGCATTCGGATCTAATTTAAATGCAAAAATCATATCAGAATGAAACCTCAAATATTTTAAACAGTGTCCACCTGTAAATCCAAACATTTAAAGATAATATTATAATGAGAATCCATCAGAACAGTATCTACCCTACAAACACAAAAGGTTGGCCCTTTAGCGGACCATCACTGTGCCAGAAATGAAACTTCTGGCCCACTGATGGGCCGATCTTCGGTGTTTGTTGGGTAATGTAACGTGTGCGGTTTTCCGTGGCTAAACTTTCAAATTATTTGCAATAAATAAGCTTTAAGGGATTCGAACAGTTTTCATTTGCATTTCCAGATAAATAGTTTTAATTGTTAATGAGGTCAGTGTAATGTTTTTTTTTTCAAAATAAAATGTGTTTTTATTAAAAAAAAACATTACACAAAGGCACTGATCTCATAGATCCCTATTTAACAATTAAAACTATTCACCTGGAATTGCAAATTAAAACTGTTCAAATCCGTTAAAGTTATTTATTAAAAATACTTTTAAAATTTAGCCACGGAAAGCCGCACGCGTTACATTAGATACTGTTTTGATTAGTTCTCATTAAAATATATCTTTAAATGTTTGGACTTACAAGTGGATACTGTTTAAAATATTTGGTTGTTTCATTCTGATATAATTTTTGTATTTAAAGTAGATCCGAATGCATACTGATAAAGACAAATTTTCTATTGGAACAACAAATACATACTCATAGAAACTGCTATCATCAATCCTTTCGAAGGAATACTAAATATGTACCTGGAATTTCCGACCATATCGTAACATGTGGTAAACAATTTGTTACTGATCAAACCTCATCACAATTATATTCGAAATACTGATCGCATATAACCCCATTCGAAGTGATTAAACTTGTACCTATTTGTAATTGCAGTTGAAAACTGACCTTTCTTTTTACCCATTCAAACAAATGAAAACACATTTAATATACTTATTACTGAAAAAAATAACATTAATACTCACAGAAACTCATCTCATAAATCCCTATTCAAACATCATAATTTGTAATCTTCAATTGCAAATCAAAACCCGGTCTTCGAAGCGTGTCGCCCGGGTTGGCTCCAGCGGGTTATATCGCTTGTAGTCCCCCCTCAAGAAACATGTAATTAAGTTTGTAACCTGTTTGTTTCTTCTTCTAAATAAATAAATAAATAAATAAATAAATAAAAACTGTTCTAACCTAATGCAGCTCGTTTCTTATAGAAACTCTTGCCATTTAACCACGGAAAGCCGCACGTTTTACATTAGATACTGTCCTCATAAATTCTCATTGAGATAGTATAAGTAATTGTCTGGATTTACAAATAGATACTGTTTAAAATATTTGGTTGCTTTATTCTGATATAATTTTCATATTTAAATTAGATCCGAATGGATACTGATAAAGACTTATATAATTTACTATTGGCACAACAAATACATACTCGTAGAAACTGCTATCATCAATCCTTTCGAAGTAATACGAAATATGTACCTGGAATTTCCACACGTAACATGTAGTGAACAATTTGTTACTGATCAAACATCATCACAATTATATTCGGAAAACAGCATAAATACTGTTAGAAATTGATCGCATATAATCCCATTCGAAGTGGTTAAACTTGTATTTGTAATTGCAGTTGAAAACTGACCTTTCTTTTTACCCATTCAAACAAATGAAAACACATTTAATATATTACTGAAAAAAAACATTAATACTCATAGAAACTGATCTCATAAATCCCTATTCAAACATTATAATTTGTAATCTTCAATTGCAAATCAAAACTGTTCTAACCTAATGCAGCTCGTTTCTTATAGAAACTCTTGCCATTTAACCACGCAAAGCCGCACGTTTTACATTAGATACTGTCCTCATAAATTCTTATTGAGATAGTATAAGTAAATGTCAGGATTTACAAATAGATACTGTTTAAAATATTTGGTTGCTTTATTCTGATATAATTTTCATATTTAAATTAGATCCGAATGCATACTGATAAAGACATATAATTTACTATTGGCACAACAAATACATACTCGTAGAAACTGCTATCATCAATCCTTTCGAAGTAATACTAAATATGTACCTGGAATTTCTGACCATATCGTAACATGTACTGAACAATTTGTTACTGATCAAACCTCATCACAATTATATTCGGAAAACAGCATAAATACTGTTAGAAATTGATCGCGTATAACCCCATTCGAAGTGATTAAATTTGTATTTGTAATTTCAGTTGAAAACTGACCTTTCTTTTTACCCATTCAAACATATGAAAACACATTTAATATATTACTGAAAAAAAACATTAATACTCATAGAAATTGATCTCATAAATCCCTATTCAAACATTATAATTTGTAATCTTCAATTGCAAATCAAAACTATTCTAACCTAATGCAGCTCGTTTCTTATAGAAACACTTGCCATTTAACCACGGAAAGCCGTACGTTTTACATTAGATACTGTTCTCATAAATTCTCATTGAGATAGTATAAGTAAATGTAAAGACTTATATAATTTACTAGAGGAACAACAAATAGATACTCGTAGAAACTGCTCTCATCAATCCTTTTGAGGGAATACTAAATGTGTACTTGGAATTTCCGACCATATCATAACAAGTAGTGAACAATTTGTTACTGATTAAACCTCATCACAATTATATTCGGAAAACAGCATAAATACTTTTAGAAATTAATCGCATATAACCCCATTCAAAGTGATTAAACTTGTAACTGACCTTTCTTTTTACCCATTCAAACAAATGAAAACACATTTAATATATTACTGAAAAAAAACATTAATACTCATAGAAACTGATCTCATAAATCCCTATTCAAACATTATAATTAGTAATCTTCAATTGCAAGTCAAAACTGTCCTAACCTAATGCAGCTCGTTTCTTATAGAAACACTTGCCATTTAACCACGGAAAGCCGCACGTTTTACCTTAGATACTGTTCTCATAAATTCTCATTGATGTGGTATAAGTAAATGTTTGCTGCTCCATTCTGGTAGAAACTGATAGAAATTTCAGCAGCAGCTTTACTCCAGGCTCCAGTAGAGGGAGCTGTATACGTGTCGCTAATTCATATCTACTCTAATGTGACCTAAGGAACTGACGTGTGTTTGTTAAATTAAAAGTAAAGCAGTCTCTTTCACTGCCAACTCATTCATTGCTTCTAGGCTAGAACAAGAACACCCGAGGAAATAAGGACTTCGCAGTATTTTGTGTTTACCACAATATTAGTATTTCTATTTGAAATATGCAATTTAAACTGTAGATTTGTCGGCATGCATATCCAAATTAATACTAATAAAAAGGCAAAATGGAAGTTTACAATAAAAATACATCTGTAAAATATACAATTGAAACTGTACATTTGTTGACATATATATCCACATTAATACTAATAAAATCGCAGTATTTTGTGTTTACCACAATATTAGTATTTCTATTTGAAATATGCAATTTAAACTGTAGATTTGTCGGCATGCATATCCAAATTAATACTAATAAAAAGGCAAAATGGAAGTTTACAATAAAAATACATCTGTAAAATATACAATTGAAACTGTACATTTGTTGACATATATATCCACATTAATACTAATAAAAAGACAATGTTGAAATTTACAATAAAAACATGTTGATAAATGGTGTGTTATATACGATAGATACTGGAGAAAGGACGGGCGGAGTGAAGATAGCAATCTTTTTGGCAATCCTCCATATTTTTTTTCTTTTGCGTTAAATAAATTATTTTCAGTGGAAAAATAGATTTATACATATCTTGCAAGAAAATAGAACAAAATACGATATTGGTAGGGGCTGAGGGGGTAGCAATGCACAAAAATAAAACTATTATTTTGTAACTTTTTTAATAGCGTTTGTGCATTAACCATATTCGGTGGAAAAATAACTATATATCTATACTTCAAGAATACAGAACAATATCTGATATAGGTAGGGGCTGCGGGGTAGCAATCCACAAAAATAAAACTATTGTTTTGTAACTTTTTTAATAGCGTTTGTGCATTAACCATATTCGATGGAAAAATAACTATATATCTATACTTCAAGAAAACAGAACAATATCTGATATCGGTAGGGGCTGTGAGGGTGTCAATCCACAAAAACTAAAATGGAAAAATATTATTTCGTAACTTTTTTAATATAGTTTGTGCATTAACCATATTCGGTGAAAAAATAACTATACACATATATTTCAAGAAAACACACCTAAATCCGATATAAGTAGGGGCTGAGGGGGTAGCAATCTACAGAAAATAAAATATTATTTTGCAACTTTTTTAATATCGCTTGTGCATTAACCATCTTCGATGGAAAAATAACTATACACATATATTTCAAGAAAACACACCCAAATCCGATATAGGTAGGGGCTGAGGGGGTAGCAATCCACAAAAAGCTAAATATTATTTTGCAACTTTCTTAATATCGTTTGTGCATTAACCATTTTCGATGGAAAAATAACTATACACATATATTTCAAGAAAACACACCCAAATCCGATATAGGTAGGGGCTGAGGGGGTAGCAATCCACAAAAAGTAAAATATTATTTTGCAACTTTTTTAATATCGTTTGTGCATTAACCATATTCGGTCAAAAAATAACTATATATCTATACTTCAAGAAAATAGAACAATATCTGATATAGGTAGGGGCTGAGGGGGTAGCAATCCATAAAAACTAAAAATATTATTTCGTAACTTTTTTAATATCGTTTGTGCATTAACCATCTTCGATGGAAAAATAACTATACACATATATTTCAAGAAAACACACCCAAACCCGATATAGGTAGGGGCTGAGGGGGTAGCAATCCACAAGAACAAAACTATTATTTTGTAACTTTTTTAATAGCGTTTGTGCATTGACCATATTCGGTGGAAAAATAACTATATATCTATACTTCAAGAAAACAGAACAATATCTGATATAGGTATGGGCTGAGGGGGTAGCAATCCATAAAAACTAAAAATATTATTTTGCAAATTTTTTAATATCGTTTGTGCATTAACCATCTTCGATGGAAAAATAACTATACACATATATTTCAAGAAAACACACCCAAATCCGATGCAGGTAGGGGCTGAGGAAGTAGCAATCCACAAAAATAAAACTATTATTTTGTAACTTTTTTAATAGCGTTTGTGCATTAACCATATTCGGTGGACAAATAACTATATATCTATACTTCAAGAAAACAGAACAATATCTGATATAGGTATGGGCTGAGGGGGTAGCAATACATAAAAACTAAAAATATTATTTCGTAACTTTTTTAATATCGTTTATGCATTAACCATCTTCGATGAAAAAATAACTATACACATATATTTCAAGAAAACACACCCAAACCCGATATAGGTAGGGGCTGAGGGGGTAGCAATCCACAAAAAATAAAATATTATTTTGCAACTTTTTTAATATCGTTTGTGCATTAACCATCTTCAATGGGAAAATAACTATACACATGTATTTCAAGAAAACACACCCAAATCCGATACAGGAAGGGGCTGAGGGGGTAGCAATCCACAAAAATAAAACTATTATTTTGTAGCTTTTTTAATAGCGTTTGTGCATTAACCATATTCGGTGGAAAAATAACTATATATCTATACTTCAAGAAAACAGAACAATAACTGATATAGGTAGGGGCTGAGGGGGTAGCAATCCACAAAAACTAAAATGGAAAAATATTATTTCGTAACTTTTTTAATATGGTTTGTGCATTAACCATATTCGGTGAAAAAATAACTATACACATATATTTCAAGAAAACACACCTAAATCTGATATAGATAGGGGCTGAGGGGGTAGCAATCCACATAAAATAAAATATTATTTTGCAACTTTTTAAATATCGTTTGTGCATTAACCATCTTCGATGTAAAAATAACTATACACATACATTTTAAGAAAACACACCCAAATCCGATATAGGTAGGGGCTGAGGGGGTAGCAATCCACAAAAAGTAAAATATTATTTTGCAACTTTTTTAATATCGTTTGTGCATTAACCATCTTTGATGGAAAAATAACTATACACATATATTTCAAGAAAACACACCCAAATCCGATACAGGAAGGGGCTGAGGGGGTAGCAATCCACAAAAATAAAAGTATTATTTTGTAACTTTTTTAATAGCGTTTGTGCATTAACCATATTCGGTGGAAAAATAACTATATATCTATACTTCAAGAAAACAGAACAATATCTGATATCGGTAGGGGCTGACGGGGTAGCAATCCATAAAAACTAAAAATATTATTTCGTAACTTTTTTAATATCGTTTGTGCATTAACCATCTTCGATGGAAAAATAACTATACACATATATTTCAAGAAAACACATCAAAATCTGATATAGGTAGGGGCTGAGGGGGTAGCAATCCACAAAAACTAAAATATTATTTCGTAGCTTTTTTAATATGGTTTGTACATTAACCATATTCGGTGAAAAAATAACTATACACATATGTTTCAAGAAAACACACCTAAATCCGATATAGGTAGGGGCTGAGGGGGTAGCAATCCACAGAAAATAAAATATTATTTTGCAACTTTTTTAATATCGTTTGTGCATTAACCATCTTCGATGGAAAAATAACTATACACATATATTTCAAGAAAACACACCCAAATCCGACGCAGGTAGGGGCTGAGGGGGTAGCAATCCACAAAATTAAACTATTATTTTGTAACTTTTTTAACAGCGTTTGTGCATTAACCATATTCGGTGGAAAAATAACTATATATCTATACTTCAAGAAAACAGAACAGTATCTGATATAGGTAGGGGCTGAGGGGGTAGCAATCCACAAAAACTAAAATATTATTTCATAACTTTTTTAATATGGTTTGTGCATTAACCATATTCGGTGAAAAAATAACTATACACATATGTGGATTGCTACCCCCTCAGCCCCTACCTATATCGGATTTAGGTGTGTTTTCTTGAAATATATGTGTATAGTTATTTTTTCACCGAATATGGTTAATGTACAAACCATATTAAAAATGTTACAAAATAATATTTTAGTTTTTGAGGATTGCTACCCCTCAGCCCCTACCTATATCAGATATTGTTCTGTTTTCTTGAAGTATAGATATATAGTTATTTTTCTACCGAATATGGTTAATGCACAAACGCTATTAAAAAAGTTACAAAATAATAGTTTTATTTTTGTGGATTGCTACCCCCTCAGCCCCTACCTATATCAGATTTTGATGTGTTTTCTTGAAATATATGTGTATAGTTATTTTTTCACCGAATATGGTTAATGCACAAACCATATTAAAAAAGTTACGAAATAATATTTTATTTTTTGTGGATTGCTACCCCCTCAGCCCCTACCTATATCGGATTTAGGTGTGTTTTCTTGAAATATATGTGTATAGTTATTTTTCCATCGAAGATGGTTAATGCACAAACGATATTAAAAAAGTTACGAAATAATATTTTTAGTTTTTATGGATTGCTACCCCGTCAGCCCCTACCGATATCAGATATTGTTCTGTTTTCTTGAAGTATAGATATATAGTTATTTTTCCACCGAATATGGTTAATGCACAAATGCAATTAAAAAGTTACAAAACAATAGTTTAATTTTTGTGGATTGCTACCCCCTCAGCCCCTACCTATATCAGATTTTGATGTGTTTTCTTGAAATATATGTGTATAGTTATTTTTCCGTCGAAGATGGTTAATGCACAAACGATATTAAAAAAGTTGCAAAATAATATTTTATTTTCTGTAGATTGCTACCCCGTCAACCCCTACCTATATCGGATTTGGGTGTGTTTTCTTGAAACATATGTGTATAGTTATTTTTCCATCGAAGATGGTTAATGCACAAACGATATTAAAAAAGTTGCAAAATAATATTTTATTTTCTGTGGATTGCTACCCCCTCAGCCCCTACCTATATCGGATTTAGGTGTGTTTTCTTGAGATATATGTGTATAGTTATTTTTTCACCGAATATGGTTAATGCACAAACCATATTAAAAAAGTTACGAAATAATATTTTTCCATTTTAGTTTTTGTGGATTGCTACCCCCTCAGCCCCTACCGATATCAGATATTGTTCTGTTTTCTTGAAGTATAGATATATAGTTATTTTTCCACCGAATATGGTTAATGCACAAACGCTATTAAAAAAGTTACAAAATAATAGTTTTATTTTTGTGGATTGCTACCCCCTCAGCCCCTACCTATATCAGATATTGTTCTGTTTTCTTGAAGTATAGATATATAGTTATTTTTCTACCGAATATGGTTAATGCACAAACGCTATTAAAAAAGTTACAAAATAATAGTTTTATTTTTGTGGATTGCTACCCCCTCAGCCTCTACCTATATCAGATTTTGATGTGTTTTCTTGAAATATATGTGTATAGTTATTTTTTCACTGAATATGGTTAATGCACAAACCATATTAAAAAAGTTACGAAATAATATTTTATTTTCTGTGGATTGCTACCCCCTCAGCCCCTACCTATATCGGATTTAGGTGTGTTTTCTTGAAATATATGTGTATAGTTATTTTTTCACCGAATATGGTTAATGCACAAACCATATTAAAAAAGTTACGAAATAATATTTTTCCATTTTAGTTTTTGTGGATTGCTACCCCCTCAGCCCCTACCGATATCAGATATTGTTCTGTTTTCTTGAAGTATAGATATATAGTTATTTTTCCACCGAATATGGTTAATGCACAAACGCTATTAAAAAAGTTACAAAATAATAGTTTTATTTTTGTGGATTGCTACCCCCTCAGCCCCTACCTATATCAGATATTGTTCTGTTTTCTTGAAGTATAGATATATAGTTATTTTTCTACCGAATATGGTTAATGCACAAACGCTATTAAAAAAGTTACAAAATAATAGTTTTATTTTTGTGGATTGCTACCCCCTCAGCCCCTACCTATATCAGATTTTGATGTGTTTTCTTAAAATATATGTGTATAGTTATTTTTCCATCGAAGATGGTTAATGCACAAACGCTATTAAAAAAGTGACAAAATAATAGTTTTATTTTTGTGGATTGCTACCCCCTCAGCCCCTACCTATATCATATTTTGATGTGTTTTCTTGAAATATATGTGTATAGTTATTTTTCCATCGAAGATGGTTAATGCACAAACGATATTAAAAAAGTTGCAAAATAATGTTTTACTTTCTGTGGATTGCTACCCCCTCAGCCCCTACCCATATCGGATTTAGGTGTGTTTTCTTGAAATATATGTGTATAGTTATTTTTTCACCGAATATGGTTAATGCACAAACCATATTAAAAAAGTTACGAAATAATATTTTATTTTTTGTGGATTGCTACCCCCTCAGCCCCTACCTATATTAGATTTTGATGTGTTTTCTTGAAATATATGTGTATAGTTATTTTTCCATCGAAGATGGTTAATGCACAAACGATATTAAAAAAGTTACGAAATAATATTTTTAGTTTTTATGGATTGCTGCCCCGTCAGCCCCTACCGATATCAGATATTGTTCTGTTTTCTTGAAGTATAGATATATAGTTATTTTTCCACCGAATATGGTTAATGCACAAACGCAATTAAAAAGTTACAAAACAATAGTTTTATTTTTGTGGATTGCTACCCCCTCAGCCCCTACCTATATCAGATTTTGATGTGTTTTCTTGAAATATATGTGTATAGTTATTTTTCCGTCGAAGATGGTTAATGCACAAACGATATTAAAAAAGTTGCAAAATAATATTTTATTTTCTGTAGATTGCTACCCCGTCAACCCCTACCTATATCGGATTTGGGTGTGTTTTCTTGAAACATATGTGTATAGTTATTTTTCCATCGAAGATGGTTAATGCACAAACGATATTAAAAAAGTTGCAAAATAATATTTTATTTTCTGTGGATTGCTACCCCCTCAGCCCCTACCTATGTAGGATTTAGGTGTGTTTTCTTGAAATATATGTGTATAGTTATTTTTTCACCGAATATGGTTAATGCACAAACCATATTAAAAAAGTTACGAAATAATATTT
This sequence comes from Rutpela maculata, assembly GCA_936432065.2. Classification (NCBI taxonomy): domain Eukaryota; kingdom Metazoa; phylum Arthropoda; class Insecta; order Coleoptera; family Cerambycidae; genus Rutpela; species Rutpela maculata. The sequence goes on along the minus strand of OW386286.2, from coordinate 134,192,991 downwards.
TTCCATTTTAGTTTTTGTGGATTGCTACCCCCTCAGCCCCTACCGATATCAGATATTGTTCTGTTTTCTTGAAGTATAGATATATAGTTATTTTTCCACCGAATATGGTTAATGCACAAACGCTATTAAAAAAGTTACAAAATAATAGTTTTATTTTTGTGGATTGCTACCCCCTCAGCCCCTACCTATATCAGATATTGTTCTGTTTTCTTGAAGTATAGATATATAGTTGTTTTTCTACCTAATATGGTTAATGCACAAACGCTATTAAAAAAGTTACAAAATAATAGTTTTATTTTTGTGGATTGCTACCCCCTCAGCCTCTACCTATATCAGATTTTGATGTGTTTTCTTGAAATATATGTGTATAGTTATTTTTTCACCGAATATGGTTAATGCACAAACCATATTAAAAAAGTTACGAAATAATATTTTATTTTCTGTGGATTGCTACCCCCTCAGCCCCTACCTATATCGGATTTAGGTGTGTTTTCTTGAAATATATGTGTATAGTTATTTTTCCGTCGAAGATGGTTAATGCACAAACGATATTAAAGAAGTTGCAAAATAATATTTTATTTTCTGTAGATTGCTACCCCCTCAGCCCCTACCTATATAGGATTTAGGTGTGTTTTCCTGAAACATATGTGTATAGTTATTTTTTCACCGAATATGGTTAATGCACAAACCATATTAAAAAAGTTATGAAATAATATTTTAGTTTTTGTGGATTGCTACCCCCTCAGCCCCTACCTATATCAGATACTGTTCTGTTTTCTTGAAGTATAGATATATAGTTATTTTTCCACCGAATATGGTTAATGCACAAACGCTGTTAAAAAAGTTACAAAATAATAGTTTAATTTTGTGGATTGCTACCCCCTCAGCCCCTACCTGCGTCGGATTTGGGTGTGTTTTCTTGAAATATATGTGTATAGTTATTTTTCCATCGAAGATGGTTAATGCACAAACGATATTAAAAAAGTTGCAAAATAATATTTTATTTTCTGTGGATTGCTACCCCCTCAGCCCCTACCTATATCAGATATTGTTCTGTTTTCTTGAAGTATAGATATATAGTTATTTTTCCATCGAAGATGGTTAATGCACAAATGCTATTAAAGAAGTTACAAAATAATAGTTTCATTTTTGTGGATTGCTACCCCCTCAGCCCCTACCTATATCAGATTTTAATGTGTTTTCTTGAAATATATGTGTATAGTTATTTTTCCATCGAAGATGGTTAATGCACAAACGATATTAAAAAAGTTGCAAAATAATATTTTACTTTTTGTGGATTGCTACCCCCTCAGCCCCTACCTATATCGGATTTGGGTGTGTTTTCTTGAAATGTATGTGTATAGTTATTTTTACATCGAAGATGGTTAATGCACAAACGATATTTAAAAAGTTGCAAAATAATATTTTATTTTATGTGGATTGCTACCCCCTCAGCCCCTATCTATATCAGATTTAGGTGTGTTTTCTTGAAATATATGTGTATAGTTATTTTTTCACCGAATATGGTTAATGCACAAACCATATTAAAAAAGTTACGAAATAATATTTTTCCATTTTAGTTTTTGTGGATTGCTACCCCCTCAGCCCCTACCTATATCAGTTATTGTTCTGTTTTCTTGAAGTATAGATATATAGTTATTTTTCCACTGAATATGGTTAATGCACAAACGCTATTAAAAAAGTTACAAAATAATAGTTTTATTTTTGTGGATTGCTACCCCCTCTGCCCCTACCAATATCGTATTTTGTTCTATTTTCTTGCAAGATATGTATAAATCTATTTTTCCACTGAAAATAATTTATTTGACGCAAAAGACAAAAAATATGGAGGATTGCCAAAAAGATTGCTATCTTCACTCCGCCGATTTAAAACTTAATAAAACAGATAAAATCCTGTCTGTATAATAATAATATAACTTATAGGAACGATAAAACCGCATCACTTTTTTTTTATAAGTTTCTATGTGGAATTTTTGGCAGGGAAATAAAAGATCCCTACACTTCTTAAGGAAAGAGGTTCGGCAAAATTTCCAGGTTGGGGGTAGCTCGTCTCCTGGCGTCGGTGATAGGCCCCAGTAGCGGAAATAGGCCGACGTTAAAATAGTTAAAAAAATTAAATAAAAAAAAAAAAAATTTTTTCGCAATTATTTTAACAAAAAAAAGAAACGGGTTGAGCAGGGATCGAACTACCAATCTCGTGACTTGTACGACATTAGCATTTAAAGCATTTATTAAAGTGTTCACATTCTTACATGTCAAATTTCATATTTTTTACAGATATCTCATTTTTATGCTTGTTTACAATTACATAGCTACGGCGTTACAGTCGCTTGTCGCGTGAAACGGACGTAGTGGCCGGTGTTGTGGCATGATGATTACGCTATAAACATTTTGACATCGGTAGTCCGATATAAAAGCAATCATCCGAGAACTGATGCTGATTGCGTTAATTATTTTATTTATGTCGAAAGACTAAAAACGGGAAAGAAAATTAAATTGTGACATTGTTAATGGAAAATTAAATTACATTTTTTAATGTACAGGAAAAATCTATAAAAAACCTGCTTTAAGCAATTGCACTAGTCATATAGTAAAAAAAAAATGAATATATTTGATGGGAACAAAATGTGATCGTGAATAACTGAAGCATTAATTTATTTTTATTATTATTTTTGTTTGTCAGATTTCCCTGTACAGGGAAAATAATTTCTATGTCCAGCTGATGGATTTTCATCAGCGTGAGTTCCTCGATATGTGAGTAGAGTTGGGGGGGAGGGGGTGGTTTGTCTGTGGTGTGTTGTTGTTAGGTTCTTCTTTCATAATATATAGGTAGTTTTTGGTGTATTAGTTTGTGTGTGTGCGTTGGGTTGTCTTGTCGTCTAATGTGCGTCAAATTGCGTGTTAATGTTGATTGCTGAGTTTTTGTTTTGAGGAATTTCTGAGAAGTCTCGACAATGAAGTCTCTAACCATTGGCATTTTAGTTAGCCTATGCAGTTCAGCAATTGTAATATATCTGCTGGAGTTGGTCAACAGGCGCAGTATTTTGTTTTGAGTTACTTGTAGACGCATGCACTGCTTGTCCGAAATTATGTTCCAAGATACGCAGGCATACGTCAGTAATGGTTGGAAAATTACCTTATACAGTGTTAGTTTATTATCTGTAGATAGTCTACTACGTCTGTTGACCAACGGGTAGAGCATGCTGAGTACTGCATAGGCTTTATTTATGGTTTTAGTGACATGTGGCGCGAAGCAGAGCCTTGTGTCGAGGGTGACTCCCAGAAATTTCGCTGTCTTGTTTTGTTTTATTGTTTTGTCATTGATTTTCAGTTTTGTAATGGTGCGGATGTTGGTGAATTTTCTGTTAAAAGTGATTGTCTCTGTTTTGTCTTCATTTATTTTTATTTTCCATGTTTTATAATAGTCCATCAGTTTGTCTACGTGATATCGTACTTTCTGTGTTGCCGTCTGTGCGTAGAATGATTGGCCGTAGATAGTTGTGTCGTCTGCGTATAGTAACATGTTTGTCGTAGGGTGTGTCGGTATGTCTGATGTGTATATGTTAAATAATAACGGGGAGAGGATAGAACCTTGAGGAACTCCTGCTGATAATCTTTTTGGCGCTGAAAGTTCGTTGCCCACTCGCACCAATATATATCGGTCAAATATGTAACTCTTGATAAGCGATACGATGTAATCTGGTAATTTACATAGATTTTTAAGTTTATATATTAGACCGTTGTGCCACACGGTATCGAAAGCCTTTTCGATATCGATCAACAACATAACGGTGCACTGTTTTTTATTGTAACCTTGGAGGATGTCCTGCACGACCTTGCATAATGACAAAGTTGTACTATGACCGCTCCTAAAGCCAAATTGGTGGGCGGGGATAAGTCTCCTTTTATCAACAAATTTATTTAGAATATTTAATATGACTTTTTCCGCCAGCTTGGCCATACTGTTTAGCAGTGAGATGGGGCGATAGCTTGCTGGATTGTGGGGTGGTTTATTTGGCTTCAGGATTGGTATTATAATGGCAATTTTCCAGGTCTTTGGAAAATATTGCAGTTTCAGGATGGAATTTAGGATATAGGTTAACTGGACTAAGGATTTTTGGGGAAGGTTTTTAATGAGGATATTTGGTATGTTGTCAGGACCAGGGGCTTTATTGTTCGGGAGGTACTTGATAATTTTTTTTTAATTCTGTGGGTGATGTGAGTATTTTACGTAATTTGTTTGGAGGGATAGGATGTGATGTCGGGATTTTTTGTGCCTCTCTAGTGACCTGGTCTTGGTGTGGTGTCGAATTTGGTGTTGTCGTGTTCGTGTATTGTAAGTGCCTTGAGATGGCTTCCGCTTTATCTGAATCTTTGTTGTAGTTCGTTCCGTTTTGTATAAGTGTAGGCACAGGTAGAAATTTTCTTCTAAGTATTTTAGTCATTTTCCATAGGGAATTATCCGTTCTAGTGATTTTTTTTATCTTGTCGTTCCAGGTGTCTTCCCTATGTTTACATAATTTATCTTTAATATTATTCTGCAGCTCGTTTAATCTGAGCCTGTCGATGTTACGCCTGTGTCGTTGCCATCTCTTTTTAATTTTATTTTTGAATTTGATTAAATTTTTGATTTCATCCGGTATAATGTCTTGCCAGGGTTTTATGTTTATTTGTTTTGTTGTTCTTTCTCGTGCATATTGTATGTTTTTTGTTAGTTTATCTATTTCATTATCAATGTCCTGTCTAGTTTCGATAAGATTATTTATGGTTGTCTTTTCATTTAGGATTTTTCTATATTTCTTCCAGTCTGTAGATTTATAATTAAAGATTCGTTTGGTCGTCTCATTCTTGTCAGTGGCCTGGATATACAAATGTACAGGATTGTGATCGCTCGAAAGGAGGGGAAGAGAGTCTAGGTGCAGAGGATAGGGGTAATTTTTATTAATGAGTATATCTATGTGGCTTGGGGATGCATTGTTGGTAGGGAAATGCGATGGGGTGTCAGAAGCTAAAACTGCAATGTTGTTTGCCTGTGCAAAGTCGTGCATAATGCGACCGTTTCTATTGTTGCGGCGATTATACCATGTGGTATGTTTGGCGTTCATATCGCCCATCAGGAGAACTTTGGTGTGCGAGAGCAACTCTCCCAGTTCCACTTGTGTGAATTTATTATTTGGAGGGTTGTAAACCCCTGTAATAATAGTTTTGTCCATAAGCTGGACAGATATATTCTCAATTGATATTTTCTTGGAGGGGATGGGGAGGTGTGGGATATTTTTTTTAATAAAAATAGCGACACCTCCCCCTCTTGTTAGCCTGTCGTTCCTATAAATATAAAAATTAGGAATATTAACTTTCTTTTCAGGTTTAAGTTTTGTTTCAGAAATAATGGCTATATCTATTTCCTCAGAGTATAGATACAGCCGAAATTCATTGAGTTTATTATAGAGGCCGTTCGCATTCCACATGGAGACTTTTAATTCCATTGAATTTTATACTTTGGTAAGATATTTTGTGTAAACTCTTGCATTACAGCAATAATTTCCATGGGAGCGCGAACGGACTCCAACATTCTGTTGAGATGTGCAATCGCTTTTATTGTTTCCTGCACATTAATCAATTTATTCAATTTTTCAGTTTCTTGGATGAGTCTGTTAAAATCTGAGGTGAACGCGCCACCAGTCATTGCGTCTGCTTCGTTAGGTCGCGCATGACTGCTTGGTTCTATGTTGATATGTTGCTCCTCCCTCCTGGGCTGGGCATCGGACTGATATTGGGACGGCCTGCTCGGTGGAGCCTCGTTTGTGGTAGGTAACTGCTGCTTTCGGTTCTCCCAAGCATTCGTTGTTGGTACGGGAGCCGGAACATATTGGTTCAGGTTATTATTATTTTCTTGGACATTTGCTTTATGTAACTGTGCTATTCTGTATTTATATATGTTGCACTCCATGTTACTTGCAGTATGGGGGCCGCCACAATTTGCGCATTTAGCTGCGGTGGTGATGGGCTTTTCGCATTCTCGTGTCCAATGATTTTCGCCACATTTTACACATTTTGGTTGTCTGTGACAGTTTGAGGTGGCGTGCCCCCATGCTTGGCATCTTCTACATTGTGTTAGTATCCTCTCATTTTTCCTTCTCTCCCAATCTACCTTGGTATGTAGTAGAAATCTGACCTTGGTTTGAAGATCTTTTAGTGTGACTTCATGATCTGTTACGATGAGGTAGAGGGGTACGACTTTCGTCTTCATTTTGTAGATTTGTTTGGTTATGACATTGTGGTTATCCTCAAGTTCGTCCTTTATTTCTTGAATATTTGGATCGCCTTGCAATCCACGGACTACAAATGCATGTGTTTTTTCAGAGTTTATGGTGTATGTGTGAAATTCTACGTCTTGTGACACCAAATTATCCTTATATTTTATATATTCATTTTTATCAGCAATATATAGGAGTGTGCTTTTTGGTGCATATTTGATATAGAATCCATTATGGATAAATAGTTTAAATTCTTTTGTAAGTTCTGCGTGATTATTTACTGTCCCCTTGAGCACGATAGGTGGGTTTTTATACATATTTTCAGGTTGCTGCTGTCTTGTGTTTTTGTTATTATTTTTTGTAGTTTTAGGAGTAGATGCGGTTACTTTTTCCTTTATACTTTTTTCGGTTTCTGTTTGTAGTTTGGAAAATCTGTTTGTAGTACTTATGTTTGAGTTTTCAGTAGTTTTTAAGATATTAGCAATTTTTGTGGTCTTCCTGGGAACAATAAAACTACTATGATCGGTTTCCATCTGAATTGGGGATGGTAGTGTTGTCTCATTAGAAAATGGAACATTAAGCGTGTTGATATTAATTTTTTGGTTCCCTATATATACGTTAGAATCGTCGGTTTTTATTTTTCCCTCTTTGATCAGTTTTGATATAAGTTGCTCGCTTTGTTGTTGCTCTTCGAGGGCCTTCTGTTGTGTTTCGATGGAGGTAATAGTTATTTCAGGGTTTTTTGGTAAATTATAGTCTTCTCCTTGCGATTTCATTGTATAGGAGATAGGAGGTGTACCTGGGCGTATTTCAGGTACGTTTTCAATGGGAGGTGTGTCACATTCGCTTCTGCGTGATGTTTCGTACTCCGAGTGCCGTGACGATAGAAATTCTTTAGATGCTTCGAATTCTTTTCGAGAGATTAGTGTTTTGTTGGCCGTTATCAGCTCGATGTTTTTACTGATATTTTTGTTAGTAGTATATATTCTGGGTTTAATATTTGTGAACTTATCCGCCTTTGGTTTTTTGATTTGAATGGACTTTATGTGGATACTTCTGTCCTGCTTACTCTTCTTTGCTGGGGCACTTTCTTTATCTACTTCTTCATCGGTGTCGAGTTGAACGCTTTTAACGCCACCACTTATTATGATTCTGTCTCTGTCAGGTTCACTATAAATTAATTTTGTGTCTTTATCACTGTCTTTTTCACGAGTTAAGGTTGTGTCTTTGTCACTCTCGTTATTTGATATATCTGTTTTACACTCTGTCACATTTTCGGTTGCAGATGCACCTGCATGCGCATTTTCTGGTTTAGTATCCTTATGAGTATGTTTCCTTAATGTTGATCGGTTTCTCTGTTTGATCTTTTGGTCCGTAGACTTAGTTTGTTGTTTAAGAAAACTTATTTTCTGTAGTTTCACCGAATCTTGATCCACGTTGGCGCAAGTCCTCGCTGAAACTAGTACTGACTTGTACGACAAGGCCTTAACTCATTCGACCACTAACTTCTTGCGGGCATATTTATTTAAAGACTATTGTTGGAACACGCAACGGCTAGCTTTTACTTTTTATTACATTTTAATCTAATTTTATTATTAAAAGAGCTCGATATCTGCACAAATAAATTGTGGAATCTTTGCAAACTCTTTCGAATATAAATTATTTTGGATATAATTAGTAGTGTAGGAGTTTTTTATTACAAAAAAAGACATATAAATTAAGGTATCATTATTTCTGAGAAACAAATAGGTACTTAAATAAATATTTGTATTTAGTATACCAAAATAATTATAATAATAGTTAAAAATAATAACCACTGTTATAAAGGTATCACATAAAAATTTTTTGTGGAATACCACGAACGTTCTTTTAAAATATTATAGAAATATTTGATCAAAAATGTTTCATGATTATTCCAAACTAGATAAAAATATTTATGGAGGTTCTAGTTCAAATACCCTGCACTATCTGCACCAGTGCAGATAATAGAAGAAGCTACAGTGAGACACTAAAAGATAAAAAAAAATTGAAGAAAGATACATTTGATTTGCACTGGTGTAGATATAGTGCAGGGTTTTTCATATTTTTAATATTTTTGAGCACTTTGGCCACTCCCGTGCGTATTTTTTGGACATTATTTGAGCATATTCATTTGTTTTTAAAGAAAATGAAAATTCCTTATGAATGATGACTTATTTTCGAAATTTAGAAAATAAAAAAGTCTTCACTCTGTAAGTATAATCGAGCAAAGAGGAATCTTCCATCGTATCTAATCCTCTTTAGTCATAGCTTTGTAGCAACTATCGGTGATTTCTTTATATTAGTGATTTAAATAAATCACAGTTCATGAAATATTGCCCACCTTTAGTCGGTTTGGCAACACTGTTGAATGTTCTGATGTTCAATTTAATTATAATAGTTCGGTTTTTCAGAAACGTCAAAATGTTATTTAATGTCTTCAAATATTTGGGATATTATAAACAATTATTTACCTATAATAAATAAGTGACTACCTATTGACTGAAAATGTGTCCATTCAACTTGTTAAATTTAAGTGAAATTTTTGTAAAACAACTAAAATTAGTCATATCAACATCGTTACATTAGTAAGTGACTCGTTTGTATTATTATTATTAAGTATAACAATTTTTATGTGAACCTGTATTAGGTGAAACTAATGTCCTGAAGTTTTTATTTCTGTTATAAGAAGAAATCTTTACCAAATAAATTTGGTGTTCTTACATAAAATAAGCTTATGCTAGGTATAACAAATATTTAGGTTGTCCCAAATTTAAGAAAATACTTACGGATATCTTTTTCATGAGTTACCACGCTATAACTAATTTTATACAAGGTATTTCTTTTAAGTCAGTTAATAGTGTCATCACTGCTTTTCAATTTTGTCAATATATTTAAAGATCTAGCCCAAAAATACTACTTAGGTGTTTTACATGAATGCTTCATGGCACTATGAGTAAGCAGCCACTACAAACATCAGTGAATATAAGACAAATGATATGCTATTATAAGTATTAGATGTCCTCATAGAATTACAGTAAAAGATATACTCCTACTTCATGGTAATAGAAGTGTAAGTGGGTTTATCGTAATCTGTAATAGTTGTAAGTACTTGGCACTTATTATTTTGAGTAAAGCCCTTTTCAGACTATGCAATTTAGTTACCGCGCTTCGGTTGTGGCAACGAAATAATTGAATTAAAACATTTGTATTGCAGTAACTTTAAGTATTAATGAAAAGCAATGGCAGTTAATAACTAAGAATTGCAACGATTGAATTGCAAAATATTATAGTAAAGCTTGATAAGGACTTAACACAAGATTATATTGTTTTGTCTAGTTGAATGGTAAACTGTAACCTAATATAAAAACCATTTAAAATCGCCAGTAACTCATCCATTTTATTGTAAGATCCTTAAAATCATCACCGCCATATCTTTTATTAAAGGGCATATATTTGCTAGAAAATTTATCACTGAAATTATAATTAAAAACTGCTTTCTATTACAAATTCCAAAACTGATGGAAAGAGGAGGTACATTTGGTACCAGCTTGAACCTGGTGTGCTTGTAGAAGAACCTTGTAGGTATACGGCGCCTGAAGAACGCGACACCAATTTATTTATTAAAGCGTTCTCCCTTGTTCGTATGTGGTTTTTCCACTCCCAGGCGGTTCTGTACTTATTTATGAGATGTTTGACAGACGAGAAAGGTAAAAGCTGTACTTACCATAGACTGCTAAAGACACTCTCCCAAAATGTATTTCCTCTCTTAATACACGTTATCTTATTTATCTAGCAATTTAATGGATTTTGTGGCTTAGAGGTCTGTGATTTCCTTTCTTAAAAAAATCCCTCTTGAGCCTCTGTGATGTGAGCGGGAATTGAGCTTCAAACACAAGGGGTGTCTTTTGACACCACCCAATACTCAATTCTGACCTAACACATAAAAGCCCTTGAGCGATGAGATTGAAAGTCAACCATTCAATCAATAAAACACGAAAGTTCGAATAATACCATTTATTGATTAAATTCAAAACTAGTTCAAATAGTATTATGCTGTATCCCATCTAAGAGATTCTATATACCTAGTTCAATGAAACGCCTTTTCAAGTAGAGCAAGGACGAATGAGGACTTTTGTTTCGCAACTATCATTCAATTGGCCAGTCCAACACGCTGTCACTTTGCTTTGTTTGTACTACAGCAGCCATCTTTTGTTGGTACGTTAGGGTTTTTGACAGGCCTAAAGGGCACCATACACGTTCAGCAATAATGTCATTCCAGCAGATCATTACAGAACATCAATACTAAAAATTTCCCCGTCATTCCCTGTCATTATTTTTCACACCTTACATGTCCATTATTTAAGAAAAAAGCATATCTAGCTATAATTATTGAATTAAGTATGATTGAAAAAACGCGAAAATTCAGGTAATAAGATTACTGAACGTGTATGGTGCCCTTTAGGCCTGTCGAAAACCCTAACTTACCAACAAAAGATGGCTGCTGTAGTACAAACAAAGCAAAGTGACAGCGTGTTGGACAGGCCTATTGAGAGCATGCACTAGCAATAGATTAGGTAAAAAGATTCACACAACTTCCACGAAAGTTTATGCATGCACTTTGGTTTTAGGATTGAATGAAAATAATATGAAATTATTTTACTTGTTCCAAATTTTGGGACACTAGTGATTAGTTTTAAGGTTCCTTTAAGTGATTATATCGTTCACAAGAATGGAGTTCGATTTGAGTTCAACTATAAATGAGTTATTACAACTTTCTGCCTCATGATGTACTGGCCTTCATATAGGTTCAATATAACATGAGTTCGCCTTTGAGCGACTTTTTGGCAAATGGCTTTTTTGTCTTACTTGTGCACAAGGCGGTTTTCTCTATAACTTTGTCATTTGGAAAGACCTGCATTTGGTTTTCCTACTATCTATCGCTTTCTGCCAATTCTCCAACGTACTCAACCAACTGACGAGCGGCTGGATAAATCCAAATTTGTTTTATTCAACAAACCGGCCTTGTCCATTTTTGCTAATTTTAGCCTAATGCCTATAGACGCTACGCGCTTTTCCCATATTTTTCGGTTTTGCCTTTTCTGTACGTTAAAATTTCATATTCATTCTTTTGAATGATATCCGCAATGACTGTATTTTCACTTTCGTCATGTTTTGTGAAGCGATAAAAAAGTTAAAAATATTCGAAAATATTTTCAAAGTACACTTTTAGCGTACTTCTTAAAAAGTATATTATATGCTTTTCCTTGTCCATAAAAATATTTTCATAGTCCAACTTTGGTTCACTTTTGAAAAAGTATAATGTATTTTTGTCCAAACCAAAATTATACTTTTATTTTCAGTATACTTTCCCATGACCATAATGGTGCGGGAGCTAAGTGGCTTTTTCGGAAACTCATTGTTACAAGCATGTTCTATGCGTTGATTAATTCTATCGAACTTGAATAATGACAAAATCGACTTCTGCCATATGTCAGCCCGTCGAGTTGGCCATGGTTCAAGATATAAAAATCAGTGAAATTATATCATGATTACAAGGCTAATTTTTTTTTGTGTGTACACAGTTTATGTTTAGAATGAATAAAATAAGATCACCAGAAAGTGTGGGCCTTCAGGGGCGCAGCCAGAAAGGTCAAAGATGTAAAAAAACGAAGTTATATAACATGATCGTTAGAAGCTTTTTAGGCTGAGCATGTTTATTTAAATGTTTTGAACACAGAAAAAAATTCTCAGTAAGAAACTCCTGTCAGTAAGGCTAGCCAGATAGAAAATGTTTAGGATTTTTTAAGAAAATTTTGTTTTTTTCGCATATTTCATCTCAGAACTCTAACTCATCGTTACAAGTTCTGGCTCCTTTTTAAAACGTAAATATAAGCCCCTTTAACAATAGAATAGCCTCCCAAGAAAGTTCTTAGTGTCAACAAAAGTACCATAGGTTCTTAAATATATAGGAACTTAACACTTTCGGCTAACTTGACTTCCTACCGTGCCTCAGATGTATTGTATCATTATTACCTTTGTAGCTGCGCCTCCTGACGGCCCACACTTTCTGGCGATCTTATTTTATTCATTCTAAATATAAAATGTGTACATACGAAAAAAAATGAGCCTTGTAAAGATGACATAATTTAACTGATTTTTAGACAGGAGGTGCCCTGCCAGAAGTCGATTTTATGAATCGTTATTATCCATTAAACCATAAAAATATCTCAAAGTTCATAACAATGATGTGCCGAAAAAGCCATCTATAATTATACTTTTACTCTTACGGCCTGGACATAAGTGAAAATTCGTTGTTCCTTCGAATTTTCACCTGGTTATGCCTTACGTCTTAACAAACGTGTATATGTCCTTTTGTGCCAGTTTTCGGCGCTGATGCCTTTCAATCTTGTATGTTATGCTCTAAAATGTTTTTAAATGAATTTTTACCTAAGCCGAAATGTTTATTTAGTCTTCGACTTATGTCGATTCTGGAATGTTTTACAACATGCTCACTGCGCATGACGTCACGAGCTAGTCATTTTCAAATTGAGACCATGCCTAGCTACTTATCCCATATGTCTGGCCAAGAATATCTCAAAAACCATAAGTCCTAGGAAGTTGAAATTTTACAGGCAGGTAGCCTTTATCTTGATGGACACTTCCCACTGGTGTTAAGCTACACATTAAATATTAATTTAATTAATTAATTACAATAAATAGCAACAGTAAATAATATACCACTTTACTTAATTTAATTATAAATACACTGTATTTGTCAAACGTTATTTGGAGATCAGTGAAATAGACGAACAGTCAACAATGAGAAACATTTATTTTATCATTTAGTGATGTTAACAATTTTCCTTCAAGTTAAATTGTCGAATTCTTTAATATTTCTATTAAGAAACCTAATATGAAAATACATTTTGCTACATCTGTAAAGTAGCGTTTTTGCAGTACACTTAATTCAATAGCGCAGGTACAATCTTTAATGACATTTCATTGATTTGCTGAGAAATCCCTTAATTTTTTGCACTTTGCAAGGAAATCTGAATTTAATATTCTTGAAAACTGCTACTCCTAGAAACAAGGTTTCAAATAAAAAAGTTGCTTCTTTTCAATATACTTGGAATCTATTTCGAAAGATACAAAATTTTTCCACTTACTGCAAATTTTCACAATTTATCGACAGCCTTAGATAGCATTCGTATTAACCAGAATCTCTATTAGTAAAAGTCGCATACGACTTTGGTAAAATGTCAAACGAAATTTGCATGACACTAAAAATACGCATTTTCGAATGTCGCATTCTACAATTTTCAGTAGAATGTTCGAGTGGGTAAAGAACACACAACATTATATTCTCGCATGCGACTTAATGACAGTGGCACAGTTTTATAAAAGTTGCTAACTTGAATGAAATAAATATGCTTGCTGCAATTTAAAACTTAGAATTTCAAGAAGATGTGGATCAATATAGATGAAAGTATTACAAGAAATATAATCCATTTGAACTTAATGATCAGCAGTTTATAAAAGTGTTTAGGTTAAGGAAAGATTTAGCAATAAATGTAATAGAAATGGTTAGACCATTTATACAAAGGCAAATTCGAGTTTCCCTGCTAGGTGTGAAAACGAAGGTAAAGCTATATGCTGTACTTATGTGTCTTACAAGAATGTAAATAAAGCACGTTTTATAAAAAAATGCTTTTATTTTGTAAATAAAATATGAATGAATAACAGAGAAATACAAAATTAATAGTGAATTATCAGAGTGAATTTATCAGACAAAATGTATGGGCCTTCTTTACTAATTACACCAAATTAGTTTTCTGCCATTGGCTGCAGTAACTTTTTTTTTTGTTTTCATTAAAACATAAATACCAATTTTATAAACTCTTACCTGCTTGATTTACCTATTTACCCCAAATTGACCCCAGTTTACCCCCCAACCCTTCTACCGAATAAGATAAAAATATAATCTAGTTCTAGATCTCGTTAAAGTACATATGTGTACCAAATTTCAAGTCAATATCTCAAACGGTTCCAAAGTAAACGTGCGCACAAAAAAAAGTTACAGACCGACAGACAGAATTTTTTTTTCGCTCAAACCTAAAATCTCGACGTTTCATGACATTCTAAGCCTATTTGAACAATAAAAATTTTTTTAAATTTTTTTGTCGTTACTGTACTTCCACTGGATGTGGAAGTAAAAGACAACATTCTTTTTCTATAATATAATATTTAAAAATGAATAAAGAAAATACAAGTCAATAAATAAACAAATACGATATACATATACATATATAATATATATATATATATATATATATATATATATATATATATATATATATATATGTATATATATATATGTATATATATATATGTACATATATATATATATATATATATATATATATATATATATATATATATAATTATTTTATTATATATGTTTTGTGAACAAGTCGAGATCCCTTCGTGATAAAGTATACAAGTGGAGATCCATTTTTACACTCGACTTGTTTCTATGTGTATATCATGTTTATTCAATTAATGTAGATGGTAGAAGTGTACACGTGAATTTTACCTTGGATCTCCTTTTTCCACTTTTTATCCATTTTTATACACGAGAAGTTAAATCAAACACACTTATGAGAGTGCTGCAGTGCTTAACTTGTATATAATATTTTATGAACAAAGCGAGATCCTGTATATCTGGCAATACCGCGTCTTTTATTTGCAACAAGTCCAGTGTGGGTCAACCGTATTAACTAGATCTTAGTTAATAAGGTTGACCCATACTGGACTAGATTTTCATTATTTTGGGTATCTGCTGATTAATTAATTAAATAAATTTAAGTTTAATAAATTTACTATTAGTATAGTACCGTAAATCGGGGTAAATTCGATCATCATGGAAAAATCGATCACTTTGACAATTTTAGTATGAAAATACTGCTGCCATATATGTAAGGGGGGGAAGAAGCTTCATTTGGCCATAGATATTAAAACTTGAAGCAAGTTCAATGTTTTGAGACAGTTTGTCAAATTTTAACCGCTTGGTGGTTGTGTTTCATAAAATTTAGAAGTTTAGAGTGTTTCTAAGTTTTTAACAAACAAGTGCAACAAACTGTTTCAGCCAGATTGTGACACCCTGGATATAAGGTAAGTACATAGTGTTATTCCGCATTATTTTACCATCTTAAAATCAGTGTAAAATATTTTTTTTATATAACATTTTACAGGGCCGGTTTTAAGATAAATGGCCTTTTTCAGGTAAAATTCGACCATGGGAAGGAACTATGTAAAAAAGATTGGATCTCTTTAAATACACTTCCGAAAATAAAAAAAAGCTGTGGAAGATGTGAATAGAGGGCAAAATACTATACAAGGGGCGGCCAAAAAATATGGAGTTCTATATTCAACCTTGAATGATGCCATCAAAAGTAAACATCCCCTTAAACATGTAAGACCAACAGCTCTAAATAATGTAGAAGAACGACAATTAGTAGATGTTCTTATGACATGTGCAAATTGGGGTTTTCCTTTGACTCATATGGATACAAAAGAAATCTTACAAATTTCATCAGTAAAACGAGGAAAGTACATTTTTTCAAAAATTATGAACATGAAAGACATAGAATAAATTTGTATTATTTACAGTTATAAATTTAATATTTCTCAAAATTCCAATGTTCTTGGAATGTTTTATCTACTCTTTACGTCCTATATATAAGAAAGAACTATTTTTTAAAAAAAGTTCATAATTTATTTATTTTTTATAATATTTGATTTTTTTACCTATGCTTTCCGTTGAATAAACTTTTCTAAATATTTTGAGCCATATTTGCCTTATTTTATTATTATTTCTCCACATTATTTGCCTTGAAAAAAGAAACAATGTGATCGAATTTAGTCAAAGGTAGCTTAAATTCATTTTTCAGTGTAAATAGAGGTATGGTCGAATTTACCCCAACCTCAGGGGTAAATTCGATCGCTAGTCAAACATATATATTTAAAAAGCAATAAATAAAAAAATAAAATTTTGGGTGGAAATCGACAACGAAAGTCTGATTAGTCTAAATTAAATTTTTCGTATTTTTGCAAATTTTACTTCCACATCCAGTGGAAGTATAGTAACGACAAAAATTTTTAAAAATTTTTATTGTTCAAATAGGCTTAGAATGTCACGAAACGTCGAGATTTTAAGTTTGAGCGAAAAAAAATTTTCTGTCTGTCTGTCGGTCTGTCTGTCTGTAACTTTTTTGTGCGCACGATTACTCTGGAACCGTTTGAGATATTGACTTGAAATTTGGTACACATATGTACTTTAACGAGATCTAGAACTAGATTATATTTTCATCATGTTCCGTCGAAGGGTTGGGGGTAAATTGGGGTAAATTTGGGGAAAATAGGTAAATCAAGCAGGTAAGAGTCCATAAAATTGGTATTTAGTAAATACAAGAGAAGCTGAGGTCTCAAAAAAAATTTTGGCATTAGCCACCCCCATTACCACCCCCACCCTATTATTAAAGGGGATGAAAAAAAAATTGTGATTTAGGGTGTGTACAAGAACCTCGAAATGTTTTTTTACTTCATCCACCCCCACTGCCACCCCCTATCACCACCCCCACCCCGCTACCGATGTGGGGTATCATTTTATGGGTTTTTGGGGTAGAGGATTTCAAATATTATATTATTAATGTTCCATAAACAATTATTTCCACATACAAAATTTGTTCGTTGTGACTTAGATAAAAAATCTGGATGTGGAAGTAGTGATTCCTTGGGCAGCGGTTTTTTGAAACTACTTATTACGAAAAAACTTTAAATTTTGATCGAATTTACCCCGGTTTACGGTAACTAGAGGCTAGAGGTTTTTAACTTCGGAATAATGTCATATGACTTAGATTTCATTAATTTAATTTAATAGTAAATGCATCAAAGCAAAGTTTCTATATTGTACGACGGCTTGCTAATTCATAGGGGGTGGATGCCACTTCTTTTCAGGGCAAATAAACAAAATGAAAAACATTGGAGCTGAAAGAGTATCATATTTTAAGAAGAAAAGGCTCTATGCAACTTTTAAGTTGTAACCACTTGAAAATTGTGATTTTAGCTTGAATCGTATTTCAAAACGATTTTAGTCAAATAACTCAAAAAGTATTCCATTGAGCGAGAACATGTTGGAGACAAGAAAGCTACTAAACTGAAGATGAATTTCGTTTTTTTCTAATTTCTATAGAATTAATGGTTTAGAATGAAAGTCTAAAGACATACTTAGTAGTATTTAGTTTAAATATTAAATTTATTAGAAACTATGGCACTTGTGACAAAAATTGTAACAGCCAAAATGAAATACCTATTAATTGGGGTTTCGAATGATTTTTTGATTATTTCTGTAGCATAAAAGACAAAGAAGTTATGACAGAAACAATGACACAGTTTTTTAATCATATACCGTTTTTCGTTAACACATACCATGACCTAGATCAGGCCCTGCGCACTCCTATTAAATTTCAAAATCATCGTGTTTAGTTGGAACTTACATCGCTCTGTCGCTACATGTACTTGTACGACGGCTGCGCAAATTTGCATCTTGCCCAACTGTCACTACTGTCAGTTGTTGCGCCCTTTTTGTTTACATGTCTTTCTTTGTGTTCTGGACATTAAGCTAATAATTATTAAATCCATAGAGCAGGAGTCCATTTGCTTATTTGTAAATAATGTGAGTTTCTAATTAAATTGGCTAGAAACGACGCTGTTCTGTTGAATATTAAAAACTGTAATGGGTTTTGAGTGTTGTGTTCACGTCGTGTTGCGACTTCCAAAAATTCCAACATGCATAGATAGGTATTATTGATTTGCAAAGAACGTGATTCCCAAGAAATTGACTAAAAACGAAAGACTGATAGGTTGTACACTTCTGTGCAGTGAAATCCCGTACACCTATTTTTCGCCTCATTAAATCATTCTTTATTTATTTGTCAGTGTCATATTTTCGCAATGCCAAAATTAACTGAACATGAAAAAATTTTAATTCTCTCTAAAATAGAAGAGATATGGTCTATCAGAGCAATTGCAAACCATTATCAATTGAATAAAAGTACTGTTATGAGTGAGAAGAAAAGTGGGAAGAGGAAGGTAGCGTAGAGAGAAAAGAGGTTCAGGCCTATCGAGAAGTTCAAATCTATTTCAAGATGAAGCACTCTTTGGCTATTTGAGGAAAAATCAGTTTCAAAAGGCAGGAGACGCTGTGTTCATGACACATTTTCTGGTGTCGAGGTCAGCAGCTAGCCGAAGGATAGGAAAATTGAAAATAAAAAAACTGTACAAGTGCCAAGAAGATCATATTAACAGAAGAACAGAAGCAAGCCCGCATTATGTTTTGTTTAAATTGTGTATCGCCTGTTGGAGTTTTGGACCAATGTTGTGTTTACCGATGAAAAAGTTTTTCAGAATTGTAATGATGGACATGTACAAAATATTAGGTTACATTATTTACATAATAAATACAATCGCAGGCTATGTGCAGTCGCATCGTATCAGTGAATTTTTCAACTTCAGTTTTTACATTATAAATCGAAATCGTTCCCATCGAATGGTGTAAAAAAGTAAAAAAAAAAAACAAAAATATGTATGTTTTTCTTCTGGATTAACATTATTCAAATACATTACTTATGACGTTTCACAATCAATGTTAGTTTTTTGTAACCTATATGATAATGAAAAATCTAAATTCCAAAAAGACTGATTCACACCACTTAATATTAGCGAAGGACGTGAAAATGTATATTATAGCGAGTTTATACGTGCATGGATTTAGTGGCGCCAGTATATATTGACACGCCAGTAAAAAAATATTACACGTATAAACAGTTACTGGCGAGCAAGCTTTGACCTTGCATGCATTGATGCATGCTCGCCAGTAACTGCTTATACGTGCAATATTTTTTTACTGGCGTGCCAATATCTACTGGCGCCACTAAATCCATGCACGTATAAACCCGCTATAATATACATTTTCACGTCCTTTACTAATATTAAGTGGTGTGAATCAGTCCTTTTGGAATTTAGATTTTTCATTATTATATAGTAGGGTGCCCCTTATTATTATATGACCAAAAATTTTTTCTCACATTTTGGGGAGTGCCAGCATAATTTTATTCCAATGGATGTAAAGATAGGTCCTACCAAATTTTAGCTCGATCGAACACTGTTAACCTGTCGCGCTTGGCATCTAACGTAATGAGAATCTATGCTCAAGTGTATTCGCAATGCTTTTCTATCGCAGAATCCACAGAACTTTTTAATTAGCTGTGATCTTGTAGTATATCGAAGGAATAAAAGGGACATAAAAAAATTATCAGTGAAAGCCGCCAAATGACATAACTCGGGTGGCTAGGAGTGACTGGAGAAAACGATTACAGAATTCTCTTAGTTGAAATTAAACAAGTAATTAATAAATGGCATCGATTATGTATACATTCATGTGACTACGTATTTATTAAAATAATTATTCCCACTTATATTCAGTAAGATTTAGACAAATAATAATCACTGTGAAAAATAATTTAAAGAAATATTTGCCCCACTTACCCTCAATGCGCATTTGTTTATTGTCTTGCTAGTTTTGTCAGTACTAAAAGAGACGCTCTTTTTTGTCAGATTTTTTATTTCTCCTAGATACCTTCGATTTACTTATACTGCAGATATTCCAGATGCTACCGGTGCTGAAATGGCTTCGGCGATTTATGAAACGTTGGGAAATTGAGATTTAACAGAAAAGGTACAAGCATTAACTTTTGACACCATTCCTTCAAATAAGGGTAGAATTAAAGGCGCTTGAAAGCTGTTAGAACAAAAACTTGTTTTTTGGTTGCCATCGCCATGTCGCCATGTTTTCGAACTTATTTTGGCAGCAGTTTTCGAAAAAAGCAAATTTACTATTTCAGAATCAGATATTCCATTATTTAAAAGGTTTAAAAATTATTGGTCTAGAATCAACGTTCAAAGTTTCGTTCCAGCTGTGGTAAACCCTGAAATCAAATAAATTTTTAGCGATCATACTGAAACTATTCTAGAAAGTATAAATGATGCAATTTCTTAAAAGTTTCCACGAGATGAAGACTATCGTGAACTATTGAATTTCATAATAATACTCGTAGGAGGCGTTCCTCCCAGTGGAATAAAATTTAGAAAGCCGGGTGCTTACCATATGGCCAGGTGGATGGCAAAAGCCATACATTTTTCATAAGGAGAAATCACTTCACCAAACAACATGCTTCATTGTAAAATGCTCCGAAAATTCTGGATTTATGAGTCAGAAGCAATGTTTGCTCCACTAATGGATATCAAATTCTTGCAAGAATTAGATCAGTTAAAAGAAATTGATAAAAAGATCGCCAAAGTAGCTATTGGGAAATTTGTGAACCATTTGTATTATTTGACTGATGAATGTGTCGCCTTCGCACTATTTGAAGACTCGATTATTCAAAATACAAAATTGGCACCAAAAATTTTAGAAGAAACACTAAATGTAGAAGATGAAAATGAAAGTGAAAATGAAACAGAAAATCATCTTAAGAAATTGCCAATGAGGAAAGAAGAATGTTTAAAGCTGTCTGATGAAGTTTCAATAAAATTACTTAGTAATAAGTCAATAGATTTATTTCACAGATTTAAAATAGACAATTTTTGCACTTGCATCCATCCGAATGGAAACATTCTAATGAGTATAAACAAGGACAGCTAGTCATTAGAGAATTACAATTAGTAAATGACTCTGCCGAACGGGGAGTAAAATTACTTCAATATTTTAACGAAAAAGTTACAAAATCCGAGGATCAAAAACAATTTTTATTGCAGGTGGGTAATTTTTTCATTGATATTTTCAAACTCTACAAGATTCATTTTCTTAATATATTTGTCCCTTTGGTTTTCTTTTTAGACTGTCCAAGATTACCGCCGTAAATATCCTCAGGCAACCAATGAAGTATTGCAGAAAACTTTCGAAATGTAGAACTTTAGATTATGGACTAGTTTTAAAACTTTGTAATCTCAAATCCAACAATAAATAAATTAATAAATTAACATATATTTATGATTTCCAAAAAGTAAACCAATTTTAAAAAACGATGTAGGGCTAAAAATAAAATAAAATCGATTAAAAACAAATTTTTGATTTTTGAAAACTTTAGGCCACGAGCGCGACGTTTTACTTATATTTCATTAAGCTAAAAATTGGTGGGGATTGTTTTTAAACATAATGGAACAAAATTCCGCCAGGCACTCCTCAAAAATCAAAACTTCAGAAATAAATTATATAGGTTACAAAAAACTGACATTGATTGTGAAACGTCATAAGTAATGTATTTCAATAATGTTAATCCAGAAGAAAAACATACATATTTTTTTTTTACTTTTTTACACCATTCGATGGGAATGATTTCGATGCATGCACGTATAAACCCACTATTATTTAATTGTATTATAGGTATTTTGGTACATTAGTTACTTTAACATTTTACTTATTTCAATGCAGTTTCAACATCTTAATACTTTTGTAATAATTTTACTTACGTTAGTTACTTTTTAAATGTATTTTTAAATATTATTGTATTTATTGTAATGATTTTCCGTTAAATTAATAAATGATAAATTTCTAGTTTTGAAATGACTTATTTAATTTTACGGCCACTGTTAGACTATAAAAGTTCTTGAACAAGGATCTTTTATAAAAGATATTTTATGAGTAATTTGATAGATATTTTATCTCGTAAAATATCTTTTATAAAAAATCTTTGTCAAAGGACTTTTGTAGTCTAATGATGGCCTAAGCAATTTGTTTGAAAATCATTTAAAATTCCCCCCTATGCCGATCCCGCCTGTATCAAAAAGGCGGGAATACAGCACTACCCCCGACGTAAGTTTTGCTGTTTAAAAAATCCCTGAGAGTTGCCTATCTATATCTTATATAATACATATTCTTTAATCTATGACCTAGATTCTCACATTTTTTCATAGATTTACAACACTTGCTTTGGAAAAAAAAACCTGCATTTTAAACTACAAAGGGATTTTCGAAAAGTTTTTGTTTCTTGGCAAATATCAATAAATATTAGTTTTAACGAGAAAAAAGGTGGATACCATAAATTAAACTCATAAACTGGGAATGAATTCGTTTTCATTTTATGTTTATGTAGGATTAATAATTTCGGAGATATTGAAGTTTATGGATGGTAACCGAAGGGTTTAAATGTTGAATATCTTAGAAACTGTGACATTTCCATCAAAAGTTCTAATGAACAGAATTAAAAATAATGAATCAATCTTTAAAATTATTTTTTGTTTGTTTCTGTATCATAAAAAATAAATAAGTTATGGCCGAAACAATGTGCGCTTTCACATGTTTTTAAACAAAATTTCGCCATTTTGTTATAGTAATTGTCCAGTAATTAATTTTTTTTTCAAAAATACTGTTTTTGTTAATATACAGTAACACCTAGATGATTATTTTTTTTTTGTCTGTTAAAACGTTTGTTTTAGGAAAAAATTAAGTCCGCCATATTAGAGC
Organism: Rutpela maculata; assembly: GCA_936432065.2. Classification (NCBI taxonomy): domain Eukaryota; kingdom Metazoa; phylum Arthropoda; class Insecta; order Coleoptera; family Cerambycidae; genus Rutpela; species Rutpela maculata. The sequence continues at coordinate 134,170,110 of OW386286.2, read as the reverse complement.
CATTTTAGAGAGAGAATAATATTTGTTGGATCAAATGTTCCAAAAGGCCAGCGACCGAAGTCTTTCAGCCTGTCTTACAATACTTTTTTTTACATCTAATTAATTTTTAAAATAACATTTCCTCAGTGAATTTAACAAGTACAAAAAAAAAAAACTTCTTAATAATTAGGTATATCATTACTCTATTTATTCATCATTGCTGTTCTCTGTAATTGCCCAAAAAAGTGTTTTTTCGGGATATCTTCTTCTTCTGGTAGTGTCTTCTTGCAGTTGAATTATGAAGGGTTGAATTAGGGTAAGGAGGTTTTGGGATTGTGTATATCTTTTGGTGAGGTCTTTGAAGCGAGTTAGTATAGGTTGGATACTAGTTTTTTCATATAATAAATTATTGGATATGTTGTAGAGAGGATTATTTGGATGACGAAATTTTGTTATTTTACGTAGACTGTTTCTCTCTGCCACTTCTATATTGTTCAAGGCTGGTCTTCTGCAGGTGTTAAATAGGATGAATCCATATTCCATGATAGGTCGACATATCATTTTGTAAATTTTACTTGCTGTGGAGGTGTTGATACCTTGATTCTTATAAGTTAGACATCTAAAGTGTTTTGCTCTAGTTATCATCTTTTTTTTCATTTCCTTGGTATGGCTGTTGAAGTTTAATTTTTGGTCGATCTTAATTCCAAGGTACTTAACTGTTGCTGCTGGTGTCAATCTATGGTTACATATTTGTATAGTTGGAGAAGTATTTGAGATGTTATGATTAAATATCATTAGTTGTGATTTGTTAGGATTTATTTTTAATCTCCACTTGTCACACCACTGGATGGTTTCAGTTGTTGAAAATTGCAGGATGTTCATTGTTTTTCCATGGGCTATCCAGGCTATGTCATCCGCAAACTGAAGTAGGTAAGACTCTGCATTGTGTGTTTGTTGGTGGTTGTTCGGTATGTCATAACAGTAAATATTAAATAACATTGGCGATAGTGGAGATCCTTGTGGAACGCCTTGTTCGTTTTCGTATGGTCTGGAAAAGGATGCATTTATTTTGATTTTTGTTTTCCTTCCCTCTAAGAAATCTTTAAGAAACCAAAGAATATAGTTGGGGCAATGTGAGTGATGTAGCTTAAATAGCAACCCTTTGTGCCAGACGGAGTCGAATGCTTTAGTTAAGTCTATGTATATTGCTGCCGATTTGTTTCCGATTATGCTGTTGGTTTGTATATTTGACGTCATAATGATGAGGGGGTGAATCGTAGATGATTTTTCTCGGAACCCAAATTGATTCTTGGGGATCTGTTCATCTAGTTCATTATGTAGTCTTGTTTTTATGATTTTCTCCAAGTTTTTGCCGATTACTGGTAATAAAGTTATTGGTCTATAGCTTTGTGGATGAGAATGATCTTGATTAGGTTTTGGCACTGTAATTATTACTCCAGTTTTCCATTCTATTGGAAAGTAATGATTTTTTATACAGTAGTTGTATATGTTAATTAATTCTAGATGTATATTCTGTTCAAGTTTTCTTAATATATTTCTACTAATATGATCATGGCCAGGGGCTGTATTTTTGCCTGAGTTCAGTACGTTGTAGTATTCTTCTTCTGTTATATTTATATCTTCGTCTGTTGGAGGGTCTGTGTTGAAAAAGTTTTCATACCAGTCGTTCACTAGGTTTAAATTTTCCTCATCGAAGTTATCATCCATGGTAAATTTAGTGGTGTCCTCAAAGTAGTCGCCAAGAGCATTGGCCTTTTCTTGGTCGATGGAGTAGCTGTTGTTATTGTACGAAATTTCAGGGATTGTGGATTTGCTAGATTTATATTTGGATAGTTTCTTAATTTCATTCCAATATGTTTTTCCTTTGGAGTCATTAATGTTCTTGCATGCATTTATCCATTTGTCCTGTTTGTATTGTTGTATTAATACATGGATTTGTTTCGTAAGTTCGTTATATTTGGATTTTGTGTCATGATCTTCGTTTTGATTGATTTGACGGTATAATCTTCTTTTCTGTTTTATAAGGTTTAAAATGAACGGCGGTAGTTTGTAGTTAAAGAATGTTTTTACTTTTGTTGGTGTGTTTTCTATTATTAAATTTTTAAGTGTTTCATTGAACATAGTGATATATAATGGAGTGATTGCCTCTTGTCTGCTTTCTATAAATTGTATCATTTGTTCATTAACGATTTCGACATTACATCTAGCCAAGTCTAGGTAAGTATCAGGCGGTAGAATAATTGGGTTTGCTTGTAGATTAAATTTAAATTGTATGGCTAAATGGTCACTACCAAGGTCCGAGATTAATTCCACTTCAGTGATATTATTTTGAATACTTTTTGTACACATAACTACATCGGGGGTTGAACTTGGATTATTTGGCATGAGAAACGTGGGAGGTGTATGAATCCTTATCAAATTGGAGCTGTTTAAGAAGTTTTTAAGCTGATTTTTCTTCCTGGTGGTGTTTGGGTTAAAATCTCCAATAATAATGCAGTATTCTTATAAGGAGGCCTTAGTGAAAATGGTTTCTTCAATTATTGATCCGTTGTCAATATAAACTAAAAATATGTGGAGCTTAGATTTGATGTACGGAATTGTAAAATGCAGGCAGCTATTTTTAGAATTATTAATCCTTGGAGATTCTTTTTCGACTGTGCTAAGCAGCCCCCTCTAATATTGGTGTTAAATATATTTCCTTTTTGTTGAATTATGTTCCAGTCTTGATATGGATTAATGTATTCCTTGTTTTTTGTTTCGACACACATAAGACAATCGACATTGTTATTTTGTATGTAGTGGTTAACAAGATGCTTTTTTGGGGAAAAACTATTGATGTTGGAATATAGCACTTTAATATTACTCCCCATTATAATGAATTACTAGACCTTCTGTTGGTGCCGTTGGTGACGTTGTGTTTGGTTTGTCTAGATCGAACATTAATATGTACATATGGTTTCCACTGAATACGACTGTTGAGTCTATGTTATATAGATTAATAAATCTTTTTTTTAATTGTATAATTAATTCTTGTCTGTTGGTGTATTTAGGTTTATTGAGTTTGTTGGTGTAAGTTTCTATAATGTGATCGTGTAGTGTCATCGGTGTATGTATCTTGTTCTTTGTGATTTTATTGTCAATTTCGCTGGATTTTTTGTTCATGGATTTTATTCGTGTATTTGGAATTCCTTCTATGGGCTTAACTGGTCTTTTTGGACACTTGGGGGACCATGCTTGGTGTTCCTCTGAGTTGCATGCCATACATTTTTCTGGTAGAGGTGATGTGCAAGTGTTCGTATGGTGTTTTCCTTGACATTTTCTGCATGTTAGTGGTGTGTTACATTGTTCAGTTACGTGTGTAAAGAGGGAACATTTTGCGCAGGGAGTTGGTGTTGGTTCTGGGGGTGTGCTTGGATGGACTGGATAGTATCGGTTTTTGTAGAATACCCCTTCATTGAGGAGTTTTTGAAACGATGTAAAGTCTCCTGTTATTATTCTTATCAGCTGCGTTAATTTTCCTGTGGCTCTAGAAGTTATACGCTTGCAGTATCTTAGCACGTAATTATTTGCTTCAAGGTGTTCTCTGATTTTGACGTCCTCAATGTCTTGTTCTGTGGTTGCAATTACACAGGCAAAGGTGGCATTATGTGTTTTGTTGGATGGTTGGAGGTTTGTATTTGTTTCTTGGAAGCTTTGTAGTACCTGAGATTGCTTTAATGAATTGAGATAATTTGATGCAACGCCTTTTTCTAAATTTGTTTTGAGTAAGAATCCTTTGCTTGTTTTTAGAATAATGTCTTTAGATTGGGGGTGTCTTGCGCTCCAAAAATCTGCAATTTGTGTTCTGGTAAATTCTCTCGTGGTTGTTAGGTAATACATGTTTTTGTATTGTTGATTCATTATGTTTTTCATTTCCTGCGAATAATTGTTTGTTGATGGTTTTTTGTTGTTGTTTTGTGTTGTGTTTTTAGGAATGCTTGATGAACTTGTATTTATTTCAGGTGATAAGTTTTTATATGAGGTTGGGTTTTTTGTTGATGTTCCAATGATAGCATTTATTTCAGCATTTGTGGGTGTGGACGGATTTTTGTTTTTCTTTGTTACACTTTCCAAACTATCTCGAGCTTTTCTTTTATATTTTACTTTTTTCCAATTTCCATCATCATCCATCTCCATCTCACTGTAACTTCCCTCACTTTCTGAGGACATTTTATTAAGTTTTTCACTGAACTGTTTGAGCAAAATCTAATAGGTCTTCACTCTATCACTGTCAAGTTAGAACTGAGAGCCATTTTAATTATTTTAATTTTTACTTCAGGGTTCGTTATCAATAATCCCAAAAATAAAACAGTAATACATTTTCAAATATTAAATATGGGGTGGTTTTCACCCCTTGGGGATAAGAGCAAGTGTCCGTACCATATAGAAACTGAAGATGATACCATTTTCTACAATAATAATCCATGAAAATTATCATTACATATCAGATAATTGCTAAATTTTGCGTATTTTTTACCTCTACGTACTGTACTATACAGGGTGTCCCACGACGAACTGAGGCGATCGATATCTCGAAAAGCAGACATTGTAAAATTTTGAAAATTTGGTAGTAAACTAATGTCGATGAGGGCAACTCGGCTAAAATATTCTCAAGATGATGGCACTTCCGGTTATACCGGAAGTAGATGTCAACGTGCTTATTTTAAATGGGACACCCTATATATTATTACATTTTTGGATTCTACGCAAAATTCTAGGCCAATTTTGTGTATCATGTATTTTACCTAAGTCTCTCCGTTTTTGACATTTCAATTTTTATGTCAATAATAACGTTTGCAGGCCCTAAAAGAATTATCAATTTTTCCTAGAAGGAAGCCTTCATTATCTAATTTGGGTTGGATTCTTTGTTAAGAAAGACCTACCTTAACAGTGTTTTTATAATATTTTGATAAGTATTAATACAGAGTGTTCAAAAAATAAGAATAAAAATGAAATTGAGAAAACTGTCAAAAATCAATTTTTTCAAATGGAAACACCCAATTTTTATAATCCTATCTTATTTACCATTAAAAATAAGGGTAAGTTTGTGTATGGATGTCTATTCCGAAAATTTTTAGTTTTCGAAATATTGCCAATTCAATATTTTTATATGGGGATTTTGCTATGGATTTTAAGTTCAAATACTCTTAGTTGGCTATGACGGCGTTGGGTGCTAAACAAATGTAGCTATCACTTACCATTTGACAAGTATTAATTATCATGCCGGGGCGCTTAAATTGTACGCACGAGGATTATTTAAATTTGTTTATAATCTATGGAGAATGTAACAAAGTTTTATCAAGAACATGTGAAATATTTGGTAATAGATATCCAGAGAAACGAAAACCGTCTCCTAACAGTATTAAACGAATAATGGAGAATTTTAAAAATTTTTCCGTAGCAAAATTTCCATATAAAAATATTGAATTGGCAATATTTCGAAAACTAAACATTTTCGGAATAGACACAAACTTACCCTTACTTTTAGTGGTAAATAAGATAAGATTATAAAAATTGGGGGTTTTCATTTGAAAAAATTGATTCTTGACAGTTTTCTCAATTTCATTTTTATTTTTATTTTTTGAACACCGTATTAATACTTCAATCAATATATTATAAAAACACTATTAAAGTAGGTCTTTTTCAACAAAGAATCCAACCCAAATTAGATAATAAAGGCTTCCTTATAGGAAAAACTGATAATTGTTTTAGGGCCTGCAAACGTCATTTTTGACATAAAAATTGAAATATGTCAAAAACGGAGAGACTTAGGTAAAATACATGATACACAAAGTCAGCCTAGAATTTTGCGTATAATCAAATGTAATAATATATAGGGCGTCCCATTTAAAATAAGCAAGTTGACATCTACTTCCGGTATAACCGGAAGTGCCATCATCTTGAGAATATTTTAGCCAAGTTGCCCTCATCGACATTAGTTTACTACCAAATTTTCAAAATTTTACAATGTCTACTTTTCGAGATATCGATCGCCGCAGTTCGTCGTGGGACACCTTGTATAATGTATAGGACGTGCAGCAGAGTAAGTGAAAGCGCATGACGTAGATGGATATGTCGCAGGGATATTGTAAAATTCGCTTATTCGCAAAAACCTTAGGACTTCTGGAAAGAACCAAGATATTTTAAAATCAAAAAAATGTACTCAATTTTACTAGGAAATTTCTGGGAGGTGTTTTACTCTTTTATTATATACTCCAGTCAAATAGGGAAAATTAGAGGGAAAAGACTGACAAAGGTTTGAAACTTTGAGACTTTGATGTTCATTAAAGCTTACTTATAAATACACTAAAAGTCCCCAACTCTATCCCTTGCTCTCGAGCCACCATCTTGGAAAAATGGTGCTCCGATTCAGTTTTATGCTTATGTCTCACTAACCATTAGCTATATCGAAATTATGCCTCCCATAAAAAATAAATCCTATAAAATTCTCCAAAAAAATGTCATATACATTTTCTTCGTGACTATTACTATACCTACTCTTCGCAGAATAGTATATTTATTTGATCAACACATTTCTAAAACCGTAAATATCACTCGTAGAAAAAATACAATTCATATTTTTGTGTTAGTCATAGAGTTCTGAATAACTTTAAAATGTCCGTCGTATGTCAATCTGTCCGTTTGTCCGTCTGTCTCTCTGTTTGTCACGTCTTTGTGATCACGATAACTTGAGAGAAAAAAGTCCAGCTTTACTGAAATTTGGAGAGTATGTTAGTTTGAAAAAAATCGATCGGTAAATATAAAAGTTACGAAACATTTTATAAAGAAAATTCGCGTGTAGAGTGTTGCAACGCCTTTGACAAAATTCTATAAACGCAAAGATACCGCATACTATACTAACCAAGGTTTTAACAATCAAGATTGAATCATCGGGAGATGATAAAAATTGCAAGTATGGCAATTAAACCTACAAGATTATAACACTCTTCACCTATATTTTTTTCATAAAATGTTTCATAAATGTTTATTTACTGATCGATTGCTTTCAAAATGAATGGGGTTTTCTCTCTAGATAACACTGACTTAAACATAAACACACCGCAGATAGTGGACAACCCACAAATCCAAAGCCAAGGCTGTTCGGAAGGGGGTTACACATTTGGAAAAACGCAGACTTATTGTCTAAATTTCAATAAAATCGGACTTTTCTTAGGTGATTGTACTTAATAAGAAATGTATCGGACGGAGAAACAGGCAGACAGACAGACGAACATTTTGAATGCCATTCAGAATTTTATGACTTACACAATTATATGATTTTCTTTTCTCTATGAGATACGGTTTTAGACATGTGCCTACAAAATGGAATATACTCTACGTTTTCGTACTTGCAAAGAATGTAATACTAGATACAAAAAAATGTATATAACATTATTTGTAGGGAATTTTATACTCTTTATTTTTTATATGAAGCAAAATTTTGATATCGCTAATAGTTAAAGAGAAGCAAAAAATTGAATTGGAGCACCATTTTTTCAAGACAGCGGCTCGAGCGCAAGAGATGGAGTTGGGGACTTTTAAAATGTTCAGTAATAGGCCTTAATAAACATCTTTGACAACTTTCAAAACTTGAACAGTTTTTTTCCGTCAAAATTTGTTCCTATTTGGCTAGGGTAATAGTCATTTTGAAAATTCCTAACCAAGCCTAGGAGTGTGGTGTAATTTACGTTTAATTTGCTTTTATAAAAAAATACATAGTATTTTACATAGTAATTTTAAAACTATATAATAAATATAAATGTATAGGTTAATATATGTTAGAAAAAAATCAATCAATTTACAATTCTATTTTTATTTGTCTAATAAACTTAACCTTTAGTGAAATGAAATACACTGTAATTTTAATAAACTAAATTAAAACCTTAATTTCAAAATAAAACAAAACTAAATGGCAGTAGGTGTACAGAAAGGTTGATTTTGGACAATTTAATGTGGAAATTATCCTTAATAATAAACTGAAGGCCCGTACCTGCCCGTGTTTTGTAAGCTTTTCTATAAAGTATTTTTTTATTTACATACCAAAATTAAAACTTGGCCATTTAAGAAAAAGTTAAATATCTCGTTTCTCTTGAGATGTTTCGGCAAGATAATTAAACAGTTTTAGGAGAGATTTAATATTTTAATGATATTGTTACTTTTCTTTGCAGCGTGTTTAGATACAACCAAAAATTCAAAAGAAGTCAATCTGATTTATGCAATCGACTTTTGGTAGTTACCATCCAAACACATGGGAGACACCCTTTTTTATTGCTCTTTCTTGAAACTATATTAACTACCTTCTTCCAATAATGTCAATTTTATGACCATTTTTAGAATTCAGACTCAACTTGTAGATACACTTACTATTTTAAGAAATTAAGAACAAAATTGTGATATAAATTTGACACCCTGAGGCGGTCGCCACGCTGCCTCATCTCTCCACGCTGCCCTGATTTTCGTGCAAGTTAATTTTAAATAAATAGTAAATTTGCACACGTGGCACTTGCATTTATAAAATTTTCAGTTGTAAACTTTTTGTAAATTATATGAAAAGCAATACATGACTGTTAAAAACTCTACTTTCTCATATTTTTTAAATTTCAACATGAAAAATTAAAAACTGAAGGAGGCATTTGGTGTAAAAAAATTGGGGAAAACAAAAATTGAAATATTTAATTGAAAAATTTGAAAAAGTTATTAGTATTTCTAGAGTAATATGTACATTATAAAAGTTTTTCATAACTCCCCCTTGTGTACCACCAGTTGGGGTTGATTTTACATCCAGAGCTAAACATACTGGTTTCTTTCCACGATTAGACATTTTTTCAGCAGTTCATTGTCACAGACACTTGTCGACTCGCGCAAAGTGCCCTTTGGGCTCTTTGAGATATGACAATATTGCAGGATCTCATCTTACACTATATACATCAACATATACATTAGTGGATCTCGACTTGTTTGGTTTTTATTAAGGATCTCGTTTTGTTTAAATTGTAGCGCGAAAAATTCAAAGGTTCAATTTGTTTCCCCTCTGTTGGTTTATGGATTAAGAGGATAATGAAGCAAGTTTCTGTGAAAAATATACTTAACAAAGTCTTTTTCTTGTGATGGATCTTGGGTTGTCCTAAATTTATTCGGATCTCGACTTGATATAAAAACATATAGTAGGACGCAGAAATGATAGGAATATGTAACGGGATGTGTGTATATATATATATATATATATATATATATCCCGCTATCAATTCTGCGTCCTCTCATGAACCATACAATTCTGCGTCCACCAGAAGGAGAGGCCCTAGCAAATCGTTTATAGAAATATATCGACTTATTTTTAACGTAGATGGCACTAGTCGGTTTTTTTTCTAATTGAAGAATTCAGAAAAAAAAATTCCTTCAGGGACCATACATTTCTGCGTCCTTTTATTCTACAACCATTTCCAACTCCGATGTATATTTTTCTTACATACTGTGGTTGATTCTGCGTCCGACTTGTATATCTATTTACATATTCCTATCATTTCTGCGTCCTACAACGTTGCCAAATTTACAGATACGTGCTTGTCAATAACATGTATGAATAGAATGTCTAGGGTATTTGCCTCAAGGTTAGAAAAGTATTTTAACTGAAATGTGGATGTGCAAAGTAACTATAAAATAGTGTTATATGACGGTTTCCAAAACTTAGTTTCCAGATGTATGAATTTAAAAATAATTTTTTACTTTTTAGTACATTTATATAAATAAGAGCTTTGTTTTAAAAATATTTTTTTATGTACGGTATGTCCGCGGATGGGGTTTACAATAGGTGTAATGGCTAGTTTTTAACTTTTCGAGAAAATGTTATTCTCTATAAAAGTTTTTGCTTGCCTAAAAAAAGTAATGACGTTGACAAAAATTATATTTTTTATACGGGGTGATCAAAAATTACAAAAACTTAAAATTCCGTGGGAGTAAACTGATTTCATTTTTTATTTTGGAACAAAATGTGAAATAAAAAAGTTGTTTTAAATTATATGGTCTATCCAAATCCAAAATTTCTTTTGAATGTTGCAATTAGTGAATTTTTAGTAAAATATTTGTCGGTTTATTTAGCTAATTGCATTTTAAAATTTAGAGACTCCATCTGCATAAGATGTATTTAAAAGAAAATGTAATGATATCTGTATTGTATATATTTTTTTAATTAATGAAAACTAGTTTGACATAAAATGTGATAAAAACTAATAATTATTGCTGCTGGTGATAAAGCAGGTGCTCGAAATTATGCAGAATGAAGGTTTCTAATATATTTCTTCACAGGAGACATATTGAACTAATTATTTATTTTTGGGGCTGCCTGTATTTCTATATCTCTAATTATAAAAGATAGAAAGTCAGATAAATAGAAAAGGTTTTAGAGAAGTTTATTGACATTTCAAAAGCACTTTTGGTTTTTTTGTAACTTTTTATTTTTTAAATAACTGGTAAATACTACATTCATGGATTTCAGAAAGCATCGCATATTTCCTAAGTTAAATTGGTACGTTAATTTATCTTAAACGTTGTATAAGCACTTTTTTTAGATAGTTATAGTAAGGGTAAGAAAAAAAATGTCGTTGGTTCTTGAGATATTGTTTGCAACTTTTGGTTTTTTTATATGGAGGATTTCCTGTGTATTCGATAGCAATTTCAATTCTATATTTAATGTTGTAATAACTAACTGTACTGTTTATCATAGTAATTTCAAAAATCAGTTGAAATAGCATTAAACTAACAGAGAGCAGGGCTTCGATGATTAAATTTAAAATATTATTTTAATTTTTGAAATAAATAAATACTTTACATTAGTTTATAGATCCACTGTAAACTAGACTAATTAAATATTTTCATGTCCATCGTTAAAGCAAATATTACTAGAACCAACTTACGAAAGATAATGTAAATGTATCACTGCCACCCGTAAATTGATATACCTGCAAGCCTGGTTCTAATAGTAGATCAACGAAACCATCAGTTAATATCATTTCGAGCCGAAGACTTTAGGTATTTGGTCATTTCTAGGAGACCCGTATACGTCATACGGGTCTCCTTTGTAATGTGCAAGCAGGATATCCGTGTTCCATCGTAAACAGGCTTTGTAATGAGGTACTCTGATAGCAATGCCAAAACTTACTTTAGAAATAGTATACTCAACACATGTTTGAAATGTTAGGAAAATTATGATTTTCAACTTTGCATTTTGTAGAGACAATGGCATTCTAATAATAAAATAAATAGCAAAATCATTTTTGTTTTTAATGCATTATGAAATTCGTCATATGACTGAAGAAAGTAAATAATATGAAAATATATGTGCGTGTGACTGTTTGTGTATGTATGTCTGTGTATGATACGAATTTGTGGAACACTGCTCAACATGAAAACCTGACACTTTAGGCGTAAAATTTCAGAGTTCCAAGAAGGAATGCTGTTGAATATTAGCGACGGCTCTCCAGAGGAGGCTCCAAGACCGGTACGAAAAAAATGTATAATCGAATTTAAAAATGTTTGAAATAAAAATTGTTTGCGATAGGAAATTGCAACAACATTTGCAAATTTCTCATCGGACTGAACGTTGCTGAGAAAATTTTCTATCAGGTTGATTTTATATTGTACCAAAACAGTTTGAGAGAATTTAAAATATATGCAAGAAATGAAAAATTGCGGGTGAGTAGACCAATATACGATAATAATGAATTCCATAATAACTGTTTTCTTGTGGAAAAAAATTAAATCGATAAACCAAGAATTTCGTTCGTAGAGGAGGTAGGTATATCAATGATCATTTGATGTATATCAATGATCATTTGATCATTTTGTCTTAATGAATTTTCTAAATTCCTATTTCATTCAGAAGTAGGTTTATGCGGGTGGAAGTTCCAATTGAGCATGGCCGTTTGCAAATACCTATTTGGCTAATACTTTGTACAAATATGATACAATTTCCAGTTACTTGGTGTCCTTGTGATTAAGTATACTTCCTATTGATTTTAAGTAGCATTTACAGTAAGCAACACGCTTTATTCGTTTCATACTAAACTGATACTAAAAATACCTTAACTACATTGTAAAATAAAATTAATATACATATCACCTAATCTACTCGAACTGAGGGACACACTGTATAATATACAATTTATAGTATGTACATTTTTGTGTCTATGCATTTAATCAAGAACTTATTTGCCCTAGAATGATCAAAACCACAGTTTATGTAAAACATTATAGTTTACATATCTCTGGTGATCACTCCGTATGTCGTACATGACACAATTTCAATAGAACGTATTCTAGCATGAAATACAAATGTTAAGTTATCGTGTTTACAAGAAATGGCTTTACATACATACACCTGCAAGAACACAAATCCATTTTCTATTGGATATTTAGGCTCAGCGTCCTTTGAAATGAATATCTGTGCAAAATGTTCACCATACTGATTAGCAAATTTTTTATTTTGATTAAATCAAATTGGTTTATAAATTGGAGCAAATTTATAAATAAGTATAAAAAAGTTACATTAACGCATTTTTTTAACAAATATATAGTCATACTACGGTAAGAATAAGATTCAATTTCACTAGTTGTACCACTACTATTAAAATTTGGGAGTCTCGGGCAACAACTAACTATTGGGTAATTCACAAAAGATCTTTTAGATCGAGGTGAATAAGGACTGAAAAGCCGAGCAGATTCCTTAGACAATCTATCATTACTATTCTTTACTGCCGTATGGAGTAGATATATCGTTTGACACATAACTAACAAATTATGTAGGTAACTATCCTCAAAGGAATATTTAGACTATTTTAAAAAAATGCTTGATTTGACTTTCGGACTGTCTCTCAGATTCGAACTAAGCTTTTAGATAGGTTAGGTGACATTTTTCTTCAGAATGTTATGATATTCTTAACTATTTGAAAAAGTATACCATATGTATTCTATTCCTGTGGCACTACCAAGTCAATAGTGCAAAATTTTAATCAAGTCGGTATTTGCAGTTAGCCACGAATAACTGCAACTTCTACTTCGTTAAGAACGTTACTGCAGTAACTGTTATTAAACGATACCCAAAGAATACAGATCTGTCTAAATTACATCAAATGAAAGCTAAATAACATCTCAAATCGTCTAAAGCTTAAAAAAATTATAAAATAAATTTAATATAAAAAATAGTCTTTAGGTTGATCTAATATAGAGGCATTTTATAATTTACTTTAGACAAATTAATATTTGTAGTCATTTCAGTTAATCTAATATATATAGATACAGAAATTATTTTATATCGGGAAACGTTAGTATCCGAACTATCTGAACATAGGAAATACAGATTTCTAGACTAAAATTATTTTATATCGGGAAACGTTAGTATCCGAACTATTTGAACATAGGAAATACAGATTTCTAGACTAATTCTGGATTATCAAAATCTATATAACTGTTGCATGTCTACAAGATGGTAATGTGCGATTTTTTTGATAAATAATTCTGAATCTAAAAATATTAATCTAAAATTTTACGAATGTAAGAATGCAATAAAATATATACAGCGTGTTGACGGATTGAGTTCGGATGAGGGAAATTTTTTTATTTTTAAGTTTACAAGAAAAAGGCCTGATTTTTATTGATAGTCCGAAAATGATACTGTTTTCCAGAATTTATAATAGGGTAAGTGAACATTTGGCAAAAAGTGAAAAAGTAAAAAGAATGAAGTACCTTTATTTGTAAAAATATTGAGAAATGGAATTTAAAAAATATGTTATGGATTAAAAGTTATTGAAAATCTTAATCTCCCACTGCGAATTTATTTTTCTGTTCAGGAAAATTTCATGGTTCAATTCCATGGCTACTTGGGAGCCCTGAACTTATTGTAGATTTTTAACGTTGGGATATCAAAAGGTCTTCGCAACAGTGTTTAATAACAATTTAAATAGTTTAAAAGAAAAGATTAAGGAAAAACTCCAACAGGTCAGATTTCAATATTGACTATAACTTTTAATCCATAATATTTGTTTTAATGTCATTTTTTAAAACATGAACAAATAATGCTCTTCACCCTTTGTAGTTTTTCATATTTTTGCAAATATTTTCAGACTTTTCATAAAAAATAGGCGTTTTTATAAAGAGTAACTTTTCCTCGTGAGCTTACAAATAAAAAGATTTTCACCTTCGTAACTAAATCCATGAACACATAGTTTATTTCAGATTTAATTTTGGACTATAAAGTTACGGAATCTGCAAGAGCTTAAAGTAATATATAAAATTTAAACGTTTTCATGTGAACGTAATACATGAATCTTCCACCACTGCAAGTCAAAACATACGTTGACGCTAGCTAGCTATCGCTAAAATAACAGGATTAATGAATATTAGCGACGTTGCCAAAATAAGGGACGCGGAAAAGGCCTTACTGATAAAACAAGAATATACAAAACGTATATTTACATGACAAACGGTGGCGTCTCGGTAGTAAATATGCTGAACTAAAAATATACAAAATATTTCATTTCTCTATCAATTCTGCGACCGACGCGCTCTTAAACTTTTGCCTGTATAGTCCGCATTTCTTTAAGAAATAATTTAAAAATGAAATCCGTGAGTCACGGTTAAATATGCTAACTTATGTTAAATAAATAAATCGATGTATCTTGGCGGGAAATGGAAATAACATGACTTGTAATTCTGCGTCCGATATACGGTCGCAGAATTACACCGGACGCAGAAATGATAGCGGGATATATATATATATATATATATATATATATATGTACATATATATATATATATATACATATATATGTACATATATATATATATATATATATATATATATATATATATATATATATATATATATATATATATATATATATATATATTTGTCCTGCAAATAATGCTGCGTCCGTACATGTGCACGATACCATACACTGCTGCGTCCTGTACAATACTGCGTCTGTATACCGGACGCAGTATTGTTTTCCCGTGTTATCTTTAACAAATCTCTGAAATGGTCGATTTTCAGCACCTCAAAATGTTCTTCGTCTCCTGGGTTATATGTAAACATAGAAATGAGTTCTGTTTCGTTTCAATTGAGCAAAATATAGACCCGAGTTTTTTTTGAATTCGGACGCAGTATCATATGTTCCGTAAAACTAAAAGTATATTTATAGTTCCATCGAATTATGTTTGGGGGCGCATAGATTTGTGAACATAAATATACTTCAAATATTCTCTATTCAAAAATCGTATAATGCTGCGTCCGAGATTTGACAACACCGGCGCTATCAAATATCCAGTCAATCTTTCATGCTTACTTGGAAAGCCGGAGTTCGGACGAGTGTAAAATTCTTGTGAACATTTATATAAGTTTACAAGTAATTATGTTTCATATTTAAATAGTTATCTTCTTACTTATAATCTGAATGTTTTTATCACAGAAATTTATTTTCAGGAAATGAAATTAATTTCATCGGAAAATAGTTTACAAATATTTAGTTATATATAATCATAAAAACAATACCTCCTCCAAAATTAAACTGGTAAGCCGTTACTTTGTGGTAATTAATTATGATGATATAATAATGAAACACCAGCATTAACATTTACTTTATTTTTTACCGCCAAATTATTGTAACTTGCACCTTACTGCAGTTCGGCACTCAACGTGACATTTTCAGATGATTAAAGTGAATGAACATACAAAGGCAGTCAGTCTACAGGACATTATGCTAATTTTATGGTTACTGTTTTGAATAAGGAAATAGGAGAATTACAGACAATATTATGAATGTAAATAGGATTAGAAATATTAATAAGATATTGTAGGTAATATTCTAGGTATGCTAAGTTAGGAGCAACAAAAATCTATGACTAATATAAACTACTTTTGGTTATTTTATTTACTCTTATTAGGTTATATACTAATTAATGAACTGCTTTTGAACAATTTATAGTATCCATAAACAAATAGCGTGAGTTATAATGAGTGAGTTATTATAAATCACTAGGTGATAGTGCCAATCATCTGTATCTTCATGCCTAGCCTATCCAATCGACGTAGCGCGCTTCACGAAGATGTGGGTCTGCCCGAGAGAAATCCTTAAATTAAGTTAAGTTAAATTTTACAGTTAATTTTATTAATAAACAAACTGAGTACCTAATTAAAACAAAATTTTCTCAATTTAATATTTATTGTTATAATCGTAGATAAAGTATAGTATTCAACTTGCGGTAATGGTAATAACCCACTTGATGAATTACAGCACTTGCCTGCGGCTCATGCTGTAAACTTCATTTGCGTGAGTTATTACCTACATTACCGCTCGTTGAATAATATACTACAAGTTCATCAAATAGTGTGGTTTATTATAAGTCTAATAACTATAAATAGAATATTATACCTTTTTGTTTGATAAAAAGGTAGGTTGAAATTTTAGTTTTTTCCAGAAACGGTTAGATGCATGATGCATGAAATTTGGCAGAGATATTTTTTGTTGAAATCTATTAGATCGTGTTAAGACGAAATTTCGATTTTCACTTTTTGAAGAGGTCAAAACGGGGGTGGTAGATGGTTTAAAGCGCACCTGTATTTTTGAAATCGCGTAAGTCAGAAACGTGATTATTCGAGCGATGGACACTTCTGAGAAAATAAGAAGACACGCACGTATTTGACGGTTTTCAAAAAGAGACCTCCGAACGGGTGAACGGGGAGGGGGAGGTTTTTTTAGCCTTCCGGAAACGGTTAAACCCAGAATCATGAAATTTGGTATAAATACTTTTTATTAGAATCTGTTAGACACGAGTAGGACGAAATTTCGATTTTCACTTTTTAAAGTGGTGAAAACGGGGGTGGTAGATGGTCTAAAGAGTACCCGTATCTCTGAAATCGCGTAAGTCAGAAACGCGATATTCTAGCGATAGGCTTTCCTGAGGAAATAAGGAGACACGTATTCGACGGTTTTTAAAAAGAGACACCGCGAACGAGTGAACAGGGAGAGGGATGTTTTAAGCATGGAATTTGACACATACCCGTCCATGTGTTCTATTGTGGATTAAAATAATTATTTTTTCGTTTAACTCGCTCTAACACAAAAAAAGAATAATGGATTGTTATCAAATTGCGATGTGCAATGGGTTTCCCCGAGTACTATAGATGCGCAGTGGGTTTCCTCGAGTACAATGGATGCGCAGTGGATTTCCTCGAGTGCAATGTATGCGCAGTGGGTTTCCCCGAGTACTATGGATGCGTAGAAGGTTTCCTTGAGTGTGCAATGAATGCGCAGTAGGTTTCTCCGGGTACCATGAATGCGCAGTGGGTTTCCACGAGTATTATTATAGATGTGCAGTGGGTTTCCTTGAGTACAATGGATGCGTAGTAGGTTTCCCCGAGTACCATGCGTACCATGATCCTCAATTTTAACCAAACTTTGATTTAAGAATGTTGGGTTATTCCTATTGTTATGTTAAATTTGATTCGTTTAGAGTCGTTTGGTTAAGATTGTTGGGTTGTAGGGAACACGGTTTCAAATTCATGTCACCTTAAAATGGCTATAACTGCGAGGAAACATCATAGATGACCATTCGAAAGCTTATTTTAAAGAGGAAGTATGTTACTAAATGATATATTTATTAGAAATAAGCTGAAAAATTTTTTTGGTTCTAGACACAACTTCAAAACTTGCTAAAAAAGTCATTTTTTAAGTACTTAACCTCAAATATTTCAAAATCCTGACGTGATGGGTCGATTCTGAGGCCAGATTCGGATTCAGCGCGAAAAATTACTTCTAAAATAACCTTAGCTGCCCAACAACATTCATGACCTGTGTTATTGAACTGTCAAACTGGATAATATAAGTTAAAACATCCCTAAGGAATCTTATCAGTGTAATTTTGTTCTGATTGGTTGTTTCAGCACACGTGATTAGAAATTAGCGAATTAAATTGCTATTTGAGCTAAAAATTTTCAACAAGTTTTTATTTCCCAGTCAGTACCACTAAAAAGTGTTAAGCTCTCGGAATTATTATTCAATGAAAATTGTATTGTCTTTGTTTTATTTAGAATTAGGTTATTATTTTGAGACCAATGTATGATTTCTTGATAAAATCTTTCAGTGTTTTTTTTCTTCAATTACGTCGTTGCCGGTAACTAGAATGTTTGTATCATCAGCATAACAGATCACATGAACATTTGGTATCTTTTGTTGATGGTTGACCACATAGTTAGTAAATATTATATATAAAAGTGATCCCAAAATTGACCCCTGTGGAACTCCTTGTGTAATATCACAAATATTACTTTCAACTCCACCGACCATTTTTACAATTTGTGTCCTGTTGTCTAAATAAGAGGAAAATATTTGTAAATCAGTTAGTCGAATACCGTATAGTACTAGTTTGGTCTTAAGCAGCTGATGGTCTACCAAATCAAAAGCTTGTGAGAAATCTTCGAAAAGACCCACAACTGATTTCTTATTATCTAAAGCTTTAATGGTTTTGTGATGAAAATCACACAACGCAGACTTGTTGCTTTTGTTTGTAGTGAAACCATGTTCAGCAGGAGACAGTAACATATTCTGATGTAAAAAATCTGATAATTGCTCCTTGAGATGGAGTTCTAAAATTTTAAAAATTCTACATAGTAGACTAATGGCTTCATAATTATTATTATAGTCATTTGGATCTCCCTTCTGGTATAATGAAGATATTATGGCTCTTTTAAATTTACTGGAAAATATGCCTTTTTCTATAGAAATGGACTGCTTATCGCATATTTGCATTTTTTATCCAAATTATTAGAAATATCATGACCATTAGAGTTTGAAGACTTTAATTTATTTACAAGAAGTTCAACATCCTTAGTTGAAACTGTAGATATATAGAAAATAAATCCCCTCTTTTTCCAATAATATTTGGTTTCTGGTTTAGAAAAGAATTAAATTAAATTAATTAATTAAATTGATATTAAATATGAGTACAAAAACTTTTATCTTCATAAAAACAGTTTTTAAAAATTCTAACGCGGTAAAGTGTTGAAGCCATCTTTTTTTTTACTAATTTTGGGGTGTTGAAAACGAATCCGTTGTCAGTTTTGCCAGTCTAGGGAGCACATTAAAAGACGACCCTTATTTGGGCGCCATAAAGTGAAGGTTCTCATGTTCCCAAAGTCATTTAAATAATTAAAGAATTTTTTAATTTAAAAACAAGTAATATTTTCTGAATAGTGATACGCACACCTTACACCCCAACCCCAAAAATATGAGAAATATTCAGAGGTGAGAAATATTCATCTGAATTGACTAAATCACCTCATTATGATAGAAAAACATTAAATTGGGTGATTAGGGCTTTCTTTTGCAATTAAAATCAATAAAAACTCTTAAAAGATAAAATCCACCACCTTGATTGGTGGGGATGGGTGTAAGAGTATTCAGAAGTAATAATAACCTGATAATAGCCATTTAACAAGGAGTAATATTGTAAATATACACCGTTCTTAGGGTGGTGAAGGGTGAGGGAAACGAGGGGGAGGGATGGTGAATTTAAAATTTTTGCTTCTTTCATTACTTACCTAATGAAACTGAGTATCTTGAAAGAATTTCCTGCACTAAAGAATAACTTTTTGTTGCAAGCTATAATATCAATTTCAATGCCACCCCCCAAATAAGAGTTATTATTTACTGTCTTCCCGATGTTTTTAGCCAAATCGGATGACAGATTCGTATTCAGCACCCCAAAACTAGTAAAAAGATGGTTTCCACACTTTACCGTGAATGATCCAAAAAAGCGCGTTCCCCTCACCTTTCACCAGCCATAAGAACGGTGTAAGTTACAATATATAATATACGATTATTTATTTATTTAAAAAAAAAATAAAATTCCTTATTAAAAGGCTATTACAATGTGATTACTTCTGAATACTCTTACACCCATCCCCACCAATTAAGGTGGTGGATTTTGTCTTTTTATCATACTAAGGTGATTTAATCAATTCGGATGAATATTTTTCATCCCTGAATATTTCTCACACTCTTGGGGTTGGGGTGTACGGTGTGCATATCACTATCCAGGAAATATTGTTTTTTATATTAAAAATTCTTTAATTATTTAAATGACTTTTGGTTTGGGAAATGAGAATCTTCACTTTATGGCACCCAAATGGGGGTTGTTTTTTAATGTATTCCCGAGACTTTTCGTTAAAACGGGTGAGGATTCGTTTTCAGCAGCCCAAAATTAGTAAAAAAAAAGATAGCTTCCACACTTTACCACGGATGGGCCAAAAAAGCACTTTTTAACATTGTTCTTTACAAAATAGTAAATCCGAAGGCATTTATTATCAAACACATTTGTACTTCAAGAAATGTGTTTTTCAACTTTCAAGACTAAAACACTTATCATTCGAGATATGTGCAAAAAGCAAAAGCAAGAAGCACATGCTCTCCCTTCTATTCTAAGGTGAACTCATCGCTTAGTGAAGGAGTAAATAAAAATGAACATCTATCCGAAATTCCATTGATCTCCTAAATTCAGCATTTTATATTGCAAATTTGAGGCTACTTTTAGTGCACAATTGAAAAACTGATCCTAAAATAATAATCGACAGAAAAATCATATTTCGAATTTTACTGACATTTAGAAATAACTGACGGCTATCGATTTGTTCTACTACAAGGGCAATCAAATTATTAGGGTAAATATGACAACTGCGCCGGACGCAGTAATATGCTAAGTTTCACAAAAAGTAGTCATCTCGGACGCAGCATTGTATTGAAGAAGAATGAAATTATTCTCGGACGCAATAACGTGCTGTTTTTGAAAGGACGCAGTATTGTCCTGTATATTAAACTTTTTTGTTTCTTGAGTTATTACAATTCGAAAACCAGATATTAACTGAATTTGGTTAGTAGATCCAATATACTTCATTAGATTTGAGCTAACTAGCGTATTTCTTGGAGACGCAGTAAGGTTGGCTTGTGAAAAGACGCAGCATTGATAGCGGGATGTATATATATATATATATATACATATATATATATATATATATATATATATATATATATATATATATATATATATATATATATATATATATATATATATATATATATATATATATTTGTCCTGCAAATAATGCTGCGTCCGTACATGTGCACGATACCATACACTGCTGCGTCCTGTACAATACTGCGTCTGTATACCGGACGCAGTATTGTTTTCCCGTGTTATCTTCAACAAATCTCTGAAATTGTCGATTTTCAGCACCTCAAAATGTTCTTCGTCTCCTGGGTTATATGTAAACATAGAAATGAGTTCTGTTTCGCTTCAATTGAGCAAAATATCGACCCGAGTTTTTTTTGGATTCGGACGCAGTATCATATGTTCCGTAAAACTAAAAGTATATTTTTAGTTCCATCGAATTATGTTTGGGGGCGCATAGATTTGTGAACATAAATATACTTCAAATATTCTCTATTCAAAAATCGTATAATGCTGCGTCCGAGATTTGACAACACCGGCGCTATTAAATATCCAGTCATTCTTTCATGCCGGAGTTCGGGCGAGTGTAACATTCTTGTGAACATTTATATAAGTTTACAAGTAATTATGTTTCATATTTAAACAGTTATCTTCTTACTTATAATCTGAATGTTTTTATCACAGAAATTTATTTTCAGGAAATGAAATTAATTTCAACGGAAAATAATTTACAAATATTTAGTTATATATAATCATAAAAACAATACCTCCTCCAAAATTAAACGTGTAAGCCGTTACTTTGTGGTAATTAATTATGATGATATAATAATGAAACACCAACATTAACATTTACTTTATTTTTTACCGCCAAATTATTGTAACTTGCACCTTACTGCAGTTCGGCACTCAACGTGACATTTTCAGATGATTAAAGTGAATGAACATACAAAGGCAGTCAGTCTACAGGACATTATGCTAATTTTATGGTTACTGTTTTGAATAAGGAAATAGGAGAATTACAGACAATATTGTGAATGTAAATAGGATTAGAAATATTAATAAGATATTGTAGGTAATATTCTAGGTATGCTAAGTTAGGAGCAACAAAAATCTATGACTAATATAAACTACTTTTGGTTATTTTATTTACTCTTATTAGGTTATATACTAATTGCTTTTGAATAATTAATAGTATCCATAAACAAATAGCGTGAGTTATAATGAGTGAGTTATTATAAATCATTAGGTGATAATGCCAATCACCTATATCTTCATGGCTAGCCTATCCAATCGACGTAACGCGCTTCACGAAGGTGTCGCTCTGTCCGAGAGAAATCCTTAAATTAAGTTAAGTTAAATTTTACAGTTAATTTTATTAATAAACAAACTGAGTACCTAATTAAAACAAGATTTTCTCAATTTAATATTTATTGTTATAATCGTAGATAAAGTATATTATTCAACTTGCGGTAATGGTAATAACCCACTCGATGAATTACAGCACTTGCCTGCGGCTCATGCTATGAACTTCATTTGCGTGAGTTATTACCTACATTACCGCTCGTTGAATAATATACTACAAGTTCATCAAATAGTGTGGTTTATTATAAGTCTAATAACTATAAATAGAACCATTATTATACCTTTTTGTTTGATAAAAATGGAGGTTGAAATTTTAGGTTTTTCCAGAAATGGTTAGATACATGATGCATGAAATTTGGCAGAAATATTTTTTGTTGAAATCTATTAGATCGTGTTAAGACGAAATTTCGATTTTCACTTTTTGAAGAGGTCAAAACGGGGGTGATAGATGGTTTAAAGCGCACCTGTATTTTTGAAATCGCGTAAGTCAGAAACGTGATTATTCGAGCGATGGACTCTTCTGAGGAAATAAGAAGACACGCACGTATTTGACGGTTTTTAAAAAGAGACCTCCGAATGGATGAACGGGGAGGGGGAGGCTTTTTAAGCCTTCCGGAAACGGTTAAACCCAGAATCATGAAATTTGGCATAAACACTTTTTATTAGAATCTACTAGACACGAGTAGGACGAAATCTCGATTTTCACTTTTTAAAGTGGTGAAAACGGGGGTGGTAGATGGTCTAAAGAGTACCCGTATCTCTGAAATCGCGTAAGTCAGAAACCCGATATTCCAGCGATAGGCTTTCCTGAGGAAATAAGAAAACACGTATTCGACGGTTTTTAAAAAGAGACACCGCGAACGAGTGAACAGGGAGAGGGATGTTTTAGGCATGAAATTTGACACATACCCGCCCATGTGTTCTATTGTGGATTAAAATAATTATTTTTTCGTTTAACTCGCTCTAACACAAAAAAAGAATAATGGATTGTTATCAAATTGCGATGTGCAGTGGGTTTCTCCGAGTACTATAGATGCGCAGTGGGTTTCCTCGAGTACAATGGATGCGCAGTGGATTTCCTCGAGTGCAATGTATGCGCAGTGGGTTTCCCTGAGTACTATGGATGCGTAGAAGGTTTCTTTGAGTGCGCAATGAATGCGCAGTAGGTTTCTCCGGGTACCATGAACGCGCAGTGGGTTTCCACGAGTATTATAGATGTGCAGTGGGTTTCTTTGAGTACAATGGATGCGTAGTAGGTTTCTCCGAGTACCATGCGTACCATGATCCTCAATTTTAACCAAACTTTGATTTAAGAATGTTGCGTTATTCCTATTGTTGTGTTAAATTTTGATTCGTTTAGAGTCGTTTGGTTAAGATTGTTGGGTTGTAGGGAACACGGTTTCAAATTCATGTCACCTTAAAATGGCTATAACTTTGCGAGGAAACATCATAGATGACCATTCGAAAGCTTATTTTAAAGAGGAAGGATGTTACTAAATGATATATTTATTAGAAATAAGCTGAAAATTTTTTTGGGTTCTAGACACAACTTCAAAACTTGCTAAAAAAGTCGTTTTTTAAGTACTTAACCTCAAATATTTCAAAATCCTGACGTGATGGGCCAATTCTGAGGCCGGATTCAGATTCAGCGCGAAAAATTACTTCGGAAATGACCTTAGCTGCACAACAACAATCATTACCTGTGTTATTGAACTGTCAAACTGGATAATATAAGTGAAAACATCCCTAAGGGATCTTATCAGTGTAATTTTATTCTGATTGGTTGTTTCAGCACACGTGATTAGAAATTGGCGAATTGAATTGCTATTTGAGCTAAAAATTTTCAATAAGCTTTTATTTCCCAGTCAGTGCCACTAAAAAGTGTTAAGCTCTCGGAATTATTATTCAATGAAAATTGTATTGAAACTGCCTTTGTTTTATTTAGAATTAGGTTATTATTTTGAGACCAATGTATGATTTCTTGATAAAATCTTTCAGTGTTTTTTTTTCCTTCAATTAGGTTGTTGCCGGTAACTAGAATGTTTGTATCATCAGCATAACAGATCACATGAACATTTGGTATCTTTTGTTGATGGCTGACCACATAGTCAGTAAATATCATACATAAAAGTGATCCCAAAATTGACCCCTGTGAAACTCCTTGTGTAATATCACAAATATTACTTTCAACTCCACCGACCATGTTTACAATTTGTGTCCTGTTGTCTAAATAGGAGGAAAATATTTGTAAATCAGTTAGTCGAATACCGTATAGTGCTAGTTTGGTCTTAAGCAGCTGATGGTCTACCAAATCAAAAGCTTGTGAGAAATCTTCGAAAAGACCCACAACTGATTTCTTGTTGTCTAAAGCTTTAATGATTTTGTGATGAAAATCACACAACGCAGACTTGTTGCTTTTGTTTGTAGTGTTCAGCAGGAGACAGTAACATTGTAAAAAATCTGATAATTGCTCCTTGAGATGAAGTTCTAAAATTTTAGAAAATCTACATAGTAGACTAATGGCTTCATAATTATTATTATAGTCATTTTGATCTCCCTTCTGGTATAATGAAGAGACTATGGCTCTTTTAAATTTACTGGAAAATATACCTTTCTCTATAGAAATGGACCGCTTATCGCATATTTGCATTTTTTATCCAAATTATTAGAAATATCATGACCACTAGAGTTTGAAGACTTTAATTTATTTACAAGAAGTTCAACATCCTTAGTAGAAACTGTAGATATATAGAAAATAAATCCCCTCTTTTTCCAATATTTGGTTTCTGGTTTAGAAAAGAATTAAATTAAATTAATTAATTAAATTGATATTAAATATGAGTACAAAAACTTTTTTCTTCATAAAAACAGTTTTTAAAAATTCGGGGTAAAGTGTTGAATCCATCTTTTTTTACTAATTTTGGGGTGTTGAAAACGAATCCGTTGCCAGTTTTGCCAGTCTAGGGAGCACATTAAAAGATGACCCTTATTTGGGCGCCATAAAGTGAAGGTTCTCATGTTCCCAACCCAAAGTCATTTAAATAATTAAAGAATTTTTTAATTTAAAAACAAGTAATATTTTCTGAATAGTGATACGCACACCTTACACCCCAACCCCAAAAATAGGAGGAATATTCAGAGGTGAGAAATATTCATCTGAATTGACTAAATCACCTCAGTATGATAGAAAAACATCAAATTGGGTGATTAGGGATTTCTTTTGCAATTAAAACCAATAAAAAATCTTAAAAGATAAAATCCACCACCTTGATTGGTGGGGATGGGTGTAAGAGTATTCAGAAGTAATAATAACCTGATAATAGCCATTTAACAAGGAGTAATATTGTAACTATACACCGTTCTTAGGGTGATGAAGGGTGAGGGAAACGGGGGGGGGATGGTGAATTTAGAATTTTTGCTTCTTTCATTACTTACCTAATAAAACTGAGTATCTTGAAAGAATTTCCTGCACTAAATAATAACTTTTTGTTGCAAGCTATAATATCAATTTCAATGCCACCCCCCAAATAAGAGTTATTTTTTACTGTCTTCCCGATGTTTTTAGCCAAATTGGATGACAGTTTCGTATTCAGCACCCCAAAACTAGTAAAAAGATGGTTTCCACACTTTACCGTGAATGGGCCAAAAAAGGGCTCTCCCTCGCGTTCCCCTCCCTTTCACCACCCATAAGCATGGTGTAATATATAATATACGATTATTTATTTATTTAAAAAAAAAACAAAATTCCTTATTAAAAGGCTATTATCAGGTTATAATGTGATTACTTCTGAATACTCTTACACCCATCCCCACCAATTAAGGTGGTGGATTTTGTCTTTTTTTATTGGTTTTAATTGCGAAAGAAATCCCTAATCACCCAGTCTTTTGTCTTTTTATCATACTAATCAATTCAGATGAATATTTTTCATCTATGATTATTTCTCACACTCTTATGGTTGGGGTGTATGGTGTGCATATCACTATCCAGAAAATATTGTTTTTTATATTAAAAATTCTTTAATGATTTAAATGACTTTTGGTTTGGAAAATGAGAATCTTCACTTTATAGCACCCAAATAGAGGTTGTTTTTTAATGTGTTCCCGAGAGTTTTCGTTAAAACGGGTGAGGATTCGTTTTCAGCAGCCAAAAATTAGTAAAAAAAAGATAGCTTCCACACTTTACCATGGATGGGCCAAAAAAGCCTTTTTTTAACATTGTTCTTTACAAAATAGTAAATCCGAAGGCATTTATTATCAAACACATTTGTATTTCAAGAAATGTGTTTTTCAACTTTCAAGACTAAAACGCTTATCATTCGAGATATGTGCAAAAAGCAAAAGCAAGAAGCATGTGCTCTCCCTTCTATTCTAAGGTGAACTCATCGCTTAGTGAAGGAGTAAATAAAAATGAACTATCCAAAATTCCATTGATCTCCTAAATTCAGCATTTTATATTGCAAATTTGAGGCTACTTTTAGTGCACAATTGAAAAACTTATCCTAAAATAATAATCGACAGAAAAATCATATTTCGAATTTTACTGACATTTAGAAATAACTGACGGCTATCGATTTGTTCTACTACAAGTGCAATAAAATTATTAGGGTAAATATGACAACCACGCCAGACGCAGTAATATGCTAAGTTTCACAAAAAGTAGTCATTTCGGAAGCAGCATTGTATTGAAGAAAAATGAAATTATTCTCGGACGCAATAACGTGCTGTTTTTGAAAGGACGCAGTATTGTCCTGTATATTAAACTTTTTTATTTCTTGAGTTATTACAATTCTAAAACCAGATATTAACTGAATTTGGTTAGTAGATCCAATATACTTCATTAGATTTGAGCTAACTAGCGTATTTCTGGGAGACGCAGTAAGGTTGGCTTGTGAAAGGACGCAGCATTGATAGCGGGATGTATATAAATATATATATATATATATATATATATATATATATATATATATATATATATATATATATATATACATCCCGCTATCAATGCTGCGTCCTTTCACAAGTCAACCTTACTGCGTCTCCCAGAAATACGCTAGTTAGCTCAAATCTAATGAAGTATATTGGATCTACTAACCAAATTCAGTTGATATCTGGTTTTAGAATTGTAATAACTCAAGAAACAAAAAAGTTTAATATACAGGACAATACTGCGTCCTTTCAAAAACAGCACGTTATTGCGTCCGAGAATAATTTCATCCCTCTTCAATACAATGCTGCGTCCGAGATGACTACTTTTTGTGAAACTTAGCATATTACTGCGTCCGGCGCGGTTGTCATATTTACCCTAATAATTTGATTGTACTTGTAGTAGAACAAATCGATAGCCGTCAGTTATTTCTAAATGTCAGTAAAATTCAAAATATGATTTTTCTGTCGATTATTATTTTAGGATCAGTTTTTCAATTGTGCACTAAAAGTAGTCCCAAATTTGCAATATAAAATGCTGAATTTAGGAGATTAATGGAATTTTGGATATATGTTTATTTTTATTTACTCCTTCACTAAGCGATGAGTTCACCTTAGAATAGAAGGGAGAGCATATGCTTCTTGCTTTTACTTTTTGCACATATCTCGAATGATAAGTGTTTTAGTCTTGAAAGTTGAAAAACACATTTCTTGAAGTACAAATGTGTTTGATAATAAATGCCTTCGGATTTACTATTTTGTAAAGAACAATGTTAAAAAAGGGCTTTTTTGGCCCATCCGTGGTAAAGCGTGGAAGCTATCTTTTTTTTACTAATTTTGGGCTGCTGAAAACGAATCCTCACCCGTTTTAACGAAAAGTCTCGGGAACACATTAAAAAACAACCCCCATTTGGGTGCCATAAAGTGAAGATTCTCATTTTCCAAACCAAAAGTCATTTAAATAATTAAAGAATTTTTAATATAAAAAACAATATTTCCTGGATAGTGATATGCACACCGTACACCCCAACCCCAAGAGTGTGAGAAATATTCAGGGATGAAAAATATTCATCCGAATTGATTAAATCACCTTAGTATGATAAAAAGACAAAATCCACCACCTTAATTGGTGGGGATGGGTGTAAGAGTATTCAGAAGTAATCACATTATAATAGTCTTTTAATAAGGAATTTTGTTTTTTTTTTAATAAATAAATAATCGTATATTATATATTGTAACTTACACCGTTCTTATGGCTGGTGAAAGGTGAGGGGAACGCGAGAGAGAGCCCTTTTTTGGCCCATTCACGGTAAAGTGTGGAAACCATCTTTTTACTAGTTTTGGGGTGCTGAATACGAATCTGTCATCCGATTTGGCCAAAAACATCGGGAAGACAGTAAAAAATAACTCTTATTTGGGGGGTGGCATTGAAATTGATATTATAGCTTGCAACAAAAAGTTATTCTTTAGTGCAGGAAATTCTTTCAAGATACTCAGTTTCATTAGGTAAGTAATGAAAGAAGCAAAAATTCTAAATTCACCATCCCTCCCCCTCGTTTCCCTCACCCTTCACCACCCTAAGAACGGTGTATATTTACAATATTACTCCTTGTTAAATGGCTATTATCAGGTTATTATTACTTCTGAATACTCTTACACCCATCCCCACGAATCAAGGTGGTGGATTTTATTTTTTAAGAGTTTTTATCGGTTTTAATTGCAAAAGAAATCCCTAATCACCCAATTTGATGTTTTTCTATCATAATGAGGTGATTTAGTCAATTCAGATGAATATTTCTCACCTCTGAATATTTATCATATTTTTGGGGTTGGGGTGTAAGGTGTGCATATCACTATTCAGAAAATATTACTTGTTTTTAAATTAAAAAATTCTTTAATTATTTAAATGACTTTGGGTTGGGAACATGAGAACCTTCACTTTATGGCGCCCAAATAAGGGTCGTCTTTTAATGTGCTCCCTAGACTGGCAAAACTGGCAACGGATTCGTTTTCAACACCCCAAAATTAGTAAAAAAAAAGATGGCTTCAACACTTTACCGCGTTAGAATTTTTAAAAACTGTTTTTATGAAGATAAAAGTTTTTGTACTCATATTTAATATCAATTTAATTAATTAATTTAATTTAATTCTTTTCTAAACCAGAAACCAAATATTATTGGAAAAAGAGGGGATTTATTTTCTATATATCTACAGTTTCAACTAAGGATGTTGAACTTCTTGTAAATAAATTAAAGTCTTCAAACTCTAATGGTCATGATATTTCTAATAATTTGGATTAAAAATACAAATATGCGATAAGCGGTCCATTTCTATAGAGAAAGGCATATTTTCCAGTAAATTTAAAAGAGCCATAGTATCTTCATTATACCAGAAGGGAGATCCAAATGACTATAATAATAATTATGAAGCCATTAGTCTACTATGTAGAATTTCTAAAATTCCATCTCAAGGAGCAATTATCAGATTTTTTACATCGGAATATGTTACTGTCTCCTGCTGAACATGGTATCACTACAAACAAAATCAACAAGTCTGCGTTGTGTGATTTTCATCACAAAATGATTAAAGCTTTAGACAACAAGAAATCAGTTGTGGGTCTTTTCGAAGATTTCTCACAAGCTTTTGATTTGGTAGACCATCAGCTGCTTAAGACCAAACTAGCACTATACGGTATTCGACTAACTGATTTACAAATATTTTCCTCCTATTTAGACAACAGGACACAAATTGTAAAAATGGTCGGTGGAGTTGAAAGTAATATTTGTGATATTACACAAGGAGTTCCACAGGGGTCAATTTTGGGATCATTTTTATATATAATATTTACTAACTATGTGGTCAGCCATCAACAAAAGATATCAAATGTTCATGTGATCTGTTATGCTGATGATACAAACATTCTAGTTACCGGCAACAACGTAATTGAAGAAAAAAACACTGAAAGATTTTATCAAGAAATCATACATTGGTCTCAAAATAATAACCTAATTCTAAATAAAACAAAGACAGTTTCAATACAATTTTCATTGAATAATAATTCCGAGAGCTTAACACTTTTTAGTGGTACTGACTGGGAAATAAAAACTTGTTGAAAATTTTTAGCTCAAATAGCAATTTAATTCGCTAATTTCTAATCACGTGTACTGAAACAACCAATCAGAACAAAATTATACTGATAAGATCCCTTAGGGATGTTTTCACTTATATTATCCAGTTTGACAGTTCAATAACACAGGTCATGAATGTTGTTGTGCAGCTAAGGTCATTTCAGAAGTATTTTTTCGCGCTGAATCCGAATCTGGCCTCAGAAATGGCTCATCACGTCAGGATTTTGAAATATTTGAAGTTAAGTACTTAAAAAATGACTTTTTTAGCAAGTTTTGAAGTTGTGTCTAGAACCCAAAATTTTTTTCAGCTTATTTCTAATAAATACATCATTTAGTAACATCATTCCTCTTTAAAATAAGCTTTCGAATGGTCATCTATGATGTTTCTTCGCAAAGTTATAGCCATTTTAAGGTGACATGAATTTGAAACCGTGTTCCCTACAACCCAACAATCTTAACCAAACGACTCTAAACGAATCAAATTTAACACAACAATAGGAATAACCCAACATTCTTAAATCAAAGTTTGGTTAAAATTGAGGATCATGGTACGCATGGTACTCGGGGAAACCTACTACGCATCCATTGTACTCAAGGAAACCCACTGCACATCTATAATACTCGTGGAAACCCACTGCGCATTCATGGTACCCGGAGAAACCTACTGCGCATTCATTGCGCACTCAAGGAAACCTTCTACGCATCCATAGTACTCGGGGAAACCCACTGCGCATAAATTGCACTCGGGGAAATCCACTGCGCATCCATTGTACTCGAGGAAACCCACTGCGCATCTATAGTACTCGGGGAAACCCATTGCACATCGCAATTTGATAACAATCCATTATTCTTTTTTTGTGTTAGAGCGAGTTAAACGAAAAAATAATTATTTTAATCCACAATAGAACACATGGGCGGGTATGTGTCAAATTTCATGCTTAAAACATCCCTCTCCCTGTTCACTCGTTCGCGGTGTCTCTTTTTAAAAACCGTCGAATACGTGTCTTCTTATTTCCTCAGGAAAGCCTATCGCTGGAATATCGCGTTTCTGACTTACGCGATTTTAGAGATACGGGTACTCTTTAGACCATCTACCACCCCCGTTTTCACCACTTTAAAAAGTGAAAATTGAAATTTCATCCTACTCGTGTCTAACAGATTCTAATAAAAAGTATTTATACCAAATTTCATGATTCTGGGTTTAACCGTTTCCGGAAGGCTTAAAAAACCTCCCCCTCCCCGTTCACCCGTTCGGAGGTCTCCTTTTGAAAACCGTCAAATACGTGCGTGTCTTCTTATTTTCTTAGAAGTGATTTCAAAAATACAGGTGCGCTTTAAACCATCTACCACCCCCGTTTTGACCTCTTCAAAAAGTGAAAATCGAAATTTCGTCTTAACATGATCTAATAGATTTCAACAAAAAATATGTCTGCCAAATTTCATGCATCATGCATCTAACCGTTTCTGGAAAAACCTAAAATTTCAACCTCCCTTTTTACCAAACAAAAAGGTATAATAATGGTTCTATTTATAGTTATTAGACTTATAATAAACCACACTATTTGATGAACTTGTAGTATATTATTCAACGAGCGGTAATGTAGGTAATAACTCACGCAAATGAAGTTTACAGCATGAGCCGCAGGCAAGTGCTGTAATTCATCAAGTGGGTTATTACCATTACCGCAAGTTGAATACTATACTTTATCTACGATTATAACAATAAATATTAAATTGAGAAAATTTTGTTTTAATTAGGTACTCAGTTTGTTTATTAATAAAATTAACTGTAAAATTTAACTTAACTTAATTTAAGGATTTCTCTCGGACAGAGCCACACCTTCGTGAAGCGCGTTACGTCAATTGGATAGGCTAGGCATGAAGATACAGATGATTGGCACTATCACCTAGTGATTTATAATAACTCACTCATTATAACTCACGCTATTTGTTTATGGATACTATAAATTGTTCAAAAGCAGTTCATTAATTAGTATATAACCTAATAAGAGTAAATAAAATGACCAAAAGTAGTTTATATTAGTCATAGATTTTTGTTGCTCCTAACTTAGCATACCTAGAATATTACCTACAATATCTTATTAATATTTCTAATCCTATTTACATTCACAATATTGTCTGTAATTCTCCTATTTCCTTATTCAAAACAGTAACCATAAAATTAGCATAATGTCCTGTAGACTGACTGCCTTTGTATGTTTATTCACTTTAATCATCTGAAAATGTCACGTTGAGGCCAAACTGCAGTAAGGTGCAAGTTACAATAATTTGGCGGTAAAAAATAAAGTAAATGTTAATGTTGGTGTTTCATTATTATATCATCATAATTAATTACCACAAAGTAACGGCTTACCAGTTTAATTTTGGAGGAGGTATTGTTTTTATGATTATATATAACTAAATATTTGTAAATTATTTTCCGTTGAAATTAGTTTCATTTCCTGAAAATAAATTTCTGTGATAAAAACATTCAGATTATAAGTAAGAAGATAACTGTTTAAATATGAAACATAATTACTTGTAAACTTATATAAATGTTCACAAGAATTTTACACTCGTCCGAACTCCGGCTTTCCAAGTAAGCATGAAAGAATGACTGGATATTTAATAGCGCCGGTGTTGTCAAATCTCGGACGCAGCATTATACGATTTTTGAATAGAGAATATTTGAAGTATATTTATGTTCACAAATCTATGCGCCCCCAAACATAATTCGATGGAACTAAAAATATACTTTTAGTTTTACGGAACATATGATACTGCGTCCGAATCCAAAAAAAACTCGGGTCGATATTTTGCTAAATTGAAACGAAACAGAACTCATTTCTATGTTTACATATAACCCAGGAGACGAAGAACATTTTGAGGTGCTGAAAATCGACCATTTCAGAGATTTGTTGAAGATAACACGGGAAAACAATACTGCGTCCGGTATACAGCCGCAGTATTGTACAGGACGCAGCAGTGTATGGTATCGTGCACATGTACGGACGCAGCATTATTTGCAGGACAAATATATATATATATATATATATATATATATATATATATATATATATATATATATATATATATATATATATATATATATATATATATATATATATATATATATATATATATATATATATATATATATTACATCCCACTATCCATAAAGCGTCATTACAAAAAACATTCATTGGGCGTCCGTCATGAGATAAGCGCATATATGAGTAGAGCGTCAACGATATTTATTATATACTCCGAATTCTCCGCGTATACTGCCTTTATTCGGCGTATGATTCACTTTAAAAAAAAATTCGCTACCTTCAGGCGTCCGTACGTATAACCACCTCAGAGCGCCCACAAACATGTATAAAATGCGTACATTTACTACCTTAAAGCGTCCTCTCGTGTATATCTCACATATGGAACGACCTTAGAGCGTCCGACAGTGTTGTCATATTTGCGTTAATAATCAGAGGGGAAAAGGGTATCAATATTTACTATGCGCATGCGTCAAGTTTACTCTCGGCAGGTATTGGAGTGAGGGCCCGTATAGCCCGTGAGTCAGCTATCTTTTCTTTCAACCAAGTGCGCAATTAATGCTTTAGAAGCAATACAGGGTGTTGTATTAGGAATGGACCGGAAGTATAATCACTAATAATTCTCTAATTTAATCATGTTCCAAAGATTAATGTTGTCAGATATATTTTTATTAGTTATTGTATTAACACAAGAATACCTTAATCTATACATATAAAAGAATACGACTGAAAAGGGGGTTGAAATTTTAGGCTTTTTCGGAAACGGTTAGATCTAGATGCGTAAAATTTGGCAGAAATATTTTTGTTGAAATCTATTAGATACGTGTAGTTTCGATTTTTACTTTTTGAAGGGGTGAAAACGGGGGTGGTAGATGGTTTAAAGCGCACCCGTGTTTTTGAAATCACGTTAAGTCAGAAACGTGATTATTCGAGCGATGGACTTTTCTAAGGAAATAAGACGACACGTATTCGACGGTTTTTTGAAAAGAGATCCCCGAAAGGGTGAACGCGGAGGGGGAGGTTTTAAGATTTTCGGAAAGGGTTAAACCTAAAAGCGTGAAATTTTGCAGAAATACTCTATCTATTGGACACGAGTAAGACGAAATTTCGATTTTCACTTTTTGAAGGGGTGAAAGCGGAGGTGGTAGACGATCTTTGAAATCGCGTAAGTCAGAAACGTGATATTCCAGCGACGGGCTCTTCTGAGGAAATAAGGAGACACTATTCGATGGTTTTCAAAAAGAGACTCCCGAACGGATGAACAGGGACAGGGATGTTTTTAAACATGAAATTTGACACATACCGGCCCGTGTGCTTTATTGTCGACTAAAATAATAATTTTTTCGTTTAACTCGCTTTAACACAAAAATAGAATAATGCATTGTTATCAAATTGCGGAGTGGGTTTCTTCGAGTGCAGTGGATGCGCAGTGGGATTCCTCGAGTACAATGGATGCGCAGTGGTATCCTCGAGTACAATGGATGCGCAGTGGGTTCCCTCGAATACAATGGATGCGCAGTGGGTTTCCAAGAGTACAATGGGTGCGCAGTGGGTTTCCTCGAGTACAATGGATGCGCAGTTGGTTTCCCCGAGTACTATGGATGCGCAGTAGGTTTCGATGAGTGCTATGGGTGCGCAGTATGGGATTCCTTGAGTACAATGGATGCGCAGTGGGTTCCCTCGAGTGTACTTCTTGAGTAATATAGGAGTACTCAGTGAGTATGTAGTACTTCTTATGGGCATAAATTATTATGTTAATGTTCTTAATTCCACGCGCAAGAAGTCTTCCGCGCGAACGAAGTCGCGAGCATCAGCTAGTCGAGATATAAATATATTACTTCCTTTGCTTACCGTATTGTAGTCGTGAAAGAATCATCTTAGTGTCTTTTGGCGCTATATCTACAAAACGGAGAAAATATTATTTGGTAGGTAGTTGACGTCATTGGCAATGAAGGAATTTGACTTTTAGTAAAAATATAACACAGTTCCTCAAAAAAAGTGGTCTGTCCAGTGGACCAGATCGTGTATCCTTATGTATCTTGACCCGCTGAATCCGAATCCGAAATTAGAATTGTCAGATTGGTCCACTTTCAACCATAATCCCAAAAAACAACCATGAGGCGAAAAAAGTGGTCTATTCAGCGAATATGTATTTTGATCCGCTGCTCAAGAAATCGTTATTTCCATATCCAAGTCTCTCACAATGAAATAAAAATTGTGTGTGGAAATAATTGTTTATGGAACTTTAATAAAATAATATTTGAAATGGTCTCTCCTAAAAACCAATAAAACAATACCCTACATCGGTAGTGGGGTGGAGGTGGATGGATGAAGTAAAAAAATATTCTGAAGCCTTTTGTTCTTGTAAACAAACTAAATCACATTTTTTTTCACCCCGTTTAATAATGGGGGCAGTAATAGAGGTGGAATGTCAAAAAAAATTTTGAGACCTTAGCTTCTCTTGAATGTACTAAATACCAATTTTATGGACTCCTGCTTGATTTATCTGTTTACTACAATTTACCTCAACCCTTCAACAGAATAAGATGAAAATTTAATCTAGTTCCAGATATCATTAAAATACATACGTGTATCATATTTCAAGTGAATATCTTAAACGGTTCTAGAGTAATCGTGCGCACAAAGAAAGTTGGACAGAACGACTGACCGACCGACAGCCAGAAATTTTCTTTTGCTCAAATTTAAAATCTCGACATTTCTTGACATTCTATTTGAACAATAATTTTTTTGGCGTTACTATACTTCCACTGGATGTGGAAGTAATATGCTCCCGCGGACTTTTTTGCATAAAATTCAGTACTCTACACAAAAGCATTTCTGTCGAATCTATTTTCATTTTCGCTATGTAAGAGGTAAAAGATCCAAAACATCATCCTTGAAATTTAAAGTTTTTCTTTATTGTTTAAATAATTTGAGAGGCCTTAAAACTACTCGCAAGTACTGTTCCCATCGAGTTAAATCGAATGGTATCGAAAACTGATTTTTTCGAGTACCGGGAAATTGATGCAAATGATTACATGGGAAACCGTCTAATTGCACTGGTCTACCGGCTTACAAATCTTATAACACAATATATATATCTGCTAACTGATGCCCGTGACTTCGTTCACGTTTATGACTTTTTGCGCGTGGAATTAAGCGCATTGACATAATAACTTATGCCTATGAAGGAGTACTACATGGTCACTAAGTACTCTTATAGTACTCAGGAAGTACACTCGAGGGAACCCACTGCACATCCATGGTACCGGGGGAAACCCACTGCGCATTCATTGCACTCAAGGAAAACTTCTGCGCATCAATTGTACTCGAGGAAACCCACTGCGCATCCATAGTACTCAAGCAAACCCACTGCACATTCACTGTACTCGAAAAACCCACTGCGCATATATGGCACTCGGGGAAACCTACTGCGCCTCCATTGTATTCGAGGAATCCCACTGCACATTCATTGTATACTAGGAAACCCACTGCGCATTCATTGTACTCGAGGAAACCCACTGCGCATCCATAGTATTCGGGGTAACCCACTGCTCATCGCAATTTGATAACAATTCATTATGCTATTTTTGTGTTAGAGCTAAAAATAATTATTTTAATCGACAATAAAGCATATGGGCAGGTATGGATCAAATTGCATACTTAAAAACATCCCTCTCCCTGTTCACCCGTTCGGAAGGTCTCTTTTTGAAAACGTCGAATAGGTGTCTTCTTATTTCCTCAGAAGAAGCCATCGCTGGAATATCGCATTTCTCATTTACGCGATTTCAGTGTACCCTATAGACCATCTACCACCCCCGGTGAAAACGGGTGTGGTAGATGGTCTAAAGGGTACTCCTTCAAAAAGTGACAATCGAAATTTCGTCTTACTTGTGTCTAATAGATTCTAATAAGGAGTATTTCTGCCATATTTCATGCTTCTAAGTCTAATCGTTTCCGAGAAGCTTAAAAACCTCCCCCTCCTCGTTCACCCGTTCGCGGGGTGGGGGACGTCTCTTTTTGAAAACTGTCGAATACGTGCCTCTTTATTTCCTCAGAAGAGCCCGTCGCTGGAATATCACGTTTCTGACTTTCGCGATTCCAGAGATCAGGGTACCCGTTAGACCATCTACCACCCGCATTTTCACCACTTCAAAAAGTGAAACTCGAAATTTTGTCTTGCTCGTATCTAATAGATCCCAATAGTATTTCTGCCAAATTTCACGCTTCTGGGCCTAACCGTTTCCGAAAAGTTTAACCCCCCCCCTTCCCGTTTCGGGGGTTTCTTTTTGAATATCGTCGAATACGTGTCTCCTTATTTCTTCAGAAGAGCCCGTCGCTGGAATATCACGTTTCTGACTAATGCGATTTCAAAGATACGGATACCTTTTAAAGTGAAAATAGAAATTTCGTCTTACACGTATCTAATAGATTTCAACAAAAAATATTTCATATCACCATCGGTGTCTGTCGACTTGAAGATTACTTGTTGGCAAACAATTTTAAATTGGTTAACGTGCCGTTCGAAAAGTATCTATATGAGAATATCTACTATGCACAATATAAATATGAAATATAACTATTGATGTTATGTTTGTAATGTACTTTATGTGTGAAACACATAATTTTTAGTAAGAAGCAAATCTCCAATACTATTACAAAAGTAATAAAGGATTCGAAAATCGACTATGCATTCTTCTATTAGTACTTCTATTACAACGTTAATAGCAAACGTTCAATAGTTGAGACCGCGAAAGTCAGGTTGCTGTAAATACATATGCGCGAATATATTCTAATACTTACTGACGACTATTGAGCGCCCGCGACGTTGTCATGTCCACTGGGCGCTTCATGGTCTGTGACCGAAGGATAACTGATATACATGAAGGCGACACCAGCGCCTCTGATGGCAAAATGGAAGAACTAAAATATACTGATCCTGTACAAAGTGCCACTTTAGGGCGTCCACTAAAAATTTGTCCAGTTGCCTGGGGACCCCCTTCTTAACGTCTGGAGCGAATTTTAATGTGTTGACCTTAGAGCGTCCACATACGGGCGCTCCATGGTAACCGGACGCTCCAAGGATAGAAATTTGTTAATGTATGGACGCTCTATGGATAGTAGGCTGTAAATATATATATATATATATATATATACATCCCGCTATCAATGCTGCGTCCTTTCACAAGCCAACCTTATTGCGTCTCCCAGAAATACGCTAGTTAGCTCAAATCTAATGAAGTATATTGGATCTACTAACCAAATTCAGTTAATATCTGGTTTTAGAATTGGAATAACTCAAGAAATAAAAAAGTTTAATATACAGGACAATACTGCGTCCTTTCAAAAACAGCACGTTATTGCGTCCGAGAATAATTTCATTCTTCTTCAATACAATGCTGCATCCGAGATGACTACTTTTTGTGAAACTTAGCATATTACTGCGTCCGACGCGGTTGTCATATTTACCGTAATAATTTTATTGTGCTTGTAGTAGAACAAATCGATAGCCGTCAGTTATTTCTAAATGTCAGAAAAATTCGAGATATGATTTTTTTGTCGATTATTATTTTAGGATCAGTTTTTCAATTGTGCACTAAAAGTAGCCTCAAATTTGCAATATAAAATGCTAAATTTAGGAGATCAATGGAATTTTGGATAGATATTCATTTTTATTTACTCTTTCACTAAGCGATGAGTTCACCTTAGAATAGAAGGGAGAGCATATGCTTCTTGCTTTTGCTTTTTGCACATATCTCGAATGATAAGCGTTTTAGTCTTGAAAGTTGAAAAATACATTTCTTGAAGTACAAATGTGTTTGATAATAAATGAATTCGGATTTACTATTTTGTAAAGAACAATGTTAAAAAAGGGCTTTTTTGGCCCATCCGTGGTAAAGTGTGGAAGCTATCTTTTTTTTTTACTAATTTTGGGCTGCTAAAAACGAAACCTCACCCGTTTTAACGAAAAGTCTCGGGAACATATTAAAAACAACCCCCATTTGGGTGCCATAAAGTGAAGATTCTCATTTTCCAAACCAAAAGTCATTTAAATAATTAAAGAATTTTTAATATAAAAAACAATATTTTCTGGATAGTGATATGCACACCGTACACCCCAACCCCAAGAGTGTGAGAAATATTCAGGGATGAAAAATATTCATCTGAATTGATTAAATCACCTTAGTATGATAAAAATACAAAAGACTGGGTGATTAGGGATTTCTTTCGCAATTAAAACCAATAAAGAAAGACAAAATCCACCACCTTAATTGGTGGAGATGGATGTAAGAGTATTCAGAAGTAATCACAATATAACCTTTTAGCCTTTATAGCCTTTTAATAAGGAATAGCCTTTTAATAAGGAATTTTGTTTTTTTTTTAAATAAATAAATAATCGTATATTATAGATTGTAACTTACACCGTTCTTATGGGTGGTGAAAGGTGAGGGGAACGCGAGGGAGAGCCCCTTTTTGGCCCATTCACGGTAAAGTATGGAAACCATCTTTTTACTAGTTTTGGGGTGCTGAATACGAATCTGTCATCCGATTTGGCTAAAAACATCGGAAAGACAGTAAAAAATAACTCTTATTTGGGGGGTGGCATTGAAATTGATATTATAGCTTGCAACAAAAAGTTATTCTTTAGTGCAGGAAATTCTTTCAAGATACTCAGTTTCATTAGGTAAGTAATGAAAGAAGCAAAAATTCTAAATTCACCATTCCTCCCCCTCGTTTCCCTCACCCTTCACCACCCTAAGAACGGTGTATAGTTACAATATTACTCCTTGTTAAATAGCTATTATCAGGTTATTATTACTTCTGAATACTCTTACACCCATCCCCACCAATCAAGGTGGTGGATTTTATCTTTTAAGAGTTTTTATTGGTTTTAATTGCAAAAGAAATCCTTAATCACCCAATTTGATGTTTTTCTATCATAATGAGGTGATTTAGTCAATTTAGATGAATATTTCTCACCTCTGAATATTCCTTGTATTTTTGGGGTTGGGGTGTAAGGTGTGCGTATCACTATTCAGAAAATATTACTTGTTTTTAAATTAAAAAATTCTTTAATTATTTAAATGACTTTGGGTTGGGAACATGAGAACCTTCACTTTATGGCGCCCAAATGTGCTCCCTAGACTGGCAAAACTGGCAACGGATTCGTTTTCAACACCCCAAAATTAGTAAAAAAAAATGGCTTCAACACTTTACCGCGGTAGAATTTTTAAAAACTGTTTTTATGAAGATAAAAGTTTTTGTACTCATATTTAATATCAATTTAATTAATTAATTTAATTTAATTCTTTTCTAAACCAGAAACCAAATATTATTGGAAAAAGAGGGGATTTATTTTCTATATATCTACAGTTTCAACTAAGGATGTTGAACTTCTTGTAAATAAATTAAAGTCTTCAAACTCTAGTGGTCATGACATTTCTAATAATTTGGATAAAAAATGCAAATATGCGATAAGCGGTCCATTTCTATAGAGAAAGGCATATTTTCCAGTAAATTTAAAAGAGCGATAGTTTCTTCATTATACCAGAAGGGAGATCCAAATGACTATAATAATAATTATGAAGCCATTAGTCTACTATGTAGATTTTCTAAAATTTTAGAACTTCATCTCAAGGAGCAATTATCAGATTTTTTACATCGGAATATGTTACTGTCTCCTGCTGAACATGGTTTCACTACAAACAAAAGCAACAAGTCTGCGTTGTGTGATTTTCATCACAAAATCATTAAAGCTTTAGACAACAAGAAATCAGTTGTGGGTCTTTTCGAAGATTTCTCACAAGCTCTTGATTTGGTAGACCATCAGCTGCTTAAGACCAAACTAGCACTATACGGTATTCGACTAACTGATTTACAAATATTTTCCTCCTATTTAGACAACAGGACACAAATTGTAAAAATGGTCGGTGGAGTTGAAAGTAATATTTGTGATATTACACAAGGAGTTCCACAGGGGTCAATTTTGGGATCACTTTTATATATAATATTTACTATGTGGTCAGCCATCAATAAAAGATACCAAATGTTCATGTGATCTGTTATGCTGATGATACAAACATTCTAGTTACCGGCAACAACCTAATTGAAAAAAAAAAACACTGAAAGATTTTATCAAGAAATCATACATTGGTCTCAAAATAATAACCTAATTCTAAATAAAACAAAGACAGTTTCAATACAATTTTCATTGAATAATAATTCCGAGAGCTTAACACTTTTTATTGGTACTGACTGGGAAATAAAAACTTGTTGAAAATTTTTAGCTCAAATAGCAATTCAATTCGCCAATTTCTAATCACGTGTGCTGAAACAACCAATCAGAACAAAATTACACTGATAAGATCCCTTATCAGTGTAATTTTATAACTTATATTATCCAGTTTGACAGTTCAATAACACAGGTCATGAATGTTGTTGTGCAGCTAAGGTCATTTCCGAAGTAATTTTTCACGCTGAATCCGAATCTGGCCTCAGAATTGGCCCATCACGTCAGGATTTTGAAATATTTGAGGTTAAGTACTTAAAAAATGACTTTTTTAGCAAGTTTTGAAGTTGCGCCTAGAACCCAAAAAATTTTTCAGCTTATTTCTAATAAATATATCATTTAATAACATCCTTCCTCTTTAAAATAAGCTTTCGAATGGCCATCTATGATGTTTCCTCGCAAAGTTATAGCCATTTTAAGGTGACATGAATTTGAAACCGTGTTCCCTACAACCCAACAATCTTAACCAAACGACTCTAAACGAATCAAAATTTAACACAACAATAGGAATAACCCAACATTCTTAAATCAAAGTTTGGTTAAAATTGAGGATCATGGTACGCATGGTACTCGGGGAAACCTACTACGCATCCATTGTACTCAAGGAAACCCACTGCACACCTATAATACTCGTGGAAACCCACTGCGCATTCATGGTACCCGGAGAAACCAACTGCGCATTCATTGCGCACTCAAGGAAACCTTCTACGCATCCATAGTACTCGGGGAAACCCACTGCGCATACATTGCACTCGAGGAAATCCACTGCGCATCCATTGTACTCGAGGAAACCCACTGCGCATCTATAGTACTCGGGGAAACCCACTGCACATCGCAATTTGATAACAATCCATTATTCTTTTTTTATGTTAGAGCGAGTTAAA
The DNA here is from genome assembly GCA_936432065.2 of Rutpela maculata. Lineage (NCBI taxonomy): Eukaryota > Metazoa > Arthropoda > Insecta > Coleoptera > Cerambycidae > Rutpela > Rutpela maculata. The sequence goes on along the minus strand of OW386286.2, from coordinate 134,127,440 downwards.
CGAAATAATAATTATTTTAATCCACAATAGAACACATGGGCGGGTATGTGTCAATTTTCCTGCTTAAAACATCCCTCTCCCTGTTCACTCGTTCGCGGTGTCTCTTTTTAAAAACCGTCGAATACGTGTCTCCTTATTTCCTCAGGAAAGCTTATCGCTGGAATATCGCGTTTCTGACTTACGCGATTTCAGAGATACGGGTACTCTTTAGACCATCAACCACCCCCGTTTTCACCACTTTAAAAAGTGAAAATCGAAATTTCGTCCTACTCGTGTCTAATAGATTCTAATAAAAAGTATTTATGCCAAATTTCATGATTCTGGATTTAACCGTTTCCGGAAGACTTAAAAAACCTCTCCCTCCCCGTTCACCCATTCGGAGGTCTCTTTTTGAAAACCGTCAAATACGTGCGTGTCTTCTTATTTCCTCAGAAGTGTCCATCGCTCGAATAATCACGTTTCTGACTTACGCGATTTCAAAAATACAGGTGCGCTTTAAACCATCTATCACCCCCGTTTTGACCTCTTCAAAAAATGAAAATCGAAATTTCGTCTTAACACGATCTAATAGATTTCAACAAAAAATATTTCTGCCAAATTTCATGCATCATGTATCTAACCGTTTCTGGAAAAACCTAAAATTTCAACCTCCCTTTTTATCAAACAAAAAGGTATAATAATGGTTCTATTTATAGTTATTGGACTTATAATAAACCACACTATTTGATGAACTTGTAGTATATTATTCAACGAGCGGTAATGTAGGTAATAACTCACGCAAATGAAGTTTACAGCATGAGCCGCAGGCAAGTGCTGTAATTCGTCAAGTGGGTTATTACCATTACCGCAAGTTGAATACTATACTTTATCTACGATTATAATAATAAATATTAAATTGAGAAAATTTTGTTTTAATTAGGTACTCAGTTTGTTTATTAATAAAATTAACTGTAAAATTTAACTTAATTTAAGGATTTCTCTCGGACAGAGCCACACCTTCGTGAAGCGCGTTACGTCGATTGGATAGACTAGGCATAATGATACAGGTGATTGGCATCACCTAGTGATTTATAATAACTCACTCATTATAACTCACGCTTTTTGTTTATGGATACTATTAATTGTTCAAAAGCAATTCATTAATTAGTATATAACCTAATAAGAGTAAATAAAATAACCAAAAGTAGTTTATATTAGTCATAGATTTTTGTTGCTCCTGACTTAGCATACCTAGAATATTACCTACAATATTTTATTAATATTTCTAATCCTATTTACATCCACAATATTGTCTGTAATTCTCCTATTTCCTTATTCAAAACAGTAACTATAAAATTAGCATAATGTCCTGTAGACTGACTGCCTTTGTATGTTCATTCACTTTAATCATCTGAAAATGTCACGTTGAGTGCCGAACTGCAGTAAGGTGCAAGTTACAATAATTTGGCGATAAAAAATAATGTTGGTGTTTCATTATATCATCATAATTAATTACCACAAAGTAACGGCTTACCAGTTTAATTTTGGAGGAGGTATTGTTTTTATGGTTATATATTACTAAATATTTGTAAATTATTTTCCGTTGAAATTAATTTCATTTCCTGAAAATAAATTTCTGTGATAAAAACATTCAGATTATAAGTAAGAAGATAACTGTTTAAATATGAAACATAATTACTTGTAAACTTATATAAATGTTCACAAGAATTTTACACTCGCCCGAACTCCGGCTTTCCAAGTAAGCATGAAAGAATGACTGGATATTTAATAGCGCCGGTGTTGTCAAATCTCGGACGCAGCATTATACGATTTTTGAATAGAGAATATTTGAAGTATATTTATGTTCACAAATCTATGCGCCCCCAAACATAATTCGATAGTACTAAAAATATACTTTTAGTTTTACGGAACATATGATACTGCGTCCGAATCCAAAAAAAACTCGGGTCGATATTTTGCTCAATTGAAATGAAACAGAACTCATTTCTATGTTTACATATAACCCAGGAGACGAAGAACATTTTGAGGTGCTGAAAATCGACCATTTCAGAGATTTGTTGAAGATAACACGGGAAAACAATACTGCGTCCGGTATACAGACGCAGTATTGTACAGGACGCAGCAGTGTATGGTATCGTGCACATGTACGGACGCAGCATTATTTGCAGGACAAATATATATATATATATATATATATATATATATATATATATATATATATATATATATATATATATACATCCCGCTATCAATGCTGCGTCCTTTCACAAGCCAACCTTATTGCGTCTCCCAGAAATACGCTAGTTAGCTCAAATCTAATGAAGTATATTGGATCTACTAACCAAATTCAGTTAATATCTGGTTTTGGAATTGGAATAACTCAAGAAATAAAAAAGTTTAATATACAGGACAATACTGCGTCCTTTCAAAAACAGCACGTTATTGCGTCCGAGAATAATTTCATTCTTCTTCAATACAATGCTGCGTCCGAGATGACTACTTTTTGTGAAACTTAGCATATTACTGCGTCCGACGCGGTTGTCATATTTACCGTAATAATTTTATTGTGCTTGTAGTAGAACAAATCGATAGCCGTCAGTTATTTCTAAATGTCAGAAAAATTCGAAATATGATTTTTTTGTCGATTATTATTTTAGGATCAGTTTTTCAATTGTGCACTAAAAGTAGCCTCAAATTTGCAATATAAAATGCTAAATTTAGGAGATCAATGGAATTTTGGATAGATATTCATTTTTATTTACTCTTTCACTAAGCGATGAGTTCACCTTAGAATAGAAGGGAGAGCATATGCTTCTTGCTTTTGCTTTTTGCACATATCTCGAATGATAAGCGTTTTAGTCTTGAAAGTTGAAAAATACATTTCTTGAAGTACAAATGTGTTTGATAATAAATGAATTCGGATTTACTATTTTGTAAAGAACAATGTTAAAAAAGGGCTTTTTTGGCCCATCCGTGGTAAAGTGTGGAAGCTATCTTTTTTTTTACTAATTTTGGGCTGCTGAAAACGAAACCTCACCCGTTTTATCGAAAAGTCTCGGGAACATATTAAAAACAACCCCCATTTGGGTGCCATAAAGTGAAGATTCTCATTTTCCAAACCAAAAGTCATTTAAATAATTAAAGAATTTTTAATATAAAAAACAATATTTTCTGGATAGTGATATGCACACCGTACACCCCAACCCCAAGAGTGTGAGAAATATTCAGGGATGAAAAATATTCATCTGAATTGATTAAATCACCTTAGTATGATAAAAATACAAAAGACTGGGTGATTAGGGATTTCTTTCGCAATTAAAACCAATAAAGAAAGACAAAATCCACCACCTTAATTGGTGGAGATGGGTGTAAGAGTATTCAGAAGTAATCACATTATAACCTTTTAGCCTTTATAGCCTTTTAATAAGGAATAGCCTTTTAATAAGGAATTTTGTTTTTTTTTTTAAATAAATAAATAATCGTATATTATAGATTGTAACTTACACCGTTCTTATGGGTGGTGAAAGGTGAGGGGAACGCGAGGGAGAGCCCCTTTTTGGCCCATTCACGGTAAAGTATGGAAACCATCTTTTTACTAGTTTTGGGGTGCTGAATACGAATCTGTCATCCGATTTGGCTAAAAATATCGGAAAGACAGTAAAAAATAACTCTTATTTGGGGGGTGGCATTGAAATTGATATTATAGCTTGCAACAAAAAGTTATTCTTTAGTGCAGGAAATTCTTTCAAGATACTCAGTTTCATTAGGTAAGTAATGAAAGAAGCAAAAATTCTAAATTCACCATTCCTCCCCCTCGTTTCCCTCACCCTTCACCACCCTAAGAACGGTGTATAGTTACAATATTACTCCTTGTTAAATAGCTATTATCAGGTTATTATTACTTCTGAATACTCTTACACCCATCCCCACCAATCAAGGTGGGGGATTTTATCTTTTAAGAGTTTTTATTGGTTTTAATTGCAAAAGAAATCCTTAATCACCCAATTTGATGTTTTTCTATCATAATGAGGTGATTTAGTCAATTTAGATGAATATTTCTCACCTCTGAATATTCCTTGTATTTTTGGGGTTGGGGTGTAAGGTGTGCGTATCACTATTCAGAAAATATTACTTGTTTTTAAATTAAAAAATTCTTTAATTATTTAAACGACTTTGGGTTGGGAACATGAGAACCTTCACTTTATGGCGCCCAAATGTGCTCCCTAGACTGGCAAAACTGGCAACGGATTCGTTTTCAACACCCCAAAATTAGTAAAAAAAAATGGCTTCAACACTTTACCGCGGTAGAATTTTTAAAATCTGTTTTTATGAAGATAAAAGTTTTTGTACTCATATTTAATATCAATTTAATTAATTAATTTAATTTAATTCTTTTCCAAACCAGAAACCAAATATTATTGGAAAAAGAGGGGATTTATTTTCTATATATCTACAGTTTCAACTAAGGATGTTGAACTTCTTGTAAATAAATTAAAGTCTTCAAACTCTAGTGGTCATGACATTTCTAATAATTTGGATAAAAAATGCAAATATGCGATAAGCGGTCCATTTCTATAGAGAAAGGCATATTTTCCAGTAAATTTAAAAGAGCGATAGTTTCTTCATTATACCAGAAGGGAGATCCAAATGACTATAATAATAATTATGAAGCCATTAGTCTACTATGTAGATTTTATAAAATTTTAGAACTTCATCTCAAGGAGCAATTATCAGATTTTTTACATCGGAATATGTTACTGTCTCCTGCTGAACATGGTTTCACTACAAACAAAAGCAACAAGTCTGCGTTGTGTGATTTTCATCACAAAATCATTAAAGCTTTAGACAACAAGAAATCAGTTGTGGGTCTTTTCGAAGATTTCTCACAAGCTCTTGATTTGGTAGACCATCAGCTGCTTAAGACCAAACTAGCACTATACGGTATTCGACTAACTGATTTACAAATATTTTCCTCCTATTTAGACAACAGGACACAAATTGTAAAAATGGTCGGTGGAGTTGAAAGTAATATTTGTGATATTACACAAGGAGTTCCACAGGGGACCAATTTTGGGATCACTTTTATATATAATATTTACTAACTATGTGGTCAGCCATCAATAAAAGATACCAAATGTTCATGTGATCTGTTATGCTGATGATACAAACATTCTAGTTACCGGCAACAACCTAATTGAAAAAAAAAACACTGAAAGATTTTATCAAGAAATCATACATTGGTCTCAAAATAATAACCTAATTCTAAATAAAACAAAGACAGTTTCAATACAATTTTCATTGTATAATAATTCCGAGAGCTTAACACTTTTTATTGGTACTGACTGGGAAATAAAAACTTGTTGAAAATTTTTAGCTCAAATAGCAATTCAATTCGCCAATTTCTAATCACGTGTGCTGAAACAACCAATCAGAACAAAATTACACTGATAAGATCCCTTATCAGTGTAATTTTATAACTTATATTATCCAGTTTGACAGTTCAATAACATAGGTCATGAATGTTGTTGTGCAGCTAAGGTCATTTCCGAAGTAATTTTTCACGCTGAATCCGAATCTGGCCTCAGAATTGGCCCATCACGTCAGGATTTTGAAATATTTGAGGTTAAGTACTTAAAAAATGACTTTTTTAGCAAGTTTGGAAGTTGCGCCTAGAACCCAAAAAATTTTTCAGCTTATTTCTAATATATATATCATTTAATAACATCCTTCCTCTTTAAAATAAGCTTTCGAATGGCCATCTATGATGTTTCCTCGCAAAGTTATAGCCATTTTAAGGTGACATGAATTTGAAACCGTGTTCCCTACACCCAACAATCTTAACCAAACGACTCTAAACGAATCAAAATTTAACACAACAATAGGAATAACCCAACATTCTTAAATCAAAGTTTGGTTAAAATTGAGGATCATGGTACGCATGGTACTCGGGGAAACCTACTACGCATCCATTGTACTCAAGGAAACCCACTGCACACCTATAATACTCGTGGAAACCCACTGCGCATTCATGGTACCCGGAGAAACCAACTGCGCATTCATTGCGCACTCAAGGAAACCTTCTACGCATCCATAGTACTCGGGGAAACCCACTGCGCATACATTGCACTCGAGGAAATCCACTGCGCATCCATTGTACTCGAGGAAACCCACTGCGCATCTATAGTACTCGGGGAAACCCACTGCACATCGCAATTTGATAACAATCCATTATTCTTTTTTTATGTTAGAGCGAGTTAAACGAAATAATAATTATTTTAATCCACAATAGAACACATGGGCGGGTATGTGTCAATTTTCCTGCTTAAAATATCCCTCTCCCTGTTCACTCGTTCGCGGTGTCTCTTTTTAAAAACCGTCGAATACGTGTCTCCTTATTTCCTCAGGAAAGCTTATCGCTGGAATATCGCGTTTCTGACTTACGCGATTTCAGAGATACGGGTACTCTTTAGACCATCAACCACCCCCGTTTTCACCACTTTAAAAAGTGAAAATCGAAATTTCGTCCTACTCGTGTCTAATAGATTCTAATAAAAAGTATTTATGCCAAATTTCATGATTCTGGATTTAACCGTTTCCGGAAGACTTAAAAAACCTCTCCCTCCCCGTTCACCCATTCGGAGGTCTCTTTTTGAAAACCGTCAAATACGTGCGTGTCTTCTTATTTCCTCAGAAGTGTCCATCGCTCGAATAATCACGTTTCTGACTTACGCGATTTCAAAAATACAGGTGCGCTTTAAACCATCTATCACCCCCGTTTTGACCTCTTCAAAAAATGAAAATCGAAATTTCGTCTTAACACGATCTAATAGATTTCAACAAAAAATATTTCTGCCAAATTTCATGCATCATGTATCTAACCGTTTCTGGAAAAACCTAAAATTTCAACCTCCCTTTTTATCAAACAAAAAGGTATAATAATGGTTCTATTTATAGTTATTGGACTTATAATAAACCACACTATTTAATGAACTTGTAGTATATTTTTCAACGAGCGGTAATGTAGGTAATAACTCACGCAAATGAAGTTTACAGCATGAGCCGCAGGCAAGTGCTGTAATTCGTCAAGTGGGTTATTACCATTACCGCAAGTTGAATACTATACTTTATCTACGATAATAATAATAAATATTAAATTGAGAAAATTTTGTTTTAATTAGGTACTCAGTTTGTTTATTAATAAAATTAACTGTAAAATTTAACTTAATTTAAGGATTTCTCTCGGACAGAGCCACACCTTCGTGAAGCGCGTTACGTCGATTGGATAGACTAGGCATAATGATACAGGTGATTGGCATCACCTAGTGATTTATAATAACTCACTCATTATAACTCACGCTATTTGGCTGCTGGTTTCCGGGTCTTCTTCCGCGTAGACTTGGTTGAGTGCTTGACGTTTCGACCATCTTGTCGTGGTCTTCTTCTGAAGCGAAGTGAGCTCTGCTGGACTGAGCTCCTCTATTTATACAGGTTATCAGGAGGCGTGTTGCGGATCATTGCTCATGCGGAACATTGACTTCCACGTTATTGGTAGTTGTAGTCCGTTGTCACGGTTATAGTTATGCGGATGTTTATTTATTTCAATGGCTTCTCTGTATCTTCTTGGCCAATAATTCTTGGTGTTGGCTAATTTCTTTGTTTTGTCGAATTTTATCAAATGGCCGGTTTCTTCTGAATGTTCGGCAACTGCTGATTTTGTAGAATTTCCCTTCTTTGTATTTCTAATGTGTTCTCTGAGTCTGGTGTTTATACGTCGTTTGGTCTCTCCGATGTAAACTTGTCCGCAGGAACATGGGATGCTATATACTCCTGGTGTTTCTAGTTCTTCTGGACCTTGGTATTTGGGAAAATGTTGTGCCACCTTCTGTTTTGCATTATATATTACTTTGACGTTCTTTTTTCTCCAAAACTCTTCCGATTCTGTCCGTACATCCTTGTATATACGGTAGGTAAGCTGTTGCCGTGTATTTCTTTTCTTCTTTTCCTTCTTCTGTTCTGGTTGTATCTTGTCTCTTTATAGCGTTGTCTATGTCCTTCGGTTTGTATCCATTTTTCTGTAGTGATGTTTTTAAGGTCCGATATTCTTCTTGCAGATGTTCTGACTCGCAAATTAGCTTTGCTCTATGTACTAGTGTGTTAACGACGGCCTGTTTTTGTGCTGGGTGGTGGTGAGAATTGGCGTGCAGGTATCTGTCGGTGTACGTCGGTTTTCTGTATACCTTGTGTCCTAATCTTCCATTATCCTTCTTAAACACGAGGACGTCCAAAAATGGAAGTTGGTTCTCTGTTTCTATTTCCATGGTAAATTTGATCTTATGATGTAAGCTGTTTAGGTAGTCTTTGAAATACTCCAATTCCTTACGGCCATGTTGCCATATAATGAAAGTGTCGTCCACATATCTAAACCCAACATTTTGGTTTCAATTGGTAGTTGTCCAAAGCGTATATTTCGAAAGCTTCCATAAATAAGTTAGCGAGTACTGGTGATAAAGGTGAACCCATTGCTGCTCCATCTTTTTGTTTATATAGACTTCCATTGAAGTTGAAATAGGTCGAATTTACACAAAGCTCCATCAGGTCTGCTAAAGTGGTGTCCAAACCGTTGTTCTGCAATTCTTCCCGAGCTAATTCTATCGCCTCATTAACTGGTATATTTGTGAAGAGTGATGTTATGTCAAAACTGACTAGTATATCTTCTTGGTCCACTGTGATGTTCTTCAGCTCTTGTATGAAATGGTGTGAATTCCTGATATGGTGTTCTGTTTGTCCAATAAATGCTTTGAGTATGTCTGCTAAATATCTTGCTAGCACATGGGTTGGTGAATTCACTGCACTTACGATGGGTCGTAACGGAACTCCTGCTTTGTGGATCTTGGGTAGGCAGTAGAATTGTGGTGTCCTCGATTCTGATGGTATGAGTTTCTTCTGGTGCTCTATTGGTATGCATGATTCCTTGATCGCCTTTGTTACCTGTTTTTCGATGGTCCTTGTTGGATTTCGTGTGATTTGGACGTAAACTTGGTCTTCTAACAGGTTTAGTACTTTCTGCTGGTAATCTGCTGTATCCATTAGTACAGTGGCATTTCCTTTGTCCGCTGGCAGAACTGTTACGTTGGCGTTGTCCGTGAGTGTTTTTAGGGCCTGTCTTTCTCCTCTCGTTATGTTTGGTTTCGGTGGTTTGGCTTGTTTTAGAATGGCTGCTGATGCTGCTCTGATTTCTTCTGCGTCTTCCCTGGATAGCTGGTAAAGAGTTGATTCCAAAGAACTTACTATGTCTTCCCTCGGTATTGATCTTGGAGTAACGGCATAATTGAAACCTTTGCAGAGAACTGATGTTGTGTCGGCATCTAACGGTAATGACGACATGTTTATGACAACTCTATTGCTTTCTAGTTTCGGTTGATGTGGATGCTGTGTGCTGTGGAGTTTCTCAAACTTTTTCTCCTGCGTTTCTCTTGATTTATCTGCCGCTGCCCTTGCCTTGTTGGTAGAAAGTCGGTCAATTGTTGACCATGTCTCTTCATCTAGGATGCTGGTTAATCGAAGGTGAAGCTCGTAAAGTTGTTTGGATACGTCGTCTAGTTGTCTTCTGTTATCCTGGATTCGTTCTCTCAGCAGGGCTTGACTGGCTCGGTTCAAAATTGTTCTGGCCTTCCTTGATTGTGAATGATGTATAATCCTCAGGAACGCCGGGATGACTCCTTTTTCTCTACATCGGCGTAGAAATGCTAGTTGACTTAGTAGTTTTTGCCTCCTGATTCGAAGCGTCTCTAGTCTTCTTGTTGAGTGAAAAACTTCCTCTCCGTAGAAACGACGTATAAACACCAGACTCAGAGAACACATTAGAAATACAAAGAAGGGAAATTCTACAAAATCAGCAGTTACCGAACATTCAGAAGAAACCGGCCATTTGATAAAATTCGACAAAACAAAGAAATTAGCCAACACCAAGAATTATTGGCCAAGAAGATACAGAGAAGCCATTGAAATAAATAAACATCCGCATAACTATAACCGTGACAACGGACTACAACTACCAATAACGTGGAAGTCAATGTTCCGCATGAGCAATGATCCGCAACACGCCTCCTGATAACCTGTATAAATAGAGGAGCTCAGTCCAGCAGAGCTCACTTCGCTTCAGAAGAAGACCACGACAAGATGGTCGAAACGTCAAGCACTCAACCAAGTCTACGCGGAAGAAGACCCGGAAACCAGCAGCCAGATCACCAGCGCCGCGAAAGCCTTAGCACCAAGATATCACGCTATTTGTTTATGGATACTATTAATTGTTCAAAAGCAATTCATTAATTAGTATATAACCTAATAAGAGTAAATAAAATAACCAAAAGTAGTTTATATTAGTCATAGATTTTTGTTGCTCCTGACTTAGCATACCTAGAATATTACCTACAATATTTTATTAATATTTCTAATCCTATTTACATCCACAATATTGTCTGTAATTCTCCTATTTCCTTATTCAAAACAGTAACTATAAAATTAGCATAATGTCCTGTAGACTGACTGCCTTTGTATGTTCATTCACTTTAATCATCTGAAAATGTCACGTTGAGTGCCGAACTGCAGTAAGGTGCAAGTTACAATAATTTGGCGATAAAAAATAATGTTGGTGTTTCATTATATCATCATAATTAATTACCACAAAGTAACGGCTTACCAGTTTAATTTTGGAGGAGGTATTGTTTTTATGGTTATATATTACTAAATATTTGTAAATTATTTTCCGTTGAAATTAATTTCATTTCCTGAAAATAAATTTCTGTGATAAAAACATTCAGATTATAAGTAAGAAGATAACTGTTTAAATATGAAACATAATTACTTGTAAACTTATATAAATGTTCACAAGAATTTTACACTCGCCCGAACTCCGGCTTTCCAAGTAAGCATGAAAGAATGACTGGATATTTAATAGCGCCGGTGTTGTCAAATCTCGGACGCAGCATTATACGATTTTTGAATAGAGAATATTTGAAGTATATTTATGTTCACAAATCTATGCGCCCCCAAACATAATTCGATGGAACTAAAAATATACTTTTAGTTTTACGGAACATATGATACTGCGTCCGAATCCAAAAAAAACTCGGGTCGATATTTTGCTCAATTGAAATGAAACAGAACTCATTTCTATGTTTACATATAACCCAGGAGACGAAGAACATTTTGAGGTGCTGAAAATCGACCATTTCAGAGATTTGTTGAAGATAACACGGGAAAACAATACTGCGTCCGGTATACAGACGCAGTATTGTACAGGACGCAGCAGTGTATGGTATCGTGCACATGTACGGACGCAGCATTATTTGCAGGACAAATATATGTATATATATATATATATATATATATATATATATATTTACATCTCTATATAAATAAGACTTCCGGTGTATGGTGCGTATATATGGCTTCCAGCAGAAGGAGTAGACATATATATATTTTGACTCATGTATATATGTTAGATCACGGTTCACATGAATGACTTTTTAAAAACTTTTATTTACTTAAGTGGAGCCAACGTTGGCTCTTGGAGAAGGAATATAATAATAAATTAGAAGTGTTGCATTCTAACTGAGTTTAATAACTGACTTTACAAAGCATGTCTAGTCGTATTTATAACATACAGAACCTGAGTAAGCAAAATATAGAACAAAGGAAATGCAATTCAACAGTCAGCATAAGATGTGAGAAACAAAGGCGAAATATAATATCTCTAAGATAAGCGATTAATAAGAGAAGTCGTTATCATGTAATATGATATACCTGTGAAGGTTTTGTTATGACTAAGCCTTGGTAATAAGCGTATAATTTTATATAACAACTTCCCCCTTAATAAAAAAAGTTGATGTTATGCAGCAACTTTTGAAAATTGTTAGAAACGTTAAATGAATATAATGCAAAATAAATTGAAACAATGTTGAATGGATACAAAGCAAAATAATAAAATACATAAAAGTTAAAATTGGTAAATGATAATAATAATAAGCGAGTAGTACATTACATGAATGTGATAAGAATAAAATACAATGGTCTAAATTAATAGACAAGGGTAAAACTCCACATATGAAAGTCTATGTTAACTCGATGTCCTCTTCTTCTTGAAGTTTAATACCGGGTCGCTTTCTTGAAGGAATCAGTCTAGGAAATTTGGTAAAAACTCTGCTTCGCTCTGAAGGAGGTGAAGGAGGGTTGTCCGTTGAGGGTTGGATTCGCAATGCTCCACATCTTCTTCTTCTGCATTTACAGGTTATGTAAAGTAGAACTAGTAGAATTATGAGGGTAATTATGAAATATGTGAACCAAGATATGTGTTTGGTCACAAAAGGTTCGTTTATGAGGTCATCCAAGTCTTTGGAATATTGGTCCAATTTGTTTTTAGCAATATCTAGGTCTTCTACGTCGAGGCTGTTTAATTTGAGAGGTTTTAATTTTGGAATTTCGATTTTGTCGGGCATGTGATTACAGCATTCAAAAGGAATTTGGATAGGATGTGAATTGTCCTTAATTTCGGAAAAGTCTTTGGCACTGGCTTGTATTCTAGTAATGCCTGCATAGGCGTAACATCCTGGTTGTAGTTTGATGATGGAATTTTTGTTGATTAACTCTGTCGTGGATTCTCTCTTTGGACTGTTGATGGTAATGTAAAGTGGTTCTGAATTAATTACAAGCCATGTGTTGTCTTCAAGTTCTTGGACGTTGTATCCCTGACTAATGATGAAGGAAGTTTGACAGTTCTCTGGAAGTTTTGGCAATGGTTTTAGTATTCTGGCTTCACATATGGCATTTTGGTCGATAGGATATGCAAACAGGTTCGAACATAGTTTGATAGAGAGGTTTGCATTCTTTCAAATTTTGTATAGGTATGTACATTAAAGAATCATCGTCTCTCGCGATATACTTGCGAAATAGATAAAATGTGATGTAGACCAGTTCTGTTATCAAGTATCGGGATAGGATATAGGCGATAGGTGGTATAATTTTGGGGTTCAACAAGTGGTATTATTAAAACAAATACTAAGTTAGAATCCATTTGAAACGCTTGTAATTCAATAATATCCAAATACTTAGCAACTGCCGATAATTTAATGGGGAGAGGCAAATTGTTCCTTCGTAAGCTCTGTGAAACTTCTTGTAATGCTGTTACCAAATGGTTAGGGGTTATGATTGCCGTGTGAATAATTCCTAATCTGGCAAATGTTATTGAATTCAAAATGTCGTTCAAATTATCTTCGATATACAAATAGCTTGCCATTAGTTGTTCGGAAATGTATAAGAATTTTAGTTTTATGTGAGCAGCCTCAATAGCTTGAGTCATTGTTTGAATTGTGCGTTCGATTTCTTCGAGATCTTTGTTAAACGTTTCTTCGTCAATTTGTAATTTTTGTATAGTCGAGTTGAAGTTTTTAATAACAGAAGTTGTAACTGAAATTTGATTTTTGATTAAGTTTTCCAATTGATGTTCGTCGTTATTTAGTTTATTTATACAATTAGTATAGTACTGGCCATCTTCAGCATCTAAGTTTCCAGTTATGGATTTGAATATTGTACCGATACCGTTAAGTATTCCTCGTTTATATCTTTTTGTATCTGAAAAGATTTCGTCAAATTTCATTTTTATAGAGTTGGATATTTGTGTTAAAAGGTTAAAGTCTGTTTTAATTTCACTCGTAAAAATAATTGACTTATGATCACCATTATTGAGAGTGTACAAGATTCTGTCTAAGATATTTTGATTTTTGTCAAAAGCTATTTTGAGGGATGAAATGTTTTTATGCACTAGCAGAGTCCATTTGTCATTTGTCACCACGATGTCCGTGTCTTGGTGGTAGTATACACCAACAGTGTTATGATCGGGGTAATTTTGTATTGACAGAGTGCTGATCCGAACAGCAGGAGAAACCTGAAAATAAATTTAATTTTCAGTATATGGTTTCATTCTATCAAAATTTACTTTGGTTTCTTGTTTTGTTTCGAGATTTAATAAGGTAGCAGAATTTTGAAAAATTTCTTTTATTTTAAAGGAACCGTTAAATTTGTTTTGTAGTTTGTTCTTAATTCGTGATTCTTTTACATAAACTAAGTCACCTATTTTGTACTCGGATCGTTTTTGGGGAACATTTCTGTCGAAACGAACTTTTGCTTTCTCTTTTTGAGATTGTGTTCGACTACGGGCTATTTTATAGTAGTGGGATATTCTGTTGTTTAAATCTCTAACGTATTTGGTTATTAACTCTTTTTGGTTATATAAAGTTTCAGGTGGTCTGTTAGACGTATGACCAAAGATAAGTTCATATGGGGTGAAACCGTGTGTTTTATTTACCGAATTGTTATAGCATATTACTGCATATGGTAAAATCGTGAACGGATGTTCGTTCGGGTTTTCAGTTTTATGAATCCTTATCATTTCAGCTAAAGTAGCATGAAATCTTTCTATGGATCCGTTCGATTGGGGATGTCCTACGCTTGAATAAGTTAATTTTATGTCGTAGAGGGTGCAGAGATCTTTAAGCAAACGGTTGTCAAATTCGCCACCGTAATCGCAATGGATTCTTAGCGGGGTACCGTAATGTTGAAAGTATAACAACAAAGTGTTTACGACAGATTTTGCGGATTTATCCGGGACTGCATAGGCTTGCGTGAATTTAGTTAATTCGTCGCGAATGGTTAAAGCGTAATTTCGAGTGGGGAATTCAAATAAATCGATATTGAATCTTTCGAATGGTGTTTTTGGGGTTTCTGTGACTACTAGAGGGTTATTAAGGTTTTTCCGGCATACTTTAGTCTTTTGGCACGTTTCGCAATTTTTTATAAAATTTTCAACGTCTTTAGTTAGACCTTGCCAAGTGTATTTTTCTCTAATTCTTCGAATCGTTTCATTTATTCCGCGGTGTAAATTATTTTTACCAAAATGATTTTGCTCCAATATAATTGGGAGTTCATCTTCGTCGGCAGTTCTGACGATATCTTGACAAATTACTACTTTTAAATCTTTTTCCGCAAAAATGAATGATAGAATTTCGAGTACGGGGAGGTCTAGGTTATTTTCGACAAAGTATGTCTTAGAAAGGTCTAAAACATCTTGGTTTTTAAATAATACCAAAAATAAATGTTCAATTACGGATTCGATATCAAACGGTAGGGGAATGATAAAATATCTCCTATGTCTGACTGTTTTGCTCGATACAATATTGATTTTATCATTATGAAATTCGGGGTTTTCTTCGAATATGTCCTCAATAATTTTGTGATGTAGGTCTTGTAAGTTATTTTGTTGGAAGAAGGTTATAATATCTTTATGTTCTCGGTATAAGAGTTGTTTGTTTGAGGCTTTGATTTTTGAATAGTCTATTAAAGATGTTGTTTTATATAGGTTGGTGAAAGTTTCAAATTCTCAGGAAATTTGTTCGTTAGTGATTTCGTTGTTATCGTCTGGGTTTTCGTCGTCGTCTGACTCTTCGTCATTCGCGGCTAGAACCTTTGAATAGAATTTGGAACATTCGGAAAAATGATTAATTTTGATTCTGGAAAGTGCGTCCGCGTTCTTATTGATTTTGCCTGGTTTATAAATTATTTCGTAGTCGTACTCTTCTAATTTGAGTCGCCAACGGGCAAGTCTACTTCCTGGGTCTTTTATAGAGAATAGCCAGGTGAGTGGTCTGTGGTCGGTTACAAGCTTGAACTTTCTACCGTACAGATATGGTCTAAAGTGCTTTACACTCCATACTATGGATAAAAGCTCGCGTTCAATCGTTGAATACTTAGTTTCTGCACTGCACAAGGTTCTAGAAGCATAGGCAATGGGTAAATCTTTGCCAATAGGCCCCTGGCTCAGCACTGAGCCGACGGCAAATGCGCTCGCATCAGTGGTTAGAATGAAAGGTTCGTCGAAATTAGGGTAAATTAATATCGGAGTTGTTAATGTTTGTTTCAAATTTTGAAAAGAATTTACACAATCATTGTCGAAGAGAAATGGTATGTCTTTTTGTAGTAGTTTTGTTAGGGGCTTGGTTATCTTGGAAAAATTAGGGATAAAGCGCCTATAATATCCGGCTAAGCCTAGAAATGATTTAATTTCTTTTGGATTTTTCGGTTGAGGAAAATTTAAGATAGCGTCAACTTTCGAAGGGTTCGGTTTTACACCGTCTTTTGTAATGAGATGTCCTAAATAAGCGACTTCCTTGTGGAGAAACTCGCATTTGTCTGGTTGAATTTTGAGGTTGGCTTTTTGAAGGCGTTTAAAGACTTCAGTTAGACGGGAAATATGTTCGTGAATTGTAGGGGAGTAAATAATAATATCGTCCATGTAGACGAGACATCGTTCATTTTGAATACCAAACAGGATGTTATCCATAACTCTTTGAAAAGTTGATGGAGCGTTTTTGAGTCCAAATGGCATTCGCACGAATTCATAATGACCGTTCTCAACTGTGAAAGCAGTCTTTTGAATATCTGCGGGATTAATTTCGATTTGGTGGAAACCAGAAGCCAAGTCTAAGGTTGTGAAATATTGGCATTTGCCAAGTTGGTCTAAAAGATCGGAAATGTTGGGCAGAGGATATTTGTCGTCAATAGTCAGTTCGTTGAGTTTTCTGTAGTCCACTACAACTCGCCATTTTTGTTTACCGGATGCGTCGAATTTTTTAGGTACAACCCAAACCGGAGAGGACCAGGGAGAAATCGAAGGTCTAATGATGCCTTGATCAAGCATATTAGAGACTTGTGTTTTGACTTCCTCTTTATGGATATGAGGGTAGCGATAAGACTTTGTGAAAACCGGTGTTGAATCGTTCGTGTCAATGGAATGCTTAATTTCGTTAGTAAAAGTTAAATTGTCTCCTTCCAAATAGAATATATCTTGAAAGTCTAAACAAAGCTGCGTTACTATTTCGGCCTCTTCTTCGTTTAGATGATCCAAGCGCAATTCGTTCCTAATTTCGAAGGATCTGTCTGTTAATGTTTGTCGGAATTTTGAGTATTTAAATTAAAAATTGATTTGAATTTTTGTACTGGTTCAAGGTTAAGGTTTGAAAAGTTTATGGTTTTTGGGATCGCGTTTGCATTTATTATTGTTAAAAATTCTCCATTGTGATCGATTTTGACAATTGCATTTGGTAAGCGTACTTTCTCGTTTTCCTGGGCTAACAGTATAGCCTCGGTATTTCGCAGATTACATTTTAGTTTACAAATTTTTTCCATGCGAGGTTCAATAGAAATTAAATTTTTTATGTTGCTTAAATTTGGATTTTGGTTTTTGATGTTAGAGTTACTAGTTGGTTGTACAGGTAAATTTACTGTAGTTTCTTCAGTGACTTTAAATAATGGTACGGTTTTAAAATTTGTGACTAGTTGTTTATTTTTAAAATCTACTTTACATTTGTAATGTTCTAGGAAGTCCGCGCCTAGTAGTCCATCAAAATCTATATCTAGATTATAGATATAAACTTTGTGTGATTCATCTGAAAAGGGGATGAGAACAGATTTGTTGATATAAATTTTTTGATCAGTGATGCCCTGTATGATTACATTTTCAGGAGATCTACGTCTGTAATTTTCAGCTGTTTTAGGTTTAAAAATTGATATACCTGCGCCTGTCAATTAGAATTTTAAATTTACTAGTTGCATCTTTCATATAGTAAAGGTTCTTTGAATTTACAGTTAATAGGGTATGAGAAAGTGTATTTACATGAACGTCTGTTCTGGGAAATTCAGCATTGGGTCGAAACTGTCGTTTAGGTTCATAGTTTGTATTTGGGTTTCTAGTTCCGTAATTGGTTCGAATTGGTCTGTTTGTTGTGTTGGAGTATCCGTGGGGTACTCCGGATCTAAGCGAAAATCCTGAGGATTAGCAGTATAATCCTCGTATTGCTCGTTCTGAGAATTAGCGGTATAATTCTCCTGGATATTTTGGTTGGTTTCAAAATTATAATTTTCGTACGATTCATTTTGACTTTGGCAATTTTGATAATTGTCGAAAGAGTAGTCGTCGTATTGGTTATAATCACATTGGTTTTCGTAAGGTTCATAATTTAGATGATGAGCCTTTTGTTGATTGAAACGGTTGAAATTCGGGTTAGTCTGAATAGCGGATGGTCGTTGTTGTGTGAAGTTAGAGTTCGGCCTTATGGCTGAGGGCCTGTTTTGCTGTGGTTGATTTGGTTGGCCGTTTTGAGGGAATGTCATCTGGCTAAATTGACTGTTTTGTGAAAAGTTTTGGAAACTTGAATTTCCTGGGTAGTTTGGTCGTTGGAAATTTTGTGAAGTTGACGGCATTGTTTGTGTTTGTTGCCTTGTACGGCATTCATTTATGACATGACCGTTTCGTTTACAAAACGAACAGAATTTCTGCTGAAAATTTGAAGTTGGTCGTTTTTGTTGCGTAATAGGATTTTTGACCGGACTATTTTTTGGAAATTTTTGTTGTTCGAAGTAAGATAATTGTAGCTCTCTACGAATTCTACTAACAGCTTTTAGTATACTAGGAGGATTGCTAGCACGTATGATGCGGCCTAAATTCGGTTCTAAGCCTGTTAATAAATTGTTTAAGGTCATCGTTTCGATGAGATCTGATTGTGCAGCTCTGCGTTGTCGTGAGAGTTTGTTTTTGCACTGCGGCGTGCATTTTCGCATTGTGCGTTTGTAAACGCGAAACAAATGTTAAAGCGGATTCATCGGGTAATTGGTGAATTCGTTGTAGGTCCTGAATTAGGGCCGTTAGATCTCTGGAATCCCCAAAGTGAGTTTCCAATAGTGCTTTGATTTCTGGTCAGGTGCCAGGATTACGCGAATTTATTAATTCGGCAGCTTTGCCTTTTAACTTATTTTTTATGTGGACGGTCAAAAGAATTTTTTGATCTCTCCTTTGGGCGCAATGACAGGAGTTTAAGAATGTTTGTAAATTTATGGAATTGCCATCAAATTCAGGTATTAGAGAAAATATTTCAGAGAGCTTGTAAGGCTCAATTTGCTCTGGTTGTTGTTGTAGTTGTTGTGATTGTTCGGCTGATGCCGGTACTATTGGTTGCGTATCAGCAGTATGATACGAACTTAAATTAAATTAGCTTGTTACGTTGCGTGCGTAAATGGATTGTATATTAGCTGTATAATACACAATGTTTCGTATTAGCAGTATAATACGAAAATAAATAACTTAAAATTAAATGAACTTGTTTTGTTGCGTTCGTAAAGGAATGGATTCACTTTGACAAGAGAACTGGCTTTGTGCGCCGAGTGTATTAGCAGTATAATACACTTTTAATAAAATAAGTTGCGAAAAATAATAAAATAGTAAAATGGTACGAGATGATTCTTAAAATGACTTACATTAATTTCATCTCCATGGGTAGGTTCTTCGTCCGTCAAGGGATTGGGATCCACCACCACCAGTGAGGAAGGTCTCCTTGTTCTCGCAGGTGTACACGCACTAGTTAGGCACCTTCTGCAGATGTTGTCCTTGTTCTTTTGCGCTTCACTACCAGTTAGGCTTCTTGTTCTGATGATGTTTACGGATCCTACCGACTGCGCCAATGTTAGATCACGGTTCACATGAATGACTTTTTAAAAACTTTTATTTACTTAAGTGGAGCCAACGTTGGCTCTTGGAGAAGGAATATAATAATAAATTAGAAGTGTTGCATTCTAACTGAGTTTAATAACTGACTTTACAAAGCATGTCTAGTCGTATTTATAACATACAGAACCTGAGTAAGCAAAATATAGAACAAAGGAAATGCAATTCAACAGTCAGCATAAGATGAGAAACAAAGGTGAAATATAATATCTCTAAGATAAGCGATTAATAAGAGAAGTTGTTATCATGTAATATGATATACCTGTGAAGGTTTGTTATGACTAAGTCTTGGTAATAAGCGTATAATTTTATATAACATATATCATCATTTGTGATTCACATCTCAGTTATCAATCAGGAACAGTTTTCATCACATGAACAAATCGTGATGGATACGAGCTCCGACATAGAGTGCAGTGGATACTGCTTCCGACAATATATGGTTGATTACATTCTGCAGATATATAGCTTCCGAAATATACATTATTTTAGTATCTGCAGTGGATACGGCTTCCAGCAGTGTTGCCATGCATTTAGCCTATAGACTTTAAATTCTGCTTTATTTTCATGGTTTTATAGCTACATAATATGTAAGTGTTCATGGATAAATATGATGAATAGGTATAAATGACCAACAAATTTTGAGCTGATGAGTGTTCATGTTCTGGATTTAGCTCCTACTTGATTTGGAATTAGGATATACCAATAGGGTGTTTTCCATATATAACAATTCACTTCAAATGATGCATTAATATGAAGTAATACATAAATATGAAAGCCTAAACGCATTCATATTAATTATATCATCAGATTAAAATAAATATTTAATAAACAAATCGACTTAAAATTCAAATATTTGAATAATTTCGAGAACGTCACCTTATTGGGCAATGATCCTGGTGACGTCGCTCCATATATCTGTCAGACGACAAAATAGCTTTGTTCGTTTTTTGTTCAAACATTCTCCACTATCTGCACCAGTGCAAATCTGTCTCTCTTCAACTTATGTAGAGTCATAATCTATCTCCTAATATTTGCACTAGTGCAGCTAATGTAGAGTCCGAACGGACCCATTATTGTTTACATGTTTACCATATTTGGCTTGGATATTTGAAACCTGTTCCTAGTGTTTCTCACAAATTAAAGAAAGTGCAAAATGGTTACTGTCAATTTTGTGAAAGCTTCTACAAACGATTTACCTAGTTTAAATATTTTTATGTATTAAAAATGATGATCGATTTCATTCAACCGAGTTGAAGGGCGTAAAAACAGCAGCGTAAGTATTTAAAATAAATTAATGAATTAGTTGTTTGCAACTTGAGCCTAATAGTTATTAAATTTATGATTTAGTTTTTGTATTATTACACATTATATATTTAATTTGGTTTATTTACGATTATTTATATTAACAACATAAAAGAAAGTAGAATTAATAGTCTGTGCTAGAGATATAATTAAATGTTTATTTGCAGCTCATCTCGAGAACAACGTGAATAGTGCTTTTGGGTATGTGGAGTTGAAACCAGAAGACTCATTATGCACTGTAGAAGGAAGAATTTGCCCAGAGCTCTGTTAGACAAGAATTATTAAATATTGGGATAGAAAATCTTCTCGGTGTACAAATAATGAAATATAATTCAGATGTATGGTTCAAGACAAATTTGCAAATTTGTCAGTGTATAAACTTTTGTTGAAATTTGCTTCTGATAGTAGTAAAAAGTGGTGATTTTTATAATTTGTTAAAAATAAAATGTCAGAGAAATTGTGTGAGGAAACTGAGAAGGTAATCGTTCGCTAGCTGTCGAGTCTATAGTAGGTGCATACAAAATAAGGGATAATAAATATATGGAAAGGGGCCGCAATTTAGAGAAGGTGGTGGCCGTTGTGGAGGAAAAATTGAAACTTAAAAAGTGAAAGATTGTGGACTTTTCTTGTCGCCATTATATCTCGTTTTTGCAGCTTTACCTGATTATTTCAGAGTATGTGGAGAACTATATAAAAAATGATCAAATTACAGACTTTAAAGCGCAAGTATATTTACAAATGTTATGTGCAAATCAACAAAAAGGACTTTTCTGTGTTGCGAACAAAAATTTTGAAAAAACCAAAATTGTGAACATTTTAAACATGGATTATGATAACTAAATAACTGTTGTTGACAATTAAAATTATATATATTGAAAATATGTCTATCTGAATAATAAAAACCAACATTTGTATTTTTAGTATATTGATTTTTTTCTTTATAGGGGAAAACTACAATTTCATATTTACTACACAAACTACTTTATTTAATGATGGAAAGTTGTAAATTAATAACATCACATGCAATAACACTGTCTGTGTGGGCAATCAAATTATGATCTATTACAGAGTGGGATTCTAAATATTTAAGAGATCGTTTTGATGCAGACGCTGCTCCTTTTCTGTCTGGTTGGCAGTTAAATATGTGTGGAACTACATCTTCCTTCAGAATCATTTTTCCTCTCAAAATTTTGTATCGGATGTATCCTAATTTTCCATGACTTCCTCAAGCTGAAAATAATAAACAAGTATTTTTATATATTTGTGACGTCGAATATCACTAGCCATGACATGCATCGCTTGATATTTTGGTAATTTTAATTAATAACCATAATCTAGCAAAATTTCATTACAAATGTTCAGTAATACTAGAAGCTATAATATATTACTTTCAATTCAAAATAAATCTCATACCATTATAAGCATAATTTTACGGTAAGTATATATGATCTATTTATAATATTGATTTGGGAAAATCGTGTCTCGTTGTTTTAAACCATTTCACTTTCCGTGAATAATTCGCTGTAGAAACACATGGAAACTTTTTATTTGGAGCATTTACTGAAGTATTTCTGCACCTTGGCACAAAACACCACTTATTTGGTGCACTACTCATATTTTTGACTTATAATTTACAATGACAACAAAAGTCATTCAGTAAGGTTAGATTTTATAATCATTGACATATATAGGCAGTGACGTCACAGATGACCAGTAATACTAGATTTGTCTTTTTTGGCGGGAAATATTTAACTTGAATTTATATTTCTTTTAAAATTATAAAAAAACATTTTTTGCCGAAAAATTGTTTCAGCTGTAATATTTACCATAAGTATTTTGTATTTTTCGACTTAAAAAAAAGTGAAAACACCCTATTGTTATTAAAATTATTTTTATATAGGGTATTTTAGAACCAATTTTCTAAGAATTGGCAAGAGTAAACTGCTTTTATTTTCCAAATTACAAAAATTTTGTATTAAAATCTATAGGCGTCTGAATTTAAGATGCCAGCGCCGAAGTGGAGAACTCGTGAACTAATTATAGGCTTTTTGTTTGTTTATGTGGAGAATACTTATATTGATTTTTTTGTTTATTGTTATTTTTGGCGTTAAAAATAATAACATTAATAATATATGATCTAAAGGTTTGCAACATTTTGTTGTAAGTGATTTGCAAGACGTTAATGGCATTATTCAGCAAAATTCATATTTTTTTTAGGTTATCTAGTTTTTCCCTTGAAAAGTACAGTTTCTTCGACATAAACGGTGTCTGGCAAGTTAAATATTAATAAACTTAAATATTTCTTTAAATTTAGATACAGTTGTAGTTTAAATCACTTTTTTTTTCAGGAAACATGAGTGACATTTAGGTTAAGCATATTCCAATGTATGGAACATTTGTAAAGCACTAAAAATGTAAAAATTCTAAGTGTGTGTATGACGGCGAATATGATTTAAATGCAGGACATATTATTTTGTGTGGTACAACCCATATTCAACACAAAACTTAATAAATAAATGTGTATGCTCTATGTTTACAAACAAGTGTCTCAGATTCAAATACCCATGAAATTACTGGTACATTGAATATAACTGAAAAGACATTTATTAATTCTTTGAGTAAAATAAATGAAACAGTATTTTGTAAAATATGAAATAGAAATATTCAGGGGTTAAAACATAATAGTGCATGGTGCAATAGTATATATTACTTTTAAATATACTGGAATTACATTATATTTACTTATTTCAAAAATTTCACTAACAATGTGTGATTGTCTAGGACATTATTATTACTACCCGGGCCACGGTTATTTGCACCAGCTTTTTCCCTCTCAATGCCTGGTTAAAGGTGTCTACATCAAAGAACATTGTCGTGCCAACTCAACTTTCACGAGTTGTCCCTGCAATCTACAAAGGATACCGACTAGGTTGGCTCCAGCAAATTGTAGCCCCTTTAAAGGCTATCATGTTTTTAATAACTTAGCATCTCAGATTATCATTTACTTATTGTTGATATCATCGTACACTAAAGAGACAATGACAAAAAAGCCCATAATTAGTTTGACTGTAGACCACCAGGTGGCGTACTCCTTATTTTCAGACGCCTATTGAGAATAAAAAGTTAACACCAATTTACAATTTTCGGAATAATCGATTCACAATGATTTTTTATTTCTTTATCGAAAATTAATAGATAAATACATCGTCAAATTAATTTCCACTTTAAATTTATCAACTTTTAATTAAATAAAAATTAGTATAAAAACAAAGACTTTTAAATATTATACCTACTCATTCACGTTCATATTGAATGAGCCGTATGTTTGAACAATGTATTAATGAATGAGTAACGGGTGATCTGATCTGACTTTCACGGATAAATTTGGTCGGCTGGAAGAAACCACCAAGTTATGACTTAGACGACCAATGACAAAAACAAGTTAAAGATTTTATCTTTATTTTGGCGTAAATTTCATCCTTTAAATCGATAACATAAAATTTTATAATTTGAAATTTTTTGATACGAATAAGGTCATTAAAAAAATGTTAGATTGTATAAAAATAATAAAAAAAAAATAGGAGCAAGTACCAACCCTTGAGGTATTCCATGTTTTATAGTCACTTCTTCTGAATAACTGTCATTAAATTAAATACATTGTTTTCCTATTTTCGAGGTATGATGTAAGCCACTGTAATACTATCCCGGCAATTTCTTATTTTTTAGATTCAATACAAGTAGATCTTTAGTATAATAATATAAATAATATAAAATATGTTTTAAACGTACATTAAATAATAAAAAAAAATCTCTTCTTAAATTCATCTTTCTGACGCTGTATCTCTTTAAATATTAGACTGACAATAAAAACCGCTGCCCAAGGAGTCACTACTTTCACATCCAGATTTTCCATCAAAGTCACTCACAACGAAAAAATTTTGTACGTGGAAATAATTATTTATGGAACTTTAATAATATATTATTTGAAATCCTCTACCCCAAAAACCTATAAAACGATACCCCACATCGGTAGTGGGGTGGGGGTGGTGATAAGGGGGTGGTAGTGCAGGTGGATGAAGCAAAAAAATATTTTGAGGTTTCTGGTTCTTGTACACACACTAAATCAATTTTTTTTTCCTTCCCTTTAATAATGGGGTGAGGGTGGTAATGGGGGATGGCTAATGTCAAACATTTTTTTGAGACCTTAGTTTCTCTTGTATATACTAAATACCAATTTTCTGGACTCTTACCTGCTTGATTTAGCTATTTACCCCAAATTTACCCTAATTTACCCCCCAACCCTTTGACGAAACAAGATGAAAATATAATCTAGTTCCAGATCTCGTTAAAGTACATATGTGTACCAAATTTCAAGTCAGACAGACCGACAGACAGGAGTTTTTTTCGCTCAAACTTAAAATCTCGACGTTTCATGCCATTCTAAGCCTAGTTGGACAATAAAATTTTTTAAAAAACATTGCTGCGTGCAGCCCAAACTACCACAAAAGCATGTACTAAGTTTTAGCTACTTGGGAAAATGGTTAAAAAATATGACAGCTTAAAAATTTGGCATAAATTAGAAATTCATCTGTATATTAATAACAGAGAAGGCTCCAGAGGGTACATATGAAAGAGTTTTGGAATCAGCTCGACCTCCTCTATCGCCAATTATGTAGGTACGGAACGTTTTGCATAACGAATTAAAATCTGGGTCAAAATTTCATTAAAAGGACCAACATTTTTTAACTCCGTAGATTTTTCATACTATCTTTAATCGGATTACACTTACTATTTACAACTTTTTAAAAGCTTGTGACAATGTGACGTCATTCTAAATTCAATATGGCGGACGTCTCAAGCTGGCGGATCGCATTTTTCTTCACAACCCCCTGGATATGGGTGTCAAATGAAAGGGTTTGATGAGTAAAATACGACAAACTATGTGACGTCATTCTAAATTCAATATGGCGGACGTCCCAAAATGGCGGATCGCCTTTTTCTTCCCAACCTCCTTGATATGGGTATCAAATGAAAGGGTTTGACGAGTAAAATACGATAAACTATGTGACGTTATTCTAAATTCAATATGGCGGACGTGGGAAGGGTTGGGAAGATATGGGGTAGGGGTGGGAAAGGAGAGGGGAGTGGGCGGGAAGAGGCGGGAAAGGGGTGGGAAGAGGTGGGAAGAAATGGGAAGTAGTGTTAGAGAATACGGGAGAGGGAAGGGGTGGATGGTGGTGGCAAATAAAGGGTTATGTCTGTCTGTCTGTAAAATAAGTAGACTAAAAAGTAAGAAATATAATTATATAAAAAATATTTTTAAGAAAAAGCTTTTATTTGAAAAACTAAAAAAGTAAAAATATTTTTTTTAAAATTCATACACCTGGAAACCAAAAGCTTTGGGGGCGGTCAATTGAGCAAAGTAACTGTGCAATAGCCCCCTATATGATCTCCCCCAAAGCTTTTGGTTTCCAGATGTATGAATTTTTAAAAAAAATATTTTTACTTTTTAGTAGTTTTTCAAATAAAAGCTTTTTCTTAAAAATATTTCTTTTATATAATTTTATTAAATTTCTTTCTACTCCGCTATTTGTGCGATATTCTCAGTTGAAATGAAGTGTCAATATATTTAAATTCCAATTTCGTCTTCCTATCTATGATTTCGAAAAACCCCATGCGTAAACCTTAAGTAAAATATCAAAAAAATTGTTTTTAATTGTTCTAAAACACATCGAAAACGCCATACTAACTGAAAGACATTTTCACTAAAAATTCAAAATATTTATGATTTCGGATAACATATGTCTTAGTTGTATTTTAATAAGTATTTCTAAGCAATTTTAAATTGGTACTTGTCCTATAACAAAAACAAAAGTCGTGGTGTAGCGAGTAGCAACAACGAACACTTTGCAGTCATTTGAAACGTTAAAAACACAAGATCATGCCTAATTTTCTAAATGCCATGTGATCCAAGGTTGCCAATATTTACCGGAAGCAGTATCCACTGTAAAACTGATAGTATATTATACGGCATGGAATATACGGGAACCGTGGCGCCCTCGTTGATGTGGCCGCCTCGTCAATTAAAATATGCGGAAGAGTTCAAAATCCGAATATCTGACTTCCAGTTGAAATTAGCACAGCAGACAACTGAGGCACCATGGAGACGTTCTACATTGGTTGCATTACGGCTTCCGTATACGGAAACCGTATCGCAGTCGGAAGCCGTATAGCATGTAAATGGGCTATCATCGGAAGCCGTATCCTACGCAGTCTATATATATATATATATATATATATATATATATATGCGTTAATATCGCTAGCAGGTCAGATGGCATCCGAATACCGGATGCCATCTGACTCGTGGATGCCAACTGAACCTAAAATTTTACATTGTGGGATGCCAACTAATACCATATATATATATATATATATACAGTGTGTTTCACTTCTCGTGAAGACACCCCTGTATCTTTTTTATTTGTTGCCGAATTAATTTCAAATTTTTATCAGCCATGCAAGTCCATAAGGCGACTTTATTCAACATATAAATGCCGTCTAAATCTAAAACGCCGGCCTACTGCGATAAAAAGAAAATGTCAATTTTCGAGAAATCATAGTAGGCTTAGAGATAGACAAAAATTTTGTTAACAAAAGTTGTTCGGAATCACTTGATATGTTCCCCTGTAAAATTTTGTGAAAATCGGAATATTTTCAAAAAAAATTTTTTGTTTCGCTTCTCGTGAAGACACCCCTGTATCTTTTTTATTTGTGGCCGAATTAATTTCAAATTTTTATCAGCCATACAAGTCCATAAGGTGACTTTATTCAACACATAAATGCCGTCTAAATCTAAAACGCCGGCCTACTGTGATAAAAAGAAAATGTTAATTTTCGAGAAATCATAGTAGGCTTAGAGATAGACAAAAATTTTGTTAACAAAAGTAGTTCGGAATCACTTGATATGTCCCCCTGTAAAATTTTGTGAAAATCGGAATATTTTCAAAAAAAAAAATTTTGTTTCACTTCTCATGAAGACACCCCTGTATCTTTTTTATTTGTGGCCGAATTAATTTCAAATTTTTATCAGCCAAACAAATCCATAAGGTGACTTTATTCAATACATAAATGCCGTCTAAATCTAAAACCCCTGCCTACTGCGATAAAAATAAAATGTTAATTTTCGAGAAATCATAGTAGGCTTAGAGATAGACAAAAATTGTGTTAACAAAAGTTGTTCAGAATCACTTGATATGTCCCCCTGTAAAATTTTGTGAAAATCGGAATATTTTCAAAAAAAATTTTTTTGTTTCACTTCTCGTGAAGACACCCCTGTATCTTTTTTATTTGTGGCCGAATTAATTTCAAATTTTTATCAGCCATACAAGTCCATAAGGTGACTTTATTCAACACATAAATGCCGTCTAAATCTAAAACGCCGGCCTACTGTGATAAAAAGAAAATGTTAATTTTCGAGAAATCATAGTAGGCTTAGAGATAGACAAAAATTTTGTTAACAAAAGTAGTTCGGAATCACTTGATATGTCCCCCTGTAAAATTTTGTGAAAATCGGAATATTTTCAAAAAAAAAAATTTTGTTTCACTTCTCGTGAAGACACCCCTGTATCTTTTTTATTTGCGGCCGAATTAATTTCAAATTTTTATCAGCCAAACAAATCCATAAGGTGACTTTATTCAATACATAAATGCCGTCTAAATCTAAAACCCCTGCCTACTGCGATAAAAATAAAATGTTAATTTTCGAGAAATCATAGTAGGCTTAGAGATAGACAAAAATTTTGTTAATAAAAGTTGTTCAGGATCACTTCATATGCCCCTCTGTGAAATTTTATGAAAATCGGAATATTTTCAAAAAAAGAGAACACATAAAGAGAACTTTTTCCAACAAATGAAAGTTGTGAACAAAAATCAGCATTCAATAAAACACTAAAAGGGCTTTTTATTTTTACATATCAAGTTGAATGTAATATCTTTTCTTTTTTTCTTTTTGTTATCTCTCTTCTGGAGGAGTAACTCTCTATCATATCCTTCCTCCTTATCGGCTCAGAAATTTAGGAACATGGACGGTTTTATTGCGTTGAATGTAAAGAGTGCCGTGAAATTAACTGTCAATATGTATTGTTTTATTTATTTCGTCATTGCTTTCATGACAGAAGTGATTGTTGTTATTTTCTGTGGAGTTTGTTAGTTTTTCTTGTTTTAATAATTTTATTCATACTAAAGTTTCCTTATTTCATATCTTTTCTCATAATGGTTAGAATACTTTTAACTACTGATGAAAAAATTGAAATAATAAAGATAGTCGGTGAAAATGTACGGTCTTCAAGAGAAGCAGCAGAAGAATTTAATTTAAGACATCCTCTAAGACAACCAATACACCATGGTACCGTAGCAAGAATATGTCACTTGTTCAATACAACTGGCAATGTGCTTAAACCGAGAGTACATCTTAATCGAAATCACGGAGATGATAATGTTATATTAGCGGCGTTTAACGCCAATCCCACTACCAGTCTTCGAAATATGGCTCGTGACCTTAATTTGTCGGCATCAAAAATTTGGAGATGTTTAAAACGCCATAAGCTACAACCGTTTAAACCAAAATTTTTACATACCTTGGAGGAAGGTGATGAAGAGAGAAGATTAGAATATTGTTTATGGATCCAAGGTAATTATTTAAACAATAGAGACTTCTTGAAGAAAGTAATTTTCACGGACGAGGCAACTTTCTCCACCAACGGGGTAGTGTCATCACAAAACTCTAGGTTCTGGGCAGTAGAAAATCCTGATTGGATAATAAATTGTAAAAGGCAATATTCCCAGAAAGTAAATGTGTGGTGCGGAATTTTTAACGAAACAATAATAGGGCCGTTTTTCTTTTTCAAAATATAAATGCGTTAAATTTGCTAGAATTTTTAAATAATGATCTTTGGAATGCAATTGTTGATTTTCCTTTGGAACAATTGTATTTTCAACTCGACGGAGCATCTATCCACAATTCCGTAGTAGTGAGAGCATGGATGAATGAACATTTTTCCCAAAGATGGATAGGACGAAATAGCCCTTTAATACATTGGCCACCCAGATCACCTGATCTCACTCCAATGGATTTTTATTTTTGGGGTCACATTAAAAACAAAGTTTATATGACCAGACCTCAAAATATAGAGCAGCTTTGTGAGAGGATAAGGCAAGCATGTTTAGAAGTTACAGCTCAAGAACTGCGAAGAGTTGTAAAAAATAACAGAAAACGGATTGAGAAGTGTATTACACTTGAGGGTGGGTTAGTGGAAAGGGGCGCAATATAATAAATAAGTAAAAAAAAACAATTAATTTCTTTTATTTTTGAACTATTCTAACACTGCGGCTTTTGCTTTATCTGTATTTTTTTTTCCGACAATATTATCATTCATTATTAGTAGTCTTCTCTGTAAAAACAACGGCCCTTTTCAGGGCCACCAATTTAATTCAAAAAGAATTCGTTATATGACAGCATCCTACCAACCTACATATTGTTGACAGATGTTAAAACTCATTAAAGTAATTAGATTTTAATTTTAATTATTCTAAGGCCGGCATTTTAGATTTAGACGACATGGGGCGTATGAAGTGATCCTGAACAACTTTCATTAACAAAATTTTTGTCTATCTCTAAGCCTACTATGATTTCTCGAAAATTAACATTTTCTTTTTATCGCAGTAGGCAGGCGTTTTAGATTTAGACGGCATTTATGTGTTGAATAAAGTCACCTTATGGAGTTGTATGGCTGACAAAAATTTGAAATTAATCCGGCCACAAATAAAAAAGATACAGGGGTGTCTTCACGAGAAGTGAAACAAAAATTTTTTTTTTGAAAATATTCCGATTTTCACAAAATTTTACAGGGGGGCATATCAAGTGATTCCGAACAACTTTTGTTAACAAAATTTTTGTCTATCTCTAAGCCTACTATGATTTCTCGAAAATTGACATTTTCTTTTTATCGCAGTAGGCCGGCGTTTTAGATTTAAACGGCATTTATGTATTGAATAAAGTCACCTTATGGACTTGTATGGCTGATAAAAATTTGAAATTAATTCGGCAACAAATAAAAAAGATACAGGGGTGTCTTCACGAGAAGTGAAACACACTGTATATATTGATATATATATATATATATATATATATATATATATATATATATATACATACATCCCGCTATCAATGCTGCGTCCTTTCACAAGCCAACCTTACTGCGTCTCCCAGAAATAAGCCAGTTAGCTCAAATCTAATGAAGTATATTGGATCTACTAACCAAATTCAGTTAATATCTGGTTTTAGAATTGTGATAACTCAAGAAACAAAAAAGTTTAATATACAGGACAATACTGCGTCCTTTCAAAAACAGCACGTTATTGCGTCCGAGAATAATTTCATCCCTCTTCAATACAATGCTGCGTCCGAGATGACTACTTTTTGTGAAACTTAGCATATTACTGCGTCCGGCGCGGCTGTCATATTTACCCTAATAATTTGATTGTACTTGTAGTAGAACAAATCGATAGCCGTCAGTTATTTCTAAATGTCAGTAAAATTCAAAATATGATTTTTCTGTCAATTATTATTTTAGGATCAGTTTTTCAATTGTGCACTAAAAGTAGTCTCAAATTTGCAATATAAAATGCTGAATTTAGGAGATCAATGGAATTTTGGATATATGTTTATTTTTATTTACTCCTTCACTAAGCGATGAGTTCACCTTAGAATAGAAGGGAGAGCATATGCTTCTTGCTTTTGCTTTTTGCACATATCTCGAATGATAAGTGTTTTAGTCTTGAAAGTTGAAAAACACATTTCTTGAAGTACAAATGTGTTTGATAATAAATGGCTTCGGATTTACTATTTTGTAAAGAACAATGTTAAAAAAGGGCTTTTTTGGCCCATCCGTGGTAAAGTGTGGAAGCTATCTTTTTTTTACTAATTTTGGGCTGCTGAAAACGAATCCTCACCCGTTTTAACGAAAAGTCTCGGGAACACATTAAAAAACAACCCCCATTTGAGTGCCATAAAGTGAAGATTCTCATTTTCCAAACCAAAAGTCATTTAAATAATTAAAGAATTTTTAATATAAAAAACAATATTTCCTGGATAGTGATATGCACACCATACACCCCAACCCCAAGAGTGTGAGAAATATTCAGGGATGAAAAATATCCATCCGAATTGATTAAATCACCTTAGTATGATAAAAAGACAAAATCCACCACCTTAATTGGTGGGGATGGGTGTAAGAGTATTCAGAAGTAATCACATTATAATAGTCTTTTAATAAGGAATTTTGTTTTTTTTTAATAAATAAATAATCGTATATTATATATTGTAACTTACACCGTTCTTATGGCTGGTGAAAGGTGAGGGGAACGCGAGGGAGAGCCCTTTTTTGGCCCATTCACGGTAAAGTGTGGAAACCATCTTTTTACTAGTTTTGGGGAGCTGAATACGAATCTGTCATCCGATTTGGCTAAAAACATCGGGAAGACAGTAAAAAATAACTCTTATTTGGGGGGTGGCATTGAAATTGATATTATAGCTTGCAACAAAAAGTTATTCTTTAGTGCAGGAAATTCTTTCAAGATACTCAGTTTCATTAGGTAAGTAATGAAAGAAGCAAAAATTCTAAATTCACCATCCCTCCCCCTCGTTTCCCTCACCCTTCACCACCCTAAGAACGGTGTATATTTACAATATTACTCCTTGTTAAATGGCTATTATCAGGTTATTATTACTTCTGAATACTCTTACACCCATCCCCACGAATCAAGGTGGTGGATTTTATCTTTTAAGAGTTTTTATCGGTTTTAATTGCAAAAGAAATCCCTAATCACCCAATTTGATGTTTTTCTATCATAATGAGGTGATTTAGTCAATTCAGATGAATATTTCTCACCTCTGAATATTTATCATATTTTTGGGGTTGGGGTGTAAGGTGTGCATATCACTATTCAGAAAATATTACTTGTTTTTAAATTAAAAAATTCTTTAATTATTTAAATGACTTTGGGTTGGGAACATGAGAACCTTCACTTTATGGCGCCCAAATAAGGGTCGTCTTTTAATGTGCTCCCTAGACTGGCAAAACTGGCAACGGATTCGTTTTCAACACCCCAAAATTAGTAAAAAAAAAGATGGCTTCAACACTTTACTGCGTTAGAATTTTTAAAAACTGTTTTTATGAAGATAAAAGTTTTTGTACTCATATTTAATATCAAATTAATTAATTAATTTAATTTAATTCTTTTCTACACCAGAAACCAAATATTATTGGAAAAAGAGGGGATTTGTTTTCTATATATCTACAGTTTCAACTAAGGATGTTGAACTTCTTGTAAATAAATTAAAGTCTTCAAACTCTAATGGTCATGATATTTCTAATAATTTGGATTAAAAATGCAAATATGCGATAAGCGGTCCATTTCTATAGAGAAAGGCATATTTTCCAGTAAATTTAAAAGAGCCATAGTATCTTCATTATACCAGAAGGGAGATCCAAATGACTAATAATAATTATGAAGCCATTAGTCTACTATGTAGAATTTCTAAAATTCCATCTCAAGGAGCAATTATCAGATTTTTTACATCGGAATATGTTACTGTCTCCTGCTGAACATGGTTTCACTACAAACAAAATCAACAAGTCTGCGTTGTGTGATTTTCATCACAAAATGATTAAAGCTTTAGACAACAAGAAATCAGTTGTGGGTCTTTTCGAAGATTTGTCACAAGCTTTTGATTTGGTAGACCATCAGCTGCTTAAGACCAAACTAGCACTATACGGTATTCGACTAACTGATTTACAAATATTTTCCTCCTATTTAGACAACAGGACACAAATTGTAAAAATGGTCGGTGGAGTTGAAAGTAATATTTGTGATATTACACAAGGAGTTCCACAGGAGTCAATTTTGGGATCACTTTTATATATAATATTTACTAACTATGTGGTCAGCCATCAACAAAAGATACCAAATGTTCATGTGATCTGTTATGCTGATGATACAAACATTCTAGTTACCGGCAACAACGTAATTGAAGAAAAAAAAACACTGAAAGATTTTATCAAGAAATCATACATTGGTCTCAAAATAATAACCTAATTCTAAATAAAACAAAGACAGTTTCAATACAATTTTCATTGAATAATAATTCCGAGAGCTTAACACTTTTTAGTGGTACTGACTGGGAAATAAAAACTTGTTGAAAATTTTTAGCTCAAATAGCAATTTAATTCGCTAATTTCTAATCACGTGTGCTGAAACAACCAATCAGAACAAAATTATACTGATAAGATCCCTTAGGGATGTTTTCACTTATATTATCCAGTTTGACAGTTCAATAACACAGGTCATAAATGTTGTTGTGCAGCTAAGGTCATTTCAGAAGTATTTTTTCGCGCTGAATCCGAATCTGGCCTCAGAATTGGCCCATCACGTCAGGATTTTGAAATATTTGAGGTTAAGTACTTAAAAAATGACTTTTTTAGTAAGTTTTGAAGTTGTGTCTAGAACCCAAAAAATTTTCCAGCTTATTTCTAATAAATACATCATTTAGTAACATCATTCCTCTTTAAAATAAGCTTTCGAATGGTCATCTATGATGTTTCTTCGCAAAGTTATAGCCATTTTAAGGTGACATGAATTTGAAACCGTGTTCCCTACAACCAAACAATCTTAACCAAACGACTCTAAACGAATCAAATTTAACACAACAATAGGAATAACCCAACATTCTTAAATCAAAGTTTTGTTAAAATTGAGAATCAGGGTACGCATGGTACTCGGGGAAACCTACTACGCATCCTCAAGGAAACCCACTGCACATCTATAATACACGTGGAAACCCACTGCGCATTCATGGTACCCGGAGAAACCTACTGCGCATTCATTGCGCACTCAAGGAAACCTTCTACGCATCCATAGTACTCGGGGAAACCCACTGCGCATAAATTGCACTCGAGGAAATCCACTGCGCATCCATTGTACTCGAGGAAACCCACTGCGCATCTATAGTACTCGGGGAAACCCATTGCACATCGCAATTTGATAACAATCCATTATTCTTTTTTTGTGTTAGAGCGAGTTAAACGAAAAAATAATTATTTTAATCCACAATAGAACACATGGGCGGGTATGTGTCAAATTTCATGCTTAAAACATCCCTCTCCCTGTTCACTTGTTCGCGGTGTCTCTTTTTAAAAACCGTCGAATACGTGTCTCCTTATTTCCTCAGGAAAGCCTATCGCTGGAATATCGCGTTTCTGACTTACGCGATTTCAGAGATACGGGTACTCTTTAGACCATCTACCACAGCCGTTTTCACCACTTTAAAAAGTGAAAATTGAAATTTCATCCTACTCGTGTCTAACAGATTCTAATAAAAAGTATTTATACCAAATTTCATGATTCTGGGTTTAACCGTTTCCGGAAGGCTTAAAAAACCTCCCCCTCCCCGTTCACCCGTTCGGAGGTCTCCTTTTGAAAACCGTCAAATACGTGCGTGTCTTCTTATTTTCTTAGAAGTGATTTCAAAAATACAGGTGCGCTTTAAACCATCTACCACCCCCGTTTTGACCTCTTCAAAAAGTGAAAATCGAAATTTCGTCTTAACACGATCTAATAGATTTCAACAAAAAATATGTCTGCCAAATTTCATGCATCATGCATCTAACCGTTTCTGGAAAAACCTAAAATTTCAACCTCCCTTTTTATCAAACAAAAAGGTATAATAATGGTTCTATTTATAGTTATTAGACTTATAATAAACCACACAATTTGATGAACTTGTAGTATATTATTCAACGAGCGGTAATGTAGGTAATAACTCACGCAAATGAAGTTTACAGCATGAGCCGCAGGCAAGTGCTGTAATTCATCAAGTGGGTTATTACCATTACCGCAAGTTGAATACTATACTTTATCTACGATTATAACAATAAATATTAAATTGAGAAAATTTTGTTTTAATTAGGTACTCAGTTTGTTTATTAATAAAATTAACTGTAAAATTTAACTTAACTTAATTTAAGGATTTCTCTCGGACAGAGCCACACCTTCGTGAAGCGCGTTACGTCAATTGGATAGGCTAGGCATGAAGATACAGATGATTGGCACTATCTCCTAGTGATTTATAATAACTCACTCATTATAACTCACGCTATTTGTTTATGGATACTATAAATTGTTCAAAAGCAGTTCATTAATTAGTATATAACCTAATAAGAGTAAATAAAATGACCAAAAGTAGTTTATATTAGTCATAGATTTTTGTTGCTCCTAACTTAGCATACCTAGAATATTACCTACAATATCTTATTAATATTTCGAATCCTATTTACATTCACAATATTGTCTGTAATTCTCCTATTTCCTTATTCGAAACAGTAACCATAAAATTAGCATAATGTCCTGTAGACTGACTGCCTTTGTATGTTCATTCACTTTAATCATCTGAAAATGTCACGTTGAGGCCGAACTGCAGTAAGGTGCAAGTTACAATAATTTGGCGGTAAAAAATAAAGTAAATGTTAATGTTGGTGTTTCATTATTATATCATCATAATTAATTACCACAAAGTAACGGCTTACCAGTTTAATTTTGGAGGAGGTATTGTTTTTATGATTATATATAACTAAATATTTGTAAATTATTTTCCGTTGAAATTAATTTCATTTCCTGAAAATAAATTTCTGTGATAAAAACATTCAGATTATAAGTAAGAAGATAACTGTTTAAATATGAAACATAATTACTTGTAAACTTATATAAATGTTCACAAGAATTTTACACTCGTCCGAACTCCGGCTTTCCAAGTAAGCATGAAAGAATGACTGCATATTTAATAGCGCCGGTGTTGTCAAATCTCGGACGCAGCATTATACGATTTTTGAATAGAGAATATTTGAAGTATATTTATGTTCACAAATCTATGCGCCCCCAAACATAATTCGATGGAACTAAAAATATACTTTTAGTTTTACGGAACATATGATACTGCGTCCGAATCCAAAAAAAACTCGGGTCGATATTTTGCTCAATTGAAACGAAACAGAACTCATTTCTATGTTTACATATAACACAGGAGACGAAGAACATTTTGAGGTGCTGAAAATCGACCATTTCGGAGATTTGTTGAAGATAACACGGGAAAACAATACTGCGTCCGGTATACAGACGCAGTATTGTACAGGACGCAGCATTATTTGCAGGACAAATATATATATATATATATATATATATATATATATATATATATATATATATATATATATATATATATATATATATATATATATATATATATATATATATATATATATATATATATATATATATATATATATATATATATATATATATATATATATATATATATATGAAATCGGATTTGAAGGAAACAACTACTCAGCGGGCAAATACCCCGACCTGCATTGAATTACACCTTCAAATCGTGATCAGTAACCAACTATCATTTGTCTGTTCCTAACCAGACATAGACCGGTTTCGAACTTATTATGTTCTCATCAGTATGCCATAGGTCATGGAACAGACAAATGATAGTGGTCAACTTGCTAGTCTTATACAAACTGAATCAAATGGAGTGACGGTGAGAGGTAAACTCTCATATGGTCAGATGCTACTATACGTCGGACAAATGTCACTGACGTATATCGACTTGCTATTTTGCAAGTACCAAGAGCGGCGACCTCTAGCCTTAGTGGGCTATACTCACTGTTTATGAAATCGGATTTGAAGGAAACAAATACTCAGCGGGCAAATACCCCGACCTGCATTGAATTACACCTTCAAATCGTGATCAGTAACCAACTATCATTTGTCTGTTCCTAACCAGACATAGACCGGTTTCGAACTTATTATGTTCTCATCAGTATGCCATAGGTCATGGAACAGACAAATGATAGTGGTCAACTTGCTAGTCTTATACAAACTGAATCAAATGGAGTGACGGTGAGAGGTAAACTCTCATATGGTCAGATGCTACTATACGTCGGACAAATGTCACTGACGTATAGCGACTTGTTATTTTGCAAGTACCAAGAGCGGCGACCTCTAGCCTTAGTGGGCTATACTCACTGTTTATGAAATCGGATTTGAAGGAAACAACTACTCAGCGGGCAAATACCCCGACCTGCATTGAATTACACCTTCAAATCGTGATCAGTAACCAACTATCATTTGTCTGTTCCTAACCAGACAGACCGGTTTCGAACTTATTATGTTCTCATCAGTATGCCATAGGTCATGGAACAGACAAATGATAGTGGTCAACTTGCTAGTCTTATACAAACTGAATCAAATGGAGTGACGGTGAGAGGTAAACTCTCATATGGTCAGATGCTACTATACGTCGGACAAATGTCACTGACGTATA
Source organism: Rutpela maculata (assembly GCA_936432065.2). NCBI lineage: Eukaryota > Metazoa > Arthropoda > Insecta > Coleoptera > Cerambycidae > Rutpela > Rutpela maculata. The sequence goes on along the minus strand of OW386286.2, from coordinate 134,089,077 downwards.
GCGACTTGCTATTTTGCAAGTACCAAGAGCGGCGACCTCTAGCCTTAGTGGGCTATACTCACTGTTTATGAAATCGGATTTGAAGGAAACAACTACTCAGCGGGCAAATACCCCGACCTGCATTGAATTACACCTTCAAATCGTGATCAGTAACCAACTATCATTTGTCTGTTCCTAACCAGACATAGACCGGTTTCGAACTTATTATGTTCTCATCAGTATGCCATAGGTCATGGAACAGACAAATGATAGTGGTCAACTTGCTAGTCTTATACAAACTGAATCAAATGGAGTGATTTGATTCAGTTTGTATAAGACTAGCAAGTTGACCACTATCATTTGTCTGTTCCATGACCTATGGCATACTGATGAGAACATAATAAGTTCGAAACCGGTCTATGTCTGGTTAGGAACAGACAAATGATAGTTGGTTACTGATCACGATTTGAAGGTGTAATTGAATGCAGGTCGGGGTATTTGCCCGCTGAGTAGTTGTTTCCTTCAAATCCGATTTCATAAACAGTGAGTATAGCCCACTAAGGCTAGAGGTCGCCGCTCTTGGTACTTGCAAAATAGCAAGTCGCTCTACGTCAGTGACATTTGTCCGACGTATAGTAGCATCTGACCATATGAGAGTTTACCTCTCACCGTCACTCCATTTGATTCAGTTTGTATAAGACTAGCAAGTTGACCACTATCATTTGTCTGTTCCATGACCTATGGCATACTGATGAGAACATAATAAGTTCGAAACCGGTCTATGTCTGGTTAGGAACAGACAAATGATAGTTGGTTACTGATCACGATTTGAAGGTGTAATTCAATGCAGGTCGGGGTATTTGCCCGCTGAGTAGTTGTTTCCTTCAAATCCGATTTCATAAACAGTGAGTATAGCCCACTAAGGCTAGAGGTCGCCGCTCTTGGTACTTGCAAAATAGCAAGTCGCTATACGTCAGTGACATTTGTCCGACGTATAGTAGCATCTGACCACATGAGAGTTTACCTCTCACCGTCACTCCATTTGATTCAGTTTGTATAAGACTAGCAAGTTGACCACTATCATTTGTCTGTTCCATGACCTATGGCATACTGATGAGAACATAATAAGTTCGAAACCGGTCTATGTCTGGTTAGGAACAGACAAATGATAGTTGGTTACTGATCACGATTTGAAGGTGTAATTCAATGCAGGTCGGGGTATTTGCCCGCTGAGTAGTTGTTTCCTTCAAATCCGATTTCATAAACAGTGAGTATAGCCCACTAAGGCTAGAGGTCGCCGCTCTTGGTACTTGCAAAATAGCAAGTCGCTATACGTCAGTGACATTTGTCCGACGTATAGTAGCATCTGACCATATGAGAGTTTACCTCTCACCGTCACTCCATTTGATTCAGTTTGTATAAGACTAGCAAGTTGACCACTATCATTTGTCTGTTCCATGACCTATGGCATACTGATGAGAACATAATAAGTTCGAAACCGGTCTATGTCTGGTTAGGAACAGACAAATGATAGTTGGTTACTGATCACGATTTGAAGGTGTAATTCAATGCAGGTCGGGGTATTTGCCCGCTGAGTAGTTGTTTCCTTCAAATCCGATTTCATATATATATATATATATATATATATATATATGGTATTAGTTGGCATCCCACAATGTAAAATTTTAGGTTCAGTTGGCATCCACGAGTCAGATGGCATCCGGTATTCGGATGCCATCTGACCTGCTAGCGATATTAACGCAGGGGTTCGTAGATGTTGTATTATGCCATTAAAACTTATTTTAAAATGGAGGTCAAGTGACCCATTTTAACACCCCAGTGAATATTTTACTTCAGCGGTTTGCTACTAGCTGCCGTGCCTATCGTTCGAAAAATATTCATTTTGAATACTTGCTGACCACAGAAGCGGTTTAGATGGCATCTAGTCAGCTGGCAACACCGTGGAAGTAGGTTATTATATACCACGTGTTGATCCAGATGTTTTAGTTGCTCGAATATATTAATACTAGGAAAAGTAAACTTAGTGGAGACAATTCGTGTAACTATCAAAATGAGGACGGAACTTGTACCTCTTGATTGTAAACATTTTTTGTTGGATGGTTCAGCGAGGTTATAAGTAAAATAGTGTTCTGTAGTTTTTATTAAACTATAGAAGTAAGAGAAAAGTTATTAGCAAGAATATTTTAGATACGTAATAAACTACAAAATTATGTTAATGTTAAAGAATTTTATTTAGTCTAAGTCACAAGTTCAAATACGTGTTCATTCTTGATAAAGCTCGTAAAAATATGTGGAGGGCTCATTGGATTCGGAATGACGTCTAGAAAAATGTGCAAAAGTTTCAAATCCGCACATAAACAATTGCAAAAGTTATAAATAAATTAAGATTGAAAAAATAACGAGTTTCGTTTTTTTTGCAAATAACTCGAAAACTATTAATACTTAAGAAATTTAAAAAGAAAGAAATTTCCAATAAAAAAGTCTCGACTTCCGGAACTTTATCTCTATTATTAATAACTTTAATTTAATGTTGAAAATGGGGCTCCGCGCGGCGAACGTTAAACCGTTACGATACTCTGAAACCGGCCGTAAGAAGTAAAACAATTTTTTTATGTTATCAAATATTAATATAATTTTTTTTTTAAATTACGTTATTATTTAGACACTTAAAGGAACAATATCCCGTTGGAAAAATTTTCTTTACCGATTTTTCATAAAATGAGCCTGTTGTTAATTAACAATTTTTTTTTTTAGAATTTACGTTTATATTTCAAGTCGGATAATTGTTAAACAAAAGCCACTAAAATTATTTCGCTTTGTGTGGACCTTATGTCAACTATACTTTATGAGATTATGACATTGCGATGTTTTTAATTATTACAGTCTATTAGTTATTAATTATTTAAGCTAACAAAAAACTAAAAAATGAAATAGAGAGGTTGAAATTTTGTTTTATTAATTTTAGAATTATTGACACTGTTTTTATATTCAAAAATACTATAAAATTATAAATTTTTAGTGCTATTTGTTTAAACAAATTTTATAAATTAGGTAAATTACATATTTTTGAAAAAAAAATTGTTTTTCCCGTTTATCATTTGAACAAATTATTAAGAAAAAAATTTATTCTTAAAATTTTTTATTTGCAATTCTCTACAAGGTGGAATTTCTTTTTGTTGTTAACTTATTTGTTTATTTAATAAATAATTTCTAATTAACAATCGCCGAAGGTGTTTATATTTTTTTGGATAGAAAAAAAATAACCAAAACAACCGTATACAAAAACATGTCAAAAAATTTTTTAATATTTAAAATTTAAAATTCTATAAGAAATATTAATATTTTTTTTGTATGTTTATGTATACCGTTATTTTCTTTTATTTTTTTGTCTAAAAAAAATATAAACACATTTGGCTGTTATTAATAACAAATTGTTTATTAAATAAACAGATAAATTAACAAAAAAAAATTTGTTTTCCACCTTGTAGAGAATTGCAAATAATAGGTGTTAAGACTAAAATTTTACTTAATAATTCCTTTGAATTATGAAAAAATGGAGAAAAAATGATTATAAACAACTAAAAAATTTTTTTTTAATCGATAAAATTTTATGACAAATAAAATGGCAAAAAATGTTTTTCAAAAATACGTAATTTATCTATTTGTTTATAAAATTTGTTTAAACAAATAACACTAAAAACTTAAAGTTTATGTAATCTTACAGTATTTTTGAATATAAAAACAGCAATAATAATTAAAATTAATTAAAAAATTTCAACCTTTCTTTTTCATTTTTTAGTTTTTTGTTAGCTTAAATTGTTAATAACTAATAGACTATAACAATTAAAAATATCGCGATGTCATAATCTCGTGCAGTATAGTTGATATAAGGTCTAAAGGAAACGAAGTAATTTTAGTTGCTTTTGCTTAACAATTATCCGACTTGAAATATAAACGTAAACTCTAAAAAAAATTGTTAATTAACAATAGGCTCATTTTATAAAAAAATCTGTTTTTTTTCCTTTAAATGTCTAAATAATACCATTGTTTTTTAAAATTTTTAAATTAATATTTAATAACATAAAAAAATATTTTTACTTATTACGGCCGATTTCGTAACGGCTTAGCGTTCGCTGCGCGGAGCCCCATTTTCAACATTAAATTAAAATTATTATTAATAACAGAGATAGAGTACCGGGAGTTGTGACTTTTCTATTTTAAATTTCTTAAATATTAATGGTTTTCGAGTTATTTTCAAAAAACGAAGCTCATTATTTTTTTTCAATCTTAATTTGTTTATAACTTTTGCAATTGTTTATATGCGGGTTTGAAAGTTTTGCACATTTTTCTAGACGCCAATTCCGAATCCAATGAACCCGCACTCACATTTTTACAAGCTCTATCAAGAATTAACACGTCTTTGAACTTGTGAACTAGTGAATGTTGGAGATTATTTTAATTCGTTTTGTTTTAATTTTTGAATTTCCTATTGGATTCTGTTTAAGAAAAGTATAGTAGGTGACCTAAGAACAATCTCTTGTAGAGAAATGCATGGTTGAATGAGTTGTAGAATTACTAAGACACCGTTAAAGATAAATCTGTCGAATTGAAACTAAAAAGATGGAAAAAATTATACGACAAAGTTTGATAGCTTAAATTATAATATATTTTTACTTCCACATCCAGTGGAAATATAGTAACGACAAAAACATTTTTAAAAATTTTTATTGTTCAAATAGGCTTAGAATGTCATGAAATGTCGAGATTTCAAGTTTGAGCGAAAAAAACATTTCTGTCTGTCGGTCTGTAACTTTTTTTGTGCGCACGTTTTCTCTGGAACCGTTTGAGATATTGGCTTGAAATTTGGTACACATACGTACTTTAACGAGATCTAGAACTAGATTATATTTTCATCTTGTTCCGTCGAAGGGTTGGGGGTAAATTGGGGTATATTTGGAGTAAATAGGTAAAGCAAGCAGGTAAGAGTTCATAAAATTGATATTTTATTTAGTATAGACAAGAGAAGCTAAGGTCTCAAAAAAAATTTTGGCCCCCACCCCTTTATTAAAGGGGATGAAAAAAAAATGTGATTTAGTGTGTGCACAAGAACCAGAAACCTCAAAATATTTTTTTACATTATCCACAAATATTATATTATTAAAGTTCCATAAACAATTATTTCCAGATACAAAATTTTTTCGTTGTGTGACTTGGATAGAAAATCCGGATGTGGAAGTAGTGATTCCTTGGGCAGCGGTTTTTATTTTACACTTGCCGTTGTACTTCAAAATTAATCAGTTTGGAGCATCTACACCTGTAAGTTCATAGATATCTGTAAAACTATAATTCATCTAAACTAACAAAGTTTTTCCAAAGTATATATTTATATAAATAAAATTAAAATTTTATTGCCGTTTACTTTAAGTCAAAAAGTGTACATATTGCACGTAAAGTATATTTTAGTTTCAATTCGAGCTAGCTTTTATGTTAATAGTGTTTAAGTAATTTAACAATTTTTGCTTCTATTTCTCTCATAATATTAATTGTTATAGGGAACTCAAATAACATGTTATATTTAGAATTAGCCGAGAATCTAAAGGTCCGAATTCGATCATGAGGTATGAACTCGCAGGTATAAAATTTAAAAAATATGTATATTATCCAGAATTTTATGCCGAATTCGATTCCAGAGGGCGCGATGTCGGCCAAGATTGCCAAATTGCAAAAAAATAATAATTTCGAAAAAAATTTGGAACTTAAATATTGCATTACCTTTCGTTTACATTGCATTTATAAAGATTTTTTAATCATTCTTATATCAATCGAAAGCTTAATGTTTGTAGCTTCATACAAGTGTAATAGAGAGACATTATTTTCATTATAAACAACACTATAAATTGTTTAAACAATATGTACTCAGAAAGTGCAGTGTAATTTTCGGCATCGAGATACTTTTGTTATTATTGCAGATAGATGTATAGTTATTTGAGACGAAATACGTAGAATAGACCAAAGAACATTTTTTATTAAAACAATTTTTTAATTCGCTGAATAATTTAGGAGATATGATTTTTTAAATGTAGGGCGCGCGGCCGTAGTCATAACTCATCATAATAATAAATATAAGTGTGGCCTCGGGTACGCGATTTGCCAGTTTGCATTTGCCGTTCGCATTATTTATTAGTTTTAGTCTGACAGGATAATATTAAAATTCCGAATTGGAAACTTTTCCTTGCAAATAATAACAACAAAGCTCGTTTATTCAAGTATATTTCCGAAAAATTCTACAGATCATAGTAGTCTACCTGCTAACGTTTTTGTTATGACGACATGAAACAAAGTAAAATTGTAACACACTTACACTTTTCAAATCACCGCGAAGCAGACAGTAGAATATTTGCAATAGTTCAGTACCTATCAAATTTGAATTACAAAAAGCTACTGATACAGACATTTTGTGATGGCACTATACCATGCTACTAGAATAAACGTAAATGAGTTGTGGATACATAGATTCGATGTGTATATACTTATTCACTGCATAATACAAAAACTGTCGACTACGCAGAATATATCAGAAATTTATTTGGGCAATTTTTTTCTATGTACTTACGTCTTAAGTGGTTGCGATACGGTCAATTTTCCTTTCAGAAAAAGAAAAACTTACGTATTCAAAACATGCCTCAAATATGCCAATGATCCTAAGTTACAGTCAATATTGAATTTCCCACTCGACAATTCATTTGATAGTGCTGAATTTGAAAACTGCACGATATTTTTTTAAAGTATATATATATATATATATATATATATATATGTATACCTTTTACTTATTCGCCATTTCTGTAAAATCATACATTTACATATAATATATCTTCTATTGATAAAGTAAATATAGAATGCTACCCACGATCAGGGTTTCCTTTGTGGGTCTACTTATGTTTATTTGTCGTTTTCTGTATTCATTTCTTATTGTATTTCTTTTTCTCGTAAATTTAAGGACGTTTATTAACTTTCAATGTTATGAATTTGTAACTGTTAGACGAGATGAATAAACATTATTATTATTATTATTTTTTTTTGTTAAAAACCAGTCACCCTTCTCTGTGGCTCCGACCCTCACAGAGGAGAGCTGGTAGTACCGGCAGCCACTCCCCACACCCGTGGGGTAAGTGACTACTGGGTCCGAGAATCGTGTGCCCTGAGCAGACGTAATGAACCGAGGATGACGGCCTTCTGCATTCTGCCGGCTAAGACCTCTGCCGAATTTCGGCATGCCGATATGATCTTAAGTTCCGAAAGCAGTGTGTGTCTCGTTCCACAGAGGGCTCCTATAATCAGTACCACTATCTTGATAGTATGGTCTGGATAGAGTCTGCGGAGTTCGAAGAGCAAATCTCGATATTTTGTCCGTTTTTCCTCCTCCTTCAAGACAATGTTGTTCTCCGCGGGTGCCGAGAACTCCACGACAAACATTGTCTTGAGTTGGTGGTCGAGGAGGACTATGTCAGGCTTGTTGGCTTGTATTTGCCTGACGGTGGGAAACGAGTAGTTCCAATAAATTAGACACTTCTCATTTCCCACAACGGACTCGATATCCTCCGGGGCGTAAGGCAGCACTGGTGTTTCGTCTATCCCATACGAGTGCCTTAGATGGTAATAAAGCACTCGTAATGCTCCGTCGTGCCTCTGGATATAGGCCGAGACTGCATATGTCGGACAAGCCGACAGCAAGTGCATCAGAGTCTCTGGCGTCCTGCGGCAAGCCCTGCAGCTAACATCAGGGACCTCTATACCCATGACACGACTTGGATAGACCAGGGTATTAAATACACCGTCCTGGCAAGCCATTATGAATCCCTCGGTCTCAGACTTCAGCCCGGCTGACCTTAAGAAGGCAAAGGTCAGCCTTTCGGATAAGCCAAGGTTTTCTATATTTTTATAGAAAACTCCATGCATTGGCTTATCCGTGTGAAGCTGCAGAAAGATGTTGTGTTCTGCAGCTTTTATTTGGGCTTTTCGTCGAGCAGGTTCCAACTCGGTGACAGAGTCGGGATTTACCCGCTCGACGTCGAAGAAGAGACCAAGTTCATCGGCTGCTCTCAGTGCTGCCTTAAACAAAAAGGCTCATACCCCTGCATTTTCATGGTCCCGGACCATGCAGAGGAGGGGATCCGAACCATCCTATTATGGAGACTCTCCAAACTCAAGAGTCCACGGCCTCCCCGATGTCGCGGGAGGTATAGCCGTGGAACGGACGATTTAGGATGCAAGCTCCTATTGAGATGCATCTTCTTGCGGGTTCCTACGTCGAGTTGACGCAACTCTTCTCGACTCCATTTCACTACCCCAAAGGAGTAGAGAAGGATCGGAACGGCAAGCATATTGGTAGCAGACACCTTGTTCTTCCCCGACAGTTCTGAAGACCAGATCTGTCGTAGTCGGTGCTGATACTTGCCGCGGAGAGCGTTTTTCACTACACTCACTTCTTGGGTGGAGCGTTGCTCGACACCCAAGTAAGTGTACGACTCTCCGGCATCTAGATGATGTAAGATGCTTCCGTCCACGAGCTGCACGTCCTCTCCGTAGTTCCCGCATCGTCCTCTCTTGAGATGGACCAGTGCACATTTGTCCAACCCGAACTCCATACCGACAGCCTGCGTGTACTCCAACATTATTATTATTATTATTTTTTGTTAAAAACCAATCACTCTTCTCTGTGGCTCCGACCCTCACAGAGGGGAGCTGGTAGTACCGGTAGGCACTCCCCACATTCTTGGGGTAAGTGACTGCTGGGTCCGGGAATCGTGTGCCCTGAGCAGACGTAATGAACCGAGAATGATGGCCTTCTGCATTATGTCGGCTTATTATTATTATTATTATTTTTTTTGGTTTCCCGTTGCCGGACATGGCTTCCGTGGCCTCCGACACCACACGGTAGCCGCACCGGCTAATTCGTTGCAGCCACTCTCCACGACCTGTGGAGTTAGTGACTGTAGACACCTGAATCATGTGCCCTAAGCAGACGAAGGGACCCCAAGATAACCGCCTTCTGCATCTGACCTGCCAACCATTCTGCCGAATTCTGACAGGCCGGTATGATCTTTAATTCTGAGAGCAGCGAAGGCTTCATCCCTCCGAGTACGCCGATTATTAGGACGACCATCTTGACCGAGTAGTCTGGGTACAGCACTTGGAGCTCATACCGGAGATCACGATATTTGGTCCGTTTTTCCCCCTCCTTCAAAGCGATGTTTGTCTCAGCTGGTGCTGAGAATTCGATGACAAACATCACTTTGTTCTGATGGTCGAGGAGGACTATGTCAGGCTTGTTGGCTTGAATTAGCCTGACGGTCGGGAACGAGTTGTTCCAATAAATTCGGCACCTCTCGTTCTCGACAATGGACTCAATATCTCCGGGGATGTAAGGCAGCACTGGTGTTTGATCTACCCCGTACGAGTGCCTTAGATGGTAGTATAGCACTCGTAAAGCCGCGTTATGGCGGTGGATGTAGGCCGAAATCGCGTATATCGGGCATGCTGAAAGCAAATGCATCAGCGATTCCGGCGCCTGACGGCAGGTCCTGCAGTTGATATCAGGGACCTCTACACCCATTACGCGGCTTCGGTAGACCAAGGTGTTTATTACACCATCCTGACAGGCCACAATGAATCCCTCGGTCTCCGACTTTAGCCCAGCTGACCTTAAAAAGGCGAATGTCAGCCTAGTCGATAAACCCAGTGTTTCTATGTTCTTATAGTACACACCGTGCATGGGTTTATCGACATGCTGCCTGAACAGATTCTCCTGTTCGGCAGCTTTTATTTGGGCTTTCAGACGATTTGGCTGAAACTCGGTGACTGACTCTGGATCAGCACCGCGCCGGCCACCTCGTCTGACGTCGAATACGAGACCAAGTTCATCTGCGGCTCTTTTTGCTGCCTTGAACAATCCTGCGCCCACCCCTGCGATTTCGTGATCTCTCACTAATAGCAGGAGCGGATCCGAGCTCCTGAGGATGTTACATGCCATACTCAGCGCTACTCTGCCATGCATACACTCCAGACCCAAGTGTCCTCGGCCCCTCCGATGACGTGGGAAGTAAACACGAGGAACGGACGATCTAGGATGAATACTCCTATGGATGTTCATCATCTTGCGGGTATCTCTGTCTAGTTGGCGCAGCGCATCTACAGTCCATTTTACTACCCCAAAGGAGTAGAGCAGAACAGGAACGGCAAGCATGTTAGTGGCAGACGCCTTATTCTTCCCCGAAAGTTCGGAGGACCAAATCTTTCGGAGTAGGCGTCTGTACTTGCCACGGAGAGACTCCTTTATTTGTTGCACATCCTGGATGTGATGTTGTTGCACACCCAGGTATGTGTAGGTCTCCCCGGCATCCAGATGTCTCGGAATGCTTCCGTCTGCGAGCTGCGCATCTTCAGAGAATTCCCCGCATCGCCCTCTCTTGAGGTGGACGACCGCGCACTTGTCCAACCCGAACTTCATACCAATGGCCCGCGTGTACTCCTCGACCACCCTTAGAGCATTTTGAAGTTCACGCTCACCGGAGGCATACAGTTTGAGGTCATCCATATAGAACAGATGGGTGACCTTATGCCTCCGGTTGCTGGGTGGGCCACAGTAGTACCCGCGGGTTTGGCGGAGTTATTATTATTATTATTATTATTATTATTCTCGGTGAATTTACTTTACCCATTTTGAGGGACGGGTGCATTTGTACAAGGCTTCCTTCTCTGACGTTGGCGTTAACTATGTTACCATTATGCTGTAAGATGCTCCAACCACGGTATGATGTGTTAGAATGTTTCATTAAAATTTTTAAATATATTTACAGAAGTGGCCGAATATCCAATAAACTAATAAATCTTGAATATGCCGCAAATAAATAATTATAATAATAATTATGTTGTCGGCATTCTACAGATGACCTAAAGTCAAGCCAAGTCAATTTGCAGTTGCACCAAAACACCAATCAATTTTTGTAACTTCTGATGATTTGGTGAGTTTGCAGAAATTGGCATTTTGCAGATTGCTGGCTTTCTCAAGTTGTAACACATGTAAAATAATTTAACTGTTAAATATTGTGGGAATAAAATTAATTGTTATATTTTCAGGTTACAATGCACCCAAATTTTTGTACTGGAAGCAAAGATGGCAACGTAATAAAATCAAATCAACTAATTGGGTTGCGATCTAGACCTTATGATGGTAAAATTGCTGGTCTTTATGATTTGGAAGAAACCCTGGGTCGTGGCCATTTTGCCGTTGTAAAACTAGCAAGACATGTATTTACTGGAGAAAAAGTAGCTGTTAAAGTGATAGATAAAAGCAAACTTGATGAAGTATCTAAGGCACATTTATTTCAGGAGGTTAGTATATGACATGATTTTTTATATACATGCCAAGAGTGAAATACAGATTCACCGAGATTTGAGTAAATTTATAGAATTTTTTGATAGGCATAAGAATTAAACCTTAATTCAATTTGTTAATCATTATACCGGGTGCAACAGCCTAGTGTCTCCCCCCTATATCTCCTTTGTTTTTTAACTTATTCATTTTAAATTTAGGGTGCATAAATTACCTTTAAAAATGGATTTTTGGACATAAAAACGGTATGAGACCATTTCCGGTTTACCCGGAAATGGCCGCAACTGATTTTTAAATGGAACACCCTATATATTTTTACATATTTGGATTCAAGACAATATCTGCGTATACTATGAGATTTTCGCGAATTTTTTAGTCGATGTTCAGTTTTTTAAAACATTTTAAGACATTCGTCTAGAGTGCTTTGGAACACCAAAATTTGTTCTACGGCAGGTAAAGTCCAAGGGAAAAATATAATTTTTCATTAATAACTATTTACGAAGTCTCCAAAATTGAACAAATCACTTTTTTATCGAAAACTTTTTTTTTCAAATGGGAAGGTGGTGGCTCCTAGTGTTCAATAAATTATAGATTTTTTTCTGAATTCATTGGTATCCATCTATGTTATTTGTTTTTCAATTTTATTAAATTTGTTTAAAAATAAGAAAATAATTTTTATTGATCCTTATACTTTGCACTAGTACTTATATCTATTAAGAAACAAAAGAGAGAACCAAAAGGCTATTATTCACAAAATGGGAGTTATTTATATTTCATTATTAGACATGATTTTTGCAAAGGCAACTACTTTGAAGAAGAAAAATTATTTTGAAAGTGATTTTCTATTTTTAAATAAATTTAATAAAATAGAAGGACAAATAGCATAGATTTGAAATGGATTTCAATGAATTTAGAAAAAAATCTATAATTTATTGAACACCATCTCATTTGAAAAAAAAAGTTTTCGATAAAAAAGTGATTTGTTCAATTTTGGAGGCTTCGTAAATAGTTATTAATGAAATTAAACGAAAAATTATATTTTTCACTTGGACTTTACCTGTCGTAGAACAAATTTTGGTATTCCAAAGCACTCTAGACGAATGTCTTAAAATGCTTTAAAAAATTGAACATCGACTCAAAAATTCGCGAAAACCTCATGGTATACTCAGAATGTTGTCTTGAATCCAAATATGTAAAAATATACAGTGTTTCTTTTAAAAATCGAAAATTGCGGTCATTTCCGGGTAAACCGGAAATGGTCTCACACCGTTTTTATGTCCAAAAATCCATTTTTATGCACCCCAAATTTCAAATTGATAAGTTAAAAAATAAAGGAAAAATGGGGAGCCACTAGCCTGTGGCACCCGGTATTTAAAAAAAGGAAAAGAAACTATAAAAACAAGTTGAAGCAAATAAATCATAGCGTTGACAGATCAAAGGTCGGTTTCCCATAAATTTCACTTTCAGGTAAAAAATTCTGAATTATTTCAACTTAACTTCACTAAATAAAGCTCAAACACCATTTCAAAGTTAAAATGTCCGAAACACCTCAAATCCAGCAAGTTAAACACAGAAACAGAAAAAAACAACTTATTTGCATAGTTAGTTTAATCAGCAAATTTTATCAAATTAGTTTAAAAACATCTTTGATGTAGGTAAAAGACTCATGAAAAAATATGTGTATAACTTCAGTTAATGCCAAAAATTTTTTTGACCTGCTTCATTTACCTATTTACCCCAATTTACCCTCCAACGGAATAATATGAAAATATAATCTAGTTTCAGATTTCATTAAAATACATACGGATACCAAATTTCAAGTCAATATCTTAGACAGTTCCAGAGAAATCGTGCGCATAAAAAAAGTTACGGACAGACCGACAGACAGAGAGTTTTTTTTGCTCAAACTTAAAATCTCGACGTTTCATGAGATTCTAAGCCTATTTCAACAACAAAATTTTTAAATTTGGGGGTGAACGCGGGGAGTATTATTTTCATGGTGAAGAATGGCAATTTTAAATTAAAAATCGACCAGTTTCAGAATTTCTCTTTAAAGTTCGGAGTCTGGGGCGTTTTAGGCATCTCCGAGTTTGCAAATTTTCTAATAACACAACCTTAACCTAACCTTACAGAGCTCGCGCATAAATCATAATTATTTTATCCATAATTTTTTTTGCTTAAATGTGCTCTATTTAATAGAAAATTCGCAAAATCTGAGATGCTTAAAACGCCCTAGGCCCCTAAAGTTCATAATTATGCTTAAAATGAATTTGCTCCATATATACAGTATATAATTCATTAGTTTAGACTGGCTGCAGAGATCGCATTGTTTATAAAATATGATAGGAACTTTATATGGCAAGGGCAGTTCGCAAATATTAAAAACAGTATACAGATGACTATTTAACTTAATTTAATCTACAATGCATTCACTAAAAAAACCAACGTTATATTTTATTACTCGTATTATAATAAAACGCTTAAAGTAGTAATAACCACAATAATTAGCGCTTAGTTTAAATAACGGTGTAATCATAACACGAATTTGACAAGACACAAAGCAGGAGGTGTATCGTAAATAATATTTTCCAACACCCCCTAGATTATTAGTGCTAAATCAAATAATAACCGAATACCTCAGGGAGTTTCCGGAAATCAACGAGAGCCGTGAAACAAAAACGGTATCTACAAACTACCTGCTAAGAAATATTTTAAATACAAGTTTATAACAATATCAGTGTTGTCAATATATCGGGCGCTGAGTAATCCGCTGCAATGATTCTATATTTACGTCACTGATATACAAATTGCAACCGCAGCGCGTCACAACGAGTTATCGCCGAACTAAAATATAAACATTTGTCGTCGAAAAGGCAAGTTGACGTCCAGCAGGTTTTGTGTTCTATAGCTACTAATGAACATTCTAATAGTTCTGAAGTATTTTTAGAGTTTGGTCATTTAGCGTCCGTTTTTCGGACGCGGAGTGACTCCGGACGCACAGTGAACCTACAAATTTACATGGGTGGACGCTGAGTTGCACCGTCTATATATATATATATATATATATATATATATATATATATATATATATAAGAAACAGTTACAACCAAAATCAAGATAACCAAAGAGGTGATAGAGGAAATATGCACCAGAGGAGAAAACAAATTGGACAAGCTACACAGGAAGAAAACCAAGTGTTTCGAGGTGCACAACCCAAAGTGTGGTTATACTTATATAGGGTAATACCTAAAGTTGGAGAGAGTGACATAAAAAAATATATAATGAAAAAACTAGGAAGTTCAGAAGAAGAAAATATCACGGTTAGGGAACTGAAAAATGGAAATCATCCAAGGCAGTGTTTTATGGTGGCTACAAAATTTGAATTTAAAGATAGACTATATGATCCTGGGTTCTGGCCAAAAGGGGTTGGTTTTAGGAGATTTAATTTTAAAAAGCAGTGGGAATACAAAGACCAAGAAAATGAAACAAACAGAAATTCTTTTTTAGCTTAATAAAAAATAAAACAAAAACGCAAGCGAAAGCAAATAATAAATCTTTCAGACTTTTTTACCAAAATCTACAAAGTATCACAAATAAAATAGATGAGCTGGCTATATATCTAAGCAACCTAAATTACAATATTGATATAATTGCTATAACAGAAACATGGATTAAGAATAACGAAGAACATTTATTTAAACTTAAGAACTATAAGATGGCCTCATGTTTTACAAGGTTAAATTCCATACACGGAGGTAGCTGTATATTCGTTCATAACAATCTGCAGTTCAAAGAATTGGGATATCTAAAACAAAAAAGCATAGAATCAGTAATAGAATGCAGTGCTGTAGAGATTTTAAATCCTAAAATTATTATTTTAAGCATATATCGTCCTCCAGTTCCTTCTAACATGGAAGAGTTTATAAATTCCCTTGAAGACATATTATCTGATGTAATAATCAAGAATCAAAATCATACCATAGCTGTATGTGGAGATTTTAACCTAGATTTACAAGCCCTGCTTGAAAAAAATGTAAAATCTTTCATTGATTTAATAGCATCATTTAACTTAACACCTACTATAGACAAACCGACACGAATATCTAGAAAAACGATTGACAATATATTTGTAAACATCTCAGAATATGAAACTATTATTGACGAAAATGGACTTAGTGATCACTTTGGAATACAAATTATCATGCCTCTGAACTACACTCAAAAAGACAAGAAGACGAAACTAATGAGAAGACTTATTACTGATGACAAAAAAGACATATTTAAAAAGCAAATTGGGACAGTTGATTGGCACCAATTAGTGATTGAACAGGACCCAAATACTAGTACAGACATATTTTTAAATATAGTAAAAGAAACTCTGGAAGATATATATCCCAAAAAAATGCATAACTGTCATATTCAAGAAAATGGAACCTGGATAAATGAGGAAATAAGAACAAAGAGCAAAATTAAAAGACAACTTTATGATGAAATGCTAAAGGGAAATGTAACAAAAGAATATTATAGACATTATTGCAGAGATTTTAAGAAGTTAATTAATGAAACAAAGAAAACATCACACTCAAACTACATTCTAAATGCAAACAATAAAGTCAAAGCAACCTGGGACCTAGTAAAAGAAATGACTGGTAAGGAGATGGATACAAAATTTGAGATTGGAAACCTAGAAGGGGATGAGAACAAAAGCAAAAAAGAAATTTTGGATGAAATAAATAATTATTTCATTAATATATGCGACAATATCAATATGAATGCTCCAAAAACTTTTGACCATGTCTGTAAAAATGACCATACAATGTTCCTATATGAAACAACGCCTACGGAGATCTTTAATATAATACATGCCCTAAAAGACACCGCTGCTGTCGGAGCTGATGAAATACCAACAAAACTTATTAAACATTGTGCTGAAGAACTTTCAAAACCACTCTCCTATATAATTAACTTATGCTTTCAAAAAGGAATATTCCCTGATGAATTAAAAAAAACTATAATTAAACCAATATATAAAAAAGGTAGTAAAACAGAAATCTCTAACTATAGACCCATAGCCCTTATATCAATAATAGCAAAAATTTTTGAAAAGGCATTACTAAACAGAATACTGGATTTTACAGAAAAAAATAAAATAATAACGAACATGCAGAGTGCATATATTAAAGGAAGGTCAACTATAAGAGCAGTATATATTGCTATCTGTGAAATACTGGAGGCTGTTAGCTTTAAAGAAAAAGTTGTTTCTTTGTTTATGGACCTGTCAAAGGCCTTTGACAGTGTCGATCACGTCATACTATTGGAAAAATTGGAAATAATGGGTTTCAGAGGAAATGTACATGATATTCTCAAATCATATCTAAAAAATAGAAAACAGTGTGTAATGACAATAGATGAAGGAGAGGAGATTATTTCAAATTGGGAAACACCAGAGAAGGGGGTGCCGCAAGGCTCCATTTTAGGCCCAATTTTATTTTTACTGTACACAAATGACTTGCCTGATATTGTAAACCATATAGTAAACCTATTTGCTGATGATAATTCACTCATAATACGAGCAAAATCTGAAGAAGAATTAAAAGGAGAAATTATCAGCACGATTGACAAAACAGAAAATTGGTATACATGCAACAACTTAAAAAATAATATTGAAAAAACTCACCTTATGAAGTTTAGTTTAAGGAAAGAAGAGCCATTCACAATAGCTTATAATGATCATATCCTTACAACCACCGAACACACAAAATTCCTAGGCATTGAAATAGACTCCCAACTACATTGGAAAGAACATGTCCAGTACCTTGCCAAAAAGATAAGCTCATTTACATATGCACTACGCATTGTGTCCAGTTCTGTCAATGAAGAAGCAGCACTCAGCGCATACTACTCCTATGTAAATTCCAGAATCACATATGGAATTATTTTCTGGGGCAACTCTGTTGATTCTCCCAGAATTTTTAGGCTACAAAAATCCTGCATCAGAAGTATCTTCCATCTAAAAAAAGAGAAACGTGTAGAGCAACTTTTAAAGACAAAAACATACTTACCTTACCATCCTTATACATATACCAATGTGCATGCTTTGTGAAACAAAACTATGAAGAATTATTCACCAGATATGAAACCAATCACGCTTTCAACACCAGGGGTTGTGCAACATCAGTGCTACGTCAGCCACAAACCACTTTTACGCAAGTACAAAGAAACGTAGTAACACAGCTAATCAAGATTTATAACAAAATACCAAATCAATATAAAAATTTGTTAACAAAGGAGTTCAAAGTGAAATTAAAAATATATTTAAGTCGTCAATCATTTTATTCTATCTCTGAATACTTTAATCACCATTTTGATTGTTCTATCTAAAGTAATATTATTTAATTGTAATATGTGTTATACATTTAATTGTTTATACTTATTTGTCTACTTTATTTATTTTTATCTTGCTATTTTGACCTGTTCTACACTATTTTTATGGTATAACTGAATAAAGTTTATTATTATTATTATTATTATTATTATTATTATTATTATTATATATATATGCATTTAGTACTCATACACCTCCGAACACCTCCGAAGTTATTTTTCTGATGTTAAAATGCTTTTAATTTCTGCTGTACTTCTCTATTAACACCGCTTACATTCGAATATTTATTTGAAATTAATCACTATGCTGCCGACCTTCGCATATTAGCGAAACTAAAACTGAATATATTAAGCCATGATTTTATCTGGTGTAGAAAAATGTACATGCTAGGATTTGGGAAGGTTTCTTAAGAAATAAATTTAATTCAAGAATGCGATACGCGTGGCACTAGCTGCGCCGCCCCCACAAACGCGACGTGCCGTGGTCAGAACACCATTTTGATAAATCATTACCGCTCCAGACTCGACCCAGTAAAATACGCTAATTGACTGCTAGCACTACCGTACCGCATTCCAATTCAGGTAAAACTCAAACAGCAAACACCGTTACTATTCTGAGCCACCGTTTTCTTATCAGAAGTTCCTGTCCAACATAAATTAGTGCCTAAACGAGATTATTTAAAAATCATTTCCGTTAAAAGAATAAAATATTTCCGATTTTTGCACCGTCAAATTGTATTTAAAAACAGTTATAAAGTATCACATCCCCAAAGTTCGTATTCAAGCGACTATGTGAAAGAAGTTGTTGGTTGTTTTTGTATAACCGTACCTGATAAAAAGGGCATAATAATAAATATTCCAAGAAAGTATCAGTAAGTTTGTTCTTTTTATTCAATTCATTTTAACTTGAACCGTTACTAAAATTTTACCGAGTTAAAATAAAACCTGACATTTTGCTGAAGTGATAAAATCCATTTTAAGTATATTTTATTTTGTTTTTATCACAGTTTTACAAACTAGAGTAAAATCTGCAATTTCATAAAATTTGTCATAGTCCGGGACTTTGGTCGAAAACCTGAAAATCCGTGAAAATTATATATTGTGATAATTTTGTTACCAACACCATTTTGTTTGAACTCTGATAAGATCGCTTGGCTGATAGCGTTAACGCGCTACCACTGTACTTTGACTTAATACCGAGACTTGAAGAATTTGGCAAATTCAAACCGATTCAATCAAATTGTAACTTCACCAGTTAAATTTCCAGAACAAAGTAAAATATTAGAGTTACACAGTTCAAAGCAAACAGTGATAGAGGTTACACCTATATTTGCTGCTCTTTGGAAGTTTTATATTGTGATTAAAAATGTCATCAGAAAGTGATGGAAGTGAAATGGAGGTTGTAGAGGACACTCAAGGATGGATGTTATATAATATTACACGCTATCTTATTGCGACTTAGCCATAATAAACCTTCACAGGTATATCGTATTTCACGATAACAGCTTCTCTTATTAATTGCTTATCTTCAAGATATCATATTACACCTTTGTTTCTCATAACTTGTGCAGACTGCAGAACTGCAATTCCTTTGTTATATATTTTGCTTACTCAATTTCTGTATGTTATAAATATGACTAAACACGCTTTGTTGAATCAGTTATTAAACTCACTTAGAATGAAACACTTCTAATTATTATTATATTCCTTCTCCAAGAGCCAACGTTGGCTCCATTTAAGTAAATAAAAGTTTTTAAAAAAGTCATTCATGTGAACCGTGATCTAACATTGGCGCAGTCGGTAGGATCCGTAAACATCATCAGAACAAGAAGCCTAACTGGTAGTGAAGCGTAAGAGAACAAGGAGAACATCTGCAGAAGGTGCCTAACTAGTGCGTGTACATCTACGAGAACAAGGAGACCTTCCTCACTGGTGGTGGCGGATCCCAATCCCTTGACGGACGAAGAACCTACTCATGGAGATGAAATTAATGTAAGTCATTTTTAAGAATCATCTCGTTATTTATTTTACAATTATTATTTCTCACAATTATTTACGTGTATTATACCGCTAATACACTCGGCAAACAAGCCAGTTCTATTATCAAAGAAACCCTGTACAAGCTACAACGCAACAATTTTTATTAATCTTAAGTTATTTATTTTCGTATTATACTGCTAATACGGTACCATTGTGTATTATACAGTTAATACATAATTTATTAACGTACGCAACATAACAAACAATTTTAATTTAATTCTCGTATCATACTGCTGATACCCAGACAATTCTTTTAGTTCAAATAATCTCTAAGTAAAAAGAAAAATGCCAGACAGAGCTCAACCAGAGACAGCTCAACCAATAGTACCGGCATCAGCCGAACAACAACAACAACAACAACAACAATTACTACAACAACAACAACAACCAGAGCAAATTGAGCCTTACAAGCTCTCTGAAATATTTTCTTTAATACCTGAATTCGATGGTAACGCCATCAACCTCCAAACTTTTTTAAACTCATGTCAGTGTGCCCAACGCATGGCAATTCATGACCAGAAAATCTTGTTAACAGTGCATATCAAAAATAAACTAAAAGGTAAAGATGCCGAACTTATAAATTGGCGCAACCCTGCCACATGGCCAGAAATAAAGGCACTACTAGAAACTCATTTCGGAGACTCCCGAGATTTAACGTCCCTAATTCAGGACCTACAACGAATTCACCAATTACCTAGTGAATCCGCCTTAACATTCGTTTCGCGTTTACAAACGCACAATGCGAAAATGCACGCTGCAGTGCAAAAACAAAATTTAACTTCGGAGCAAAGAACCGCGCAAACAAACCTGATTGAAACCATGACATTAAATAATTTGTTAACAGGTCTAGAACCAAATCTCGGCAGAATAATACGTGCCAGTAACCAAATGACACAAGGAACAAAAATGATCTTTTAAATATCAAAACAAGTTTTACTTTTATTCAAAAAAATATGCCATATACCTTAATAAAAATTTATAATAAACTTCCCTACACTTTAAGAAATGGTACAATAAAAGAAGTGCAAACAAATTTGAAGGCCATGCTTCTGAGAAAAGCTTACTACACTCTGGACGAGTTTTTCAATGATGATTTTAGTGACCTGTAGCATTTTAAATATGTTTTTAATTCATGTGTTAGTATTTTTTGATATGTGTATATCGAGATATAGTGTATTTTTTTTAACTCATTTGTTTTATTACTTTTACGTATTTTACATATATACAATATTTTATGCAATAAGCTAGTATACCCTAGTGGCGTATTTGTGCTACTAGGGTAGTTTTGTGACATGTTCCACACCCGTTTGGGTATATGTAAAGAACCAATAAAGACATCTATCTATCTATCTACCTCCGACTATAATGAACGCAATTATTAGAATTCGTAGAGAGCTACAACTCTCCTATTTTGAACAACAAAAATTCCCAAAAAATAGTCCAGTCAAAAACCCAGTAATTCAACAAAAGCGACCACAGGGTCCAAATTTGCAACAAAAGTTCTGTTCCTTCTGTAAACGGAATGGACATGTAATAAGCGAATGCCGCACAAGGCAACAGTCTCAAAACTTCCAGAGACCAAGTTTCCAAGGAAACCCAAACTCACAAAATTTTTCTCATCAAAACTTCGCACAACCTAGTAATAATCAATTTAGTCAGAGGACATTCCCTCAAAATAATCAGCCAAATCAATCACAGCAAAACAGGCCCTCAGCCATAAGGCCGAACCCTAACTTTACGCAACAACGACCATCCGCTATTCAGCCTAACCCGAATTTTAACCGCTTTAATCAGCAAAAAGCTCATCATTTAAATTACGAACCTTACGATAATTATGCCGATCAATTTAACCAATACAATGACTACTCTTTTGACGATTACCAAAATTACCAAAGTCAAAATGAATCGTACGAAAATTACAATTTTGAAACCAACCAAAATTTTCAGGAGAATTATACTGCTAATTCTCAGAACGAGCAATACGAGGATTATACTGCTAATCCTCAGGATTTTCGTTTAGATCCGGAGTACCCCACGGATAACACAACAAATAGACCAATTCGTCCAAATATCAAACCAAATACAAACAATGAATCTCAACGACAGTTTCGATCCAATGCTGAACTTCCCAGAACAGACGTTCATGTAAATACGCTTTCTCACACCCTATTAACCGTAAATTCAAAAAATCTTTATTACATCAAAGACGCAACCGGCAAATTTAAAATTTTGATTGACACAGGTGCAGGAATTTCAATTTTTAAACCTAAAACAGCTGAAAATTATAGACGTAGATCCCTGAAAATGTAATTATACAGGGTATTACTGATCAAAAAATTTATATCAACGAATCTGTTCTCATCCCCTTTTCAGATGAGTCACACAAGGTTTATATCTATAATCTAGATATAGATTTTGATGGACTACTAGGCGCAGACTTTTTAGAACATTACGAATGCCGAGTAGATTTCAAAAATAAACAACTAGTCACAAATTTTAAAACCGTACCACTATTTAAAGTTACAGAAGAAACTACGGTAAATTTACCTTCACAACCAACTATTAATTCTGATACAAAAAATTCGAATTTAAGCAACATCAAAAATTTAATTTCTATTGAACCTCGCATGGAAAAAATTTGTAAACTAAAATGTAACCTGCGAAATACCGAGGCTATACTGTTAGCCCAGGAAAACGAGAAAGTACGCTTACCAAATGCTATTGTCAAAATCGATGACCAATGGAGAATTTTTAACCTCAATTATAAACGCGAATGCAATACCAAAAACGGTAAATTTTTCTAACATAAAACTAGAGCCAGTACAAAAATTCAAATCAATTTTCAATTTAAACACTCACAAAATTCTGACTCACACCTACAGACGGACAGATCCTTCGAAATTAGGAACGAATTGCGCTTGGATCATCTAAACGAAGAAGAGGCCGAAATAGTAATGCAGCTTTGTTTAGACTTTCAAAATATATTCTATTTGGAAGGAGACAATTTAACTTTTACTAACGAAATTAAGCATTCCATTGACACGAACGATTCAAAACCGGTTTTCACAAAGTCATATCGCTACTCTCATATCCATAAAGAGGAAGTCAAAACACAAGTCTCTAATATGCTTGATCAAGGCATCATTAGACCTTCGATTTCTCCCTGGTCCTCTCCGGTTTGGGTTGTACCAAAAAAACTCGACGCCTCCGGTAAACAAAAATGGCGAGTTGTAGTGGACTACAGAAAACTCAACGAACTGACTATTGACGATAAATACCCGCTACCCAATATTTCCGACCTCCTCGATCAACTAGGCAAATGTCAATATTTTACAACTTTGGACTTAGCCTCCGGATTTCACCAAATCGAGATTGATGCGAAAGATATTCAAAAAACTGCTTTCACAGTTGAAAATGGTCATTTTGAATTCGTAAGAATGCCTTTTGGACTTAAGAATGCTCCATCAACATTTCAAAGAGTGATGGATAACATTTTATTAGGTATCCAAAATGAACGATGTCTCGTCTATATGGACGATATTATTGATTACTCCCCTACTATTCACGAGCATATTTCTCGATTAACGGAAGTTTTCAAAAGATTACAGAAAGCCAATCTCAAAATTCAACCCGACAAATGCGAGTTTCTCCGCAAAGAAGTCGCTTATTTAGGACATCTCATTACAAAAGACGGCGTAAAACCGAACCCTTCGAAAGTTGACGCTATTCTAAATTTCCCTCAACCAAAAAATCAAAAAGAAATTAAATCATTTCTAGGCTTAGCCGGATATTATAGGCGCTTTATCCCTAATTTCTCCAAGATTACCAAGCCTTTAACAAAACTCTTACAGAAAGACATACCATTTCTCTTCGACAATGATTGTATAAAATCTTTTCAAGATTTGAAACAAACATTAACGACAACTCCGATATTAATCTACCCTAATTTTGGTGAACCTTTCGTTCTAACCACTGATGCGAGCGCATTTGCCGTCGGCTCAGTGCTGAGCCAGGGGCCCATTGGCAAAGATTTACCTATTGCCTATGCTTCTAGAACCTTGTGCAGTGCAGAAACTAAATATTCAACGATTGAACGCGAGCTTTTATCGATAGTATGGAGTGTAAAGCACTTTAGACCATATCTGTACGGTAGAAAGTTTAAGCTTGTAACCGACCACAGACCACTCACCTGGCTATTCTCTATAAAAGATCCAGGAAGTAGACTTGCCCGTTGGCGACTCAAATTAGAAGAGTACGACTACGAAATAATTTATAAACCTGGCAAAATCAATAAGAACGCGGACGCACTTTCCAGAATCAAAATTAATCATTTTTCCGAATGTTCCAAATTCTATTCAAAGGTTCTAGCCGCGAATGACGGAAGAGTCAGACGACGACGAAAACCCAGACGATAACAACGAAATCACTAACGAACAAATTTCCCGAGAATTTGAAACTTTCACCAACCTATATAAAACAACATCTTTAATAGACTATTCAAAAATCAAAGCCTCAAACAAACAACTCTTATACCGAGAACACAAAGATATCATAACTTTCTTCCAACAAAACAACTTACAAGACCTCCATCACAAAATCATTGAGGACATATTCGAAGAAAATCCCGAATTTCATAACGACAAAATCAATGTTGTATCATCACTCTGCTAGTGCATAAAAATATTTCATCCCTTAAACTAGCTTTTGACAAAAATCAAAATAATTTAGACAGAATCTTGAACACCCTCGATGGTGCTGACCAAAAATCAATCCTGTTTAGAAGCGAAGTTAAAACAGAGTTTAACCTTTTAATGCAAATAGCTAGTTCGATAAAAACGAAATTTGACGAAGTTTTTTCAGACCCAAAGAGATATAAACGCGGAATACTTAACGGTTTCGGAACAATATTCAAATCAATTACCGGAAACTTAGACGCCGAAGATGGCGAGTACTACACTAACTGTATAAACAAATTAAATAATGATGAACATCAATTAGAAAACTTAATCAAAAATCAAATCTCAGTTACAACTTCTGTTATCAAAAATTTCAACTCAACTATACAAAAATTACAAATTGATGAGGAAACATTTAACAAAGATATCAAAGAAATCGAGCACACGATTCAAACCATGACTCAAACGATCCAAGCTGCCGAAATAAAACTAAAATTTCTATACATTTCCGAACAACTAATGGCCAGCTATTTGTATATCGAAGACAATCTAAACGATATTTTAAATTCAATAACATTTGCCAGATTAGGAATTATTCATTCATCAATCATAACACCTGATCACTTAGTAACGGCGTTACAAGAGATTTCACAGAGTTTGCGAAGGAACAATTTACCTCTTCCAATTAAACTATCAGCAGTTGCTCAATATCTGGATATTATTGAACTAAAAGCTTTTCAACTAGATTCTAACTTAATATTTGTTTTAACAATACCTCTCATTGAACCTCAAAATTACAACACCTTTCGTCTGTACCCTATACCTATACTTGATAACAGAACTGGTCTACATCACTTTTTATCTATTTCACAAAAGTTTATCGCGAGAGACGATGATTCTTTAATGTACATACCTATACAAAATTTGAAAGAATGCAAACCACTCTATTTTGGAACCAAACTATGTTCGAACCTGTTTGCATATCCTATCGACCAAAATGCCATTTGTGAAGCTAGAATATTAAAATGATTGCCGAAACTCCCAGAAAATTGTCAAACTTCCTTCATCATTAGTCAAGGATGCAACGTCCAAGAACTTGAAGACAACACATGGCTAGTAATTAATTCCGAACCACTTCACATTACCATCAACTGCCCGAAGAGAGAATCCATAACAGAGCTAATTAACAAAAATTCCATCATAAAACTACAACCAGGATGTTACGCCTATGCAGGCATTACTCGAATACAAGCCAGTGCTAAAGACTTTTCCGAAATTAAGGACAATTCACATCCAATCCAAATTCCTTTTGAATGCTGCAATCACATGCCCGACAAAATCGAAATCCCAAAATTAAAACCGCTTAAATTAAACAGTCTCGACATAGAAGATTTAGATATTGCTAAAAACAAACTAGAGCAATATTCCAAAGACCTAGACGACCTCATAAACGAACCTTTTGTGACCAAACATGTATCTTGGTTCACATACTTCACAATCACTCTCATCATCCTATTAGTTCTACTTTACATAACTTGTAAATGCAGAAGAAGATGTGGAGCATTGCGAATCCAACCCTCAACGGATAACCCTCCTTCACCTCCTTCAGAGCGAAGCAGAGTATTTACCAAATTTCCTAGACTGATCCCTCCAAGAAAGCGACCCGGTATTAGACCTCAAGAAGAAGAGGACATCGAGTTAACATAGACTTTCATGTGGAGTTTTACCCTTGTCTATTAATTTAGACTATTGTATTTTATCCTTATTACGTTATGTAATGTTTTATTATCGCTTACCAATTTTAACTTTTACATTATTTTATTATTTTGCTTTGTATTCATTCAACTTTGTTTCAATTTATTTTTGCATTATATTCATTTAACGTTTTAACAATTTTCAAAAGTTGCTGCATAACATCAACTTTTTTATTAAGGGGGAAGTTGTTATATAATATTACACGCTATCTTATTGCGACTTAGCCATAACAAACCTTCACAGGTATATCGTATTTCACGATAACAGCTTCTCTTATTAATTGCTTATCTTCAAGATATCATATTACACCTTTGTTTCTCATAACTTGTGCAGACTGCAGAACTGCAATTCCTTTGTTATATATTTTGCTTACTCAGGTTCTGTATGTTATAAATATGACTAAACACGCTTTGTTGAATCAGTTACTAAACTCACTTAGAATGAAACACTTCTAATTATTATTATATTCCTTCTCCAAGAGCCAACGTTGGCTCCATTTAAGTAAATAAAAGTTTTTAAAAAAGTCATTCATGTGAACCGTGATCTAACATGGATACAGGCAAAGCTAGACCGGAAAAACGCCAAGAGGAAAAGATTAGGGTTTTCACAAGAACAGATTAACAATATTATAATAGGAAATGCTCCACAAACCAGTCAAACAAAAAATGTTGAGTTAAATTCTGCCACAAAAAACACAGGAGTTAAAAATCCACTGACCCACAAAAACACCAACCCAAACAAAAACCAGTCCCCTCGGGTATGAATAAAACATACCACAAAAAATATGAACATTTATTTTTGCTAACAGCTGAGCAGTTACACAAGATTAGACTTTACAAACCTCTGGAGTAAGATCTTTCCTAATATTAAGGACATAATCATACAAACAAAAAAAGGATTTCTGCTAAAAGCAAATACCCCCTATTCACGCGCGCGACTCTGAATAGTAGAGCTGTCAGATAGTGGATTCAGTAAATTGATTTAATATTGATTATAAACCTTTAAAAGTGACGAAAAAACATGTCTATATAAAATTAAGTGCCTCAACACATTAAAGACTTTCTGCCGCCGACTTTGAGGGCTTTTTCACCGCGAAAATCTCCCAAGAAGAAGCGCGCGGAATTTCCGAGAGTTCAATTGGTGAAAGTGAGACAGAAACACAACCTGAAAAATCAATAGATAAGGTCTGGAGAATAAAAACTGGAAAAAAAAGAAGCAGGAGACTAAAAACATCACAACGTAAAAAAGCCATTGCCAGCTTATCTCAACCTGGGACTTCAAAACAAACAATTAATGCACCTATTTTTAAACAGCCAACACAACAGAATAAAACTTTACAAAATACAGATGATAGGATGGAAACATCTAGTACACCCCAAAATAACTACACAACACAAAATCAAAACAGACCAAAAAATATATCTGTTGCTATGCAAAACATTTTTCGTAAAAAATATAAAAATGTCTATTATGCTACAGCTCCTGAGGGCACAACTAGAACAAGACTTGCAAGCATATGGTGCTCAATGTTTCCCAATGTCCAAGACATCATAATACAAACAAAGAAAGGTTTTATTATTAAGTCACACAACACAAAAGAACACATAGTAAAGGCACTGGATCACCTGAAAAAAGATAAGGAAATCTCAACTTTTGAGAAGAGTACTATTCCACAAACTACAACACACCAAACATCAACAACACAATCATCTGGATCTGGATCTGGATTGTTTGGCGGGGGGTGAGCTTACACTCACGTGCACTCAGGCCTCATAAGCGGGCCCATTGTGCTGCCCCCGTAAGTGGTGGTATGTCCACCGAGCCTCTCATTCCCCAAGCCAACCAACACTTGTGATGTATTTAAGGAGGAGACCAGGTGAGGCGCCACCTATGCTGGCCATACTGGGCCAGAAGTCCCCCAGTAGGGATCCTCTTTTCGTTGAGAGACCAGGGCAGTGACAGAGCACATGCTCGGCAGTCTCGTCATCCAGATTACACCCTCTACACTTGGGGTTGTCTATAACTCCCAGTGTATGGAGGTGTTTGTTTAGTCTGCAGTGTCCTGTTAGTAATCCTACATAAATGCGCAGATTACTCCTGGACATCTGGAGACAGTGTTTGCCTAGCTTACGATTGGGTGTGGCCAAAGCCATTCTGCTATGTCTGCAGCTGCTCAGACCACCCCAACAGTCCGCATGGCGTTTGAGTGTATAATTCTTTAGCAGGGAACTGTGGACTGAATCTGAGAGCGCTATTGCAGGTTCTGGACCACGCAGGGCGCTCTCAGATCCCTTGCGAGCTAAAGCGTCCGCTTCTTCGTTACCCTGAATTCCGTCATGTCCTTTCACCCAACGGAGCTGGACACTATTGTTTTGTGCGAACACGTCTAGGGCCTTTCTGGTTTCCAGAACCAGCCCCGAGACTGTCCTACAATTGTTTAGGGCAAGCAGGGCTGCTCTGCTATCCGTTGATGTGCGCACCGTTTTACTACTAACGTTTGCCTTCATGGTTTCTATTACCGCTTGCAGGATCCCTATTAGTTCCGCCTGGAAGATAGTGGCATGTGTGCCTAGCAGTAATATCGAATGTAGATCTAGGTCTTCTGAGTATACCCCAGCTCCTGATCCACAGTCCATTTTTTAACCATCGGTGTAGATTGATATGTCCGGCTCGTCATTACCGGACACATTCAAACTCACCTCAAAGTTCTTGTTGAAGTTATATATAGGGGGGATACGGTCAGTTCCCATTCCCAGAAGAGGAATTTGTTTTGTAGCCTCCTCTAGGATACGGGCATGTCTCGTAGCCGTGCTCTTAATATACACAATCATATTCTGCGGTTATATCTCAGGTGGACATAGATATAAAAGAAAAAGAAATAAGTGAAATCTTACTTAACAGCAACATAGTACACCGTTATTGCAAACGCATAATATCAAAAAGAACCAATTACCTCATTATTTATACGAATAATTACCAGCGACATAAGATCATACGAAAAACTAATTAACGAAGGAGTATATTACAAATGCAGATATTTTGCGGTTTACCCCAGTCACCCACCAGAACCTCTACCAGTCCCGTGTGCAAAATGTTCCATGTTTACACATACCACTGACCAGTGTAACACTCCAATAAAATGCTAAAAATGCCATGGAGACCATAAAGACATTGAGTGTAAAACCAATCTTCCACCTACTTGTAAAGCATGTGGCTCTACAGAACACGTTGCTTGCAGTGGCGGCTGGTGAAATTTCAATATTTTTTTTCTCGTCTGTGGCGCATGGGACCCATACGAAACTTGGGAAATAACATCTAGAGAAGCACTTCTCTAATGACCCCTAAAAAATTTTGAAAAAGCAGTTTGCGAAAAAATTTTTGAAAATTCGCTAGCCTCCCCTGGGTCTAGGGACCCCTGTTTACTTTTTTTTTTTTGTCATATGCATTTGACTTTTCATAAAAATGCATCGACAGATTTTGGAGTTTGTGAAAATATTTTCATTACTAACTGAGATACAGCGAATTGAAATATTGTAATTTGTTAAATTGTAAATTACAAAATTTCAGTTCATTGTATTTCAGTTAGTAATGAAAATATTTTCACAAACTCTAAAATCTGTCGATGCATTTTTATGAAAAGTCAAATGCATATGACAAAAAAAAATAAAAGTAAACAGGGGTCCCTAGACCCAGGGGAGGCTAGCAAATTTTCAAAAATTTTTTCGCAAACTGCTTTTTCAAAATTTTTTAGAGAAGTGCTTCTCTAGATGTTATTTCCCAAATTTCGTATGGGTCCCATGCGCCACAGACGAGAAAAAAAATATTGAAATTTCACCAGCCGCCGCTGGTTGCTTGGTCTATAAAATGTCCACAAAGGCTTACCAAACCCATCGATGGAATACCAAATGTTAAAATTCGCTCTATAAACAAAAAATCAGCTGACATGGACAAATAAGTTACAAGAAGCAGCAGAATTCTTTCAGTTATCACAATCCATAACCACATTATTGACACTTACACAAATAAGATAAATAAACCTAAAAATAACAACCGTCAGGAACTATTGGCTAAGCTACAAAAGAGGTTTATTGATCAATACAACATTAACACCGTTCCCACATTTGTAGAAAATCGTCTTTACATACTCATGTTTGATCTGAATTCTGAAAACACCGATACACCCACAGAACCAAGCGAATATATTCAAATTCACCGGGATGTCTAAAATTGAAATACTTTATGCCAACATCAACAGTTACAACTCTAAAAAACATTTAATAAATTACTATGCAGAACATAACGATATCAAATGCAACATGTTTGTGGAAACCAAAACTGCAATAAGTACATCGACTAATTATAAGGACTGGATTACAATTCAAAAAAATGGTAACGTTGTGAACACAAATATAAGAGGGGGTAGTTTAATTCAAAGTGATAAACATCTCAAAATGGGAAAAGCAAATCCACCCCATTTAAATAACCCATTAAACGAAACCATACACTGCGCAGTGCCCTTCAAGAACAACAAAATTCACATATTTTTAACTTATATCCATCCAAATAGTGCAACTATTGAAGACAATTTGTTTGTGAAAGCCTCACAATATGAATATGCCATTATAATCGGTGACTTCAACGTCAACCATAGAAAGAAAAAACAAATACAGCATTTTCTAAATAATTCAGACTTTGTGCAAATATCAACTCCACCAACATTCATTATGGCAAACAATGAAAATTCCACTCCCGACTTGTTTTTCTGTACAAAAAATATTAGGCAAAATATTTCCGACGTTCACCTAATTCCAGACCTGTGCTATGATCATTTAGCCATAGAATTCTGTCTCGACCTTGACCAACCTCCTATGGACTATGATGAGGAAATAAAATATAATTTTAACAAGTAATACGGAACGTGTAAATGCACAAATGTTACAATATATAAATCATGCAACTCCAATATCCCCTCAATACATAACATTCTTTCTGGAGAAACTTAATCAAACTGTCAGTAAAACACACCAAAATTCACGAAAAAATACTTCTCACATAGACTACCGCCATTCATAATTAAATTAATCAAGATTAAGAAACAACTATACCCTGAAATCAAAAACAATAATGAACCAGTTCTAAAGAGAAAATTTAATGACCTTAACAAAGACATCCACAAACTGATACTACAATACAGATCTTCCCAATACTCTAAGTATTGAGTAGTGTGTCATGAAATAAATGTGTCAAAAGGGAAAAAGTACTGGAACCAAATAAAAAAACTATCAAAATATCGTAAACATAATAATAGTCAGTTTCTAATAGAAAATAATAAAACATTAATAACAGATCAGGAAATTGTAGACACATTTGCAAATCATTTTAAAAAATCATATCAATTTAGTGAAAATGTCAACTTTGACGCAAATCACCAGAATGAAGTCGATGATTGGTACAACTTATATTTCGAAGAAAGACATTTTGAAGATATTCCTCCGATAGATGCAGATCGGTCATTCTAAAATTAAGGGAAATTTGAACGTTCCTCAATATTAATCATAGAATTATAATTTCAATCTTTTTAAATAATATTTTATTATGGAGAATAAACCGCCATCTTTCTGGTGCAACTATTATTTTTTTGATTCAGCACGTTTTTTCTAAGAAAAAAATACAAAATATAGCAAAAAATGACATTACCATGGCTGTCCCCACTTACAAATTTTAAGAGTTTATGTCTGTAACAAATAAAGTCAATTACTTTTTTAAGATGTGTATATTAGAAATATTTTCTGAAGTCTTATTATATCAACTTTTATATATAGTTATAATTAATTACTCGCATAACGAATTATGCAATGCATTAAAATGTTCGTAATTTTTTTTTGCTCATTACCATGGTGAATGAAAAACTTTAATTTTTTAGTAGTGTGTAAATTTCTAATTAGATGGAACTTTTGGTAAAAGATTCACTTAAATGTCTAGTATATGGGTTATGCATTAAGTTTTGACCTCAGTGTTGGTTTAAAGTGCGACAGAAAAGTTTGTGTTGAATTACTGTAGGAGTATAAAAACTGATGACATTACCGTGTAAGCAGTATTTTGACGTAATTTGTTTAATATATTTTTTACATTGTACCTACAATTAGTGTACCTGATAATTAACAAAAAAGTATATAAAGTACCTTTTTATTTTTATTTAAGAAAAAAATACTCTTATTTTTTAACATTACCATGTTCAAAATGTCTGACATTATCATGTCTTGTAGGAGCCACGGTAATGTCGGCAAGCATGGTAATGTTAATATTTAAAAAGTAATTCTATTTTTTTTTTTCAACTGATCTTGTAGGTAAGAAAAAAATGGCAAAAGCTAGGAAAAGCGAATTAAAAAACAAGCTAAATGTAAGTAATGAAGCACAAGAATCTGAAAATAAATCAAAAAAAAGTTTGGAAGAAGAAAAAAGAATAGCGTTAGTGAACAGAAATAAAATTAAAAGTGACCCTGAAAAATATGAGCAACAGAGTCAAAAGGAAAAAGAGATATTTAAAGCGGAAATTGTATATATGTATTACTTACTTTTGGCTTACATATAAAGTTATTAACGGCAGTTTTTTTCTTATTGGATTTAGGGTTTTTGGACATTTCTGAACAACTTTCGTTAATAAAATTTTCCGATAAAATAATGCAGAACACCGGAAACAGAGGTGGTTTTTTCGGTTTAGTGGTTGGAGGGTAGGTCGGAAAATATTGTCACCATCGTGTTCCCCGATCTCGAAAACGGGTCCTGCAGTCCAGTCGCAGAACTTTTGGGCTTTTTGCCTTTTCTGGTTTACCTCAAGGAACTATTTAGTTTCATAGTTTTTACTGTTAGTATTTCATAAAAATAGTTTTTATAAACTATTAGTATAGTTTTTAGTTTTATAGTAGTTATTTTACTTTTATATACACCCGTGTTTTGTAGTATTTACATATTAATATAACATTATCGTGGTCTTAATGACATTACCATGTCGTTTTTCTTGTTCTTTTTTCTTAAGTTTTCAAAAATATGTGCAGTTATACATGTACTTTCATTAATAAATCCATAATACACTAAATTTTATCATTGGTTTCATTAAATTTACACATACGTTGATGGTCTACTTTTAATACCCAAAATTTCCCTTAATTTTAGAATGACCGAGATGAGTACTATGCTGCAATCGTAACAAAAAAGAACACTACACCCGGATATGACAATATATCATACGGTATATTAAAAAAACTAAACGCAGATATACACGAAGAAATAATGCGAATATACAACTACTGCTTACTGAACTCATTTTTTCCTCCAGAATGGAAAAACGGTAATGTGATTACAATACCAAAGAAAAATCTTGATCACTCTAATGTAGCCAACTACCGACCTATTTACCTTGTTACCAGTAATCGGGAAAAATTTTGAAAAGATCATTAAAAAAAAAATAGAAACATCTGTTGGTAATTACATACTCAACTATTAGTTTGGCTTCAGACATGGATCATCCTAATAGTATTAACCAATAATGTCCAAACCAACAATAAACTAGGAAACAAGTCGGCTGCCATCTTTCTTGATATAAACAAAGCCTTCGATAAGCAGTAGTTGTATATTCGCACCACGGACTTCTGCATAAATTACATCAAATTCGGTGCCCAGACTATATTAAATGGAATTTAAAACTATCTACTATCTCTCAAACCGATCTCTTCAAGTCCAAGTTAAAAACAAATTGTCCACTCCATTTACTCCTAGACAAGGTTTACCACAGGGGGGTTCTTCCCTTTCTCCACTACTCTACAATATTTTCTGCTATGACATATATAATTACAATCTGGAACATCCACGGAATGTTGACCATAATGCATATATGCTACAATTTTCTGACGATAATTGCATGGTCTCCCATGGGAAATCTTTGAGAGAAACCATTGAAAAACTTCAACAACTCTCAGATAATACAATATTCTGGATGAAGAAATGGCGCACTATTCCAAATCCAAATAAATCTCATCTGATTATATTTAACCATAGAATTACAGATAATTCTCCATCAATTAATCTACTTCAACAGACACTCCGACCTTCTCAATCTTGCAAGTACCTAGGTATCAATATTGACAGCAAGCTAAATTTTAAGTCTCACACAAAATGGTGTAAACAAAGTGTTGTATCAAGAACTAAACACTTTAGATCCCTTACATATAGAAATGAAGGTATAAATACGTCAACGGCATGTAATATATACAAAATGATTTGCCGACCCATACTGGAATATGGTTTCATTCTATTTGGAAATTGTCGAAAGCCAGCCTTAAATAACATCGAAGTAGGGGAAAGAAGTAGTCTGAGGAAGATCACGAAAATTAGGTATCCCAATAATCCCTTGCACAATCCCTGTAATAACCTTCTTTACCAAAAAACCAAAATTGAACCTATTCTCTCCGAATTCCAAAGACTCAAAAAAATTCTCCAGCAATTTATCTAACATCGAATTAATAAATCCTTTAATTTACCCAACAAATCCCAACATCCCACCCAAAAGAGTATTCCCTACCCAAACAATCTACGAATCCCTTGTGTTATTACGTAATCAACAATAGTATAAAATACATCATAATATTATATTTCATTACTAGTTTTTTTTTTTTTTTTGTAAAAACCTTATAAACATAAGATGTGTTATATTTGTTTTAAATTAATAAGTATTGTAAATATAATATAATGTACACAGGCTGGAAGACTTAGGTCGTTAGCCAATTGGAATTTCCAATAAAGCTTTGTACTACTACTACTACAAATACCCCTGAACAATCTATTACTAACACTTTAAACAAAATGGTAGAAGTGGGAAGAGTTCTTAACTTCCACAAAACGTCTCCAAACACCAAAACTCCCACACCTGCTGTAAGTCCAAGCTACTCAGTAATCATAGCAAATGTCGAACCTGAAATAGAACACAAAACGGTCAGTGAAATCTTAAACGAGCAAAAATTGGAACACCGATACTGCAGAAGAATTTTATCAAGCACAACTAACAAACCTACTACTTTTATTCGAATAATCATTGGTTCACAAAATACTTTTGAAACTCTCCTCACCGAGGGACTCTTCTTTAACTACCGACATTATCCAGTTTACTCCAGCAAACCACCACCACCAACACCAAAGCCCTGTAGCAAATGTCTAGCACTTGATCACACAACAGAATCTTGTGTCACCCCTGTCAAACGTTCCAAATGTCTGGGAACTCATCCATCTAACAAATGCTCTTTCACATTACCACCTAAATGTACCAGCTGTGGCTCCGAGGAACACCAAGCATAGTCATTCAAATGCCCCAACAGACCGAAAGCACCACATAATACACGACATAATAAATACCTATATTAACGAGATGAATTAGCCAAACAACAAAAGCAGAGAGAAACTGTTGAGTAAACTGCGAAACCACTTCAAAAACAATTTCAATGTAGACACAACATCAGTGTTCACTGGAAACAGTGTATATTCTAATATTCGAAATGGACGGACAAGACCTCTACTCTCTCACAGAACCCATAAACCAGCCTAACAATGTACAGCATGATTATATCAGTAACTAATATCTTGTATGCAAACATCAATAGC
Source organism: Rutpela maculata (assembly GCA_936432065.2). Lineage (NCBI taxonomy): Eukaryota > Metazoa > Arthropoda > Insecta > Coleoptera > Cerambycidae > Rutpela > Rutpela maculata. Next base: position 134,053,176 of record OW386286.2, on the reverse strand, counting down.
TACACATCCAAGAAACATCTAATTAATAATTTCATAGAAAACAATAATATCCAGTGTGCAATGTTCGTGGAGACAAAAACAAAAAAGACAGCAATACCTCATACAGAGACTGGGGTATCCTTCGATATGATGGTAACCCAATAAATAGATAGATACATTTATTCAATGTAAATTCACATTCGTTACACTGAAACGTCAAAACAATTCATACAGTACAGAAACATACAAAACAAATATAACATTTATATAATTATAATAATAATAAAAGAATTTTATTAAAATGAGCCTAATACATTTCAAAAGGCAATTGACCGAGGTCCTTCAGCCCGTTTCGATTTCCATCTTAATGTCATTTAACAAGTATACATAAATTAAAATAATTATTATAAGTTCATTTGTATTTATATAAAACAACAAAGAAAATTTAACGTTTAAATATATATGCATATATATATATATATATATGTTCAAAGTATGCTTCTAGAGGGCAGAGTATTTACTAAACGTAATTTCTCTCTGAAGCAACCCTCTATACATCCTTATTTCAAAAATAAGGAAATTGACCAGACTACAACAAATTGCAAGTCTGGCACGTTAAGTGTAATAATCACATATTACTACGAAACGCTGTAATTCGATTTTAGAGAACACCGACCGAAAGATTTATTCCTAATTAAAGGAACTCTCGTGTCAGCCACTACACACCACTTGCAGACTGCAGTTTCGAGCTGTTGGCTCTCATCAGTGCAAGGTAGGCATGCAGTGACTGGCAACGAGATTTCCGATGTATAGGTACATGTTCGTAGTCTTAAGACTGGCAACATGCAAAATAAATCGAAGGCGCCATCTAGCGGTCGCTGTTCACTACAATCGAATTGGTTAGCCTGAGATGGGCAGCAAATGTTCAAAGTATGCTTCTAGAGGGCAGAGTATTTACTAAACGTAATTTCTCTCTGAAGCAACCCTCTATACATCCTTATTTCAAAAATAAGGAAATTGACCAGACTACAACAAATTGCAAGTCTGGCACGTTAAGTGTAATAATCACATATTACTACGAAACGCTGTAATTCGATTTTAGAGAACACCGACCGAAAGATTTATTCCTAATTAAAGGAACTCTCGTGTCAGCCACTACACACCACTTGCAGACTGCAGTTTCGAGCTGTTGGCTCTCATCAGTGCAAGGTAGGCATGCAGTGACTGGCAACGAGATTTCCGATGTATAGGTACATGTTCGTAGTCTTAAGACTGGCAACATGCAAAATAAATCGAAGGCGCCATCTAGCGGTCGCTGTTCACTACAATCGAATTGGTTAGCCTGAGATGGGCAGCAAATGTTCAAAGTATGCTTCTAGAGGGCAGAGTATTTACTAAACGTAATTTCTCTCTGAAGCAACCCTCTATACATCCTTATTTCAAAAATAAGGAAATTGACCAGACTACAACAAATTGCAAGTCTGGCACGTTAAGTGTAATAATCACATATTACTACGAAACGCTGTAATTCGATTTTAGAGAACACCGACCGAAAGATTTATTCCTAATTAAAGGAACTCTCGTGTCAGCCACTACACACCACTTGCAGACTGCATGCCTACCTTGCACTGATGAGAGCCAACAGCTCGAAACTGCAGTCTGCAAACTAAACGTAATTTCTCTCTGAAGCAACCCTCTATACATCCTTATTTCAAAAATAAGGAAATTGACCAGACTACAACAAATTGCAAGTCTGGCACGTTAAGTGTAATAATCACATATTACTACGAAACGCTGTAATTCGATTTTAGAGAACACCGACCGAAAGATTTATTCCTAATTAAAGGAACTCTCGTGTCAGCCACTACACACCACTTGCAGACTGCAGTTTCGAGCTGTTGGCTCTCATCAGTGCAAGGTAGGCATGCAGTGACTGGCAACGAGATTTCCGATGTATAGGTACATGTTCGTAGTCTTAAGACTGGCAACATGCAAAATAAATCGAAGGCGCCATCTAGCGGTCGCTGTTCACTACAATCGAATTGGTTAGCCTGAGATGGGCAGCAAATGTTCAAAGTATGCTTCTAGAGGGCAGAGTATTTACTAAACGTAATTTCTCTCTGAAGCAACCCTCTATACATCCTTATTTCAAAAATAAGGAAATTGACCAGACTACAACAAATTGCAAGTCTGGCACGTTAAGTGTAATAATCACATATTACTACGTAACGCTGTAATTCGATTTTAGAGAACACCGACCGAAAGATTTATTCCTAATTAAAGGAACTCTCGTGTCAGCCACTACACACCACTTGCAGACTGCAGTTTCGAGCTGTTGGCTCTCATCAGTGCAAGGTAGGCATGCAGTGACTGGCAACGAGATTTCCGATGTATAGGTACATGTTCGTATATATATATATATATATATATATATATATTAAGGTGGCCCATCTCTATAGGGGGTGAATTTTTTTTGCGTATTTTTTAAGTCTCACCCCATGAAAATATACTATTATACTAGGAATAATTTATGTCAAAGTTTCAGATAATTCGGTGAACGGTAACCCGTGCCGCATTCAGGTAGAAATTTGTAGATAAGATTTTATTACGGTAATACACTTAAATTTTACTTAAAATACAAATATCTACCTCTTTTCTCATAATGTTTTATTGGTGTAATTATTTCCTAGAAATTATTTGTTTTGGAAGTTTGGAAATATAATGCATCTACGGTAGGTTTTTATGTCAGTTTGCAATTGTGTTTTACAGTGGTGACATTATAAGTTCTAGCATACGTTCCTTTTTGAAAAAACATTTAACGATGGCTGATGTTAGATCCTTACGAAAGGATACTTTCATTTACTTAGTTGGACACTATTCGTCACAAATCATTGGCAATAAATTGCCGTCTAATAAACAAGTATTACAAGTGCTCTTTTATAACAATCGTGAAGTGAAGCTAAGTGTACATGAAAGTGCTAAATTAACAATAAAAGAGGTGTCAGTTTTTTGGGATAAAGCTCGCATTCCGACACGTCAGGATTTTCATTGTGTTAAACAACTAGATAAACTTTATGCAGAGTGGAGGAACTTACAAAAATCGGCTAAAAGGGCCAGTGCGGGAGGTAAAGAAAAGAATTTCGTTGAAAAATTGGATGATCTCTTTGACATTTCTCATGCAAATGCATTGGAGTTGATGAAAATAGATGAAGATAAGCAGTTTTTAATTAACCGAAGAAAAAGGGACGTTCTGGATTTATGCATGGTATTGATTACCAACTTGCTTCTCAAGAAAAATCAGCTGAGGAGAAATTACAGAAATTATCCGAACGAATGCAACGAAGTCAACAAGAAAAAGCTAGATTAGAGGAAACAGTCACATGTCCATCATCAAGTAGTAATTCAGCCGACTCCAACGAAAATGAAGATGAAATAATCGAAGCCCAAGAAGAGTTGTTACAAGACCAGCCTGGCCCGTCACAGCCAAAAAAGAGGAGATTGTATGGAACATGTAACATCATCACACCAAAAATAGCCGCTGCATTTGATGCTTGCAAAATAAGCGACAGGTATGGAGTCCATATTTTGACGGCAGTAGCAGAAGCACTAGGACATGGCACCACATCTTTGTCCATCAGCAGAACGACACTTCAGCGCTCTAGACAACGCATCCGCGAAGAAAGAGCTGAAATATTAAAAACTGCCTTCGGTAATTCTGAATTGCCGGCCCCAGTCATCCATTGGGATGGAAAACTTTTACCTTCTCTCACTGGAATGGGAAATATCGATAGACTTGCTATCTTAGTTACTAGTGGAGATATTGAACAACTACTTGGAGTACCAGCTTTGCCCAATTCAACTGTAAGAGAACAGACTGAAGCAGTTTATGATGTGCTTTGTGAATGGAATTTGGACGAAAAGGTAATAGCTTTGTGTTGTGATACAACAGCATCAAATATGGGTTATATAAATGGGGCAGCCACACTATTGCAACAAAAATTAGAAAGAGATATTCTATATTTTCCTTGTAGACATCATATTTTTGAAGTGGTTTTGAGAAGTGTGTTTGACACAAAAATGCCTTCCTCATCTGGTCCAAATGTGCCACTATTTAAACGTTTTAGGGAATTTTGGCCTAAAATAGATCAAAATAATAAACTAAAAACTGGATTTCAGGTATCAAAAATTGAACACATTTTACAACCAGTTAAAGCCGAAATTGTAAAGTTTCTAAATGCAGCTTTAACTTTGCAACAGCCTCGTGATGATTATAAAGAATTTTTAATGCTTTCTAAACTTTTTGTTGAAGAAGAGCCCACTCACACGACATTCTATCAACCAGGGGCATTTCATCATGCACGTTGGATGGCCAAAAGCCATTTACTGTCTAAAAATATTTTTTTTCCAAGATCAGTTCCAACTAACTAAAAAAGAAAAAATAGGTATTGAAGATATATGTCTCTTTATTGTAAAGGTTTATGTAAAGGCCTGGTTTACAGCGTCATTTGCTAGTAAAGCACCGCTTCATGACTTAGACTTTTGTAAAGAACTCATTAATTATCAAAATATTGACAAAGAAATATCTCAAGCCGCAAGTAGGAAAATAGTGAACCATTTGTGGTACCTTAATTTAGTAAATGTTGGCTTATCTTTCTTTGATAACGATATTTCAGTTACCACTAAAAGAGAAATGGTTAAAGCTTTGAATAGGAAAGCACCAAATCAAGAGGGTATTAAACGACTTATGATTAGTAACATTACTGACGTTGAAAACAAGGAAATTCAGGACTTCATATGCGAGAACACTAAACAGTTTTTTCAAAAATTAGGTTTGTCTATGGAATTTTTGGAAAATGATCCAACAACATGGAGGGAAAATAAAAGTTATACCCGATGTTTCAATATTGTAAACAAAATTAAAGTTGTAAATGATGCCGCTGAGAGAGGAATCAAACTTATTACTGACTATAATGATATTTTAACAAAAAATGAAGACTAAAAACAGTTTTTACTCCAAGTTGTAAATGATTATAAATCACAGTTTCCAAATGTAAAAAAAGAAACCCTGTCGCATGCTTTGGCCTAGTGCAAAAAATATTGTTTTTATTACTATATGTCTTGTAGATTTAGGATAATATTTGGTACTATGTATGAAAAAAACGTTTCATAATAAAATACACAAAGATAAAACGAGAGTTTTATTTCAAAAACTTCTAGTCTAGTTTTCTTAGACTACGAATTTACAGTAGTATGACACATGTCATAGTCACAACAGATAACGTCTTTGATATTTGTATGACTTGATTAGTCATTCTAAAGATAAATGTTGCTGATTAAAAAAAAAAAACAATGCATCAACCAAAGAATGTAAATAATTCCATTTACTTTTATTATTGCATAATAATGCATTCTGCGGCACCCCTTGCCTTCAATTTGCCTCAATAATATTTTGAGGGGACTGTTTTTTCTTCAAATGGAACCATTTGCAGGGGTGAGAAATAAAAAATTTCGATTTCGAAAAAGATGGGCCACCCTAATATATATATGTATATATATATATATTATATATAAAAATAGGAGGTGTTAATGCGGAACAAAGCTTTATGGCAAACAGGGAAAACTCGTGGGTAAGACCGCAGAGAAAAAGAGCAACCGTGGAAACGTGTTTCGGACTCATTGGTCCTCATCAGCACGGTGTAGCTAAGTTGAAAGGATAGGCACAACTTAGGAAATGAAAATCCAGGGTCTTCTAACTCTCGCCACAAATGTGCGACTGGCTGCCTGTCAGTGGCCACCGTTTGTGTCATTTTATATATATATATATATATATATATATATATATATATATATATATATATATATATATATATATATATATATATATATATATATATATATATATATATATATATATATAGACACACACACACACACACACACACACACACACACACCCTTTTCAGAATGTTCCTCTGATTTGAAGTCTACTACTCGTGGTGATCTTGATAAAAAATCTGTAATGATATTATTTGAACCTTTTACATATTGAATAGAATAAATAAAGTCTGATAGGTACATTGCCCATCTTAATAGCCTATTCGCCGCCATTTTTGGTAATTCTTTATGTTCCCCAAATAGCGTTATTAAAGGTTTATGATCTGTTTTTATAATGAACTTATTTCCCCATAAGTAATCATAAAATTTACTGACAGAGTAGTATATCGCTAAACTTTCCAAATGTAGTATTGGATATTTTTCTTCGCTTGGGCTAAGAGTTCGTTGTTCTTTTTTCCCCATTTATTATATGGGTAAGAACCCCACTTATCCCTATACTACTAGCATCGGTATTCAAAATCAATAGTAACCTCGGGTCAAAATGTACTAAACAATCGTCTGAAGCAATTTTTTCTTTTATTGTTTTGAAAGCGTTCTCACACTCTTTGGTCCATACAAATTTAGTGTTATTCTTATGCAACAGTTGATATATAGGTTTCAAAATTTGAGCTATATTGGGAATAAATTTATGATAATAATTAATTAACCCTATTAACTGTCTTACTTCAGTTAAATTTGTTGGTCTAGCCGCCTCTTTTATTGCTTGGATTTTACTTTCCGTTTTTCTCAATGAAATTTTGTGTCCTAAATACTCAATTTCATCTTTGAAAAATTCGCATTTTTCCTTTTTTATCATTAACCCTGCCTCTGCTAGCTTTCTAAAAACTTTTTCTAAATTCTCTAAATGTTCTTGTGTATTTTTACCTGTTACGAGTATATCGTCCAAAAAATTAACTACTCCGTCCATGCCGTGCAATAATGTCTATGTGCTTTTGAAAAATACTACTTAATCAGTGTGGACGCGCGAAAATCGTTAGTGATTAAAAAGTGTTGGAAAAGAGTGTCTATACCGGTAACTTTGGTTTTTAACACCAGTAACTCTCACCCCTTCCTATATTACTAATATACCATATAAATTTTGTATAATCCCTGTTTGTTTACCTGTTTCATTGTTATTTCTAACATTTACAACCTAACCTAACTTTTGAATTCGCCCATGGGCGACTCGTCGGGAGGGGGGGAAGCAAATTCCCCCCGGAACCGAATAAAAATCGCGTAAGAAAGGCAGTATTTTATTCAGAAACGGATCTTGGCCCTTTTGAAGTTATAGTACAAAGTGCTGAAGATTCAGGGAAAAACGTAGGTAATTACACCCTTTGGACTTTGGAAAAATTTTAGTCAATCTAAAAATACAAAATATCAAAGAAATCAAGCGTAAAGGAGCCAACAGAGTAGGTGTATCATTTAATTTAGCAGTAGCAGCCAATGAATTTGTGAAGAATAAAGAAATAGCGGAGATGGGTTACGAAGTCTTTATCCCAGTCAGTTTTATCACATGCAGAGGACTGATTAGAGGAGTGGGAAAAAACATTACAGAAGAGGATATTTTAAACAATATTGACACGAAATACAAAGTTGTTTCAGTAAGACGTCTCAACAGACGATATGAGGAAGGGAATGAAGTTAAGTATTTGCCAACAGGAACTGTCTTACTAACTTTTGAGGGGAAAATTCTCCCTGCACGCATATATATTTTTCATAATAAACAGGAGATTTACACTTATATCAAACCAGTAGTTTTGTGTTATAAATGCTTCAGATATGGACATACAAAAACCCAGTGTAGAGGTATAGCAAAATGTGAAAAATGTGGAAACAAAAAACATGAAAAGAAAAATTGCGATAAGGACACCAATATGTATACAGTGCAACAATGAGCATTTAGTCACAGATAAAAGCTGCCCAATACTCTAGGCAAAAGAAAATAAATGAAGTAATGGCATGTGACAATTTATCCTTTTTTGAAGCAGCAAAATGGTACCCTAAAGAAAATCTAGATAAGGAAAGATCAAATGTGCAGAATGAAGAATCTCTAAGGTTAAAAAACTTTCCCTCTCTCAGACCCAGAGTGACTCAGCATGAATTAGAAGAAGGGATAAAAATCAGAGAAAGGCACAATAACGTTTACAGAACTCCAGAGTCACAAAGCCAACAGAAGTACTCGACAGTCGCACGAGGCAAAAAAAGGAAAACAATTCCTACTTCTCCAAACTATAACGCTGCTGCTCACTTCCAATGTCTTTTCGCTTCTAGCTCTAATTACCTTACCTAATTATTCTCGCATTAACAATCCTACCAGATCGAATGATGAATTAATCGCTGGATACCTACAACTTCCACTACCTAGAAATCGAACTCCAAACTACAGTCAACACAATATGCCTAGTACTTCAAATAGACAAGAAACACCAAAAGATAGCAAAAGAAAAGAAGCAAACAATGCGATTGCAGAAGTCTTGACCAACGAACCGCTTACCGAATTAGAAGTAATAAAATTAGTAAAAATTCTTTTGGATAAAACACCCAATTTGTACTCATTTTTCCCTAGCTTCGTTACTAAATCCCCGAATGATAACTTAGACCAATCTTCTGATAATATGGAAACATGTTCGCAGATATCACAAGAATACTTTTAAACCCCCAGTACAAAATTATACAATGGAATATAAGAAGTATAAATTCAAATAAAGAAAATTTACTGATATTAATAAAGGAAGAAAACGACATAATATCTCTCTCAGAAACTTGGCTGAGGGACAGTACAAGTCTTAAAATTCATGGATACAGAATTGTTCGTAACGACAGACCAGATGGCAAAGGAGGTATAGCAATCCTTATTAAAAACTCTATTCCAGGCAATAGAAACTAAAAAATTTACATTATTCAATATGTATGTACCACCAAATATTCACATCCCAGTGAACCCTGTAAAAAATATTTTAGCTAGTTATAATAATCTTGTTATAACCGGAGATTTTAATGCTCAACACCCATCATGGGGGTCAGGCATAGAGAATCGTAATGGAAAATTAATTTGTGATATTATTGAGGATCTAGATTTAGTAATTCTTAACAACGGAACTAATACCCGTATTACCCCCCCTTATCAACATAAAAGTGCACCAGACCTAACCTTGTGTTCCCCTCCGTTAGCTCCATGTAACACATGGAATACCATTAAAGATCCAGGAATGAGCGATCACTATCCAATTAAGATCACACTTCATTTTAATCAAAACCCAGGTGATATAACTAGGAAAACTGAACATAAATCCTTCAACTGTAACGGGGCTCAATGGTCAAAGTACAGGGATGTTATTGATACATACATGGAGACTAACAAAGAACTAAGTTATGAAGAATTTACTAACATAATTATTCACTCGGCGGAGGAGACTATCCCCCGGAAAAAAACAGCACCATATCCCAAACCCCCCACCCCTTGGTGGGACCAAGAGTGCTATGGAGCCATCCAAAAGCGCAGAGATTCCATTACCTTGTTTACTAGAGATGCGACACTATTTAATTAAATACAGGCACAAAAAACGATAACAAAAACAAGAAAAATACTCAGATTGAAAAAAAAAGGATTTAAAAATTTTTGTGAAACACTAAATAGAGAAACGCCTACTAAAGTAGTGTGGAGAGCTGTCAGATGCTATAATAACAACAAAACGCCTCCGCAGGCGGTAACTCCAATGGATTCAAACTGGGTATATGATTTTCTTGACTCACTCACCCCACCCTATGCTGCAGAAAAATTACCAATCATAAAAAGTGATCCTGAAGAAGAAATAAATCTTCTTATAGAAGAACTCGAGACAGTATTACTCAACAAAAAAAAAAAAGACACAGCTCCAGGTTTAGATGAAATTACTTACTCAATGATTAAAAACCTTCCTGTTCGCGCAATAGAATATCTTGTTGCTTTCTTCAATAAATTAATTATAGAAGAAGAAATCCCAAAAGAAAGGAAAATACAAATAGCCTGCCCTGTACTTAAACCTGGGAATGATCCTACCGTATTCTCCAATTACCGGCCTATCATTTTATCATCTTGTTTTGGTAAGCTGCTGGAACTAATAATCAAAAATAGAATTGAATACTACTTAGAAAGTAAAGACTTACTATCACCAAATTAATCCGGTTTCCGGCGAGGTAAAGGAGTAATGGACAATCTTACCTATCTCACGGTAAAAATTAATAACGGCTTTGACAGTAAACATAAGACAGTGGCAGTTTTCTTAGATATAACTTCTGCATATGACAATGTAATTCCAGCTATCCTTATAGAAAAGTTACAAAACTGCTTTATCCCAAAGAGTACAGTTAATCTCATTCAGCAATTCCTATCGAACAGAAGTATGTACATCAGAGATCCTATGAACAGAAATCTCATTGGTTCGCAAGTAACGAATGTAGGATTACCTCAAGGATCTCCACTGAGTCCTTTAGTTTTTAACATATACACAAATTCATTATATAGTGAAATGACTGAAAAGACAACCCTTTTGGGATATGCAGATGATTTTGTCATATTTAGCTCTGGCAGTAACATTATCGATATAATCAGAGAAATAAATGGTTCTCTAGGTAATCTCTCTGTTGCTTTTACAAGGCTAGGATTTAATCTTTCTCTTAACAAATCAAAAGCGATCTTATTTCAAAAACGTAATACACACCAGGATCTTCCAAATATTTATTGGGGAGATAATCTCATACCATGGACAACAAACATCAAATATCTGGGTGTGGTATTAGACTCGAACTTGAAATGGAAATCACACAGAAAACACAGCAAAAAAAAAAGCTTTAGGGGGGATCAATGCAATGAGAGCTGTATCTCGAATTTGGTGGGGGGCTCACCCTCCAACACTAAGTATGATATACAAGGGGATCGTAAGGTCACACTTAGACTATGGAAGTATTTTGATGGTAAATTGTAGTAAAAAATCTCTGGAAAATTAGACAAAATACAATTTCAAGCCCTACGGATCATTATGGGGCAATGAAATCAGCTCCTACTAATGCTCTTCTCGCGGAAACTTGCGAATGGCTTCTGAGATGTAGACGAACATGGCTAGCCTGCAAATACATATTCAAATCACTCATTTTCGAAAACAGCCCCCTGACTCCCCTGATTTATACGCAGTACGCCAACTATAATCAGAAACTAATACTACCACCCCCTACGCCTCTGATAGAAGCAACCGATCTATTTATGTATTTCATGGGCATAATTCAGAAACAAAATATACTCCCATGTTATAGATATGGCCATTATTTACAAACAGGAGAAAAGATATGTAGATTTAGGACTCGATAAATCTTCCTCTAATAATCATCCGGATTTCATCAGGTTGACGAAAGATAAATGGCCTTCAGCAACACATATATTTACAGATGGGTCCCTGGATCCAGGTCAAAAAAAGGTAGGCATAGGAGTACATATTCCAGAAAAAAATATATCTAGCATTAAGGGCGCAAGATTATTACTCAATTTGCTCGGCAGAAGTCATGGCTATCCAAATTGCTATAAAAAAAGCCTTATTGTTAGATCTAAAAGACTGTAATATTTTCAGACTCTAAAAGTGCGCTGAACAGATTATCAAGGAACGGACTAGTAACAGACAATGACTGGATTACATTAAGCACCAGGAAGTCATACTTTACAGCCAAAGCTCAAAACAGAAGGGTACAACTAGTCTGGATCCCTAGTCATACAAATATTCAGGGTAATGACAAAGCAGACCTCATAGCAAAAATAGGTACAGACCTCAACAGCATTAACTTAACGAAAGTAGATTTTAGAGATATTCTACCCCACATTAAAGAAAAAATACATAGACTGGAATATCGAATGGACAAATATATCGATAAACAAAGGGGCTCACTATGCTAGTATCTCTGGAGGAACAAAAAGAAAAACATGGTTCCATGATTTGAACCTTACCAGAAAAGAAATCACAACATTTTCAAGAATGAGAATCGGACACTGCCTAACCCCAACCCGCCTTCATAAAATTGGAATCCAAGAGAGTCCTAATTGTGACTGTGGAGAATTAGGTTCACTAAATCATGTCATATTTGAATGCGCACTACACTACCAAACTCTGACAGGTTGTATAATCTATTAAATCAATACAATGAAGCTCCCATGAATATCAATTCAGTTTTAGCAAATCCTAACGTAGACAACGCTAAAAATATCTCGAAATTCCTAGATGCTGCTCATCTCAAAATTTAAAATCTTGTATCATGAGATCAATAAAACTACAATCCCGCGTGATTTGACCCAACAAAATTCCAAATCCCCTCTTTTAAAATCCTAGGATGTTTGATCCGAGGCGTCATTTTCGGTTGTGTCAATGGCTCTGCCGACGCTCCAGAGACAGAAGAGTTTTTTTTTTTTTCTTTATGTTACCAAACCTATCAACCCATCCGTTCCCTCACTAAGTACTCGGTATAGAAACAGAAGATAAAAACAAATAGTTCAGTGGAGAAAAAGGAAAGAGGAATAAAGAAAAACAAAATAATAAAATTAAGAAAACTAGAAACTGGCTAAATAGCCATGTAGCTAAAGCCAAAATCGTAAAGAAGAAGAAGAAGAAAAATACTGCTTGCAGTGGTAATTCCAAACGGCATACGGTTCATTTTAAATAACTTTTTATGGGTATTTAACGTTAAGATCTTTCCGGACTCCTCATCCAACTCAAATTGGTTATAGGTTTTAGCTAAATCAATTTTAGAAATTTTTTGCGCTTTATTTAGCTTTACAAATAAATCAGAAATACGCGGCAATGCGTACGTAAACTCTTTTAAGTACTTATTTACAGTTACTTTGAAATTTCCGCATAACCTAACTTTACCATCTGCTTTTAATACTGGCACGATTGCTGAAATCGGCTTAGCGTTTTCTTTTAGCAATAGCTTAATTTTAACATGCTTGAATCTACCTAGCTGTTCGCAAAAAACTTTCGGATATTTCTTTATCAAACTATTTACCTCATTTTCGGTATTGACTTGATTGATACTTTCAATTGTTACATTAGAGTTCTGCAACCAATCCCTGCCTAGCAAGCCTTGACCGCCATTCAACACTACATAGAATTTTACTGGTTTACTACTTTTCTTGTATTCCACCGTTGCTATGAAATTTCCTTCCGAACAAAAGCACTCCCATCGTAGCCTCTCAGCAACACTGTATCAGATTCCAACCTACAATTAGAAAAATATTTACAGTAGATACGGTAACTTATTGCACTAACTGCGCTACCCGAATCTATTAGCATCGGAATAGGTTTATCATTTATCTTTACTTCGATAAAGAATGAATTATCCCTACTAAAAGTCTCTACTTTATTATTTTTGTTTACATTCTGTCCCCTTTCCGGAGTAACATAAAATAAATTTTTCTTACTAAAACTCTACTGTTTAGTTCCTCTACCTTTGGCTCGAAACTTTGGGCTTCGTCATTTACGAAATTGATTCTATTTTTGTTTTTATAACAAACCTTTGATATGTGCCCTATTTTTTTACATGTATGACATGTAATCTTTATAATAACAGATACCTTTATGTTTTCTTCCACAATGCTTACAAGCCCCATTCATTAGTCCTTGAAATCTATTACTATTAAAATTATTAAAATTTTCATTGTAATTAGGTTTTGTTGACATTACATTTACTTCCCTTAGTTAACGATGATGCTTGTTGTTGGTTATGTTTGAATTTCTTCTTCCTCTCGACGTTTGACATCTGGTGGACGTTGCCTTGTTGCTTCCTCGGCGCGAAATCCGAATTAAAGATGTTCACCTCTTTGCTACTATTCGTCCTGCAAACATTCTCCACTTTTTGTGCTAAGCTTATCAGCTCTTCTAACATTTTTTTTTCTTCCGATGAACAGATACCGCTTACAAATTTATCTTTAAGCACTGCATTTAGATTGGCTTCGAATTTGCAATTTACGGCTGCACTTCGTATCCTAGCGTACCATTCTACTACGATTTCCTGGCTTTTCTGTTGAATTTCGTAGAAATTATGTCTTTCTTTTTTGGACACAGTATTGTTTCGTTAGTAATTCACAAAGCTCTTCATATTTCTTTTCTTTTGGTAGTGATGGAAACGTTAAGTCTCTCAGTAATTTATACACATGAGCACCTACGGCACTTAATAAATTTGCTACCTTGATGTTGTCTTCTTTTATTGCATTCGCTTCGAAATGTTGATCGAGTCTTTCCTTATATATATCGAAATCTTCAGTCTCTGGAGAAAATTCGTGGAACTTTCCATTCAAAGCCATTTTTTTTCTTTTTTTATCCTTTTTTAAATCCTCGTCGCCAATTTGTTGTATACCAACGTTTAAATAAATGGCACCAGTATCGTACAAGGGTTTATTTATCACAGTATATCAGTACAATCAGGTTACATTAGTCACATCTATTCAGGACGTACATTCGTACTAGTTGCTGGCAGGTAGATAAGTAAGACCGTCTATGCAGGCATTATTCCGGATATTCCTACTTACGCATGTGCGCTATAATATCGTCAGTGGTACCACCATAGCAGGAATGACTTTACTCAGCTTCCATTTATGTGGGAACTGGCAATTAACAAGACATCTGTTGAATATGTGCACTAGAGGACACAATAAAGCTTTAAACTTTTATTATGTAAGAAGGAATACCATCTGGTCCCACTAATCTGCCTACTTTAAGCTTTTTAATAACAGCACTGACATCTTCACCAGTTATTGGCTTAAAATAAAATGATCCATTATAAGCTTTAATGTTATTTTCAAAAGATGAATGGTCTGCATATATCGACTTGAAATACGTTGCAAAAGCGTTTAGTGGAATCAAATTAGGACTGATAAATTCGCAATGTGAATTGTCTGGTCAGGGCGGTTTTTTTGTTTTAACGTGTTCACTGGGTCAACTATAGTTCACACTTCAGTTTTGCAGTTTCTGCGAGGTCGGCGTATTGTTTATTTAAACAATTAAATTTTTTAGACCGTGTTTTTCATCGGTTATCTTTGAATATCTCGAAATCTATAAGTCCTATGGAAAACAACAAAGAGAGAGAAAATGTTCGTTATGAGTTGTGTAACAAAAGTACATAAACTATAATTCTTTCCAATTGTTATTATTATTTAAAAAAAAATGAACATTGCAAAATTATGCGTTTTTAAACGAATTGCTGTTATTTCAAAAATAAAGGATAATTTTCAATGAAATTTTGGAAAAATATAGCTCTTACAAAGTACAATCACCGCTTAAAATTTCAAATTTAAATGATTATTATAACAGGTCAAATATACAATTGTTGCTAAAATTTTGCACCCTTGTGAAATCCTGCCATCAAATCCGAGAAATGTGTACGGTGGCTCAAATTGTAGCTTTTTATAAGTACTTTAAGATCACGAAGGAAAAAATTTTTTTTTCAAAATTTAAACCGTTTTTATTGCATTTGTTTATAATTTTCGAAATTTTAATAATAAACAAATTCAAATAACTTTTTTATGAATTCAAAATCTTACGTGAATTTTCATAATAATTATCGTCACTCCGTGTAGAATCTGTATCATCACTCGCACCACTATCAAACAGATAATCATTCTCACTTTCATACCCACAATTGCTTTTTTTTAACCGTTTTAATAAATATTTTGATCTAAAATTGTAAATGGTGACTGTACTTTATAAGAATCACATTCTTCTTAAATTTCATTGAAAATCCATTATTTTTGAAAGAACAATCATTTGTTAAAAACGTCTAATTTTGTTATATTTAATTTTTTTTAATAATAAAAACATTTGGAATAAATTATAGTTTATGTACTTTTGTCGTTTTCTTTTGCTGTAGATTTCGAAATATTCAAAGAAAACTAATGGAAAACACGGTATACAAATTAAATTGTTATTGTTCTCTTTTTTTTTATAAACAAAAGCTAAACAAACAATATTTAAAAGAAAGAACATTCCAATAAAACAAAAATAAAGAAATTAAAAATTCACTGCAATTTCAAAAAAAAATTAAACAAATTATTTCACGTTAAATTAAATGAAATAATCAAAATTTGCGAAAAGAGACGAGTAATTAAAAAATATATATCTTGGTAAGGTGGAAATCGAGAGAGATATTGCGTTAGTTGTCTTAATTACCTAGTTTGCGAAATACGATGAGTGGGAGAGGGAAATATTACAAATGCAATAAAAACGGTTTAAATTTTGAAAAAAAAAATGTTTTTTTCGTGATTTTAAAGTACTAATAAAAAGCTACAATTTGAGCCATCGTACACTTTTCTCGGATTTGATGGCAGGATTTCACAAGGGTGCAAAGTTTTAGAAACAATTGTATATTTGACCCGTTTTCATAATCACTTAGATTTGAAATTTTAAGCGGTGATTGTACTTTGTAAGAGCTATATTTTTCCAAAATTTCATTGAAAATTATCATTTATTTTTGAAATAACAGCAATTCATTTAAAAACGCGAAATTTTGCAATGTTCAATTTTTTTTAAATAATAATAACAATTGGAAAGAATTATAGTTTATGCACTTTTGTTCCACAACTCATAACGAACATTTTCCTTCTCTTTGTTGTTTTCCATAGGACTTATAGATTTCGAGATATTCAAAGAAAACCGATAAAAAACACGGTCTAAAAAATTAAATTGTTTAAATAAACAATACGCCGACCTCGCAGAAACTGCAAAACTGAACTGTGAACTATAGTTGACCCACTGAATATGTTCAAACAAAAAAACCGCCCTGACCAGACAATTCACATTAAAATCCTAATTTGACTCCACTAGTTACTAATGTTCTGTGGACCATGTATAATTGTGCCATCAGCTAATATTGATTCTGGGATATCAACTGAACTTTTCTGGTGTTTAACATAGTCCCAAAAGAAATTGGGATTATCAGCTAATTCATTCTGAACATTGATTAAATATTCTTGATATCCACATTGAATCTGATTTTTTACAATTTTTCTAATGTCATCATATTTCCGCTTCCATTCAGTATCACCTGATTTGTTGTACTTAACTCTATACTGATGTTTCTTTTTTATATTTTTAATAATTTCAATATTATACCACACGGGATATTTCTCTTTAGAATGCTTTGCTATTGGTACACAAATGTCAAATACATTATAAATTTCACTATACAATCTATCAACTACTAAATTTACAACATCACAATTGTTATTATTGCCGCTGTCACAATTTTCAAGAATTTTCTGCCAATTAATGTCATGCATATGATTGTACAATAATGGTAAATTAGCTTTCTTAAAGTTGTAATGCTCAGAGTCAACAAAATTTGACTCTCTTATTGAATTGTTGAGCTTAAAGGAGATACTTAGAGAAAGATGATATTCATCTTCTGATAATAATGGGTCATATTCTCTATTAACTGTAGTTGATTCCAAATTAGTTAAAACTAAATCTAATAAAACATTTTTACTGTTGACTACATAATTACATTGAGTAAAATCATTAAAAGCTAAAAAATTTAATAAGTTTGAGACGGATTCACCAACAACGCAATCTGTGAAGCTATATAGTAAAAACATAAAAAAAGCAAAAAAGAATATTTTTCAAACCGAATAAATATAGCCACAAACAGTTCTAGAGAAATTTGGAGCCTCATCAATGAG
The DNA here is from genome assembly GCA_936432065.2 of Rutpela maculata. Taxonomy (NCBI): domain Eukaryota; kingdom Metazoa; phylum Arthropoda; class Insecta; order Coleoptera; family Cerambycidae; genus Rutpela; species Rutpela maculata. The sequence goes on along the minus strand of OW386286.2, from coordinate 134,035,631 downwards.
CAGCTCAATGGAAGTGTTGAAAGCAAAATAATAAAAATAAATATTAATAACACACCTACAGCCAATTCTCAAACCATTGCTGAGCACTTTGGAAGTTATTTCTCGAATGTTGCCATAGAGAAAATGTCAGAACACTTCAAAAATAATATTTCGACAGAATGCGCTGCCTGTCCTTCTATCGAGCACATGCTATTCTTACAACCTACAACACCCGAAGAAGTTATTGACATTGTAAGGAAACTAAAATATATATAAGCCTGCTACAGGTGTAGATGGTATATCAGCTACAGCCCTGAAATTTGCTTGTGAAATAATTGCAGTTCCTCTTGCATATCTAATCAACAAATGCTTTGAGCAAGGTAATTTCCTCGATATCTTCAAAATTGCATTGGTTTTGCCAGTGTTCAAGAAGGGTGATGAACTCGACCATGAGAATTACAGACCTATCTCTATCTTATGCGTAATCTCAAAAGTTATAGAAAGGATTGTCTTCAATATGATTATATCGTTTTTAAACAAGCATAAATTAATAACAAAATATCAACATGGCTTTCAGCTAGGTAAATCAACCGAAACAGCCACCATCCAACTTTCGCAGTTTGTATATGGTGAAATGGACAAGAGAAACCACATCATAGGCTTATTCTTTGATCTAAGCAAAGCATTTGACATAGGTACTGAATTTTGATTTCATCGTGTACAAGCTGCAAAGATTAGGAATTAAAGATCTGAGTAGTTAAGTAGTGAGAGAATGACTTCACTTCAAGGTCAATTTCCCATAAGAGATAACATGGGGCGTGTCGCGGAAAAATCGAAATTTTCAAATGGTTCCAGCCCCCCATGTATTTTCTTACGGGGCTAAAATGAAATCCATCTTGTAAACGCATTTCGATTTATCTAGGAGGCGTGTCCTAGAGATAGTTAGGAGGCATCGGAGATAAAATGTATGCCTCTCAAAAACAGAAAATTAAGATTTCTATGTGAAGAATGTGAGAAAGGACTGGGACAAATTCCACTACTAATTAAGCAGATGGCGGAAATGCGGGATGAACTCAAGAAGCTGAAAGAATCTCAAACTACTATTGTGCCACAATCCAACATGATTTCTCAGGAGAACCTTATAAATGAGATTTTAGATCGTCAAAATAGGCGATCGAATATCATAATGCTCAACATAAAAGAATCGCAAAAAAATTCAATAGGGGAGAGAAATAAGGATGATACAGATGCTGTAAAAATCATACTTAATGAAATGAACATTAAAAAAAACTATTAGAACATTTAGACTTGGTAATTACATAAATAGCAAAAATCGCCCAATTAAAGTTATGCTCAATTCACCAGAAGATGCTTTGTATGTTTTGAAAAATAGAGAGTCCATAAAAGTTCCAAGTGTAAAAGTATTCGGAGATCAAACGAAAATGCAAAGGGACTATTTCCAAAGTATAAAACAACAACTGAATGAAATGATAGAAAAAGGAGATAATTCGAAAACCATCAAGTATATTAATAACACACCTACAATCGTGGACAAACCTACTCAACAGCAGCAAAAAAATCAGATGTAAATCCTAATATACTATATAACTCAGATATTTTATATCTTAACATATAGAGCATACTACATAATATGGATCAACTTGTTTCACTAATTGTATCACACAATCTAAGTACAATCCTGCTAAGTGAGTCTAGACAAACTGAAGATATTCTCAACAGTGAACTTCATATTGAAAATTATAGTTGCATAAGATGTGACTCAAGAAGTAGATATACAGGTGGAGTATTACTTTACATTAAAAACAATATCCATACCTCAGTAGTTAAAACCTTTTTATTAGAAACAAACTATTGGTGTAAAATTATAAAGATCAACGTCATAAATACTAAGTGGTTAATTGGCTGTTTGTATCATTCTCCTAGTGCTTCCCATGCTACCTTTCTGGAAGACTTTGTTGACATCTGTGATACAGTGTTTGCTAATAGCAATAAGTGCTTACTTGTAGGTGACTTTAACTTAGATTACTTATCCCTGAATTCTTATTATGCAACTAAAATAAAGGATATTTTCAACACTTACGGCATAACACAACTCATCACTGAACCAACTAGATGTACTAATAATACTGCAACACTTGTTGATTTAGTACTAACGAATACTAATGATGTTACTTCTATAGTGCATACATGTCCAAGAATAGCTGATCACTATATTATTTCTGTGAATTTTTCAAATAGGAACTTACCTGATATAAAAAACTGTAGAAAATATAGAAACGTAAATGAACAAAGTATTCTAAATATTAACCTGGATCTACTTTCTTATCAATGGCCACTAAACTCTGTGGACATCGATAATATTTATAATGAAATTTCGAATATCTGTAAAAATGTAGTGAATAAATTTGCTCCGATACAAAGTTTCACAGTTACAAACAAACTGCCATGGTTCGATCAGGAAGTGTTCAATAGAATGAAAGATAGAGACAGAGCGTATAAAGAATTTAAACGATGCACTAATAATGAAAGAAATCGCCACTGGCAGCATTATAAAACATTACGAAATGCTGTTGTTAATCTTTTAAAAGAAAAAAAAACTAAATACTACCATGATAAAATTGATAGAAATATAAACAACCCAAAAAAGATGTGGAAAACTTTAAAAAAACTAGTGAATATGAATCATAATCCGGAGATAAACTGTGTTCAGTTTGAAATTAATGAAGAATTGAAAATATTTCGGGACAGCATGGACATAGCGGAAAATTTTAATAGATATTTCATTGACAGTATTAATCAGATAGTGTTGAGTATTGATGTAGATATTGCCTGGTCAAATGTAAACTATAATTTATATTTGGAATTTAGTGAATTCATACCTTTAACATTGCAAGATTTAGTTGAATTAGTCAGATCTTTGGAGGCTAAATTTGACTTATATGAAATTTTAAATGCCAAATTTATAAAAGAAATTATTGGTTCAATAGGTCATGTTATTTTGCACTTTGTAAATACTTCTCTTCAATATGGTAGATTTCCCAATAACCTAAAAACTAGCACGGTACACCCTATCCAGAAAGTTGCAAATACAATTAAAGCATCTGAATTCAGACCTATCAATACTTTGCCTACGCCTGAAAAAATCCTAGAACTCGCTGTATACGATCAATTGCTTAGACATTTTGAAAAAAATCATATCTTAATAAGTAACCAATCAGGCTTTAGACAGAAACATTCGTGTGAAGCAGCATTGCAACTAACATTAACAAAATTTAAAAACTTTATTGATCTTGATAACTATGTAGTAGCTGTGTTTCTAGACTTACGTAGAGCATTTGAAACTATTGACCGTGATATCCTTATAAAAAAATTAAAAGTCTATGGTATCCAAGGTAATGTATTAAATTGGATTAGAGAATATTTGTCAGACAGAAAGCAGGTAGTAAAAATGCAGGATTCATTTTCTAGTGAAATGTATTGTAAACATGGAGTACCACAAGGCAGTATTTTGGGTCCGCTTTTATTTATTATATATATTAATGATATCAACTTGTTTATAGATTGTGATCTTATTAACCTATTTGCTGATGATACATTGTTAGTTTGCAAGGGTCAAAATTTGATGGAAACAATAGACAACATGAATCTTGTCTTGGCTAAAGTGAACAATTATCTTAATGTAAATAAATTGAAATTGAATGTAGATAAAACCAAGGCAATGATATTAACAACTAAATTCAGATATAATAAAATTGATATGAACTTCCATAACTTAACAATTAATGGTAAACACATCGAGTTTGTGACTGAAATGAAATATTTAGGGTTCAAAATTGACAATACATTAACATTCAATAGTCATTTCCATTACATATATAAAAAGATTGTTAAAAAATTGTACTTTTTCTCTAGAATCTCGCATCATATATCAATTGCAACAAAAATTACAGTATATAATACCATTATTAAGCCACATTTTGACTACTGTGCAACTATAATTTATCTTTTTGACCAAAATAAAATTTCCCAACTACAAAAATTACAAAACCGGAGTATGAGAATAATTCTTAAATGCAATAGGTTCACTCCAATTAATACCATGCTGTCGACTCTTGAATGGCTAAATGTGTCAGACAAATTGTACCTAAGTGCGATGATTTTTATATATAAAATTGTGAACAAACTACAACCCAGTTACTTTAATGAATTCATTACATTTAATCATGAAATCCATGACCATCTTACAAGATCAAAGGATAATCTTCATTTAAATCAAATGCATAAAAAAAGGTCCATGAATTCTTTGTTCTTCAAAGGGATTGATCGATTTAACAAACTACCTCTTAAAATTAAAAATAGCCCTTCAGTTAAACTGTTCAAATATAAGTTGATTAAGCACATTAGAGAACTTTGATAGTGTTATTATTTATTAATTAAAATCTTAGTAAACTGTTATAGCATTTTTATATCTTTAGATTTTATATTTCTTGTACTTGATTTTAATGTTCCAATTACATTTATACTTTAGTCATTCTGTGATAATAGCAATAGTAATTAATGTATTTTAGTTTTGTTGAAATGTACTTTAAATATATGTATATTGGGATTCCTATTTAAAATAAATTACTTACTTACTTACTTACTATAGTCAGCAATTACCCCCCACTCATGCGGAAGCCCCCGCCCCTCATCGGTTAATTACCCCCACTCCTGCGGAAGCCCTTCGTGTTCCCGCGCCATGGATGTGTACGGGGGGCGGTTCCGAGTAAAGTAGTGAGAGAATGACTTCACTTCAAGGTCAAGCTGGAGCTGTGACGTCAGCACGCCCAAAGCCCCGCGGGGGGCGCAGGTGATAGATGATAGGACCAATGATCTAGGTTCTAGTGTGAGGTGGTATCTTCTTAGATGATAGGTCCTAGGACCTAATGGGAGGGGGAGGGGGAGATGGGAGATCCAATCCCCGAGCTTAGATAAGAGATTATATCTAAAAGGGTGTGGCTAAGAGTATACAGGGTGTGTCTAAAATAAGATGGCTGCCGTTTATTGTTTATATTTATTGACGAATAGTATTGCATGTTTACGTTAGAGGGCGTTAGGGGTTAAGAAATGGCTACTTACTTCCATCATTGAGATTAAATAGACAAGTCTCGACGAGTGTTTATATCTTACATAGGATACAAAATATATTCATCTACTTCAATACGTAAGTTTTATATTTGAATGTTAAAACTGTGACCAAATGCAGAGACGTTATCGGATTCCAGGAAATTGTTAATGTAAATAAATGTCGACTGTCTACGGCTATGTGTATATTTAAAACGTGCTTAATTGCCTTTAGATAACTACAGCGGCTAGATTAAAGGAAATATCGAGACCCAATATAAACGCTTTTCAGACAAGTCTAGACTCGTTATCTTGAGTTTTATATAAGATAAATATTCGTTCGGTTCTCTACGTTTAGATTTCAATGTAATAAGAATATAATGCAGAGACGTTATCGGATTCCAGGAAATTGTTAATGTAAACAAATGAAATCATTTCTGATAGCCTACTAACATAAGATAGGTATACGGTAAAGATGCACGCGAATAATTTTGTGTCTTAAAATACATGGTTTCTTATGGGAATATGTAGCCACCCCGCAGCGATATAGCAATTTAATATTGTTTTATATGTAAAAGACGAACAGATTATGAAAATTTGGGGGCCTTTTAGAAGTTGTCCATTGCAAAGTCACGTGACCCTCGGCCGCCGAGTATAAAATTTTGTGTCTTACAATACATGGTTTCTTATGGGAATATGTAGCCACCCCGCAGCGATATAGCAATTTAACATTGTTTTATATGTAAAAGACGAACAGATTATGAAAATTTGGGGGCCTTTTAGAAGTTGTCCATTGCAAAGTCACGTGACCCTCGGCCGCCGAGTATAAAAGCAGCGTCATCTCCCCGCCACGATCATTAGCTGTTTATCTCTCGCGGCGAACGGTTGTCTAATTGAAACAGTATGTCGTCTACCGAGACCGTATATAAAATCAGTACTGATATAATTAATTTAACTAAAAAATCATTGCTGCTCTTAAAGACTGATGATGAAATCGACCAACATATTTCGATAATTAATAGCAATATTAAACTAGTAGCCAAGGCAATTAAAATAAAAATTCATATCGATAATAAAGGTGAAAATATATTTAAATTGGAAAATAATTTAGTGCTTTTAAAATACTACCGAGAGCAATTGAAAAAATTAAAATTAAAAAATAGAATATCCTTAAATCCTTAAAGCCGGCAGCACGAAAATATTTGTTTTAAACATCGTGTTCAGTCCGGTATAATAACTAACGTACAAATTAAAGAACCGTTATTATTTTTTAGAAAAGCGTTTAGGAGCTTCTCTATTCAAATTAAAAAATGTTTGAAAGATGGACTAATTAAAGTAAATGTTATTTTTGAATGTAACTTCGTACAGCCTACTAATATCAAAGTGGAATTGAAAACTTTTGCTACAAGGAACACCGTGATAGACTTAGATATGGATTTAAAGGAATGGTATAGAGAAAATGTATCCAAACGATTATTGAAAAATCTTGAAGACTTTCAAGAAAAAGATTCATGTTGGGCCTTATCGGAAATTATCGGACTAAGAGTAAATGTTAATAAATATTGTCCTATAACAGTGGGATTATCAACATACGCTGAAATGCCAAGCTTTATAAAAAATAAAATGTGTGTTGTTAACGTTAAAAATAATGACGAATATTGCTTCTTATGGTCAGTAGTTTCGGCATTATATCCAGCTAAAACTAATGGACACAGAGTGACTTCATATCCTCATTTTGAGGACATTTTGAAATATGACGGCATCGAATTTCCGATGGAATTAAGAAATATTAGTTAAAAGGGAAGTTTTACCGGTATGTTTAAGTAAATACAGTTTTGAACGGGTCGTAAATTTATTAATGATTCCTACGAATTCTGTCGATAATTTTACCAACGCTACGCAATATCATTTTGCTTGGATAAAGAATAGGTCTGGATTATTATCTAAACAATTATCTTCACATAATGGTAAACATTTTATTTGCAACCGATGTCTTAATCATTTTACTACTCAGGAACTTCTAGACCGGCATTCAAATGATTGCAATTCGAAAACTAATACATGCAAAATTGAATTACCGGACGAGAATGAAGTTTTTAAAATTCAAAAATTACCGCTATAAAGAAAGAGTACCGTTCCCTATTTATGCTGATTTCGAATGTATCTTAGAGGACTGTGACGCTAACACGAATCAAAATACGCAAAATTACCAGAAACATACAGCTTTTAGCGTCGCGTATTACTTAAAATGTTCCTACGATGACAGTCTATCGCAATTTAAAATGTACCGAGGCACCGACTGTCAGTATTGGTTTGTTAAAGAACTCGAAAAAATTTCAGACCGAGTTAATGTAATCATATTCGACATAAAACCTATGGAGCCGTTAAACGAGATACAAAAAAATGAATTCAAGCTCGCACAGGTCTGTCATATCTGAGACGGATGTCAAAGTAGCCGATCACAATCATTTAACTGGGTACTATAGGGGACCGGCGCATATGGGATGTAACATTAATTATCAAGATAGTCACGTGATTCTGGTTATATTTCATTGTTTATCAGGTTACGACGGCCACCTGATAATCAGACAGCTAGCAACGGCATTTGACGGGGAAATTTCATTATTACCCATTAATAAGGAAAAATACATTTCTTTCACTAAATGGGTTAGAGATACGAAAATTAAACTAAGATTTATTGATTCGTTTAGGTTTATGGCAGACAAAATCGAAAAACTAGCTTCCTATCTCGACGATGACCAGAAACGAATCACTAAATCATACTGTAATAATGACGAATAATTTCAATTATTAACGCGGAAAGGTGTTTTTCCTTATGATTATTTAAATTCTTGTGAAAAATTAGACGAGACATCTCTACCGCCTAAAGAAGAATTTTACAGTAAACTGACTGACGAAAACATTGTACCGTAATTTTTGGAAAAGTTAGGTAACACCGTAAACGCTAACGGTTACTCAGTTTTTACGGGAGCCTTTAGGTCGTGGATTACTTTTTTTTTTGTATTTTTTTTATGTTATGCTGATGTTCTTTTTTAACTATCTATACTTACTTATAGATGGCGCCAATTAGTTGCAACCAACAGTGTTTAAAAAAAATTAATTTATAGCTAACCAACCAATAAATTTAACTATAAGGTTAATAGATGGTTATATTTGTTAAAATGAGATATACAAAAAAAATATTTTTGTTTGAGACTTATATTACTAAATAGACGAACACACACATATAGACAAAAAAGGGTATTTTCATGATATACCTAGATAGCATTAATTCCTTAGGGAAATCTAATAAGCAGGATTATAATATGTCTGATTAAACTTTAAAAATAGTATAAAAATATTATTTTGATTAATGATATATTAATTAATTATTATAAGGTATATGATTAGCATTGACATACGTATGTTTTCGCTTTACAGAAATTTACTGTTTAAAAGAAATATGTAAATGAAATGTAATATCATATGAATATTTTTCAAAATTGTTTTTATATAAATATGTAATGGTAAATTTAGCATGTAATTTTAATCAAATAAAAAGTGTAATGAAATAATTGCTTAACTGAGATATCCTTTGGTGGAATAAGAAATTTGCTCCTAGGAATGTTCTGGATTACATCTGGACATTACTCGTGGATAGCAACAATTTTCCAGGGGATGTTACCATGATCCATATATCCAATGACTATTTCATGAATTTTTACCAACAGTGAAAAGGCAAACATTCAAAAGACATATATACTATAGTTTTTTCTTAAACAGGAACAGGCACAGGAACAAAAAAATCGTCGTAACGGGACAAAAACCATATAACAAATCCTTACATATATTTTACTAGAGACGTAAAATTAATTAAATGAATAAAGGGGAACAAAAAGAAAGGCCCAAGATGTTGTGTAGGCCTTATTAAAAAAGGTTGCCCATTTATTATTTTAAATTTGAGAATTGCACTAGACAAAAATGCCCTGTGGTTTTATTTGCAAAGCTGATAAGATATCATAATATTTAACCACAAGTACAAACTATTTCTGTGTGCTCACATTAACATTCACAGAATAGCACCTTATCACATATCAGTTCTTTCACCTAATGTTCGTTTTTCTCAATTTCAAATTCTTAGTCCTTCAAGATTATGGCAGAGGGCAGCTCAATGCAGAGACATTGGGAGCGTTGAAAACACCGCGTACTATACCGTATGGACTCCGAACTCAACAGGCTTTACAAATAATTCCTTGATAATTCTGATCAGTCTAGAAATTCGGTATACTTTAGATGTAATAAATAATGTGGCATTTTTAAATGCTACACCACCCCCTTCCAAAAATGAAAAATTAGGCTTACGAAGTGGGTCTAATTTTAACATAACTACTTATGTAACTAAAAAACTTATAAAACAAATAAAACTAAACCTATCGCAAACATTTATGCTCTCTAATTATTATCAAAATTATTAAGATGGAAATATGTTATGTATGGGGTATCTACGTGTACCAAGCCCCAAATAGAACAATTTGAAGACAAAATCGGTAAAGTCGTAAATTAGGAAATGCTCATAATCAGGTAGAGTCACAATTAGTAGTTCATTTCATAACATAAACATAACTGATAATAATTTATTACAAATATCATAAATGTTGTTCACTAACGACTAAGAACTATTTTATGCCTAATATTATTCAATACTACAATTAACTGTACAAACATTTTAGGTCGACCTTGACTTGATTTGCTTTTATCAAGCAATATGACGTGATACTATATCACATCAAAAAAGAAAATAAACTGTCAGTATTAATCACTGAATTATATTAAATCACAACTTCAATGCACTTTATTTCATTTCAGACATATGTCTTCATTATCATGAAATAGCAACAAAATAAATAATACGTATACGCCTGTACGATTAACTACAACACAAAAATACTGTATCATATACACGTGATTATATGATAACTACAAAACCAACTCTTTTAGTTGTATAAAGCATTACTTAAAATACTAATCTATAGTAGTGTCATAAAACACTATTTAGTTACTCAGAACCAACAGATACATTGGAATTTGAACCATAATAAGGCTTCAAGTCTTTAACGTGCCATTCGCCTACATCAGATCCGTCCATAGTTTTTAAACTATATATTAAACGAGAAATCTTTTTCAACACTTTGCATAATACATACTTTGGCGCTAGCTTTGCTGAAAAGTGATTTGCTGCGTCGGATAAAACTTTATTACGACGCCACACTCTATCGCCAACGCGAAATGAGACATCACGTCTTCTTAGATTGTAACTTCGAGAATTGCTTTCGGGTGCCTTATGAAGATTTGCACGAACTTTTTCATAAATTTCCGACATATCTTTGAGATCATCCGAAAACAATTTGCGATCGCCAGGTAACAAAAGTATGTTTTTTGTACTTTCAATTTCACCGTAATAGTTTCCACTTATCGGAACATTTCTACCAAAAACAAGAAACACAGGTGAAAACCCTGTGACTTCGTGAACAACAGAATTAATTGCACAACGAATTTCAGGAACATGCTTATCCCAATCTCTATAATCTTTCACGTAACTTCGAATAGCTGTACCAACAGTTTTATTTGATCTCTCAACGAAATTACATTGGGGATGATACTTTGCATTTAGCCAAATTTTTTGCACATGATATTTGTCCACTAATTTTTTAAAAACTTTTCCAACAAATTGGCTACCATTATCACATATTATGATCTGGGGTACACCAAAAATTAGGAAAACATCGTTTTCCATGAATTTCACGATGTTATGAGCCGTCGCTTTTCGCAAAGGAAAAAGTAACGTATATTTTGAAAACCAATCTCCCACGACGAGCAAATGAGTAAATCCTTTAGAACTTCTAGGAAACGGACCCATGAGATCTACAGCAAGAATTTGGAAAGGGAAATTCACCTTTTTCTGTGAACCCATTAAACCCATTTTACCATCAGAAGAAATTTTCTGAGACCCGCAAACCTTACAAGATTTCACATAGTATAAAACGTCGTAGCGCATTTTTGGCCAATAATATTTTTCCTGTATCCTGGAAAGGGTTTTATAGAAACCGAAGTGTCCGGCAGCTGGGGTATCGTGAAATTTACTCATAATTTCTGTTCTTTGAGAATTTGGTACTAAAAGCTTCCATTCATGAATATTTTACTTAACAGAAATCCGCGAAGGAATGTGTTTATAAACATAATTGTCCTTTACTAACCACTGGGGATATTTTGATGCATTTTTCAAGACATTTTGTCTCATGCAGACGTAATAAGAATCTATATCATCTAGAGATATGTCTAACAACACAATTTCAGGTTTAAATAAGTTACAAGGGGGAATTCTGGACAAAGCATCTGGAACTACATTCAGAGTACCTTTTCTATGTACCAAATCATAAGAAAATTGCTGCAATTTAACAGCCCAACGAGCAAGTTTGCCGGTTGGCTCCTTCATATTATTAAGCCGAATAAGAGAATGATGATCCGTTATGATGGTAAAGTGTGTGCCTTCGATGAACGCTCTAAATTTATCTATACTAAAGACCACAGCAAGACATTCTCTTTCTGTAACTGAATAGTTACGTTCAGTTTTAGACAGTGACCTGCTAGCAAATGCTATAATAAATTCCTCATTATCAATGGACTGAATTAAAACGCTCCCTACGCCTGTATCTGACGCATCGTACTGTATAACGAAGGGCTTTGAGAAATCTGGACTTCGAAGAATAGGAGTAGAAACTAGAGCTTGTTTAAGTAGAATAAAGGATTTTTCGGCTTCTGGAGTCCACTTTATTGTTTGACCCTTTTTGCGACCCTTGAGTAGATCATTTAGAGAAGAAACTAAAGTAGAAAAATGGTTGATAAATCTCCTATACCACGAGGTCATACCTATAAATCGTTTGACTTCAGTCGTTGTAGTGGGTCTAGGATAATTAACCATGGCGGACACCTTGCCTGGATCAGTTTTGAGTCCTTCAGAATCAACTATAAAACCTAAATATTTCAAAGATGATTTAAAAAATTCACACTTGTCGAGATTTACTGTTAAGTTGGCATCCTTCAACCTATGTAAAACTTCTAAGAGAATTTGGAGATATTCTTCAAATGAGGAAGAAGTAATAATAATGTCATCGAGATAACAGAAAATATGAGGTGCTAGTTTTGGACCGAAGACAGCATCCATTAATCTTTGTTGACATTGTGCAGAATTAATAAGACCAAAAGGAACAGCATTAAAATGATATAAGCCTCTTCCAGAAATAGAGAAGGCAGTTTTCTCTTTACTATTTTCATGTAAAGGAATTTTCCAGAAAGCTTTTCTCAAATCAATACTTGAAATGAAACGTGCATCACGAAGCATACTAAGGATACGATCTACACGAGGAAGTGGATAGGCATCAGGTTTCGTAACCGAATTCAAGCGTCTTCCATCAAAACAAAATCTATATTCCCCTGATTTTTTCTTAACTAAAATAACAGGAGAGTTCCAAGAAGAATGAGACGGTTCTACGACACCTAATTGAAGCATTTCATCTAACTCACTATTCAAAATTTTCATCATGTATGGTGATAAAGGATATTGCCTGACCTTGAAAGGTTTTGCGTCACCAGTGTCAATTTCAAGAAAAAGTTTATCGGTACGTCCCAATTTATCATTAAGACTAATCTCACTAAAAGCATTAATTACTTTCTGTACAAAGTTTTTGTTCATTATTTAAATTGTCAATACTATTCAACGTAGGAAAAACTAAGCTATTCGTTTCCTTGGATACTTTTATGTCACAATCACTTAATTTACTGTTAACATTCCAAGAATTATCTTTAAAATTAATTTCTATTAAGAATTCCTTACAGAAATCACTTCCTAAAATAATTGAGTGTTCCAAAGATGGTACAACTAAAATTTTTAAAACATTGCAAACATTATCAGCACGAATAGGCAAGTAAACACAACCCGATACAACTTGTGCAGTACCATCAGCAGTATAAATGGCTTTTTCCCAATTTCTATCTAAAGCTAATTTGAGTTTATCTAAAACAAATAAAGCTTTATTGCCAAGTACTGACTTTGTAGCACCAGAATCTAATAAACAAGTGACAGTTTGTCCAAAAATATCTGTCTACATATGGTCTATTATCAAAAGGTTGTTTAATGAAAAGTGGTACAATTTGTGAATTATTTATTTTATTATTCTTTAAAAAGTTAGAAACATACTCTTTCCATTCTTCCCATTTATTTTCTTTTTCAAAATCAAAATTATTTTTGGAAAAGTTTACTGTACCTTTAGATTCTATTTGTTGGAACTTGTTTATGTAAAAAGATCTATGACAGGCCTTAAACTGCATTGACACACGACGGCCGTATACCCGTGTCGCATTATTTAGTTTTTTGCACAATTACATGTACGGATAGTTTCATTTTTCTTGCCACAATTATAACAAAATTTAGTTCTATTGGCTGTGCAATACTGGTAACTATGATTAGGTTCACCACAATTCCAGCAAATAACAGTTTGTTTATTATTACTAGTATTAGGATGTAAATTATCAGAAGTATTAACAGACTTTTTAAATGACTGAGTTTTCTTTGCATTAAATTTTTTCTTATGTTCTTTCTGTGCATTGTGAGAAATAGTCTTTATCGAAACATTTGAACTAGAAGTAGAAGATTCACTTCTGCTTAAATAATTTATTTCAGGGAAAAAGTTAGATGCTTTTGTAGGAGAATGATATTCATCTGCAAATGTTTGACCTTCGTCGATTTTTTTACACCAATTTAAGAGATCTTTTATCGTTTTAATAGGAGTTGTTACTACAGACAGACGTTCATCGTAATATGGTAAAATGCCCTTTCTGATATATCTTAATCTAGTACCTTCATGAACTGGTTTTTGTAAAAGGTTAAAATAAGTTTGCATTACGGAAATATAAATATGAACAGGTTCTTTCCTACCCTGTGTTCTGTCGCGAATATCGTCCCAGATACGATCATCAAAATTAGGAGGTAAAATTTTTTTCTTTAATAATGTAACTAAGTGATCCCAATCGTTAAGAGATTGTTCTATTGACTTAAACCAAACATACGCTTTATCAGAAAATAAATCAGGAGCTGAAGCAAGAAGTTCAGGCTTTGTAACGTTCCTAGCTTTAGCAAGTTCATCAACTTTACTCAAAAATGACATTAAAGTGGTAGTATCGCCATTAAATTTCTTAATATTCCACTTATAAACCGGAATAGATTTTTGTACTGGTTGAAAATTATTAGACATTCTGCTAGTAGATGGCTGTGCTATATTTTCAGGAATATTGGTAGCACTTAAATTTACCAAGGGTGTCTCCTGAACAATACTATCAAACAACAAAGCTTCAAGTTCAACACAAGTAGCATGGCTTTCATTTTTGAATAATTGAACTACTTTTTCATCATCGTTATCAGGAATATTAATACGTTTTATACGATTAGTAATATAAATAAGTCGCGATCTAATTCTCTGAAAACCGGAGTCACTTTCTGGACCACCAAATTCATCTATAAGAGTTCTAAGTTGATTTAAATTATCGTTAATAATTGTTTGTTCATTTGCGAAATTATATTCTGGATCAAATAATTCGATATCGCGGCCACGTTCGGTATCTAAACGCCTATTTAACATTTTTCTTTTAATAACAATATATTTTTTAGTTGTAAGAATTCCCCTAATTCGAAGTTCATAGTTTAATTCTTCTACATGTAAATGAACAGGTTTCATATAGTTAATTTCCATCTTTACAAAATTAATCAGACCAAATGTGAGCAATATTAGTAATTAATATTACAATTTAAGTTATTTGAAAACGTAATCACAATCACTAAAGTTAGAAATTATTTTAATCAGAAATAATTTATTTTAAAAGTCCATCCAGTATAGTAAGCAGTACGTAGTTAAGATTTGGTAAGAATTAAAAAGCAAGAAAACAATGTATAAACCATCAAAAACACTAGAGATATAAGGCGAATGTTTTTGCGATCAAAAAACTATATGCATGGTTAGAGTCCCTAAACACCAAAGGTTGTTTAATATTTTTATAAGATCGGAAACCAACAGAATTGGTAACGTCGGAAAATATCAGAATATGTCACTATTTATTGTAATAATATATCAATGCCATGAATTAATAATAGAACAACAAAAGTCTCAAAAAAAATTTTCTCCGTCTATCAAAATAATTAAGTAAGTAACAATAGTTATTGATCTACAGTTATTGAAATATGAAATGTTTAAAATATTTCAGGCCTCACGATTTCGGGCGCTATTTTTTACGTGTACCGTAATTTTTGGAAAAGTTAGGTAACACCGTAAACGCTAACGGTTACTCAGTTTTTACGGGAGCCTTTAGGTCGTGGATTACTTTTTTTTTGTATTATTTGTTTTTATGTTGTTATGCTGATGTTCTTTTTTAACTATCTATACTTACTTATAGAGGGCGCCAATTAGTTGCAACCAACAGTGTTTAAAAAAAAATTAATTTATAGCTAATCAACCAATAAATTTAACTATAAGGTTAATAGATGGTTATATTTGTTAAAATGAGATATACAAAAAAAATATTTTTGTTTGAGACTTATATTACTAAATAGACGAACACACACATATAGACAAAAAAGGGTATTTTCATGATAGCATTAATTCCTTAGGGAAATCTAATAAGCAGGATTATAATATGTCTGATTAAACTTTAAAAATAGTATAAAAATATTATTTTGATTAATATTATATTAATTAATTATTATAAGGTATATGATTAGCAATGACATACGTATGTTTTGGCTTTACAGAAATTTTACTGTTTAAAAAAAATTATGTAAATGAAATGTAATATCCTATGAATATTTTTCAAAATTGTTTTTATATAAATATGTAATGGTAAATTTAGCATGTAATTTTAATCAAATAAAAAGTGTAATGAAATAATTGCTTAACTGAGATATCCTTTGGTGGAATAAGAAATTTGCTCCTAGGAATGTTCTGGATTACATCTGGACATTACTCGTGGATAGCAACAATTTTCCAGGGGATGTTACCATGATCCATATATCCAACGACTATTTCATGAATTTTTACCAACAGTGAAAAGGGAAACATCCAAAAGACATATATACTATAGTTTTTTCTTAAACAGGAACAGGCACAGGAACAAAAAAATCGTCGTAACGGGACAAAAATCATATAACAAATCCTTACATATATTTTACTAGAGACGTAAAATTAAATGAATAAAGGGGAACAAAAAGAAAGGCCCAAGATGTTGTGTAGGCCTTATTAAAAAAGGTTGCTCATTTCCTATTTTAAATTTGAGAATTGCATTAGACAAAAATGCCCTGTGGTTTTATTCGCAAAGCTGATAAGATATAATATTTAACCATAAGTACAAACTATTTTTGTGTGCTCTCACATTAACATTCACAGAATAGCACCTTATCACATATCAGTTCTTTCACCTAATGTTCGTTTTTCTCAATTTCAAATTCTTAGTCCTTCAAGATTATGGCAGAGGGCAGCTCAATGCAGAGACATTGGGAGCGTTGAAAACACCGCGTACTATACCGTATGGACTCCGAACTCAATATGTTTTACAAATAATTCCTTGATAATTCTGATCAGTCTAGAAATTCGGTATACTTTAGATGTAATAAATAATGTGGCATTTTTAAATGCTACAACATAACAGAGGACGATTATAACCACGCTATAAATATCTGGAATAAATTCGATATTAAGACACTAGGGGAATATTCCGATATATATTTAAAAACAGATGTATTACTGCTAGCTGATATATTTGAAAATTTCCGTGAGACATGCATACAGACATACGGACTTGACGCTTTAAATTATGATACTGCTACGGGACTGGCATTTGACGCGATGTTAAAAATAACTAAAGAAAATTTGGAGCTTCTCATGGACATTGATATGATACTGATGATTGAAAAAGGCGTGAGAGGCGGTGTAGCGCAGGTATCGAAAAGCTAACAACAAGTACATGGGGGACGCGTTTAATCCCAACGAAAGGGAGACTCACATCATGTACTTTGACATCAATAACATGTATGGAGCCGGGATGTCTGTTCCGTTACCTACAGGGGCTTCCGAGTGGGTACCCGTCGAAGAGTTTTATGCGTTAGATATTCCAAATTTATCAGACGAGTCAGACATCGGTTATATTTTGGAAGTAGATATCGAGTATCCACTTGAATTACACGAGCTACATAAGGATCTCCCGATGTGTCCAGAACATATGGTGCCGCCCGGTTCCAAGCATTCAAAATTAATGACCACTCTGTTAGATAAAACGCGATATGTAGTTCATTATAGGACTTTAAAAAAATTTTTAGAACGCGAATTAAAACTCAAGACGGTACATAGAATTTTAAAATTTAATCAGTCACGATGGCTAAAGAAATACATTGATTTAAATACAGATTTACGAAAACAGGCAAGTAACGAGTTTCAGAAAAATTTCTATAAGCTAATGAACAATGCGGTGTTCGGAAAGACAATGGAAAATGTCCGCAAGCATAAAGATGTTAAATTTGTAACTAAATGGGAGGGGAGATGGGGCGCCAAGTCTCTGCTCGCGAAACCGAACTTTCACAGTTCGACTGTCTTCGGCGAGGATATGATTATTATTGAAATGAATCGACTAAAAATTAAATTCGATAAGCCAATATATGTGGGGTTCGCCATTTTAGATCTTTCAAAAATTATTCTTTACGATTTTCATTACGATTATATTAAAAAAGAATTCGGTGAGCAAGCCAAACTGCTTTACACGGACACAGACAGTTTAATTTACGAATGTAGCGACGTTGATATATACAAGTACATTAAAAAAGACAAACATCTGTTCGACACATCGGATTATCCCGTAGACGATGTCTATGGAATACCTCATGCTAATAAGAAGGTACTAGGCGTAATGAAAGACGAATGTCAAGGGCGCGTAATGACAGAATTCGTAGGACTCCGTGCAAAAATGTATAGTTATAAAGTGCAGGATGTGTCGGTAAATAAAAAGATTAAGGGTCTCTCGCGTTCGGTAATCAGAAAAATTACATTTGAAGACTTTACGAATTGTCTATTTAATAAAGAAATTTTGACCAAAGAGCAGTGATTAATTCGATCAAAGAAACATGAAATATATACTATCAAACAGAATAAGGTGGCACTCAGTCCGTATGATGATAAAAGAATTATAAATTATATAAATACCGATACGAAACCTTGGGGATATAATTTCCAACAAGTCTCAGCTCGTCAGATGACGTCATCGACGCAGTGAAGCGCTTAGCAGTAATCGTTCGGATTCATTTACTTTAGAGACTTTGATCGCGATGGACGGGTTAGAAAAAGAATTACAGTACAAGCTTGTAATTAGTACTCGCGAAATATATGAGAGGTACATTCAAAATGCATTGAATCGGGGTAATTATCAATTAGTTCATAAAATTTTAGAAAAGATTGTTATACCGGACAAAGCTTTATACTGGATGGCTTTAAGAGATAGTTCTAATTTCGATTTAATGAAAAAAATATTTACGAAAAAACTTCAAAACGATATTTTTATTCAACAGTTGGAATATATTTTCCAAAGAGAATGTATTACTCACCTTACAGTATATCGATTACGGGAAATAATTAACAGACATTATTCCGTAGTGAATAATAGTTATTTTAGAGTTTTTTTAGAAGAATTATTAACGCGTAATGATGATTATATGTCAATTGATTTTTATTCGAAATCGTACCCGGTTAAAAATATTTCTGATAATTATAAAAGTATTGATTGGTCGATTAATAAAGCATTTTGCGAGGCAGCTTACTTTACACAATACGAATTTCTTGAAATTTTGTTTGGAGTAATTGGTAGGAATAATATACATTTCAAATTAGATATTAATTTCAATGAAGAGCATAAGCAGCTAATAAAATGGCTGGAGGATAATATATCCAAAGGTCGCTCTGGGCAGCCGATTGGTTGGAGCTCTGGTTCAGACAGCGGGCACTGGCCATCAACTACTTTAGAAGATTACGTTAAGACGCTTGACATAGTTCGTCTACATTTTTTGTAATTAGTATAAAAGTATTGTAATATAAATATTTTACATTTAATAAATTAAATTATTTATAAAATGTGTGTTTTTATTTCCTAATACCTATCCTGATATGATGATCATGAGAGAGAGGCAGGTGAGACAGCTTGAACAGCTCGAACAGGTGTAACAGGTACGCGTACCTGTTACACCTGTTACACCTGTTACACCTGTTGCACCTGTTCGAGCTGTTCAAGCCGCCCATATACATATACATATACGTGTATTATATATGATAGCTCCAACAGTTCGAACAGGTGTAACAGGTATGCATACCTGTTACACCTGTTCGAGCTGTTCAAGCCACCCATATACATATACATATACATATACATATACATGTATTATATATGATCAGCTCCAACAGCTCGAACAGGTGTAACAGGTATAACAGGTACTCATACCTGTTACACCTGTTCGAGCTGTTCAAGCCACCCATATACATATCATAATAATAATAATAATAATAATAATAATAATAATAATAACTTTATTGTCGTATCATCTTATAAAGATATTGACAACGTCATATATTAGGTATAAAAGATGGAATAGCAATAATTAATAGGCAAGTATAACAGTAATAAACACTAAATGTAAAATCTTATGAATTAAATGATTAAAATAAATAAACAAATAAAAATAAAACATATTCAAGGTGCGCAGCTAAAAATGTAAAAAACAATGCAATAATGCAGTTTAAACTACTTATTGTAGTATTCTTGGATAGAGTAAAAACAGTTGTCGAGAAGGTAGCCCTTTATATATTTTTTAAATTTACTTACCGAGTTAATGTGCTTAAAATAGTTAGGTAGGTGATTGTATATATCACTACAGAAGTAATAAGGGCTTTTTTTATACATAGACAAATTAATGTTTTAAACATAAATGTTACTATTTGACCTAGTGTCATGATGATGTACCGAGTTATTTTGTGGAAACTTTCCTTTGTTCATTTTTACAAAAATTAGCGCTTGGTAAATGACTATACGAGGGAGTGGCAAAATATGATGCATTTTGAAAATGGGCTTACATGATTCAAGTGGACCCATAGAAAAAATCTTGGGTATTATTCTTTTTTGTATCACAAAAATTCGATTAAGTTCAGTTGTCTGACCCCAGTAAAGTACCATATAGTTTAGTTGTGAGTAAGCCAAGGCATAATAGACATTCATTAGGTTTTTAATATCTAAGATGTTTTTAAGATTAACAATAGCAAAGTACGCACTATTTAATTTACTGACCACAAAGCCAACATGTTCATCCCAAATTAATTGATGGTCGATATAGAGACCCAAGAATTTGCAATTGTCTACTCTTTTTAGCAAAGTGTCATTGAGTTTTAGTGTAAATTCTGGAATTTTACGTCTTTTAGAGAAAATCATATAATGCGTTTTTGATGGATTAAGAATAAGCTTGTTTTTGTTGCACCAGGTTGCAAATTCAGAAAGCAATATTTGTGCATTGTAGGCGAGTTCATTTTCTGACGAGGCCGATAAGGCAATAGTGGTGTCATCTGCATACAAAATCAATTGCATATTAACTGTATTGCCTATATACTTTTCTAGATCATTGATAAATAGCGTGAATAGAAGTGGAGATAGAACGCTGCCCTGAGGTACACCATATTTCAACTCTCTCAAATCCGATAATTCTTGACCGATTCTAACTTTTACTTTACGGTTACTTAGAAAAGACTTAATCCAATCATTCGTGCAGCCTCTAATGCCCATAAAGTATAATTTTTTCACCAGATATTCAGCATCCACACATTCAAAAGCACGCGTGAGATCAAAGAACGGGGCTAAGGTGTAATTATGTCTGTCTAATGACTTATAGACAAATTCAACAAGTTCGAAAGCTGCTGTGTTCGTTGAAAGATTTCTCCTAAAACCATGTTGGTTTATTGACAATATTTTATTTTTAGTTAAAAAGGATTCAAGTCGGTTACCAACAATTTTTTCAAGAATTTTTGAGAACGTCATTAAGCCAGTTATAGATCTATAATTTTCTAGTAATTCAGGATCTCCTTTTTTATAAACTGGTATGATTTCGCCCATTTTTAAGTTGTTTAGAAAAATTCCTGTTTTTAAGGAAATGTCAAAAATAAAACACAGGGGAAATTTGATATAATCCCAGATAAACTCGAGGGCATAAATCGGTATATCATCTAGACCACTGCAAGCAGATTTGTTTTTCAGTTGTGACATAGCCAGGGATAACTCATCAATTGTTAATTCCTCGATAAAAATAGAATTAACAATCGAATTAGGAAGAGTGCGGCCTGTGGCACCTGGATGTGGGTTTTGACTTAGTAACTGCTCGATACTGGTAGTATAATAATCACAAAATGCATTACTAATATCCAAAGGTTCACTAATATTGATTTCATT
Source organism: Rutpela maculata (assembly GCA_936432065.2). Lineage (NCBI taxonomy): Eukaryota > Metazoa > Arthropoda > Insecta > Coleoptera > Cerambycidae > Rutpela > Rutpela maculata. The sequence goes on along the minus strand of OW386286.2, from coordinate 134,013,962 downwards.
TGAAGTTATTGTGGAGGGAGTAGTTTTTTTCTTTACCCTACCAAGATTTGCATTTACCACTTGCCAAATAGTTATACATATACATATACCATATACATACCATATACATGTATTATATATGATCAGCTCCAACAGCTCGAACAGGTGTAACAGGTACGCATACCTGTTACACGTGTTACACCTGTTCGAGCTGTTCAAGCCACCCATATACATATACATATACATGTACTATATATGATCAGCTCCAACAGCTCGAACAGGTGTAACAGGTACGCGTACCTGTTACACCTGTTGCACCTGTTGGAGCTGATCAGACACTAATAGATTTTTTTTTGTTAAAGTATGAGATGCTATCAACTCATTGAAATAAAAAAAGATTATTAATAAAAATTTTTATTAATATAAAAAAATATAATTAAATTGTATATAGAATTAAAATAATAAAATCGCTGGTCTGGCTATCTGGCAGGAGGGCAGATCGTATGTATAATTAAAAAAGAAATTCACTGGTCTCGCTGGCCGGCAGATCGACTTCTCCATATCTCCGATGTAATTCTGAGTTCAATGGAGTCTGTAACAATTTAATAATATATAATAATATAAATATTGAGTTATACGAAACGGAAAATATTTAAATACCTTTTATGATGTCAGCTAAGAGTATCAGCCGGGGCATCTCCTGCTGCGGTGGCGGCTGCGTTACGGGGGCCTGGGGCTGAGGCAGCCCCAGGTACCTCCAGCCCTCCGGCGGGACTTCACACATTGAACATTGGCAAATATTGCCTACTAGCAGCTCTCTAAGACCCGTTTGATGATGCATCTTTGCAGCGTCTAACCGATCACCGCCCACCGCTCTGTCTCAAGGAAAGAGCTCTCCCACTTCTCTCTCTCTCTGCCGCACCCCACTCGTCATTCATACACACACACATGCATACAGAAATAAAAGCCAGTATGGTTAGAATATATTTGTTTATTCAAAAACCTTATCTTTATTTACAATATACCACTGATATATCGAGTAGACATTCTGCCTAGAGCAGCGTAAATGGTTATTAATATGTTTATGACAATGATATTCTAAATTATTTAACATTAAACTATTCATATTATTACAATTATATAAGTCTATAATATTATTATTAGGCAGATAATGCTGAAGCCATCGCTTCTTTTCCAGTCCCTTGACAAAAACTTTTGCTTCTCTCTCAAGTACGTGGCTCTCGATGAAGTCCTGCAGGTCACCGTACCGGAGATTATCATAAGGCGTGGACCATTGGAGACCATGCACATGATCAGTTATCCAATTAATTTGCTTCTTAATATTTTGTGTAAGAAGCCCGTAACTAACGGACGGTTTAATTATCCGATGTACACATGAGACATCGGTAATATTTAAAATTGAAATTTCTTTACATGTAAAAGCTAACTCCTTTTTATGCTGGAAGCCCTGAACGTCTATTATATACATATTAGTGTGGACGAACTATACTGGTTAAAGGATTGTAATAAATCAATCAATTATAAGACAATAGGCAGCGGTGTCTTTCCGAATATTTCGGAAACTAAGACCCATTCTTCTTCAAGTGCAGTCTTACCGTGATGACCTCACCACGAAAATTAACAAGATCACCGTCTTGATCGACTATCTTAATTGATATGCTATCTATATGCCTCTTATTAATCGGCAAGTAAATTGCATTAGCAGGACACTCATTAGCTATTATTTTATAGCCAGGGGTCACACTAGGGAAAAATTCGTGAATAATATGTACAGATCTATTGTTCATGTAACTGCCAATGATGAGATTACACTCCACGCATATGGCGTTTACTTTTTGAATTTTTGCCGGGAAATCGGATATATGTTTCTCGAGCGGTTTTAGACGTCTGGATGTAAATCCTAACAAATTACCAATACCACCGACCTTTTCAAAATTTATCATCTTATTGGATTTAATTTCCACTTCTAACGTATTTTTATTGGATACTATAGAAATGTGCCCATCGTTACCATGATTCAGAATAAAATGCTTTCTTACGTAATTATTTATATCTTCTATTTCATACGAGTCCTCAGGAATTTTTATAAACTTATCGTCTGTATCATAATATATATGATTATTTGTAGCGTCTATGTTCGGTGTGGAGTTATATGCCTCGAAATTTATTAAAGCAAGCGAATATTCAACCCCGTCTTCAAGGTCTATGGGTGGGGAAAAGTGCGCAGTTAAATTAGATGATTTGCCGGATAATGTAAACGTACAAGACATGTTGAGGCTTCAAGGTTAGTTCTGAGAATGAACGTGACTTAAAAGCATAACGCATTATATAGAAATTGTAAACAGAGATGTCCACAATTTACGGTGTCATAAGACTGATACTGCTTGTGATTGTATTCAATCGAACAATTTAAATATTTTATTAATTCAAGAGGAGGCTGTAAATTATCAAAACTATCATAATAAACGGCTTTCGAACCGTTCTTCCAGTATATAGTCCAATGAGTACCATTACCGCTATCACTATCCAAGTTCACAATGCCCGTCTCAATTTTATGTACGCGTTTACGTAGTCGGTCTCGCATAAATATTCCTCGAAAATTAGGTATATTTAAAATCTTAACATATTTTTTCAGATCCGCGTCGGTGAGCGCACGATTTGGTAATTTTACTAGCCACTTTCTGTTGGTATTTTTATTCATATATAGGCCAAGTCCTGTTCGATAGGGACGAAGATAGAGTCCCTTACCGAGAGCGATGCTCTCCATAGCCTGATTGTGACGTTTAGATTCTTTAAGCTGGGAGGCTGCCGCCTGCGAATCTCTTACAGCTTTCGCTATACCTGCAGATCCACCGACTAGCACCCCAAGAGCACTAAGTCCAGCAAATATTGGTATTAGCGGTAGAACGCCACCCGTCTTCGGTATAGGAATAACGCGAGCAGCCATCGGTGATATTTTTTTATCTTTTTTAATACGCTGTACTGCACGAGCGGCCTTTTTGATAGCACTCCGGCAGAGGGAGCTCCACGTACTAGTTTACGAATTTTATTGGATATTTTTTTAAACGTCATCGTACCGCCGGATTTTCTTTTTTTACATCCCAAGCCTAATTTAACTTTAGCACCCATAATGCCTGCTACACCGGCTGCTGCCGCTCTTTCTCCAATGGACGAATCCCTAGCAAATACACTCTTCAGAGTACGTTTTGCCAATTCTTTATCGGCAATATGCCGTCCTTTCACATCATTGACTTTAGAATATTGTATGTCATGATCACGGCACGCTTCATCTAAGCCATTAATTCCGCGATCTCCTCGCGCCAGTCTTTTTTCTAATTTAGTACCTGGGCCGCAGAAACGATAGCCAGGTATATGGGCTTCGAAAGGTAATTTATTTATGAGGGTGTTTAGAGCCATGTTACCTCTGTCGCACGTAAAAGTAGACTGAGGTGTTACAGGTGATCGAAAGGTATTTATACTTAAACTTCAGGTGGAAATACGCCAGTGTCAATCATGCGTTTCATCAAGACAGGTAACAGTCTGAAAATCGATAATCTCGATTTCGATAGTCATGTGGAAAAAGATAGTAGACATGGTTCTCTATTACTAGACAGTATCAGGTGTATCATATGCGGACCTTCAAATTGCGGGAAAACAAACATCGTGATAAGCCTGCTGACTCATCCACACGGCTTGCGTTTCAACAATGTTTACGTCTACTCGAAATCTCTCTACCAGCCTAAATATGAATATCTTAGAAAAGTACTCGGCTCGATCGTGGGATATCATGAATTCAAGGATAGCGATGTAATAATGGCGCCTGCGCAAGCTAAAATTAATTCCATTTTTATATTTGATGACGTAGCTTGCGACAATCAAAGTGTGATCCGTGACTACTTTAGCATGGGGCGGCATAAACAGATAGACAGCTTCTATCTCTGTCAGACCTATTATACTCGCATTCCAAAACATCTGATAGAGACAATGCAAATTTACTGATATTATTCAAGCAGGATGACATGAATCTCAGACATGTATATTTCGATCACGTTAATACCTATATGAGCTTTGAGGATTTCAAACATATGTGTTCGTTATGTTGGAAAGATAAATACGGATTCCTAGTGATAGATAAAGATAGCGATATCAAACATGGTCGATACAGAAAGGGGTTTGACGAGTATATATACCTGTGATTTTACTATCTCAATCAGTTGATAATGCCACATGTTATCTGACGCACCTGTCGACATGGACGGAAAGCCGTAAAGCGCAAATTAGAGGCACTCAAAATGCACGATCTGCAAATCGAAAAGTCTTTTGCCCCAATCACCGCACCTTTACATTCAATAGCTAAACATATCAAGCTTGAGACGGACGAGAATTTAAACATTAAGAAAAAGTCTGAACCCTTAGAGGATGAAAAAAATATTAATATTACAACACCGATTGTCGACTCTGAAGAAGGCGTCCAGTCAGATGAGGAGTATCTTGAGAAATTTGGTGATCTGCCTAAAACGTATATATTTGAGATGATGCATGATACTGAAAATACACATGATTTTCGATATGGTGTAAGATATAATCCCGAAGAAGATAAATATTATATTGGAAATTCTGCAATTCAGTTTGATGGTGACAATTTAATAATAAATAATAAAGAGTATCAGGACACTCTCGGTCTTTATACAATGAATTGAAATTTTGTAAATTGTTAAATTGTAAATTACAAAATTTCAATTCATTGTATTTCAGTTAATAATGAAAATATTTTCATAAACTCCAAAACCTATTATTGGATTTTGATGAAAAGTAAAATGTATATGACAAAAAAGAATAATTTTAAACGGGAGTCTCTTGGCTCGGGGGGGGGGGGGCACTCGAATTTTGAAATTTTTTTCGCAAACTGCTTTTTCAAAATTTCTTAGAGGTCGTTAGAGGAGTGCTTCTCTAGATGTTATTTCCCATGTTTCGTATGGGTTCCTTGCGCCACAGACGAGAAAAAAATTATTGAAATTTCTAGATCCACCCCTGAGCCAGCTGCTGTTATCTAAAGGCAATTAAGCACGTTCTAAATATACACATAGCCGTAGACGGTCGACATTTATTTACATTAACAATTTCCTGGAATCCGATAACGTTTCTGCATTTGGTCACAGTTTTAACATTCAAATTTTAACATACAGAAGTAAATGATTATTTATCTCATATAAGACTTGTCTATTTAATGATGGACGTCAGTAGCCATTTTCTTAACCTCTAACGCCCTCTAACGTAAACATGCAATACTATTCGTCAATAACTATAAACAATATACGGCGGCCATCTTATTTTTATTACTAGATACACCCTATATATTCTTAGCCACACCCTTTTAGATATAATCTCTTATCTAAGCTCGGGGATTGGATCTCCCATCTCCCCCCTCCCCCTCCCATTAGGTCCTAGGACCTATCATCTAAGAAGATACCACCTCACACTAGAACCTAGATCATAGATCCTATCATCTATCACGTGCGCCCCCCGCGGGGCTTCGGGCGTGCTGACGTCACAGCTCCAGCTTGACCTTGAAGTGAAGTCATTCTCTCACTACTTAACTACTGATCTGGCATTGGATCTTATTAAATCCTTTATAACAGGTCGAAAATTACATGTAAAAATACACGGCTATACGTCTGAAAGATATGATGTTAACCAAGGGGTTCCCCAGGGTTCGGTGCTGGGGCCATTAATATTCCTGTTATTTGTCAACGATCTTCCTGCAATTCTCCAAGAGGGATTACTTGTAATGTTCGCAGATGATACGTCCATGCTGCTTTCAGCACGGAATCCTGTGGACCTTCAAAATAAGACGAATAGCATATTACAAGTATGTCAGAAATGGTGTCATGACAATACACTCATCTTGAATATTGGCAAAACCGAGTGTATATATTTTTCCCAACGAAGATTACCATCGGAGGATTTAATTGAAACACTACCTACCGAGAACTTCTCAGAATCAGTTAAATTTCTGGGAACAATGGTAGACAGTAAGCTATGCTGGGATCACCAAATTAAACATATTTGTAAAAACATAAACTGTGCGTACTATGCACTAAGGCAGTTGAAGAGTATATTTAATATTAAATCTCTGATAAACGTTGCATACTCACATTTTTCTTACAACCTGCAGAAGAGGCTCATCAGATTATTATTTGACATTGTGCCAAGAGAATCGTGTAGACCTTATTTTAAAAATAATAACATTTTGACCATTCATAGTATGTATATATTAAACACTATTAAATTTGTAAAGAAGAACTTGAGTTACTTTGAAACAAACTCTGATACTCATTCATATAACACAAGACAAGGGCATTTATTAAAAATAACCAGTTACAACACTACCTTATATAAAAAAATCTCCGTATCATGCTGGTATAAAAATGTACAACAAATTACCACCAGAAATAAAATCTATAAATTCTATAAATAAATCTACTTCTTGTTTGAAAAACTTTCTAGCTGTAAATTGTTTCTACTCAGTTGAAGAGTACATGAATTATGAGCAAAACTGTCATGTACATAATACAATCAGTGATATTAGGGTTAGGTTTACTATTGATATTTGTAACGTTCGAGTCTTCCGCACAGAGAGCGATGTCCTGCCTGCGCATGTGCGCTACTTCTTGTATTTCCGGATACGTCACAATATTTTTTTTTAAACTTTTTACTATTGTGATTTTTTACTATTTTACTATTTATCGTAACTTTCTATATGCATATATTTTCATCTTATATTATTAAAATTTTGTTTTACTATGTATTACTAAATTTTTGTAATGTGACGTTCATATATATGTACATGTATATATGTATATACATGTATATACTATGTATATCTAATATGTGATGAAATAAATAAATAAATAAATAAATATTAATGTATCTTGGAATATTAAGATCCCCTACAATAACACACTGTAATTAATCATATTAATTAGTTATAAGTATCTTTGTGTATTATGTAAAAAGTTATTGTTAGTTTTAAATTTTATTTCTAAACAGGAGCACTAACCCTCTGGCTGGCTCTGGGCCAGGTTCCGGGACGGTGCATACTTGTAAATGCTTAATTTAAAAAATATATCTGTTTTGCTTTTTTGCTTTATCTGGCAATCCAAAGGTCTTGTGTTCGAATCCCTGACAGTGTTTTTTTTTTCATTTTTCATATATTTTTTTTCACAACAAAGCACAATGCACAATTTTATAAAAAGTGGCCAAAAATGCTTTTTTCAACTTTCGAATTTCGCTTTGATATTTTGGGGGTAGTTAAAAGAATGGTCAATGCATCTTTTCCAAGAATACAAAGGCCATTAGGCGATATCTCTACCTGCTAGGGGCTCGCCAACACGACCCTTTATATAGCACTGTTTCACCGGTATTACATCTCATTTAATCACCAACTTTTGAAGAAGTGTGTGCCTAAAACGTGATAATTCAAAGTGAAATTTTTACAGCAGCTTCTTTGAGGTATGTACTTTATTAATATATTGCATAAAGAAAGTTTTGAATTTAAAAACAGATAGAAGGTTGTTTTATTATAGGGTGTTTATCAGAAACTTTTACGAGTAGGTTCAGATTTGTGTAGAGCTTCGAAAGAAATCTTACGTTATCATGCCTTAGAAAAATACATAAAAAATGCCTTAGACATTCTTTTACAACAAACAAACAAAAATTAGGCAATCTCAAGCAGATTTTCGAAATTTTGGATTTTTTATAATGTGCGACATGTATTTCGCGAGCACCGGCAGCATCGATCACTTGACGCAAGAGGATGCAGAATCAATTATTGTTAAATAACTTTTTATATTTATAATGTCCTTTTTTAATCAGTATTTATTATCAATAAAAATGGTCCAAGGAATGTTTCGAAGAAAATTCAGTTCTATAGTTATTATAGGTATTTGATTTAAGTAAATAGATGTATTATAACCGGACCATAGTTTTTAATAATAATCGTAGAAAAAAAAATTGTGTATGGAAATCCGTTTCATAACAGGCTGAATTCAAATATCGAATAAAAAAATGTCTGCGGGTCTGTATGTATGAGTGTATGTCTGCGTGTGTGTGTGTGTGTGTGTGTGTGTGTGTGTGTGTGTGTGTGTGTGTGTATGTGGGGGTGTATGTATGTGTGTAGACCGTTTCTTGTAAACACGATAACTTCCGTTGTTTCAAATTTGGCACGTATGTAAAATAGCATGGTAGAATACTCCCTATTGAAATTCGACAATATCCGTCATACAGGGCGATCTTCAGAGACGTATAAACTATGCTTTAAGGTTTTTTATTAAACGCACAAAAATATGAAGACATATAAGATATCTAAACCGCAATATACTCTCAATATACTCTCAGGATCGAACTTAGATGATATTTCAATTTCACCTTTAAGATATAAATATGATTTGCAAAAATTGAGTCTGTTTTTTGATGATTAAAAGAACAGATTCAACTTTTGCAAATCATATTTTAGAAACAAGTCACAATTTTCCTAATATAAATGATCTAAAGATATTACATGTGGAAGAAAAATGTTTTAAATTAAATTTATTAGAATCAATAGAAATTATTAAATCTAACAAAAGTTCCGGCAATAATCTTCTAAATAACCAGTTGAACTTATGTTAGTCTAATCTCTTTAATGTTCTTAAATTTTAATCCCTTGTAAACTTATTTGCATAATTAATATTCTTAATGGTTATTGTTATATTTCCAAGATTTTATTTAAATGTTAATTTCTTGTAAATTTATTTGCATAATTTTAGTATTCTTAATATTTGTTATATATCTAAGATTTTGTTTATAAATACGCCTTTGTTAATTCATTCATTTGAATCAACATTTGAAAATGGCACGTTAATGTGCCGAAACTGCAGTAACATGTATGTTACAATAAACTAGTGATAGAAAACAAAGTAAAGTGTTCTTTCTTATATCATTATGCATTATGATTAACTATCACCAAGTAACGGCTTCCTCAATCGATTAAATTCTATTCGTTTACTTATTTATTGTTTTAGATACTCGAATTCCAACCACAATGTTGACAAGAAAACAAGTAATCGAAATTTTATACAAGAAAAAGACAGAAAGACATTCTAAATGCACGGAAAATCTTTATAATCATCTGATTAAACACTTCGGGATAGAAAGTGATGAAAATATGATGATACGGTTGAAAGTGCTAAGTTCTAAATTCTGCCATGTAGTTTATCAACGGATGGATAAGTGTGGCCGAAGTATTGAACGTCTTTTGAAAGAAAATGAAAGGTGGCTCAACCAACCCTTTAATTTTGAGGCCGAAGCCCATGAGACCGAAAGTGAAGAAAGTACCGATGATCAACAACCAAGTACGTCAACAGGTAGAGGCGGCGCACGCGGTCGCCCTAAAGCAACCTTCAGTGAGGGCAGTTCAAGGACGAAAAGAAGAAGAGCTGATGATCTTTCTCAAAAATTCGAAGCTAAGGAGCTTACCTTGGCCGCTAAAAAAGGCCTGAAACAGGAGGGAAATCCGAGTGCTTCAAGACTGATTTCAGAGGCGGTTTTTAATACCCCTACTAGATCTAAAAGAATGCTAAAGGTTTGGCACTTAAGCCAAAAAACTCAAAGTGTTGTTCCGCTTACATCTGACCAGGCCCTGTCAGTGATGGTGGAGACAAAAGAAAGCAAACATACCGACAGCAAAAAAACAATTTGCCAATATTTACCCATCTTATCATAAGATTATAGATGCCAAATTACGCTGCTATCCAAATTAGGAAGCCCAAACTATAACAGAAACTTCGGCTGAAATTCGCCTGCAGGATCTTCTTGACCACACTACATGCCGAATACTGGAATTGCAGACGCCAGTTATACAAAACCTAACCCACGATGAGTTAAACAATCTAACTTTATTAGTTAAATGGGGCTGTGATGGAAGCACGGGCCATTCGCAATATAAACAAGTATTTTCAGAATCCGGATTTAGTGATGACGATATGTTCCTTACGTCACTAGTTCCCTTACAGTTGTATAATGAAAAGTTAGGTGGAGATAAAATAATAATTTGGAAAAATCCACGACCGTTCTCCACTAGATTTTGTAGACTAATAAGATTTTAGTTCAAGAAGAAAACGACGGAATTAACAAGTATCGACCTATATAGAAGAACAAATCAGTCGTCTTATTCCAACGACATATATTATAGTCCAAAATCAGGAACTGTCTGTGTCACATCTCAATTCAATTCAATTCTTTATTCGTGTTAATACAATAAACTGTTTACACATGTCAAATTAGAAAGTAAAGTAATAAAAGTAATAAACTACAATAACGATGATGTGAACAAACTAACAATAAACAATTAATGTAAAATATAAAATGGAAATAGCTGTATCTTTTAAGTTCCTATTACAAAATCTGAAAAATTGTTATTACAGAATTCATTTAGTGAATAAAAACATTTATTGAGCAAATACTCCTTGATTTTATTTTTAAATAATCTTGGTTGCAGGTTTTTGATATTACTTGGGAGGAGATTGAAAAATTTAGGTCCAAAATAGGAAATGCTTGTACGTGATTTATATACTCTATGATAATCTAAGTAAATACTGGAATTATTTCTAGTTTCGTAATTATGTACATCGTTATGCATTAGATACCGCTCGCTGTTATTTTTTACGTACATAAGGCATTCAAGTATAAATAAGCATGGAAAGGACAGAATCTTTAACTCAATGAAACTCTTTTTACAGTCTTCCCTATATCCTAGCCCATCAATTAAACGTACAGCTCTGCGTTGAAGACTGAATAATCTTGAGGCCGAAGGTGCATGGCCCCAGGCTAAAATTGCGTAACTTAGCTTAGTTTGGATTAGTGCATGGTAGACAGTTTTAAGTACTGGCTGGGCTACAATTCCTATCAAGTTTCTTATGACAAAGATATTAGTTGTCAGGCTTTTTGCTACATGATTCACATGTGCCTCCCATGTAAGTTTAGGATCTAAGTGTACACCCAAAAAGCGAACTGACTGAGGATTATTCCATTCCTTAGCCTCTCGAAGTGTAAAGATAATGGTCTCAGATTTACAGCTGTTGAGACTGAGTTTATCAGTTGCAAACCAGTTTGTCACCTTCGACTGTGCATCCTCCATATTTTTAAGCAGTAAGGAAAGCTGTTTATTTCTGGATACTACAGTGGTATCATCCGCGAATAGTATCAGGTCATTGTTGGGTACGCTTGATGTTATATCGTTGACGTATATTATAAACAGGATAGGACCCAACACCGAACCCTGAGGAACACCATGTTCGATGATATCAACATTGGAATGTATGTCATTAACAATTACTTGTTGTTTCCTATTGGAGAGATAAGAGTTTATAAGTTGTGAATTATTGTGAAACCCATAGTAATGCAGCTTTTCTATGAGTATTTCAACAGATATACAGTCAAAGGCTTTAGTTAAATCACAGCTTAGAGCTCCAACAAATTCGCCTTGATCATAACTAGCTGATATTATTTCAGTTAGTTTATTTATAGCCATTGTAGTCGAGTGCTTTATTAAATAAGTTATTAATATCAAAGTATCTATTAATCCTGGATTTAAGGGCTTCTTCAATAATTTTTCCAATAAGCGGAATTATAGATATTGGCCGAAAGTTGGCTGGCTCATTTAGGGAGCCTTTTTTGTGAACAGGTATAACTTTTGAGATTTTTAGAATATCAGGAAATGTATTACTTTGCAGGCACATGTTAAACAGATCAGTTAGTGGTACCACTAAGTAGTCAGCAATGTTTTTGATGATTGTCGTATTTATTCCAAAGATGTCCTTACTGTTTGTATTTTTGAGCGATGAGATAATGTCATTGATTTCATCGTAAGTGATATTCTCGAATTGAAATTGAGTTTGGGTTTTTCCAATATCAAAGCGTTCCATATATTCTGAGTTAGAATACATAGGAGTCGGCAACTCATCTGTTACCTGCCTTGCAACATTAATAAAGTAATTATTTAGTTCATCAGGTGAAAGCGTTGTGTGATTGTGAGTATTTTTGGTGAGCCTGTGACTATTAATCACATTCCAAGTTGCTTTTTGCACATTTCCTGATTCACAAATGTAAGCTTCATAGGCCCTGCACTTTGCTCTTTTAATTGCAAGTTTGTATTGCATCCGATATCGTCTAAGGACATCCCTACACGCGTTGCTATTAGTATGTTTTGCAGCTTCGATAATAAAATTAAGATTTTGTCTCATTATCTTAAGTTCATTAGTAAACCAGTTAACTTTAGGTGTATTATCAGCTGTAGCCTTTACTGTTTTTTCAGCAAATGCTGTGGTCATTCCTGTAACCAGAATATTTATCAGTTTATCGAATTTATTGTTTACCCCGACTTCCCTATCATAAATAAAGTCCCAGTTAATATTAGTGATAAAGTTTTTAAGTAATTGCAGTCCTGCCGTAGTTATTGGTCTTATTTTTATATATTTAGGTGTAGTGGTAGTGTGATTGCGTAAGGTTATTGTTATAGCATGGTGGTCTGATAAATGTGGATCGTAACTAGAGGTTTCAAAGTCATCAATGTGAGCATCTCTGCATAATGACTATGATAAATGGCAAGGTGTGCAATGCTCTTTCAGATACTTCCTCTGCACAGACCTGTTATATTTGTAAGGCGACTCCGACGCAGATGAACCGAATCAGTAAAGTTATGGAGCTACCGATAAACAAAGAAGTACTACAATTTGGATTATCTTCGCTTCATGCCTGGATCAGATGCTTCGAGTGTGTATTACATATTTCGTATAGATTAGGAATAAATACCTGGCAAGTATGAGGTGAAAAAAACAAGTCAAGTTTCGAACAAAGAAAGAGAAAGATTCAGGCGGATTTTCGTGATAAAATGGGATTACTCGTTGATATCCCAAAAAGTGGCGGCAGCGGAACCACAAACGATGGAAACACAGCCAGAGCATTTTTTACCGCTGCCTCCCAATCAGCAACAATTACTGGGGTATCTGAAGACCTTATTAAAAGGTTTGGAGTTATATTACGTACATTGTCTTGCGGATACACAATTGATGTAGAGGCTTTTAAAGAATATGCTCTACATGTTGATACATACTCATGGTATTATATGCCAGCCTCTCTCCACAAAATATTGATCCATGGAGCTATTATAATTACGGAAGCAATGTTGCCCATTGGCCAATTGTCAGAGGAGGCCCAGTAGTCCAGGAATAAAGAATATTTTTGAACGAGGAGATAATGTCATAGATTTCATCGTAAGTGATATTCTCGAATTGAAATTGAGTTTGGGTTTTTCCAATATCAAAGCGTTCCATATATTCTGAGTTAGAATACATAGGAGTCGGCAACTCATCTGTTACCTGCCTTGCAACATTAATAAAGTAATTATTTAGTTCATCAGGTGAAAGCGTTGTGTGATTGTGAGTATTTTTGGTGAGCCTGTGACTATTAATCACATTCCAAGTTGCTTTTTGCACATTTCCTGATTCACAAATGTAAGCTTCATAGGCCCTGCACTTTGCTCTTTTAATTGCAAGTTTGTATTGCATTTTAGAGAGTTGCATTCCCGTAAAAAGTCTAGAGTATGCACCAATGAAGATTTATTAAATAGGCTGCTTATTACATTGGATCCGCTTATATCATCATTGCGGCAGAAAAAGTTCAACAATTTGTAAAGAAGTTTTGTCTTTATTGGAAAAGTCTTCACTAGAAAGCTCATCCGAGGAAACAGGAAACATTTCTACTTCAACAAATTGGGAATTTCAATCTGAAGAAAGCAATTCCTCATCAGAAAGCGGAAGCGATGATGGTGATGTTGCGCTTAATGACTAACATTTGTAATAGATATTGTTTAAAAGACTAAATATGTATAAAATAATCCCATCTAATTAAATGTGTACATTCCAAACATATAACTATTTCTTATCTTTCTAAAAAAAAAATGCCACAGTCTTCTTTCATCTTGTTTTTCCTACTTTGCATCCCCTCAAATTTTAATCTCTCCTAAAAACACCTCTTATGTTAGATATTTAAGTCACTATTCTATCTCTCTTAAATAAACGATTGTCTATAACTGAAATAAAGCAAAAATGTGCCATTCTATATACTCTTACAACTCCAAAAAATATTTGTTTATATATTTTTTCTGGGTTAATTAAGCGGTTTTTGATAACATTACACTGAAAAAAAAAAAGTAATATGTCAATTTCTACACTAACAATCCCTAAAAGCAACCCCCGATGGTAAATATATTTTTAATTAGGTTGTCTGTCTTATTTAAACGGTTTGCTATAATGTCCAACCGAGAAAAGCTGAAATACACCATTTTTCAGAAAAACAACCCCTAAAAGCCAACCCTGAGGATATTTATTTTTTAAATTATTTTTCCCTCATTACATATGTGATTGTTAATCGATCTATAACAAAATTGGATTTTTGGCCACTTTTTTAAATTTTCGGACCACTGTGCAAAGTTGGTATCACAAAATTTAGAATGTCCACAAACTAACATTATTTACAAGAAAACTGCGAAGAGTATCCTATAGAATATGTAACAGTTATATAAAAAGCTCAGTAAATCGGGGAAGAGTATAATGCTTCCACTAGATTTTTATGCTATAGAGTTTTTCAAAAAATCATTTGAAAATCTACTTAATAGTCTTTCATTTTGGTGGTTAACATTTTTGAGGTAAGTGACGTGCCATAGTCACAGATATTTAACATTTAAACTAAATACTTCATCTTATAAACGTTTGGACGCCATATTTGTACATTGTAACGTGTCAATTTTACAAGGTCTCTAGAAAACATTATTAAATTGGTATATTGTACTGAAGAATATACTTTTCACCGCTAGTTTAGCTTTATGCCTGAATCCGACCCTGTGTTCATTCCTGAACTTGTTTACCACTCTATGCTAGATAAAAAGTGTTTGCCGCGAAGGTAGAAATATGCCCTTAAAATACCGCGTGAGAAATAAGTGAATTTGATTGGTCACGCGAAGTGGCTTCACGATGCTTCGTTACCCTGACACGAGAAAGACATAAATAGTCAAGTTGACGGAAATCATGTCAGATTTGGGGGTCAGGCATTACGCCTGGAAGAACGCGGCCGACTCCGGTTGGTCCATAATTTGTTTACTGTTAAAGTGAGTTAGTTTTTGTACCCTTTGTCAAGAGTTAGTGAGTTGAGGGCTGAAATATGTGGTGATCTCGCCCGTGTCCGAGTTTCCCAACGAAAACGATTAAAAAAGAATCTGATTTTTATAAGTTTTAAGAAACTAGGACCTTATGTGGTTTAAAGTAAAGTTTAAGTTACAAGCAGTATGAATCTTTAATCACAGTAATTGCTAATAATTACTTCTTTAACTGCTTTTTAAAAATGCAAAGTGTATTTTAAAATAAAGTGCTTATTTTCGTCCTGTCTGTTCCAGAAAACTGTAAGTACGTGTTATTCTTTTGAACTCTTGTTTGAAGAGCGGCCAACATTATACTAACAACTAAATTAGTTGTTTTCTCCCGTTTACACATTAATTAAGACTTCCAGTTAATGGAATTTAGTGTTTGTGCTACGTAAAAAAGTTTCTTCTACTTGGTACCGAATAACGTTTACTATACATCTCTAGCTACGCAGTACAGAATAGTGATTTTTAAAGTTTATCTGATTTGATTTGTAAGCTGAAAGAATCTGGTATTATTCTGTCTTTGTATAATAATTATAATTTATTTCTTTTTTTATTTCTATGTGTAAATTCTTATGTCTAAGTTTCCTGAGCGTTAGTGAGATCATAATGAAATAAATTTTGTTATTAGTTTTATTATCTTATGCGGGCCCGCTTTTCTAGTTTATTTTATTATTGTTCATTTATCTGCATAATATTTTAGTACTGAAGATCGTACGATGTATGTAACTTGTATAAATATTAAACCATGTCCTTTAAAGCATCAATTAATAACTCACCCCTGTAGTCTCTATACTCTTTTGTGGTTTATTGTTGTTGTTCTAAATACTGAAGACAATAAACGAGATTCAGTTTACTAAATTGATTTATTTATTTCATTTTCATTTAGTAGTTTTCTTATTTGTCTCTAGCATGTTTTCGCTCAATGTAATACTTTTCGAGTTGTTTGACGAAAATCGTTTTTAAATACCTCCTTTTTCAAGCTAAAATCCCAATTTTCAAGTCGTTATAACTTAAAAGCTATTAATTTATATGAAAAGTTGCATAGAATATTTTCTTTTAAAATTCTATTATCTTTCAGCTCCCATGTTTTTATTATTTTTTTTTTAAGTGCCACCCCCTGAAAAGGCATTCACCTCCTATAAATTAGCAAGCCTCCTCACAATATAGAAACTATTCCTTGACCAATTTATTATTAAGTTGTCAAAAATGAACGAAATCTGACATTATTTCGAAGTTAAAACATCTGTTACTGTACTATTAATCAAACTTAAACCGTCTTATCTATTGTTATGCACATGTACCGCACTCAACTCGCTAAACAGTAAGCAACTGAACAAATTGTGTTTATTTGGTCACCAGACTTGGAAGCGTTGCTGGAGGCGAACTAGACCGCTACATTTTACATTTTTAAATACACCGAGGCAGAGACATATTACTTACACGAGGAGTCTAAAGCGTACTATATAAAATTTTAAAATTTGTATAGAAATTTTTTATGATTTTATGACCCTTCTCTATATGCCTTTACTGGGATGGAAATAGGAAGTCATAAAAGATCAAACACACTTGTGAAATTTCATTTCTCGTGGTGGATGTGCGGATGTCCTAAGAATGTGCGGAGGCAAACACGATACAAATGCAAATTTATATATATATATGCACAATAAATACTTTATTATTATTATTAAAATATTTTCAAGTTCTCTAACAAACCATTGCCGACAGTCGATGCCTTGGTGCATTTTAAATTCTGATAGACTATCATCGTGTATAAATCATAAATAATAAACGGTGCTAAAAGCAGTATGTTTCTGATAATTCTATGTATTTTGATTCAAATTTGTGTTGTAGTCCTCTAAGATACATTCGAAAACGGCATAAATAGCAAACGACATTTTTTCTTTGTACCTGTAATTTTTAAATTTTAAAAACTCTTCATCCTCGCCCGGTAATTCAGTCTTTCATGTATTAGTTTTTAAATTACAATAATTTGAATGTGAGTTCTAGAATAGGAAAATGATTAAAACATCGGTTGCAAAGAAAATTTTGTTACTAATGTGAAGATACTTGCTTAGACAGCAATTATGAGTGATATCTTTTATTCAAGCAAAATGCTATAGCATAGAATTGATGTTATCAATAGAATTCATGGAAATCATTAATAAATTTACGACCTGTTCAAAACTATATTTTTTATTCAAGCACACAGGTGAAACTTCCCTTTTATTTACTGTTGTATACAGGGTGTCCCACTTAAAACATTTCTTTTTGATAACTAAAAGAGATATTTGAATTCTATAAAAGATATCTACTAGAATTTGTAAATGAGTTCAGTTGTTAGTAAAAATTGTCATTTTACAAAGAAATTGTTTGATCCCGGGAACCTTTAAAAGAGGTGCATGCGATGGAGCATTACATTTTAAGCAATTTTTGCAATGGGAACAATTTTTGAAAAATCACTGGTTTCTGAGTTACTTTAACCTCAGTATAATTTTTTAAGTAAAGAAAGTCACATGTTTGCCAAATGTTACCATATGTTTACAATTTATAGTATACAATTCAGTTGACCGTAGAACATAAACATACGCAGAAATTAGACAATACACAATAAATAGAAATGTCAAAATCTTTAATATCCAAATAGCAGTTGCAGCCACCTTTGTTTTACATGAAAAAATGTTTTATGTTTTGCAATAAATTTCTTTCATTACTATCTAAATCAGTCTGTTTCACTGTGAAAAATGTCTTAAAGAACTTGTCTAAAATTTATTTTAAAAACGTTTGGCAATTATTTTACTTAAAAAAATTATATTGAACTTCAAATATCTCGAAAACCAGTGATTTTTAGAAAATTGTTAGTATCATAAAAGTTTCTTAAATGTAATTCCCCATCACATGCACCTCATTTCAAGGTTCCTGGGACCGAACAATTTCGTCGCATCACAACATCATCTATACCTCAATTTATAAAATTTTTTACTCAAACCTGAAATCAGTTATATATTCTAGTGACTGTCTACCTTTTATGGAACTCAAATATCTGTTTTAGTTATCGAGAAAATTGTTCCAGTAGTTTCAAGTGTGTACATTTATCTCGACGTTTATTGGAATATTATTTAAATATTCCGATTTTCTAATATTTTTTTATTTTATTGGGTACTCAATATCATCGCATTTCAAAACTTCTTCAAAATGAGAATATGAAGCATACTTTTTCGCAGGGTATAAAGTAGAAACTACTGACCACAAAAAGCATTATTTTCAACGTTAATAACACATTTTTTTTTGTTTTCTATAAGGGCCCAACCTAAATCTTTAAATTCTTTAAGTTCTTTCAATAATCATTCGTATACATTTTCCCTTTTTTAAATCCATGTTCAATTCTATATTACCGTGTTTTTTTGTAGTAAAAGTTTTTATTTCAACTTGGTTAATTGTTGGTTGCATGAAGTTACATTTAAAAATAACACTTAATTAATTATCTTTCCAGCATATTTTAGTTTAAACAGAAAAGCTACTAAACAATTTCCTAAAGAATTATTAATGGGCTCTTTAATTTATGCATTAGTTGTTATACAGACTTAACTTGATTCTGTCATTTTGTCAAACTAAATACTTATGTTTGGCCAGCTTTAAGGAACCGCTTATTTTTTTATTTTTTCAACTGTTTCTTGTGAAATTTTAAAAAAGCTAAATTATTTTCCCATTGAAATATATTTTCTTCCTTGTTTTCAACATGAATTTTATGCCCTTGCCTACTAGCTTAATATTTCTATTAATTAATTACTAATTGTAATTTCAAAGTGTTGGCCAGAGACCAGTATTTCTGGACTACTGTAAAGAATAATTATAATTACTATAAAACATATTTTTGCAATGCAAAGACTGATATGCAAATAGTACCCCCATACAACAATGAAATAAATACATATAATAATGACAGGTATTTGCCATTTTCTAATTAAGTAAATTTCATGTTGGGACCACGGAGGTTGAAAACATGAATTACTTAAGTTGTACGGACTCAACTCTGAAATGGAGGAAAAGAAAAAAGATGCAACTTCCACATCTACGGTCATTCGCAGAATTAAGAAGTTTCCTATTTTAGAAATATTATATCCAGGATTATTCATTATATTTAGGCCACCCTTTATTATCGTTATTATTGGAGATAGAAAAAAAAGTTTTGGACGAAAGTTGTAGGGCTGTAACTGAACCTATTTAATAAGTTAATGGAAGCGCAGTGGCGTGCAGAAATTGAGGGGTACAAGAAGCAATAATATTTTTTTTAATGGAACACCCTATATATTATTGCATTTTTGAACTGCTCTTTTTTTTATGGTTTCAAAAATATGACATATGATAGTCCTATCTAACTGTTTTCGAGTTATTGAACATTGAAAATCGTATTTAAGCTATTTATTATACGAAGGGAAATCACAATTATTGAAGTAGTCTATGAAAATGGCAAGTATTCTGTTATTAAATCTGTCAGCGTTTCATATAACAGAATACTTGTCATTTTCATAGACTACTTCAATAATTGTAATTTCCCTTCATATAATAAATAGCTTAAATACGATTTTCAATGTTCAACAACTGGAAAATGGTTAAAGATAAGTAAGTAAGTAAGTTTTATTCCATTTCATTGGACATATTAGATAGAAGTATCATATGTCATATTTTTGAAATCGGAAAAAAAAGAGCAATTCAAAAATTCAACAATATACAGGGCGTCCCATTAAAAAATATATTATTGCTTCTTGTACCCCTCAATTTCTGCACGCCACTGTGCTTCCATTGACTTATTAAAGAGGTTCAGTTACAGCCCTACAAATTTCGCCCAAAACTTTTTATTCTATATCCAATAATAATGATAATAAAGGGTGGTCTAAATATAATGAATAACCCTGTACATTCAACCTCATTTAGTAGTCTTTCAGTTAACTAGTCAAAGAAACAAAAAATCATCTCGATATCTAAAAAACTTATTTAATTCCTTATTTGAATACTTCGCGCTAGACTGTGACGTCACAGTACACAACTCGCTGTTATTTTAGGCATAATTACTTCTTCAAATGATTAAAACGTTAAACAAGCCCGACTACAAAAATATCTTATGCTGTGTCCGATAAGAATAGCACTGAATGAACTAAACTTCCGGTGCCCTCGCCCGCTTGCTGTTGACGGAATCATGTACTGTGATGTCATCGAACCTCAGCCCAGATGAGCGCTAACTTTTTTATTTATAGAGATAATTAAAAAAAAAACTACAAATGTTTTTTAGATTTTTACGACTATTTATTACGAGAAAATAAGAAAAATGGAAACTTCCGAATTGTTCCATAATGGACACGATTTCAAATTTAGTGATATGAAGAAGCTTTACATACATTTTGCCATCTGTACCTGCTTTACAACTACACTTTGCACACAACTTTCATATTGTTATCTACTAAAAAGATGTTGATTTCGATTTTATGAGGCATGTTTGTGAAGTAAAACAACTGCAATACTACTTATTTTGTGACTTTCGAGTCTATATTTGAAAACAAATCATTTTCCCCATAATCTTCTTTAATTGCCTTATCTATCATATGATTTATTTGGGTATAAACATATGTCTATGTGTGAAAATTTTGTTATAGGTTCGTTGTATGAAGCTTGTGCAACATCCAAATGTAGTAAGATTGTATGAAGTGATTGATACAGCCACCAAACTCTATTTAGTACTGGAATTAGGTGATGGAGGAGATTTGTATGAATACATATTGAAGCATGATACAGGTCTTCCAGAAAAGATTGCGAAAGAATATTTCAGTCAAATAGTAAGAGCTATCTCTTACTGTCATCAGCTTCATGTAGTACATAGAGACCTTAAACCAGAAAATGTGGTATTTTTTAAAAAACAAGGAGTAGTGAAATTAACAGATTTTGGTTTTAGTAATAAGTTTTATCCTGGCCAAAAATTAGAAACTTCTTGTGGTAGTTTAGCTTATTCTGCACCTGAAATACTTTTAGGAGATTCATATGATGCGCCAGCAGTTGGTGAGTATTTATTTTAATATAATTAATACACATACTTGTACTTAAGGATAGGATTTTGCAGAGTGAAAGGGACATATGCGTTTATTTTCGGTTTATTATAAATATTTAAAAAATTATAAATGGTATAATCTTTAAGGTTTCAGGAACTTCCCATTGCTCTAAGGAATACAACCAAATACAGTTTTTATCATACATGTTGTATATAATTATATGCCATGCTCTAATAATGAAATTAGGAACTATTTTCATTGACAAACTACAATATTCAAGTACAGCGGAAATATACAATTAAAAATATATATATATAGTTGTATTCGTTAGCAAGAAGTATCAGTTTTGAAGATTATACTATGTTTGGTTTTTTAAATATTTATAATAAATCGAAAATAAACGCATATTTCCCTCTCACTCTGCAAAATCCTGTCCTTAATAATATCCTCTTATTTTGATGTCTGTTTACAAAAAAAATTGAGATTACCGAGAAAGTAAAAAAAGTGCGATTTTATGCCCTATTTGATTATTATGGGGGCTCATATTTTTCGTCTCATGATGTAGTCAGTGTAGTTCTCTTAAATTCACAGAGCCAATACGAAAAAAGTAGAGTTCTTTTGGCTCTTTTTTGAACTTTTTTTACCTTAACTTTGAACTGTAAAATCTCTGGTTGTATTAGTTGTACAGAATTCAGCGGTACTTATTTTTACGTTTTATGAAATATTATGCTGTTAAATAAACAAACAAATAGACTTTGTTCAACAATTGTTCAACAGTATATACATACCACTTAATGAACAACACAATGTCCAAAATAAGCATAGGCACTGCACCCACAAAAACACATCATCTATTTAGAACATATCAAAAGATATTAGAATAGTTAGGTTAATATGTGACCATCTGGTCTATTATGGCTTATTAGAATAGCATTAAGGTCCTTTTTGAATTTTTCTTTTTTATAACAAAAAATATAAAGGACAATGTTAAAAATAGCTGATTTTTGGCCCCCATCGAGGAACACATAAGTCCCAGAGAAAATGGTTGGAAAAGGCTCCAAATTTAATAAAAATATATCTTCGTGGTATCAAAATGGTGGGGAAAATTCTATTTTACTCCAAGAAACATAAAAATTATTATTAAAAGCAATTTTAGGCTTTTAATAATAGCTTAGACTGAATGTGAAATTTTATTTTTTGATAACTATTAGGTATCGTCTCAATAGAAATAACAAAAGGGTAAAAACTATCCCTGTTCATGTTGTAGAACTCTCCAAAATCGTCCTAAGTTGAAGACAGAATCAAAATTTGACTTAGGCAAAAATTTCATCTAAAGACATTTTTAAGAGTCTGCAGAGGCGCAGATCAGTCCATAAGGACCGTTTTGTTTTCTATAAGGCGTTGGAAATGACCAGGTGAAAATTCGAAGAAACACCGAATTTTCACTTAGGAAAAATGTTTTTGGTTCAAGATATGAGAGCAGAAGTATATAATGACAAAGATTTATGAATAATATATTTTTTCAAAGGTACCACAAATTGGACTTTGAAAAATAATATTTTTGAAAGGGCGTCAAAATTTGGCTCAAGAATCGATTTATCGAAAGTACGCCAAAATTTCACTTGCAGACTAATTTTTCAAAACTGCATTGAAATTTGGCTCGAAAATCGATTTTTCAAAAGTACGCCAAAATTTCACCCGCAGATTAATTTTTCAAAACCACCTTGAAATTTGGCTTGAAAATCGACTTTTCAAAAGTACGCCAAAATTTCACCCGCAGATTAGTTTTTCAAAAGTACCTTGAAATTTGGCTTGAAAATTGATTTTTCAAAAGTACGCCGAAATTGGCGGGTAAAATAGATTTTTCAAAAGTACCACAAAGTCAGTTTAAAAAGTACCACGAAAATATACTTTGAATTATTTTTTATTTTTTATTCCTCCACCAAAGACATTGACCTTTGAGGTACGGTCATTGAAAGCCCAATTCTAAAGTATGAGCATAAAATTTTAGCGATGCACTGCATCCAAAAGGCAGAATAGAAGATTTTGACAAAGCAGTCTTGAAATTTGGCTTGAAAATCGACTTTTCAAAAGTACGCCAAAATTTCACCCGCAGATTAGTTTTTCAAAAGTACCTTGAAATTTGGCTTGAAAATTGATTTTTATTTTTTTTATTATTTTTATTTAGATCTTTATTTCCAACAGGTTACACCCATTTACAGGAAACACATGGTAACATCAAATATGATAAATTAATGTATAAGACAAACTGTAGCACAGTAACTGACTGACATAGTAAATAAACTAATAACATAAGATAGCACAGTGTGAGAGAATAACAAAAAACAAAAATAGAAAAAAGAGACGCTAATTTACAAGACCAGTAAAACTTACCAAAAAACATGTCATTCTTTTAGGAATTGTTGTCGATCAGAACCTGTCGAATATAAGTCAAGGAGTTGGTATTAATATCGCATACCTCTGAAATAGCATTAAAATTATTGGACATTAGAGATAGTGGCGATCTACATAAAACGTTTGTCCTAGCATTATTGCTATAGAAAGTTGGAAAGTATCGGGCCGCTAGTCTAGGTATAAAAAAATTGACCCTGTTTAGTAGATTAATGCAATCAATATTATTATGCAACAGATTATATAAGAGTGATATAGAGATTAAGATTCTCCTTGATTTTAGAGATATAAGTTGATGCTGGTTAAGTAGTAATGAGTATTCAATTCCCATTTCCGGATAAGTACCACTGATCTTGTAAGATAAATATTTTAAAAATTTTCTCTGTACTGATTCTATTGCATCGATATGACATTGATATAATGGATACCATATCAGTGCACCATATTCTAATCTGGACCTGACATAGGCAAAAAACACTAGCTTTAATGACAAAGGATTGTGAAAATGTCTGCAGTTTCTTATAACAAATCCTAACATTCTATTAGCCGTTGACACTATATCATTTACATGTGTAATGAAATTGAACTTTCGATCGAAGAATATGCCGAGATCTTTGATTTCAAGGGATCTGGTGATGACAATATCGTTAATTTGGTATTGATAATCAATATGTTCGATTTTTTTAGTGAATGATGTTATGGAGCATTTAGATATGTTTAAGTGCAAGTTATTTCTATTGCACCACTGGGATATCTTATTGATACAATTTTGTATAACTAGGCAGTCTTGATGCGTGGATATTGTATTAAAAATCTTCAAGTCATCCGCATAGAAAAATTTTGGAATGTTTACTATCTGAGCTAGGTTATCTATAAATATGAGAAACAATAGCGGACCTAAGTTTGACCCCTGAGGGACCCCAGATGAGGGAGTAATATAATGTGATTGAAGTCCTTCATATTCAACAAATTGCCTTCTATCTAGTAGATAGGATTTTAATAGGGTTAAAAAGCTGTTAGAGACGCCAATGTTCTCTAGTCTGGAGATAAGCACGTAATGATCAATTTGATCGAATGCCTTTTGGAAGTCCATATATACTACGTCGACTTGCAGCTGTTTGTCCAGTGCCTCAGAGATGTATTGAGAGAAGCATGCTAAATTTGTGATACAAGAACGCTTTTCGATAAAGCCATGTTGGTCTAATGAAATTACATTTTTAGTAGAGTTATAGATGACATTATACAATATGATTTCGAGAAGTTTGGAGAAGTTACATAGAATGGATATAGCTCTGTAGTTTTGCAGTATAGATGGATCACCTTTTTTTAATATTGGACATATGCGTGCGATTTTCCATAATTCTGGGAACCTTGAAGTGTTGATGATAAGATTAAATAGATATATGATTTTTCAAAAGTACGCCGAAATTGGTCTTGAAATAGATTTTTCAAAAGTACCACAAAGTCAGTTTAAAAAGTACCACGAAAATATACTTTGAATTATTTTTTATTCCTCCACCAAAGACATTGACCTTTGAGGTACGGTCATTGAAAGCCCAATTCTAAAGTATGAGCATAAAATTTTAGCGATGCACTGCATCCAAAAGGCAGAATAGAAGATTTTGACAAAGCCGGCGTAGTGCCGATAAGCAAAAATTGATCAAAATCAATGCACATGTACAAGGCCGGTTTCTCGCATAGAAAGAGTTTGGATTGACTCAGCGGCTCGCAATTTGGTCGAGCGCGTTGAGTGGTCCAGACAAAGCAGTGGTAGAAAAGCCAATAACAGGGCTTTTCAAATGACAAAGTTATAGAGGAAAACGCCTTGTGCATAAAAATCCAAAAAAATAATTTTGCCTAAAAGTCGCTCGAAGGTGGGTCGCTGCCATATCAATAATATTGAACGACTGTGATAAGGGCTAGTAAGTCGTGGACTGATCGAACGCCATTCAACTTACGCAGTAATAAGTCCTCTGAATGTGTTCGAGTACGTGGCTCTTCACGATACAAGAACTTTAAAGCTAAGTACTTAGTCTCTAGCGAACCTAAATTCATTAAGTAAAACTTTTTTAAGTTATTTCAGTCAGCCATAATTATTCTTTTACTTAGAGTCTGAAACGACTTCTCTAAAAAGCTCGCATTTTGATTCTGAGAAGGTATGTATGAATCTTTTCTACCTAATCGATCGTTAGCGCGAGCGCTCTCGCTTGTATGGTCTGAAAGTCATTACCTTGATTGGGGAAGGCACGATTCTTATCTTGAGAATTTTGTATAACCAATTCTGTTAAATAAACGGATTCTTTGAACTATTGTATCTTAATTGATCTTGAGGCCTGTTGACGGTCTATAATCCCTGGAACTTTCGTATAGAAAGCCGGATGTGTCGAGTTAATTCACATTAACGTTCGACCTTCTGGTTGCTTTACGGAGGTTTGATAGGGATTTTTTTTATACGTTTTTTGAGAAATAGATTCCGTCATTAACAGACCAAAACGTGATTTCCACGTACAAAAATTAATCCCTCAGCAGAGAAATTCTTCGGTTGGGATTTTTTTATGCAAAATTTCAGGAAATTAAGAGGTGCCTAAACCCCTAACGAGGGAATTCAGGTCCAGAGAGAGCATCATTTCCGATCTATGGTAGTGCAGCCTTGGTCCATTACTCGAACTGCATCTTATCTCGAACCCGCCTGGGAGGTAGAAGAACGGGGTAATACGCGACTGGCGCCCCCTGAGAAATAAATAGGTGTCGCGTCATTTTGACGCCCGGTAGTGCGTTCTCCTACATTCACACCCCCTATACACCCCCCTATATGGCGTTCCACCCCCTATACAGGGGGTGGAACACCATACACAGCACCAACTATTAAAAAATAGTTACCAAGGTGATTGAAAATTTATAAAATTATTTTTTAATACTAGTTTAGTCCCAGACCTTCAATTGATCCTGACCTAAGCAACAAAAACAACCCCTATAAGAGTATCAAATAATATTCTCAGCAAGTATTATTACAAAAAAGTCCTTTAGTTAGCGACCCTGGAAACCACCAAACTACCCTACTCGTGAGTGTAATTTTATTCACAGTCTCGAATACTAAAAAAAATGCCACGGCACACCAAATTATTTTCTACAAGTTCGCTAAAATGAATATTATACATAATATAATAAATAATAAACCTGACAATTTTAATCCTTCTTTTATCATTACTGTATGTCCTGAAATTCAATTCCAATTCCATTTAAACGAATTCTCTGAGAGCTTGTACTTACAAACAGCCTTAATTTGCTTTTTTTTTGTCGCGTCAAAATCACTTTTCTCAAATGTGAACTGGGAAAAAGTTCAGTTCATATTTTTTTCGTCTTCTTAATGATATTTGGAATAGCTTGAAGTGGAGAACTGCCTCGTCACAATGACTTGATCAGCCCTCAAAATTAATAATAATAACTTTATTGAAAATAGGACACCCTAATATAAATATAATATAAAATATAATCTATAATTTGGCTATCGATCACAATTTGAAGGTATAATTCAATGCAGGTCGGGGTATTTGCCCGCTGAGTAGTTGTTTCCTTCAAATCCTATTTCATTAACAGTGAGTATAGCCCACTATGACTAGAGGTCGCCGCTCTTGGTACTTGCTAGGCAAGTATATGCCAGAGACATTATGTCCGACGTATAGTAGCATCTGACCACATGAGAGTTTACCTCTCACCATCACTTCATTTGCATTAGTATGTATAAGACTAGCAGGTTGGCCACTATCATTTGTCTATTCCATAACCTATGGCATACTGAGGAGAACATAATAAGTTCGAAACCGGTCTATGTCTGGTTAGGAACAGACGAATGATATTTGGCTACCGATCATGATTTGAAGGTATAATTAATGCAGGTCGGGGTATTTGCCCGCTGAGTAGTTGTTTCCTTCAAATCCTATTTCATTAACAGTGAGTATAGCCCACTATGGCTAGAGGTCGCCGCTCTTGGTACTTGCTAGGCAAGTCGCTATACGCCAGAGACAGTATGTCCGACATATACTAGCATCTGACCACATGAGAGTTTACCTCTCACCATCACTTCATTTGCATTAGTTTGTATAAGACCAGCAGGTTGGCCACTATCATTTGTCTGTTCCATAACCTATGGTATACTGTGGAGAACATAATAAGTTCGAAACCGGTCTATGTCTGGTTAGGAACAGATGAATGATATTTGGCTACCGATCACGATTTGAAGGTATAATTCAATGCAGGTCGTGGTATTTGCCCGCTGAGTAGTTGTTTCCTTCAAATCCTATTTCATATATAAAAATATTTTCATTTTACTTCCACATCCAGTGGAAGTATAGTAACGACCAAAAATTTTTTAAAAATTTTTATTGTTCAAATAGGCTTAGAATGTCATGAAACGTCGAGATTTTAAATTTGAGCGAAAAAAAAATTTCTGTCGGTCTGTCTGTAACTTTTTTTGTGCGCACATTTACTCTGGAACCGTTTGAGATATTGACTTGAAATTTGGTACACATATGTAGTTTAACGAGATCTGGAACTAGATTATATTTTCATCTTGTTCCGTCGAAGGGTTGGGGTGTAAATTGGGGTAAATTTGGGGTAAATAGGTAAATCAAACAGGTAAGAGTCCATAAAATTGGTATTTAGAATATACAAGAGAAGCTAAGGTCTCTGGCATTAGCCACCCCCACCCCATTATTAAAGGGGATTAAAAAAAAATGTGATTTAGTGTGTACAAGAACCCTCAAAATATTTTTTTACTTCATCCACCCCTACTACCACCCCCTATAACCACCCCCATCCCGCTACCGATGTGGGATATCGTTTTACGGGTTTTTTCATTGTGAGTGACTTGGATAAAAAATCTGGATGTGGAAGTAGTGATTCCTTGGGCAGCGGTTTTATGAAATATATAGAATCATAATAAAATATTATATCCACACTTACACTGATTACTTAATAGTATCCCTATAAAGAAAAACTGGCGTTATTTAGAGATATTAGAACAGCATATAGTGCAGCATCTAGTACAGAATATTTACAGAGCAATTTAAAATGAAATGAAAGGTTTCTATTGGTTTTTATGTCTGCATTTAATAGATAGATATTAAAGATGGGTAATCACTGTAACAGGGGTTGAAAACGATACTAGTTTATTCTGTTATATTATTCCATGTAAAGGTACTTCTGGGTAAGTTATAGAACTTCATTTGTTGGAGAAAAGGATTCAGTAAATATGCAAATGGATACTTGCAAAGGGCGATCCTTTTTACATTCCGAGTTTGTTTATCACCTTGGTACCTATTTTTTAATATTAGGTGCTGTGTATGGCGTTTTTCCTCTTTTGTTATCTCGATTGAATCAGTACCTAATAGTTTTCATAAAATAAATATAATTTTCACATTCAGTATAAGCTATTATTCAAAGCAATTTTAGGGATTGCTTTTGATGTTTTTGGGGGTGAAATAGAATTTTCTCCAGCCTTTTGATACCTCGAAGACGTATTTTTATTAATTTTGAGCCTTTTCCAACCATTTTCTCTGAGTCTTATGCGTTCCGCGATGGAGGCCAAAAATCAGCTATTTTTAACATTGTCCTTTCCCTATTACAAATATTATAAAGATTTACTATTTAAGTAACAGAGAATTTTTCTTATTCTGCTATTAACAGATTTTGAATCTCTCAAAGCTATTCTACTTGACATGACATCGTAATCAATATAACCATTTATCAAACCATGTGAATGTTGTAAGCAAATAATGTCCCAACGACTTTTCAAAGTTTTAATATTGTAGTATGATGTTAAAAAAATCACGAGCATTTATTAACTAAGACCCAGTCTCTCTAAAAATTTGCACTTGAAGTATTTACTCTGAATAGTTTCCAGACATTTAAATATATTTCTCATATAACGGGGGCCAGACAAGGGAGGTGTATTCAATTTTAGAACACACAGTTGACTGGTACAGCTTATATGCTTTTGCAAATCTCTTGAAGATTTGTTTAAATTAAATGATCTAGTATTTCGTATTATGAAGCCCCAGACTTTCATAGCAGAATTAGAGATATTATAGATATAACCGTTAAACATCAACTTTAAATCAAATGTGACACTTAAGTCATTTACAGTACTCTTACGTCTTATGACAGTATTACTTATGATGTAATCGTAGGTTAGAATATTGACATTTTTTGCAAAAGATGCAATAAAACATTTATTCATATTAAGGTCAAGTCCATTTATTTGGCACCAATATTCAAGAAGAAGAGATTATGTTGCAATTTTAAGCTATCCATTAACGATTTTATGTGAGAGTCCTAGTTCTAATCATCAGCATATATAGCAAGCATTCGGATTCTCTTATAACTGTAGTAATATCATTGATAAAAATAAAAAACAACACTGGGCCTTAATTTCTACCTTACAATATACCTGAACTGCTGTGATAGTAGTGGGACTTGTAGTTATTAACGACATATTGACTTCATTCACTCAAATAGTTTTTTATTAATGTAATAACTAACTCTTAACTATTAAATGTGTATGTCTGTGTAAATAACATCGATTTGGTTTCTATTGTCAATATTTTCAGGTTAAATATTGCGTTATGACAGAGAGATTTATTACAGTCGACTTGGAAGACATGATGATTTGTTTACACAGAAAGTTTAAAAAAATTACCTGTTTTGCCATTTTTAACTGTTTTCCACCTCAAATTGACTTTTATAAATTGTCGTTAACCAAGTAGGTAGTCATAAAACATGCTAAATAAGATTAATTTACTATAATAAAATTTATATACACCTTTCATACAACTTAAAATTTTAAATCTCTTTCACAACTTTAATAGTTTGGTATATTATTATGAGAAAATGATATTCACAAAAGGAATGTTATTTCTTGTCTGTAATATTAAATATTTACAAGATGATCTTTTTAGATGTGTGGTCCTTAGGGGTAATCCTTTATATGTTAGTTTGTGGTCAACCTCCATTCCAAGAAGCAAATGATTCTGAGACTCTTACAATGATAATGGATTGTAAATATGATATTCCTCCACATATTTCAGAGAACTGTCGAAGGTAAGTCATATTTATATCTT
Source organism: Rutpela maculata (assembly GCA_936432065.2). NCBI lineage: Eukaryota > Metazoa > Arthropoda > Insecta > Coleoptera > Cerambycidae > Rutpela > Rutpela maculata. The sequence continues at coordinate 133,983,156 of OW386286.2, read as the reverse complement.
GCAAAACAATTTTTTATAACTATACTGCAGATTATTGCCCTAATAGCTTTATTTTGGTTTGTATTTAGGATCATCGCATTTATGATCGTTCAGGATCAGTTCGCACATGAGTAGCTTGAAAAAGAGCGTTTTGATTTGGTTAGAACTGATTCAAGATTTTCAACTCCTTGTTTTGGTTATTTTTCGGACTAATTATAAGTGGTTCTAGAATCCTAAAAACTTTACTTATCCTTTAGCAGATACCGATTCGGAACTGTGTGTAGCGCTTGCACAATACATTTCATTATTGCGTTTATTCATATATTACAACTTGCGTTACATCGAAGGAAATTCACTTATTATTGATTAATTATTTCTACAAACTAAATAAAATTTTAGGGCATTATTAAAAAATTGCTTGAATCATATAATCTGTCCACATTTTAATACCTAACTAGCACAATTAGTTGCTGGAATGTATTGACGACTATTGTAAGATATTTTACTGTAGGTTGGTAATATATTGTATTATTGTCGACGGTCATTGTTGAACTGTTTGGAAATGTGTTATGGTTAAACATGATGTATTGAGATTTTAGGAGATTTGGTTTCATTCACCATTTGTTGAACCATGTCAATGTTCTATCCATCAGCTGCTGAAGTACCTCTACTGTCTTGTAGATGTTCTTCTTAAAAGTACAGTATCATTGGTATATTGGAGAATATATAAATATTCTGGGTCCAATGTTTGTATTTGTATTCCATAATGTCAGGCCACTTAAATGATTCTGCAGTTCCTGTACTTTTTATAGTTAAAATGCGCAACTCTCTCGACAATGACTTAAAATCCAAAATGTCTGCAAACTGAAGGATAATTCCAAATACATCACTTTCTTAGATTATAAAATCATACATTCTGAGATAAGTCACTAAGCGGCTACTAACATGAAACTATAACAGATTAAGTTGTCATTTTGTGAGAAGGTAGATCTACCGAGAGATCGAGAAAGACTGAACGTGACATCACACAGAAAAGTCAATTATCCAAATTGATTTCTATTCTACATACATTATTAAAACTAATTTCCTATGTTGCTAGGAGTAACGACTGGTTCTCTAGTCACTGTTACCAATCTGATGTCTGTCATTTTCGTGAATGTTATTATTATTGACTTGTGTTTGATTTATCATTTATCTCCATTTTTGACTAATAAATCAGTGTTTTTCAACGCAATCAGTTCACTGTCAGTTGTGTGGTAAGTTAATAAAGAAACTTGCATTTTGTGTAAATACTGTAATTGACTATATTTAAAGTTACTGTCGCCAACGTGAAAATGTTGAAAGTACCAGAAAATAGTACATATGTATGCAGTATGTAGGCGGCACAAAAACAGTCTTTCTCTATCTACCTGTATAATAAAAATGTAAAAAAAACTTTTTTAAAAACAAACTTTTATTATATAGGTGTACTAAAACGAAAAAAATAAAAATAAAAAAAATTAATTGTCTTAAAAGCTTGTCGCGCCCAAGAAGTTCATACAGGCATTAATTCAGATTGTAAGTACCTAAGTAAGTTTTTTTATTTCTATTCACGCGACAAGCTTTTAAGACAATTAATTTTATTTTTATTTTTTTTTTTCGTTTTAGTACACCTAAATAATAAAAGCTTGTTTTTAAAGAAGTTTTTTTTACATTTAATTTAATTTAATTTTTTAATTAGTTTTATATGTTCATTGCGTCGTTCCTATCCGACATAAAACTTATAGTTTGAACCAGATCCTTCACCATTTCTTAGAATGCAACGTATGAGCGAATACACTATGCGGTCAAATTATAGCGTTAAAACTAAAAAATTTTGTCCGCCATCTTGGGGCGTCCGCCATATTGAATTTAGTGTGACGTCATTTTATTTTCGTATTCTTCTTAGCAAACTCTTTCATTTGATACTTATGTCATGGGGGTGCATAAAAAATAACTGGTCCGCCATCTTTGGGAGTCCGCCATATTGGATTTAGAATGATGTCACTTAGCTAACTATGCATTGTCATCCAAACTAAACGCGTATTATAGTGTTAAAACAAAAAAATTTTGTCCGCCATCTTGGGGTGTCCGCCATATTGAATTTAGTGTGACTTCATTTTATTTTCGTATTCTTCTCATTTGATACCCATATCATGGGAGTGCATAAAAAATAACTAGTCCGCCATCTTTGGGAATCCGCCGTATTGGATTTAGAATGGCGTCACTTAGCTAACCCTGCATTGTCATCCAAACTAAACGTGTATGCAAAATTTCAGCTCAATCGGTTGGGGATAACCGTTTTAAAATTGACTTGCAAGATTTGAACTAAACAAACAAACTAACATACACGCAAAGTAAGTTAAATAAAAGCTTGTAAAAATGAACTGCTTCTGTGGTAATATCTCAAAAACACATATTTTAAGTTACATCACTTTGTCAGATTGACGACGATTTGTGTAGTCAGTGTTGGGAATCGTGATTAAGATTCCATGTTTCCATTCTGGCGCAAAATAGCAGGGATTGAGACAGTATTCATATGTTTTTTTTATTGTATTTGAGATTTCTTATTACGTTTTTCGTGATGTTATTATATCCCGGTGCTGTATTTTTACCTTTGTGAAATATTACAAAATCTTCATTAATTACCTTTGTGCCCGGCACTGGGTTCTCAGAGAAATGTTTCATAGGCTCGCAACATGTGTGCCGAGAGCTAGCTCAGCTCTAGTCGGTGAGAGGGTTAGGTTTAAGGTTGACACAACCAAAAAAAAATGTAACATATAAGTATCAGAAGGTTCACAAATTTAGACCTTATATAATAAATATACATTTAGCCTACCTAACACATCACCCTGTGTGTATAACAACCCAGTTAAATAATGATAAAGGAGTGGCCCTGTTAATCACAACAAAATATTTTGCCAGTTAAAAGAAAAACCCTATATGTATAACTTACCAGTTAAATAATGATAAATGACTGGCCCTGTTAATCACAACAAAATATTTTGCCAGTTAAAAGGAAAATCTATATACAGCGTGATCTACCATGATATGCGGAAAATAAAATGGTGTACTAGTCTTCAATGTGGGAAAGCCCCTGCAAAATTTTAGTGTTCAGAGGTAATTTAGCATATTAAATTATTAGTAAAGAACCCCGCACACTCACCCCTGTAAAATGGCTTTCGGTCAAATTGCTTCAAATTCTAGTATGTTGTATATTTCGAGGTCCTGATCAAAAGTCTCCAGGGACATGGCGCTTCAAATGTCTTACTTTTAGCTCCAGAGCCTTGAGATCATTGAACATGGCGTTTCCAGCAGTATCAATGAGACATATGTTGAAAACTATATACAGTGCGTGTAATTGCCCATTAGCTATGTACATTCACGTAGTGCTGTGTAACAACACAGCATAGCAAACTCGCCCGTCCGCGAAGATCTCAGCTCTCAGTTATTTCATTTCAGCCAGCTGGCACACGCGATGTAATTCTTACTCCCTATACCTAGCCCGCCACTACATACAGTGTATAAGACTAATATAAGGACCATTTTGTGTATATGTGTTTGTGTGTGTGGGTCAGTGCGTGTTGTCGCGCAGCGTGTTTATTAACCTTCAATTATTCGTGGATTGTTGAGATTTATTTGCAGAGGTCGGTGTGCTGCATCCATAATTATATTCAATAGAAATTATATTCAATAGAAAAGATAGATCTTTTATGTTTTATACTTTTCAGTAATACTGCTGAAAACATATATTTCTTAATTATTTTGCCTTTTTACAATATAAAGAAAATTGTTCCTCTGTAGTTAAGTACTATTCTTTTATGTTGTAACACATGATTAAAAGCGCAATTCACTAATCGAACAATTTAAAAATTAGTCCCTCTATCCAGCACTTAGATATTCTTTTTTTTTTTTTATCATATTTTGATTTTCTTTATCATCTGTTATTATTGACGGATTAATTACACAGCCACACAAAAGAAAAAGTTCTGTGCAGCGGACCAAATTATATGGATATGGTGTATTTTTTGACGCTGAATTCGAATCCTTGGTCCAAAAAAAAATCAATCATGTCAATTTTGTTTTTTAGTCAAAAACATCCCTTAAAATGGTGTAAAATCATAGAAATAATGTAATAACTTAATGAAGTGAGAAAAATGATAGATGTTTTGTAGTCAAGAGTAGAGAATATAAGTTCGAGCCACAGTAAGCTATTTCTATAAATTAAACCGAAATCCGCCCTTATGGGGGAGTGAAAACTACCGCCAAAACTCAAAAGACACAGGGACAAAGAACAAGGGTAGATAAGGGCCTTTTTCTGCCCATCGGCCATGTTGTATGTCATTATATTTTCTGAGTAGTATATGTTTTGATGAGTGATAAAAAACTGTTCTTTGGAATAGTAGATTATTCAGTGAGCGTATAATGATGGCTATTACTCGCGGGGGTGATGTTTATGGCACGAGATGAAGGCGTGTCCTAAATCATCCGAGTGTGTATTAGCCATTATACGCGAACTGAATACTATAATTTATCCACGACTATCGCATATTTCAACTGTTTTAATCGTTTAAAACTGAAAAAAATAAAGTTCATTTATAGTAAAACGTTAACGTGTTAAACGTCAAACACGAAAATATGCACGAAAACATGGAAAAATGGATTCACCGTTTCCTTATGAAAATTGATAGTTCCTGATTGGTCAAAGGTGCGTTAGAATGAAAACAACTAGTTCCTAGTTGGTTAAATATGTGTTAGAATCAGATTATGTTCATTATATGTTTGGTTGGAATAATGAATTGTTAAATGTAGAATGCAATGATTATACGATGGTCATGGATAAACATATTCTTATTCAATACATACCACAATATGTGGTTTTGAGCGCTGACACGTTTAAATTCGCACGCAATGTCGACACTACTACGACTCCCGCGGAAACGATTTTATTTTTTATACATTGAAGCGCTTGATGAAACAATATAAATTAACCATTATTTAAAAGCTTAAATGCTTAACAATGAAATGAGGTATAGTTTATCTTGTTTCATCGAGCGCATCTAACAGAAATATACATAAAAGTTCTGAAAAAGGTCAAAAATTACTAAAAAACTGCAAACATGCCCACACTGAAATGATATTACTATGACCTACTGTTGTTTTTCAAATGTAAAACATATAGAAACATAAAGATCATATGTTCAACTATAAATAAATAACGCTTAATGACTTTAAGGAGAACTTTTCTTTTTTATGAAATTAGTGGGCGAAAATTATATTGCTTATCTACCCTTGTCCTTTTTGTATCACTTAGTGCAAAATATTTGACTCTGGTGCGACAACCAGCCATTACTCTCAGAGGCTAGAGACTCAATCCTATGGAGGGTTAAAACTACCCCCACCCCTCATAGGTTTCAAAACAGGAAAAAAACATTCAGGCAGGGTGAACAAATATGGAATAAATTCATTCCAACCACCAATACATGAATAGAGACTACCCCCATGCTCAAATGTTACATATGGGTGCTATTAAAATTCGGAAAGGGTCAAAGGCTTGTAGCTCATTGTGCCAAATATATAAATCTGGTACGACAATCACCAAATATTTTTAATAAGGTTGAAAATCACCCCTATTGGGGTGGGGGGTAAAAACTACCCCACATATGGACGGAAATTTAGTTAATTTAGGTATATAGCTTAGATAGAAAAAAATGGTCACTGAAGAGATAACATCCTATATCTGTGACTAAAAAAATAGGAAAAGAAAACTACGGAAAAGATATTTTGAAGATAAGAGAGAAAAATCATAAAAAAAGAAAGTATTTGGATTGATGGTCCAAAGTATGATATAAATAGAAAAAAAAATAGCTTTACACAGATTAAAAGATAGATAAGTTGATAAATGTTAAGATAAACAGTTGAATAAGCAGATATGGTATAATGAATAAAACACAACTGGTCAATGCTTAATGTATGAATTTACTCCATTTTTATCTACCCTGCCTAAAACTACAAATGCCTGAATTTTTGTTCCAGGATATTAGAAGTAATGAAATCGGTCCGTCTGTGGGCGTAGTTTTTACCCTTCCCACCAATAGAGGTAATTTTCAACCTTATTAAGATTGGGTGGTTGTCATACCAGATTCGTATATTTGGCACGATGAGCTACAAGTATTTGACCCTTTCCGAATTTCAATAGCACCTATATGCATCATTTGAGCATTTGAGCTCTTACTAAGGGTAGACTCTAGTCACGTATCGGTGGTTGGAACGAATTCACTCCATATTTGTTCACCCTGCTTAAAACTACAAAAGTCTCAATTTTTTTTTCCGTTTTGAAACCTATGGTGGGGGTAGTTTTAATCCTCCATGGGGTTGATTCTCTACCCTTTGAGAGTAATGGCTGGTTGTCGCATCAAGAGATACAAAAATTTGTCCTTTGTATATGTTATTTACACCCACCTGCAGCTTTTGAGTTTTAGCGGTAGTTTTCACTGCCCCATAAGGGCAGAATTCGGTTTAATTTATAGAAATAGCTTACTGTGGCTCGAATTTATATTCTCCACTCTCGACTACAAAACATCTACCATTTTTCACACTTCATTAAGTTATTACATTATTTCTATGATTTTACACAATTTTAAAGGATGTTTTTGACTAAAAAACAAAATTGACACGATAGATATTTATTTTGACCACGGATTCGGATTCAGTATCAAAAAATACACCGTATCCATATAATTTGGTCCGCTGCACAGAACTTTTTTTTTTGTGTGTGGCTGTGTAATAGTTGATCGCCTTAGGCATTAAAATATTTTTTGTGACCGTCAACTGGCAGAAATATGGCATATCAGAATATGCGTCCTTGTTTTGTTTGCAATCTTGCTTTACCTCAACGACAGTTAAGTCGACTCGACGGCGACGCCAACATAAATAAAAGAGAAATCGCCATGGCAAGACGGAATGTAGTGGATTTGCCCCCTCTCGAGATGGATGATTTAGCGAGATTGTGCATTAATAATCAAAGAGATCAGAGCTATTGAATTGGATCCTGCCTGTATGCATTTGAATGTACTGACACAAACGTCTAGCCATGTTATATAAAATTATACGTTATATCATCAAGATATAAAGCGACATTACAGATAGCATCATATTACAGTATTAGATAACAGCTTTCTTTGAGAATTGCTTATCTAGATATTAAGTTTCATTTTAACTTCTCACAATATTATGCTGATTAGCTAGCTTGCATTTCCTTTGTTCAACTTTGGCTGACATATCATTTGAAAACTTATAAATAAGACTAACTAGCATTTGTACCAGTAGTTATCATACTCACTTCATATTAAATGCATCATACATAAATTGTATCTTTTATTCAGGAATCAACGTTGATTCCTCATGTAACCAAATAAAAAGTTTTTAAAAAGTCAATCACGCGAACAGTGATCTAACAAATGGCGCAGTCGTACGGATCTAACTAACATCGCGTGTTTGGGAGCCTAACTAGTGGTAAACGTATCCAGCGGAACAAGGAATCCATCTGCAAAAGGTGCCTAACCATTGAAAAAGAACCATTAGAACAAGGAGAACTTCTTAGCCGTGGTGGTGGATCCCAATCCTTTAATTAGAAGAACCTACTAACCAGATGAAGAAAATATTCACGTAAGTCATTTTAAGAATCATCTCGCTTACTTTATTCATAACCTATTTAAGAGAACAGTTCTATTGTCAAAGTGAAATCCATTCCTTTACAAACGCAACGAAACAAGTTCATTTAATTTTAAGTTTATATATTTTCATATTTACGAAACATTGTGTATTATACAGCTAATATACAATCCATTTACACACGCAATGTAACAAGCTAATTTAATTTAAGTTCGTATCATACTGCTGATACGCAACCAATTTCTTTTTGCAATCCAAATAATTTAAATACAAAGCAAAATGCCAGACAGAGCTCAACCAGAGACAGCTCAACCAATAGTACCGGCACCAGCCGAACAACAACAACAACTACTACAACAACAACAACAACAGCAACTACAACAACAACTACAACAACCAGAGCAAATTGAGCCTTACAAGCTCTCTGATGTATTTTCATTGATACCGGAATTTGATGGCAACGCCATTAATTTACAAACATTTTTAAACTCATGTCAGTGTGCACAAAGTATGGCAACCAGAAAATTTTACTAACAATCCACATCAAAAATAAGTTAAAAGGCAAAGCTGCCGAATTAATTAATTCATGCAACCCTGGCACCTGGCCAGAAATCAAAGCACTCTTGGAAACTCATTTTGGGGACTCCAGAGATCTAACGGCCCTGATTCAGGACCTGCAGCGCATTCACCAATTGGCAGGCGAATCCGCATTAACATTTGTATCACGTCTACAAACGCACAATGCGAAGATGCACGCCGCAGTGCAAAAACAAAATCTCATGGGAACGCAAAGAACTGCACAATCAGATCTTATAGAAACCATGACGCTTAATAATTTGTTAACGGGCTTAGAACCAAACTTAGGCCGCATCATACGTGCCAACCATACTAAAAGCTGTTAGCAAAATTCGGAGAGAACTGCAACTCTCCTATTTTGAACAACAAAAATTTCCGAAAAATAGTCCGGTCAAAAATCCCAATTTACAACCCAAACGACCAACCTTTAATTTTTAACAGAAATTCTGCTCATTTTGTAAAAGAAATGGACACGTCATAAACGAATGTCATACAAGGCAACAGCAACAGTTTATGCCATCGACATCAAACTTCCAGAGACCAAATTATCAAGGAAACACAAATTTTCAAAATTTTCCTCAAACCAATCAATTTAATCAGAGGACATTCCCTCAACCTAATCAACCAAATCAATCGCAACAAAACAGGCCCTCAGCCACAAGGCCGAACCCGAATTTCAATCAGCAAAGACCCTCTGCTATTCAACCAAACCCAAACTTCAACCGTTTTAATCAACAAAAAACGCATCATTTAAATTACGAACCTTATGAAAACCAATGCGATTTTAATCAATACAGTGACTATTCTTCTGATTACCAAACTGCAGGGGATACTTACGAACATTATAACTTTGAAACTAACCAAAATTTCCAAGAGAATTATACAGCTAATTCTCAATACGAACAGTACGAGGATTATACTGCTAATCCTCAGGATTTTCGATTAGATCCGGAGTACCCCACGGATATTCCAACACAACAAACAGACCAATTCGAACCAATTACGGAACTAGAAACTCAAATACAAACTGTGAATCTCAACGACAGTATCGACCCGTCCCTGAACTTCCCAGAACAGAAGTTCATTTAAATACACCCCCGCATACCTTACTAACCGTAAACTCAAAAAATCTCTATTATATGAAAGACGCAACTGGTAAATTTAAAATCTTAATCGACACAGGTGCAGGCATATCAATTTTTAAACCTAAAACAGCTGAAAATTATAGACGTAGATCTCCTGAAAATGTAATTATACAGGGTATTACCGATCAAAAAATTTATATCAACGAATCTGTTCTCATCCCCTTTTCAAATGAGTCACACAAAGTTTATATCTATAATCTAGATATAGAATTTGATGGATTATTAGGCGCAGACTTTCTAGAACATTACGAATGCCAGGTAGACTTTAAAAATAAACAACTAGTCACAAATTTTAAAACCGTACCACTATTTAAAGTCACGGAAGAAACTACAGTAAATTTACCTGTACAACCAACTAGTAACTCTAACGTCAAAAACCAAAATCCAAATTTAGGCAACATCAAAAATTTAATTTCTATCGAACCTCGCATGGAAAAAATCTGTAAACTAAAATGTAACCTGCGAAATACCGAGGCTATACTGTTAGCCCAGGAAAACGAGAAAGTACGCTTACCAAATGCCATTGTCAAAATCGATCACAATGGAGAATTTTTAACTTCAATAATAAACGCAAACGCTATTCCAAAAACCATAAACTTTTCAAATATCAACCTGGAACCAGTACAAAAATTCAAATATTCAAAATTCTGACCAATACCTACAGATAGACAGATCCTTCGAGATCAGGAACGAATTGAGTTTGGATCATCTAAACGAAGAAGATGCCGACATAGTAACGCAGCTTTGTTTAGATTTCCAAGACATATTCTACTTGGAAGGAGACAATTTAACCTTTACTAATGAAATTAAGCATTCCATTGACACGAACGATTCAAAACCGGTTTTCACAAAATCATATCGCTACCCTCATATCCATAAAGAGGAAGTCAAAACAGAAGTCTCTAATATGCTTGATCAAGGCATCATTAGACCTTCGATTTCTCCCTGGTCCTCTCCGGTTTGGGTTGTACCAAAAAAACTCGACGCCTCCGGTAAACAAAAATGGTGAGTTGTAGTGGACTACAGAAAACTCAACGAACTGACTATTGACGATAAATACCCACTACCCAATATTTCCGACCTCCTTGATCAACTAGGCAAATGTCAATATTTTACAACTTTGGACTTAGCCTCCGGATTCCACCAAATCGAGATTGATGCGAAAGATATTCAAAAAACTGCTTTCACAGTTGAAAATGGTAATTTTGAATTCGTAAGAATGCCTTTTGGACTTAAGAATGCTCCATCAACATTTCAAAGAGTGATGGATAACATATTGTTAGGTATCCAAAATGAACGATGTCTCGTCTATATGGACGATATTATTGTTTACTCCCCTACTATTCACAAGCATATTTCTTGATTAACAGAAGTTTTCAAACGATTACAGAAAGCCAATCTCAAAATTCAACCCGACAAATGCGAGTATCTCCGCAAGGAAGTCGCTTATTTAGGACATCTCATTACAAAAGACGGCGTAAAACCGAACCCTTCGAAAGTTGACGCTATTCTAAATTTCCCTCAACCAAAAATCAAAAAGAAATTAAATCATTTCTAGGCTTAGCCGGATATTATAGGCGCTTTATCCCTAATTTCTCCAAGATTACCAAGCCCTTAACAAAACTACTACAAAAAGACATACCATTTCTCTTCGACAATGATTGTATAAATTCTTTTCAAAATTTGAAACAAACATTAACGACAACTCCGATATTAATCTACCCTAACTTTGATGAACCTTTCGTTCTAACCACTGATGCGAGCGCATTTGCCGTCGGCTCAGTGCTGAGCCAGGGGCCTATTGGCAAAGATTTACCCATTGCCTATGCTTCTAGAACCTTGTGCAGTGCAGAAACTAAATATTCAACAATTGAACGCAAGCTTTTATAGATAGTATGGAGTGTAAAGTATTTTAGACAATATCTGTACGGTAGAAAGTTCAAGCTTGTCACCGACCACAGACCACTCACCTGGCTATTCTCTATAAAAGATCCAGGAAGTAGACTTGCCCGTTGGCGACTCAAATTAGAAGAGTACGATTACGAAATAATTTATAAACCCGGCAAAATCAATAAGAACGCGGACGCACTTTCCAGAATCAAAATTAATCATTTTTTCGAATGTTCCAAATTCTATTCAAAGGTTCTAGCCACGAATGACGAAGAGTCAGACGACGACGAAAACAACATCTTTAATAGACTATTCAAAAATCAAAGCCTCAAACAAACAACTCTTATACCGAGAACATATAGATATTATAACCTTCTTCCAACAAAATAACTTACAAGACCTACATTGCTCTTAATAAATCTGATGTAAACTCAGCAGTGGAACAATTTTACAACATATTTTATGATGGTCTTCACATGTTCATTCCCGTCAAAAAATTTAAGACATCTAGCTATCCCCGCTGGTTCAGTACTGAACTTAAAAAAACTATTAGTGAGAAAAAAAGAGTACATAGACAGTTTAAATCGACTGGTGATATTCACCACTATTATAATTTTTGTCACTTAAGAGCAGAGTGCTCTAGATTAAAAGACATTTGTTTTAATAGCCATATAGCCAGAACCGAAAACAATCTCGTTAATAACCCTAAATATTTCTGGACCTACTTCAAAAACAAAAGGAATCAGTATAATCTACCTACAGTTATGCGCTATGATGACGTATCTGCTGATAATACTAATGATATTGTTAATTTGTTTGCATCTTTTTTCTCCTCAGTTTATGGCATCGAGCAAGTAAATCAAATTCCTAATTACGGCCACTTACAGAATCACGTTGGCATTACCTGTTACACAATCACCTTAACTGAAATAATTGATAGACTTCTCCAAGCACCCTATAAATTATCATTTGGGCCTGATGGCATTCCACTGTACGTTTTAAAAAAATGTGTATTTACATTAGTGATACCACTACATAAAATCTATAACTTGTCACTGCACACCGGCATTTTCCCTGACTTCTGGAAAAATAGCTTTTTAACACAGATCCACAAGTCTGGTCCAAGAAATGACGTCAAGAACTATCGAGCCATTTGCATCCAATCTGAGATACCCAAGCTTCTTGATTGCTTGATCACGACAAAAATGTCATGGGATGCTGCACATATTATTAACAATGAGCAGCACGGTTTTATGCGTAAAAAGAGCACCTCAACTAATTTACTTCTTTATGAAAATTTTATCCTCAATGCTTTTGAACATCAATCACAAGTGGATTCAATTTACACCGATTTCACGAAGGCATTTGATCGTGTTGATCACGTGTTACTCATAGCCAAACTAAGGGCTTTGGGTGTCGAAGGTTGCACGCTTGAATGGATTCATAGTTATTTATATAACCGCACTCAGTTTGTCAGATGCTCAGGAGCCGTATCATCCTCTATTACAGTTACTTCTGGTGTTCCTCAAGGATCGCATATCGGTCCATTATTATTTAACCTGTTTGTTAATGATATTAGCCAGGTACTCATTAATAGTAATTACTTAATGTTTGCTGACGATTTGAAGCTTTTCAGAATCGTTGACAACTCTTATGATGCCTCTCTTTTGCAAAGTGATTTCGATAATTTAGTTCGATGGTGTGACATCAATCTATTAAAACTTAACCCTGCTAAGTGTAATCAAATTTCTTTCACGAGAAGCAATAATCCTGTAATATTCGACTACCATCTCAATAATGTTATCTTAAACAGGGTAAATTCTATAAAAGATCTTGGGGTAATATTCGATTTCAAGATGACATTCAAACCTCACATATCAAAAATCACATCACAAGCACTGAAAGTGTTAGGTTGCATCAATAGGGACTCTACCTTTTTTTCTATTAAAATATACAAATTGCTCTACTGTTCTCTGGTAAGGAGTCTACTAGAATATGGCAGTGTGATATGGAATCCAGCATATAACGTCGATAAAGAATCCATTGAGAATGTCCAAACAAAATTCCTTAGACAATGTGCATTCATGATGGGTCATCCAATAGGTGAATATTCCTATAGTGATATTTTACGCGAACTCAACCTTCTATCACTTGAGCGGAGAAGAGTACAACTTGATTTATGCTTTTTGCAGAAATTAATTAATTGTAATACGAACTGTCCAGAGATACTGCAGTTGATTAGCTTTAATTTGAACGATCGAAGGACAAGAAATTCAGAACTCTTTAAAATACCTTTTCATCCTACAAATTATGGTCAAAACGAGCCCATAAGCAGGTTACTCAGAACACCAAACTCATTCCATAAAGATATAGAACTCTTTGGCTCGTCATTATATTCATTCAAAAACCAAGTTAAACATTGTATAAGTAATTAATTAATTAAAACATGGTGTAGCTAAATTTTATTGTATTTGTAAAAATGTTTTTTGTTTTTCTTATTTCTATGTAATTATACTCTCATTTATTGAATTATAAAATGTAAAATGTCTCTGCCGTATAATAAATAAATAAAAAAAAAAATACATCACAAAATTATCGAGGACATATTCGAAGAACACCCCGAATTTCATAACGATAAAATCAATATTGTATCGAGCAAAACAGTCAGACATAGGAGATATTTTATCATCCCTCTACCTTTTGATATCGAATCTGTAATTGAACATCTATTTTTGGTATTATTTAAAAATCAAGATGTCCTAGATCTCTCTAAGACATACTTTGTCGAAAATAATTTAGACCTCCCCATACTTGAAATCCTATCATTCATTTTTGCGGAAAAAGACTTAAAAGTAGTAATTTGTCAAGATATCGTCAGAACTGCCGACGAAGATGAAATTCCAATTATAATTGGAGCAAAATCATTTTGATAAAAATAATCTACACTGCGGAATAAATGAAACGATTCGAAGAATTAGAGAAAAATACACTTGGCAAGGTCTAACTAAAGACGTTGAAAATTTTATAAAAAATTGCAAAACTTGCCAAAAGACTAAAGTATGCCGGAAAAACCTTAATAACCCTCTAGTAGTCACAGAAACCCCAAGAACACAATTCGAAAGAATTAATATCGATTTGTTTGAATTCCCAACTCGAAATTACGCGTTAAGTATTCGCGATGAGTTAACTAAATTCACACAAGCCTATGCAGTCCCGGACAAATCCGCAAAATCCGTCGTAAACACCTTGTTGTTATACTTTCAGCATTACGGTACCCCGCTAAGAATTCACTGCGATTACGGTGGCGATTTTGACAACCGTTTGCTTAAAGATCTTTGTACCCTCTACGATATAAAACTGACGTATTCAAGCGTAGGACATCCCCAATCCAACGGATCCTTAGCAAGATTTCACGCTACTTTAGCTGAAATGATAAGAATTCATAAAACTGAAAACTCGAACGAACATCCGTTCACGATTTTACCATATGCAGTAATATGCTATAGCAATTCAGTAAATAAAACACACGGTTTCACCCCATACGAACTTGTATTTGGGCATACGTCTAACAGACCACCTGAAACTTTATATAACCAAAAAGAGTTAATAACCAAATACGTTAGGGATTTAAACAACAGAATATCCCACTACTATAAAATAGCCCGTAGTCGAACGCAAGCTCAAAAGGAGAAAGCGAAAGTTCGTTTTGATAGAAATGTTCCCCAAAAACGACCTGAATATAAAATAGGTGACTTAGTTTACGTAAAAGAATCGCAAATCAAAAACAAATTGCAAAACAAATTTAACGGACCTTTTAAAATAAAAGCAATTTTCCAAAATTCTGCTACCCTATTAAATCTCGAAACAAAACAAGAAACTAAAGTAAATTTTGATAGAATGAAACCATATACTGAAAATTAAATTTATTTTCAGGTTTCTCCTGCTGTTGGAATCAGCACTGTCAATACAAAATTACTCCGATCAATAATACTGTTGGTGTACACTACCACCAAGACACGGACATCATGGTGACAAATGACAAATGGACTCTGCTATTGCATAAAAATATTTCATCCCTCAAACTAGCTTTTGACAAAAATCAAAATATCTTAGACAAAATCTTGTACACTCTCAATAATGGTGATCATAAGTCAATTATCTTTACGAGTGAAATTAAAACAGACTTTAACCTTTTGACACAAATATCCAACTCTATAAAAATGAAATTTGACAAAATCTTTTCAGATACAAAAAGATATAAACGAGGAACACTTAACGGGTATCGGTACAATATTCAAATCCATAACTGGAAACCTAGATGCTGAAGATGGCCAGTACTATACTAATTGTATAAATAAACTAAATAACGACGAACATCAATTGGAAAACTTAATCAAAAATCAAATTTCAGTTACGACTTCTGTTATTAAAAACTTCAACTCGACTGTACAAAAATTACAAATTGACGAGGAAATGTTTAACAAAGATCTCGAAGAAATCGAACGCACAATTCAAACCATGACTCAAGCTATTGAGGCCGCTCATATAAAACTAAAATTCTTATACATTTCCGAACAACTAATGGCAAGCTATTTATATATCTAAGATAATTTAAACGACATTCTAAATTCAATAACATTTGCCAGACTAGGAATCATTCACACGTCAATCATAACCCCTAATCACTTAGTGACAGCACTACAAGAAGTTTCACAGAGCTTACGAAGGAACAATTTGCCTCTCCCCATTAAATTATATATCGGCAGTTGCTAAGTATTTGGATATTATTGAATTACAAGCGTTTCAAATGGACTCTAACTTAGTATTTGTTTTAACAATACCACTTGTTGGATCCCAAAATGATAACACCTATAGCCTATACCCTATCCCGATACTTGATAATAGAACTGGTCTACATCACATTTTATCTATCTCACAAAAGTTTATCGCGAGAGACGATGATTCTTTAATGTACATACCTATACAAAATTTGAAAGAATGCAAACCCTCTTTATTTTGGAACCAAACTATACTCAAACCTATACGCTTATCCCATCGATCAAAATGCCATATGGGAACCCAGAATCCTCAAACCACTAGTTAGACTCCCAGAAAACTGCCAGACCTCCTTCATCATCAGCCAAGGGTACAATGTCCAAGAACTTGAAGACAACTCATGGCTAATAATTAATTCCGAACCACTTCACATTACCATCAACTGTCCAAAGAGAGAATCCACAACAGAGCTAATCAACAAAAATTCCATCATCAAACTACAACCAGGATGTTACGCCTATGCAGGCATCACCCGAATACAAGCCAGTGCTAAAGACTTTTCCGAAATTAAGGACAACTCATACCCTATCCAAATTCCTTTTGAATGCTGTAATCACATGCCCGACAAAATCGAAATTCCAAAATTAAAACCTCTCAAATTAAACAGTCTCGAAGTAGAAGACCTGAACATTGCTAAAAGCAAACTAGAGCAATATTCCAAAGACCTGGACGACCTCATAAACGAACCTTTTGTGACCAAACATGTATCTTGGTTCGCATATTTCATAATCACTCTCATCATTCTGTTAGTTCTACTTTACATAACTTGTAAATGTAGAAGAAGAAGATGTGGAGTATTGCGAATCCAACCTTCGACAGATAACCCTCCTTCATCTCCTTCAGAGCGAAGCAGAGTATTTACCAAATTTCCTAGACTTATCCCTCCAAGAAAGCGACCCGATATTAAACATCAAGAAGAAGAGGATATCGAGTTAACATAGACTTTCATATGTGGAGTTTTACCCCCATCTATTAATTTAGACCATTGTATTTTATTCCTATTACATTATTATCGTTTACCAATTTTAACTTTACACATGTTATTGTTTTGCTTTGTATTCATTCAGCATTGTTCCAATTTATTTTGCATTATATTCATTTAAAGTTTTTAACAATTTTCAAAAGTTGCTGCATAACATCAACTTTTTTATTAAGGGGGAAGTTGTTATATAAAATTATATGCTATATCATCAAGATATAAAGCGACATTACAGATAGCATCATATTACAGTATTAGATAACAGCTTCCTTTGAGAATTGCTTATCTAGATATTAAGTTTCATTTTAACTTCTCACAATATTATGCTGATTAGCTAGCTTGCATTTCCTTTGTTCAACTTTGGCTGACACATCATTTGAAAACTTATAAATAAGACTAACGAGCATTTGTACCAGTAGTTATCATACTCACTTCATATTAAATGCATCATACATAAATTGTATCTTTTACCAACCAAATAAAAAGTTTTTAAAAAGTCAATCACGCGAACAGTGATCTAACAGCCATACATGCTTTATTTGTGGTACTATTGCTGATCTGCAGAGACTGACTTTAAAAGCAAGAGTGAAAATCTTTGTCGATCTTTGTCAGCAGCATTTAGATGATGAAGCCTGTGTAACTATTGCTTTACTACCAGGTTTGAGGTTTGTAAATAAACCTTATGTCATTAAAGGCGCGGAATTGCAATCCTTCCTGCAAGGTCTCCATCAAGCATCCACTAAAATCCCTGATTTCTCGGATGAAAGTAACTTGAATGATGCTGATTTCAACTGCTTAACATCGCTGACGAAGGATCAGTTCAATCTATTGTTAACGTACTGTGATCCAGTTCCAGAAAATGGTAAAATGAGACATGTTTATAAGAAAGATCTTCTAACATTTCTATGTAAAATGCGCCAAGGAATATCAGATGAATTCGTCAAAGTTATATTCCGCTATCCGCCCCGACAAGCGGTCAGCTTGTCAAATGCCAACGTACGAAAGTCGTTGATGCAGAGATTGGTCACTGAAAATATAGGACATCAGGCTATAACTAGGGAAGACTATATTGCCAGACATGTTACTCCCTTTGCGAATGAATTATATAATCCCAATCCTGAAGTTCCAAAAGCGATTGCTTGCGTGGGTGGTACATATTCTTATATTAACAAGAGTTCAAACTTTCGCACGTTACGACAATCTTTCTCTCTGCATAAGGGTCGTCACTTGGTAAAGCCAGCGAGGGTCGAAATCGACAACCTTCAGAGAAGACGAGGTCAATGGGCTAGACTAGAAGATAATAATATTGCTTTTCCCTGACTCTCTTTGGATTATTTGAGAAATCGCACATTCGGTATATATCAAAATATCTTTGGCACCATCGTATGTTATAGGGACTATAGCAACTCACTCACTGGAAATCGAGAAGTTCCTATGGAGTCGAGAAAAAACAAAAGAAAAACATTCGATTCGATAACAAAAATAATAACAATATACTTTGAAATACACCCAAATCAAATAAAATATAAGATGTATTAAAGAAAACAAGGGCCTAATAAGTGAAAATAATGAACTGAAAAACAAAAATAAGAACCTGCAAGATGAGATCTTTAAATATCAAAACCAAAGTAAACATTGCCTCAGCCTGGCAGATTCAGAAAAACGAATAAGTGAAACACTCAAACTATATATTTGTTCTGAGATGAACAAAATAACTACCTTACTTCAGGAAGAATTAGACAGCGTAAAAATTAAAATAAACAAACTTGATGAATTTAATACACAAGCTGTACATGCAAAAAGTAGGAGTGATAAACAACCAACTACAAAAAAGGCAAACATTCAAACACCTACAAAAACTGTCTCAAATAAAATTAAACCAGAGACCCCCAAACAGAGTGAATTTATTAAATTACTGGACAAGCAAAAGACAATAATGAATGATATTATTAATTTGGATGCAAGTACTTCTACATGTGATTATACCAACAACCATACTGATGTTCATAATGAAAATAATTTCACCCAGGTTAAATCTAGGAGGCAACGAGCAGCTATGAACAATGAAAATTCCTTAAAAAATAACCAAAAGAAACAAGTCATTGTTGGAGATGCTGAACCAGATGAGAAGAAATTCTCTGCTGTTCAAGTTATCAAAAGAACATGGATTCATGTGTCAAATTTTAATCGTAATTTAACAGCCGAAGATTTGACTAATTATTTAAATAACAAATTTCAGCGCAATGATTTCCTATGCTTTAAAATTAAGCCCAAGCATAAATGGCCTAAGTTCAGCTCTTTCAAAATTGGAGCAGACATCTCACTTGAAGATGTTTTACTTAATCCTAAATCATGGGCCTTAGGAATATCCGTATGTAAATTCGATTTTTTTTGATCAGCAAGGAATAGAATTTTATTCGAGAAAAGAAGTGAAACCAGTGATCAAAGAACCTAATTTAAATGCCAGTTACTGTAACATACCCTCACTCAATGAATCAAATATTGTTCAAGATAAACTTTTAGTGAAACTAATGCATCAAATACATCATGCATCAAATACATCTAATTAATAATTTCATAGAAAACAATAATATTCAGTGTGCAATGTTCGTGGAGACAAAAACAAAAGAAGACAGCAATACCTCATACAGAGATTGGAGCACCCTTCGACATGACGGTAACCCAATACACAATCATGCAAGAGGCGGAAGCTTAGTACAAACACATCCTGACCTTAAAATGGGAAAAGCAAACCCACCCAGAATCAACAACCCCCTCAATGAATGCTTACATTTTACCATTCCATTCCTAGATGACAACCTTCACATATTTTTGGTTTATATCCACCCACACTCCAGAATCGAAGAAAATGTATTTACCATGAGCACACTATACAAATACTCGTTAATTGTAGGAGATTTCAACGTAAACAATAGAGCAAAAAAGAGACAACTAAATAACTTCATCCAAAATACTGGTTTCTGCAAATATGAGACTCCACCTACATTCTTAATGCAACACAACAACGACTCAACTCCCGATATACTGCTACACACTCCCAACATAACCAATAATCTGAAAGTTAAACTTACTCCTGATCTATGCTCGGACCATCTCAGTCTACATATAGCACTAGATAAACAGAGGCCAGTAAATAACAATCGATTAATGAGATACAACTTCGCTAAATCTGACATCAACAAAATTAATTCAACCATGATTGAGTATATAAATGGGAGACAAGAACAGGAAATAAACACAGAGTCAATAACTGAATTTAACACAAAACTTTCACAGTCATTCATTGAAAACACGCCTTTAAAAGAAATAAAATACCACACACACGAGCTGCCACCCTTTATAATGCAATTGATAAGGAGAAAAAGAAAAATGTACCGAGAGTACAGAAATACTAATAATCCTGAAGCCAAAAGGGGAATAAACACTCTGAACAAAAACATACAGGCATTAATCCAACAATTCAGAGCACATAAATGGATCAGCACATGCAGCGAAATAAACAGAAAAAAAGGCAAAAATTACTGGCAAGAAATAAATAAATTATCTAAATACAAAAATAAAGGGGTAGCAAACTCAATCATTGAAGATAACAACCGAAAATATGAAAAACCAGAGGAAAAAACTGTAGTATTTGCAAGACACTTCGAAAAAGCCTATTCAGAAACACAGGATATAAATTTTAATAATAACCACTACCAAAGAGTCCAAGAATGGTACGACACATTTATTGATGAACCTATGCCAACAGAAGAACATTCAATTGAAGAAGCAGACTATTTTGCAGTAGTAAATCATGGCAAAAATACAGCACCAGGGCACGATTATGTCACAAAGAATTTTGTAAAAAAACTCGACTTAATAATACACTTATACATAATTAAAATCTACGAATATTGCCTCAAACACCAATACATCCCAAAGGAATGGAAAACTGGAACGATTATAACGATACCGAAACGTGGCACCGATCACTCCAAAGTGGTTAACTACAGGCCAATTACCTTACTGCCAGTACTAGGAAAAAATTTCGAAAAACTAATAAAAAACAAAATACAACAAAATATTGGCCATCAAATACCAAACTATCAATTTGGATTTAAAACTAACTGCTCTACATCCCATCCTTTATCGATACTAATAAACAATGTTGAAACCTCAAAGTTAAATGGAAACAAATCGGTGGCATTGTTCATGGACATCAATAAAGCCTTCGACAGTGTATGGCACAAGGGTCCGCTCTACAAACTACACAAACTAGGATGTTCTAGAGATCTCCTTCTTCTAGTTAACAGCTTCCTTTCCAACCGGAAATTAAGAGTGAAAATCCAGAACGCTACATCTTATGAATTTACTCCAGAACAAGATCTTCCACTTTCACCACTCCTGTACAATATTTATTGTGCAGATATTTACCACAATGATCCACAATATTTTTCACATCAAGCATAATAACAATTTTTTTGCAGTAAATGTTGTTTTAATTTAGATTTAAATATATGAGCATTAGGGGACTTTTTTATTTCTGGGTTCAATGCATTATAAAATTTACATCCAGTGTAATGGAAACTTTTCTGGTAAAATGTAGTCCTAAAGTTGTTTGGCATTAGTAAGCCTCTTGATCTGGTATCATAACCATGGTCCTGTTGATTGGCCAAAAACAGTGAAATATTTTTATATACATGTGTACATACTTCTAGAATGTATGTTCCGACTACTGTTAGAATCTTTAGATCTTTAAAAGCATTACGACAAGACTGACGGTAATACCAGTGATTATCCTAACGGCATACTTCTGAAGTACAAATACTCTATTAACGTGGGCGCTTGTTCCCCAATTAACAATCCCATATTTTAAATGAGAATGAAAATTCGCATAATATAATGTTAAAAGAACTTGTTGGCTACAATGTTTCGCCAAGTAGTTCAGAGCGTAGCAACTTTTACGCAGTTTTGAACATAATGCGTCAAGATGTGGTGACCACCCTAAATTGCTGTCAAAAACAATACCTAATATCTTAACTGATTCAGTACAAGCTATTTCAAGATCTTCATTCTTAAAAAGACACAGTTCATTAGAATTTCCACGTATTCTAAACAAAATTGAGTTCGTTTTGTCTTTGTTTAACTGTAAACAATTTTTTTCTGACCATAAAATTAGATCTTGATATACTTGTTCTGCTGTTGTTCTAAGGCTGTCGACATCATTTTCCACTACTAAGACATTAGTGTCATCGGCATAGCATACAGTATGAGTTGTTGGGTAATTGCTGTTCAGGAGTTTAATTATGTCATTGGCAAAAACTATAAATAGCAAAGGTCCTAAAATTGACCCTTGCGGTACACCCTGTTTAATATTACAACTAGTACTTGTAACATTATTTATTTGTACAATTTGGGTTCTTCCTTTTAAATATGATGTTAATAGATTTAATGGAGTACCTCTAATGCCATATCTTGCTAATTTTGCCAGTAATAAATCATGATCAACATAATCGAAAGCACGCGAGAAATCTATGAATAAACCTAAAACATGTTGCTTATTATCCAAGGCATTAACAATTATATTTTGAAACTCGCACAGTGCAGATTCAGTACTTTTGTTTTTAGTAAAACCATGCTGGGACATAGAGAGGATATTGTTTTGGTCAAAAAAGGCAGTTAATTGTTCTTTTATTACTAATTCATAAAGTTTAGATATACTGCAAAGGAGACTTATTGCTCTGTAATTAGCATAATCATTTGCATCGCCTTTTTTGAAAATTGGTATAACTGTGGCCAATTTTAACTTATTTGGAAATATTCCTTTTTCTATGGATAAATTTATTAAGTATGCTAGAGGCCTGCATAATTCTGAGTTACATTTTTTCAACAAATTATTTGAAATGTTATCAATGCCAGATGAGTTTGAGTTTTTTAATTTGCCCAATAAAGATATTATATCACCCTCACGAATTTTAAACATATTAATTGTGTTATTGTAGTATAGAACATTATTTTCTAGAAATTCAAAGTCTCGATAATTGTTATTGCAGGATGTAAAATGTAGATTAAAATTATTTGCAACATCTTGATCACCTATTTTAACATTATCTTCATGTATAACAATTTCATTTTTTTTGTTATTTCTTTTTTGTAGATTATTTATAATTCTCCACATCGTTTTAGATTTATTATCAGAACTTGCAATCTGGTTGTCATAATATGCCGTTTGAGCGGCTTTTAATTTTTCTCTATATAGTTTATTGAGATATTTGCTAATCTCTGCATAATTTGCATTATGTTCGGCCAGTGTACTGTAAAGAACCACATTGTTTTTCAGTTCAGTTAATTCTGGTGTCATTATAAATCTATTCTTTTTATTTGCTGAAAAACGTTTGATAGGGAAACATATCTCAAAATAATATAACAGTATTTTAGAAAAAATGTCGAAAGCAATATCAGGACAATTCTGGATAAAAACATCTTGCCAATCTTCATCTTTAAGATATTTGCGAAAGCGCATTATATTTTGAGCGCTAAAATGTCTGCGATACATGTACTTATTATTCTCCTGCTTTTGGGCAATCTTAGCATCCAATTTAAGAAATTGAGAAAAATGGTCTGATACACAAAGATTTGTGACTTCCACACTGTATTCATAATTAGAGTAGATTAAAAAATTATCAATACACGTTTTTGATATACCAGTTACTCTTGTGGGAATTTTTACACTTACACTCACATTAAAACAAGACAATAAATCTGTTAATAAACTTAGATTGACACTGGGCATTGAAAAGTCCAAATTAAAATCTCCACCAATGACAACAGAGTCTTTTACATTACAAATATCTGATAACAATCCCTCCATTAAAGTTAAAAAAAGTTGAAAGTCACCTGTTGGTGGTCGATAAATAACAACTACGGTAATTTTATGTAAACCTAACTTAACACAACAACATTCCATTACTCCTTCGACAGAAAACTCATTGACATTATATTTAGTAGTAGTACATGTGAAATTGTCATTTTTATAGATAGCTACACCGCCATGAATTAATTGAGATCTACAAAATGAATTACATAGGCTGAAATCCTTAAGTTTAATTTCATTTAATTTTTCACCAGTTTGCCAATGCTCAGTAAGCAATAGGAAGTCACAATAATAATTGTTGTCAAAAATATCATCTAATACTAAGATTTTATTTCCTAAACATTGAATGTTTTGATGGCAAAAGGTAATACAGTTTTTCATGACAGGAGAGACATTTGTGATAATCTCGGGTATAAAAAATTATTTTCTTCAATGTTTACATTTGAATTATTGGACTGAATGGTACAATTTATTACATTATTCGAAACTAAATTAATGGGTTCGCCTGTATATATATTGCCTATAGATATCCTCGAATCCTCCAAAACAGTATTGGTATCGTCATGTTCTTTTTCATCTTCATGAGACAAGTCTATCTCTAATACTTGTGATGGATTTGGAGCCATTGTAAAATTTTGGGACACATATATTAAATTTTTATTTGAATTAGTTGACTTTCTGTTCATTATGATTTCTTCAACTGATTTGCCCGGTATCATTTTTGGGAGTTTACTATTTACTTCTAAATAATGAATTTCACTTTTAATGTACCACTTTAGTCTATTGATGAACTCTTTTAGTTTCCTGTTAAAATTCAGAATTTTTTTATTTAACTGTAGATTTTTTGTCATAGGTATGGCTGAGATTATAAAATTCGCCTTCTGACAAGGTTTAACTATTTGTAATATATATTTAAATGAAGGATACTTATTATTTAAGAGATCATTGGTGCCAGCTGAGATTAAAATCCAATCCCTTTCATTTAGATCTTTAGTTAGATTTATGTACTACAATTTGCAGATGATACCACCTTGATCTCACATGATAAAACCATTAATGCCGCTATGGAAAACCTTCAAAATCTCGTCGATGGCACATCTCTTTGGTTCAACAAATGGAGGCTCAAACCCAACCCATCCAAATCACACCTAATGATATTTCACCACACTCCCTCCAGAAATTCTCCTACAGTATATATGTACAATCAGACAATTCAAACAGAAGCATCCACAAAATATCTTGGCATTACCATCGACAATAAAATCAATTTTAACAGCCACACAGCCAACGCCAAAAAACAAATAATTTCTAGAGCCAAGCATTTTAGAGGACTGACATACAAAAGAGAAGGAATTAATCTTACCACCATGGGTAAAATTTACAAACTTATTTGCAGACCCATTATAGAATATGGACATGTAATTTTCTCTAATATAAAAAATCCAGCCATCAAAAACCTCAGAGTAGCCGAAACGAGTGCCATCCGGACTATCACGAAACTTCGCCATCCCAACAATCCCCTACATAACCCGCCTAACCAGCTCTTGTATGAACAAACCCACATCCAGCCAATCCAGGAACGACTTTCCTCTCTTACACGCAGATTTTGTCAAAAACATCAAAACAAAAATATAATAGATGAGTATTGTATAAGAAGAAATGGCAGAAGCAGACATATCTATCCTGCAAATACTCTTTGGGAGAAAATCACAATGCTGGGATAATCACCACAAAATATACAGCACACATATATGCATGTTTTTTTTTTTTTTTATATATTTAAACATTAAATTTTCTTTTTTGTTTTATATAAATACAAATGAACTTATTAATTATATTAATTCATGTATACTTGTTAAATGACATTAAGATGGAAATCGAAACGGGCTGAAGGACCTCGGTCAATTGCCCTTTGAAATGTATTAGCTCATTTCAATAAAGTTCTTTTATTATTATTATAATGGTTAAAAAGCAAAAATAAGATATATACAAAAACACTAAATTCTATAAAAAAAATTTAAAACTGGTTCTCATTGAAATATTCGTCAATAGAATAGTAGGTCTTGCTTATTAGCGGGGTTCTCAGTTTATTACTTCCACATCCAGTGGAAGTATAGTAACGCAAAAAAAAACTACAAATTTTTATTGTTCAAATAGGCTTAGAGTGTTATAAAACGTCGAGATTTTAAGTTTGAGCAAAAAGAAATTTCTGTTTGTAGTTCTGTCGGTCGGTCTGTCTGTAACCTTTTTTTTGTGTGCATGATTACTCTGGAACAGTTTAAGATATTGACTTGAAATTTGGTACGTGCATGTATTTTAAGGAGAGAAACTAGATTATATTTTAATCTTATTCTGTTGAAGGGTTGGCGGTAAATGGGGGTAAGTAGGTAAATTAAGCAAGTAAGAGTCCATAAAATTGGTATTTAGTATATACAGGGTGTCCCAGAGACTGGTCAAAATGAAACCTGGTGAAAGGGGATATCACTACCAACCCCCTGAACATAATACAGGGTTTTCCAAAAGTCGACGGTTTAAAAGTTATTCGGGCTTTTGCAATTTTTGAGGAATTTACTACCTTCCTTACAAAAATCACCACTGATCAGTGTATTGGCCTGAAATTCACCATAGACATACTTTGGTAATGTAGTAACCACATAAAGTATTAAGGTTTTATTGATGATTAATGTATACACCTTTTTTGTTTTTTTTTTGGTCAAAGGCCATGGTAGGTTAAGATAAGTGTCCGTGCCTTTGCAACCTTTTTGCGTGTGGTTCCTTCCAGTGATGTATCTTTGTATAAGATACTACCACAAAAAGTTTTTCCCTCAAAGACTTCATAATATCTGGGAAAAAAATGTTTTATATATTTATTAATATATCGAGTTTCTAACCAATTTATACTCTTTTTCTTTACTTGTTGTAATTAGTACGTAAGTAAATACATTATTGTTTAGTGTTACCCTGGTGTTATAATTTCCGAACCCCCGATACAGGGTGTTTACTAAAGGGGGTGTAAGCATGTAACATTATCTTTGGCAATTTGACTACGATAGAGTTTTGTAAAAAATATATGTTGTAGCTTATTGTATGGCGTATAATTAGTAAAAAAAAACCGCTGCCCAAGGAATCACTACTTCCACATCCGGATTTTCTATCCAAGTCACACAACGAAAAAATTTTGTATCTGGAAATAATTGTTTATGGAACTTTAATAATATAATATTTGAAATCCTCTACCCCAAAAACCCATAAAACAATACCCCACATCGGTAGTGGGGTGGGAGTAGTGACAAGGGGTGGGAGTGGGGAGTGGATAAAGTAAAAAAATATTTTGAGGTTTCTGGTTCTTGTACACACACTAAATCACATTTTTTTTTTCATCCCCTTTAATAATGGGGTGGGGGTGGTAATGGGGGTGGCTAATGCCAAAATTTTTTTTGAGACCTTAGCTTCTCTTGTCTATACTAAATATCAATTTTATGAACTCTTACCTGCTTGATTTACCTATTTACTCCAAATTTACCCCAATTTACCCCCCAACCCTTCGACGGAACAAGATGAAAATATAATCTAGTTCTAGGTCTCGTTAAAGTACATATGTGTACCAAATTTCAAGTCAATATCTCAAACGGTTCCAGAGTAAACGTGCGCACAAAAAAAGTTACAGACCGACAGACAGAAATTTTTTTTCGCTCAAACTTGAAATCTCGACCTTTCATAACATTCTAAGCCTATTTGAACAATAAAAATTTTTAAAAATTTTTTTGTCGTTACTATACTTCCACTGGATGTGGAAGTAATAGATAGATAGATAGATAGATAGATTTTTATTCCGTTTCAATTCATAAATATAATGTATAAAACAGGTCACATGTTAAAAGAAAACAAATACAAAGTAAAATTTGACAGAGATTAAAAATATATTAGGATTAACTGGCCGAGTTAAAAGCAAAATATTCTTGTACCGAGTAAGGTTCAATGCTGCATATATGTTGGAAGGCTTGTTTAGTGAAACATTTAAGGTTAACATTATCTTTCATATCCTTGGGAAGTGCATTGAAAAATTTCAGTGCTGCATAAAATGGTCCTTTTTCGGTTAGTGTCAGTCGGTGCACTGGATAGGCATAATTGCCCTTGTGCCTGGTACCATATGTGTGATTTGTGTTTACATTTAGGAACTCAAAATTGTTCCTGTGCAGATATGTTAAACAAGAGTAAATATATAAACCGGGTATTGTTAATAGTTTATTTTTATTGAAACAACCTCTGCAAGACTCATTGTATTTCATTTTAAAAATCACTCTGATTGCCCTTTTTTGTATTTTGAAAATTTTGGGAAGCTCTGTTGAGCCTCCCCAAATCTCGATGCCGTATTTGGCTATGGAAAGAAAATTTGCATGGTACACAGTTAAGAGAGTAGATACATTGAAAGAACGTGATAAAACTCTGAGAGCGAAACATGATTTATTTAATTTACTAATTAAGTCATCAGTATGCGTGAGCCATTTGATGTTATTGTCTAAGGTTACACCCAGTAATTTTGTTGAAGTTAATGTTGCTACCGGCACTGCATCGGTTAGATGTTCCGCTACTTGGACATTTGATCTGTCGGTTTTAAAAACTACACAACTGGTTTTGGCTTCATTTAAAACAAGATTGTTGCGGTTGAACCAGTGTTTTATACTGCTCCAGGTCCGCTCAAGCATGACCGTAATTTCTTCAAGATTTTTGCCCATTATCAATAAATTGGTATCGTCAGCATAACTGACAATTTTTACTTTTGAATATTCCTCAAGTGCATGGGGTAGATCATTTATAAAAATTATGAAAAGTAGCGGCCCAAGTACACTACCCTGGGGCACACCGTAGTTGAATTCAAGAAGTTTGGATTCATATTTCTCCCCATTTCTCGTGATGCGGATTTTTTGTTTCCTATTCAGCAAGTAGGATTCAAACCATTGCAAGCTAACACCTTCCAATAGAGGTGGTCGCTAACATGAAAGTACGTATATAAATTTTTTTAAAAATTCAAAAGCATCAATTTTTGTTTTCTTCTTGAAAAGATTTCATGAAAATATCAATAATAAATTGTCTTGAGTATATTCACAATATATGTGAAATACAAACAAATTGGTTCACTTGATTAAGAAAAAATTTTTTTTTTCGGATGTTCGAAAAAAAATTTTTTCCCAGATATTATGAAGTCTTTGAGGGAAAAACTTTTTGTGGTAGTATCTTACACAAAGATACATCACTGGAAGGAACCACACGCAAAAAGGTCGCAAAGGCACGGACACTTATCTTAACCTGCCATGGCCTTTCTGTTTCTGAGAAAAAAGTTCAATTTAAAAACGAGTATTCTAAAAAAAAGGGAATGTTATAGTAATAAATTGCGTAATAAGAACGGTATATGGACTGTAGGTAGTATACATGTTTGTGGGAAGTACCCACAGGGGGGGTAATTTTTGGGGGCACTTTTTTCTGGGGGGGGGGGGGTAATTTGGGGGGGGGGGGGTTCTTGTGGTACATAGTGTAAATATGGTAAGTAATGAATAATACAAATTATTAAACAAACATTATTATAATGGAAATGGATACTTGCTGACTAGATAAATAACAATGTAGATAAATAAGGCGCCTACATATTTTTTTTCATCTATTCATATCAATTCATCATAACAATACCCGCTTGCAAGTTCAGCACATTATTTCCTTACTCTGTGGTGTGTGTTTATAGTTTCTGTATGACTTGACAATGCTTCTTTCATTATTGTGATAAATAGCAATGTAGATAAAAGACACATTCTTTTTCATTTCAATGAATTCATTTAGTAAATTATTACCTCACTCATCTATTCTTCGCAAATAATATTCAATTGCAAGTTCAGCACATTATTTCCTTACTCAGTGGTGTGTGTTTATAGTTTCT
The DNA here is from genome assembly GCA_936432065.2 of Rutpela maculata. NCBI lineage: Eukaryota > Metazoa > Arthropoda > Insecta > Coleoptera > Cerambycidae > Rutpela > Rutpela maculata. The sequence goes on along the minus strand of OW386286.2, from coordinate 133,953,256 downwards.
GTATGACTTGATAATGCTTCTTTCATTATTATGATAAAAACAATGTAGATAAAAGATGCTTACATATTTTTTTCGTTTCAATGAATTCATTTAGTAAATTATTACATTACTCATATATTCTTATCAATTCTTCGCAAACAATATCCACTTGCAATTTCAGCACATTATTTCCATATTTAAAGCTTGACTTTATCAGAAATACATTTAGTTTCAGTCTCACTTTTCTTGCGTTATTTGTCCACTATAAAAAATCATTAAAAATGTGTGCACAAAAAAGTTTTTCGAGTAACAAACGTTCGGCAACTCCTGATGAATTATATGAAGACATATCATTTGACGAAAAAGTGTGTCAGCGAATGAACTCAATTCATTCAGTTGAATCTGTAGATTCTGAGTTATGCATCACAGAAGGTGATCTTGCAACCCTTCGCCCAATTTTTGAAGCAGTCCCATCAGCATCAGCCCCATCTGCATCACATCAGAGAAGTGAGGTTGCTCGTCGTAGTTCTGAGGAAAATGAGGATGACTCGGAAACTGAGCTCTTCACAAATTACATTCATCAAGTTAAGAGGAAATGTAATGCTCATGATGATGAAATTAATGAAGCTAGAACTAAATTCCTGCACGAGGTAATGAAGGTATTAATTGTTGAGTCGAGGAGGTATACTCGACACTGCCAAATTCAGCAAAATACTTTAAAGAGGGAACTTAAAAAAATTGAAAAAAAACAACGAGAATTAGCCGATTTACACTCCCATATAAAAACGAAGCAAAATGAAATTGAAGGGAGTTTGGAATATGTGAGAGACTTTGTGGTAAATTTTCCATTTAAATAGTTATTTTTTTGTAATTGCTTTTTTAATTTTTTTTTAATTATTATTATTAATACTTATTAATATATGCATATAATTCATAATTTGTATTTACAAAAATAAATGTATAAAATTGAATGTGTATTTTTGTTTTCTTATTACAACTCTTATGAAAAATTAATTTATTTCTTAAATAAAAGGACACATATTATTGTTATTTGTTTTTTTTTTATTATTTCACCACTTAAAGGTATAATAATAAGTATTTACAATTATTTAACAGCATAAATCACCCACATTTTTGAAGCCCCCATTTACATACATTACATCGGGATTGTGGGTCTGGTGGGCCATCCACATGACTATGCCATTCTGGTCGGTTATGGTGTACAAAGCAAGGTAGTTGAATCATTAGTTTAAAATCTTGTGTATATACTCTTGGTAATTTAGATCATGTATAAAGAAGTTCAATGGGTTTGACTTTTTCAATCAGATATATTAATGGGAAATGTAACTCTTCCTCGGTACAATCATACAAATTTTTACCATGCTGGTGCTCTTTTATTAATTCACTTCTTTGACAGTGTGGGCAGCTCAGTGCTGGATCCATATCTTCCGTAAAATCCTTACAATTGATTCGGTAACTAATCACGAAGAACACAGTGTGATGTGGTAAACTTTTACATCCGACACATTCATACATGATGAGTATAATAATGTTAAAGTGTTTAGAATTGTGGTAAAATATGTACTGATTAACCTATGACATCTCAGATTACCCTCTTCCATGGTAATGATGAGGGGAGGGGGTTCAGAATTATAGTAGGGCTGTGAGGTGGGATGTTTGAATTATGGTGGGATAGATTTTCATATATTCCTTTAATACACTCTTACATCTGATACATATCCATACACAGACGGGCATAATGATTAAGTAGTAAAATATGTACTGCCTAACCTATGACATGTCAATTACCCCTTCCATGGTGATGAGGTTGAGGAGATTGGGCGGGGCTTGGGGGAAAAGTAGAGGGGGGGATCGAAAAGTGGTGGGGAGATTGGGTGGGGCTTGGGGGAAAATGGAGGGGAATCGAAAAGTGGTGGGGAGATTGGGCGGGGCTTGGGTAAAAATGGAGGAGGATTCAAAAGTGGTGGGGGGATTGAAAAGTGGTGGGGGGATTGTCACAGAACTCTCACAACTCTTTACTACTAGGGGAAAAATACAGTTTCATATTTACTACACAAACTACTTTATTTAATGACTGTAAATTAATAACAGCACATGCAATAACAATAACACTGTCTGTGTGGGCAATCAAATTATGATCTATTACAGAGTGAGATTCTAAATATTTAAGAGTATAATCTACGATCAGTGAAATGAAGAAACGAATTATTCGGCTTATTTTTGAAGATAGAAACTTCAAATTTTGTACGTATGTATTAAAATATATATTCTAGTTCGTCACGTTTTTAATTTTTTGTTTTAATCAAAAACACGTGATCTACGAAAAAATTGACGTCGAAAAATTGGAATTTACAAAAAACGAAATCGTGACGCCCTAGATAGTCCTTAATTAATTACGTGGATAAAATATAACCTCTTAATTTTCAAACATAGATTCAATAAATAGTTTCCAATTTTGCCGTCAATAGATGGCACTCGCCTCGGCATTCGCATAGCTTTACACGCTCTCAGACTTTAGGGAGGAACTTGTTGTCATGGAGACCAGACGCGAATGAATGCTTGCCAGGGAAGCATTTAGGAGTTCTGGTAATTGTAATCTTAAATTTATTTATAAATTATTTTATCTTACTGGAATGACTTAATAGATGAAATTCTTGAAAATGTTAATACATAAATAAAAGGTGCCAAATAGAGAGAGAGGACCGTTTTGTATAAACACTCGTACAAATTTTATTATGAAAATTTGAGCCAAATGTACAGGGTGTCCCAGTCAACGCGCTATGCTCGGTTTTCTCAGTAGTTTCTGAGATAAGTTTATGGTTCAAAATCCAGTCTGACGTAGGTTTTCCGAGGAATCTCATACTGCTAAGATATTTAGGAATCCAAGATGGAATTTCGTCATCTATGGTCCTATTCGACTGAAAATCGATATCTGGGGGTTTTCGGGGATGCAGTTTACGAATTTTTGGTCAAAATTTAGGAATCCAAGATGGCGGACGAATTTCGTCATCTATGGACCTATTCGACTGAAAATCGATGTCTGGGAGTTTTCGGGGATGCGGGTTATGAATTTTTGATCAAAATTTAGGATTCCAAGATGGCGGACGACTTTCGTCATCTATGGTCCTATTCGACTGAAAATCGATACCTCGGGGTTGTCGGGGATGCGAGTTACGAATTTTTGGTCAAAATTTAGGAATCCAAGATGGTGGACGAATTTCGTCATCTATGGTCCTATTTGGCTGAAAATCGATGTCTGGGGGTTTTCGGGGATGCGGGTTACGAATTTTTGGTCAAAATTTGGGAATCCAAGATGGTGGACGAATTTCGTCATCTATGGTCCTATTCGACTGAAAATCGATATCTGGGGGTTTTCGGGGATGCGGGTTACGAATTTTTGGTCAAAATTTGGGATTCCAAGATGGTGGACGAATTTCGTCATCTATGGTCCTATTCGACTGAAAATCGATATCTGGGGGTTTTCGGGGATGCGGGTTACGAATTTTTGGTCAAAATTTAGGAATCCAAGATGGCGGATGAATTTCGTTATCTCTGGTCGTGTTCGAATGAAAATCGATATCTGGAGATTTTCGGGAATGCGGGTTACGAATTTTTTTAAAAATTTAGGAATCCAGGACAGCGGACGAATTATAACTATATTTTGACCCCCCTTTATTTATGTTATTAATGGAGATAAAAAAAAGTTTCGTATAAGAGTTGTAGGGTTGTATGCATATTTTTTAAATGCAATTAAAAAACAATTGCTTGCATATGTCACGTGATATAACAATGAGGGTTGCTTTTTAAATGAAAACCCTGTATATTTTTACATATTCTTTTAGATCCTTTATCCCTGATTTCAAACATATAAGGATTGATAGATCTAGCTGTAATATTTTTTGATATATCGGACATTAAATATGCTCCAAACATGCATATAGGTATTTTAGGGTCTGACGGAGCGCAGTCAGTGGCGTATTTAGGGGGGGGGGCTATAGGGGCTCTAGCGGCAAAATTCAAGGGCGGCAATTTTTTTGAAAAACACCAAAGACAAAAACAAAAAATTATTATTATTAATATGTTCTATCAGAACATGTTTAATTTATTTGAGAACATGTTTTTTATATTAACTAGACTAAAGTTCCTTATTATAGTCAACAGTACAGGGTGGTTGTGCAAACGTTAGAACCTCATTTAATTTCTTTATTTTGGGAGTTACGTAAATAAGTTCAAAAATAAAAGTTATGGGATATCACATGTATTTTCCAAACATCATTTCAGCAAAACAATTCAAACAAGTCGAATTTCGGAGATATGAGCTTTACCTTGGTTTTTTTAAATATATCTTTACACCATTTGAAAGGCCATAGGAAAATCTTTCCAATGATATATGACACAGTATTTTTCTTAAAAACTATAGTAGATATTAAGTTTTATGTTTTCTTACATTAAGTCATGGTAGTCCGAAAAATATACAGTGTGTTTCACTTTTTAATTTTTTTTTCTGATTGGAATCAAATTTTACTTAAGTATGGAACAAATTAGGATCTATTTATGACCAGAAAAAAATGCACCTCCTACAAATGCAAAGCCATCTGCGGTACCAAAATATGCGGATAAAATCAAAAAATCATATTAAGCATATTTTTATTGGAAAATTTTGTCAATGAAACTTGTTCAGAATTGTTCAGAAACCTTAAGTCCAAAATTTAATCAAAATAAAAAATATATAAATTTTTATTAAAATAATGTCAAAGTCCGAAAATATCATTTTAATGGGTTTTTTCGTTTAGAAAACTGTACTATGACAATTTTGTTTGAAATTAAACCCAAGCTGCCAGGTAGTTGTAAAGCAATTTACAGTTTTTTTTTAAATAATTATTTTCAAAATTTTTAAAATTTCAAGTTTTTCATTTTTTAATTTGGATTAAATTTTGGCCATTTTGGATAATTCTGAACAAGTTTTATTAACAAAATTTTCCGACAAAAAAATGCCTAATATGATTTTCCGATTTTCTCCACATATTTTGGTACCGCAGGTGGCTTTGGTACCGTAGGAGGCGAATGTTTTTCTGGTCATAAGTAGATACTAATTTGTAAGTAAAATGTGATTCAAATCGGAAAAAAAATAAAAAAGTTATTGGGGTGTTACCATTTCAAGTGAAACACACTGTATCAATTATTGAAATTCTCCATTTTATTTAAAATAAAGTGAAATTAGACAGAACTAACATATCGTTTATTTTAATTTACATACTTTTGTTTTCCATGGCTAATTTGATAAATTGTAAATTTATAGTAAATTAGACAAAATTTGTTTAAGGTAAGTACCATATTATAAAAACAAAGCTTTTTTTATGGCGTTTCAAATGGTACATATATGGAGTGTTAATTTAAAAAAAAGCAAAGTAAAGTTCATATCTCCGAAATGCGACTTTCAATAGGCATGTCCACAAAATTTTAATTTCAATTGGAAATTATAGAATTATCGATATTGTACACTAATTTAACAATAAAAAAAAACCACTGCCCAAGGAATCACTACTTCCACATCCAGATTTTCTATCCAAGTCACTTACAACGAAAAAATGTTGTATGTGGAAATAATTGTTTAATAATATAATATTTGAATTCGTCTACCTCAAAAACCCATAAAACGATAACCCACATCGGTAGTGGGGTGGAGGGTGGGGGGTGATGATAGAGGGTGGCAGTGGGGGTGGATAAGGTAAAAAAATATTTTGAGGTTTCTGATTCTTGTACACACAATAAATCAAATTTTGTTTTCCATCCTCTTTAATAATGGGGTGGGGGTGGTAATGGGGGTGGCTAATGCCAAAATTTTTTTTGAGACCTTAGCTTCTCTTGTATATAGTAAATACCAATTTTATGAACTCTTACCTGCTTTATTTACCTATTTACCCCAAATTTACCCCAATTTACCCCCCAACCCTTCGACGGAACAAGATGAAAATATAATCTAGTTCTAGATCTCGTTAAAGTACATATGTGTACCAAATTTCAAGTCAATATCTCAAACGGTTCCAGAGTAAACGTGCGCACAAAAAAGAAGTTACAGACCGACAGAAATTTTTTTTTCACTCAAACTTAAAATTTCGACGTTTCATGGCATTCTAAGCCTATTTGAACAATAAAAATTTAAAAAAATTGTTTTGTCGTTACTATACTTCCACTGGGTGTGGAAGTAATATATGTATCCTTATTTTGCCAGTTATTCGTAATAGAAATCACCCCAACATAGCGAGGATTTTTGGTAATTTTTCAATAAAAATTTTTGGACTATAAAGTAAAAAAATATTTTGAAGTTTTTGGTTCTTGTACATACACTAAATCACACTTTCTTTGTCCCCTTAAAAAATGGGGTAATGGGGGTAGCTAATGTCAAAAAAATTTTCGTGACCTTAGCTTCTCTTATATATACTAAATACCAATTTTACGGACTCTTACCTGTTTACCTCCCCATTTACCCCAATTTACACTCTAACCCTTCGATGGAATAAGATGAAAATATAATCTAGTTCCAGATCCCGTTAAAGTACATATGTGTACCAAATTTCAAGTCAATATCTTAAACGGTTCCAGAGTAATCGTGCGCACAAAAAAGTTAGATCGACAGACAGACAGAAATTTTTTTTCGCTGAAACTTAAAATGTCGACCTTTCATGACAGTCTAAGCCTATCTGAACAATAAAAATTTCCAAAAATTTTTTTGTTACTATACTTCCACTGGATGTGGAAGTAATTAATATTCTATTTTCAAGAAAAAGAACGCCATTGCCATGTAAACTGGAAGTGATATTTAAAATTTACATGCCTTTTTTTATTTTCCTTTAATAGTCAATTAAGAACATAAATAATACGATCAATTCTTCTTTGATGTTCAATTATATGTTTCTTAGCGGCATCGATTCCCCGGAAAAAAAATACTTATCTCAAAAACTACCGAGAAAATCGGACATAACGCGTTAACTAGGACACCCTGTACACTGTAAATATACATTATGTACCTACAGATAGTTTTTTCTTTTAATTAAAAACCACTGCCTAAGGAATCACTACAACCGCATTCAGTTTTCCTACTCAAATTACTTTAAATAAAAATTCTTGTGCACCCAACGCGAATTCGACTCTGTACGACAGAAATATATTTGAACTATTTCTCTTATATTACACAATATGTTTATCTCCGCCTTTGGGCATATTTCATTGGTCAAAGGTGCACGCCCACCCGTATATACCTTTTTCATATATATCAATGAAAATATTATGTGTCCTACCGCAAATCATACTCTTAAGAGATCGTTTTGGTGCAGGCGCTGCTTCTTTTCTGTCTGGTTGGCAGTTAAATATGTGTGGAACTACATCTTCCTTCAGAATCATTTTTCCTCTCATAAGTTTGTATCAAATGTAATTTTCCATGACTTCCTCAAGCTGAAAATAATAAACAAGTATTTTTATATTTTTGTGATGTCGAATATCACTAGCCATGACATGCATCGCTTGATATATTGGTCATTTCAATTAATAATCATAACCTAGCAAAATTTCATTATAAATGTTCAATAATACTAGGAGCTATAATATATTACTTTCAATTCAAAATAAATCTCATACCACTACAAGCATAATTTTATGGTAAGTATATCTGATCTATTTATAATATTGAAGGTAATCTTAATCCATCTAGCTATCATCGGTTAACTTTTACCATGATGATAAAAGATAAATTATACTTACATTAAAATAATCTTCACAACAATAATATGTCGATTTCGATTTGGGAAAATCGCGCCTCGCTGTTTTAAACCATTTCACTTTCCGTGAATAATTCGCTATAGGAACACTTGGCAACTTTTTATTTGGAGCATTTACTGAAGTATTTCTGTACCTTGGCACAAAACACCACTTATTTGGTGCATTACTCATATTTCTGACTTACAATTTACAATAACAACAAAAGTCATTAAGCAAGGTTAGATTTTATAATCATTGACATATATAGGCAGTGACGTCACAGATGACCAGTAATACTAGATTTGTCTTTTTTGGCGGGAAATATTTAATTTGAATTTATATTTCTTTTGAAATTATAAAAAATGTTTTTGCCGAAAAATTGTTTCAGCTGCAATATTTCCCATAAGTATTTTGTATTTTTCGACTTAAAAAAAAAAGTGAAAACACCATATTGTCAATCATAAGAATTATTTTTCTTTTTTGTCTTTGTAAATCAGCATCCCAGTTTCTTATTTCTTTCTCAAAAACTTCTGATGTTACCCATGCTTTTTTATTGGCTGTGTAAGTAACAGGTAACACTTTACAAGTTTTAAAACATCGGGGTGTTTTTGATTTACCAATGACAAATAATTTTCTTTTTTCTGTGCCCATCATATTGGCACAAACAAGAACTGTGATTCTTTCTTTACTTTTCTTGCCCCCATGACATTTTTCTTTCTGAAATTTGAGAGTTTGGTTTGGGGCAACTTTATAAAACAGCCCAGTTTCATCTCCATTAAAAATGTCGTTATTAGAGTAACCTTTACGTATTTCAGGCCAAGTATTATCAAGCCAAGCCTTTGTTATATCTGCAGAAACACTCGCAGCTTTTCCGTGGATTTTACTCGAAGAAATGTTGTACCTTTTCTTAAAACGGTCTATCCAGCTTTTCGAGCATACAGTCGCCTCATTATTAAGGGAAAATAATTTAGAAAATTGTTCTTCTTTTTCTTGCAATATGGGCCCAGTTATGGGTATGTTTTGAATTCTTTTCTGCTTAAACCACTCAAGCAATGCCTGATCAACTTGCTTTTTCGCTGGTTTCCGGATTCGTTTTAACTTTGAAATGTTTGAATTTAAAGATCCTCTAATTTTATCCCGGTTTTTCCAGACAGTAGAAACAGTCGAACTGGATAATTTGTAATTTTTACACACATCGGCATTAGATATGCCACTGGCAATAGCATCAATTATTTTTATTTTGTTCTCTAATGTAAGGGACTTTCTCTTACAGGACATGGCTGTTATATAAATCAATGAACATTGGCGATTGATGACAAATCACTGAGTAAATAGTAAAGACCCGACCGTCGCGCGTTGGCTAAATTATGTGCATAACTTCCTAAAAACATTACATCTATCTACTACTCATAATATAATAACGAGTCATGGCAAATTTGTTGGAATACTAGCAGACACTGTTTCGATACAATAAAAGCACCGACGTTTCATATCTACCGCCCTCAAAGCACCGACTACTATTAAGTCGGTGTCCGTCAAATGGCAGCGTTCCAAGAACTTACTTCGTATGAACTAATATCACTCGTTATAAACAAAGTTAATTCTCCAATGAATCATCGCAGCCGCAGAGAATCTCCGTCATCCCTACAAAGGTGCTCGTTGTAAGTAAACATATTCAGCAACTTATTAGAAAAATATTACTCGTTATAACAAAAGCGCTTGTTATATCCGAGCTCGTTACACCCGAACTGAAATTGTGTTGAGCTTAATTGATGTTTTTTTGTATCTATTTTGTTAAAACCGAACGCTCGTTATAAGGTGTACTCGTTATAAGCGGGCCCGACTGTACATAAGGATACACTGGTATGGTCCGCTGGGCAGGCCACTGTGGGGGGGGGGCGGTGTTTTTGGGAGTTGGGAGTAAAAACGAGCCAATTTGAACATTTTAACTTCGGATTCGGTTTTAGCAGGTCTAAATATATAAGGATACACTGGTATGGTCCGCCGGACAGGTAACTTTTTTATTTTTGGGGTGTTTTTTGGGGTTAGGTGTGGAAAACGAGCCAATCTGACAATTCTGACTTCTAATTCGAATTCAGCAGGTCAAAATACATAAGGATACACTGGTATAGTACGCCGGACAGGCCACTTTCTTTTTGTTTTGGCGTTGTTTTTTGGGGTTAGGGGTGAATAACGAATCAATCTGACAATTCTGACTTCGGATTCGGTTTCAGCGGATCTAAATACATAAGAATACACTGGTATGGTCTGCCGGACAGATCATTTTTTTGGGGGGATGTGTTTTTTGGGGTTAAGGGTGAAAAACGAGCCAATTTGTCAATTCTAACTTCAAACTTGGATTCGGCAGGTCAAGATATATAAGGATACACTGGTATAGTCCTCCGGACAAACCACTTTCTTTTTGTTTTGGGTCTGTTTTTTGGGGTTATGGGTGAAGATCGAGCCAATCTGACAATTCTGACTTCGGGTCCGGTTTCAGCAGGTCCAAATACATAATGATATACTGGTCTGGTCCGCCGTACAGACTATTTTTTTTTTGAGGTGTTTTTTGGAAAAACAAGCCAATCTAACAATTCTGACTTCGGATTCAGTTTTAGCGGGTTCAAATACATACGGATACATTGGTCTGGTCCGCTGGACAGACCACTTTTTTTTTGTGGGGCCGTGTAATTAATTTATTTTTATAAGGACTTTCAGGGAGGGTTAAGTTAAACATGTATCTTTACTTCATTTTAATGTAATTTCCCATATAATTATGTATAAATTAGATAATAAAATGTATAAATACATAGTTAACTGGTGAATTACTTCAGTAACATGCCGGCGCAAGTGCTTTTGTACACAATTATATTATGGAATTTTTACAGGAAAGCACGAAACATTTCATACATTTGTGTACCATTACTAGAATAATCGCCGGCAACAAATGGACCATCGAATTATCCATGTAATGCCGATTACATGGAAAATCGATGGTCCATTTGTGTATTAAACCATAAATATGTTTAACTTTACCCTGAAAGTATTGGTAAAAATAAATAAATTATGTATAATTTCATAGAAAGTTGAACTAATTTACCTTAACTTTCAAAGTATTTTTACATCCATAATGTATTTTTATTTATTTTATTTATTTATTTATTCATATAAATGGGTGAACCCATTAGTACAGACGATGAGTAATAATGATAAAAGAAGAGTGTCAACAATAAAATGATAAGGATAGGCTATCATATAGCAAAAATACATGGTAGATTGGATAATATATACGTAAATGAGAAAACAGAATTAATACTAATAAAAATTTACACTAATAGAAACTTAATACTAAAGTGAATGGTAATAATTTAATGACTAGATTGATGAAGGTGATGTTTAAAAGATCTAAGATTTGCACTGAAAAAAATCAATAATTTCCAACTGGTTCACTAACCGAAGTATACACGGTAAACAAGAATTGTATGCATAATTTGTTCTGAAGAAGGGCACGAAAAAAGTGATATTTTGTCTTGTGTTTCGAGGAAGAATGTAGAAATTTATCTGGAATAATAATTCAGGACAGTTACATTTAGAATTAATTACATTAAAAAGCAATATCAAGTCTTTATGTTGGCGGTGTGTATCAAGAGAGTCAATGTTTAAAAGTGATTCAAGATCAGACTAGTCATCAATAAAAATATTTAACTTGAAGGCAACATGTCTCAAAAATTTATGTTGGACTGACTTATTTACATAAATATTGTAGTGTGGTGACCAGACCGAGGAACAATACTCTAGGTGTGGTCTCATAAGTGAGCAATATAAAATCTTAAGTCTGTCCGTTGGAAAAATTGGTAGTTGTGCGTTTGACAAATCCCAGTAATTTTAATGTCTTTTTAGTTACATCCATTTTTTTTCAGTGCAGGAGTACTGAAATCATTTCATCTCGCATGTTGGTTCTTTTTTTACAATTTATTTATGTAACCAACCTGCTTCTGCCCATATTTTTTATTCAAAATGTTAAATTAGATATTTATTATCTTCACCTTGGCTGAAGGACCTTTTGATTGTATGGTATTGTGTTGTATGCTAATGCGATTAATAGAGTGTCTGACAAGTTAAATTATTGTCAATAATATTCTTTACTAATAATATACCATTTTTTTCAGATTAATATCAAGAATGTTGGTAAGAAATCCAGACAGAAGATCTACATTAGCGGAAATAACTAAACATCCATGGTTATGTAATGGAAAACAAGAAAATCCTGATATGTTGCCTCTTGTGTCAAAAGAGCAACTATTAGAAGAAGACCATAATTTAATAGTACAAAAAATCGTAAACGGGAACATAGCTACGAAAGAAGAAATACTTGAGTAAGTATATGAAATATGTACAATTTTTTTTGCCTAAAGCATATTTTACAATGCAAACTCTATTATCATCCAAATAAAAGCCTATATGTTTACAGAATTGTTTAATACAAAAACTGGAAGAAGTTAAAAATTTTAATACAAAGTTATACTTTTTTGCTAAAATAAAATTACATTTTTTATATCTAATATAATGATTCTTGCATATAAATATGCAATTCTAAGTCTTAAAAGAGTACATAAATAATTTTGTAAGAACTGAAAGTACACCACTGCATATTCGCAGGAAGAACAACTATGACAGTGTCTGCAGTTTCAGTTTAGTTTTACTGTCTTGTTAAATTTATACACATATTGTCACGAATCTTTCATTTGTATAATATGTGAAAAGTAGGTGCTCTTAAAACAAACCCCCACAACTGGCGTCCCAATGTATGCCCTGCGATTCACAGGTTAATATTTCATTTGCAACTACAGTGTGACAATAGAAAGAAAATATTTTCATCTCGCGTTACATGTATTGACATTGTGTTAGCAGTTCTCTACGTAGGGGTGAATGGGAAGGGGGGCAAACGGGCAAATGCCTGTCAGGCCGGTGGCTCTGGGCCCGGGCAGGTCCGGAGGTAAATAGGCCTTCGTTCCGGCAGATAAAAAACCTGACGGCCAAAAAAATGTAAACGGCAGCTCTTTTCCCTCCCTAGTCCTTATTTAGAACGAAAGGATGTGATTTTCAGATGTGATTTTCAGGCTGCTATCTTAAAAACTCGGCCACTGATATACATGCTAGATGTCATTTATAAAAAGTTATTAACCCAATAACCTAATTTTGCATGTTCGTCCCAAATTCTGCAAGCTTGCTTAAGAAAGTTCTGACGTATTAAGGGTCTTCTTTCTTTTTCTTTTGACCTCTGAAACTTTAGAATTATTTTTGTTTTTTTTTTTTTTTGATGTTTAGAGATGTTTATGTAGACAATATTAATCATAATTATTATTGATTATTATTTACTGTAATATTGTTAAAATGTTTAAATTTTTTTATTTCGTTCTTTGTTTTTCAATGTTAATAAATTTTAATAAAGAGTATGGATGTTTAGTGGCATTTTTAAAAATGTTACCAAGTCAGCAGCAATCTGCTTTATATCATGGTTAAGTCAGACTATGTATTAGTACTTTGAACTTTTAAATAATTTTTGCAATTACATGAAAAAAAGGAAAATTCGTTTGACGAAACGAAGAAAATGTTTTTGCCACTCGAATTTCTAACTTTTCGTTTTAGAGCATTTGACCTTAAAAATACAAAATTTTCGCCTGCCTCGCATTTTTCTCCTTCGGCATTGACCCACCAAAAAAAAAAAATTATTCTTCCCTGACCCACTCAAATTTGAGGTTCTAGTTCCATGCTTGATTGGGCCGTTTCCCTAAAATTGCCAGGGCCAGATATACTGACCCCATCCACCCCCGTCTCCATGTAAAGAAAATATTTTCAGGACATTTCGTCTCATGTGACATGTATTGTCACTGTGTTAGCAGTTCTCTACATAAAGAAAGTATTTTCAGGGCATTTTTGTCTCGCGTCACATGAATTGACACTCTGTTAGTAATTCTCTACATAAAGAAAATATTTTAAGGACATTTTCGTTTCATTTTCTATATATTGATGCTGTGCTAGCAGTTCTTTATAAAAATAAAATCTTTCAAAGACATTTTCGGTGCAGTGAAGCAGTGATTATCCGGAAAAGACATTTTAACTATTATGCAGAATAGTTTGGACACTTTTTGATTGAATTAGGTAGGTCAAATTACGCGCGCGTATGTTCTTGCGGTCCGGACACGTCGTGTCAAGTTCCGATTCATGCCCAATCATGCCAGATCCAGAACCGACCATTAACTAAGTTATGACGCCGGAATTGCTCCAAACCTTGCTAGCTAACATGTGTTTAACCACACAACCTACACAAAAGCAAGGCAGGAACTTTTCTTGATGTACAGCTCGTTTCAACGGAAACACAGGTGATAATGTTGAAGCATTTATTGATTCCATTACTGTTTACAAAGAATGTGTCAACATTTCGGAAGATAACTCTTTAAAAGGCTTATCTATGCTTCTACATGATAACGCGGCCACCTGGTGGCAAGGTATATCAAGTCATCGGTTACGACATTTCAAGATGCTGTCACAGCATTACAGCATGGATATGGTTATGCCAAGACTACGTATCAAATTCAAATCACTTACCTTCTGAACTGCTGTGCATGAAGTATACAGTTAGGCATGGTATATGGTCTACTACATCATAAAATTCGAGAACGATTCCTCGAAAAAAAATCAAAACTCTTAAGGAACACATAGAAGCTGCTCGAGTAGTAGAGCAAACACTGTTCCAGAAGAACCAAGCGTTAACTACTCAGAGTCACACCAAACCAGTACAAGTTATCAAGAAAATGAAACTTCAGTGCTCCTACTGTAAGGTGTATGATCATAGTAAAGAAGAATTTCGTAAATTCAGCCAATAGAAAACAGAAATTCCAACCAGTACTTTCGATTCTGATAGCACTAAGCCACAGATCAAACAAACCAGATGTTTCACTTATGACGTTTCATGGTTTAGATAATAAATCAACTCCTGGAAGGCACCAATTTGTGTAGGATCTGCGCATATACCAAGCAGTCTTAACCAGCGAGTATAGTCACAGGAGGGAGCTGATGACACGTAACAATAATTAAGTCACCTAATAAATACTCAAAAAACCACTTAAATGTATAACAATAACAACTCTAAGCTTCAATACAATACACTACATTCCAAAATAATTAAGCTGATGACGACTTCCATCTCTGAGATTTCAGTACTAAACACTCCCTCCTGTGACATACTCGCTGGTCTTAACTTCCATGTCAACCTCTAGGTTGCTCTGTTTATGTCTTCTGCGCAGAATCTTGGAAGGTATACGTCACACGACAAAAAATGAAACTGGTTACGTAGGGAATACTATTAAGTGAAACATCTGGTTTGTTTGATCTGTGACTAAGCCCCAGGTCACATGTTTTGGATGTGGTGCTGTAGGTTATATCAGAAGTAACTGTCCCACATGTAAGAGTAAACTTGTAAAAAGTGAACTTCAGGAAACCACGTCAGATTTTTGATACTAAAGTACTTCGGGAGATGAGGTAGTCTGACCATTAGTGTCTATCGAAATAGAGAATTTACACGGAACTACTATCCTCGACACAGGGGCCAAAACAATTATGGCTGGAACCCAACTTGCTCAACTGCTTCTAAAGAAAAATTTGCCTTATGAGACAAAAGTTTTATGCATGACCCTAGCAGATGGAATGGATAGGTCAATCCTGACTCAAATATTTAATGTCGAGGTTAATGTTGGACATAAGATGATTCACACGAACTTGATTACTGTACCTGACCATAGAGATAGCTGAACTTTATTTGGTGTCGATTTTTTGCAAGACGCAAATATTATTGTGGACATGCCATGCAACTATTTGTATTTTGGTGAGGACTTACCCACTCTTTACTCTTTCATAAAAGAGGCTAACATTATCTCAACCTATAATACTATTGATGCACTGTCCTTACGAGGTAATGAAGGTTTGTCTCTGACCAGTGTTGACGTACCTAAACTTAATTCCACTTTACAAATGTATGAAGATATTTTCATACCCAGCAATGAAGCCACTCCATTCACGGAACATTGCATTATTTTAACTGATGATGTGCCAGTAGCTGTGCCTCCCTACAGAATGTCTGAACCAAAGAGGGTAATTCTACAAAAGGAATTGGATCGACTGTTGCATGATGATACGATTGAGGAGTGTGATTCACCCTACGCTGCTCCAGTTGTTTTGGTTCCTAAGAAAGATGGAAGTGTCCAGTTATTTGAGGATTATCGGCGACTCAATACCGTAACAAAGGATGACAAATATCCACTCCCGCGGATCGATGACTTTGTACACATGACTAAGAAATCTGCTTATATAACCACTCTAGAAGTCTGGATATCACCAAATTGCTGTTATGACCTGTGACAGACAAAACTGCATTTGTAACGCCATTTGGAATGTCTCGATGCAATCGGATGCCTTTTGGACTGAAACGTAGTCCCACAACTTTTATGAGGCTTATGGACCCTTTCAAAGCTGTTAAAAGCGGGTCTCCAAGATGTAAGTTTACTTGTGTACCTGGATGACTTAATTATTTTGTCTGTCAGCTTTGAGGAACACTTAGTAGTAGTAGTAGTAGTCTATTTATTGTGTGTGACAATACAATATTGTTTACACTCGTCAGATACAAAGATTAATATAGACACTCACGTTAAAATAAAATAAAAACAATGGCATAAGAACATCAATGTAAAAGTACTACAGTTATAAACTGGAATATAACATTAAATAAAACAATTAAGATCAACAATATAGACAATTATACATTTAAAAACAATTAAAGTACGTGAAAAATTCATCTATCTCATAAAAGACATTTTCTTTCAGAAAATTTCTTACTTTCTTGACGAACGCAATATCCTTAACTGTTTTCCAGCTATTTGGCAGTAGGTTGTAGAATTTTACAGATAGATATCTAAATGAATTTATGTTTCTAGTCAGACGGAAGAAAGGAACTACAACAGATTTATTCCTTGTTTTGTAGCAATTCTGAGTTTGGTAATGAGAGAGATGGTTTCTAGCAAAAAGAATGCACCCTAAAATATACTGATTAGTGCAAGTGAGAACACCTAACCTTTTAAACAAAGGTCTACAGCTTTCGTTATATTTTGAATTCGTAATAACTCGGATAGCTCTCTTTTGCAATTTTAACATCTTGACAGTGTGCGCAGAGCCGCCCCACAGTAAAATTCCATAGCACATTATGCTATGAAAGAGTCCGTGATATGCAGTCAAGATAATATTTTGATCGATTTGATTTTTAAGTTTTTTCAGCAAATATATTCTACTGGACAATTTTCTGGACATGCAATTTATGTGGCTTTCCCATGTCAATTTGCTATCTAAAGTAACACCTAAGCACTTAACTGAATTATTATTGTCAATATAAATTCGTGTGTTTAGATGAAATATTAAATTTTGCATTTTTTGCATGTTTAGACTTAGTTTTACATTAGAAAAGTATTGCTCGGCTTAAATAACCTTCGAAAGGTTTTCGATAGAGTTTGAGTATTTAAGTTGGTCTTAAAGGTAAGTGTACTTTCGGATGCACCTCCGTTAAATACCTTGGTCACCTGGTCACGCCTGAGGATCTTATAGCCGACCCTTCCAAGATAGAAGCTATAAAAAATATGCCACAACCAAGAAATGTTAAGAACTCCTCACCTTCCTTCAGACTGCCTCATGGTTTCAGCAGTTCATCGAGAAATTTTCTGAGATATCTTGCTGTCTAACTGTTCTCACGAAAAAGAATGCCTAGTGGGAATGGAATCATAGTCAACATGATGAGGTTTTTGAACATTTGAAAATGTGTCTCACTTCTAGCCCAATTTTAAGTCGGGCAGATACAGAGTCCCAAATATTTTTCGCACCGATGCAAGTGCATATGCACTTGGGGCATGTTTGCTCCAGGGGGAGGGACTTGATGAAAGGCCTATGGAATTTGCTAGTCGTCTGTTAACTGACTGAAAGAAACTACTGCACGAAGCAGCAAGAAGCTCTTTCAGCAATATGGGCCATAGATAAGCTTCGTGAGCCACTATCATTCTGTAGAGTGACCATCAACCGCTGAAGTGGTTGCTCTCATTAAAGTTCCCCAATGGCAGGTTAGCTCGATGGGCACGGTCGCTTCAAGAGTTAGACCTAAAAATATAAAATATAACCCAGGAAAAATAAATGTGGCCGCTGATACCCTTTCAAGACCTCCATCACCTGAAAGTTAAGTAAATTTTATAGCTCTTGTTCGCTCTGCTCCCAAACTAAGAGAGGAGCAACGCGATGATGTAGATGTTAAGAAAGTCGTCAATGCCTTGGAGAGACTAGCTCTTCATTCAACAACAATGCCAAGTGTTGGTCTGAAAGAGGGTATCTAATGTCAAATGGAATCTTATACCATTATGTTCCTGAAGAGGATGAAGATGAACCTCAGCTGATTGTACCACGCTCAGCAGTTCCAAGAATTTTGACAGAATACCATAATACTGCTCTGACTGGACACTTTGCTGTTGACCGAACCCTTCACAGAATCACAAGGCGATATTACTGGCCTCATATGAGACGTGATGTGTCAGCGTACTTATCAAATTGCATTGATTGTCAGAGATTTAAAATTTCTAACCTTAAACTATCTGGACTATTACAGACTCCTGTACAAGCACAACATTTTGAAGTACTTTCTATAGACCTGTTTGGTCCCTTACCAGAAATTCCCCTAGGATTAAAATGGATTTTTGTTGTCGAAGACACTGCAAGTCAATGGCTTGAACTAATCTCATTAAACTTGATGCTAAGGCTTTCACGAAGCTGGTGATCTGGCTGCTGGTTTCCGGGTCTTCTTCCGCGTAGACTTGGTTGAGTGCTTGACGTTTTGACCATCTTGTCGTGGTCTTCTTCTGAAGCGAAGTAAGCTCTGCTGAACTGAGCTTCTCTATTTATACAGGTTATCAGGAGGCGTGTTGCGGATCATTGCTCATGCGGAACATTGACTTCCACGTTATTGGTAATTGTAGTCCGGTGTCACAGTTATAGTTATTCGGATGTTTATTTATTTCAGTGGTTTCTTTGTATCTTCTTGGCCAATAATTCTTGGTGTTGGCTAATTTCTTGATTTTGTTGAATTTTATCAAATGGCCGGTTTCTTCTGAATGTTTGGCAACTGCTGATTTTGTAGAATTTTCCTTCTTTGTATTTCTAATGTGTTCTCTGAGTCTGGTGTTTATATGTCGTTTGGTCCTTCCGATATAAACTTGTCCGCAGGAACATGGAATGCTATATACTCCTGGTGTTTCTAGTTCTTCTGGACCTTGGTATTTGGGAAAATGTATTACTTTGACGTTCTTTTTCTATAAAACTCTTCTGATTCTATCCGTACATCCTTGTATATACGGTAGGTAAGCTGTTGCCGTATATTTCTTTTCTTCTTTTTCTTCTTCTGTTCTGGTTGTATCTTGTCCCTTTTATTGCATTGTCTATGTCCATCGGTTTGTATCCATTTTTCTGTAGTGATGTTTTTAAGGTCCGATATTCTTTTTGCAGATGTTCTGTCTCGCAAATTTGCTTTACTCTATTTACTAGTGTGTTAACGACGGCCTGTTTTTGTGCTGGGTGGTCATGAGAATTAGCGTGTAGGTATCTGTCAGTGTGCGTCGGTTTTCTTTATACCTTGTGACCTAATCCTCCATTATCCTTCTTGAACACGAGGATGTCCAAAAATGGAAGTTGGCTCTCGGTTTCTATTTCCATGGTAAATTTGATCTTATGATGTAAGCTGTTTAGGTAGTGAGGAACTGGATAATTTCAAGGACTACCTAAACAGCTTACATCATAAGATCAAATTCACCATGGAAATAGAAACCGAGAGCCAACTTCCATTTTTGGACGTCCTCGTGTTCAAGAAGGATAATGGAGGATTAGGACACAAGATATACAGAAAACCGACGCACACTGACACTGCTAATTCTCACCACCACCCAGCACAAAAACAGGCCGTCGTTAACACACTAGTACATAGAGCAAAGCAAATTTGCGAGACAGAACATCTTCAAGAAGAATATCGGACCTTAAAAACATCACTACAGAAAAATGGATACAAACCGAAGGACATAGACAACGCAATAAAGAGACAAGATACAACCAGAACAGAAGAAGAAAAAGAAGAAAACAAATATATGGCAACAGCTTACCTACCGTATATACAAGGATGTACGGATAAAATCAGAAGAGTTTGGGAGAAAAAAAACGTCAAAGTAATATATAATGCGAAACAGAAGGTGGCACAATGTTTTCCCAAATACCAAGGTCCAGAAGAACTAGAAACACCAGGAGTATATAGCATTCCATGTTCCTGCGGACAAGTTTACATCGGAGAGACCAAACGACGTATAAACACCAGACTCAGAGAACACATTAGAAATACAAAGAAGAGAAATTCTACAAAATCAGCAGTTACCAAACATTCAGAAGAAACCGGCCATTTGATAAAATTCGACAAAACCAAGAAATTAGCCATCACCAAGAATTATTGGCCAAGAAGATACAGAGAAGCCATTGAAATAAATAAACATCCGAATAACTATAACCGTGACACCGGACTACAATTACCAAAAACGTGGAAGTCAATGTTCCGCATGAGCAATGATCCGCAACACGCCTCCTGATAACCTGTATAAATAGAGGAGCTCAGTTCAGCAGAGCTCACTTCGCTTCAGAAGAAGACCACGACAAGATGGTCGAAACGTCAAGCACTCAACCAAGTCTACGTGGAAGAAGACCCGGAAACCAGCAGCCTAATCTCATTAAAAACTGCCAATGCGGAAAATGTGCAAAATATCTCGTGAATGAAGTAATCTTCAGATACGGTGTCCCAAGAAGAATTATTAGCGATAATGGACCACAATTTGTGAGTAAATTTATGCAGAAGGTTGCTCATTGTTTAGGTTTTACACAGTCACTGACACCCGCTTGTCATCCTGCCAGCAATCCAGTTGAAAGAAAGAATAGAGACTTAAAACTCAATACTCAATTGGCTATTCTCACTAGTTGCAACCATTCTCTATGGTCCAAACAGATCCCGGCGATAAGCTCAGTGCAGAGTACAGGCCTATCTTACCTTTGGAAGACAGCTGAGAATCCCTGATGATGTAAACAGAGTTACGTGCTATCGTCCAGGATCAGAACTTTGTTTCACAAAGAACTGGCTTTCTTGATCGCCTTGGTGAAACACTCAAAATAGCTCATGAGACACATGGACACAGGACACGGGAGTCAAGATGACGCAAAAAAAATATGCAGACGTAAGAAGACATAACGTTTCACCATTTAAAATCAGAGATCGTATTTTGGTAGACACTCATGTTCTGAGCAAGGCAACGCAATCTATCACATCAAAATTTGTTCCAAAAAGAGATGGTCCGCATTTCATATGTCGAGTAATCACACCAATTAGTTTTGAAGTTGCTAACCTTGACAGTCCAAAGGTTCCTCTAGGGAAATATCATATTTCCGCCTCGACCTCCGATTAAAGAACTTATATCTAGATACATAATGGCATTAATTTGTATGATGCTGAAAGACTCACAATCTAAGGCACTTCTTCCCATAAGTTGCTGATTGGCCCATCGGCCTATTCGCGACCGCTTCATACACGATCGGTTCAGTTTTGATTACCATAATCTCAGTTTGACACTTTTGACAGTCCGCCATTAATGTGAATAAATGTTTTTCGTGTTTTCCGATGAAAAAGTGGTGAAGAAGTCATATTTTATTTAAAGTTGTGATTTGCTAATACCTAAATAATATTCTCTTTTCATATTTACACAGTTTAGTGACAATTTAGTGCAACATGCAACAGTGATGTGCCGTTTGCAGAAATCGATCGTTTCATAAGTAAGTAGGTCATAGTCGTAACATGATGAGGTTCAGTTTACAGTTTTAATAATAATATTATAAATAATATCCTTCCAATACATATTTCCCTTGAATAAAACATCTTTACCCATTATATTCTTTAAATCTGCGGTAATGTTCCTAGAGGTTAACCAACAATTATTACATAAAATAGATACAATACTGTACATTTTCCCTTCTACACATACCCGCCACTGTTGCCTATGGGATGTGATGTTCATCTATCCATTTTAATGGACATATAATGTGACTATGTTAGGAGCAAATAAGGTATATGAAGAAAAGGTAGCCATTATGTATCTAGATATAAGTTCTTTAATCGGAGGCTTCGACTCCCTTTTGTGGTACGGAAGAGTATCGTGTACTCTTGAAACCGCTATAAGGTAGAGGACGACCTCCTAAATCCAAGCCCCTGAACAATAATTCTGATCCTGTCTCTAAGAAACGCCATACAGAACTCTATAGACCTCCGGCTCAGAAAGTTACTTGTTTTAAATTCCACACGGGACGTACATGTAATTCAAAGGGGGAAATTGTAAGAACTGACAGTACGCCACTGCGTATTCGCAAGAAGAAGAAGAATAACAGGACAACTATGACAGTGTCTGCAGTTTCAGTTTAGTTTTACAGTCTTGTTAAATTTATATATTGTCACGAGTCTTTCATTTGTAGTTGTTGTTAAATTAAATAATATGTACATAAAAACATATGTCCGCAAATGCTTCCTAATTGAACTACGACCCTTTAAAGATGGTACCCGAAAACTGGTATTCCACCATTTTTTTTTCAATTAACTAATGGCAATGAAAATTAATTACAATGAGGTTATTGTGGCTCTATTTGACTTAATTGTTACCTGAAAGCTTGAAGCAAGCCTACTACGAGATGTTTTATTCAAATCGTGTTTTCAACGGTTCTCCATTAAACTAATTACAACGATTTTTCTCAAGAACGGTTGGTCCTACGACTAAAAGAGGACCTTTTTTATATTTTCTTAATTAGTGAATGATAAATATTAAATATTTATTTATTACATCTATTTTATGTATATATTTATAATAATATAATTAAATTTATTTTTGAGAAAATTGCATAAAACGTTACTTATCTGAATATTTTATTTAATTTCAAATAATTTTTGCATTTCGTTTACGGCATATAATACGTTAAATTCTGTAAATAATTTTATTTGCTGTTGAAAATTTCACTCTCATTGAAACCAAAATGATACTAGCAATCAGTAACTTTTTTAGTTTTTTATCCGATTTCAACAAAATTTTCCTCAAAAGTAAAACATATTAGGATCTACTTATGACCAAAAAACATTTGCCCACACATAAATACCCCTAAATAAATACGAAGCCACCTGCAATACCAAGATAAACTGAAAATATCAAAAGAATATACAGGGAACCGGGAACTGCATCGATCGATATAGGGAAAAGTATGCACCAGAAAATTTGGAAAATTTAAGGAATTACTAATGTCAGTATGGACAATCCAAAAAAGATAATTACAAGCATTTGGCACTTCCGCTTATACCGGAAGTCGACACCAACTTGCTTATTTAACCCTATATATTTCGAAGTTTTCGAAAAATACCGAAAAATTCTGAGTCGAGAATATGTAGCAAATTCTATCCCTAAACTCAGCCGTTTCAAAGATATTTGACATTTTATAAAATGTTAACTATCTCTGAAACGGTTAGGTTTAGGGATAGAGTACGTGTTTTGACATTAGCCACCCCCATTACCACCTCCACCACATTATTAAAGGGGATGAAAAAAAATTGTGATTTAGTGTGTGCACAAAAACCAGAAACCTCAAAATATTTTTTTACTTCATCCACCCCCACTACCAACAAATTGCTTATTAAATAAACAAATAAATTAACAACATCTTTTTTTCTTTTTTCCACCCTGTAGAGAATTGCAAATAATATATTTTAAGAATAACATTTTTTTCTTAATAATTTGTTTAAATAATGAAAAAAGGAAAAAAAAATGATTATAAACAATTAAAAAAAATTATTATTATTTTTTTAATCATAATAGGAGTAAATATAATGGCAAAAAATATTTTTCAAAAATACGTAATTTATCTATTTGTTTATAAAATTTGTTTAAACAAATAGCAATCAAAATTTAAAGTTTATGTAATCTTATAGTATTTTTGAATATTAAAACTAATAAACAAATTTTTCAGTCTCTCTTTAATTTTTCAGTTTTTTGTTAAGTTAAATAATTAATAACTAATAGACTATAACAATTAAAAACATCGAAATGTCATAATCCCATAAAGTATAGTTGACATAAGTTCTCCACAAAGCGAAATAATTTTAGTGGCTTTTGTTTAATAATTATCCAACTTGAAATATAAACGTAAACTCTAAAAAAATTTGTTAATTAACAACAGGCTCATTTTATGAAAAATCGGTGAAACAATTTTTTTCCGACGGGATATTTTTCCTTTAAGTGTCTAAATAATACTATAATTTTTTTAATTTTTAAATTAATATTTAATAACATAAAAAAATATTTTTATTTATTACGGCCGGTTTCAGAGCATCGTAACGGCTTAGTGTTCTTACAATTAATTATTTTTTATTTATTTGCTTTCATCATGATTAGAGAATATTATTTAGGTATTATGCAAATCACAACTTACACACCTTTTATTTATTATAAAAATACCTACTTTCTGTATATTGTTGCCCTAATCTGGGCACGCTAATATATTAGTCAGGTAAATACTTTAAAACACTCATTATTAGAGAATCAATCAAAACAACTACTCTTCTAGCTAATACTGACGAAGTATTGAATTACATGATAGGATTCTTAGCATTCTTAGTAGTTGTTTTGATTGATTCTCTAATAATGAGTGTTTTAAAGTATTTACCTGACTAATATATTAGCGTGCCCAGATTAGGGCAACAATATACAGAAAGTAGGTATTTTTATAATAAATAAAAGGTGTGTAAGTTGTGATTTGCATAATACCTAAATAATATTCTCTAATTAGGCTTAGTGTTCGTCGCACAAAGTTCTATTTTCAACATTAAATTAAAACCATTAATAATAGAGATAGAGTTTCAGAAGTTGGGACTTTTTTATTAGACATTTCTTCCTCTTTAAGAATATTTGTTTAAAATTTCTTAAATATTAATAGTTTTCGAGTTATTTGCAGAAAACGAAACTCGTTATTTTTTCAGTCTTCATTTGTTTATAACATTTGCAATTGAATTAATAATAATAATAATAATAATAATAATAATAATAATAATAATAATAATAATAATAATAATAGTTTTATTGATCCTAAGAAAATTTTACATTTTATATTCAATGAGCCCTCACTCATATTTTTACGAGCTTTATCAAGCATTAACACAGCTTTGAACTTGTGAACTAATATATATTGTTAAAAACATTTTTGGAGAATTAACAATTTGAGAGGTTTTTTTTAACATTAAAAAAGTTTGGTACCAGAAAAAATATCATCAATGTTTAATTTCATAATAGTATAAATAATGTCATATTTTTTAACAAGAACATAATAATATCTTTTCAAAACTAAATCATGTGCAAGAGGTAGGTATATTTTTATTATGATCCGGACAGCCGGCAGGTATTCAAACTCAGACATCTGTAAAAAGAAGCGGGAAAGAGCTATTAATTATTAGCCAAATTTAGTGAGAAATTGCCTCAGATGGTGATATTATTTGATATTGGGCTACACAAACTGTACAAAGTAAATTTAAAATAGATGGAGATTTGCTTAAATTATTTGCCTCTATTGCAGCAAAATGATAAGATGATGCAGTTTTAGAACATTTGTTGTATATAGAATATACAGGATAAGCTTTAAGAGTGTATTTGGACCATAGACAAATTACGTGGACTATAATTGATTGACATTGTTTATTATTTTCTAACAAACAAAGAAATGTAAATCGAATGCATGAATAATGATAATAATAATAATAATAATAGAGACTATTGTGAGTAATAAGCAGTTCTAAAAAAATTTTTTCGTATTTTTTTTTTTTAAATAAAAAAAAAATCTGTTTGGAATTTAAAAAAATAATGTATTGAATGGGTTTCTATAGATACCAAGAATACTTGGTTTAAACCTAAGTACGCACTTAAAACTCACCCTGTATACTTTAATTTTTGAAATTAATATTAATTAACTAATTGTTATTCAAATGTTTTTATTTAGTTTCATTAATGACTCTTTAAAAGATAAATTTCAAATTTAAACTTCAATATTATTATTAAACAAGCTAAAAATGTACTCTTCACCTGTTCACTGAACTTTTTATATAATTGTTACACATTCTATAGAATACTCTTCGCAGTTTTTTGTAAATAATGTTAGTTTTAGACATTTTTAATTTTATAGTAAGAACTTAGTTGGTAGAAGACTCAGTGTAAAATAAAGTAAAAATTAAAAAAAACATAACCCCATTTGGGTTTCGAACTCGAGACTTTTGGATTCCGAGTCAATTTCAATTAAAAGCGTAAGAACTACACCACCACCTTACACGTAAAAAAATGTAAATTTTTACATTACAAGACACGAGCTAAAATCATATTTTCACGGTTGTATATTACATTATGAAATGTATATTTGTAAAATATATAAATATTAGATATTAAAATCAAATATCATTCCATTCCATTCTATTCAATTACAAAAACATAAAAATCAAAAAATCTTTTTTCAAATTTAAATTATTAATAACATTTTTATTTACCGATCGATTTTGTTCAAAAACAATAGGGTTCTTCATCTAGCTAACACTCATTTACTGTCCAAATTTCAATACAATTGGATTGTTCTTTCTTGAGTTATCGTGCTTACAAGAAACGTGACGGATGGACAGACGGACATTTTGAAAGTTGTTCAGAATTCGCTCACTAACACAATGATATGAAAATTTTTTGTCTGCGAGCGATATTTACGGATTTAGAAATGTGCCGATCAAATACAATATACTCTTCGTTTTCGTATTTGCGAAGAGTATAGTAATAAAGATAATAGTAGTGTATTTTAAATTGCTGAATTAATAAAGAAATATCCCTACTTTGAAGAGAGCAGTGTATCACATAAAATATAGAACTATAGTTGAATTTTTTAAAGTCGACAAAATTTCCTTCATATGATTTTTTGTTGGTTTATGCAAAAAAAAATTACTGTACGATGAAAATTTATGAAATCATATCCGAGATTCTTACAAATACATGATATTCTTTTATTATTATAATGGCTTTAGAAATAGCTCCATACATCCAGCAATGTAAAAATCTTTATCAAAATAACCCACAACCCTAAATAGGTAACAAAGTAGTAAAGAAAGAAAGGGGACGAGGATAGGAAAAATCAAAGATAAATACAGGGCCGCATTTTTTTCTCGCCTAGGGACCCGTCAGGACATTTTACACACAATACTAGGCCACGGAATGGGGAAAATTATACGATACATGACTATTGCTCAGTAAAATCTTTAGAATGAATCGTACAGGAAAATTTCATGTGACATTTTTTGCATGGTTTTAATAGGTCAATTGAACGAATTCATGATCATTAATTACTTCTTCTAACCTGAAAATGTGCGGTTTTTTGTGAAAAAGCGGTGTTTGAATTTTTTGATCAGATAGTATGATAAAATTGTTAAAATATGAAAATAAATCATATAATTTATATTATTTTCTTTCAGTTGAAACATAACTTGTTGACATACCTTTAAAATTATGGGTTTCACAACCATTTGAATATAGCCGTGCGAAACGAAAAAAAAAACGTCATAATATGGTGACTATATTTAAAGAAATACTGATAATTGAACAATAATTATACAGAATGTTATTCTATATATAAGAATAGATACCACTCGTTATGACAGACGTTTTGTATATACATATATGATGGCTATCTCAATTGCTGCATGGTACCTCCAGCAGCATCATGCCATCATGTCGTTGCCTGTTAAGTCAATACGTCGTCTGCCGTCATTGTATGTTAAGCGCACGGTTTCTGGACTAGAATTTTTGCTGTATGACACGCCTAACTTGGTTACCTGTTGAATGTATATGATGTCAGCAAAATTTAAAATTTTTATGTTGTTAGTACTGCCTAATGTTTATTTTATTTGAAAATATATAAAGTGCTAGTTAAGTGAGTTTAATTTTGTTTTGCAAGCTAATCAGACAATTTAAATTCCCAAAATTTTGCAGATAATTTAAGCACTATTATAGACATCTCATCAAATGAATGGGAAAGTTTAAATTTTACCTGGCGTTTTGCTGTAGAATTTAAATCAAAGTATTTTAATGCAGAGGAATTTCTACTTTTGGAGAAACTTTTAGCTTCAACTTTTATCTGCAAATTTGATATAAAAGGAGTGGCTTACAATAATTTAACGCTAAAGTAAGTAGTATGTCTCTAGTAATATTGATGGTATACAATATAATATGCATCTGCTTTCGATTTAAAAAAATAATAATCATAATTTAGTATCTCAAGTATTTCGTATTTCTATTACGTGATAATTGAAATTATAGGTGCATAACTAGTTCTATGAATTAATAAGTCCGGTACAGAAAAAAGGTCGTCAGTGTGTTTATAGAAAACATCATCCTTAAGAAAAATATATCGGTTTGATCTGGTTCTATTTTAGAAAAAGAAACAACAGTTTTCGAAGATAATTCATTCCATTAGTAATAAGTAACCAATTTTATTGCGATCGCTTGGTCGCATTTGTAAAAGCACCTAATTTGGGAAAAACCAAATCTCTAATCTCTAGTTTATTGCTCAAGTTCTTGCAGATGTCAAATTGCACGAAATGTTTATTAGACGATGGAATAAAAATTGTACAAGTTAGTGCAATTTATTGCATCGTTCAAACGGCTTTAAATTCTGGCTTCTGGCAGGCGAAGGTAAAAAGTTTGCAGTCTCTCGACATCAGCCAAACAAAGAATATCAAAAATACAACGCGGTTTCGTAGTGTGTGAAATTTGGAAAATATGGTTTCTAGAAGAACTGATTTAATTTTGCAAATGGCAAAAAAGGTTAACCGTAAGTACCTCCCTTTTCTTATTTAGTATTCTAAATAATTTTTAGCATTTTCTTTATCAGCAAGATAGTCTATAATTTAATAAACGTAGATTACGTTGCTATAGGTTTAAAATATTCTACGTCACTCTTCTCATCAATATTAAGATTAGTAAAAGTTTCTTCTAATAATTTGTTATACAGTCTTGTTAACTACAATGACTGAATATCTTATATGGGTCTGCATTCACTAATTTGAAAGAACTATATGTATATTGTCCAGATTATCCTAATGAACTTCGATTATCAAAAATAAAAATTGTGGTGCCATTCGAATGTGTTTGATGTATTTGCGAGTACCTTTAAGGTCATCCAATGCATTTGAACAGTTAGAAAAACAATGTTGAAATGCTGGATGGTGTTGGATGGAGGATGGTGTTTTTTGCCCTCTTATTGCTTACGTAGCGAAAAGAAATTTATTACTGTTATACCAATATTATGCACAATGCAAAAAATACTTTTAAACAACTTTTAAGTTATTCATTGTTATTTTTATGCAGAAATTATATGTATTTTTTTTTTCATCTCACATACATGCTTTGTGAGTTAGGACGGTTACAAGCATTTTTACATCAGTTAAGTGCATTTTTATAAATTTCTAATTGTCTAATTCGTGTGAAATAGAAAAAATGATTTTTGCTATTAGCTACCACTATTGAGAATTTTCGCAGAGAGAAAAGTTGGGCGTCTCGTCAAAACGAAGCTACTCACGAAAATTCAGCCTGTTACTAATCATTAAAAAAAAGGGCGATGTATTGTGGACTATGAGGTTAATAGGTTAAATGTTGCATTCAAATTTGGATCCACAAATATTGTGAAAAAATATAATAATAAAATAAATAAGTAAATAAATGAATAAATAATGTTACAACCTTCAAAATATAAATTTAAAAATATAAAAGCAAGCTTATATAAAAGTGGACTAAAAAGAGAAAAAAACCGGTCATGTGTGAGTACTCGCACGCCGAGAGTTCCTTACATCTAAGAAATAAATAATAATAACACAACCTAGTAGTAATTTCAAGCAAGAACTAGATAAATAGCAGCCGGGCTCTGTCGACGCGACGGGTCAGTCTGCGGTAAGTAATTTATTTTTCTCAAAAATTATAATTGTTAAGTATATCTATTTTTTCGGTAATCTTTACTAGACTCTCTATCAGTGTGAATGTTTTCAAATTTTTTTACGAAATAAGTGGGACATATTTTCAGGTTATATATATATTTTTTTGTCAAAAATTATAAAAGTTAGATATATCGTTCTATTTTTCCTGTAATCTTAGGCCTTAGGCTCTCTGTTGGTGTAAATATTTTCATATTTTTTGGCTGACGAAATTCAGAAATGAGGGACAGGACATCATAGTTTCAAGCACTGATTTTTGTCCAAAACATATTTTTTACAGTTTCTATTTTCAGATTACCAGACATATACCAGACGGCAAAAGTTTCCAAACTGTTATTTATAATGGAGAAGGGGTCGATTCCATTAGAGTATAAGGGCAAATCGTTAGCAGAAATTGATTTTGATACCAATTTAGAATATGCCATAGAAAGTGATAATGAAGGTAAAATAAAATTTGTTTTATATTCTCAGAAATTTTAATATCTCATTTACTTTGTCATTATTTTTAACATTACCGGTGTTTTTGAATATGAATTAAACTTGCACAGTCGATGGAACACTTAATTTGGATAAACCCTTCCATGAACCTTCCGTCGCAGATGAAGTAAATAAACCCACTTCGTCCCGTGATGGAAATATTACTTCTAATTTGGACGATACAGGGAATGATGCCGTCCATGACCGAATTGTTGACAAAAAAATGAAGGAACAGGGAAATTCGGGTAAGGTTTCTTGAATTTAAATAATATATAATAAATATATCAAAATTATGTACAGAAATGCATATTCGTTTTCATCACAACAAAAATTATTTACAGATTTAAATGAGACCGATAAGGATTCAGATATTTCCCGTAAAAAACCAATAAGAAAAAGAAACAAATGAAAATAGAAAAAACTTAAATACGGCAAATTAATTTTAGGATAGTCCAATGATGAATTAGCTTCTATAAAAAGTGAATTTGGTTCCTTTATCAATAAGAAAACTTATCCCACAGGCGAAAAAATAAAGGAATTCATAAAAAGAAGAAAATTGGATCGAAGTGTCCCAGTTTTAAAATCAAAACTTCAACATCTCATGAAACCCAAATAAAAAATGCCTATAAATACCATGCGCTCTATTATTATTTCTTGTTCAAAATTTCAATAACTTACCAAGATTCCGTTTATTAAATTTTAAACTTTATGTTTCTATTTCCACTTTCACGCAGTGAAGTGGAAGTTTAGTAACGGTATAATAAATGTCGCTCAAATAGGCTTACAATGTTATGAAACGATGACATTTTAAGTTTGAGCAAAAAACTTCAAAAATATATTTCTCTTTTTATTATTTTTTTAATTACAGAAGAAAAGGTAGACATTATACACGCCAATTTGTAATTAAAGGTCTATTTGAATTTAAAAAAAATAGTTTACGTTGAAAAACTAATGTCGTTGGACTTAATGCATACATAAATCATGTTTAATCTTAGTGTTTGACGAGATAATATTTTGCAAGTGCTTGCAAACTGATTTTTAATAGTTTTGTCGCGGACTTCTATGATTAAAACTAAAGATTGTAAAAGATGTATATATATTTTTTGAAAATCAAACTATCTTCATTCCTTTGTATTTTGTCTGGTAGGACTTAAATATACAAAAATATACATGTTGTCCCATTTAAAACATCGATTTTCATGTAAATTGCGTTGAAACCGGTAGTCGGCATTTTCTTTACATCACATGATTGGAAATAATATCTCATATACTGCACCAAATTTTAAAAAATACATCCTCTCATTGAAAACTTACAAGAGTATCACTATGAGCTGGACCACCCGGTATACCGAAAATAACCATTTTTTATATACATGGTGTTTCGTGAATGACTGACCATACACCAATGAAGATTACAGAACCCTGAGACGATCTCAGAATGATCTTTAGTATATCCCGAATGCTCTTTATTTCTGATATACAACGTGTTTTCTATTTTTTCACAAAATAATAGATGTTTCAATAATTTAATACCGCAAATAAACAAAAAATATTAGGACTGGAGTTAGTTATCTTTTTTTTTTTGGCAGTTACCTAAAACTATCATCCTGTATATGGATTTTGGAAATTTACAATACCGATTTGAAAAATACTTTAATGATGTACCTAAACTATGTAGTTAGTTTTTTTGTCACACTTTTAACGCTTCGAGAATTAACAGCCGAGTTTCACAATAAATCTCTTTAAAAAATATTTGGGTGACTTTCGGCTACAAAAACATCAGTAATTACATGGGATGCTTTAATTTCGTGAGGAAAGATTTAATTTGTCTGTTAGAATTTGTCAGGATAATATAAAATAAAAAAATATTAAAATTTAAACAAACATTAAAAAACGAAAAAGAGTAACAATTATACAGAAGTTAAATAACTGAGGAAATTAATATTTAGTTTCATTAACTAAAAAGAATTTGTTTAAAAATAACTTCACAAAATTAAGATAACACACCTAAAATGTAATGAACAAAAATAATTAAAAAAAAACTGACTAATTAAATGTGCTAAAAACTGGTACATGGTTTAATTACATTAGAACAGTTGGTAAAACCAAAAGTGCATACCCCGAAAGTTGTTTTATCCAATAAATGTTATGAGTGTAACATCCAGTTCATTGGCCAAATTATTACTATACTGTTCGTAAATACGAAAACAAAATTTCGGTCTATCAATGTCTGTCTGAAATGTTAATTCCAATCATTTATTTATATATTTTACTAATAGACATTTGATAATGAGTGGAAGTTACAGTCGGGCGTGACCGACTGCCTATATCTATTTCATTCATATTCTGTATGGACACGACGCAATTCATATTTAAAGGGTGCTACTCGCAACTGAGGCCTGAGATTGAATACTCAGTCAATATATTTTTTATTTTTATTGTTGAAATAGCAATTTCCATTCGTTTCATAATAATTTCATTAAATACAAACAATTTATATTGTTAAAGTAAAATTGAAATTTAACGCAATCTGTGTAAAGTTTGTTGAATACAGATTACCTAGTCGACACACTGTATATTACAGCTTCGATATTTTATGCATTTTCGTATGTCGTATTTATTGTACTTAATTAAAAACCTTAATAATTTTTGCTTTAAAATTGGAACAAAATATAGGTTATATATAGCAAGACAGTGTACACGCCTCTGGAGATCACTCTGTATAACTGATATGACTCAATTTCAATAAGGGTATTCAGTCATACTGTACTACATATAATTTCTTTTATCAGAAGTCATTGTGTTTATTGGGTATCCGGCAACACCTGAATGCAAATTCTATTCGTTTTAAAAATAAAATTTTTAAGATAAAATTGATATATAGTCTAATTTACACTAAGGTCGCTCGAGCTTGAAAGAAGCACTGTATATTACAAATTAGTTATTTAAGATATTATTTACAACAAAAAAACTGCGTAGAGTATCCTCCAGAATGTATAACAATTATTATGTTAAAAGTTCAATAAATCGACAAAACTGGATAATCTAGTAGAAAATAATCGCGGTACGAGGCCAACAATCACTCATATACAGTTTTCTTGAAAACTTTTAATCCTAGTAAAAAAAAGTTTAAAATAGAAAAGTTGCGTCCTTCCTTTATCTTCATTTCTTATCGATATAGTTGGTATCTATTTCGAAAGATAAAAAAGTTTTTCGCTTGTTCTATTTGTCCTGCAATAGCCTGACACAACTTTAGAAGAAAATCATACTTTCTGCACTTATTAAAATTCGACCTTCATATTAACATATTTTGTGAACAAATAGGTATGCAGTGATAATATGAGGAAAATTTGAGATCAATTCATGTTCAGTTTTTAAATTTAATAGCAATTAATTGTAATACCGGGGCAGCAATCACTCATTTGGAATTTTCTCGAAAACTGCTAATGTCAGAAGAAAGTTTTAAATAAAAAAGTTATGTCCATCCTTTATCTTTATTTCTTCTTGATTTACTTGGTATCTATTTCGAAAGATAAAAAAGTTTCCTGCATGCAATATTTGAGAATGCAAATTTTCGACATGGTAAAAAAATATATTTTCTAAACTTATTAAAACTTCATATCAACACATTGTGTAAAAGAATATATAGTGATAATACGAAAATTTGAGGGTAATTCATTGTGCCGTTTTTGAGTTAGGGCGAGTGTTTAACTCGCTCTAACTCAAAAATTGTTTTATTTCTCCAATAGACACCTAAAACCAGAAAAATGGGCCGTGAAAACAAAACCCGCGATGGTGTTAAATAATTATTTATAATAATTTAACAAGTTGACGGATCATTATGAAATTCAATAGGATTCTATTCTGATGATAGACGAAGCGATTAAAAAAGCATTCAAGTGGATTCGTTAAGAATTGTGACTTGTAGAGTGTTTCCGTGCGTATGTACGGTACCAACTGACAATTTTCAATAGCAATTTTAGAACATAAAAAAAGTTCAAATCAATCTAAAAATGGTAGCATCTTCCATTCTCTAAAAACTATAATTAATATCGATTCCATGTGGAGTTAAAAAAGTAAATATACTTTTATCAGCGAAACTAAGTGTTAGCGAATTGGCCGAGAATAGAGTACAGACCCAACGTGTGGATGTGCAATGTTGTGTTGAAGAAGTTAGAGGCAGACATTTGGAAAATTTGTCGGTTAGTTGTTTTCTTAATTATTATTGTTCATTACATTTTAAGTGTGTTTGAAATTGTTTTTGAAAATTCTTTTTAGTTAATGAATCTAAATGTTAGTTGCGATCATTTTCTCAATTATTTTTCTCCTTTATAATTATTACTCTTTCTTATTTGTTCTAAAAAATTTTAATTTCGTTCCTTAATGTTGAAATATTTATTATCGTTGTGTGATAAATTCTAACAGCAGACAGTAAAATTAAATGTTTTCTCACAACTAATGTTTTCGTGACCGGAAGCCACCCAAATATTTTTTAAATGGATTTATTGTGAATCTTAGCTGTTAAGTCCCGAATCGATAAAAGTGTTCCAAAAAATTAACTGCATGGTTAGGTACATTATTAGAGTATTTTTAAAATCGGTATCGTAAATTGCCAAAAAAAAAAAAAAATGACGCCTGATATTTTTTTTGTTTGCGGTACTGAATTGTGCAAACATATTAGTGAAACATATCTGCTAAATTTGGTTCTATTTGGTGAAGCCATTCAAAAAAATATGGCCGATCGAAATTTTGTCAAAAAATTGAAAACTTGCTGTATGTCAGAAACGAAAGGCGGTAGGGATATTCTGTGCTCCTCACTAGCTTATGGCCAGCCACTTACTAAACACCCTGTATATTACCACTGTCAAGTATGGTTATTATCCGTTGAACATTTTGGTAACTATGACTTGTTTAATGATTCCGTTGACACCCGGTATAGTAAAAATTATTGTTCTCTACATTGTTAATTCTTTTAATATTGATAAAATATATGCACAATATTGCACTATAATTATAAGGTATTTGTTATATTTTCTTTTTTAACCCATTTGAAATTTGCTTTTCTTCATTCAAGATGAAACTTGAATAGTTTATATGTGTAAATTAGTGAAGTAAAATCTTTCTTTTTTAATTATTTTCATATGAAATGGCGCTGATTACAAGTCCCATAACCGTATAAGCTCAATTCGGTGCAGACATCTATAAAATAAGTGGGAACGAGTTATATCTAATTTGCAAATTTAGTGCGTAGTTACGTCAAATTGTGGTAATATTTGATATTAGACGACGTAATTATAAAATTGTGCTGTTTACTGTACATACAAATTTTAAACAAATGTAGAGTAAGATTCTTTGCTAATTGTTAATAATTCAAAAATAAATAATAAGCAGTTTAAAAACAAATTTTCGTATTTTTTTTTATAGGAAAAAAATACCCACGGAATTTAAATAAATATACCTGATGTTTTGAACGTTCATTTGAACGAATTTCATATGAAAAGGAAAAATTAATCGACTTAGGCGTACAATTTTTCTGGTAATATTTGCAATTGCCAGCTAATATTATCAGAAAAATGGCATGACTAAGTCGATTTGTAGTTTTTATTAATTTTTCCTTTTCGTATGAAATTAGTTCAAGTGAACGTTCGAAATCCATTCAATGATTTTTTTCTATGTACCTTCAGGTAGGTACATAGAAAAAAATCATTGAATGGATTTCTATAGATGTCAAGACTACGTGATTTAAATATAACTATACACTTAAAACGCATCTTGTATACTTTAATTTTTGAAATATTGGTAACAGAAATTTACTTGTGTAGTATCAAGGCTTTTCATCTATTGATGTGTTAGCAACATCAGGAGTTCCATCTCCGGCCACTGTTATTTATTATATTTATTAATATCTGCAGGGATCTTCAAAGTAATGTTCTTTGATATGTTAACAGTCTTAAATTGTTTGCATCTATTAACTCTGAAGATTGTCGTCAATTACAACAAGATCTCTCAAAAATTAATTTATATTGTGAATCTAATAAATTACCTTTAAATATATCAAAATGTAATACCACAACCTTTACCAAGAAAAATAATCCAATAAATTTTTCGTATAAAATAGACGACGAAACAGTTAATAAATGCAGCCAATCTAAGTCGGAGTCATCTCGGATTCAATATTAACCTTTGTTGCCCATATAAATAACATTACTGCTAATGCTTACAAAAATGTAGGTTTTATTATGAGAAATTCGAAGCGTTTTACGAACATTTGTACATTTTCTCTTCTGTTTAATACTTTTGTCAAGCCAAAATTGGAATATGCTGGTAATGTTTTGAATGCACAACATGATATTCATATCTTTAGTTTGGAGCGAGTTCAGGGAAGGTATATTAAATATCTCTCCTTTAAGACTGACCGTATTTATCCACCTAATTCCACAATCTGATTTGTTAGCTAGATGTAACTTAAACTGGTCTAGGAAATAGCGTGCAAATTCGACGACGAATGGTTATCGTCTGCCAATCGGTAATCAAAGAGACCATATAAGGACAAAATTTTTTTCTCCCT
The DNA here is from genome assembly GCA_936432065.2 of Rutpela maculata. Classification (NCBI taxonomy): domain Eukaryota; kingdom Metazoa; phylum Arthropoda; class Insecta; order Coleoptera; family Cerambycidae; genus Rutpela; species Rutpela maculata. Next base: position 133,916,261 of record OW386286.2, on the reverse strand, counting down.
GGAACTTTTTGGTATGGTGGGGGGATAGGGAGGGATAGGACATTTAATTTTTAATCCAACGATTATCGATATCTGTCCGCATAGGTAGTTAGTATATGTACTTCATATACCTCAATTACGCTGGCAGACAAAACTTCCGGTCGGCGTGTGAGGTAACCGGAAATAGGAAAAAAAATTTAGTTACCGGACTAAATTTGGCGCAAAATGTTTGTTCTGACGTTTACAGTACTGTAGTCTAGTTGGCAGACATTTCTATTGGTCGGTTTTTGAGCAATTTGCCATCAAAGTGGCCATTTTTCGCCACTCTGATGGCCAATTGCCCAAAAACTGACCGATAGAAATGTCTACCAACTACAGTACAGTACACATCAAAATAAACATTTTGCGCCAAATTTGGTCCGGTAACTAAAATAGTATATTAAAGTATAAGTGGATATTAAGGTCTTTAAAATACGCGCGATTTTTCGAGCACGACGGCGCAGCCAGAGTGCTCGAAATAGAGCAAGTGTTTTAAAGACCAGTTATCCACGAATACTTTACGCTATTTTTTTTTATTGGTACACTTTGAAATCATAAATACTGGTATTATTACTACAAAAAATGGAAATAAGAATTAAGAATGTAAAATGATTGAATTCGTGATGTGACTTCAGGATACCTGTCAGTGTCATGAAAATGAGAAAACAAAAATTAATTTGCAATCTGTCACATAGGATTAATTATTGTCACTACAGTTGTCACTGATTGTATATTGCTTTAAAATGAGTTCTAACATTGATTAATTAAATAAAAAAGCAGAATCGCGGTTAATACCGCAAAAATCGGAAGACGCTTATAAAAAAGAATACGACAAGTTCATCAAATGGATGGAAGAGCAAAAGGTAACAGATACAGATGAACGAGTTGTACTTGCTTACCTTTGATGTTGCTATGGTAACTTTAAAACACGCGCGTTTTTAAAACTTGGATTTAAACACTCTGAGGCGTACTTTAAATAAGCAAAATAGGGTACCAATAAAAAAATTATTTTTTTTCTATTTCCGGTTACCGCGCACGCCGACTGGAAGTTTTATCTGCCAGCGTACCTAATTGGGGTATGTGAAGTACATATACTAACTACCTATGCAGACAGATATCGATAATCATTCGATTAAAAAATAAATATCCCCCCTCTCCCTATCCCCCCACCACATCAAAAAGTTCCAGAGAGAAAAAAAATTGTCTCTTCGATTACCGACTGGTAGACGGTAACCATTTGTCGTTGAATTTTCTCCTAGAATAAACGACTTAATATCTGGGCGAGTCTATTTTTCTATACTGTTTTTACATAAACTGACAAATCAGGTGGACTGCCCAGATGGTCTCAGCTCTTTTTAACTATTCTTAGCTACTCCAAGAACGATTTTATTAAAATTTTCACCTATTTATAACATGTGTTTAAACTAATTTACATTATCAGTCAAACCTTGATATTTTTCATTGTAGTGTTAATAATATAAAACAGTGTATTTTGAGTCACCCTTGATACATTTTAGTACATAGTATAATGTTTACATATTGAGTCCTTACTTTTCACTTTGCCTTCCTTCTGTATTTGTCTATTCGCTTATCTCTAATTTTAATATTGATATGTTCATATTTTACATGTAAAATGTTGGTTTCCTTTTTTTATTAGTATTTGTATTGTGTATATTACATACACTGATTTGTATGTTTCCTGCCCTTTAATTGAATGTTTATCTGTCTGGGCAGCTGTATATTTAAATAAATAAATTAATTAATTAATCACTCATTCACGCGCGCGACTCTGAATAGTAAAGAGCTGTCAGATAGTGGATTCATTAAATTGATTTAATAGTGATTATAAACATTTAAAAGTGACGAAAAGACATTTCTATATAAAATTAAGTGCCTCAACACATTAAAGACTGTTTCCGCCGCCGACTTTGAGACTTTTTCACCGCGAAAATGTCCCAAGAAGAAGCGCGCGGAATTTCCGAGAGTTCAATTGGTGAAAGTGAGACAGAAACACAACCTGAAAAATCAACAGATAAGGACTGGAGAATAAAAACTGGAAAAAAAAGAAGCAGGAGATTAAAAACATTATCACAACGTAAAAAAGCCATTGCCAGCTTATCTCAACCTGGGACTTCAAAACAAACAATTAATGCACCTATTTTTAAACAGCCAACACAACAGAATAAAACCTTACAAAATACAGATGATAGGATGGAAACATCTAGTACACCCCAAAATAACTACACAACACAAAATCAAAACAGACCAAAAAATATATCTGTTGCTATGCAAAACATTTTTCGTAAAAAATATAAAAATGTCTATTATGCTACAGCTCCTGAGGGCACAACTAGAACAAGACTTGCAGGCATATTTAAATTCCAGTCTGTCTTCATTAGCTCATTTTGTAATGCTTCAAGCTGATCAGCTCCACACTTTCTTCGAAACTTATTCAATGGTCTATCTCTATTCTGTACACCTATTTCCACCTTACATTCTATTATACTATGATCAGAAATTCTAGTATCAAGTGTTCGTACAGAAACATCATGCTCTTTGTTTGTTATTACTAAATCTATAGTTGTCGATGAATGTAATGTGGTTCTTGTAGCAAAATGAACTAATTGAGTTTTTTGATTCCTTTCTATAATTGTCTTGATTTTCCTAGCATAAAATGAATTTCGTTTGACATCAATATTAAAGTCCCCTGTCAGAATGAAGTATTGACTCATTAGAGCTTCCCGTTCCAAAATGTTTCCCAAATAGTCTAAGAATTCAACCATACTTGAAGATGGAGACCTATATATAACCCCAATGTAGATGGAATAAGTACCAACTGTTACCTTAGCTATAATGATCCACCATTTCTTCTCTACATGTTCCTTTAAATATACAGCACAATTGTACTGGCATCTAATATAGGCAATTACTCCACCACTGTATCTTGATTGTGACTGCTCATTATATAGTTGATAGTTCTCAATGTAAATTTCTCGTTCACTTATATCATTGGTGATACGTGTTTCCGACAATAAAACGATGTCAGGATTATTAATTAATTGACTTGTGTAAGTACTTTTGTACATTAACACCAATAAATTATTATTATTATTTATTTATTTTTTTTTTTGTGAAGCCAGTCGCCCTTCTCTCTGTCTCCGATGCCAGAGAGGGTACGCTGGTAATACCAGAGACCACTCCCTACGCCGTAGGGTCAGTGGTCACTGGGTCCGCGAATCGTGTGCTCTGAGCAGGCGTAACGAGCCAAGGATAACGGCCTTCTGCATTCTTCCGGCTAAGATTTCTGCCGTGTTTCGGCATGCCGGTATCGTCTTCAATTCCGAAAGCAGTGTGCGCCTCACCCCACCTAGGCATCCTATGATAAGAACCACTAGTTTAACAGTGTGGTCCGGATAGAGTCTACGGAGTTCGAAGAGAAGATCTCGATATTTAGTCCGTTTTTCCACCTCTTTCAGAACAATGTTTGTTTCCCCTGGGGCGGAGAATTCAATGACAAACATTGTCCTAAGTTGGTGGTCAAGGAGGACTAAATCAGGTTTATTGGCCTGTATTTGCCTGAGGGTGGGAAACGAGTAGTTCCAATAAATTAGGCACCGCTCATTCCCCACTACGGACTCAATATCCCCCGGAGCGTAAGACAGCACTGGTGTCTCGTCTATCCCATACGTATGCCGCAGATGATAGTACAGCACACGTAATGCTCCATCATGTCTGTGGATATAGGCCGAGACAGCGTATGTCGGACAAGCCGATAACAGGTGCATAAGTGTCTCCGGCGCCCTTCGGCAGGCCCTACAGTTTACATCAAGGACCTCTATACCCAGGACATGACTTCGATAGACGAGTGTGTTAAAGACACCATCCTGGCAAGCCATAATGAACCCTTCGGTCTCAGACTTCAGCCCAGCTGACCTTAGGAAAGCAAAGGTCAGCTTCTCAGATAAGCCCCTGTCTTCGATGTTCTTGTAGAAGACTCCATGCAAGGGCTTATCTTTATGCAGCTGCAGAAATTTACGTTGCTCTGCTGCTTTTGTATGGGCTTTTGGCTGAGCGGGTTCCAGCTCGGTGACAGAACTCGGGTTCACCCGCTCAGTGTCGAAGTCGAGACCAAGTTCATCGGCTGTTCGTTGTGCTGCCTTAAATAAGAACGCTCCCGTCCCTGCGTTTTCATGGTCGCGAACCATGCAGAGAAGGGGATCCGAACTCTTGATGATCTTGCAAGCTCCATCCAGAGCCGACCTGCTATGTAGATACTCCAAACTCAAGAGTCCACGGCCTCCCTGCTGTCGTGAGAGATATAACCGTGGAACGAACGATTTTACATCGAGTTGGCGCAACTCGCCTTGTGTCCATTTCACTACCCCAAAGGAGTGTAGAAGGATCGGAACGGCAAGCATGTTAGTTGCAGACACCTTATTCTTCCCCGACAGTTCAGAAGACCAAATCTGCCGGAGGGGGTGCTGGTACTTGCCGTGGAGAGCGTTTTTAACTGTTGAGACTTCTTGAGTGGAGCGTTGCTCAACACCCAAGTATTTATACGTCTCTCCGGCATCTAGGTGGTGCAAGATGCTTCCATCCACAAGCTGCGCGTCCTCTCCGTAGTCACCGCATCGTCCTCTCTTGAGGTGAACCAGTGCAAATTTGTCCAAGCCGAACTCCGTACTGACAGCCTGAGTGTACTCATGTACCACCCTGAGAGATTGGCTTAAATCTCTCTCGCTGGAGGCATAAAGTTTAAGGTCATCCATGTAAAACAGATGGGTGACCTTATGCCTCCTATCTCCGAGGGTACCGCAATTGTAACCACGGGTTCTGCGAAGTTCAACGGATAACGGCAGTAGCGAGATGCAAAATAGAAGGGGGCTGAGAGAGTCTCCCTGAAACACACCCCTCTTAAACATAACCGGCTCTGTTTGGACTCTGACATTACCAGATGTTATAGTAAAGCGAGTCCTCCAGAGCGGCATGAGTTGTTCTATGCATATCACTACGGGACCGGGCACCGCAAGACATTGGAGCAAGTGAACAATTAGCTCATGAGATGTCATATCAAATGCCTTGCGGTAATGGGTTTAGGCCATAGAAAGGTTCCGCTTATACTGCACGGAGTCCTGCGTGACACATCTGTCAATAAGCAGGTTCTCCTTGCAGCCAGCGACACCCTTCTTAGACCCACGTTGCTCGTATATCCGTTCGTAAACCGGGCCGCTTGCTTGAAGTACCCGCATGTACAAGATACGTGTGAATATCTTGTAACATGCGTTTAAACAGGTTATCGGTCTGTAGTTCGCTGGATCTGCCAGATCTCCGTTCTTAGGGAGTAGCACGGTTCGCCCCTCGATAATCCAGGAAGGGATTTGCTGCTCTCCATTTAGCCACGAGGTGAAAATTCTGGCTAAATGGCGGTGGGTGCTCGGAAGTTTTTTCCACCAAAAGGTGTTAATCCCATCGGGTCCAGGAGCAGCAAAGTTCTTGGAGCCTTCTAGGGCTCTTCGAACCTCTTCCGTCGTTATCGGTTGGCACACTGCTTGAGGCTGCTGGAGCCCTTGGCAAAAAGCTTCAAAGTGTGCCAGGGCTGGAGTATCTCGGTTTAGTGGACGTCAAAAAAATGATTTTTATATAAAGTATAAACAGAGAAATTACTCCCAGAATTATTTGTATTTTAAAGGTTTGAAAATGTTTAATGCCCTACCAGGTGAAATAAAAGTGATAACAAACATAAACCAGTTTAAAAGAGCAGCTAATATATATGTAAAGTTAACCTTTTAATGTGATGAATTTATGTATGTTGTTGATTATATATATATTTTTTTTTATTTATACATGTTTATAATAGTGTTACCGTCTTTTTTGTTTTGTTTTTAATAATGTACATTTAGGTATTTGTAAGGTAAACAGCTTCAGGCTGAATAAAGCATTCATTCATTTGTTCGTAAAGCGTCTTCCAGAAGTCTTCCACCTGATCTACAGTCGGCGGATTCTCAACAATACGCTCAGGCGGTTGGAACAGGCGAGATGGCTTCTTGCGGAAAAGGTTATTTTCCGCTACTGTCCTCGCCCGCCTTGGTAGCGACTTTTTGCAAGCCACTAGCATCCGTATTCTATCGAGACAATGTTGCTTGGTGGTAAGCAGCACTGCCACGTTAAGCGTGTGATGGACTCGCCTTAAGTTGGCGGCGATTCGCCGCACTTTTGACGTGAAAGGCCTGTTCTCCGCCATGTAATCCATCACACACTGAATACGGGAGGCATATTGTCTCGCCGACCGGATCTTGGCTTCCATCTTTCTTATACGCCGGTCAGCTCTCTCCTGAGGGGAAGTAGTATTATTCCGCCTCACCACCGGAGAGAGCCGCGTCGCGACGTCGTAGATGGCACAATTAATGTGCCAGATATCAGCCTCTTCCGGAATAGCTTCACTGAGTTCTGCGTCCACTCTGACCAGATCTTGTGGCCGAGGGGGGCTTTTGATGGTGCAGCCCCCTTCTGGTTCTTATTATTATTATTATTATTATTATTGTTATTACTATTATTATTACTTGAAATTAAGTTGTTTACTTGATCATAATGTGGTAAGTAGCTCTGACAGTTCATATATAAGATCGTTAGTGGTTTGATTTGGTTATTTGATTGCTATATATATTTAGTTTTGGATTTTATGGATGCAGCTTGTCTTAAATAGGCTGGACATTGAGTATCTACAACACTATGTTTTATATCAAGATTCAATTTTAGTTTTTCATTTGCTTCTTTACAATTAATACATTCGGGGCTATCATTCATGCATTGCTCCGTACTATGTCCCTCCCCACCACCAGTGGCGCAGCCAGAAAATTCATCTGGGGGGGGGGGGGGGGGGCAATAGAACCGGCCTCCCTAGAGGATGAGGAAAATTTTTCAGAAAATGGTTGAAAAATACTGCTTTGTACTGCTTCTTTATCTTTTGGCCCATGGAAGACGGCTTGGGGGGACCCAGGCCCCATGGCTCCCCCCTGGCTGCGCCCATGCCCACCACACTTGAAACATATCTCTCTGTTTTTGCAATCTGTAATTTTATGAATATATCTACCGCATTTAGAGCACCTTCTGATACTATAATATTCATATACATTACATGCATCCCATCCTATATTCAATATTTTATCTTCCATTATTTGCCCAAATGTTTCACTAATTCAGCTCAGCAATTGCCATATACCGTTTTTTCATCTGTTTGATACATATAACTTGAAACTCATCCTTTATTACATTAATATTCTTATTTTGCTTAATAATGTTATCAATTAGTTCATCTTTATCTAATAACTTAGACATACCAACAATTTTTATTCTAGGTCTTAAAAACTCCGGTATTGTCACTTTATATCTATTTCCTAGTCTATTTTCTACTTCAGTCTTTAATTTACCAATTTTCTCTTTATTATTACATTCTATGGCTACTCCTCAATTCTTCAGTGATTTTACTTTTGATATACGTACGGCAATCTCTTTAGGACTAATTTCTTTTTGTAACGTTTCTCTAGTGTCTTGAAGATTTTGTCCCTCTTTAGGTTGCACAATCACTACCTCTTTATTTGTCAATACATCTGCATATGTTCTTTCTTTTTTATCTTCATTCTTCGCCTTCATTACATTATGTTTAAGTTCTTGCATTTGATTTTTCACTTCCTTAAGTTCTCAACTCATTTCCACAATAAGTTTATACATTGCTGACACATCCATTATCTTCACTAGACATTCCGAACATACAAACTTCAACCCTCTATTTTTTAATGGCATACATTTTATCTCCGATGCTGTTAAATTTGAACACTCTTTATGCACTTTCCCAAGGCAAACATCACATGCAAATGTCCTCAATTCTCCAATTTCTTCTTTACAATTTTTACAATTAATATTCATCTTAACCTCAAATTTTCGTAAATAGTAATATCCATACCAAAACAAATTTAAAACTGATTTCAGGTAGTACTTTTATATTCACTTGCAGTCTTTAACACTTATCACCCTTTTGTCTAGAATTTAGGTATATATTAGATGATATTCCAATTTAATACAGTAAAAAGCTCAGGACAATAAAAACAACAACAGCACAGTTTTAAGGTTATACTAATTACTAAATGGTTTCACTATAGCACCCTCTTTCGGGTCGCGAACAATAATACCTTTGCAATCCATGCACTGCCTTCCGCACACTCGTAGCTACACCTTTGTCTTTTCTTATACTATGGCTAATCCACAGTGGGCCGGATACAGTCGGATACACACTCGTTTGTCCTTTCTGTTGTTCCTCCGCACTATAGCTACTAGATCCGCTAGTAACCGACTTGAGTCCGGCGTATTTTTCTCCGGTCGGGTCTGCTTTAATTGATAAGGTGTATAACCCATAGTGAGGGTATTCCATAGGCACACTAATAGTGCGATTCCTCCTCCAACTGTCTGGTATAAGTGTAACCCGTTTATAAGCACCCCCAATAGGTACTTGATGGCACGGAATATAACATAAACTCCCATCAAACCACTCATAGACTCCCATTTCAGTAAACCATACCTCCCTCATAGTGGACTGCGCCTACTACTTCATTTCTTTGGGATCAAATATTCCGAGGGTTGAAAAACCTTGTCCATGTTTGCATGCCGGCCGCTCGGCGAGTGATAATATTTTTCACAACCTTCCTCTCAATTCCGAATGCAAGTAATATTTGTACTCTTCCAATTTCCTCCTGGGTATATAGTCCCCTCAATCCTAAGGGTTGGATGGGCTGAAACTTTATTTTTGGATATGTTGAAACTTCTAACTCCTTCGGAGGCTGCCTAACTGTGAGGTGGGGGACTAATCCAATCCATTCTCCCCCGATAAAGTATAGAGGCGGCGTTAAGCCATTACAATCTATCTCTTCTCCGTATCTCTGTAAAATCCTGGTAATTGGTGACATAACTCTGGATTGATTGTTAACTAATACTGGTAGCTCCTGATAACAACGATCGGTTCTCTGGTCACTGCTTGGATAGGCACACATCTCAAGATATACAATACTTCTCCTAATACATGTCCGATGTGGCCTTCCCTTTTCTGTATTATTTGGCTCACCGCATCGGGCACAAGGGGAGCCAACAGCAACCGGTTCTTCAATACCTCCCGCTGAATTAGACATTTTCGGTGTATGGTGTCCACATATAACGCATCTATGCTTCGCTTATACGATTGTTCGACATACAAGAATTTACTATTAACGTACAGCATCAGATCGGTATCTTGTGGTAATAATACTGTAGAGGAATCGAAACTTTGGCTACTCCCTTAATAAACAAGTAACTGGGGATGTTCTGTTTCCCACACTTCTAAATTACATATTCATAACATCTTTACAATCGATACCGCGAATATCTTTGGTTCGTTATCGATCACTATATCATGTTCGCTGGTCAAGGTGTTTTTTATTTTCTCGGCTCACCCATAGTAGAGTTGACTTAGTTGACCTGCACAATTGGTGTGCGCTACCAGATCCCAAGTGCTTTCTCCAAGGGTTGAATCGAAACAATAATGTTCCAAAAATGGGCAAGTTACTCCTCCTTTCAAACTTATTTCATTGTTTTTTAACATTATGACCGCGAAATAATCCATAACTTGTATTTTCAGTGTGGCTGTTACTATTACATCTTGCCATGACATACCATTTTCTTGATAACTTATTCCGTCACACCTTCCAGCGGCGTCCAGGGCTCCATGTAAAGTCAAAGCGGCGGTGGTCGTACCATTTAAGAGGATCCGTCCGATAGTTTGCTGACTAATTTCCAACGTCCTATAGCGGTGAATCATCCGGCATTCTTCAGCACCCACTCGGTGAATATAGTTTAAAAGTCCGCCCGCTACTACTGAGCTATGGCTATGCATCCCGCAATGCGTAATAAGCCTTGTAACCTCCACTAAACAAGTCCATACCTGCTGCAACTCAGTTTCAATCCATTGCAAGACGTGCACTTGCACCGATTCACTTGAATATATGGAACTTGGCTCCGGGCAATTCGCAACGCTTGTCGTAATGTTTGTTTGTTCATCCTCACAACCTATACAACCTACATACATAATATTTCGTTAATATAACATCTTAACATATCTTAACCTACACATCCAAACAGCTAACATAACTCGCTAGAACTAACGAAATTCGACTTCCTTCCTTCCTTCCTTCCTTCCTTCCTTCCTTCCCCTCCCTGTTATTTCATTTCAGCCAGCTGGCACGCGCGATGTTGTAATTTTACTCCCTATGCCTAGCGCTCCGCTACACGCACGGTATATTTAGCCCCTCGTAACATACTTAAAATTCTATCCACTCTATTGAAAGGATATGGGTCTAGTTTAGTGATTTTATTTAAATGTCTACCATCGAATGTAAAGCGATATTCTCCAGTTTTTTTCTTAACTAAAAGTACAGGTGAACACCAAGGGCTATGTGAAGGCTCAACTACTCCTAATTTTAACATTTGATCTAATTCTTTATTAAAATATTCATCATGAAGGGAGACATAGGGTACTGTCGTATTTTAAATGGTTTAGAATCACTCGTATCTATATCTAGCGAAATCTTGCCTAAAATATCTTCAGACGAAATACTTTTAAAAGACTCATAAATATTATCAACCTGTCTTTGTTATTCTTTGGTAAATTTAGTAATTACACAAGGTGACATTTCTGGTTCTGTGTGCAGTGCACAAATTTCTACATCATTTAAATTACAATTTACTTTCCAAGAGTTATTAAAAAAATTTAATTCTACTAAAAATATTTTACAAAAATCACTGCCTAATATTAATTTATGTTTTAAGGAAGGTACTACTAGAACTTTATAAGTACTTTACATATATTTTCAGTACAAAGTGGCAAATAAACACATCCTATAACACGTTGAGAAGTTTCATCAGCTGTTACTGAGGTTTCTACACATGTATCCGTTGTCAAGTTAAATTTTTCCAAAATAGGTAAATAATAACTTCCTAAGATACTTAAATTTGCTCCAGAATCTAATAAAGCTGTTATAGTGACATAAGGTCTATTATCAAAGGGTTTTGTCAAAAAAAAAAAACCGGTGTGATATTAATTTCAGAAAGAATACTATTACGATAAAAACTTTGAAACTTTTGTTAACCAACTTTTCCATTCACTGCCTTGTTTATTGTTATCAAAAGAATTTAAATTTAATTTAATTTCGCTTACTTTATTATAAAAAATTTTTGTTTTATTTGCATTACCGTATCTGACTACTTTAGATTGGGAGTGGTACGACCTACCAACCCTCATGACTCGTTTTTTGAACACGTACATGTTTTAATAGTCTCACTCTGTTTTCCATATTTAAAACAAAATTTCTTTCTAGGGGCCCTACAATTATAATAGCTGTGATTTTCAAAACCACAGTTATACAAACTATTTTTTTATGAGTATTCAAACTAGAAGAAATATTTTGACTATTTTTGGGTGTTGTCTTCCCTTATTTAATGGTTTTTTTACTTTTAAAATTATTTTGAGATTGAGAAACATTATTTTCGGAAAATGCTTGAGATGGTTGATCATGTTTATAAGCAAGTTCAGATTCTAATAAACAATGATTTGTAGGCGGCCGATAACTGTTTTTTAATGAATGGGCCTCATCAATTTTTTTACATAAACTAATTAATTGAGATATTGTTTCTATTGATGTTAAAGCTAATTGACTAATATAGTGAGGTAACATGTTCTTTTTTATATATTTTAACCTGGTTTTCTCATGTACAGATTTATTTAAACGATTAAATAATGTTTCCATAATAGTTACGTAAATTGAAATTGCCTCGATTCTACCTTGTTCTACCTCTAATTTCTGTCCACAATTGATCATCATAATCTACCGGGAGAAATTCTCTTTTTAACAAAGCCACTAACGCATCCCAATCAGAAACTGCATTTTTAATTGATCTAAACCAAACTAAAGCGTTGTGGCTAAATAAGTCACACGTACTATTAAATAATTCTGTTTTTGAAGCATTTCTTGAAGCACAAAGTTCATCTACTCATTTTAAAAAAGATTTAACACTACAATTTTTATGCCCACTAAATTTTAAGTTCCATTTATACACTGGCACAGATTTACTAGATGTTTGTGAAATATTATTTGGTAAAAAGGCTGTATAAACCATATAAAATTCCACAAATAGGAAAGACAATTCTCCTTTTTATCGTCAACAGACAATAATAAAAAACCAACTCTTGAGGAAACTATACTCCAATATCGCCATAAGTATCACTGGATAGACTTCAAAACAAAACAAAAATTATTACCAAATTTGATGTATCCCATATAAATTTACTAAGTTTCATATATTAATTACGCCTTTTAACTAATCAACCCAAAGGTTTTAAATGGCAGTAAATATATACAAAAATGTTATTTTTTAACGTTGTTCAAAGTTATTTACTGCTGTATAAATTTGTTGTTTAACTTATCAGTTATTGTGATACAAACTGTCCTATTTTGTTAATTTTCAATAAAAAAAACTAGAATTTTACAAATTCTACTCCCTCGGCAAATTTTTCTTTTATGAAATAATTACTACCGAAGAAAAATACTACACAACATGGAAAAATATTACTAGTTGTCAAGTGAAAAATACACATTGTAGGTGCAATTTTGAAAAAAAAAAAATATATGGTGTGAAATGTCAAGTGAAAAAAATTATTTGAAATTTAATCACATTTGGTGTTATTTGAAAATACACACGTTGGGCACTATTTGAAAAAAAAACCACATGTATAACCACGTTGGGGGCCATTTGCATAACCACGTTGGAGGCCATTTGAATAACCACATTGGGTGCCATTTGAAACATGCTACCCTCGCTGTTTAATAAATTAGTGTAAAAAAAATTTTTTTTTTAGACTAAAGTATGATTTTGTTTAATTTAGAGGGAACAAATTACTATACCAGTAGCTCAGAGACTCGGTAGATGAGTCATGGGTAAGAAAACACTATTCAAATGACTTAAACGTGCTTTGTTGCTAGTTGATTTAGATGTTTTTAATAATCTGACTTAAATATTGTTAATAATTTTCCTAGAGAAGAGCGGGGCACCAATCTTTCTATATTCGAAATTTACATTATGAGTAGAGGTTGGTGGCCTACTTCATAGTATATGAAAAGGGACTATCAATTCCTGGGATATTGAAGTAGGTGATGTAAGACACTATAATATAATGAGAGATCCTTGTTAAAACGTTGTCTTTGGAAGCAATAAATTTTATTCTTACCGTAACTGATTAGTGGTGAACCATCACTAAATATTAGACATATTAATATATCAGGCTTATTGTCGCCTTAATGAAATTTACCATATTTATTGGCAACAATTAACTTAGCACGAATTTAACCCAGCAAACTAAGAACCTTATTCATTGCAACGGAGATTCACTCTAGTCAGTCCTTACATGGGATTAATTTTCATTGGATATATTTTACCCTTACTCTAATTTAATGTTATTAAGATAGATATGCTACTTTAAGTATCCGTAAGTGTGACTCTGGTTGTAAACAGTCGTGTATGATTATAACGAAGTTTAAAGAAAGAAATATTTTAATTCGCAGTGGTATTGCAATGTTTGATATAAAATATTATTAAATTTATGAAGCAGCAATATGCATGCTACAATCAACAATGAGAACGATAAAACTGATAGTTTTTGTGCCATGATTCAACTTCAACTTTAAGTATATTTGGAGATTCTTTCACATATTGTATTTCAGGACTGTTACGTTCGGTGATTAATTCAGCCAAATATTGAACAGTCTGAGATAATATCCTTTCTCCTAAATATCAATCAAGTGATAATCTCTGTGATGATAGAACTAAAACAGATCAGCACTTCCTTATCTATTATCAGAATATACGTGGTATGCGGGCAAAAACTAAGGATTTATATCTTAACTCTGTCCTTACGGCTGAGTATGATGTTATTGCATTTAGTGAAACTTGGTTAAATGACACAGTCCATAATGGTGAATTTATTGATGTAAATTATTTTGATGTATTTAGGCGCAATAGAAATTATGAACAATCATATTGTATTAGAGGGGGCAGTGTGCTACTCGCAATAAAAAAAAAAACTTAATGCTTGTCTGTGATATATTTAATGAGCTCTACTTTGTTGACATTATTTGTGTGAAAATTAAAACTGACAGCGGGCAAGACCTATACATCTTTAATGTATATATTTCCTGTGATATGAACTCTGAACAGTATGATCTACTATTTGATGCTTTTGAGGCTTTACCTGAAATCTTCAACTCACATACTTTAATCTTAGGCAACTTTAACATTACACATTATGTGCAGCAAGATATTAACCCAAGCGTCTTATCATTAAATATCTTTCTTATCATAACAGTGATGATGAAATGAAATGAAATTTATTTTTTGAATTAAGATAACCTAATATACATATATAAATATAGACTCATAAAACAACTTGAATTCAATATGTATAAAACAATAGACAAAGAAATATAAAATTACAATACAATACAATACAGGATTAATATATAACAAAAATATATTGATAAAGTATAGTTTAATCATCGCCTTTAAGGTATTGTAAATAGTTATACTTGTTGCCACTGATACAATTTGTGATACACGCGAGAAAAAGAATATAGTAGAGGCTAAATAAATTAAAAATTAATTTCGTGGGACTGAGCAGTTTTATACTGACAAGTGATATCTTAGTAATCAGCATGGTCTCCTGGATAGCAAAAAGCCTGTTGTCGCTTTCTCAACTGGTGAAGTGAGTAGCTATGACATCACAAAGATGGCGGCAGTTAATATCAAATTTTATCGATTACCTTAATAACTACTTAACCAATTTATGCGAAAAAGGTGTTATATGATAGTAAATTTAAATGTTTAACAGAAAATTAACAATCTTATATGTAAATTTTAGTTTAAAAAGATATTTATAAAAAAATAACTATTTTAAAGGATTTATTTTTAATTTTTCTAAAATAACGCAAACATAACAAACATCTGAAAAATACCATAGTATTGAAAATATTGCTGCGTTTCTCAGCTATATAACGAATTTTGATTTTCTAGAAATGGATTAAAATTGAAAAAGTTGTAGCAAATTTACTGAGAGGCGCCGCGTGACTCGGCAAAAGTTTAATAAAAATGAACTTATTTACGAAAGTAAGGTATCCTAAAGTCTTCTGGTAAAGCTTTGTTATGAAGTAATAAGTATTATAAAACACAATTTTTAAGAAAAAAGCAAATAATTAAGTTAAAGTCTAGTATACTTTAAGTTGGCGTATATATGAGTTGATACTGTGCGTACAATTTCATTTTCTCTTGCACACAAAGTTAAAGCAATAGATAAAAAAATATTGCCTTTTTTTGTTTCTTGGGTTATTGCTTTAACTTTGTATGCAATAGAAAATGAAATTATACGTGTAATATCAACCCATACACACGCCAAGTAAAAGTATACTAGACTATATTACAGCAAATCAGCATTATTTTGACTTTCATAATTAAATTGATTAAAATATTTCACACCGACATGGCAAATATCTTCTATATATAATAATAATAATGATTTATTTATTAGTGCTAAAATACTGTAAGTATATACACAGGTCAGGTTTTCTCAAATGGGTACAGAGATATAAAAAGTATAAAATTTAGGTAGCTAAGTAAAAGTGGCAATTAAATAAAAGTACAGGTAGGTACATTAAAATATAAAGATAAAATATAAAAATACAAGTATTATTATAATAATGAGACATATACAATTTTAAGACAGCAGAGAAAGGACAGAATAAAAGTATATATTTATATTTTATAATTTATTGAGAGATCATGGAAGTTATTTTGGAGGTATTCCTCAATGGTGTAGAATGCTTTCTTTTAAAGTAGGATTTCAGCTTTATTTTAAAATGATTTGAATCTATCAACCCTGGTTTTTCAGTAGTCTGTGAAAATTTGGTTTTATATTGTTTTTATTTCTCGTTTCATGATTATGTACATTGCGGTGCTTATTAAACAAATGTTCATATTTCTTTATATATAATACACATTCCAGTATGAAAATGCATGGTAGTGTAAGTATATTCAGATCTATGAATGCCTGCCTACAGCAGTCTCGATATTTCAATTTGGCGATGATTCGGATACATCGTCTTTGTGGCCTGAAGATTTTAGTTGCATGAGATGAGTGCCCCCAGTTTAGAATGGCATAGCATATGTTGGAATGAATATGTCCATAGTACGCTGCTATTAAGGTTTCCTGGCTGACATAGTTCACCAGATTCCGTATAAGATAAGTGTTTTTAGAATTTTTTTTTGAGAGGGAGTCTACCTGCATTTCCCATGTCAGCGTGGGGTCCAAGTGAACATCTAAAAACTTTACAGTTACGTAATTTTCCTCAGCTTCAGTGTTTGTAGGTCGCAGGCTGAAGGTAAGATGCTGTGTTTTACTTTCATTTATTCCGAGGTTGTTTGCTGCGTACCAAGTCTTTAAATTCGATTGTGTGTTTGCAGATTTCATTTTAACAGAATCTAGCGAGAAGTCTTGTTGTATCTCCGTTGTGTCATCTGCAAATAGTATAAAATTCGCGTTGGTATCACTATTTGGTAAGTCGTTAATATATATTATGAAGAGTACAGGACCGAACACTGATCCTTGCGGTACTTCGTGCTGAACCATTTTAGAATTTGAATTGTTATTATTATAAGAGACATATTGACTTCTTTCGGAAAGATACGATTTTACAAGATTAATGCTATTATCATCAAAACCATAGGCCGATAACTTTTTTAGTAGGATATCATGAGACACACAATCGAATGCTTTGGTCAAATCATAAAATGATGCATGACTAAACTGACGATTTTCAAAACCGTCCATGACTGTCTCAATAAGATTGTTGATTGCTAAGGAGGTGGATTTCCTGTTTCGAAACCCAAACTGACATGGGCTAAACAGGTTATTATTCTCAAAAAATTCAACTACTTGTATTTTTAATACCGACTCAAAAATTTTGGCTAATAAGGGTATTAGAGAAATTGGTCTGTAATTAGACAGGCCTTTTTAAAAATAGGAACGACCCTTGCTATTTTTAAGTTACTTGGAAACCGGTTTGCTTTTATGCATAAATTTATTAATTTAGTGAACGGAATGCATATTAGGTGTACTATAGTTTTAAGGATTTTGACCGTTAATCCATAATGGTCTTTACTTTTACTGTTTTTTAGATTTTTAATACAAGTTCTTACTTCGTTAAATGTGACTTCTCTAAATTTAAATACTTGTTTATCATTTATAACTAGATAATCCATTGGATTTTTGTTCACCTCTGGGATACCCCTAATTACGTCATCGGCTATGTTTACAAAAAAATTATTAAAATCATTGGCATTTAGATCATCGATTATGGGTGTATTTGATTTACGCTTATTGTTATTTATTATTTCCCACATAGCAGTCTGTGCATTACTGGAGTTGTTAATGTATTCGTCATGTGCTCTGCGTTTCGTTTCACAAATCTCCTTTCGGTATCTGTTTTTGTAGTTGTTGACTAAGTCATTAGTTATTAATTCGGGATTACGTTTGTTTGCTTCTTTTAAAAAAGCAAGTGTTTCATGCATATGCTTAAGGCTATCATTATACCAGTTGACTTTTTTCCGCTCTGCTTTCCTATTTATCGATTTAGACTTGGTTGGCAGGGCTTTTTCAGTAGCTATAGTTATTAAGTCTATAAACCTTTCGAGTTTTATCTCACAGTCTATATTTGGGTCATTAATGAAATCCCAGTTGATGTTTTCAACTAGGTTGTACAACTGGTGTACAACTGGTTCAACTGGTACAACTGGTTCAACTGGTTGTACAACACGTTGTCCGTGATTGGCCTGAAATTTATTCTAGCATTACTATTAACTTGTTTTGTTGATTCTGTGAGAATAAAGGAGATACCTAAATGATCGGATAAATTTGTGTCGATAACTTTAGTTGAATAGTTATTTGATAGTAGGTTTGTAAATATATTGTCGAGACATGACTCATACCTTGTGTTGTCTTAAATAGTTTGTTCTGTTCTGTTTTCTATCAGTACAGCCACAATGGGATGTGCTACCACAGACTAAAACAAATCAGATGTTTCACTTAGTAGTATTCCCTATGTAACCAGTTTCATTTTTTGTCGTGTGACGTTTACCTGCCAGGATTCTGCGCAGAAGACATGAACAGAGTAACCTTGCGGTTGACATGGAAGTTAAGATCAGCGAGTATAATATCACAGGAGGTAGTGTTTAGTACTAAAATCTAAGGGACGAAAGTCGCATCAGCTATACCAGTGATATTAATTATTTTGGATTGTATAGAAGGTTAAAGTTGTTATTGTTATACATTTTAGTGGTTTTTTGAGTATTTATTAGTTGACTTTTAATTATTGTTACGTATCATAAGCTCCCTCCTGTGACTCTATTCTCGCTGGTTAGGACTGATTGGATAATGTGCAGATCACTGCACAAATTGGTACCTGCCTGGAGTTGATTTATTATCTAAACCATGATACCTCATAAGTGAAACATTTGGTTTGTTTTAATTTTGTGGTGCTACAACCTGTCTTGCAACTGCAAGAGATTAACGCCAAATTATTGAGCGATATTGGTTCATTCAACGGGACATATTTGCTCAGTCTGCATCATCCAATGACAGACAGAGGTAAACTTTGAATGGCTATAAGCAGTATTCCAGCAAAATGCTTGGTAATTTTCCCGTTGAAGGTGGATGCTGAGAACATGTCTTGATGCTGGTGGTTTATCAAGTTCCTTAATATGTTGGAACATGGCTGTCCTCAAGTCGTCAATATCTTTAAACGTCGTTTTTTTAAATACATACATTTGAATGACGAATGCCTCTGCTTTCTCAAGTTGCTCGTCATGGAGATGAGAATAACGGCCAAAATCATTCAGCAGCTTAAAGTGATTTTTAAATACCGGCCAACTAGATTTTTTTGTATAGCCAGAGAAGGCACTGGTGCTATCACATCCGGTTATAAGATGGTAGTTAAGTAAAGAACTCCTCATCCATTTTTGTTGCAATGTCATGAACTGGTATAAATTTGGGTTTCTTAGATGTTTCATATTTTATCCATACAGTATTTGGTATCTTTTTTATGAAAATGGATCATCAATAACAACACATCCGTGTCACGACTGTGTACTATCGGTCTCTCGAATTCAGTTAAGTTGCAATTTATTCCATGGATTACAAAACGAGTATCAGCTTCCTTCGTGATTTGATTGCGAGTGGTCAACGTTTCGGGTAATATTAGTATTAACTATTTCAGGATTAGCAAAACCACCAGAGGTCAAAAGTTCCTGATTGGTATCGAGTTTTTGCTTAACAATTTCCTTAGACAGAAATTCGGCCAAGCTTTGCCTTATTTTCCTGCGTGTATAGAATGATTCTTTGAATTGTCGTAAACCACTTTCTGTCGCTTTAATAACATTTCCACCTTCTTTTTTAAACTGGCACATGATGAAAAGATTCCAATTTATGTTAACCCTTTGTCTCACTAAAGTTAAACTCCCAACATCACTTAATTCCATCTTATTTACTGTTATTACCAAGTTATCAAGTAAAATACTAAGGGAAGTCAAAGAAAAGAATATTATGAACACACGGGTACGGCCGATGATCAGGCACTTGCGCATATAAAATAGCAATAATTTAGTCATTTCTCATGCGATTTGAAGAATTCATATTGTGTAATGTGGATCAGAAATGCAGCAGGATTTTTGTTATTAGAATATTTTTCAAACGATTGTTATTTATTGCGTTTTTTCTTAAATAATTAATAAATCCTTGAAAACAATTAGTTTTTGTAAATATCTATTTAAATTAAAGCCCGTATATAAAATTTTAAGGCATTTATTGTTAAGCATATATATAAACTATCATATGATAGCTTACTCAGATAAATTGCTTGAGTAGTTATTGAGATAATCGACAAAATATGACACCACGAGCCGCCACCTTTGTGACGTCATAGTTACTCCACCAGTTGAGAAAGCGGCAACAGGCTTTTTGCTGTTCAGGAGATCTCGTTGATTACGATAATACCACTTGTTGGTAGAGTGAAATTACTTAGAGAAGATAACATCCGCACAAACCGATATCGCTAACGCGTGCTGATTGTCTAGGTCGTGTTCGATATTTATTATATATGTATAGTGAATATTCAACTATTTCTATGAATAAAACAGATGAAATGAAATTTATTTTAATTGCGACTGTCCAATATTATTAATAAACGAAAATAGTAAACTTAGTAGTAATTTCACTCTATAAAACTACTCAGTCTCACAAAAATCGTTATTTGAATAGTTAATTTAATTTGGCATCTCTACTAATAGCTTTTTTGATATGTTCTTTTGTACATAAGTAAAATGACTCTTTAAACTTAAATCATTGTTAGTAATAAAACCTAAGTATTTAATCTCGGTTACCAATTCTAATTTATCATTGTTAAAAGAAATATTACCATTTGTATTCAGTTTAGTGTAATTATATTTTTTTTGTACAAATCGTTACTTTGGTTTTGTTACTATTTAATTTTAATTTATTACTATTTAGATATTGTGAAAGTTTATCAAGTTCACTATTCATTTTACTCACGGCAACATCAATTTTAGTTGTGTTAGATGATTAATAAAATATATAAATAAAGCTAGTTAGATAGATAGATAGATAGATATTTTATTAACCATTTAAGAATACAATAGTGTACATTATGGTAAGTCAATAGTAAAATAAAACATAAAAACACGTAAAGTATAAAACATAGACAATGTAAATATAATAATATAATATTATTAGAACAAAGATAAAAACAATATATATATATATATATATATATTTGTCCTGCAAATAATGCTGCGTCCGTACATGTGCACGATACCATACACTGCTGCGTCCTGTACAATACTGCATCTGTATACCGGACGCAGTATTGTTTTCCCGTGTTATCTTCAACAAATCTCTGAAATGGTCAATTTTCAGCACCTCAAAATGTTCTTCGTCTCCTGGGTTATATGTAAACATAGAAATGAGTTCTGTTTCGTTTCAATTGAGCTAAATATCGACCCGAGTTTTTTTTGGATTCGGACGCAGTACCATATGTTCCATAAAACTAAAAGTATATTTTTAGTTCCATCGAATTATGTTTGGGGGCGCATAGATTTGTGAACATAAATATACTTCAAATATTCTCTATTCAAAAATCGTATAATGCTGCGTCCGAGATTTGACAACACCGTCACTATTAAATATCCAGTCTTTCTTTCATGCTTACTTGGAAAGCCGGAGTTCGGACGAGTGTAAAATTCTTGTGAACATTTATATAAATTTACAAGTAATTATGTTTCATATTTAAACAGTTATCTTCTTACTTATAATCTGAATGTTTTTATCACAGAAATTTATTTTCAGGAAATGAAATTAATTTCAACGGAAAATAATTTACAAATATTTAGTTATATATAATCAGAAAAACAATACCTCCTCCAAAATTAAACTGGTAAGCCGTTACTTTGTAGTAATTAATTATGATGATATAATAATGAAACAATTAACATTTACTTTATTTTTTTACCGCCAAATTATTGTAACTTGCACCTTACTGCAGTTCGGCACTCAACGTGACATTTTCAGATGATTAAAGTAAATGAACATACAAAGGCAGTCAGTCTACAGGACATTATGCTAATTTTATGGTTACTGTTTTGAATAAGGAGAATTACAGACAATATTGTGAATGTAAATAGGATTAGAAATATTAATAAGATATTGTAGGTAATATTCTAGGTATGCTAAGTTAGGAGCAACAAAAATCTATGACTAATATAAACTACTTTTGGTTATTTTATTTACTCTTATTAGGTTATATACTAATTAATGAACTGCTTTTGAACAATTTATAGTATCCATAAACAAATAGCGTGAGTTATAATGAGTGAGTTATTATAAATCACTAGGTGATAGTGCCAATCATCTGTATCTTCATGCCCTAGCCTATCCAATCGACGTAACGCGCTTCACGAAGGTGTGGCTCTGTCCGAGAGAAATCCTTAAATTAAGTTAAGTTAAATTTTACAGTTAATTTTATTAATAAACAAACTGAGTACCTAATTAAAACAAAATTTTCTCAATTTAATATTTATTGTTATAATCGTAGATAAAGTATAGTATTCAACTTGCGGTAATGGTAAAAACCCACTTGATGAATTACAGCACTTGCCTGCGGCTCAAGCTGTAAACTTCATTTGCGTGAGTTATTACCTACATTACCGCTCGTTGAATAATATACAAGTTCATCAAATAGTGTGGTTTATTATAAGGCTAATAACAATAAAAAGAACCATTATTATACCTTTTTGTTTGATAAAAAGGGAGGTTGAAATTTTAGGTTTTTCCAGAAACGGTTAGATGCATGATGCATGAAATTTGGCAGACATATTTTTTGTTGAAATCTATTAGATCGTGTTAAGACGAAATTTCGATTTTTACTTTTTGAAGAGGTCAAAACGGGGATGGTAGATGGTTTAAAGCACACCTGTATTTTTGAAATCACGTAAGTCAGAAACGTGATTATTCGAGCGATGGACACTTCTGAGAAAATAAGAAGACACGCACGTATTTGACGGTTTTCAAAAAGAGACCACCAAACGGGTGAACGGGGAGGGGGAGGTTTTTTTAAGCCTTCCGGAAACGGTTAAACCCAGAATCATGAAATTTGGCATAAATACTTTTTATTAGAATCTGTTAGACACGAGTAAGAATAATGGATTGTTATCAAATTGCGATGTGCAATGGGTTTCCTCGAGTACAATGGATGCACAGTGGATTTACTTGAGTGCAATGTATGCGCAGTGGGTTTCCCCGAGTACTATGGATGAGTAGAAGGTTTCCTTGAGTGCGCAATGAATGTGCAGTAGGTTTCTCCGAGTACCATGAATGCACAGTGGGTTTCCACGAGTATTATAGATGTGCAGTGGGTTTCCTTGAGTACAATGGATGCGTAGTATGTTTCCCCGAGTACCATGCGTACCATGATCCTCAATTTTAACCAAACTTTGATTTAAGAATGTTGGGTTATTCCTATTGTTGTGTTAAATTTGATTCGTTTAGAGTCGTTTGGTTAAGATTGTTGGGTTGTAGGGAACACGGTTTCAAATTCATGTCACCTTAAAATGGCTATAACTTTGCGAGGAAACATCATAGATGACCATTCGAAAGCTTATTTTAAAGAGGAAGGATGTTACTAAATGATATATTTATTAGAAATAAGCTGAAAAATTTTTTGGGTTCTAGACACAACTTCAAAACTTGCTAAAAAAGTCATTTTTTAAGTACTTAACCTCAAATATTTCAAAATCCTGACGTGATGGGTCAATTCTGAGGCCAGATTCGGATTCAGCGCGAAAAATTACTTCTGAAATGACCTTAGCTGCACAACAACATTCATGACCTGTGTTATTGAACTGTCAAATTGGATAATATAAGTGAAAACATCCCTAAGGGATCTTATCTGTGTAATTTTGTTCTGATTGGTTGTTTCAGCACACGTGATTAGAAATTAGCGAATTAAATTGCTATTTGAGCTAAAAATTTTCAACAAGTTTTTATTTCCCAGTCAGTACCACTAAAAAGTGTTAAGCTCTCGAAATTATTATTCAATGAAAATTGTATTGAAACTGTCTTTGCTTTATTTAGAATTAGGTTATTATTTTGAGACCAATGTATGATTTCTTGATAAAATCTTTCAGTGTTTTTTTTTCTTCAATTACGTTGTTGCCGGTAACTAGAATGTTTGTATCATCAGCATAACAGATCACATGAACATTTGGTATCTTTTGTTGATGGCTGACCACATAGTTAGTAAATATTATATATAAAAGTGATCCCAAAATTGACCCCTGTGGAACTCCTTGTGTAATATCACAAATATTACTTTCAACTCCACCGACCATTTTTACAATTTGTGTCCTGTTGTCTAAATAGGAGGAAAATATTTGTAAATCAGTTAGTCGAATACCGTATAGTGCTAGTTTGGTCTTAAGCAGCTGATGGTCTACCAAATCAAAAGCTTGTGAGAAATCTTCTAAAAAACCCACAACTGATTTCTTGTTGTCTAAAGCTTTAATGATTTTGTGATGAAAATCACACAACGCAGACTTGTTGCTTTTGTTTGTAGTGAAACCATGTTCAGCAGGAGACAGTAACATATTCCGATGTAAAAAATCTGATAATTGCTCCTTGAGATGGAGTTCTAAAATTTTAGAAATTCTACATAGTAGACTAATGGCTTCACAATTATTATTATAGTCATTTGGATCTCCCTTCTGGTATAATGAAGATACTATGGCTATTTTAAATTTACTGGAAAATATGTCTTTCTCTATAGAAATGGACCGCTTATCGCATATTTGCATTTTTTATCCAAATTATTAGAAATATCATGACCATTAGAGTTTGAAGACTTTAATTTATCTACAAGAAGTTCAACATCCTTAGTTGAAACTGTAGATATATAGAAAATAAAACCCCTCTTTTTCCAATAATATTTGGTTTCTGGTTTAGAAAAGAATTAAATTAAATTAATTAATTAAATTGATATTAAATATGAGTACAAAAACTTTTATCTTCATAAAAACAGTTTTTAAAAATTCTAACGCGGTAAAGTGTTGAAGCCATCTTTTTTTTACTAATTTTGGGGTGTTGAAAACGAATCCTTTGCCAGTTTTGCCAGTCTAGGGAGCACATTAAAAGAAGACCCTTATTTGGGCGCCATAAAGTGAAGGTTCTCATGTTCCCAACCCAAAGTCATTTAAATAATTAAAGAATTTTTTAATTTAAAAACAAGTAATATTTTCTGAATAGTGATACGCACACCTTACACCCCAACCCCAAAAATATGAGAAATATTCAGAGGTGAGAAATATTCATCTGAATTGACTAAATCACCTCATTATGATAGAAAAACATCAAATTGAGTGATTAGGGATTTCTTTTGCAATTAAAACCAATAAAAACTCTTAAAAGATAAAATCCACCACCTTGATTGGTGGGGATGGGTGTAAGAGTATTCAGAAGTAATAATAACCTGATAATAGCCATTTAACAAGGAGTAATATTGTAAATATACACCGTTCTTAGGGTGGTGAAGGGTGAGGGAAACGAGGGGGAGGAAGGTGAATTTAGAATTTTTGCTTCTTTCATTACTTACCTAATGAAACTGAGTATCTTGAAAGAATTTCCTGCACTAAAGAATAACTTTTTGTTGCAAGCTATAATATCAATTTCAATGCCACCCCCCAAATAAGAATTATTTTTTACTGTCTTTCCGATGTTTTTAGCCAAATCGAATGACAGATTCGTATTCAACACCCCAAAACTAGTAAAAAGATGGTTTCTACACTTTACCGTGAATGAGCCTCCCGTTCCCCTCACCTTTCACCAGCCATAAGAACGGTGTAAGTTACAATATATAATATACGATTATTTATTTATTTAAAAAAAAAACAAAATTCCTTATTAAAAGGCTATTATAATGTGATTACTTCTGAATACTCTTACACCCATCCCCACCAATTAAGGTGGTGGATTTTGTCTTTTTATCATACTAAGGTAATTTAATCAATTCGGATGAATATTTTTCATCCCTGAATATTTCTCACACTCTTGGGGTTGAGGTGTACGGTGTGCATATCACTATCCAGGAAATATTGTTTTTTATGTTAAAAATTCTTTAATTATTTAAATGAATTTTGGTTTGGAAAATGAGAATCTTCATTTTATGGCACCCTAATCAATGTGTTCCCGAGACTTTTCGTTAAAAACGGGTGAGAATTCGTTTTCAGCAGCCCAAAATTAGTAAAAAAAAAGATAACTTCCACACTTTACCACGGATGGGCCAAAAAAGCCCTTTTTTAACATTGTTCTTTACAAAATAGTAAATCCGAAGGCATTTATTATCAAACACATTTGTACTTCAAGAAATGTGTTTTTCAACTTTCAAGACTAAAACACTTAATGTGCAAAAAGCAAAAGCATATGCTCTCCCTTCTATTCTAAGGTGAACTCATCGCTTAGTGAAGGGGTAAATAAAAGTGAACATCTATCCAAAATTCCATTGATCTCCTAAATTCAGCATTTTATATTGCAAATTTGAGGCTACTTTTAGTACACAATTGAAAAACTGATCCTAAAATAATAATCGACAGAAAAATCATATTTCGAATTTTACTGACATTTAGAAATAACTGACGGCTATCGATTTGTTCTACTACAAGTGCAATAAAATTATTAGGGTAAATATGACAACCGCGCCGGACGCAGTAATATGCTAAGTTTCACAAAAAGTAGTCATCTCGGACGCAGCATTATATTGAAGAAGAATGAAATTATTCTCGGACGCAATAACGTGCTGTTTTTGAAAGGACGCAGTATTGTCCTGTATATTAAACTTTTTTGTTTCTCGAGTTATTACAATTCTAAAACCATATATTAACTGAATTTGGTTAGTAGATCCAATATAC
The DNA here is from genome assembly GCA_936432065.2 of Rutpela maculata. Classification (NCBI taxonomy): domain Eukaryota; kingdom Metazoa; phylum Arthropoda; class Insecta; order Coleoptera; family Cerambycidae; genus Rutpela; species Rutpela maculata. Next base: position 133,889,597 of record OW386286.2, on the reverse strand, counting down.
TTCATTAGATTTGAGCTAACTAGCGTATTTCTGGGAGACGCAGTAAGGTTGGCTTGTGAAAGGACGCAGCATTGATAGTGGGATGTATATATATATATATATATATATATATATATATATATACATCCCGCTATCAATGTTGCGTCCTTTCACAAGCCAACCTTACTGCGTCTCCCAGAAATACGTTAGTTAGCTCAAATCTAATGAAGTATATTGAATCTGCTAATCAAATTCAGTTAACATCTGGTTTTAAAATTGTAATAACTCAAGAAATAAAAAAGTTTAATATACAAGACAATACTGCGTCCTTTCAAAAACAGCACGTTATTGCGTCCGAGAATAATTTTATTTTTCTTCAATACAATGCTGCGTCCGAGATGACTACTTTTTGTGAAGCTTAGTATGTTACTGCGTCCGGCGCGGTTGTCATATTTACCCTAATAATTATATTGCTCTTGTAGTAGAACAAATCTCCAGCCGTCAGTTATTTCTAAATGTCAGTAGAATTCGAAATATGATTTTTCTGTCGATTATTATTTTAGGATCAGTTTTTCAATTGTGCACTAAAAGTAGCCTCAAATTTGCAATATAAAATGATATATTTAGGATATCAATGAAATTTTGCAGATGTTCATTTTTATTTACTCCTTCAGGAAGCGATAAGTTCACCTTAGAATAGAAGAGAGAGCATATGCTTCTTGCTCTTTCTTTTTGCACATATCTCGAATGATAAGCGTTTTAGTCTTGAAAGTTGAAAACCACGTTTCTTGAAGTTTGAAGTACAAATGTGTTTAATAATAAATGCCTTCGGATTTGTTCTTTTGTAAGGAACAATGTTAAAAAAAATGCTTTTTTGGCCTATCCGTGGTAAAGAGTGGAAGCCATCTTTTTTACTAATTTTGGGGTGCTGAAAACGAATCCGTCACCCGCTTTGGCGAAAAGTCTCGGAAACACATGAAGAACAACCCCCATTTGGGTGCCACAAAGTGAAGATTCTCATTTTCCAAATCAAAAGTCATTTAAATAATTAAAGAATTTTTTAATATAAAAACAATTAATATCTTCTGGATAGTGATGGCACACCGTACACCAAAAGTGTGAGAAATATTCAGGGATGAGAAATATTCATTTGAATTGACTAAATCACCTTATTATGACAAGAAAATCAAACTGGGTGATTAGGGATTTCTTTTGCAATAAAAACCAATAGAAACTCTAAAAAGATAAAATCCACCACCTTAATTGGTGAGGATGTGTAAGAGTATTCAGAAGTAATCACATTATAACCTGATAATAGCCATTTAATAAGGAGTTTTGTGTTTTTTTTTAATAAATAAATAACCGTATATTACATATTGTAACTTACACCGTTCTTATGGGTGGTGAAGGGTGAGGGAAACAAGGGAAAACTCCTTTTTTGGCCCATCCGCAGTGAAGTGTGGAAACCACATTTTTACTAATTTTGGGGTGCTGATTATGAATCTGTCATCCAAATTGCCTAAAAACATCGGGAAGACAGTAAAAAAAAACAACTCTTATTGAAATTGATATTAGAACTTGCAAGAAAAAGTTATTCTTTAGTGCAGGAAATTCTTTCAAAATACTCAGTTTCATTAGGTAAGTAAAAACCGCTGCCCAAGGAATCACTACTTCTACATCCATATTTTCTATCCAAGTCACTCACAACGAAAAAATTGTGTATGTGGAAATAATTGTTTATGGAACTTTAATAATACAGGGTGTAATCAGTTTCATGTCATTAAAAAAAACTAGTGGTGAGGAACGACTAAACGAACAAAAAACCTTATATAACATGGAATCTAAAACCCATATAGAAAAAAAATAGACAAAAACTTCGAAAGTTTTCAATAAATTGTTTGAGAACTGCTAGAATGTTGGGATAGGCTTTTATTTTCGCGTATGTCGGCGCCTCTAACCATCAAATACGCTAATACGGCTTTTTCAAAGTATCGCGCTCCTTTGTTAGGGACCGCGCTCCTTTGATAGAGACCGCGCGTTGGCGAGGATACAAGTTGATAATCATACTTCTTTATGGCTTTTTAAAAGTAGGTAAGGTAAGGTCTTTAGCGTTGCGGTAAAGGTGAAAGACGTCGGCGTTTTCTGAGTGCTTAGTAGATCTGAAGAAAACTATACTCCCTCTTGTGCAATATTTTAGTTTCTGTGGGCACTTCATTAAGTACACACGTCGAACCCGTTCGTTGTTTTCACTCTTTTTGAATTTTAGGCCACGTATTTACAGTTAAGATTTATTTTATTGACTTACCGTTCAAGTCGTTAAGTTCTTGATTACGTACAGACAATATTTGTTCGTCCTTATTATTTTTTAGGCCACGTATTTACAGTTAAGATTTATTTTATTGACTTACCAAGTCGTTAAGTTCTTGATTACGTACAGACAATATTTGTTCGTCCTTATTATTTTTTTTTTAACAACTTTAGTTGATAGTTTAATGTGGTATTTTAATGTGCATGGAAACCATAAAAAATGATCCTAATTTACCAATTGTGTTGAACGGAGTGCGTATGTCCTTAGTTCGACGTGCCGAAAAGTGTATTGATGCAGACGGAAGCCATTTCGAACAATTTATCTAAATCAACAAAATTGGTAAGTTCTAGACTTATCGAATATTTTAGTTTCAGATACCTGATCGGCAATTCGTTAAATAAATCAGATTTTTTCTTAACTTAAAATGCACATAATTATTTTCTGTTATCGTATCTCAGACGTCTAACTCTTTATTTCCCAATGTCATGCAATAATTATTCATTCTTTAAGATTTTAACCCAGAACACTCATTTAGGTTACAAATGTTAATAAATCACATTTAAATCTGATAAATTATAAACAACAATAAAAGCTCCAATATCTTGTTCTAAATTAAAAAAACACATGTAAAGAAATGCTGTGTTTAACTTCTATGCCCATCATTTGCTTTTGCAGTTCTGCAAAAAGAGATAACGAATTATTTACATTTTTATAATTGGTTCGGTTGAGGTAGTCATCAAAGGTGCCGCCCTTCTTTGCTTTGAACCGCCCGGCGAAAACGAGTCGGTCGGTAATCTTTGCACTAGGTCAGTTTTTTTTCAAAGTGCCCCTAGGGGTCATAAAGGTTTTTTGTTAGTCTGGTCGGTCCCCATTACCAGTTTTTTTTTTAATGACATGGAACTGATTACACCCTGTATAATATTTGAAATCCTCTACCCCGAAAACCCATAAAACGATACCCCACATCGGTAGTTGGATGGGGGTGGTAATGGGGGTGGATGAAGTAAAAAAATATTTTGAGATTTCTGGTTCTTATACACACACTAAATCACATTTTCTTTTCATCCCCTTTAAAAATGAGGTGGGGGTGGTAATGGGAGTGGCTAATGCCAAAAAATTTTTTGAGCCCTTAGCTTCTCTTGTATATACTAAATACCAATTTTATGGACTCTTACCTGCTTGATTTACCTATTTACCCCAAATTTACCCTCCAACCCTTCGACGAAACAAGATGAAAATATAATCTAGTTCCAGATCTCGTTAAAGTACATATGTATACCAAATTTCAAGTCAATATCTCAAACGGTTCCAGAGTAAATGTGCGCACAAAAAAAGTTACAGACAGACCGACAGAAATTTTTTTTCGCTCAAACTTAAAATCTCTACGTTTCATGACATTCTAAGCCTATTTGAACAATAAAAATTTTTAAACATTTTTTTGTCATTACTATACTTCCACTGGATGTGGAAGTAAAAAAGAAGCAAAAATTCTAAATTCACCACCCCTCCCCTCGTTTCCCTCACTCTTCAACACCCATAAGAACGGTGTATAGTTACAATATTACTCCTCGTTAAATGGCTATTATCAGGTTATATTGTGATTACTTCTGAATACTCTTACACCCATCCCCACCAATTAAGGTGGTGGATTTTATCTTTTTAGAGTTTTTATTGGTTTTAATTGCAAAAGAAATCCCTAATCACCCAATTTGATGTTTTTTTATCATAATGAGGTGATTTAGTTAATTCAGGTGAATATTTCTCACCCCTGAATATTTCTCACATTTTTGGAGTTGTGGTGTACGGTGTGCATATCACTATTCAGAAAATATTACTTGTTTATTAAATTAAAAAATTCATTAATTATTTAAATGACTTTTGGTTGGGAAAAGGAGAACCTTCACTTTATGGCACACAAATAAGAGTTGTTCTTTAATGTGTTCCCTAGATTTTTCACCAAAACGGGCAACGAATTCGTTTTCAGCACCCCAAAATTAGTAAAAAAAATGGCTTCCACACTTTACCACGTTAGATTTTTTAAAAACTGTTTTTATGAAGATAAAAGTTTTTGCGTTCATATTTAATAACAATTTAATTAATTAATTTAATTTAATTCTTCTCTAAAACAGAAACCAAATATTATCGAAAAAAGAGGGGATTTATTTTCTTTCATATCTATCTCCAGTTTCAACTAACGGTGTTGAACTCCTTTTAAACAAATTAAAGTCTTCAAACTCTAGTGGTCATGATAATATTTCTAATAATTTGGTTAAAAAATGCAAATATCCGATAAACGGTCCATTATGTTATATAATATACCTTTCCATAGAGAAAGGTGTATTTCCCAGTAAATTTAAAAGATCCATAGTCTCTCCATTATACAAGAAGGGAGATCCAAATCACTATAATAATAATTATGGAGCCATTAGTCTACTATGTAGTTTCTCTAAAATTTTAGAATTTCATCTCAAGGAGCAATTATAAGATTTTTTACATCAGAATATGTTACTGTCTCCTACTGAACATGGTTTCGCTACAAACAAAAGCCCTAAGTCTGCGTTGTGTGATTTTCATCACAAAACCATTAAAGCTTTAGACAACAAGAAATCAGTTATAGATCTTTTCGAAGATTTCTCACGAGCTTTTGATTTGATAGACCATCAGCTGCTTAAGGCCAAACTAGCACTATACGATATTCGAGGAACTGATTTACAAATATTTTCCTTCTATTTAGACAACAGGACACAAATTATAAAAATGGCTGGTGTAGTTGAAAGTAATATTTGTGATATTAAACAAGGAGTTCCATAGGGGTCAATTTTGGGACCACTTTTATATATTATATTTACTAACTATGTGGTCAGTCATCTACAAAAAATACCAAATGTTCATGTGATCTGTTATGCTGATGATACAAACATTCTAGTTACCGGCAACAACCTGCGCATCCACGTTACGCGGAGAGACCCACTGCGCATCCATTGCACTTGAGGAAACCCACTTCGTATCCATGGTGCTCGGGGAAACCCACTACGCATCCATTGTACTCGAGGAAACCCAGTGCGCATTAATAGTACTCCTGGAAATCCACTGCTCATCCATGGTACCCGGAGAAACCTACTGCGCATTAATTGCATTCAAGGAAAACTTCTACGCATACATGGTACTCGGGAAAACCCACTGCGCATCCATTGCACTCGAGGAAACCCACTGCGCATCCATTGCACTCGAGGAAACCCACTGCGCATCCATTGAAGTCGAGGAAACCCACTGCGCACAGAGCACATGGGCGGGTATCTGTCAAATTTCATGCTTAAAAACATCCGTCTCCCTGTTCACCCTTGTCTCTTTTTAAAAACCGTCGAATGCGTGTCTCCTTATTTCCTCAGGAAAGCCTGTCGCTGGAATATCGCGTTTCTGATTTACGCGATTTTAGAGATACGGATACCCTTTAGACCATCTACCACCCCCGTTTTCACCACTTCAAAAAGTGAAAATCGAAATTTCGCCCTACTCGTGTCTAATAGATTCCAATAAAGAGTACTTCTGTCAAATTTCATGCTTCTGGGTCTAACCGTTTCCGAAATACTTAAAAACTTCCCCCTCCCCGTTCATCCGTTCGGGGGTCTTTTTTTGAAAACCGTCTTCTTATTTCCTCAGAAGAGTCCATCGCTCGAATAATCACGTTTCTGACTTACGCGATTTCAAAAATACAGGTGCGTTTTAAACCATCTACCACCCCCGTTTTCAAAAATTGAAAATCGAAATTTCGTCTTACACGATCTAATAGATTTCAACAAAAAATATTTCTGCCAAATTTCATGCATCTAGATCTAACCTTTCCGGAAAAACCTAAAATTTCAGCCCCCTTTTTATCAAACAAAAAGGTATAATAATGGTTCTATTTATAGTTATTAGACTTATAATAAACCACACTATTTGACAATATTTGATGAACTTATTAGTATATTATTCAACGAATGGTAATAACTCACGCAGATGAAGTTTACAGCACGAGCCGCAGGCAAGTGCTGTAATTCATCAAATGAGTTATTACCATTACCGCAAGTTGAATACTATACTTTTTTTACGATTACAACAATAAATATTAAATTGAGAAAATTTTGTTTAAATTAGGTACTAAGTTTCTTTATTAATATAATTGACGGTAAAATTTAATTTAATTTAGTTTAATTTAAATTAATTTAAGAATTTCTCTCGGACAGAGCCACACCTTCGTGAAGCGCGTTACGTCGATTGGACAGGCTAGGCATGAAGATAAAGGTGATTGGCACTGTAACCTGGTGATTTATAATAACTCACTCATTGTAACTCACGTTATTTGTTTATTATTGTTAATTGTTCAAAAGCAGTTCATTAATTACTATATACCCTAATAAGAGTAGATAAAATAACCAAAAGTAGTATATATTAGTCATAGGTTTTTTTGCTCCTAACTTAGCATATCTAGAATATTACCTACAATATCTTATTAATATTTGTAATCCTATTTACATTCACAATATTGTCTGTAATTCTCCTATTTCCTTATTCAAAACAGTAACCATAAAATTAGTATAATGTCCTGTAGACTGACTGCCTTTGTATGTTCATTCACTTTAATCATCTGAAAATGTCACGTTGAGTGCCGAACTGCGGTAAGGTGCAAGTTACAATAATTCGAACTCACCGGCTTTCCAAGTAAGAATGAAAGAATGACTAGATATTTATTAGCCGGTGTTGTCAAATGTCGGACGCAGCATTATACGATTTTTGAATAGAGAATATTTGAAGTATATTTCTGTTCACAAATCTATGCGCCCCCAAACATAATTCGATGGAACTAAAAATATACTTTTAGTTTCACGGAACATATGATACTGCGTCCGAATCCAAAAAAAACTCGGGTCGATATTTTGCTTAATTGGAACGAAACAGAATTTATTTCTATGTCTACATATAACCCAGGAGACGAAGAACATTTTGAGGTGCTGAAAATCGATCATTTCAGAGATTTGTTGAAGATAACACGGGAAAACAATACTGCGTCCGATATACAGACGCAGTATTGTACGGGACCCAGCAGTGTATGGTATCGTGCACATGTACGGACGCAGCATTATTTGCTGGACAATATATATATATATATATATATATATATATATATATATATATATATATACACACATATATATACATATATACATACACATATATATACATATATACATATACACACATATATACATATATACCCATACACATTCTTGTCAACAAAAACTCTTAGAGGCATAAATAAAAAAAAATAAAAAAAAACTCATGACTGAAGGTACTCATTAATACTGTAAAATGTATGGTGGATTAAATATTTTTTAGTTTCGTGTTTGAATTTATTAAAGTTAGTAATGTTTTTAATATCATTAGGCAACTTATTATACATCGTAACAAAATTGTAATTTGGTGCATGTTTAAAGTATGAATGTTTATGATTCGGTATCAGTAAACTATTGCTGTTTCGTGTAGTATATCCGTGAATATTATTTAGTGTTGAAAATTGATTGATATTTTGTTTAACATACAAAACACTTTTCAGAATAAATATACAGGAAACTGTCAACAAATTGTTCTCCATAAATGTATTCCTACATGACTCTGTTGGTTTTAAATTAAATATTAGCCTTATAAGCCTTTTTTGACAGACAAATACTCTATTAATATCTGCCCCCTTACCCCAAGATACAATGTTTAATGATATGTGACTGTATCCTAACGAGAAATAAACGTTTAGAAGTCCATTGCAATCTAGGGAAGATTTTAATTGCATTATGGCATAATAAGCACTGTTTAATTTAGAGCAGACATTCTCGATATGTTTAGACCATGCTAAATTTTCATCAACCCAATACCTAAAAACTTAGCCTCCTTAGAGAATGTTATATTTATTTCCGACAATGCTGAATAATCCAATAATTTTCTCTTATGAAAGTACATGTTAATTGTTTTATTTTTATTTAGAATTAGTCTATTTCTTTGACACCATATATCTAAGTCATCATAGACTGTTTTTATATTGGCTAGTAACCCCTCAGAAGTAGTACCAGTCACACAAACTGTGGTGTCATCAGCAAACATTGTTACTATGCCTTCCATAATATGCTCGGGTAAATCATTGATGTATAACACAAACAGCAGCGGACCAAGCACTGACCCCTGGGGAATGCCTAGCAAAACACTACTTTCTTTTGATTGTTCGTTGTTAACTTTTACTATCATTTTTCGGTTACTCATATAGGATATAATCCAATCTAAATAATTACCTCTTATTCCAATTTTATAGAGTTTTTCTGATAGTAAATTTACATTTATAGTGTCAAATGCTTGGGTTAGATTAAACATAAGTGCTGCTACATATTTCCCCTCATCTAGATGATTGTAGACAAACTGCAGTAGATTATACGAGGCTGTTTCAGTTGATCTGTTTGCTCTAAACCCATGTTGATTTGCAGTAATAATGTTATGGGAATCAAAGAAAGAGATAAAGCTATCATATACTATCCGTTCAATTAATTTTGAAAAATTACTGAGTAGAGATATTTGTCGATAGTTTTCAATATTATCGCGGTTGTCTTTTTTATAGAGAGGTAAAACACTCGCCGTTTTTAGGATCTGGGGAAATATACCCTCTTTTATAGATTTATTTATTAAATATGTTAATGGCGCTATAATCACATGAATACTGGCAGTCAATAACTTTTTCGTGAATCCATCAATACCAGATGAATTTGAGGATTTTAGATTATGTAGCGCTTTAATGACATCATTTTCCTTGACCTCACTCATGCAAAAATAATTTTCAACGTTATTCGTAGTAGTGGTACAAGGTAAAGATAAGTTTTCACCAAAATGCTCTTTTAACTTGTTTTGGGAAATTGTACTGAAATGGGATGCAAATTTATTTGCAACTAATTGTGCATTATTAATTTTTTCACCATTTTCAACCAGTTCAATATTTGTAGTTTTAGTTGTTCTCCCTAACTTATTATTTACTATTTTCCATGTTTCCTTACATTTGTTTTTAGAAGTGTTTATTTTATTATTATAATACTTAGTTTGAGCTTTTCTGATGTTCTGTTTATATTGGCGTTTTTGTTTATATACAAATTTCTACTTTCCATGGTACCTAAATTTATCGCTAACCAGTGATAATTTTTTAGAATACATTTCTCATTTTCTAGTTCTTTGGTGAACCAAGGATTATATTTATTGTTTCTCCTCTTTTTAATAGTAACTGGACACGTATTATCTAATACCTGAAGTAAACAACTCAAAAAACAACTAAAATTAGTATCTAAATTTTTATTGCTATATACAAATGACCAATCTATTAAGCTTATGCCAGCCACAAACATTTCGATATTAAAATCATTCAGTTTACTTGAATTGAATAATTATAACCTGTAGAGTGGGCGAAACCGCGGACCAACTGGACATTTATTTATTTTTCACTATGTTGCAGCAGTCTGATTTTGATGAATCTTTTACCAGTTTATCTATATTTAAAATTTTTTCTGAGCTGGTTACTCTGATGAAACCCTATCAAAGTCACCCTTGAAAAACTTTTTTGTTAAATAAAAATATTAATATTTAAGCGAGGCAAGGTGAGGTGGGGTGAAGTATGGTACCGGTTTTGGTGACTGAACCTCGATCAGCGAAGTTAAGCATGCCGGACGAGTTCGTCACTTGGATGGGTGACCGTATCTCATCTCGCCGTCCTGGTTAAGTGGTAGAGTAGCATTAGCTAAACTTCGCCAGGGCGTTAATATAAATAAGCCATATAAAAAAAATTGAAAAAATATATTTAATTTTATTCATAATATTTCCTACAATAACGTTTTTGGTTCATCATTCTATCTCTATTAGATTGAGAGAAAAAAGTTTAAAAAGACATCCTAAAATACACACTTTTCAACATTTCTCAATAACGTTATGAGATGGATGAGTAAAAACTGTATAAATAATAGTATAAATGGTTAACATATTAAACACAATAGTAGTTGTCGGTTCTGGGGGCACATTTCATATGGTTATCATGCTAGATCCTTATTTTTTAATCGGTTCAGGGATTTAGAAGAAATTGTCAAAATACGAAGTCATGTATCTAAACAAATCTAACCTTTATTTCTGCCCAACTTAAAATGTGAGAAAATGTATCTCAAGAATACACTGTGTCTAACAATATTAAGTTGTTATTGCTGTGAATGGGGAATGAAAGGCTTGAATTACCTATGGCATAAAAAGTATAAAATATAATTTTTGAATAAGTTGAAAAAATAATGGAATTTTTAACCAATTCATTTAAAAATTATAGAATGCAGTAGTGTTCTAAGCAAAAAAAAAAAAAATGTTATTGTTATTAATATTTTCATTTTTCAGATGTTTGGAAAAAAACGAATATAATCACATAACCGCTACTTATTATCTACTAGCTGAAAGAAAATTGCGATCAAAAAGACAGGATCACACAAATAAACTTAAAAGACCAGAACAGCTGTCAGTTTCTCAGAGTACACAGCCATTGGAAAAGAATCATACATCTGCTCCCAAACCATGTCTGTTAAATGTTCCACGAACTCCTGGAGACTTACCACAGGTATATGTAATTATATTTTTATCTACTTATTGTCTATTTATATTCATATATTATAGATATAAACGCAAAAGTATAGAAATCATACTTTTATAATTATCAGTTCTTCAGTTATATCAACTACATTGTGCGTTAAATTCTTCCACTCATTCCACATTAGTGAAAAAAATCAAGGGATTTTAAATTGGGCAGTTGTACTGGCCACTCAATTTCTCCATTGCTTCCTATCTGTTTGATTCAGATAGGCTTACACTGATCATGCAAGGAAAAAAGAGACAGTTTTCCATCGTGTTGACACTATAAAGATTTAATGTATTATATCTAGACCATCTTCATTAGGGTATTGCAGGCACCGGAATAACTCATGCCTGAAAATGACAAATATTGAATTGTCTTGTAAATTTCTTAAGCATAACAATAATGAAGGACCACGTATTTGAGCTAACAGGAAAGCATGTGTAATCTACCTTATAATCCCTTACTTTTACATGAAAATGTCCAGGACATCAAGGGTTATGTCGGCGGCAAATCGTTCACCAGATCAAGGAGCTCTAGAGCTGTATTCACATTAATTAGCTGGATATGTGTTCAACACAATAGATTTAGTTATAGGGAACTAAATTGAAATGAATTACTTATAAAATTGCTGAACTAGCATTCCACACCGTTGACTACATGACCACACATGAGTTTTCAAGACGAACTGTCCTTAAATTCACCAAATCTCTTTCGGACGCTGGTTTTTGGCGGCAAGGCATTCCATTGGTCGATGCAACTGTCATGCTCAATAAAGTGGCACATTTTCTTTTTTAAATATCTATTTCGCGAACACGAAACATACCGCCCACCAAAAACAACGTTAGCATGGCTACGTTTTTTTTTTTTAACTAACAACTAAAACTAATTCTGAAAATCTAATTAACTAAACAAGATAAAAAAAGTTATTGCGAAGGCAATGACCATAATTTTATGCAAGAGCGGTGTAAGATTCCCTGTGTAGTCTTGACCGTGGCTACTCTACATTCCCATAATTTCTGGGGTGGAGTTGCACGATTCTACCAATTTCCACGCAAGGGGAGTCGTAGATTCACTTCTGATTAGGACAAGAGTCCCAATATCTGAATTTTGAAATCGACGAGATTTGTACCATTTACTTCTCTGGTATAATTGATGTAAGTATTCATTGCTCCACGTTTTCCAAAAGCTTTGTTGCTGCTGTTGAACAAGCTGCCAACGTGACAGACGCGCTAAATTTATATGTGATAAATTAGGGTCGGGGAGTGCCGTGAGAGGCTCAAGGGTGAGAAAATGACCAGGGGTCAAAGAACCAAGATCGTTGGGGTCAGAACTCAGGGCACATAGAGGTCGTGAGTTGAGCAGGGCTTCGACCTGGGTGACCAAAGTATAAAGTTCTTCAAAGGTTAAAATTTGTAAACCTATCACTTGATCACAAGACACACCTTGATACCGCTTTCCCAAATTCCGCCAAAGTGGGGGGCGGAAGGGGGGTTGAAATGCCATGTAATGGTTTCGCTTTCAACAGCTAGTTTCATGTTTTCTTTCAATTCACTAGCCGCCCCAGTGAAATTGGAACCGCACTCACTGTAGATGGAATGAAACGGCGCAGGACCGCCTGAAAAGCCTCAGTTGTTAAGTCTGAAACAATTTCTAGGTGAACTGCTTTCACCAACAAACACACGAACAGACAAAGGTTTTTGCAGCTCTGGTGTGTCGAGGCACAATGTAAAATTGACCACCAAAATCGACTCCTACCTGTGAAAAGGGTATGATTGTGACACAGGCACACTAGGAAGATCACCCATAGGGCAAAGCAACGAAGGAGGTTTAACACGAAAACAACGGTAACACTTACCAAGACAACGACGAATAAGGCGACGACCACCAAGAATCCAAAAATTTTATTGTAATAAATATAGAGTCGTATTCAAGCCAGAATGCAAGTTCTGGAGATGAATCTGCCAAATAAGAAGTTCAGAAAAAACATGAGAACTAGGAAGCAAGGCAGGGTACTTACTTTCAGGGTGTGCGATATTCTACCTGCAACCCGTAAAATCCCAGTTTCATCGAGAAAAGGAGAGAGCTTTAAGGAAGTTTTAGGAAGATTTTGTTTCTTACGAAGGGCCCTGATCTCCTTAACAAAAGACTGCTTTTGAACCAACTTTACAATGCACAAGAGAGCTTGATGAAGTTCTAAACTAGACAAGGCACCAGATTGTTTCTCTGGATTTTGACAATTGTGGTAAAACCTAAAACAATATGCAGCGAATTGTACGAAGAGAGGAGAAACGCAGAAACAAGGACTCAATTACATTAGGTTCAATCTGGGCGACTAAAACAGTTTTCTTCTGTTCTGAGTTAACAAGGGGACAAACTAGGTTTTCATTAAAGTTTTCTAAAGGCCACTGCGCTGGGGACCCGTCCACCATGGAGGGAAGGCCACAATTCTCCTGGAAGGAGACCACAAGAGGCACAATCCGCAGGATTTTTGAAACATCGAATGTGATTCCAACATTCAGGTGATAACCTGTCTTGAATTAGACTCACTCTATTTGATACAAAAGTCTTTCAACGATGTGGAGAGGATCGGATCCAAGTCAAAGTTATGGTGGAATCAGACCATGCAAAGATGCTTTCAATTTTAAGAACATGTAGAAATGTTGTTTTGATCCACGATACAAAGGAGGATAATAAAACTGCGGCACACAATTTAAGACGAGAAATCGACAAAGTATGCAAAGGGGCACCTTTGGACTTTGCACAAAGAAAAGAAACACCAGCATTACCACTAGGGTAAACACAACGCAAATAGGCTACACATAACCAAGCTCAGAAGACATGGAGTTGACACATTACGGAAGTAAGATCTGCAACAACTAATCTAGGAATTTGCAGACAACTGGGCCTCATATTGCTGCCACTTGGAAACAATTTCAAGGGGAGGGAGATCGTCCCAACCAATGCCTAAAGTCCACAAAACCTGCATCAGACATTTCGCAAAGAATGTCACAGAACTTAAGAAACCAAGGGGGTCGTATATCCGAACAATTTCTGATAGGATAGAGTGTTTCGAACAATTGGAATCACGAGGATTCACAGCAAAAGTGAACGAATCTAAAAAAGCCTGCCATTGAAGACCAAGTACTTTCATAACACTATCATTTTCATGATCGAATGACAAATTTTGATTCAGGCAATAAGTCTCAGGAAGATTTTCCAGTAAAGATGGATGGTTACTTGACCATTTTCGAAGTTCAAAACATCCGGAACTAAACAATTCTTTGACTTGTCTCTGGAGTTCTAGTGCTGCTTCGAGCGAGTCAGCGCCACAAACTAAGTCGTCTACATATAAATCGTTCTCGATGGCTTGGGAGGCCAAAGGAAACTCAGAGTGTCCTTCCTCGGCTAGCTGTAGCAAGGTACGGATAGCAAGAAAGGGAGCCGACGAAACATCATATGTCACAGTGTTAAGCTGGTAGGTTTGCATAGGGTCCGAAGACGAAAATCTCCAACGGATCAATTGGAAGCGTTGGTGCTCTGTTGCCACTAATATTTGGCAATACATTTGTCTCACGTCACAAATGAAAACAAAAGAATGTACACGAAAATGAAGAATACTAGCAATGTCATGTTGAAGTTTGGGGTCGATTAATAGGAAATCGTCTAGAGAAACACCATTTGCATCTTTGGCAGACGCATCAAATACCACACGAATTTTTGGTTGGTTATTTTCTATTTTAAAAACACAGTGATGAGGAATAACATAAGAGTTTGACTCTTCCGGAGGCACCTCAACTAGTGTCATATGTCCTGAAGATAAATAATCTTTCATAAAATTTACATACTCACGACGAAGCAAGGGGTTAGAATCCAATTTATGCTCAAGAGAGAATAAACGACGGTCAGCTAGAACACGTGAGTTCCTGAAAGTGGGCTCTGCAGCTTTAAAAGGCAAAGAAACTCCAAAACGACCATTAGACAATCTAAAATTGGTTTGGATAAAACTATTTTCTGTTTATTGTTCATCTAAGGAAGTGAAAGCCTTTTTCGGAACTTCTTCAATTTTCCAAAAGCTTTTCAAAGTGTTGTTTAAACACGGTATGTCAACGGAGGCAAAAAATGTCCTCAGTGCTTGAGGCAGTTTCGAATAGGAAGCTCGTCCTACTAAAATCACTCCAAATATCGTATGAATAGGAGTCAAAGAACTATAGTCACACTTTTCCAATCCAGGTAAGATGATAGACGAATAAATATCTGCGCATAACAAAATGTCGACGGGACCAGGTTGGTGCCACGTAGGATCTGCTAACTTAAAGGGTTTGAAATGAATCAAACTTGAGGGCGATAGAGTAGCCAAAGGCATCTCAGAACACACTGTACGAAGAATAATAACATCCAAAGGAAGAGGTGGCTGTGACGAGCCAGCTGCAATAGGGATGTAAGCACGATCACAAGGTAACTGAAGTCTCCGAGCACAGCTTTCAGTCATAAAGCTAGCCATTGAACCAAGGTCTACCAAACCGCGAACAATTTGAGGTTGGCCTTTCACGTCCAAGATCTCAAACAACACAGTGGACAATAACACAATTTGACCAACATGAGAATGTAAAACACTCGCACCAACATGTACAATATCGCTGCTAGTTAAAGTTGACAAAGCAGTTGAAGTTTCCGAAGGATTATTACGAGTATCTTCAGTGAAATGTTGAGACGAATTATGTCTTTTTCCACAATTCGAACACGATGATTTTGAAGGACACGTTCCTACCCCATGCGCATCTTTTAAACAATTAAAACACAAATGAGCACCTTTCACAACCACATGACGCTCTTTAGGTGTCATGGACAAATACTGAGAACAACGATGACCAGAATGTTCCTTTTTACACAAAACACACTTTGCCTGGGCACTACTACAAGATTCAGTCTGCACAAGCAATGACTTGGCACGAAAATCAACATCCGCTCTGGGGTGTTGCAAAACACGATGTTTGCTACTTGCCGTAGCTGTACTAGACACTTTTGATTTGGCGGTGCCCGATACTTTTGACGAAGCTAACATTTGTAAAGCCACACACTGTTTTAACACAAAATCTATTAAATTTTCAAATGTGAGAATTTCCGCAGCATCACCCTGTAATTCAAAACGTCTGCGTGTAGTGTGACGTGGTTTCTTCCAGTCGCCTAGTGCATAAACGAGTGGAAGCGTCACTTTGACGCCGAGATCTACTTCAGTATCACTCGGGCACCACCTTTACAATTTTTACGTGGGGCAAAGGTCCCACGATAGCCTCCTCACGCAGCCTGTTGCAGTAGGGCTGGGATAAACTCAGTGAAGAAACGGAAATGTCCAGAGGTCAAAATTTAAGATTAGATTTTCAAGCACATTCGAACAGTAAAACTCAAAAATCGGTAAATAACAACGTTTATTAAAACATGATAAAATCAATAATAGTAGTAAAAAAAAATGTTCAGGTACTCAAATACTCGTAAGGAGTGTATCACATATAAAACTTATGATATTTTATTTTACAACAGGTAAAACGTCGCGAATAACTAAAAAAAACTAACTAACCAAGCTGACTAACTATTAAACGGGTTTGTTACTAGTGGCAAGCGGGCGGTCCACCGGAAGCTAAGCAGTAAATAAGCAACAAACAAAAATGACAAGCATTATGCAAAGAAACAACAGGCAGTATATACAAAAAATATATATATAAAATAGCATAAAAAGTTAGAACAGGCAGTGCTTGAATTCTAGGTGGTAGCAAGGCAATTATTTACAGCAATATAGGCATGCATGAAATAGTCTTATACCTTATATCTATATTTTATACATTTAATATCATGTACTTTGTATTTTATCTTCCTTATTGTATTTTATCTTTTTTATTGTATGTTGACGTGTGTAAACACTCTGTGTATTCTACCACCAATAAAGAATTGAATTGAATTGAATTGAATTGAAAAATAATAATCAGGAAGTACGGCTAAAGAACACGGCTTTGTTCTTTTACTTCCGATATGGCGGTTTGCCTGCGGTTATCGGGGTGGCAAACGCCTGGCGGGAGATGTGCTGCCTTTATTAGCCAAACGCAAATTTGTCAGAGCGGTTTCAGAGAATATTACATAGCAATATATGAAAAATAACTAATTTTTCGGGATTGTCAGATTTTTGCGTTAAGTTCCCGGACTATGACAAAGTTCCATAAATTCCTCAGGATACTGGATTTTATTGTTTATTCATAAAAGACGAAATTGTTAAAATACCTTAGCAGGAAAACAGGTTCTAAAATAAGGTAAATTGTCAGGTATTATTTTATAACAAATTTTCATAACTTCTTCAGAATACAGTATTTTATTTTTAATTTATATCAACACGACATGGTTAAATTAAAGCAGGTAGAAAAACAGATTCTAAACACGGTAAATTATCAAGCATTATTTTATCTTGTTGAATAGAAGAACACAGTACAAGTTAAAATAATCTGCTAAAAAACGGTTTACCGTTACTCTCTCAAAAATGTCTACTATGTTTCTTTTTCTTGGTTCGGTCCTAAGAAAAATTACTGTTTTGGACAAAATCTCGAGAATTTATCAGTCTGTCTCTATAACACGCTGACGTTAACAAAAATTATATGTACAGTATCTGGATAATTCGGGAATTGACAATCGCAAATAATAATAATAATAATAATAATAAAAGTTCTTTATTGAGCATAAACCCAAAAGGCTATCGACCGAAGTCCTTCAGCCTGTTTACAAAAATATTAAAGTTAAAATAAGTACTTGTACATTGTGTATTTCATGTGTGATATTTATATATATAAAAAAAAAAAAATGTATATGTATTGAAAAACGTTGTTTATGGTTCTCTTAAGTCCTTAATGTGTTCCCACAAGGTTCGTTCTGGATATTTCCTGCGTCTTGGTGTCTGATGGTTTCTTGTTTTGCATAAGAGTTGAATTTTATCTATATTGTCTTCATTTTTGGCAAACTTGGTTGATAATTTTGAAAGTCTTTGTGAAATTGGTTCAATATTGGTGATTTGGTACAGGAGGTCATTAGGCGGGTTATGGAGTGGATTGTCAGGGTGTCGGCATTTGGTGATCGTTCTGAGTGTTGATGTCTCCGCTACATTGATATTTTTCAGTGCCGGATTTTTTGCATTAAGGTAGAGGGGATGGCTGTAGGTATTCTAGTAGCAGCCTACATATGGATTTGTAGATATGTACTGCTGTCTTCATACTGATACCTTTGTTTTTAAAGGTCAAACTACGGAAGTGTTTGTCTCTGGAGATGCACCTCTTTTTTATGATTTTGGTGTGATTATTAAAATTCAACTTGTGGTCAAGGCTTACACCTAGATATTTGACTGTTGTACTGGGTGGGAGAGAGTGATTGTTGATGGTTATTTTTGGGGAGTTGATGTTGGGGGCATGGTTGAAGATTATGTATTGGGATATTGTCGGGTTTGGTTTCAATCTCCATTTGTTGAACCATATCATCGTCGTGTTCATTAATCTTTGTAGTTCATCCACAGTATTTTTCATAGTGCAGTTATGACTAATTAATACAGTATCATCAGCATATTGTAGTATATATGGATTAGGGTTGAAGTGCGCTGGGTCATTTTCGAAGTTGTAAATATCAAAACAGTAGGTGTTGTATAGTAGTGGCGATAGCGGCGAGCCTTGTGGTAGTCCTTATTGCATTTTAAATGTTTTAGAGTAGCTTGTGTCTATTTTGATTTGTAATGTTCTCTCTTTTAAATATGTGCTTATCATGTGTACTAAGTATCTCGGACAGTTCAGGTATGCTAGCTTGTACAGTAGGCCCATGTGCCAAACACTGTCGAATGCTTTATTTATGTCCAAAAATATTGCCACACTATGTTGACCTTCGAGCTTTGTCGTTTGGATATTTAAAGTGATTATCATCAGCGGGTGGGTGGTGGATGATTTTTCCAGGAATCCAAATTGGTAGTTGGGTATGTTGTGCCCGATTGCATCTGAAATGAGTCTTTTAATAATCTGTTCCAAGTGTTTTGCTAGGACCGGAAGTAGTGTGATAGGACGATAGTTATTTGTTCTGTGTGGGTTGGTGTTGGGTTTGGGGATGGTGATGACAACACCGTGTTTCCATTCCTTAGGGAAGTACTGGTTGTTCAAACAGTATTCGTATAATTTTATTATGTATAGGTGTACTTTGTGTCCAAGTTTACGGATGATATTTTTAGATATGCTGTCTTTTCCGGGGGCTGTGCTTTTACCTTTATTCAGTATGTCATAATAGGTTTCCTCGCTTATTGAAATGTTGGTTTGGTAATTCTTCAGAAATGAAATCGTCATGCCAATTTTTTACGTCTTCGTGATGCGCTTCGTCGAATTGGTTATCATTTTTAATTGTGTATACATTTTCATAATGTTCGGCAAACAGATCTGCTTTTTCGGGGTTGCTATTATAAAGTGTATTATTTTCTTCTAGTGTGGCTATGGATGTCGACTGTTTATATCTGGATAATTTTTTTATTTGTTGCCAGTAATTTCTGCCTTGTTGTTGATTGATTTCATTACATACTGTTAACCATTTATGTTCCTTATAGTCTTTAATTAGCCTTTGGATATTTTTGTTGTAATCGTTAATATGTCTTTTATATTGTGCATCTTTATTTGTTAGGTATTCTCTATACATTTTCCTTTTATGTTTTATTAATCTGATGATGAATGGTGGTAGTTCATATGAGTAATATCTAATCCTTCGAGTGGGTGAGTTATGTATTATCGTCGCCGTTAGTTTTTCGTTGAATCTGGTTATTGCCTGTTCGTCAATTGGAAGGTGTTGTTGTTCTTCTACATAATTTTCTATTGTAGTGTTGACTTCATCCGTGTTGCACTTATGTAGGTTAATTCTTTTTTTCTTCCACTTCCTCTTCTGTTGTTTTGTCTAGCTCTATGTTAATCTCTATCGCCAGGTGGTCGGACCCCATGTCTGGGAGAGTTTCTATTTTACATATATTGTTATGAATATTTTCGGTGTAGAGTATTATATCTGGTGTCGAGTCCGGGTTGTTTTCCATTAAGAATGTCGGGGGGGTGTCTGCCTTCCTAAATGTTGTGTTATTTATGAATGTTTGTATTTGCTTGTTTTTTGTTCTATTTACATTAAAGTCCCCTATTATTAAGCAAAATTTGTATTGTGCTGCTTTGTTGAAGATGGTTTCTTCAATGTTAGATGTTGGGTGTACATATATTAGAATTATATGCAATCTGTCTCCTTGGAATGGTA
Source organism: Rutpela maculata (assembly GCA_936432065.2). Classification (NCBI taxonomy): domain Eukaryota; kingdom Metazoa; phylum Arthropoda; class Insecta; order Coleoptera; family Cerambycidae; genus Rutpela; species Rutpela maculata. The sequence goes on along the minus strand of OW386286.2, from coordinate 133,869,357 downwards.
TTCAATTGTGTGTGGCTTCGTTGAGTGGATTATTTACCCCTGGCGGATTTTCTTTTCTCATTTTCAAAAGGGGATTTACCTGTATTAGGTTTCCTCCTCTTGTGTTATTATTTATGATGTTTCCATTGTATTGTAGCACGTCCCAGTTTTGGTACCGAGTGTTGCTGTTTTCTTTGGTTTTGGTCTCCACGAAAAGTGAGCAATTGATATTATTTTTTTCCATTGTGTTGTTAATTAACTGTTTTTTAGGTGAATAGCTGTTTACATTGGCGTATAGTATCCTAAGCATCGACGTGAACTTGGACATTGGTCTTTCCAGGTATAGGTTCCGTTGGTGATACAGTTAGAGGTTCGTCTAGGTCGAACATTAAGATATATACTCTGTTACCAGAGAACGTTGCCACTGTGTCAATGTTGTATAGTGTTGTAAATCTCTTTCTAAGTTTCCTTAATAGTTCTTCCCTATCTCTGTTCTTTTCTTTGTTTAGTTTTGTTATATATGTGTTGATTATCATGTCATGTACTGTAACTGGTGAGTGTATTTTGGAGTTTTTTGTTATTCTATTGTCGATTTCGTGGCTTTGCTTGTTGAGTGATTTTATCTGTGCATTTGGAAGCCCTTGTATTGGTTGAGTCGGTCTTTTTGGGCATTTAAGTGACCATGCGGCATGGTCTTCTGATCCACACCCTGTGCATTTCATTGGTAGTGTAGAATTACATGTTGAGAAGTGGTGAGATCCATTACATTTTGTACATTTTGGCGGAGTTGTACATTGTTCTTTAGTGTGCGTGAATTGTAAACATTTTGCACATGGTTGTGGAATTGGCGCTGGCGGAAGGCTCGGAAAGATGGGGTAGTGCTTGTGTTGGTAGAATATTCCCTCGTTTAGTAATTGTTCGCTAGCTTTTAGACAGTCCGTTATTATCCTAATCATGAGTGTGGGTTTATTATTTGCTTTTGCGATTATTCTTTTGCAGTATCTATGTCGTATACTAATTCCATTAAGGTGTTCGCTTATTTCTAGATCCGAAATTTCATGTTCAACTGTTCCTATTATAACCGAGTATGAGCTTGACGTTGTTGTCCTGTTCTGACTGAGGTTTCTTGATAATTTTTAATTTTTTTATCAGATACTAGTTTATTTAAAGTTTCGGTTACGATTTTCTTTTCCCTATTTGTTTTTATGAGGAATCCTTTTTTTGTTTGTATTATGGTTTCGTCTGATTGAGGATGCATTTTTTCCCATAACTCAGACATATCCCTTCTAGTCATATCCTGTAATGGAGTGATGTAAAATAAGTATTTATATTTCTTATTTGTTAGTTCATACATTTTTGCTGAATGGTTTTTGTGAACCGGTATTGTTGTGTTTTTGTTTGGTGAGTTTTTTGTGGATGTATTTATCTGTGAGTTTTTTGTGTTATAAGCAGTTGTTCCTATTATTTCATTGATGTCTTTTTGTGTTATTTTATTCTTTTTATTTGTATTCCCTGATGCAGTTTCCCCTAATTTCCTTTTGTGTTTCACTTTTTTCCATTGTCCTATGTCATCTATTTCCATTTCACTGTAGCTACCATCACTTTCTGAAGTCATTTTGGATTAAATTATCACTTTTAACTGTGCAGTACTAGGAGTAAATATCAACAGGTGTTCACTCTATCACTGTCAGTTAAGGACTGTTGTGACAATCGCATTTTATACGTTTTAATCGAAATTACTTGAAATTAACAGTTTAATACACTTAATCATGTCGGACAATCTTAATAGTTGGATGTACGGATCTCTGACAAATTGGCTACGGAGCTGCCCACTTAATAAAATTAGTGCATCTTACCTTAACCAGAGCTGATACGGGAATGACCAAAATGCCTTTCCACTAACTTCGATATTCCCGAAATGAATTACGGCCAGCGACACTGGTGACAATTCTGTAAATTGTATTGATATGTCGCGCTATCTTCTCACGGCGAGATTTAATACAGTTTACATGAGATAGGATTCTACAACGCGGTTCTTTATTTTGGGAGTTCCTCAGTTGCATGGATGAGGTGAGAAAAATCCATGCAATTAATTAAAACAAGTAAATTTTACAGGTAAACGGGACAAGCAACGAAGCAAAGGGTTAATTTACTGCATTTTATTATTAAGAAAAACACTTTGTTACAGTAGCAGGGGGTAACTTATCTGCCAACAAATCTACTAAGATAAAATCCCAGGCTGCAGTGTCGAAACCTAACCTTTTCAAGATGGCTATGTTTTCTGAAAATGTATCCACAAGATCACGAATGTTTTTTAAATTTTCAGACGTTAAAGGAGTATAATTTTTCAAAATATGCCAAAGGCTGTTGGCTAACAAGCGTTTATTCGAATAGAGTGTCAACAAAGCTTTATATGCTATTTCATAATGATAGAGGTCTAACGGAATCGACAGTACTAAAGTGAGAGGTTCGCTCTCTAAAGAAAGCAATAAATACTGAAATTTGTCGATGTCCGATAACTTTTTTTTGTTATGAACTAAACTATCATATAGGCTTTTAAATGATTGCCATTCATGAGTTTCACCACTAAACTTTCTCAACTGTAATTTTGGTAAATTAACACTGGGACTAGAATCGGTTTCTACACTAATCGTAGGCAATAAAGTAGGGACCTCTAGTACCGGAGGAAATAAAGATTCATAAACAACATGAGACTCAAAATAATTTTTCTCCAACTCTTTTCGAATTGCGTCTTGTATTTCATACTCGGTGTCTTTGGACGACAATAATACTTTTAAATGTAACTCTTTAAACATACCCATACAAAGATTCTAAACCACTATATTTAATTCTAAACAAAACTCGCATATTTTCATTCAATTTGGCTTGTTTTGCTAACTCACAAATTTCCGAAATTTGCGAAATTACGACTTTTCTAGATACAATCGTTTCTTTTAAAGCAGCCATGGTCAAGCTTAAATCAATTAAAAAACACAGGGAAATAAATCAACACAACAAACAATAAATAAATGTTTTAAAGGTGACAGATACAAAATGACAGTTGTTAGAATTGACAGACTGACAGGACACTAAATAAAGTCCCTAGATGACAAAACGTTGAAATATCTCTAGAAAAGGACAAAGTTACAATTTACACGATGACGCAATCCTTTTGGAATGCAACGGTTTTAGCGAGAAAATGCTTATTTACACGCACTTAAAAAAAAACGATTTTTTACCTACTAAAGTTTGTTTACAAATTTCAAAGCCAAGCCAACGCTGTCTTTAAATGAACTGTAATAACACGTAAAAATCATCCAAAGGACTGTTTCTAATGTGGCTCGAAGACCAAATGAATTGTCTTGTAAATTTCTTAAGCATAACAGTAATGAAGGACCACCTATTTGAGCTAACAGGAAAGCATGTGTGACCTACCTTGTAATCCCTTACTTTTACATGAAAATGTCCAGGACGCCAAGGGTTATGTTGGCGGAAATCGTTCACCAAGTCAAGGAGCTCTAGAGCTGTATTCACGTTAGTTAGCTGGATATGTGTCCAACACAATAGATTTTGTTATAGGGAACTAAATTGAAACGAATCACTTATAAAATTGCTGAACTAGCATTCCACACCGTTGACTAGATGACCACACATGAGTTTTCAAGACGAACTGTCCTTAAATTCACCAAATCTCTTTCGGACGCTGGTTTTTGGTGGCAAGGCATTTCATTGGTCGATGCAACTGTCATGCTCAATAAAGTGGCACCAAAAGGATCCTCCAAGATAAATGGCCTTAGCACTCAATTTTCCACAATTCTCACCAAGACATTGGTTTTCAAAAAACTGGGAAGGTCAGCTTGTGTGTTTGTTTATTGGTCATAGATTCACCGTGGTGATATGACATGTCAATAAAAATCATAAAAAACAGTTACTGTCTAAAATACAAAGAGAGTTAAACTGTATATAACAGTTTATTTATTTATTTATTTATTTAAAAGAAGAAACAAACAGGTTACAAACCTAATTACACGTTTCTTGAGGGGGGGGGACTACACGCGATACAACCCACCGGAGCCAACCCGGGCGGCACGCTTCTAGGACCGCATGGGCACAACTTTTACGAGTTGGTCCCGCAATTCCCAAAGCGCACCACCCAGGCCGGCCCCAGCCAGTTGCATCGCACGTAGGCCCCTTAAAGGAAGTATTACATAGTATTAGTATAGTTGCTTCATTCAAAATGAAAATACAATATAGTGATTCTTAATAAGTACTAGAATTTGAATCAGTAATACCTAAATATAAAAGTGTGTATTGACACTAAGCATTTATTACTCATATTATAATTTATGTAGCAAAGGTGGTAGTGAAGTTGTGATATATTTATTCGTTTTCTGCAGGACTGATTTGTTTGAGTTACAGAAATATCGCCATAGTTTCTTTTTTAAATTTGCGCTGAGTTGTGTCGTGGATTCCCGAAGATATCTTGTCTTGAAATTTATTATACACTTCTCCAAGAAATTAACGCACCATCAAAAAATAACCAAAAGTTTGAAGTTAATTTTTGTCTAGACCTCTTGTCCAATTTCAATGATTTTTTTTTGTATGATAGCCTTTTTATTCAAGAATGTGAATGTTCTATTGTTTTTTCAAAGAAATTTTGTTTTATTCATTACAGTGTGTAACAATTAGGAAGTTTCCATTTTTCTCATTTACTCGTAATAAATAGTCGTAAAAATCTAAAAAATATCTGTATAAATAAAAAAGTTATGGTCCTTCCAAGTTTAAAATGCCGCGATCATCTGGGCTGAGCTCGATTACGTCACAATACATGATTCCGCCAACAGCGAGCGGACGCATGCACCTTTATACTCGCTGGCAGGCACCGGCAGTTTATAGCCAGCTTGCATTTGAGAGCCGAAAAAATTGCTAAAACATGCAATTTTGGCACGTTCATGTTTTTCGAAAAACACCATTGGGACGTTCGTATGATGTCGCGACGTAAAGAGGAAGTCTTCCAGATAAACCTGATCGTAAATTGCACCGCGAAATTCGAAAATTTGACTCGACACGAACGAATCAAAAGTGACATTTTGTGACATTTCAGAAAATCGAGCACATACACTAAATAAAGGGAACATACAGCGCGCTGCCGGCATGGCAAGTCAGCACGTTGTGTATTGTGACGTCACGGTGGACTTCAGCCGAGACGAAGTATTCAAATAAGAAATTGAATAAGTTCGTGAGTTTTTCAGATATCGAGGTAATTTTTTTTTTGTTTGACTAGTTATCTGAAAGACTACATGATATTTATAAAATAGGAAACTTCCTAATTGCGACGTGTTTTTTCCATTAAATTTTGTATCACCCTGTGGAATTCAACAGTTACATCAGTAAGTTAGAATTGAAATCGTACTCTACCCTTATCTTTTCTTAACATTCTCTTTTTTGATTCAGTTTATTATCTTCATTAATACCAAAAATACACAATTTTAAAGCATAACATGTTTTTATTCATTGCATTTTGGAAAGACAGAAGTAGCATGCTATGGAAAAAAAAGAAGAGACGTGGATTAAATGTCAAAAAGCATTTGAAAGGAGTGTGTTTATTGTGGTAATAGCCGTATATAGGGCAAGGCTTTATGTTAATGCAGGATAATGCCAGACCTCATGTTGCTCGAGTTGTGCAAAATTATATGGCATAACGTCGCTTAAGATGCAATAGCTCGTAACCCACAATTTTTGCTAAAATGAGGTTCTGGCATCATTTGACTTATGGGATGTCAGTTTATGCATATCCAAAACCTGATAAGGCACAATTTTATTATAAATTCAGTATATTTGAAATAAGCAACCTCGTATCTCACAAACATAAATGCAATACCACCTAAGCCACCTATTGTCGCCACTTCTGTGGATTAGGAGACATTGCCGTTTTAAAGCAAAACATTGTATCCCACGATGAACTGATGTGCCTTACGAGGTTTTGAATCAGTTGACATAGGAAATTGGTAGAAATAACCCGCATTTAACCTAAAAATAGTTGTTTGTTAATTCTTTGTGATTAAAAATCTTTGTGTTTCTGTTTTTTATGTAAAATGGATAATAATAACGTGTCTAGAAGAAGTAAAATACTTGTTGAAATGTGTATAAAACCAACAGGTAAGCTACTAGTTTTTATTATGTTTAATGTTTTGTAAGTTTTGAGATGACAGTTTTAATTTTCTTACTATTGCATAGATACATTAAAATGCAATGTAAATCATGTCTATAGGGTTTGTATTGTATACAGGGTGGGGCATTTAAATTAAGACTTGGGTTTCAAGATTATTTTTACACTAAACTCTCAACTTTGGAGGAGAAAAATACAAGACTCAAAAGTATTTATTTTGATCCAATTAAATTTCGAAATTCAGAGATTTTACAAAATACATTGAAAATTTTTGAAAGCCAAAATTTTATAAAAACTTCTTTCAAGTTTTATTAGATCAAAATAATCATTTTCTGCCGCTTGTATATTTTCTAAAGTTGATTTTCGTGTAAAAAATCTTGGATTTTCAAAATTACTGAAATATTTTTTGCAGTATTATCTTGGAAAATTCGTATTCAATAAAAGTTACACTTTTTATCTCTAGAATAGAAGTAATAAAAAAACTTAATTAAAAATCGAGTTGACCTTGACATAAATTATCTGTTTGATATTAAATTTTATAAGTTAAATAAAATTTTCTTCGAATGTTGATTTTCGTTCTTTAAAATGGGACATTTGAATAATAGCTGGTTGATTTTTTCCAGAACGAAAATCTACTGATGCTGGACAGACAAAATATTCTGCAAGTGGTTCCAACAACGTTAAGCCGATCATATTACTAACTGTGCCCCCAGATGAACACGTTCTGATCAATAATGTGGAGGAGTATCCAATATTTCACACTTTGCAAACTACATCAGCAACCCTAGATGACAGTAACAGTTTTGATGAATCTATGCAGAATCGATTGGTTAATCAAAGTACCGACGAGGGGCTATTTTTTGATACAAACGATTTTTCTGCTCTAGAAAATGCAACTTGCAATATTTCCCAGTTCTTTGGGAATAGCGTAACACACATGAAACCTGATTACAGTGAAACACAAAACAGTACAAACAGGTATCTAAAGAGCCCAGAGAAAGAAGTAGATGACAATGGGAGTCCGAAAATAATCAATTTAGGACAAGAGGAGGTCAGAGAACAAACAGCAGACATATTTTCAGAGGAAAAAAATGATTTAGAACCAGATAGTGACTCCACTTATGAAGAAGATGCAGAAAATATGGATAGTGGATCAAGTAGCAGTGATAAAGAAAATACCACAACTAGAAAACGTAGAAGAAAACCTGTTAAGAGACTATGGACAAGAGAGCTAAATAAGATATTGCGCGAAAGGGAACTAAAATATACTGGATTTAAAAAGATGAGGAAACAAAAAGGTATAAACAAAATGCTCCTAAGCCAGAAAGAAAAATGGGGAAACCCTGTGATTCAAATCTTTGCAAAAAGAGTAAGCTGCGTTCTTGTTCAGGCATTTCAGAAGAGAAAAGGGTGTTTGAAAATTTTTGGAAAATGATGTGGGATCAGCGCAAAATTTATGTCGTTAATAATGTAACAGTCTCAAGTGTCAATGAATATTCATCAAGAAATCGCTCAATGTTTTACAGTTTAAGAATAAGCAATCAAAAGATGAATGTTTGTAAGAAACTTTTTCTATCTACACTATGTCTAGGAGAATTTCAAGTGACGACCTTCTGGGTTAAAACGTCTGAACATAGCATGCACGAATCAAAAGATTTCAAAAATGAAAATAGGGCCGGTAATCTGCGACAGAAAAAAAATAAAGATAAGGAATTTTTGATCCAATTTTTTAATGAATTACCCACACTGCCATCCCATTATTGTCGTAAAACATCATCTAAGTTGTATTTGGATCAAACAGTGCCTTCAAAAACTGCTTTATATAAGGAGTATGTTTCAAAATGCGAGACTGAAAATAAAAATTCTATGAGTCGAAAAACTTTTGAAGACTTGTTCGACGAAAGAAATTTTGCTATTTATCAGCCTAAAAAAGATAATGCGATCTTTGTTGCCAGTATGAAGTTGGAAATTTAGAAGAAGCAGCTTTTAACAGACATATTGCTAAAAAAGATAGAGCAAGGCAAGAAAAAACGAGAGACGTGGAGTTAGCTCGAGATGCAGAGGCTGTGGTTCTGATGATGGACTTACAAGCTGTAAAGGTATGTCCCAGTATAAACGCAAGTGCCTGTGTATTTTAAAACGAAGTTATGTCGTCACAATTTGACAATTATGAATATAAAAACGAAACATGTAATGTGTTATCGGTTTAGTGAGGTAGATAGTGATCTCTCAGCTTCTACGTTCGCATCTTTGGTCGTTGACTATATTTCAAGATTTACTAACAACAGTTTGCCAATTTTAATTTACAGCGATGGGTGCACCTATCAAAATAGAAACAGTATCATAGCAAATGCTCTTCTTTTTTTATCTGTTACCAGGAATCAAATCATTGAACAGAAGTACTTAGAAGTTGGTCATACTCAGATGGAGTGCGATTCTGTTCACAGTAAAATTGAAACTAAAATAAAAAAGACCAGAGAGGCTCGAAAGAAGCCCTTTCCTTACTGTGCCGAATGGGTAAATTATGACCAATTTCGAGATTTCTCTCAAAAAGAGGATCAGATGTATGGAAGCATTAGACCAGAAGTGAAGTATGTAACAGACATTCGAGGCCTCAAATATACTCCTGATGGAAAAATTCAATATAAACTTGATTTTGATGACTCATGGACAGAACGGCGATATCGAGAAGAAGTTTGTGTTACTTGGCTGCAACTAGACTTACAAAAAAAAAAAATAACAGCCAAAAAGTACAAGCACCTACAGGAGCTTAAACAAGTTATTCCTGCTGATTGTCACCTCTTCTATGATAATCTAAGCCACTCTTAAGTTATACTTTTTGTTGCAAACGTTTAGTTTTGTTTTTCATATTTTTAAGAAATAAAGTTACAGTACGTTTTATGTGAACCCACACTTTGTTATTATTTTTGTCGCAACCCACCTGGAAAGCGAAAATGGAAATTAAATGAATTTCCTTTAATTTAATGGAAAAAACACGTCGCCATTGTTGCACCCTGTAATGAATAAAACAAAATTTCTTTGAAAAAACAATAGAACATTCATATTCTTGAATAAAGAGGCTATCATACACAAAAAAAATCATCTAAATCGGACAAGAGGTCTAGACAAAAATTAATTTCAAACTTTTGGTTATTTTTTGGTGGTGCGTTAATTTCTTGGAGAAGTGTATATTATGCACATGCTGTTTAATAAGGAGTAATTTCTAGTTATTTTAAAAACTGCTTTTAGAGTCAGTAAAATATAAGTTTAACTTTGATATTAAGTAACGACTATCTAATCTATTGTTTAAGATCTTGTAGAGAAACATAGGTATGTGTTGAGTTCGTCTATAATCAAGTTGTGATATTCCGAAGTTTTTACGTATTGGTTCATAATGCACAAAGCCGGGATTGATATTATTTTTCTTATAGAAAATATACTTTATAAACTTGTTTTGTACCGTTTCAATAGTATGTTTTATGTTTTGTTTTAATGACTGAACTATATTCCAGGCGGCTACGCACAAAGGCATTATATAAATATTTAATGGTTTCTATATTTTTAAAGTCATATGTGGTACGCTTTATGAATCCTAACATTTTATCGGCGTATTTAGAGATTTGATTTATATGATTTTCAAACTTTAAACTTTGCTGGAAAATAATTCCCAGATCTTTAATCTGGGTGCATCTATTCAGTTCTGTTCCATTTATCGTATAATTATTGAGATAAGGATTTCTCAAAGTAGTGTAGGTAAGGACATTGCATATTTAGATTGAAATTTAATTTATTCCTAAGTGACCAGGCATGCATGATTTCTAAATCGTTTTGTAAAATTTGGGAATCGTTGTTGTTCTTTATTTCTTTAAACATTTTAAAATCGTCAGCAAATAGTAGACTATCTGATGCAACCAAATCATTGACAAAGATTAGGAATAGCAAAGGACCAAGGTTTGATCCATATGGGACATCAGATTTTGCCAAAAAGGTAATCAATCTAACACCACCATGTGTTACAAATTGGCATCTGCGATAAAGGTAAGATACAAGTAACCTTATCAAATGATCGCTAAGTCCATAATAAGCCAATTTTGCCAAAAGTATATCGTGGTTAATCTTATCAAATGCTTTGGCAAAATCTGTGTACACCGTGTCTACCTGACCACCCCCCTCAAGAATTAGGCTTACTTCATTGACAAAAGTAGCTAAGTTTGTTTCTACTGACTTTTTCTTACAAAATCCATGCTGTTTGGGGGAAATATAATTTTTAAAGTACACATACAGCTTTTCATACAAAACATATTCATATAATTTGGCAGTACAATTTAGAAGAAAGCAAATCACTTTTACAGTCATATCTGACTGACAGACAGCAATTTGTTCTCAATAATGGCCTCATATCGAGTACTTTGAAACTACGGCATGGTGTACCACAAGGGTCCGTACTGGGTCCCATACTTTTTTTACTTTATATCAATGACTTTCCTCAGTCAATTAAAGATAATGTTAGTGCCATATTATTTGCTGATGATACAAATTTGACAATGTCTAATGGTAACCTCGATCTGTTGCTAAACGAGGTTCCGCATACTGAGTTAAATTCACAGAACTGGTTTTTATCTAACAAGCTAAGTCTAAATGTGTCTAAGACAGAAACAATGATATTTAGTTTGCGCAGTTTGGAAGAGGTTAATAATCCAGAGACTGTTAAATTCCTAGGAGTCAACTTAGACTCCAAGTTATCCTGGGAAAGTCATACCATCTGCATCTGCAGCAAAATCTCCAAATATACTTACCTGCTACAAAACCTTGTTGACAAAGTCTCACTGAATACTCTAACCATGACTTACCATAGTCTCATCCACTCCACTTTATCATATGCGATTTTAGTCTGGGGACATGCCCCTTCTTGCGCTACTGCATTTTCTGCTCAGCGTAAAGCAATACGAGTCATTTCTGAATTAAAATTTAGAGATGAGAGACAACACTTTATTACTTTGAAAATTATGACTGTGCCTTGTACCTATATCTACCAGTGTCTTACTTATGTAAAGAGAAATGTGGAATCATTCAAAACCAGAAGCCAAGTACATTGTCATAAAACCAGAAATAACGATAAGCTAAATATAAATTTCCATAGATTCAATAAAACCAGGGATGGCACTGGATACTTGGGTTTGCAGTTTTATAATGTTCTACCACCAGAAATAAAATCGTTAAATGAAACCCAGTTCAAAAATAAGATAAAAACATATTTACTTAATTATGCTTTTTATAGTACTAACGAATTTTTAGCCAGTAACTTTGCCTCGATTAAAATCTAATGTGTGTATCATTGTGCAGTGTTCTGTAAATAAGCAATGACAAATCACCATACCATACCGACTATATATTTATTGCTTATACATTTTTTTTTTCTCTTAGTTTGTCATTTGTATTCTGTGCCGTTAGTCTTATACCTTATATCTATATTTTATATTTTATACATTTAATATCATGTACTTTGTATTTTATCTTCCTTATTGTATTTTATCTTTCTTATTGTATGTTGACGTGTGTAAACACTCTGTGTATTTTACCACCAATAAAGTATTGAATTGAATTGAATTGAATAGAACTGCAATAGGCCGATAGTTAGTGACTACACGGAAAAAAAGCTCCACTGATTACAAGATGAATAGACTTTATCCAAGAATATCTTAGTTTCACTATTCCTCAAATAAAATAATACTTACTGCGAGTATTATGTTATTCTTAAATAATGAGATTAGCTTGTTCTCCAATTAAGAATAAGCCGTTATTGAATCGAGGAAAGCGTAGTGGTTGTTTTAAGGTGCAGAGAGATCTCGTTCTAAGTATATCTTATTCTTATTTCAATGATGCCTACGTATTTACTACCGGGCGTGTAATTTCCCATTAGGCATGTACATTCACGTAGCGCGAGAGATTTGACAACACCGGCAGCTGTAAATTCGTAGGTTGGTGGATCATTCCAGCTCTGTTATTTCATTGCAGCCAGCTGGCACGCGCGATGTTGTAATTCTTCTCCCCATGCCTAGCCCGCGACTACACACACGGTATAATACTTTCATATTTGAAAAGAGTTTATATTTAGATTATATCAATTTTAACTATAATTAAAATAAATTCAGGCGTAGCTCTACAGGAGTATATAGAATATTTGTTTAAAACATGCAATATTTGATTTCAATGAAATAAAAACTTTGTAATAAATGCAGCTATTCTAATTTCAAGTAGTGCCAAAGGCTTGATTTAAAAATATGTTAGAGTTTGATTTAAGAATATGTATTTTATTCAATGTTTCGAATCAAGAACATATTGTTTATATACAGTGTGTCCCATTTTTCACGGTAACACCTTCGTAGCTTAGTTATTACTCATCCAATTTTTACCAAATTTGAATCGATATCAAAAGAACTTTACTATATCTTTTTTGTGTAAAACAAAACTGATTTCAGCCACTGACGCGTCAATAGTTGAAATCAGTTTTGTTTTACACAAAAAAGATATAGTAAAGGTCTTTTGATATCGATTCAAATTTGGTTAAAATTGGATGAGTAATAACTAAGCTACGAAGGTGTTACCGTGAAAAATGGGACACACTGTATATAAATAATATGTTCTTGATTCGAAACATTGAAGAAAATACACATTCTTAAATCAAACTGTAACATATTTTTAAATCAAGTCTTAGGCACTACCTGAAATTAGAATAGCTGCATTTATTACAAAGTTTTTGTTGTGCATTTTTATTTAAAAAAAAGGGTTGATTTTTAGAGAAATCACAATAGGCATTTTTTTTACCGAAAAAATTAATGCAATATTATTGTTCAGCATGCTTTAAAACCCCTATATCAAAAATTTAGTCACATTTTGATTTATCGTTTTCGAATATGGGCCCCCTTAAAATTACATTTTTCAAATATTAAATAATTATTAACTTAGAAATGAATTGTTTTTCTAAATTTGGTCTACGAAATTTGATGAAAAGTGAATATAAATAGAAAATGAGACATCACTTTTTTCCTAAAAACAATTTGTTTCCCCGTTATTAATTATTTAATACTTGAAAAATATTATTGTAGGTGGACCGTATTTCTAAAACTGTAAATCAAAATATCATTCAATTTTGGATATAGAGGGTCTAAACTATGCTCATGAATAATATTGTATTAGTTTTTCAGTAAAAAAATTATGCCTAATATGACTTCTCGAAAAACCGACCTTTCCCTTCTGAATAAAAATGCGCGCCAATGACTGAAATATGTAATGGAACAATAATTAGATGTTAATCGACTTACCTTAAGAAAATTGATTCCTCAACTTAGTGGATATACAAGATGCTTTCACCATAAATACAACAGTAGTTATCTGAGAATTATCTACCCATTTAAAAGCGGGGCACTTCTCTAAAATTTTTATTTATTGTGCGATTTGAATCAAATTTTGCTCAGGTATAGAACAAATTAGGATCTAATTATGACCAGAAAAACATTTGCCTCCTACAAATGCAAAGCCACCAGCGGTACCAAAGTATGTGGAAAAAATCAAAGAATCATATTAGGCATTTTTTTATTGGAAAATTTTGTTAATGAAACTTGTTCGGAATTGTCCAAAATTGATATAAATAAAAAAATATTAAAATTTTTATTAAAATAATGTCCAAGTCCGAAAATATAATTTTAATGGGATTTTTTTGTTTATAAAACTATACTATGACAATTCTGTTTGAAATTAAAAACAAGCTGCCAGGTAGTTGTCAAGTAATTTGCAGTTTTTTTTTAAATAATGATTTTTAAAATTTTTTAATTTTTTTATTTTGATTAAATTTTGGACTTAAGGTTTTTGGACAATTCTAAACAAATTTCATTAACAAAATTTTGCGATAAAAAATGCCTAATATGATTTCTTGATTTTTTCCGCATATTTTGGTACCTCAGGTGGCTTTGCATTTGTAAAAGGTGAATGTTTTTCTGGTCATAATTAGATCCTAATTTGTTCTATATTTGAGTAAAATTTGATTCAAATCTCACAGTAAATAAACATTTTAGAGAGGTGCCCCGCTTTTAAATGGGTCACTCTGTATATAAAATGGCTTCTTAAAGTGTTTTCAGTTTAAATCAGAAAAAATAAAAAACATAATGTAGTTCTAAGATTTTTATTATGAATAAAAGAAAACACACATAAGAGTAAATGTACAACGAATTCAAAAAATGGAAATTTCACAATTTAAAATAACAGTACATAGGTCCTATTCTATTTTTACCAAAAAAAGTAAAATGTATTTTTTATAAGTATAACATAACAACACATTCACATTATATAAAATAAATAACGAATTCATAAAACTCAATATAAACGCTAAATAGCAAAAATATTTTTTACTATAGAGAAGTAAATAAATAATTATAAATTTAATGTACAGCCAACTAGAAAAATTTGGTAACACAATTTAAATATAATAAATAATTCTGCTCTTACGTGCAGATTTGGTTAACATAATATGGAATATTTTTTATTATCGTTTTATAAAAAGTTTTGCTTTCAAAAGAAATCAATTTTAATGCTATTCAATTTTTGACAACAAAACAGAAAAATCAAATTTCAAAAATTCAAATAGATTGTATATAATTTAATAATTTTGAAATAGCCAAAGTATAAAGGATGCCAAAATACACGTAAAGAACAAAGTAATTTTTAGTATATCTTATGTACGGTTTTAAAATAAAGTAAGCAGTGAAAAATTAGTAGAAAACCGCTGCCCAAGGAATCACTACTTCCACATTCAGATTTTCTATCCATGTCTCTCACAACGAAAAAATTTTGTATGTGGAAATAATTGTTTATGGAACTTTAATAATATAATATTTGAAATCCTCTACCCCAAAAACTCATAAAACGATACCCCACATCGGTAGTAGGGTGGGGGTGGTGATAGGGGGTAGTGGGGGGTGGATGAAGTAAAAAAAATATTTTGAGGTTTTTGGTTCTTGTACACAGTACACACACTAAATCACAATCTTTTCTTATCCCCTTTAATAATGGTAATGGGGTGGCTAATGCCAAAGAGTTCCGGATCTTGTTAAAATACATAGATGTACCAAATTTCAAATGAATATCTTAAATGGTTCCAGAGTAAACGTGAGCACAAAAAAGTGACAGGCAGACAGGCAAGCAGGCAGGCAGACAGAATTTTTTTTTACTCAAAGTTAAAATCTCGACGTTTCATGACATATTTTAAGCCTATTTGAACAATAAAATTTTTTTAAATTTGTCGTTACTATACTTCCTCTGGACGTGGAGTAAAACAGAAAAAATAAACATTTTTGCAACTATTTTTGGCAGCATTCATGGCAGGAACAAAAAAAAATTCCTAGCTTTTACACTTGTGTTTGGACGCACTTTGCTTTGGTTAATTCAAAAATATCGAATTGAAAAATTTTTAAAGCTGAAATTTATATTTTTTGCGGAGCCTGTATACTTTACCTATATTTTAACAGTGTTTCTTTTCAAGCAAATTTTTATCAAGGCAGGTTCAGGAATTTTCAAATAATTTAAATATTGCTATAAGCAGTTGAAATCAAATGTATTTTTTTTTTCTTAAAAAAATTATTATTTATTGTTGCAACATTGCTCCAATGTTGAAGTATATTTTTTGTTTATAAAGTGTAAATTAATATTAAGGATCGAAAAGTTGCTGATTTTTTCGCATGCTCATTCTGATGGTGTTATTAAAAAAAATTGTAATGTTGAATACTAGTATTAAAAAAATAGTAAATTTTAAACCATTATTCGGAAAAAAAAAAACAATTTAAAAAATAAAGCTCCACAAATTGTTTATAACGATTTGTTTATTTAAAAATAATGAAAATAAAAAATAACAATTTTTTCAATAGCACCATCAGAAAGAGCATGCGAAATTATAACTTTTCGTTCCTTAATAGGTATTAATTTTGTATACTTTATAAATAAAAAAATACATTTCAACTCTTATTTTTTTAAGAAGAAAATCAAGGAAACTGATTTGAATTTTTAAAAGCCCCATCGAGTGCTGAAAAAACATTATTGAAAGTGTATATGTTTTGAATTGATTTAAATATTATTAAACTTCATTATTATTATTATAGCCAGGTCGCTTGGAAAGTGCCGAAGAACGATCATTATTACGTTTGCGTACGGGTAGCTGTAGATCCTAAAGTATGATGAATGCCCTTGCAGACTTTTTTCTGGAAAATTGGATGGTCTACAAAAAGGTTCAGTGCACTTATGTCGAATCTATTACCGTTTTCGCTACGTAAGCGACGAAAGGTTAAAAATCACTATCCTCTAATTCTTAACAATTTTCGTATAACTTTTTAAACAAATTGGATGACCTTAAAAGTACTCACAAATACTTTTCCTATCGAGCTGAATCGAATGGCTCCAAAAAATAACATTTTCAAGCATCGGGAAATTCATGCAAGTGGTTTTACCAATTGCATTGCAATATATAGTATTTCTTCCTTATTCCACTATTTGCATATCACACATCAGACAAATCACTGTTAAATGATTCTCCATTAACTGCACACAACACAACGAAAGCGGCAGGCGCCATGATAGAGGCCCGTCAACGCCTGTGCAGAAAATAACATTTAAGAATAAGAGGTACTCGAAGCAAAGCAAATAATCTTGTTTGAGGTTAACAACCATTTCTCTGAAGTATATAGTAAGTTTTATTCAAAAACAAATAGTATTGTTAAAAATTAGTGTATTTGAAGTAAATCGAATATTGAACCTTTTTGGTCAAGAATTATATAGTTCTCTATCAAGAATACTTTTTAATTAGCTTGAATTAAACTCTTCTCTTAAATGAATATGAATTTTAATCTTAACTTAAATATAAAATATTCTACCTGAATAGAATGATGCTTGGAAGTCAACACCATATAAATATTTGATAGAAATATCGACTATTATTTAACCTAGACTTCTACTCTTGTATGAAATTTAAAATTTCAAGAATAGGATTATTCTTGGAGACAGTATAGGATTTTTTCCGTGTAGATTCTTATCGTCTTTTTTATGTATTGGTGTTAATTTTGTTTCCTTAAACCTACTTGGAAAGATACCTGAGTTCAGAGATTTGTGAAAGAGTATAATTAGTGGGTACATTAGGTAATCTTTGCAAGCTTTAAATATATAGCAAGGAATATTATCAGGGCCCACAGATCGCTTTGGCTTTAGCTTTCTGAAGGCATTTTCCAATTCCTGTGTAGAAATTTGTGCAAAATGAAGGTGATCTGAGTGAATTTGTTTATTTACTAGTATTTCCGCTGCCAAATTTTTCACATGTTCAATGGAGTATGTGGAATCTTCATTATATACTTCCGCAAAGTAATTGGCAAAACCTTCAGTAATCATGTGATTATCATTAGTAGGTTCTCCGGTGATTAAAAATTGTGTGTCAGAATTACTTTCATACTTTCTCATCTTAACAAAATTCCAAAATATATTATTATCTTTGCTAATATTCATCTCAATATTTTGAATATAGTCTGCATAGGCTTTATTAATTTTTATTTTTAATTCTGCCCTTTTAACTTTATAATTATTCAAATAAATTCAGAAGTATTTCTTAGTTTTCTAAACCTCTCTTTCTGTTTCATGTCCTGTTTTATTTCCTCTGTGAACCACGGAGGATAAGTTTTATAACACTTGTTTCCCTTATTTTTGTATTTAGGTACATATATGTCGAATATAGAGTAAAGTAAGGTATAAAAATATTCCACCGCCTCATCTACATTTTCTAGGTGCCCTAAGATAGTCCATTCACAATTTCTTAATAATAAGTCACAGAGTAGCGGAAAATTCGCAACTTTGAAATTATATTTGTTTTCAAGGTTATTCTTATCACGATTGTAACTGCTGTGTTTTTTAATATCAACCTCAGAAATTAACACGGGATGTTTTTTGTCAATAGATGTCAAAGGATATATTTCCTCATCTACATCAATTCTGATATTACCAAAAATTAGATCCAAGGTTTTTAAGTCTTCATTTAAAATGTTATTAAATGAATTCAAATCATAAGTTTGCATAAGATGTAATATAGCTACTATAGGTTGATTATTGCTATTGAATTCAAAATTTGTACCATTTATATAAGGAATGTTGAAGTCACCAAATACGAAAAGATAGGCGTTTAGTGGTAACAGGTTATCAATGTTAGAAAA
This sequence comes from Rutpela maculata, assembly GCA_936432065.2. Classification (NCBI taxonomy): domain Eukaryota; kingdom Metazoa; phylum Arthropoda; class Insecta; order Coleoptera; family Cerambycidae; genus Rutpela; species Rutpela maculata. Next base: position 133,850,973 of record OW386286.2, on the reverse strand, counting down.
TAAATTAACATAATCCCTATAATATCCAGAATTAGATTGTGGCTTTATATAAGTTGAGTTGAATACTACATTATTACCCGCTATATTTGCTTTAACGAATAAAGTTTCTAAATATGTTTCTAAGCCAATGAGTGATGATATATACTTTTTGTCTACAGCTATTAAGACACCGCCTCCACGTTGCTTACCTGTATCATGAACCTTTCTGTCTTTTCTATAAACATTATATCTGCTATCAAATATTTCACTGCTAAATATATCACTGTTCAACCACGTTTCAGTAAGAATGATAATGTCATATGAACTTACTAATAGATTTCTATAAAACGTTGCAGTTTTTGTATGTAAGCCTTTACAGTTTTGATAATAAATCCTCAGCTTTATTATAAATTAATACTAAAACTAAATAATAAAAATGTTACTAAATTACTAGAGAGAAGAAAAAAAATACTAATATATAAGTAAAAAACAAATATTATGGGGAGAAAAGAGATGTTGTAATTTTTCGTAAGTATCCCGTAATTTTCAATGAGCACAAAACATTAAAACTGAACACAAGTGAATGGGTAGAATAACACTAGAATAGTTAATTTCATATATAATATAAATTCCTTATCCAAAAACTAAAGGTAGGAGAAAAAGTTATAAAAAAATACACACGAGAAAATAACCATTATCTAAGTTAATTGCACAGCTTGTTATTTTGGAACGCGTTGGCCGATTTTTTTTTTTTTTTTGAGATGTAGTGCTCGATGAGCTTTATTTGACTGTATAAAAGTCGATTAGGTTTACTAAAAAGGTAAAGTAGTCATTCGACTTAAGGAACATGCTTTAAATAAATAGTGCTTCTATACATTATTCGGTTGCTGTAAGTAGGTGCCTTAATGAAAATTTTTCAAACAAACTTCAACTTTCAAACAAACACTTTTATTGTATTTTATGGTATTGTATTGTATTTAGGGCCATTAGAAGAGCACCATCTATGTGAAATGGTACCTATTTACCATGTAGATTATATTTTTATGGTAAATAAAGATATTATTATTATTACTATTATTAAATGGATTAGACGGCTAACTTTTCTTTTTTCTTCCTTATTTAGTATCTGATGTTGATGTCACTAAATAAGGAAGAAAAAGAAAAGCTATTCCGACCAATCCATTTGTTTTAAAAATTTTCATTAAGGCACCTACATACAGCAACCAAATAATGCATAGAAGCACTATTTATTTAAAGAATAACTTTTCTTTTTTCTTCCTCATTTAGTGTCTGATGTTTCTTAAGTCAAATGACTACTTCATCTTTTTAGTAAACCTAACCGATTTTTATACAAGGCAAGTCAAAAAGTGAGAAATTTTAAATTTGGCTATTGAATAACAAACACTCTATATGAGGTATCAAGCTAAAATTTTGTATAGAGGTATTTGAAACAACTGCGAATCGAATACGCTATCCAATTTGCCGATAAAAAATTGCCTAATAGTCAATCTCGAAATTTCGACCCATTTAGAGGAGCATAGTAGGCCTTGAAAATATGAAAATTACAAAATTTTCAAAACAGTCAAATAAAGCTCATCGAGTACTATATCTCAAAAAAAAAAAAAATTAAAATCGGCCAACGCATTCCAAAATAACAGGGTGTTGCTGTCTTAAATCGCACACACTGTATATATATTTTATTGATATTACTACGGTAGCCCACCCTAAGTGTCCGTGTTTTTTTGAGCAAGTTGTAGCTCGCCATATTTAGTATCCAAAGTTTCAATTGCTGCCTGATTGAAGCTAACTGATTTATTCAAATCTTTCAAGGTAGTAAATACATTGCTCAATTTAGAATCTTGTTTGTCAAATTTCTCCTCAATCTTTAATTCCATTAGTTTAGCAAAATTTAAGCATACTTTATTTATCAGTTGTTCAATTTGATCTTCTGTACCGTACTTTGCATCAGAGGTTGTAGCACTACGGGTATTTGGTTTCATCATGGCGCTGCTTGGTTAAAATGGTAGAACTTGAAATTAATCTCTAGATTTTCGCCTTATTCTTTAAATTCACAAATTTCGGCTAATTTATAGATTATCTAACAATGTATCGATTAGGGAAGAGCAGACTGGCACTTATTAGATTATCTAAGAAAGGTAGTATGTTAAAATTTTCAGAGATGGGTAAACTCCCGGAGTTTTGATTACTCCGAAAGTTTCCAGGAAGCTTTCCTGGAAACTTTCCATTGGAAATATTCAGAGTCTATTTTATGGTGAAATCTGATTCGTAATGATCTAAGCTTCATTTTGATACCAAATAAGTGCATATAAATATATTATTTACATTACTTTTACAGACTTTTACCAAATAACTGATATTATATGACACCCGCTATATGTGCCCTGTGCTATATGAAGAATATGGAGCAATTGGGTGGTTACCCAGTAATTTGTATTGTTTGAATTATTAAATAATTAAATATAAATAAAATAATTTATAGAATGTGATAAATATGTGGATTATAAAATTAAAAATTTATGTAAATAATGTCATATGTAAGTCGTAACTCCTATTTTGTGCAGAAACGGAAATATAGAAGAAATAATATCAAAATAAATTAAGCCATCCGCTATAACACAACATAACATTCATCATAATTTAATTAAAATAACACTAAAACTATTAAATTAAATAATATCTTATAATTTATAAAAAAATAAAAGTATATCTCTTTTTAATCATTTTCGTTTTTAATGTAACAGAAAAAAATGCTAGATATTATTCATCGGAAAGCGATAGTGCGGGTAAACAAATAAACGTAACTTATCATATGTCTGTCAACTCATCCTTGATCATAGCCAATAGCACAAAATTAGAGAAATTCTGTGCCAATGCCAATAGTAATAATCCTAGCGGTGACCATATGAAACCCTACGTCATCAAACATCCTATTGATTTTTGATAATTTCGAAAAAATATCAACAAATTAAAACTGGATTTCTGGCGTTTGAGGTTATGTTAGATCATCGTGGCGGCAATTTCAAATGTATGAGTAAATATGTGTAAATAATAACTGTAAATATTCGTGAAAAATTTGGAAACTTTCCCGGAGTTTTGGAAACTTCCCCGGAATTTTGGAAACTTTCGGAATATTCAAATATTTTAAAGGAAACTTTCATTTTCATCAAAACTCCGTTCCGGAAACTTCCGAAAATTTCCTGGAAACTTTCCAATGGAAAGTTTCCTTGACCCATCTCTGAAAATTTTCATCAATATCCACTCAAATTTATTGAAATTACGGGAACACTTTACTTGTGATCTACTCTTGAACTGCCATCACTACTCTGTTCACAAATAAACATTCGTTATTGGTAACTCAATAATAAACGAACAAAAAAGAGTCTTTAAAATAATCACAAACGAAATTACTATGAAATTATAAGACCTTAGTTAATTGTATAATGAAAGTCCCCTGTATTATAAAAATCGTTGGCTAAACGGTAAGCTTCCAGTTTGTTTTTAAAAATATTAATGGGAGCTAGTTCTGGAAATAAATTAAACAAAGAAATTCCAAAGTTGTTCCGTTTTATCTAGTTCAATCTTTGTTGTGGTGTCCAAATGTCATTCCTAGTGGGAATATTACATTTGTGGTGATAACAATTTTTTGAATAATTATTTAAGTGCTCTTTTATATGCACTAAATGGGAATAAATTATTGTTGATGGTAATATTATTATTTTAAATACAATAAATCATGGTTTGCAACTATCCACTTAATTTATTCCAACTAAAACTCTGATTGCTCGTTTTTGAATCATGAAAATTTCATTAACCTTATTTGATGCATCCCAGTTAATCATGCCATATATCATTATACGTCATGATTGCTAAGCTTAAATTAATTGTAGTTTATATGTGTCTTAATGGGAAGATTTGTTGTGAGAGTTTGGTTGACAGTTTTGTATTATGCTCATGCCAGGTTAAGCCATTATCTAATGTTACACCCAAAAATTTTACAAATTCTATGATAGCAGGTTTTGTAGTCATTAATAAGTCATATGTTTTATTTTTATTTAAGCATAGCTTATTTGTATTAAACGGATCAGATGATAAGTCAACAATTTTTGCTGTAGTCTCTACTCTACTTTCTCAACATGTGTCTTTACGAGCTTGCATAATGGCACGTTATATGCCTAGTTGCCACAATCTACAGAAAACTTAAGGAAACTGGTTGTGGTTGTAGCTTCTGCATTGTCGTTCCTTCTCTACCGTGCAGCACTGATAAGCCTGGGAAGGCGAAACACATCTGCCACTGTTGAGAAGTGAATGGCTGTGCAATAAGCTTCAACCAGCTCTAACACTTTCAATTCAAAGGTTTTGTTGCACTGAATAGTGTATATGTATACCAAACTGAAGTATCAAGAGCAATCTAGTGTGCCCTCTATGGCACGCTAGTTTTACTATTTACTAACCATTGAAGTGGATCCTAACTCCTGAGTATGATACGCACATTTTTCAGTGCCATTATTATCAGTATCATAGACTTAGCCGTAGCTGGAAACTATTCACTGATCCCTCACACATGTTTGGAATTTGGCTCTGTTATAACCTGTTCCAATTTTTAAGCCTTTTGTTAGTATTGTTATCATCATCATTATGATTACTTGCTTATTGAGTACTAAATTTTTACAAGCATATCAAATGACTTATAACCTATGACACTGAAAAAACATTACACTTTAATTTCTACAAAATGACCATGGTATAAGAATTATTATCCACCCCTCAAGAAAGCATTTTAGGACACCTCTTATTTATCATTTATATTAATGACATCCAAGACTATCATGATTGTGATTACATACATTTATTTGCAGATGACACCTTTATCAGTAAGTGATAAAAATCTAGACATTGCCATAGCAAAAATGAATAATTCATTAAAAAACATATCACTTTACTTAAAAATCAACAAACTAAAACTAAATGTTAGTAAAACAAAAAGTATGATAATTACAACACCATACAAATACAAAAACATACATAGTGATCAGATTATTCTAACAGTTGACAACATGAATATTGATATAGTAACAGAAGTTAAATATTTAGGAGTTATGTTAGATAATTCTTTACAATTTAATTCACATTTTATATATATACAAAGGAAGGTTACTAAGAAACTGTATTTTTTTTCTCAGGTATCCCAGCATTTATCTATAAACTCTAAAATTACCATGTTCAAAACAATAATTCAACCTCATTTTGAATATTGCGCTACTATTATGTATACTTTTGATCTAAATAAAATATCAGCATTACAAAAACTTCAAAATAGGATTATTTTTAAATGCAGCAGACATACACCGATACAATAATTAATGCTTTCATCATTACAGTGGTTTTCAATAAAAAATAGATTAGAATATTTAGTCTTTGTTTACAAAATGTTGCATAATCATTTACCCAGCTATTTTAATAAATATATATTATTTAATAACCAGGTGCATGAGCATAATACAAGAAACAACCAACAGTTACATATATATAGACAATATACGTCATTAAATATGAAAACCTTGTTATTTAAGGGCTTTGTCCAGTATAATAATTTACCTAACTCTTTAAAAAAACTCAGGAACAGTTTGAGAATTTAAACACAGATTAGGAATTTTCATTAATGAGAAAATATTGTAAATAATTAAATTTATTACTAGATATCTTGATTTAGATGTAAAATCTTATATGTTGTCATGTGTGCATGTTACTTTGTTCATATTTTATATTTTATTATTTCTATTCACATTTTCTTACTGTTCTTTTTTTAGTTTATAGTTAGAAGTAAGATTTGAATAATTATTATTGCTTAATATTAATTGTAAAAAAAATATCACTGTATATTAAGTATCCTAACAAATTAATAAAGTCATTCATTCATTCATTCATAATATTTGTAAGAAAATAATACTTATTTTACCGTAAGTTTTACTTGATACTTGATAGGCAGATTTACCCACAAATTGGAATTCTGACAAATTTTTCATATCATTAACATTGAACGTAGTTTTTACTCTTACATAATTTTCAGATTTTTTAATTTTCTGAACACCCTGTACATGACATGATAACTTACTCCATGGCAGTCATATTTTTAACAAAAGCAAAACTTTTATGAAGAATAAATTTTCCTCGTAAAATGAGAAATAAAATAGTTTATCCACTCTAACTGTGGACATACTATACAGTATTGGAAAGTGTTTGGGATGGTAATAAGAGCAAGCGAGAGCGAAGCATGCAATCATGTACATGCTTCTGTCCACTCTTTACCTCTGCTAGAGTACTGGTAGACGTCTTTATTGTGGGCGGTTGATTAATGACGCAATGCCAAACGCAAGAATTTCCGATTCTGTATATAGATTGCCACATAAGATGGGATAGTCATAAAATTAACGTCACAAATACCCTTAGAACTTTACTGTTTAGATTTAAATATCACAGAAATATATTGGACTCACCTCATTTAAAAATTATGTACTATGCTTTAGTAGAATCATGGAATTCTCGGTTGGGGTGGAGTAGCTACAACTCATCTAAAAAAATTAGAAGTAATAAAAAAAAATGGTTTTTAAAAATAATATACTGTAACGAGTAATCACTCCAGCACAAAATACATGTTGTACGTTATGCCATCAGAACAGTAGAAACGTTTCTGGATCATTGGAGAAAAGAACTGAAGCTTCTAGAAAACGCTCACATCGTTTCTAGAGTAGTTCAAGAAACAATTTCTAGGGTATATAAGGCCGCATTCTCGGCGAGAAAAAGTAGTTTTTAAGTTTTGATTTGACAAGTGAGGTTAAGACTACAAAGTACATTTAAGTTAATAATAGTATTGTGAAGTATCCAGTAAATTATTTAATAAAGTGTGTTAGTGGTTATCTCTTGTTATAATTTTTGGAACCCAGGGAATTTGCAAGGGTGGTTTCCTAGGGGTGGAAACACGTCACAATACAATAAAGAGCGTACTTACCCAACAAATTTACTTTGTAGAGAATGTGACATCCTTGATATAAGACAGCTATACTTTTTAAAAATTACACAGCCCCACACAAAAAAAAAAGGTCGTGATCTGAATAACTGACCATGGTATTCCCATGTATTTCTCGACGCTGAATCCAAATCAGAGGTCAAAAAAATTCGTGTGCAGAGCCAAAAATATCCCTTAAATGGGGGTAAAGTTATGAATATCAGTATCATTACATAATGAATGGGCAATTTGCAACTCTCGTGCTCTCATTTATTATTGCCAAGGGCGTAACAACCTCCCCGAAGGGGTTGATACGCCTTCTACACCCCTTCTATATCTGCGTCATGAAAGCTTCTAGCTTACAAGCTCTTGAGAATGCAAGGGAGACATAGTGGAGGGTGAATACAGCCCCTAGAGGGGTAAAAACTACTCTCTGCTGGACGGGGATGGAGGAAGATGTGGGAGAGCAAATTTTTCTTGTTTTTACTGCACAATGGTCGCAGTGCACTGTGCAAAACAGCCCTCAACTGCTTTGCCTGCACCCGTCTAAGGGGTGGAAACCACCCACAAATTCACAAGAAGTATTCGAAAGACTTTTAAGACCGGAAAGATGCACTTTTCAATCCGAGGAAAGAAAAATCTGCCAACGGTATTGCGTTTGCACAGCAAGACCAACTTTTAAAGCAGGTAAAGAACATCCCTCAATGAGTGGGAAAGAGAAAGGCGCAGAAGGATGTGGGAAGATTAAATTTTTTCAGTGTGGAATTTATTGAGCTCTCATACACCTTCTGTTATCCCTTCTCCAACCCTCAAACATTTGCTCTGCCTTGTCTGGCTTAACCTTTTGCCCGACTTCTGCATTCTATACTTTAATTGAACACACACTTTTTCTAACACACTCCTTCAAAATTTTCTTCACTTATTTTCTCTGCCTTCTTGTCTTCACCGCATGCTTTTGCATTCGCCGACACCCTGTCTCTCAGTCTCCATTATCCGGCCTCATACTCCCTGTATCCCTTCTTCTATTTCATGAATTCTCTCATGATATCACCAGTATATCATGTCTTTTTCGTCCATACACCCTATTTTATCGTCAATCATACTTGGTTCTCTAAAATTCTTGTCTCTCTTCAGGGCTTCTTCTTACACTCTATATATACTGTGTCACTTTCTTACAAACTTACTTATGTTCGAGAGTTGGAGAAAGGGTAACAGAAGGTGTATAAAAGCTCGATAAATCCTGCACTGAAAAAAATTAATCTTCCCACATACTTCTTCCTGTTTCCCACTCATCGAGGAATATTTTTTACCTGCATTAAGGGTTGGTCTTGCTGTGCAAACTCAATACCGTTGGCAGAAAAACTCCAGTGCATCTTTCGGGTCTTAAAAGTTTTTCGAATACTTCTTGTGAATTTGGGGGTGGTTTCCACCGGGCGAAGCAGTTGAAGGAGGGCTGTTCTGCACACTGCATTGCGACCATTGCGCAGTAAAGACAAGATAAACTCTCTCTCCCTCTCCCTCTCCCTCTCCCTCTCCCTCTCCCTCTCCCTCTCCCTCTCCCTCTCCCTCTCCCTCTCCCTCTCCCTCTCCCTCTCCCTCTCCCTCTCCCTCTCCCTCTCCCTCTCCCTCTCCCTCTCCCTCTCCCTCTCCCTCTCCCTCTCCCTCTCCCTCTCCCTCTCCCTCTCCCTCTCCCTCTCCCTCTCCCTCTGCCTCTCCCTCTCCCTCTCCCTCTCCCTCTCCCTCTCCCTCTCCCTCTCCCTCTCCCTCTCCCTCTCCCTCTCCCTCTGCCTCTGCCTCTGCCTCTCCCTCTCCATCTGCCTCTCCCTCTCCCTCCCCCCTCCGCCACGATACCGCCACGATACAAGAAATTTAAAGCTAAGTAGTCTCTAGCGAAACTAAATTCATTTAGTAAAACTTTTTTAAGTTAAAATCAGTCAGCCGTAATTATGAATTACAAATAGTCTCAGACTTCTCTAAAAAGCTCGCATTTTGATTCTGAGAAAGTATGCATGAATCTTTTCTACCTAATCGATCATTAGCGTAAACGCTCTCGCTTGTATGGTCTGAAAGCCATTACCTTGATTGGGGAAGGCACGATTCTTATCTTGAGAATTTTGTATAACCATTTCTGTTAAATAAACAGATTCTTGAACTATTGTTTCTTAATTGATCTTGAGTTAAGAAACAGTAGTTCAAAGAATCTGTTTATTTACATAAAACACAATGTTAAAAATAGCTGATTTTTTACCCCCATCGCGGAACACATAAGACCCAGAGAAAATGGTTGGAAAAGGCTCAAAATTAATGAAAATACTTCTTCGCAGTATTAAAATGCTAGGGAAAATTCTATTTCACACCTAAAAACATAAAAACAAC